>CM066144.1:15260000-16510000 GCA_033617975.1 Populus alba x Populus glandulosa | reverse complement strand
GAGTTTTGTATATATTTTTTTTTTCTTCAATTTTTTGTTTTGTTTTGTTTTTTTTTTTGTGATTTTGGATCGTTTTGATGTCGTCAATTAATTTTAAAAAAAAAAAAAATATTGTTTTAATACATTTCCAATCGAAAAGCACTTTGAAAAGCTACCTCTACTATTGTTCCAAACACCCTCATATAAGCCAAGCTAGAAAGTACAAGGGTCATAACTGAGTCACTTGGTGCTGTAACCTATGAAATTTTCATCTAGATGTTCTGACTTTTATTTGCAGTTGAGCGATTAACATTCAAGGAGTTCTTCAATCACAAGTTCCTTGAGGAGCCAAGGTAATGTTCTGAAGTCCGGACCTTCATTTTTTTTTCTATGCTTTCTTATTGGTGCATTTCCTGTCTGTTGAGACTTTCTGCTTTGACGTGTTAGCAGTTAGGCATATCAAAGCTACTTACATATATTTACTGCCACAAAATTCTGTAGGCTATTGCTGGATGCTAAATTTCCTCTACTTCCACAAATGAAATCAGTAGTTGAGCGGTTTGATGCGTCTGCTTCTAATACAAGGTCTCAAATGGAGCATTGCTTGTACTCAGCTAATAGAAATGCTATATTAACTAGCACATCTGAGCATGACAACATAACAGTGCTGGCAAAGGTTCATGACAGTACATCCAGAAATGACAGTGTTCATGGGATTGTGCCAAGTATTGTGCATGATAGGATGGGGAGATCTGCTCATGGCAGCCAATCTTCATTGGATCAGCTTCGAGGTCTGCTTTTATTCTATTCTATTTCGTTTGCTTTCTTATATGTTACAATTCAGCTTGTGGTTTTTTCTTTTTGGGCAAGTACCGATTTGCTCTTTTCTATTCAGTTGTTGATTTAATGGAGTCCCTGGAGAAGGATTATGTTATTGTTAATCGTCATTTTTCTTCAATGGAAAATTTCTCTTATTACCTTGAAACATCTCTGCAAGATAGCTCCACCAGCAAATCTTCTGTACAGCTACCACAGAAAAATAACCAGGATATGGTTTTTGCTATACAAACAGAGGATTTTACTGGTAGTTCTGTTAGTAGTGCAAACGATCCTCAGGTCCATGGATCAGAGCCATTAACTGCATCATGTGTGCCAAATATATTAAGGGAAGTGCAAGGACTACCCATACCACATCCCTCAATTAAGCTTCACTTCCTAAATCAGTATGCACAGGCAATTGTAAAACTAGCCCAAGAAAAGGTGAGTTCTTCAGTATGTTATGCTGAGCTTTTGTCTCACTTTTTTTGATTAATCCATCAATTTTGCACAGGACATGTAATACAAAGTTATAATTCGGAATCATCACTCAT
Source organism: Populus alba x Populus glandulosa (assembly GCA_033617975.1). NCBI lineage: Eukaryota > Viridiplantae > Streptophyta > Magnoliopsida > Malpighiales > Salicaceae > Populus > Populus alba x Populus glandulosa. Next base: position 16,508,651 of record CM066144.1, on the reverse strand, counting down.
TAGTCATGCTATTCTCTGTTTAGCAGTGCCCTTTTGCTTTCTAAGACAAGATGGGTTATAAATCCAGATGCCCATTGGGGCATATGGTACCACTGCAAAGTATATGAACAGAGGTTCTTTTTTCTTGTAGGTTTCTTCATGAGCAACTTGTCCAGTGGAAACCTACTCACAGTATCACCAACCTTCGTCTTATGTCTTACGAGAACCATTTTTAATATTAATTTTGAATTCTTGTGCTATAGGATAATATTATATGCAGTGTCAAAAAGTTTCATGTGCTATAATTAGGTATCTGAAGAGTAGAAAGGATACATATATATAGTACTGCTAAACATATTTGCACATGCCCAGTTGCTTTTAAACTGATCTTTCACTTTTGATTTCTTGTAGAAATGGTTCCTTTCTGTTTCTGATGTAAAGTTGTAATTGCTTTTGCTTGCAGTATGATTCAGGAATGTTTCTGGAATCATTTTCAGTTGAGCTTGTTGTTTTGGCTATATGGAAGAAAGTTCTTGAAATTTGCAACCACTGGGTAGCCTCTAATGAAGGGAGCGAATTACCTGAAAGCAGTTCAGCCAATGAATCTACATTTGTTCATGGAGGCATAGATTTGATCCCGCCGGCAAGTGGTAAAATGGATTTTATCGAGCCTTCTTCTGCCTGCAAGTGGGCAGAAAAAAGTTTCATTCTCGCATTTGATCGTACAGAGAAGTTATCACATAATCTCCGAGACATGGATGGTATGGCTTTGTATCAATGTGCTGTAAATGCTTGCCTCTATTTTTTCCTGTGTTACTGCTTTTGCAATATCCTCATATGTCAAATATGTTGCAGCTGCTGCTGAGATGCCTGATGCCATGGAACTGATATTCCAAGAAGCACTCGCTGTTGGGACAAGTGGTGCCGTAAGTGACCAACATCTTTGCTGTAAGCATCAATTGTCCTGTTCCTTGTACAAATACATTAATGCCGGGCAGTTCTTGTAATCTTTTCAGGTAGATGAATATATGGAGAACAAGGGTGGGGCTGATGTCTCATATTCCAAAGCAATGCTTCTGCTTCATTTTATAGCAGAAGAAGCAACATCTCTCCCACTGAAACCTCCATTTTCATTAACTTCTGGTTGTAGGAAGCGAATCCAAAGCTACATTCTCAAATTGCAGTCTCATAGGTCTCACTTCTCAATGTTGCAGCCGATTCCTGAATAATCCCCTGATTCTCTTACCAACTAGAAGACAACTGTTGTACAGCTATATTTAGAAACCCTCTTACGCTGCAGATTACCAACACATAACCTGAAAATTAAGGTCAGATGTCGCGTGCAATTTTAAGTCTGCATGTTTCTTGAAATGGATGCACAGTAATATGCTGACATGACCAAGGAAGCCCTTCGATGCATATATGATGTACATAATAACATACAGCAGACCCGTCATACTGGAAGAAGGATGGTCAATGTTTGAGGAATGTGTAAATAAGACTGCTTATTCATTAATGGATCTGTGTAAATAAGACCGCTTATTATGTCTGGAAAGAATTGTAAATATGAGAGCTTTCTTAGCATAAGTTCTAAGTTGATGATTGCACGGAAATTCTCATTGTTACCTCAAATCAGTTGTATCCAAAATCAAATATGATCAGGTGAATAGTAAGATTCCTACTTGTAAAATAGAGCACGCTAGTTTATAAAGGCAAAATTCTGAACCCACTCTGTATGTTATTCGTTTGTATGACCAGCCATCATTGTCTTGTTAGATGCAAAGTCTCGTATGACTCTGCGCACATGCCCATAACTTCCCTATGTGGAAGCTTGTCAAACCTTCGTCCTATGTGAGAATCTTTGATATGGACTGTTGAGAAAAAGGCACGAGCCTCAGAAAATTGCTTAAAAGAAACACTAAAATGTCATTCTGTATCCATCCTCTTTGAGACATAATCCAACTTTGTGATAATAATAATAATAATAATAATAATAATAATAATAATAAAAACCTTGTATCAGAAGATATCTCAACGCAAGTTCAATTTTCTTTCACACATCAGTGGCAACGGGCAATTGACCAACAAGGAGATTCTTTCTGGTCACAGCCACAATGTGATTAGTAAGAAAGAGAACAGTAGAACCTAGATGTTAGGAAAGAATAATGAACTTCGGGGGAAAATGGCCATGCAAGGCCAATTCAATACTTAATGCTTCTTAGGTTCTTATCTAGGTCTATTTGATGGATACTTAACTGCAGTCATGGGTTCAATAAAGTAAATAACCCAATGTCTGATATATAGTACACACACTTACACGGAAAGTCTCCTGGGTTGCAGTTACTCTAATTTAAACATGAACGGAGTGATAGACGAGGGAGAAAATTAGAAATTACATGCAAAAACAAAGGTTTTCCCTTGTTTAAGCATGCAATATCAAGCATCAAACTGAAGCTTCCCTTTCCAAACGTAACCTCTTGGGGCCTTTCTCCTCGCCCTGGCCACCAGTGGTTCCCATCCTGCTTTCTTTGGCTTCCAGTGAACACCTTTTGTAAGGTTTAAATCCGGTTAGATGAGCCTTCAGATTTCCATGTCCAAGTCCAATAGTCAGCAGCCCTTCCTCCCCGTCGTATAAACATCTAGGCGCTACAGCATTTTTCTCCCCTTCTTGATAGCCAGAGCAGTAACCCCATGTTTTGCTATTGAGATCTAACAGTGACGCATCTCCATCTTTCTCATCTGGATTTTTCTTTTCTTCAGTATCTTCCTTCTGGTGCATCTTACTCTTCAGATCATGTGGAGGTGAGAAGCTCTGGGGCAATATCTCTCTGGTGAATAGTGCTTGAAATGCCAGCCGCCCCTGATAAAGTAGTATAACATGAGTAGAGTGGAGATAAATGCAAAATATAATCATAATCTCTATTCTTCTGGGTTATAGGAATGCCATTAAATAATTATCAACGGAGAAGTATATTTATCTAGCCACCTCTTCTGAGACCTCTTTCCACGAATCACTCATGCTGCTGCTGCTACTTCTGCTGCGGCGACAGTTCAACTCAGAGGCTGGATGATTTGCATCAGCTTCTTTTGGCTCTTCCTTGCCCTTCTCAGTCTTCGCTAATGCATCTGTCTCAATTTCACTGCTAGATGGTGTATTTGAACCACATGAAGAACGGTCAACCTGTTTTCTGCTCTTTGTTTTGCCTGAATCCTGGACCTCAGGAGCTTTTGAATTTAACTCGTGATCAGTAACTTTTGGTCCAGTGTTTAGCTTTGTGCCTCCACTCTCTTCAGAATCTGATGATGACAACGTTGGTGGTTTTGATGCAGATTTTTGAGCTTGCACAGCTTCAGAGTGCTCCAGGTCCTGTATTTGACCTTGCAAAGGAGGATTATCAGGAGTTGTTTCCTTCCTTTCTGGCTTGGCTGGAGGAACTTGATCAGTATCCGCAGACTGAATTGCAGTTGCAGAAGCAGGAGGGCAGGCAAAGGCAGTGTGAAGAGGAGCACATATGGGAAGTAGTCCATGTGCTGCCCACCATGCAGTTGCTGCTGCCACTGTAGCAGCAGCAATAGCTGCCATACTGGGAGCAGAGTTTATTTGCCCCGATTGGAAACCTTCTTGGGCACATGCTGGAGAATCTGCAGAACTCGCCGCATTTCCGTAGGGCCAAAAGGTAGCTGCAAAGCTTGCTGCAGCATGGGCTGCCGGGTTTTGTAGCAGAGTAGATACAACGGGACTCGAAAATGTGGAGGATATTTGGAGAAATGATCTGTAGTCATCTTGATTATGATGAGTTGGGGTAAATGGAGGAGGAAAAAATGGAAATGATTGATGCATAGAGGATCTTGGCAAATTAGTTGGATGATCAGTGTTAGTGGATCCAGCAGGATGTGAGTATAAAATAGGACACGCTGGAATATCCCCTACTGGATGAAACATGGAATCCTGATATGACAAATCCGAGGGAGTTTCCATACATGTTCCCAGGCTCCCATCTAGAACGTGCACAGGGACATGCCTTGGATAGTTCTGCATGGCTTGCATCTCATCTGTTGGCAATGATCCAATAAAATCATCTGATTTCTTTTGCTGAAACAATATCTCATGCAAAGAGCAAGAATTTTCTGATTTTGAAGCTTTAACAGTGCCATTATCCAAAACTGTCTGATTGGCATCAGAGCTGTCCAACTTTTGATTTGCTTCATGCTCGACAGTGATAAAGGATTCATTGCATGCATCATGATTTCCCTTCTTCGGTGAAGTTACAAACTCCCTGAAAGAGCTAGTCTTTTTGAGAACCGCTAGTGCTGGTACACAATTCTTGTTGACTGAAGCTACAGAGGAACAATGAGCTTCTTGGAGAAGGGTAAATACTTCTGAGCAATTGTCATCCTGATTTTCCTTAGCATTGGTTGGCCTCTCATCTCCATTAGGTTTCTGTAGAATGTACAATAAAAAAAATCGTAGTGAAGGGGAAGGAACAACTGAAGTGAACGAGGAGGGAAAAAGAAAATGATAGTTCACCTCAGGACGTGGTTCTTTCTCCAAATCTAAAACTTTCCTACAATGTGGAGAAGAAGTTGAAGTTAAAAGCTTTCCATCCTTTGCTCCTGCCTGTGATGCGGGAGGACCCACACCTGTCTTTCGAGGATAAGGATTGCTTGGTTTCCTTTTGGGACGTGGTGGTGGAATGTCTATTTCAAGTGCTTGTCCTATCGGAACACCTTTAGCAACAGCCTCCTTCTCCAACTGCAAGTGAGATATTTGTTAACAACTCAACGGAGAATAAATTACAAGAAAAAAAATCTGCTCCACAAAATTGAAATGGTCCACAATCGAAGGTAAGACCTCGGCAGGGAAATATTCTTTTATCAGACGAGTATTTCTAAATATTCTCATATATGGCATGCAACTTTATTCTATGAACTCAGAAAAAGCATGTTATTTTGGTTGAGAAAGAATAGGATTCAAACCAAATAGTAACATATCTAAGACCTTTCAGTATCAAAACATGGTAAAAAAGGCAGTTATATATTGCCAAAATAAGTCAGATAAGATGCATTAAGTTTCAGCAGAAAGTTTTTGCTACCTCAGTAATCCAATTGTGCCACTTTATCCCACAACCCATCGCCTAAAATGTTGCTGGATGAGATGAGAATTTTATGAGATCACATCTCCATGCCCCTAAACATCATTCAGTGTAGTTCCTAGGTCTAAATCTCCATGTTAACGACCCAAAAATAACCTAGGCCTGCTATACTAATTGGCGCACATACAAAAGAAGAGGAATAATCCTGATGGATAAACAGCCTCAATATGCAGCACTAAAACACCTGATGTTCAAGAGTTTCAATGAGATCTTACAAAAAAATGCACCCATGCTCGAAAAGAAAAGAAAATATGCTATTCAGATAGCATCCTCCTACACTTGCTCATTTTGCTTTCTCATGCAGATGTGTTTGCTCATGTGATCCGCCACCTCCTCTGAAGTAGATGTTTACTCGTACCATTTATAAGTTTCATTGAAATAAGCATAGGAAAATGGGAGGGATTTCTTTTCGATACTCGTTCCTTTCATTTATTAAAAATATAATCTCCCCTCTTAACTCCTTGAACTCCTAAACTTGCAATTCCTCACAAAACTATCCATCCTCAATCATGTGGCTCTCTTTCAAATCATAAACTACAGTAGTTTAGTTCGCTACTGTCCCTCCTTGTCAATTGAATATGCTGTAAAATTAGTTTACCTATCATCTATAAAGAGTACATCTGCGCATACACTCACTCAGTACTGTTCCTGTACTTGCTACTGTTCATATAACAAAAAAAAGGGGGACTGGTTTGGCCAAGCAGTCATCTTGACTCCTTGACCAAACCAGCCCCCCCTTGTTAACAGAACAGCAAAATACATATGGAGATCAAGTTGAGACAGATAGAAACAGACCATGGGATTTCTCACGGGCACATTTTGGTGTAATTTTCACTGAAAATATTCAGAATATTGATTGATTAGGCAGGACAATAAATGGTAACAGCTATGCCATTCTTTGGTAGTCTATTGACCATACACCAGGTAATAGAAACTCAATCCAGATGGAAAGTGCTGAACTATTTCTCACATTTCAATACTAATGGATGTTGGCATTATGCTCGGCACCTTGTTTTGAGCTTGTTTTCAACATCTTATATAAAGGTTCAGTGACTCCAAATTTAACTAAAAAGAATTTCATTTTTTTTGGGGAGATGAAAATCTTCATATGGTAATTGGCTCTTACATTAACATACACAAACGCTTGCACATAAGCCTTCATATCATCAAACTCCATTCAAGGTTTTCTAATTTATATCAAAGATAGCAACAAATCAGGGTAAATTGAAGAAGGGAACTATTATTTATGATCCAAACAGAAAGTCCAATCAATATAGTTCTCCATTTCATTGTTCAGTTAGTATTCAATGACATTGGAAACCCCCTCCCCATTTCAGTCCTTGTGTTTGTGTCACTTTGGCAAACAAGCCCCTGAAAGAAAAACTTCATCAAATTTACCTATATTTGCCAAATTGCATCAATTCAACCCAATTGGATTAAATTGTAAACAAATTGTAATGAATTTACCCTAGAGGGAGAGACCACATTGTTTACAATTTAGACCAATCAGGTTGAATTCATGAAATGTGATGAATACAAGGTGATTTTGATGATAATTCTTTACAAAGGCTTGTTTTCCAAATCGACACAAACACAGGGCAAAATGAGGGATTTTCCCAATGGTAATTATCATGCAACACATAGATTTTACGTCTGATACTTAAAATGGATAAAGAGATCAAATAGTCCCATTAGCATTTTATGAAACCTTCACAAAAATAGCCCACCTCCATCTCTGGCCTAAAACAATTGAAGGAAATCTAACAGTAAAGAATCATATGTTAAGTGTGGAAAAGGGTATACTTTATTAACCAGAATATCATACAATACAAATAAAATTAGGGGCTATTTCTTGGTGGAATGGTAAAAGGCTCACGCCGGTTGCAGTTTTGACATTTAAGAGCAGCAACTTTTTGCAAAAATGTTGAAAGAATGATAATACTCTGAATTTTCCCTTCTAAGACACTAGTTGAGTGAATCATATCTTGTTGCTTTTATAACAAAGTAACATGGTTAAAAAAAACATCCGAAATGGACTGGCCAAGTCAGGGACTGCAAATTGGAACATACATACTCTGCCTAGCACAAGTAATATCAAGGGTTGTTGCAATTATAGAGGACCAAGGATCGCAAGAGCAGAAATAGAAATAGTACAACTAATTCAACCAATGATAAGGAGATTGTATATCTTCAAACTTCGCTAGCTTGGGATAGCCATCTCTGTCCACATTGTAACTTCATTTGAAGCTCTAATAGAATTGGTTAAAATGTTGGAAGTTGTTCTTTAAACTCTTTTAGAAAAAAATCAAAGCCATTTTGTCTTTTAATTTACTTTTGGAAAACAGCCTTATGCTGATAACAAATATTTCCTAGTCCTCATTGACATTGTTCTGGTACTCTGCTCTTCGACGAATAACTAGAAGAAACATTTTCTTTTAAACAAAAAATGGGGTCACCCTCCAACTGAGACAGCACAAGTCTGTTGGTTAGTAGAGAAAGCGTGCCCCTTAAACAAACTTTCCTAAATATACCTGCGTCCTAATGTCAAAATCCACAATTAAGCAACAAAAAACAGCCAAGACATACTTAAGTGACTGGACGAGGCCAGTAGGCCACATAATTTCATGGGTGAATGTTAACAAAATTGCTTGGCAAGTTCACTATTGTCACAAATCACAGATCCAGATTTCCCAGGTGCCACTGCCAACAAGATCACCAATCTCCTATACATCATTCATTATAAATTCCAAGTTACTGATTTCTACATAATTGAGTAGAAATAGTATGACCATATGAAAGTATGCTAGACCCTTCTAAACTCCAGTAGGATGCTTTCTTAGAAGTTAGTGCCTTTCTATAAGATGTAAGTCTATAAACCAGTTGATGATGATTGAAGGTTTTGTGGCTTGGAATGGCACAACACATTGTCGAGATATAATCTTCATAACAGCATGAACTACACAGATTACTATTAAAAAGTGGTAAGAAAAGACAACAAAGTCATCTGCACCTCCATATGTCAGCACAAAGATATCAACAGCATCATGGATTACAATGAACTTCCACCTGATGATATACGAACAAATCGAAGTAGATATATTGACAAGCACATATGGTGATCTTGATGACAATCAAAAGTGGAAGGTCATTAAAATACATTGTCAGAAATTTCAGATACTCCAGTCCAGGTCTAGTAAACAACCAAAATGAAACTTCCAAACCCTCAAGAATTATTAGAAGCATATTTGTTAAATAAAAATCTCCATGCTCATTTAAAACCTTAGATGATCAATAGTTCAATTTCTAGATAGTTCTGAATTTGTCCGAAGTAGAAAATGCTGGTTGGCATGAGCCTAAAGTCTCCATGCATACCTAAAGAGACTAAAAGGGATCAATACGAAGTTTGCATATTGTAACAGCCAAAGGTGCCACCTACACGGCTACAGAGACTAAAAGGGCACAAATTATATAAAATGCAAATTTTCCCTTATAGCTACCTCGCTAATTAGATATTTAAGGGTGTGTTTGGGAACGCGGTGCAAACCACGTTCCCAAATATTTTGAATATTTTTGTTTTTGCTTAAAATGAAATTTTTTTTATATCTTTAGATCTTTTTGATGTGCTGATATCAAAAATAATTTTTTAAAAATAAAAAAACTTCATTTTGATGCATTTCTAAAAAAAAAAAATACTTTAAACCGCCACCACTACTACAATCCCAAACAGATAAATTGACTGGTGGCATGTAAGCTGCTTAAAATCCTAATGTGGCTATTTTCCTTCTACAAGAGTCTAAACACAAAGCGTAAGAACTAGTACTATTTGAGCATAAAAAGAAAGTGTTTCAAACACCCTGTTCTTTTCTCTAACTTTTCCTGACTACTTAAAAACCAAGCATCTTTAGAGACTAACATCCATCTCTGTTCTTCCTCAAAAAGTCAAGTTAAATATACTCAGCTCTTATGCATGGATCCTGTCAATTATAAGTTCAAAAAAGTCACAGCAAATAGTCCACCACTGTCAATCTCTCAAAAACTTTGATAAGCTGTGTGGGTATTGTGCAACAAGCATGTGTAAGAACAACATATACACTCTAGTTGGTTCCAAGCACCAGAAACAGTTTGCTTCTAAAAGAGTGAACAGAAATTCAAATTACATATATGATGAAAAAACAATCTTGAGGCATATAATTTAAATGGCACACAACTGAAGAATCAACAATGATGCACCGAATCAAGAACTATAGAAGCAGAAAAATATACAGTTGATATAGAGGCAGGCAAATAGATACAGACCTTTGAAAAGAACTTCTGTGCATGACTTCTGATTTGCACGGCAGTCTTTGTACCAATATGTTCTGCATAACACCAAGATGAAAACACAAAGAGAGAAGAGTCCGATCTCCAATTAAGAGTAAAATACAAAATAACAGTTTTTCATGCATTCCTATAAGGAATATTCATAATTTCGTATCATCCACCCACTTTTATTTTGAAAACACTTCATAAATTTACAATAAATCAGCCCAAATCAATATTAACTTTAAAAAATAAAACTGAAGAATATATGAAAATTAGACCTTCGATTCGCTGCCAAGCTCGTCCATAGAGCTTCAAGGCCTCTAGGAACCTGTTATGCTCCTCCTCTGTCCATCTTTCTCGTTGCTTGGTAATTGTATATGGTTTCCTCGTCTATAATTAACACAACTTAATAATTCAGATTAGATTAAATATAAACATTCAAAACTAATACTACTTCAATTTGAAAGAAACAATTTAAAGATCAATTAACATATTAATTCTCCTAATACTAATTTATTTATTTATTTTTTACCTTAATAACCAAATCTTCTCCAGAGGAGTATGTATCCATTGCCGGACCTTAAGCAGCTAACGCTGCTTCAAATCCTCGCTAACGAGCAACGGATAGAACAGAAGCCTCCCTTCATTTCTTGCACCACTCAATACTACCAATAAAGCCGTCGTCTTGTTTGAATTCCACAGAATCAGAAAATCCGCTACAACTGCAAACACCCAAACAAGATACCAACAATCGATAGAGAATCGTCTCTCTGTAATCAGTATGTATGTACGTATTACAACAGCTATAATTATACGTATACGTATAGATAAACTATAAAATACCACTTCCAGTATAGAGGCAGAGACTTAGAGTATATGTATAATAAATCATTCAAGAACATAAAAGAATCCACCAGAACAGAGAGACGCTTCTCCGTTACAACTTAAAAGTAAATTCCTTTATTCAGAATCCTCACCAAAACGAACACAAAGACTCCAATTCCTTCAAAAAACAAACAGAGAAAGAAAAACAGTGAAATCTGAATCAGTGATTAGCAACAGCTTCCAATAATTTCTAACAGTAAAATATAATTGCTGCAGAGAAAAATTTAAACAAATCTCGAATATTTTCACTGATTTAATGAGGCAAATCAACTGATTGAATTCTGAGAAAAAAAAAGGTTCAAATTTCTCGGCAACCAAAGGGAAATGAAAAGAAACAATACCAAGAAATGAGAGAAAGTACCTTGCGAGAAAGTCATGGTGAAGGAAAGCTGTACAAGTACGGATAGAGTTAGCGACCATGCACGCACGAACTCACCGGAAACTCACATGAAAACTCACTGTTCCCGGCAATGGTGGATCGGAAATTAGAAAAAAAAAATTGAAAAAGCAAAAACTATGTCCTGAGAGAACTGATGAGGAGGGGAATCGGCAGAGAGAAGAGAAAACCAATTTTCGGTAACCCCGAAGACAACAGAAACTACACCAAGGAACAATCTCAGCCACTATATTTTGTGGATTTTTTTTTTTTATTAACTTTTATTATTTGAGGCTGCTATTGAAGTTGGCTGCCCAACTATGAGGGAGAGATGGGAGAGATGATGCCATGTGGCAATTATTTAGTAGCTGATTAGTCTAAATCACACCCCTGCACTTTTCCCCCATTTTTGCCCTCCTCGTTCAATCTCCAAATCTCCACCACAAAGTCCGTGGCTCTCTAAGGTTAATTCCGTAACGTCGCATATCATGTGGGGGATTCATTGGTGATGTGGCTCTTCTCTAAGGACCGGCTCCACACGGTAGCGTTTATGTACGGACGGGTAGATTGGAGGAAAGGGACGGTGTGTGCCAACGTGGCGGCTTACGGAGAAAACGGAAGATGTGCACCACAGAACGAGGCTGGTGTTTTTTACTCCAGTGAATAGTCGAGTGCCGTTATCTTTGACTGCTGGGTTTTGTTTTGACTTGCTAAAGTTTCGTTATGGACGACGGTGTGATCAAGGTGATAGAAGTCCATGAATATCTTGGCCGTTGAAGTTTTTTCTTTTTCATTTCTTACCCTGTATGAATCTTGAAGGGGCGTACACGCTGCGTTGCGTGAGACAGGGACAGTCTTGCTTTTGAGAGATGGGCCAGAAAACAGGCCCGATGGTGCAACTGGACAGATGGGCTCGGGCCTCTTTTTCAAAACAATTGGTCCATGGTTGCTTTTTGGTGAGCACAACATCAAGCCTGCAGTTTAAAATCTGAACCTCGTGGAACTCTCTAGCTGGGCTAAAAGAAAAATTCGAACCGGACTAGTTTGGTCATTTCATTAAACTAAAATTGTGAAGGGTTTCCGACCAAGATATAATTAATTTTTTTTTTAATATAAAAATTGAAACAAGGTTACATATCACTTTAAATAAATTTAAAAAATATAATAAAATTTTATAAATTAACTAAAAACTTTAGAGTTTCAAATATAAAGATGCTTGGTAAATTTTATCAATTAAATTACTTTATTTTCATTTATTCTTTATTGTGTATTTTTGTCTTATTTTATAAGTATACCGGGCCATGTTTGGGTCATGCTTAGGTCAGGCCCAGTAAACTTTTGCCCAATCTAGGCTTCGAGTTTATAGGCTTGCTTTTTAGCAATAAAAAAACCAAGTCAACTAGATTATCAAATATTCATACAAATCAATCTGAAATTAACCTCATTTAAACAATTTTTCACATTTGTTAAGTAGTTTTAATTAAACTTTTTAAGAATCTTAGTTCGATTTAATTTTGATTTTATATTTTAGAAATTAAAAAACCAATATGAATTGAACCAAATCAAATTAAAAAAAATTAAGCATTTATAATATAAATCAGGTATAAATACCAATTACTGCACAAAAAAAACAATAACTTTAAATCAAGGCACATAAAAAATAACTCAACTAAATACTCATTAATTCAATTGAGTTAATATAAAACTTAACTAATCAATTTAGTTTCTTCATTCATTTAGGTTCAATTCAAAAATAAAATAAAAATTGGTTTTGTTGGATTTTTTTATCTAACTCAACTATTTAAACCGATATACTTATAATTTAAACCCTTCACTAAAAAAGAAAAGTAAAAAAGATAGAAAAAAAACAACCATGTTATTTTTCAGTTATCTCGTGAGATATAGTATAAATATTTTCATATTTCCGACCATGAATAAAATAATAGATTCATTAACTTAGATCGATGTTGTTACTTATTTTTTACTCCACAAAAAAATTTAAAAAAATACAAAACACAAAAGAATACACATGAAGCAAGCATAGAAGATTGCCAAAGTAGATGGTGAAGGACTAAAATGACAAGTGAAAAAGTTGAAGGACCACAATGTACATGATTGGAAAAATTAACGACCTAGTTTTAATTGAAAAGAGATTCATATGGTGCAAATATTTTTATTTGGAGTAAATAAATACAAATTTGGATAAATAATGACTCAATGAGGATTTGAAAGGTTTAATAATTTTATTGAACACTTAATTGTAAGGAAAGTTAACTTTTTTGGAGTCAATTTAGGAGTTAATTAGAAAAAATTGAAGTTTGGGTATTAAAATTGAACATGAAAAGTGCAATTGGTCAAATCAGAGGCTTAGGAGTGCCCTGTTTTTGGAGTAGTGGCTGCTAAAGATGGAGCTCTGAAGCTACTGCTTCTAGAGGCGATGAAAACGGTGGTGACGCTGGTGGTGACTCTTGTCTATTGCTTTCCTTGGTCTTCCTTTTGTGTTTCCTCTGCTTAGGACATCAACGATGGTGATGAAGATGTTAGGTGTTGTCGGTTGAATGGAAGCTTGCTCCCCTCTATTGTTTTTTCGTATGCTTCTCCGCTCTCTGTTCTGTAACTCTACGTCTTCCCTAGTCAAGTCGATGGGGGTTCTTCTCCTTTCTGGGTTCCTGGAGGCTGAAGAGTTGCTGAAGATGGTGAAGAGATGGTTGAAACTAATTTTGTGTCTCTCTTTTCCCCGGTTTTGTCTCCTTTGTTTTCTTCTTTGTTTTTTTTTGTTCATCTATTGTGCCTAATATTGTGAAGAGTTGCTCGAAGGCGCACTCAAAAGAAGATAGGGTAGGAAACGTACTACCCTTGATGGTCGAGGGCTCGAAAGCGCACTCAAAAATAAATGAGGTGAGGGCTCAAAGGCGCACTCAAAAGGAGGTAAGGTAGGAAACACACTACCTTTGATGGTCGAGGGCTCGAAGGCGCACTCGAAAAGAAATAAGGTGAGAGCTCGAAAGCACACTCGAAAGGAGGTAGGGTAGGAAACGCACTACCTTTGATGGTTGAGGGCTCGAAGGCGCACTCGAAAAGAAATGAGGTAAGGGCTCGAAGGCGCACTCGAAACGAAATGAGGTGAGGGCTCAAAGGCGCACTAAAAAGGAGGTAAGGTAGGAAACACACTATCTTTAATGGTTGAGGGCTCGAAGGCGCACTAAAAAATAAATGAGATGAGGGCTCGAAGGCGCACTTAAAAGGAGGTAGGGTTAGGAAACACACTACCTTAGGAATGGAAAATGAAAGGTGGTGGAAAAATATAGAGATTTTTTATCTGACCTAATTCTCATAGGCGGCCTGCCTAGGTTGAAAAATTATCAAAAGTAAAAATTTTTCAAAAGCAATTTCAATGTTCGCCATTTCAATTTGGCCTTCCACTTGATGGATTCCGTTAGAATTTTCTCTAATGAAATTCGCAAAACTCATTGTCCAATGTCTCAAAGTTTAGATGATATGCATGCATCTTTACCTGATTTGAAATATAGGCCCCCATTTCTTCTTAATCTTCTCGTTGCTTGGTTGGTGAGATCTTGCTATCTGATTTGAGTCATCTTTGTTATTTGGCTTTCTAGCCCACTCGAGTTAGCCCATGTAAGTTTATTTTTTAGATTTGTTTCCACAAATCAGCCTTTTTGGTGCCCATCGTGACCCACTTGCTTGCTAAAGATTTTATGACTCGTCAAATAATTTGAGAGGATCATTCATTACCCCTCGTCTCACTACTAAAAACATTATGTGTCACTAGCTAAAAGGATCAAGCTGTCTTTTGTAAACCAAAATGCCCTCTTGTCTTGTTAAAGGAAATTAACATCTCCTTTTCTAGAATTTTTTCTTCTAAACACAATGTTGCCTCCTTGTATTGGTCATTGCCCCTAAGTGTGCTCTGTCAGCGACTTAGACAAATAATGGTTTTAAGAGGCCATTCTGTCATTTCTCTCCTTTTAAGTTTGGTGGAGGAATATGGGTCTAGAATGAATCTTAAAATCTTGATCTTGCATTTTGAAAACAAAAATTATTTCGATGTGAGTCTAAAACAATTTGCTTTTGAAATCTTGCAACTCTTTGGTTATTTTCTTTCTTAGAAAAGATATTATTTGCTCTTGTGTTTGGTAATGAGTCTTCGGTGAAAATATGTCATAAGATGACTTTTTGTTTTTATAGGTTTTCAAAGTGGAGGGCTCGAGAAAAAGCTTGAGGTTTTGTATGAGAAAAACTTGTCTCTTTTTGAGCACTCATTTTTATCAGCATGAATAATAATGAGTGGTTTATTCTTGATGTCATGAATTTTATGAAAAAATATTCTTTACATTTTGAGAGCATTGTTTATTGTTCTAGGTTACTTGCTTGCTTGATTAGAAAGGACTTATATAGGCACGTAACGTAGGCTGTGGTTTTTGGCTATGAAAGAAAATGATTCATAAGGCTCAAAGAGTGTTTCAGGGTTTCAAAGATTGAGGATCACTATCAACAGTTTGACTCTTGATGTCATTCATATTTTTTTTTGCCGCTCTTCTTTGATTTGATGCTTCTTATTTTTTATTGATTTGCTAGGACATAGTCACTTTATCTTGGACGTCACTTTTTGTAGTGGTTTGAGCATGCCCCCTAGCATTTGAGTTTCTTAAGCTCTTATGCCTTTTTGGCTTTTTTGCAGCCTTTTCTCTTTTCTCATTGGAATTTATCTTGCCCCCAGTGTGGGGTGTAATCCTAGTCGGGATTTTTTATTGAAAGAAAAATCATTCAGACTTAAAAGGGGATCGCAATGGATGTACTTATTTCAGAATATGAAAGGAATAACAAAGATGACCTTTCCTCATTTCAAGCGCAAGCAACTATGATTAATAAACTTTGACCTCATCTAGTGTGATGGTTTGGTCTTTGCAAAGATGCATTTCATGATTCATGAGCAACGAGTTCACTACATACTATTATTCATACATTTAAAAAAAAACACATGATTCAAGAGTCATGAGGCAAGGGTGTTTATTCATTTCATTTTTTCTTTTCTTTTCTTTTTCATAATGTTTTTGGTTTATAATTTAGTCACCTCAATGATGGAGTTTCTTGATTCACTTGTCATTCTACAAGTAGAATGTCAAAAATATCATTTTTGATAAACATTAAATTATTTTTGAAATCAAAATGCCAGATCAAATTTTCAAAACTCCAATAAGAAAACTGATTTTGGTAAAAGAGATAAATTGCGTCTATGAGATCATGTGAGGCTTCCAAAGTGTATTTGTGAGTTCTTATAAGAAAACTCACTTAATAAGATGATTAATGCTTGGTCGTGAACATGATTGAATGACAGACTCATTATTGCATTGAAGCTTATGAAAAGATGTTCAACAACAAAGATCTTATGCCAATATCTTGAGCTATGACTACTGGCATGATAACACATAAAGGGGCTAAACATTTAGTGATCATTGATTGTAATTTCTGGAATCTTTCAATCATTCATTCTCTTTAACAAGGGCATCTTTTCAACAGTCAATTGAAGTCATTTATAGATCATTCTTGACCTAATATCACCATAGCTTTATCTTCAAATAGTTGATTTCTAGGAGTTGGTGTGAAGCAATTAGCTATAGGAACGATAAGTGCCTTGGCAACCACCTTTAGTGAAACCATTCTTCTCAGTCGGGTTAGCAATCTTACCTAACCCAATGGCTTGTTCAATCTTCTAAGCTATAACAACCAGGTCAGTAAAATGTTGTGCAGAGCTTCTAACCAAGTATTCAAAGTACAAAGCTTTAAAGGTGTTGGAAAATAAACTGATCATCTCTTTTTACAACATAAGAGGGTTAACTTGTGCAGCTACCTCACTCCATCTTCGGGCGTATTCCCTTATGGACTCCTTGTTTTCCTTCTCCATAGCTTGCAAGCTTAACCGATCAGGGCCTACGTCTATGTTGTAACCCATTTTTGGGTCCCCACATAAAAAATAATAAAATACAAAAAAATTCAAAAAATATAACAGTGAAAAAATGCCAGAGCGCCCTAAAAATGCTCAAAAATTGATTGAGGATGTTCAAAAATCAAAAATTAATTTTTTGACAGTATATCATTGACTGATGAGAGCCTCGATGATAAAGAAAATTCAATTTGTGGAAGAAAAATGCAAAATCAGAAGTTTATGGACTCAATGAAATTTTATTAAAGGTTTAATTGCATTTATGAAGATTTTAATTGCAAGAAAAATTGATTTTGGAGTTAATTTGGGCTTTAATTAGGAGAAATTAATTTTCTAGGGTCAAATTATAATTTTTGGAAGTTAATTTGATCAAATCAGGGGCTTAATTGCATAAATATTGAGGTTTAATGGCCAATTAGGGACTGAATTGAAGAAATTCGAGACCAAGGACTAAATTGTAAAACGCGCGCAAATGGAGGGCTGAAATTTGAATCTGACGCGTTTTGGCGCCAAATCCATTCAAATGAAACGACGCCGTTTCATGCACTGTTTAAAAAAAAAAAAAAAGAACCCAAAATGGTGCCGTTTTGAACGGCACCATCATCTTCTTCCCCTGGACGCGCAGAGAACAGGGGAGAAGAATCGTTTTTTTCTTCTCTTTTCGCCTACTTTCTTTCCCGGCTTTGGCGCAATAAGACGCCCACAATTCACCCACTTGCCTGGCTTTTTATCTGTTCAAAGGTAGTGGAGGGGGCGGCCAACAGTGGTCGCCCCAGCACGTTGCCCTCCCCTGTTTTCCTATAAATACAGGGGAGGGTCGAGAGTAAAAAAAAAAAAAAGAAAGAAAAGAGACCCGAGAGAGGGGGAAGAGAAGAGAAGGGAGAGCAAAGAGAGGGGAAAAGAGAGAGAAGGGAGAACACAGAAGAAGAAGAAGAAGGAGTAGCAGAGGAGAGAACAAAAAACACAGAGGAGAGAGAGAAGGAAAACGCAGAGCAACCCCGGCCACCCCACTATCAGCGCCGCTTCCTGTCGCCACCAGCAGCTCCGCCATCGATGACAGCCACCACAGGTCAGCCCTCAACCCCTTATCGTCGTTACTGTTCATCTTCTTGCATGCAGGACGTGCACTGTGCACGTTCTGCAAGCCATGAATTAATTACCCGGTTACTGTGCACACAGTAACCAGCCATTTGGGCCTGGCTGGGACGTCAGCCAGCCCATGTAAATGGGCCAGGTATGGCCCAGCCCATGCAATTGGGCCTGATCCGGCCCATTTAAAAAAAGAAAAAATATTATTGTTTTAAAAAATATTTATGAGGCTCCTATTTTTTATTTATGTCATTTTAATTAATATCAGGCAGTATTTGTACATCGTAAAAAATATAAATCCGGTATTAAAATACCCGGTTTTCGGCAAAAACTTCCACAAAATACAAAAAAATTAAAACAAGAGAAAAAATGTGTTTGTGCATACAGCCAAGTGTCTCAAAGCTAAAAATTCATATTGTATTTTTCATACACCAAAAAAAAAATATTTTAGCATGCATTTTGGCTTTAATAACCAGTTTATTAAAGTCAAGAGAATATTGGCCAAAATTTCAAAAAACAACAAAAATTTTATTTTGTTTGTCTCTTAGTATCCGGGGTATGACTTTACACATAATGCATATTCCGGATATTTAATTCTTTTTTTTCAGACAATAGAACCTGGGATATGACATTACATGTAATGCGTATTCCGAACAATAATATTAAAAACCACAAACACAACCTTAGATGTTATCAGACATTAAAACAATGCAGCCTACCTTAGGTAGGGCGTAGTTGGGGTGCTAATACCTTCCCTTTACGCAACCAGTCTCCGTACCCGATCTCTAAAGACCAGTTAAGGTTCCTAGTAACCAGAATACTAGGTGGCGACTCCCAGTCCATATTTTCACTTATAGAGACTAGAATTCCTTGTCTCTCCGCTATTTTCCAGGAATAAATATTCCGATTTTTCCTTGAGGGTGGACGATCGCCGCGCCGCCGCACACGTGCGACAGTCTATATTGAACTTATATTGCCTCATGAAGGTGATACGATCCAGGTAAGGTCAAATTCGGATTTTGACGTAAATTGTGCAACTATCCAGTTTTACAGAAATAGTCATAATTCTCAATCCTATCATTGGATCGGGCTGAAATTTTACGTGGAGTCTCCTAACATGTTGTCCTACGTTGGGTTAAAATATCATGTCAATCGGAGTTTAGAAAGGCATCCAAACACAGGTCAACAGAGGCTGTACGAGTTTTTTAATTTACTTTCTTTTGACTTGTGGACTTCCTATTTGGCTAAGATTCTTTTCCTAAAAGGTTGTGGCAACTTATTTTGGAAATCTTCTAATTCTACAAAGATCTTTAATGGGCTACAACATAGTTCCAAGTGTGGCAATGATTCATAAATGTTTCAGAATCCTTTTCTTACAAGGATTCCTTATTCATCCTAGCTGTAAAAAGGAAATAAGATTTCAGAATTAATTCCACCTTTAGATTTGATTATCCTAAAGCATATGGGACTTCTAAAGGGCAACAATTCTAATCATATCATATTTAGGATATTAAATTCGGATTTATTTATTTTTTGATTATTTTCTTCTTAGTTCAGGGTTTATTTATATTATTTGGGTTTAATTGTAAGTGGGCATCATATAAGTCCACATAAGGGGTCCATTAGAGTTTATTTTAGTTTGGAATCACTATAAATAAGGGCATAACCAGACAAGTAAGGGTAGCCAATTCATATTAATTTAACTTCTTGTTTGCCGCACTTTGTGTATATGTGTGTGTGTGTTGGTGAGATAATCTCCCTTCCATGGTTCTCTAAAGAACTAAAAATAACTTATCGAAGAACAACTATCTTCATGACGTCATCCTTATACTTCTTGTTCGCGAATCAATATTCATTGGGTGGGGGTTTTTCGTTTCCAATAGTGCTAATGCTTAGGTACAAGTTATCTTTGTGTCACACTCCTATCAAACCTGATTTACTTGGCTTTCCTAGGTACAAGTTGCGTGACCACGTGATCATGAGGTTCACATCATTTGGTATCAAAGCTTGGCTCCCTTAATCAGGTTATATCCTTCTGAAATTTTTGTTTCTTGTTATTTCCATAAAAATTCCTTAGTGTCCAATTTTTTCTTCTGTTGATTTGGCAGCATATAAAAAAAATAGTTATTTCATTTGGTTCCTGACCAACATATATCAGTGGTATAAAAAAAAAGAAAAGAAAAGAAAAGAAAAGAAAAAGGTCGTTCAAAAAGGCATTTATTTGTTTTTGCCGCAGAAAACTAAACAAAGGAAAATTTGACCAAATCAACTCGGAATGAGCTTAGATTTGATTTTGTTATTACTGGAACCCTAACTGCACCACATATTGATTTTGGGGTCAATTGGATATCGTTTGCTTTGGGTTTCAAATTCGGGTCTAATCAGGTCTGATTCATAATGTTTTTGCGTCAGTATATCAAACCTTATTGTAAATTGATCAAATTTTATATTCTATCTATTTGGGTTGATATCGCACTACATGTGAAATTTTAATTCAATCAAACATCATTTACTATAGGTTCCAGATTTCGACTTAACTCGTCGTAAACAAGTATGTTTTCCGTCAACTTTTAAAATTCGGATTCTTTCTGTTGTTCTCATTTCTTGTAGTTTATTTTCATCATATCCAACATATCTGGGTGTTGTTTCATCATTTTTCATATTTTGTTTATGTTTTTTATTCGAGTCTTAAGTTTTGTTCATATTTCGGATAGACTCGCTTGCTATTCGCGAGACTATCATCGCAGTTTCGTTTTGCTTGTTTCTGATTTTTATTGCTTCTTAAGTCATATATATATATATATATATATATATATATATATATATATATTTGGATTGCGCTGCCAAGCTGGTTTTATTTGGTGTTGGTTTCAGTTTCGCAAAAACCACAAGAAGGTGAGACGAGAGGTGTGAGCGTGTGAGGACATTAAGAGTGTTTGAGCGAAACACGAGCGACGTGAGGATATTTTTTTTTTTACCACTAAACAATTTTTGTAGGTACTATCATGTCAGATCAAAAAAACACACCGCACCCTCCCGATATAGAACTTAAATTCCAAATGCAAGCCATGACGAAGATGGTGGAAAGAATGAATTTCACGATGGGGAACGTGTGTGACAGACTTGAGAAGGTGGCAAAACATGGTAATATGGCTATAACATGTACCCAAGATGTGAGGAAGGTTGAGATGATTATGAGGTTTTTGAGGAGCACGTTGATGACAATGGTGATGGTGGTTTTAAGGATGAGACCATAAGCTATCGGGAAGGTTTTTGACAGCCTAGAAAACAAAGAGATTTCATGTATTTTGATGAGGTGTTCTGGCAAAAGAAAAGGAGGATTCAAAAGGAGAGGTGGTATTAAAGGGAGAGAAATAAAGAGATTAGTGTTCTAAAAAAAGAATCCAAGAGTGTATCTCGTATTCTAGAGGAGATGAAGCAAGAAGTTGATGTGTTAACGACATCAGTCAATGTGAAGCAAGCTTCAGAAAGAGAGGAGAAAAAATGTTGCAATGATGAAATACGAAAGAGAACGATTGCTACTTTCATCCAAAGTTGTTGGTGACAATATTTGGCAAGAAAAGAACTCCAAAGGCTTCAAAATGAGGCTAAGGAATTGTTCATTCAACTTGTTGGTGATTTGAGGACGAATCATCTTGAAGAGAGAGGGAATGATACGATCCAAGCAAGGTCAAATTCGGATTTTGACGTAAAATATGCAACTATCCAGTTTTACAGCAATAGTCATAATTCTCAATCCTACCATTGGACCAAGCTGAAATTTTACTTGGAGTCTCCTGACATGTTGTCCTATGTTGGGTTAAAATATCATGTCAATCAGAGTTCGGCAAAGCATCCAAACACAAGTCAACATAGGCTGTATGAGTTTTTTTATTTACTTTCTTTTGACTTGTGGACTTCCTATTTGGTTAGGATTCTTTTCCTAAAAGGAAGTGGCAGCTTATTTTGGAAATCTCCTAATTCTACAAAGATCTTTAATGGGCTGCAACATAGTTTTCAAGTGTGGCAAGGATTCATAAATGTTTCAGAATCCTTTTCTTACAAGGATTCCTTATTCATCCTAGCTGCAAAAAGGAAAGACGATTTCAGAATTAATTCCACCTTCAGATTTGATTCTCTTAAAGCATATGGGACTTCTAAAAGGCAACAACTCTGATCCTATCACATTTAGGATATTAAATTCAGATTTATTTATTTTATTATTATTTCTTCTTAGTTTAGGGTTTATTTATATTATTTGGGTTTAATTGTAAGTGGGCATCATATAAGTCCACATAAGAGATCCATTAGGATTTATTTTAGTTTGGAGTCACAATAAATAAGCGCATAACCAGACAAGTAAGGGTAGACAATTCGGATTAATTAAACTTCTTGTTTGCTGCACTTTGTGTGTGTGTGTGTGTGTGTGTTGGGGAGATAATCTCCCTTCCATGGTTCTTTAAAGAACTAAAAAAGACTTATCAAAGAAAAATTATCTTCGTGGTGTCATTCTTATACTTCTTGTTTGCGAATCAATATTCATTGGGTGAGGGTTTTCCATTTTCAATAGTGCTGGTGCCTAGGTACAAGTTATCTTTGTGTCACACTCCTATCAAACCTGATTTATTTGGCTTTCCGGGAATTGGTGTCTTTGTGTGTGGGTTGCGTGACCACGTGACCACGAGGTTCACATCATTAAGGCATCAACTAAATCCTTCCATTTTTTAACCTTGGTATTGTCTAATCGCATATACCAAGTGAGGGCAGTGTCACTCAAGCTGTCTTGAAAGAAATGAATCAGCAGTTTCTTATCATCAACCACCTCAACCATTTTGTTGTTGTATGCTTTGAGATGAGTTATAGGGCATTGAGCTCCCGTATATTTGATAAATTCTAGCACTCTAAAATTTTTGGGAATGACAACATTAGGCACCAAACACATCTCAGCAGCCTTTATCGGACCATATAGGTGAATTCCCTCAAATGCCCTCATCCTTTGCTCTAGGGCAATTAATTTGTTCAGAGTATCTTCTTTTACCATCTTGGCCTTTTGAGATTCCTTTGTAGAATCAATGGTTAACGGCGTTTTCGTGGGGTACGCTGATTGGAAATGCATGGCTTGTTGAAAATCAGATGACAAACTGTTTGTCCCTAGATTCTGTGGAGTGAAGGGATTTATGAGCATAAATTCAGGCTAAGCTATAAGTGTTGCTTTTCCGGATTTATCTCTCAAGGCCTGCTCGAGTAGATTTTTTTTTTTTTTTGCAAAGAGGGAAAAATCTTGTACAGCCAAGCTGGCAAAGAAGAACTATTTTGATTGCCAATAGATCAACATGAGGACTCTCTGGGCAAACCATAGAGTAAAACTTGCACAAACATCTCAACAAAAATCAGACCTATTCTCAATCACTACTTTCAAACAGCATATGCTAATTGACCAGACAGGAAAGAGTATCCAACAAAACAGCTTTGGTTCCTGGGCATAACATACAGCAAGTGTAGCCACCGCATTCAAACAGCCTCAGGAGGTCTTGATATTGCCCATGTATGTCACCACATATTCGAATGGGAGCTTTAATCTCAAAGAGAGTAGGCTGAGAAAGGAAGATTTGGCGAGCATTAACACATAATTGACGGATCTCTCCTTCAGATAACTGCACTTGCTTTCCTCCTTTTCCTTCTAATAACCTCCTTCTTATATCATCCAACACTGCCTTATCCATCTTCCCTTCCATCGTCATCGTCATCATCTTCTTCTTCCTTTCTTCTTAACCTCCAAAACAAATCAATACCCAATTCTCTAAATTTCTTATAAAGAATCAAGATTTAAGTCCTTGAACAAGAAAATAAAGGACCCCCAGATGGATTTTGGCGTTGAAACAGCGAAATCAAGGATCAAATGAAGAATTTACACACACAGAGAAAAAGGGTTGGTGTATTTTGATCAACAGAAAAGAAGCAAATAAATTAAAGAAAGAGGACGCGGGGGGGGGGGGTAATAGATCAATATGTGTTGTCATTTTCTTGACAAATCTTTTCTCTCACACTCCAGTGCGTTTATTCAATATGTCGTCACCTTGAACATTCACGATATGGGCATTAGTTGTGATTATACCTATTAATCCAAAAGTCAGCAATAGTCATCAGTTTATCTGAGTTGTAATTGATTATTCTACAAAGTGGGTAGAGGCCTACTCATATGCTCATGTGACCCAAAAGGTAATCAAGTGATTCATTGAGAAAGATCTAATTTATAGGTATGGTTTGCCAGAAAATATCACTACTAAAAAATATAGTAATTAGCAACGGACTACTCCGTTGCAAATAATACTAAAATTCATTGCTAAAACAATTTAGCAACAGAATCAGCAACGATAAATATCGGATGCAGATTTGTCGTTGCTGATTTCGCAGCAACGAAATTCCGTTACTTACTATTAGCAACGGATAATCCGAAGCTAACAATCAGCAATGGATTTTTCGTTGCATATATTAGCAACGGATTTTTCGTTGCTAAAATTAGCAACGGATTTTAGCAATGGAAAATCCGTTGCTAATTTTAGGAATTACCAACGGATTGTCCGTTGCTGATTGATGAATTATTTACAATCAGCAACGGATAATCTGTTGCTGAGTATATTATTTTTATTAAATTAATTTTTATTTATTAATTAAAATGACTTTTAATTTGTTTAATTAATTATTTATGGATATTTTAAAAGTTGTAGAATATATATAACTAACATAAATTAATATTAAAAATAATTGTATCACTAATAAAAAATGAAATAAAAATAATATTCATATTATAAAAATTTAGTCAAACTTGCATTAATACAATTAAGTCGAAATACAATTAAAAAAACAACAACAAAAGATACAATCATGGTGCTGGTTGTGAAGACGAACCATGATATTGTGGATCGACACAAGATTGATCAGGATATAGTGGTCGAGGTGTAGGTTGATAAATTGGTTGAGATGTGGGACCTATTGGTGTCATTATCTGGGGAGCCATAGGTGGTGGCATATCTTGGCCAATATTTGATGTTCCACCATGGTATCCAAGATTGTTCACAAGATATTCTTGCATGGAATCCATCTGCCATTTCATTTCAAGAATAAAATCATCTTTTTTCTTTATCTCCTCTTCTTTATCCTTTATCTCCTTTTGCAATGCTCGATACGATGAACTGGGATATGATGACTCCACCAAGTAGGAATGTGATGAAGAGCTTGTACTAACTATAGATTTTGGCATACGAGGTGCACCATATACCCTACCCTTTGTAACTCCTCCTGAAGCCACACACCAAGCTGCTTCATCAAATGAAGGATGATTTTCCCGATTAGTTCCATATTTTGAAATCATCTCCATTTTATATTTTTCCTACAAATAAAATACATGCAACAATAAATTCATTTGAATGTTAAATAATACTTAAGTTATATTAAGAAATAATCAAATAAAAATACATACAACCACTTTTTTAGACTTGTTGTCGACGAAGCTGAGTACTCTGATGCAAAGCTGAAAAGACATCATCCCATGGAGGTTCTTTTCCACCAACTTCCTCTTACTTTGAAGATTAATAAATATTATAAAAGATAAATATATAAATTTTAATTCATTATCTTAAGCATAAAAAAAAAATCCTTACCATGTTAGCTCAATATGATGCAAATGACACTGTTCCTCCAAAATAAGTGTTTATTTTACCATCTGTTTTGGTTAATCGATTCCTCCTAGCAGATTCAGACCTCCTTTGAAATTCAGGGGTGGACCAAACATCTTTGATCATTTGATTCCAGTCATCATTGTTTATCCAAGCAGGACCTTTATCAAGGCAATTTATAATATTTGTAGAGTTTTCTTTTGACATGGCTTTCTTGCGAGCTCGTGTCAATTGTTGATTCAAAGCTATCCTAGCCTTATCTTTCCAAATATTACGAACAATCGACTCATCTTCCTTAGGAAAGGAATATTTTTTTCTAACAAATAATATATATACCAAGTAAAAAGAGTGCACAAAATTTCAAATTATATAAATAATTAATCATATTGTGTTATCTTGTTCAGAATTTGCAAGATGATGTAATAACTAAAGAAATTAAATGATATTAAAGAGTAAACAAGAAATAAGAACAAATTATAACACAAATCAGTCATAGCTATTCAGTTGATAATTTTCATAATGCTACATTAAAGTGATCAAAATTGAAAAGAATATTATGGTAATTAGTGTTGGTTCTTACCTTAAACTTTTTAAAGAGTTCATCCCTGCACATTGAATTTACTTTTTCCCAAGAGTGCCATGCTCTTTTAAAATTGGACCTCAAAATATCTCCAATTGCACGTCCACACTATACGTTATTGAACCTGAAAATATATAATAACAAACTTATATTAAACAAATAATTACACAATAATAAGTAATTTTTTTCATACCTGAAAATATAACCTTAATAAGTTAGTTTTTAAAAGTTTGAACTTACTCTGTTGTTCCATACAAACAAAGTTCTTTTTTCTTGTAATTAGATCTATTGGTGTGTCAAAACCCTTCCTTTTAACACTTTGATCATAATTGTATGAAGAACATGTTGAACTGTGATATGATGGAACATCATCTTGATCCTCATAACATACACCTCTCTCATCACATACACCTCTCTCATTACTACCGTCTTCCTCATCATCATCTCTAATGTTCACATCATCATCATCACCATCAACTCTCCCATAACTCCTATATAAATTATGTCCTCCATAAACAAGTTGGTTATCTCGAAAGAAACCTCCTTGAGTTTGAAGCAAATCTTGGAAATGAAAGCCCTTACAATATTGATATGCTTCAACCCTCCCATAATCATGTTGAGGAGGATGTGTACTCCCCAAAGTAGGTATATAATACTCATTTGCGTTCTGATACACAGGTTGATGAAATGTGGATCCTTTGTTATTATGGCTTGATATAGTTTGAAATGATTTGGATGAAGTGGACCTGTCACTCCTTGAAGTGGACCTATCACTCCTAGAATCTAATATGGATCCTCGTCGAGGCATGCTAAAAACTAGAAAAAATATATACATTATCTTATGAATATATACAACATAACAATAAATTAGCTCATAGTTAAACTATCAGGAACAAAAAATTCACAAATATTTTCCCAAGACTTCCATAACTAGAATGAAAACAAACTGTTAAATCTCATTTTTTTTCCCAATTCATTACAAACAATATCTAGTTTATGATGTTCAAAATCAGTATGGATTGTCCACTTAATAGCCATCACTTCAAAAAATATTATACTTCAAATAAAATAATTACTGTAACAAAACCAAATATATAAATAACATCAAGACAATTTCATTAAGCATTCCTTACAATGATAAAAATCAGCCATGAAGTTTAAATTGTCAAAAGCCAATTAACACAAACAATAATAAAAATAAAAATCTAAATAATTAATTAAGCATAAATCAAAATTTATGAGTATGCTTACCTTAATGTTTGTTCCTATAAATCAAAACATTGAGTAGGAAGAACCCTTTCATTCATGCTTCAAAATCTATAAGCAAGAAGACGAATCATAAAATAAACTATAACATCAAAATCACAATTTAAATATTGATACTTTAAAGGTTAGAAATGGTTTCGAAGGTCAATGAAAATGATATATGTAATGTGATGCATAACACACACTTGAATAAAATAATAAAGAAAAAACATTGAAAGCCTAAACATTGTCAAATAATATGAAATCATCCATACATATAATAAAGATATTTCATTACATATACTACGAAATATAATTAACTTGTGCTACTCATTATTATCATCACTCCTAACCATCACCACCATAACAATCATCCTCATCATCTTCTTCTTCTTCTTCTTCTTCTTCTTCACCATCACCATCACCATCTTCATCTTCATCTTCATCATCTTCTTCTTCTTCTTCATCTTCATCTTCATCATCTTCTTCTTCTTCTTCTTCTTCTTCTTTATCATCATCTTTGTTTCCTCAATTTATGTCAAGTTGAAGCAATTCATGTTGACCGATTTCTTCATAATAAGATGATTCAACAAGTATATTTGGATCATCAAGTGTTTGAGTAGGAAGGACACGACATGTTTGAGAAATCTCATCTGATTGATCAACATTAAATGATCTCACATTGTTGGCATCTTCAATAAATTCACCCATGTCAACATTATAACGACTTCTAGCAGTTGTCTTAATAATCGTCCACCATTCAGATGATTTATTACCAGGTGGATATGTATAGTAGACTTGTTGACATTGTTGTGCTAACATAAAATCTTCATTTCCGTGTAGTCGAGATGTATGCTTGATTTCAACCAAACCATTCGAACGAGGCACTCTAATTCCTCGTTTTGTATCATACCAATTACATTTAAACATAAATAACTTGTATTTACTCCCCAAGTATTTTAGCCGAACAACTTCTTTAAGCATTCTATAATAATCACGTTCATTATCATCATATCAACTTCCTTTAACACAAACTTCACTATTCATTGTCTTTTTAAAATGGCCATAACTTTGAGTATGAAATTTAAAACCATTCATATAATACCTATTATAACATTTCACTGAAGTTGAAGGGCCCATAGCAAGTCCAAAGAGCTGATTTTCAATTCCGTTAGATTGGTATTCCACCTAGCATAATAGTTAACTTCATAAGAATTAATGATTTAAAAGAGATTAATAATATTTTTAAAGTAACTAATTGACATAAAATATAAATTAATTTTATTAAAATACTTACATTATTTTTTAACCAATTTGCAAAGATTGCTTCACATAATTTTTCAATTTCACCATCACTCGCATGTGGTTGTTGTGACTTTAGCTCTTGACGACACTGCCTAAAATTTTAAAATGTTAAAGTTAATAATAAATTATTATAAATTTAGTACAAAATAATATTTCATACTTACTCTAAATAAGGCTTCAGTTCTTGACAATTGAATATCATATAGTTATACGCAATTTGCATTTCAGTATGTGACAACTGCCTTTTATAAAATCTTTTGGATAATTTTTTTTCTGGATAGGAAAAAATAGAGAGACACCCATCTACACTTTTAAGGCCACCATCATCATCATCATTCCGTGGAACTCGATTCCAAATTGTTCGCACATCATCACCAAAATAATGAGATGCAAAATTGGTAATTTCATCAATCAAGTATGCTTCACATATGGAACCCTCAACTTTAGCTTTATTGGTAACTTTTTTCTTCAAATAAAACATATACCTATATCATTTCTGTCAATTAATTTATTTTTTAAAAATAAAAAAGGAATAAAATCAACATAGTATGAAAACATACCGTTCAAATGGATACATCCATCGATATTGAACTGGTCCACCAACTTTTGCCTCGTAAGGTAGATGTATCGTCAAGTGTTCCATGGAGTCAAAGAAGGATGGAGGAAAAATCCTTTCAAGTTTGCAAATTATTTCAATTATATTCATCTGCATTAACTCCATGTGCTGGGCATTTAAATTTGTTGAACAAATATCTTGAAAAAATATGGACAATTCAGTTAATGCCTCCCACAGTGGCCTATGTAAGTAAGGTCAGAAAGCGGTTGTAAAAAGTCTTTGAATGAAGACTTGACAATCATGGCTCTTCATCCCCGAAACCTTACATTGTGCCTCTTTCACACATCGTGAAATGCTTGAAGCATAACCATCAGGAAATGATAATTCCTTCATCCATGACAAAACTTCTTGTTGTTGTTTCTTGTGTAGACAATAAGTGCCTTTAGGTTTGTAAACCCGACCACTTATATCTTGTTGCAAATGTAAATTTGGCTTCTGACAATACAATTGAATATCTAACCTAGCCTTTAAATTGTCCTTGCTTCTATTAGGAC
The DNA here is from genome assembly GCA_033617975.1 of Populus alba x Populus glandulosa. NCBI lineage: Eukaryota > Viridiplantae > Streptophyta > Magnoliopsida > Malpighiales > Salicaceae > Populus > Populus alba x Populus glandulosa. The sequence goes on along the minus strand of CM066144.1, from coordinate 16,478,989 downwards.
AATCCATTACTGTATAAAAAATATTGTCAAAGACATTTTTCTCAATATGCATGACATCAAGATTATGACGAATCAAATTTGTATGCCAATATGGAAGCTCCTAGAAAATGCTCTTCTTCACCCAATTGTGTTTAACACCAAAGCCAGGAATTTTATTATTATATGATGAACCTCAATTATGTCCCTCAATATACTTGAACACTTCGTTTAACATTTCCAAACCAGATGGACGAGGTAAAGGAGGGAGCCTTTCAATTACTACTTTCAAAAACTTCTCAAATTGACATCTATATGGGTGGTTCATGGGTAGGAATCGTCGATGACAATAAAAAAAATGTAGTTTTCCCTCTATTTTTTAATCTAAAAGCCTTGCTATGCTCCATACAATAAGGACAAGATAGATTTCCATGAGTACTCCACCCCAATAACATGCCATATGCTAGAAAGTCACTAAAGGTCCACATCAAAGCTGCCCTTAATTGGAAATTTTCCTTTTTGTATACATCATATGTTTCAACACCAACAGACCACAAATTCATTAACTCATCAATCAAAGGTCTTAGGAAAACATCAAGCTTTTTACTCGGATTCTTTGGCCTAGGAATCATCATTGTCAAAAACATGAATGGTCTAGTCATGCACTTCCACGGAGACAAATTATAAACAGTCACAATTACTGGCCAACAAGAGTATGTATTTGAAGACATGTCAAATGGACAAAACCCATCAGTGCATAACCCTAACCGAATATTTCTCGGATCTGATGCAAAGCTTAAATGGACACGATTAAACTCCTTCCATGCCTCCCCATCAAATGGGTGCACCATAACCCCATTATCTGACTTATGAAAATGATGCCATGTCATATCTTTGGCAGATATGGAGACATGAACAGTCTCTGAAGCCTTGGTGTTAAGGGAAAATATCAGAGTTGTTTCTCCGCCTTATTGGAACCTTTACTAGTTGGATTTCTAGGTTTGTATCGTGAACTTCCACAAAAATCACAATTTATTTTCATTGCATCTACCCCATAGTACAACATACAGTAATTAGGACACACATCATATTTATCATAACCAAGTCCAAGTGGCCGTATAAATTTCTTGGCATCATACAAATTTAAAACCAAATTTTCATCATTAGGCATGCAACTTTTTATAAAATCAATAAACTTGTTGAAGGTAGTCTGAGTCAAATTTAAAGTTGACTTCATATAAAGCAATACACAAGCAGACAATTTGGATTGCTTGGTACACCCATCCCACAACGACTCCTCCGAAGCTTTCAAAAACTTAAAAAATTTAGTTGCCTCCGGATTTGGAATTTCCCCTACTACCACAGGACTAGACACATTATCATTATAGAATGCATCACCAACCCCCTTTTCATCCATAACCAGATTACTATATGGATTCTCTAGACAAACATCATTCACAACATGACTAATTCCAATCGATGAAGGTCCAACCAATATTGGTTCTACAGCATAAGGCTCCCCATGTACAGTCCAATTTTCATAACAAGGTAAAAAAACCTTTTGTCAATAGATGTTTACAAACATCATCTTTCTTTAAAAACTTTTGATTTTTGCACCTCACACAAGGACATCTAATTTTTCCCCCCAAATATATTTTTATCAATTGAAAATGAAAAATTGATAAATCTTCTAACACCTGTAATGTATTCAGGACGAAGACGACCATCCATAAGACGACGATACATCCACGATCGATCATCCATGTTAATCTAATTGACATGATAACACCAATAAGCATTTTTAGAAATAAGCATACTTCTTTAACTACTAGTACTTAAACAATCCTTTAAAATAAAATATGTACCACATAAATAAACTTTAATTATTTGTCCAGCTCACACATATATCAAGCTAAACAATGTTAATGATTGGATATATGCACATGTTTTTGTAAGAACTTGGAGAACTGTTTTTCTTCTACTTTTTGTTATATGTTTATTTTAAAGCAGTAAGATTTCTGATTATGTAAGAAACCTATTGAGTTTTTAATTATATGGGTTGTTTAGTGTGACAATATGAGTGTGTGAGGAATTCCCATTGCCATGGTGATGCTTTATCACCCATGGTCAGAATACGTGATTAATCACATTCACAACTTGAAAATAAAGTTTTGTTTTATTTTAATCACAGCTTGGTTCAACTGCAATTGGTTTAAAGACCGAATTTTGTCATGATGCATAAGCTCTGGAAACTTTTCCATGTTCCATGATATATTTACAGCAATCCTAAAATCTGATTGATAAATCATATTCAGAAAACGTGTTTCTGCAATCCTGCTATTTTTAATGTAATACGTTTGTCTTGGTTGTGTTGGCAGTACACTTTAACTTGGTCATAGAGAACTTGTTTCTTGGTCATACTTGGTAATGTTTAAAATGTAGATGAGTATAGCTTTATTTCAGTCATCTTCTTGTTCAATTCATTTTTCAGGAGCCCAGTAGTATGGAGATCGAAAGTCATGGAGCCCCGCTCATCTTTTATAAATTAGTAATTTAATAACAAAAACTCAACTATAAGTTGATTTTTAATATTTGTTTGGTCTGTTTGGCTGGAAAAAAACTCAATTCTAAGTTAAAGTATGAATTTTTAATATTTTTTTGGCACTTGTCTTCTCAATTCTAAGTTAATTTAATAACAAAAAACTCAATTGTAAGTTAATTTTTAATATTTGTTTGGTTTGTTTGGTTTTAAAAAAACTCAATTGTAAGTTAAAGTATGAATGTTTAATAATTTTTTGGCACTTGTCTTCTCAAATTCTAAGTTGATTTAATAACAAAAACTCAATTGTAAGTTAATTTTTAATATTTGTTTGGTCTGTTTGGTTTTAAAAAAACTCAATTGTAAGTTAAAGTATGAATTTTTAATATTTTTTTGGCACTTGTCTTGTCAATTCTAAGTTAATTTAATAACAAAACTCAATTCTAAGTTCATTTTTAATATTTGTTTGGTCTGTTTGGTCAATTCCAAGTTAAAGTATGAATTTTTAATATTTTTTTGGCACTTGTCTTCTCATAACAAATATTTTTTCATTTAAGATCTAACCTGAAAATTTTCATTTAATTTAATAGCAAGGAACTAACTTATAGTTTTAAAAAATTAAATTATAATTTACTCTAATTATTATCTCTTAAAACCTATAACTTAATAGGAATTTTTATGGTTAGGACATAATTTTTCTACAAAACCAAGCTTTTGCATAAAAGAAAATTCCAATGAGATGCTTTTAGTTCAAAGAGCAAAACAACAAGGTACAAAAAGCATAGCACAAACAACTTAGCTGTAAATAAACCTAGCTAACCAAAAGTCAAATCAATAGAAAAGCAGTACAGGACCAAGAATTCACAGCAAGGAGCTACTGACTTCCCAGCAACAATCAGAATAAATTTGCAATTAATTGATATATTTTGCAATTAATTGATATATTATTCAGCCACCTCTAGGTTTCATTTTGGTCTCATAATTTCCATCCAAAAAGAAACTGAATATCAGATTTAATGAAAGAAATCATTCAATTAGTTTTCTTATACAAACTGTCAATATTGTCCAAATGAAAGGCAGAGTTTCAATTAATTAAAAAGATTACGATAGGCATGCCCAACAGAAAAATTATGCATGATATAATTAAGCAACAATGTAAAAATGGAGCAAAATAGACTTACCTAAGCCCCAAGAATCAATGGCCCAAGGTGGAGGTTTTCTTATTGCAACCCAATCAAATTTAGCCAACTCCATTGGATTATATTGTGATCCAATAAGCTATTCATATTGCTGGAAAAATAAAAAACATAAACAATATGTTAAACCCATCAAGTTATAACAATTGCTAGTCTTTAAAACAAATACAAGTTAAATTATGAAAAACAGAAAGCATATCCAAGTTAAAGTATGAAATTTTAATATTTTTTTGGCACTTGTCTTCTCATAACAAATATTTTTTCATTTAAGATCTAACTTGAAAAATTTCATTTAATTTAATAACAAGGAATTAACTTATATTTTTAAAAAATTAAACTATAATTTACTCTAATTATTATCTCTTAAAACCTATAACTTAATAGGAATTTTTATGGTTAGGACATAATTTTTCTTCAAAACCAAGCCTTTGCATAAAAGAAAATTCCAATAAGATGCTTTTAGTTCAAAGAGCAAAACAACAAGGTACAAAAAGCATAGCACAAACAACTTAGCTATAAACAAACCTAGCTAACCAAAACAACAATTACTGCATAATCCAAAAGAGCAGTTGTGTGGGAATATAAAAAGGATATGGTGCAAATTATAAATAAGAAGGAATCACAGAAAAAAATTCTTCAATTAATAAAATTGATTACTAGCAATTTCATCAATTCTTGAACTGTTAAAACACAAAACCAGCACAACAATCATCCGTTCATCGTGATAAGGTAAATGAGCTTACTGTTTGATCATAAGCATCTATTCTTTCACTCTCTAACAATAAGAGATTGTACTGAGTTCCATTAAGGGCATTCTCTTTAACGGTGCACTCCACAACCAAAGTCCTTTTGTACATGGCCGATGAGTGGATGCTACTTGAAATCCACTACTCCTGCCAAGAAGCTACAATACACAAGTCCACCTCTTAGTTAATAACTAACACATGAGGTCAGTTGCAGAAATGGAATGTCATAACAAATAACTCTAAAATAAGCTTCAACAAACAAAATTTCAGTAGACATTCATTGATAAATCTACTAGTGTACATCTTAGGTAAAGGAATTATGCATAACATCTTAAACCCATCGAGTTATAACACTTGCTAGTCTTTAAAACAAATCCAAGTTAAACTATGAAAAACAAAAAGCATATCCAAGTTAAACTATTAATTTTTAATATTTTTTTGACACTTGTCTTCTCATAACAATTTTTTTCTTCTAAGATCTAACCTGAAAATTTTCAATTTTGAACATGATTCATTTTTAAATTTTAAAATAACTAAAATTTAATTTATAACAAGGAACTAACTTATGGTTTTCAAAAATAATGACTAACTTATAAAATCATAAAAAATGCATAAACTAAATTATAATTAACTCTAATTAACAATGGTAGCAGATGTAGAAAATGGTAACAGTTTGTATAAAAACTATAGAAAAATTGCATGAACAAAGGAAGCTGGATGCATTAAATGATATTCCATGTAAATGACATGTAGTATAAGAGCACAAGACCTTAAAAGGACAAAGCATTAAGGAGACCATATTAAATAATAGTAAGAACGCGACACACCGCTTTCGTGCCAAGAAGAACCCAAAGGCTGATTAATTATTGAGGAAGATAACTTGATGCCACGCTTAAAAACCTAAGCCATCATATTGAAAAAAGTCATGTCAAGACCCAGAAATTTAAAAAAAAAAAAAAGAAGCCAAATAACAAAGCAAGCATTAGGTACTGTAACAAAAAGAGTAAATATTACAGATTTTTATCCAAAATTCAATAGCTGAAGCATACATGTAGATGAATTATATAGCCAGTTCCAAACTCCCTATTATATCTAGAATGCCTTTGAGTTGAAAAAAATAAAATAAAATAATAGTTAAATTAAGGAAATTTTTAAAAACAGAGAAAGAATATTAAAAAAATAAATGAAATTAAATAGTGAAATTACTATATTTCATGTACTAAAAAATCATGTCCCATTTCTTACATTATTTCTCTAACTTTTTTAAATTCTCAATGCGACTATCATATTAAAATATAATTAAGAGCATTTTAGATTAAAAAAAAATAGTTAGGGTTTGGGATCCTGCATCCTTACGGGTGGGTTGCTCGTCTAGCTAGGCAAGGTGAGAATAATGAACATTAATTAGGGGGAAGGAAGGATTAAAAAGAAAAATTAGATACCATCTAACATTTTTAGCTGAACTGAATTAAAAGCTTGTCACCTAAACCATTTGGTGATCAATAACGTTTCCAAATCATGCATGCTGACCTATATAGCTAATATGGGAAATTAACTAATCACCATGCAAGGAGGAGGCAACCATGAATTCTAACCTCTTTCACTACACAATTCTGCTAGTTGTATATATAATAAAACATCAAGAAAAAAAAAAAGAATGAAGATACAAAAATAAAACAGCAATCTTATTAACGAAACACAACATCAACAAGCAAGTTTCCTTATATATATATATATATATATATAAAAGCATATGAATACATGCAAAACACCTAGGTGTCGGCGCACAGGAGGACAAAAAGACTTGCAGACATCAAAGAACACCCAACATCAATAAGACTACTTTTTAAAAATTAAATTGAGGGTTTTGATAAAATTTCAATTAAACATGCATAATTTCCATCAATCACTCTCTTCCAGACACATGAATTGCCAGCATTGGTCCAGTTGCATAAAATCATTCAATTTATGAACCGTAACCCTAAAAATTAAATTGGGGGTTTTGATAAATTTTCAATTAAACATGCATAATTAGGTTATAAATCATGGTAAAAACATTTTATAAACCTTATATAATCGAATTAATAGCCTAAAACCAGTATTCACAGTATCGATAAAAAAAATTTGTTACCTGTGTTCTTGAGTTATAGCTGAGCGAGATGAATCTACAAGACATAATAACACTTGAGATTGGGAAAGTTAAGTTAAAACTTTTTCGTGTAAGTTAAATTGCAACAGAGAAAAACATAAATCCGAAATTAATTACCTGATTTGTTGAAGAAAAAAGTGCAAAACCCAACCCGTTTACAAAGAGAAGGGGTAAATCAGGATGTTCGATGGTGAAAATGATGGGTCTGGTGCAAAGTTGACATGGGTCTATGTTTTTTGTGGTTTACAGAGAAAGATTGAAACTGTTAACATGAAGGAGAAGAAGATGAAGAAAAAAAATTAGCGATGTTGAAGACGAATGAGAAGAAGATGAAAAGTTTGGGACAAACGAAAATGAAATCGATGAAGAGAGGGTGATTTTTCTACAGTTATGAATATTATTGGGGGCGAAGGAGACTAGAAGTTAATTAATTTTTAGCTGTTGGTTTCGTTGTTTTCTTTGTTTACGTTTCTAAGGGTGTGGGAGGAGAGTACTGCAGGTGTAAAATATGGTAGTGAAATTAAACGGTTAAGATTTTATCATATCAAAAGTAATCAACGGTCTATATAATTTTGGTTTTATATTAATATTTAAATAATTATTTTTATAATTAGCAACGGATAATCCGTTGCAAACTTTATGTTGCCTTTAGAAACAGATTTTCCGTTGCTAAATCTTGTTGCTAATATTAAAAAAATAATATATGTGTAATCCATTGCAAATCCGTTACTGAATTTAGCAACGGAATTATCCGTTTCAGATGCTAATAGCCCCTGTTTTTAGTAGTGTAGTAACCGATAACGCCAAGAACGTCAATGGGAAGATGATCATGGAATTATGCATTAAATGAAAAATCAAGCATTTTAATTCATTCCCTTAACTACCAAAGATGAATGATGTTGTTGAAGCTACTAACAAGAACATAAAGAATATTGTTCAGAAAATGGTGGTTACATGCAAAGATTGGCAGGAATGGCTTCCTTATGCTCTACATGTATATCGAACAACAATAAGAACGTCAACTGGAGCTACACCTTATTCACTAGTTTACGTAATGGAGGTAGTGAAATAAATTAATGGTTTTAAATTTAAATATTATATATTTAACTACTCCTATCACAAATAAATAATACTTTATATACAATATTTTTTATTGTTTCATTAAACTATCTACAATTCTATTACATACAAAATTCATCCGACAAGAACTACAGTTTCCATGATTTTTCGAGCGTGCAATAAAATTAGATAAAATATTATCAGGAATAAAATTGAGATTACAGTGTGAGTGAATTTAATTCACTCTACACTAGTTTTTTGGGTAAAAACAATAATGTTCACATGACAGTACGAGTGAATTTATAATTTACTGCACTGGTTTTTCGAGGAAAAAAAATATTGTTCATGTTAACGTGAACAGTACGAGTGAATTTATAATTCAGTGCACTGGTTTCTCAGAAAAGAAAAACTATTCACTTGAAAAAATAAACAGTGCGAAGTAGAAAGCAGTTGAGAATTGCTTTTGATAAAACCTGCATTAGAAACGTGAAATGCATTGCGTCCCATCAAAAATAATTTGCATTTTTAACGTTACTCGACAATTGTTTGGTTGTGATTGCTTCAAACACAGAAGCAACCACGCAACTTTAATTGTCTAAGAAAAGTAAATGTCTTGGCCTGTTTGTTTATGTCTTTTAAAAGTATTTTTGAAAAAATTTGAAAATTTTTTATTTTTTTATTAACTTTAAATTAATATATTTTTAATGTTTTCAAATGATTTTAATATGCTGATGTCAAAAATAATTTTAAAAAAAAATTATTAGTATCTATTTTAACATAAAAAATTATTTAAAAAATAACGGTAACTATACTATAAAACAAATTTGTAGTAGTTAAACTATTACGAGGGTTATTACATTAGTTTACGAAATTTGGCATCATTTCCTAACTAATCACGTCAAGAAAAGTCTGATAGGTGGATAGAGCTTTTCTATGATTGTACTAAATATTCTAACTTAATGATTGTACTAAATATTCTAACTTATAAAATTATTTCATTTGTCAAGCTTTTTTTTCTAAACAGACGGCGGACGAGTTGCGTGTTGTTTCATATAACCTATTATTGTTTTGACTATTTTCATAATAGCTCAAAATTAAAGTTCAAATTAAATGTTTTTAACTTGATTTTACACTGCAATATCTAAAAAATATTCTAGAAATGTTAATATAGTCATTTACAACTACAAATGACTGTATCAGTTAAACATTATTATTACGATTTTTTTATTATTATTTTGTTGTAGTTTATAAAAGTGTGTTTGTTTTTGTGTTAATTTTTTTTTAATTTTTTATTTTAAATAAAGTTTTTTAATAATTATATATTATTTTCATGTGATGATATTAGAAATAATTTTTTTAAATAAAATATTTAAATATATTTAAAAATAAAAATTACTTTAAAAAACAACTCTCACCACAATTCTAAAAATAACTTATTGATTTATGCACTGATCAATTGATTTGAAACAAATGAATGGTTGTTGGATTTTGTTGTGAGGGTTTTTTATATTTTGAAATGGGTTTTAATTTTTTTTTTTATGACAGTTGTTGGTTTGATTTGTTTAAGTTATCTGGAGTACGGCCATGGATGGTGAGTAATCTTTTTCATAAAAGAAAAGACATGATGATGAGCAGACTAAAAAAGAATGCTTGGTGGAATGTATAACTTACTGTGTTACTTTTTAAAAGCAGAGCTGTGAAAGTGAGAAAACAAAAATGACATTGACTAAAAGTTTATAGTATAATTTTGCTGTTGGTAATTTTGATTAAATTACCGATTAAAATATTCTGTAGGTATATATGTTCATATCAAACAAATTTTTAATAGTGATTTTTGCTGCAAGGTAGGCTTGGCTTGAGTTGATGGGAGTGGGAACCAGCTTGCTGGCCACATGAGTGAAACTTGGAAGAACTCGAGAGTGAATCTTTGTTTTCAAAGAAGCTCTCCCCACTGATTTAACTCGTCTGCATCACCTATGTTGTCTGTTTATGAAAATGCAGAGCCCACCATGAAGACCGGATGTCAATCTCAGTGCTTTAGTTGTCATGGTGAAGAAAAGTAAGGACTAAGGGCCCTTCTTTCCCATCACTTTTTAATTTCCCTCTTCACTGCTATTTATTTGTTTACTATTTTCTTACGACATCTTCTTTTATTTATTTGTTTTAGTAACATAGTTATTAAACCTGGTTCGAAGATTGACCCGGCTGAGGGGCCGGGTCTCGGGTTTTATGGGTCAACCCGGATTCAACCCATATCAACCTGGAAATTCACTAATTTTTTTTATTCTTATTAAAAGTTGTTGACAACAGCTTCAACACAAAAGTAATATTCTCACAACTTTATAATTTACCTTTCTCAGCCAAATGGCCCCAAAAGGCAAATGCTACGGGGAATGCCCCACATTGTGATGCCCCACACACAAACTTTTTCTTCTCTACCAAATAAAACAAGAAGCCGCCGCTCCCCCTGCTTTTAGATTTTCTCTCCCAAAACCAGCCTCTCCCAAAACCAGCCAAAGCTTCCCTTTTTGCTTGGCCAAAACAACTGCCATGCCCGACTGACTATCAAAAATTGGAAGATAAAAGACATTCTCTTCCCTTCTTTCTTTACTCTTGTTCTAGAAGGCATTCCATCAAGCAGCAGGAGACTAGAGAGCCACGACTTCCTTCATCCCTCTCTCAGTCACCCCCCTGGTTTTTTAGCCAAAACTAGAGAGCCCCTCCTTCTTTCCCAGCCGCCTCCGTCTCTTGGCCAAACTAGAATCGCCGCCCACAAACATAGGAGACCAGCCCGACCAGCCTCTCCTTTGACCAGCTTCCAACGATAGCGTCCCTCACTCTCCTTTCCTCTTTGTTGCTGCTAACAACTCATTGTAGAAAACATGATGAAATAAGAAGGGAGGCCGAAGGACAGAAACCACGTTTGAAAAGGGAAAAAAAACCGGGTCTCATCCGGGTTCGCCCGGGTCGATCGGGTTTTGCCGGGTTGTTGCATCAACCGGTCTTTTAACAAACCCGAATCGGACCAGGTCCCGGGTCGGCCGGGTCCCGGGTCGACCCGCCGGCCCAGTCCCGGTTTAATAACTATGGTTTACAAGAATATATTTGTTTTTGTGTCAATTGTTTTTCGGTATTCTTGATTAAATCAATTTTTTAGTTTTTTTTTTCACCTCTAATAAAAAGATTACTCCATTGTCAACTATTTCATCCACTCTTCCATTATAAATACTTTTGAAGCCGAATATTCATAAACCCATCCAGTTTCTTCTATCTAAATTTGATCAACATCCATGAACGATCATCCATGACTTATATTAAACTTTTAAAAAATTATGATGACATCATGTATTAATTAAATAAGTTAGGTAAATAAACTTGCAAAAATATTACTTTACCTCGAGATTATCCAACAAACCAATCACAACTTCTCATAAATATTAAATATTCATTATCATTTATCAACGTCCATATATATATATATATATATACACACACACACACAAAAATTACCACTCCGCAATACCATTTATAAAACTTAAAACGGACCCATTAAGCAAGCTATTAATTATTTCAAAACAACACATGTAATTCGGTAATTCCATAAAGTTTTAACAATTTACAAACAAATACAATTTTACAAAATCTAAAACAAACCATAACATGTATAAAATTATACATTCATATACTACAAGTTTATTTGAGAAATAACAATAAAATATGTACATCTACTAACAAAATACATATACTAAAAAAATAATAAAATTGATATTTAAATGTTAAAATTTAAAAAGATAGAATTACTTACAAAAATTGGTAAAATCCGTCGGAAAATCAGAACACGGATGTTGTGACCACAAAACTTCAAGAAATATAACTTGTTGTGTCGAGATGAGAGAGGTTTTTGTTTCGGGGGGAGGTGGGTGGCTGGTTGTTTGCAGATGGGAAGAGTTGGGATTAGGAAGAAGAAGGAGAAATAAGGGAGGAGAGGGTCGGCAAAGAGGGTATATATTAATTTTTTCCGACGGTTTCACCGACGGAATAATCCGTCCGCTATTCTGACGGAAAAATCGACACGTCACCGTAAGAATCTGCTATTCCGAATCCCTCGGTGATTCCGTCGGCATTTTAAATGGTGAACCGGTCACGTCACTGTACGGGGCTGTCGTTTTGATGTGCTGATGTCAAAAATAATTTTTAAAAAATGAAAAAATATCATTAACATGCATTTCAGCACGAAAAGTTATTTAAAAAGCAACCAATACCACACTGCCAAACATAGATGACAATCTCATTGCTTTAGTTGTCATGGTCAAGAAAAGTAAGGACTAAGGCCCTTCTTTAGCATCACTTCTTAATTTCCCTCTCCAATGTTATTTATTTGTTTACTATTTTCTTACGACATCTTCTTTTATTTATTTGTTTTTGTGTTAACTTTTTTTTAGTATTCTCGATTAAATTGATTTTTCAGTTTTTTTTCACCTCTAGTAAAAAAATTATTCCATTGTCAAACTATTTCATCCACTCTTCCATTATAAATACTTTTGAAGCCGAACATTCATAAACCCATCCGGTTTCTTCTATCTAAAATTGATCAACATCCTCAAAAAGCATTATGGCATCTTCTATAGAAAATCACGTCTGTCAAGTTGATGAAGCAAAAGATGAAAACTTTGGATATGCCATGCAACTAGCTTTGAGCTCAGTGCTACCCATGACTCTACACACGGCGATTCAGCTTGGCATCTTTGAGATCATAGCCAAAGAAGGTCCAGATGTCAAACTCTCTGCTGCAGATATCGCAGCCAAGTTGCCAACAGATAACCCCGATACACCAAAGATGCTGGACCGTATTCTAAGGCTCTTGGCTAGCCACCAAGTGCTTTGTTGTTTTGTCGATGGCTCGGAGAGGTTCTACAGTCTTGCTCCTGTGTCCAAGTACTTTGTGCGCAACCAAAATGGTGTTTCTTTGGCCCCCTTCATGGCCATGATTCAAGAAAACGTCATCATACAGGGCTGGTTTGTCACTCCCTATCTATTGTCACATTTTTTCTATTTACTTTTTGCTTGCTTCAATTTACTATAATAATATTAGTAAACATTGTACCTCTTACCATCATTTCTCTCCCTATCTCTCTCGATTTTGTTGACAAGGGCCGCTAGCTAATCTCAATGTTTATCCGTTTCCTGCTAGGTCTCAACTAAAAGATGCAGTTCTTGAAGGAGGAGTTGCGTTTGTCAGAGTCCATGGAGTACAAGCCTTTGAGTACCCTGGCTTGGACCCTAGGTTCAATCAGGTATTCAACACAGCAATGTACAACCAAACCACTATTGTAAATGAAAATATGCTTGAGAAATACAATGGTTTCAAGAACCTGAAACAGCTGGTTGATATTGGTGGTGGCTTGGGACACACTATGAAGGCAGTAACCTCTAAATATCCCCAAATCAAGGGTATCAATTTCGACTTGCCACATGTTATAGAGCATGCGCCGGCCTATCCTGGTATGTTTTGTTCCTCCTCTCCTTACATTTAATTTATGGTAATTGTTAAATTTTATTCTCTCTGGTTCCGCTGATACTTGCTTATGTTTCCGTCATTGATTAAGGTTAATCAAACAATGTGGGAAAATTAAATTGACAAATTGAGAGAATTTAGGAAAACATGATATAACATGCTCCGTATTCATTAATGAATCTGCCTGAAACTTCAAACCTCGTACGATCAAAATCTGAAATTTCAGGTGCCACAATCTAAAACATGACAAGCCACACATATACTTTACCCATAAAAATGTTCTCAGAGAACCCAAAAGAAAAGAAGAGAAGTTTGCAGAGAATCACAGGCTTTACAGGACAAGGAATTAAAGACTAGACAATGAAAGTGGGAACTGGTTTCTCATGCAGGTGTGGAGCACGTGGGAGGAGATATGTTTGAAAGTGTTCCCAAAGGAGATGCCATTTTCCTAAAGGTACCAAAATAATGACAGCATATAATCTACTTGCTCAATTTTAGACACCAAAATCACTAATAACGACTAATGGATATATAATCTTATAGTGGATACTCCATAATTGGAGTGATGATCACTGCTTGAAGTTGTTGAAGAACTGCTACAAAGCTATTCCAGAGGATGGGAAGGTAATTGTTATGGAATCAGTTCTTCCGATCACGGCCAAGACAAGCCCTGCTGCGAAAGCGATCTCGCAACTTGATGTAATGATGATGATGTCTCAAAACCCAGGAGGGAAAGAACGGACTGAAGATGAATTCATGGCCCTGGCCACTGCAGCTGGATTCCGTGGCATCAAATTTGAAACCTTTGTTTGTCATCTTTGGGTCATGGAGTTCTTCAAGTAGATAACTGCTTAAAATTGCTTTTTGTAGAAATTGGAGTATGCATTACCAGTTTCTACCAGAATTTAAGCGTTTATGACTGCCCGTGTGGAACGATATTTATGGAATAAATAAAATAGCTGTTCTTCAGCTTTTAGCATTCCCAAGATAGAAGTTTGATGGGCTACATACTTTGCAAATAGATATTGTATTTTTGTTGCAAAAACGCATTCCTATCCATGTATGAACGTAAAATTAAAAAACTCCTCTCAATTAAGCCGTGTAAAAGGATTTATGAGCAAATGAATTATACTAGAATTTCATACAAATTAATATGTTGAATAATAATAAGTGGTGATTGTGGATCCCAAATAATTATAAATGATTGGTGTATATTATGAGTGTTACGTTTAGGCATTGGAACTAACTCTATACTAATAGCTGAAAGGAGCTTCATTGTTCATGAATCGTGATCTTTTAATTTTTTTCTTTTCATTTTTTCATTTTTTTAAATTTTATTTCCATTTTTTTTATTGAATTCTTCTCTGTCCTAATTTCATGAAATAAATTTTCAAATTATTGTAGAAAGATAATATTTAAAGAGAGTACTGTAATGTAAAACATGAAAAAAATGCATAACAATCTCAAAAGTCTTAAAATTTGATTTTGATTCAAAAATTGATTTTGTTTATTTTTTAGTCTTTAGATTTAAAAAAAGAAAGAAAAAGTTGCTAGAAAATAACGAAATAGAAAGAAAGTTGTCAATTAATTACATTCCATACACAAAAATAAAAATGATCTTTGTGTCAATGAATTTTTCTTATTGAAAATAGTTCGATTAAGATGGCATCTTCTTGTTTTCTAGAGTAGATTGGGATCCATTTGTTTTTTTTTATTCCATTGGTTTTTATTTTTAGAGTGATTTTGAGGTGTTTTGAGGTTGTTAAGTGTTCTTTTAATGATCATATTTTATTTAAAGGTGTTTTTAAGCAGAAAAAGTTGAAAATTAGGTTTTTAAAGCCCAAAAACTTATCCTGATTTTCAATCATCCAACAAATCAAATAATGCAGGTCACTTATCACTATAGGCAACTTGTCTCTATGTTTTTTTTAAAAAAACAAGCATCTCGTCTTAAAAAAAAAAAAAGCCTATGCCCACACTTCGGAGTTTTTATTTTATTTTTTCCTCACTAGAACAATGCTTTCCTTTTTCCCCTTTTTTATATAATTTTTATTTTTATTTTTCAATAACCTAATCTTCTTTATTAATATTTTTCTTGCAATTTCATCCTTTAACATGTTATTGGTGAAATTATGCTTCATGTTTTTTGTAATTTTTTTATATAGGACTATCATAATCTCATGAAATGAATAACAAGTTTGGAAGGGTAACTCATATTGACTAGAGTGGTTTTTTTATTTTTGTTTTTTTTAATTGTTTTTTTTTTCAATTTCATCTTTCAACATTGAATTAATTGTGAATTAAGTATCACAATTTATTTTAATTAGTTTTTTATTGGTTATTACGATCTCATGACTTAAATCATGGATTTAACAGGTTTACACGACTTAACTCAAGTCAATCTAATTTGTAGTCAATTAAATATTTTTTAAAAAATATCATCTAATATTTGTTGTCTCAATATTTAAAAAGATATCATTTGATATGAATTATATTTTGAGTTCATGATTATAATTTTTATTTTAGCTAGAAATCACATTAGCAATACCTTGATTTTTTATATTAAAAAGAATTTGATCCAATATATCATTATTTTTATAATTAAAAAAATACTATCTAATATTTATTATATTTTGATTTTATGATTAAAAAAATTCTATTAAAAAACATGTTAGTTGTCATAATCCAATTTTTGACCATTTTATTTTTATTTTTATTATTATTTTATTTACTAAAAAGGATAAAAACATTGATGAAAAATAATAATAATAATGATGAAAAAACAAGTAAAATAAAATAAATGAAGAATGAATTAAAATTTGGATTAAGAGCAATATAATTAAAAATTTTGGGGTTTAATTAAACTTTGAAATTAATCTAATTAAGCTTGGAATTAATTTAATTAATCCAAAGGCGTTCTTCGTCATTCTCTGGTAAGCCAGAGAAGGCCACAGAGAAGGAAACAAGTAACTCAGGGGACCACCTTCCCCCCTTACCACTGAACTCACAGACGAAGAAGAAAAGGCAGAAGACGTAGGAGAAGGAGACTGGAAAGGACGGAGCGAAACAGAACCAGAAGAAACCAGAGAAAAAAACCAGCGTACCCAGTTTCGCCCTCGTCTTCAGAACCTAGAACACGAAGGGAACACAAGAGGGACTAAAACCTGGGAATCACAGAACCGAGAGAGGGAGTACCAAAACCAGTAGAGAGAGAGAAGAGGAGACCCAGAACCGGGGAAAAGAAAAGGCCACGAAGGGAAACAGAAACAGAGGAAGAACTGAAAAAAATCGAGGAAGAGACCAAGAACCACAGAAAAATGGACGACGAACAGTGACCAGTAAAAGAAGAACCACCCGAGAGAGCCGGCTTCGTCTTCATCTTCAGGAGCAGCGTCTTCATCTTCAGGAGCAGCAGACCAGGTAAGTAAACTTCTCTTTCCCCCACTTTTCATTTTAATTCACGCCCTTTACCTGCACATGCACGCGTGATTTAATTCACGTCTGCTTTATGTTCCCCAGCCGGATCACTGGCTTGGGCCAGTGACCGGGCTGGGCTAGCTGGGCCCAGTCCAAAAAAAAAATAGAAAAAAAATAAAAAAAGACAAATAAAAAAAATAAAAAATATGTATGCATGAATAAAAATAATGTAAATTTATTGGTTTATTCACTGACGCCAGAGTCAGGAATAAAAATACTCGTTTAAATTTATATTATTTTTATTCGTTGTATTTTATTTTATTTAGCTAGAAAAATAAAAAATTTATGCATGCGTAAAAATAAATTTATTTTTATTTATTTATTCGCCGGCGCTAGGGTAGGAAATAAAAAATATTGATCTAAATTTTTTTCGTAGCTACGAATTTTTACCAAAGCCAGAGTTGGAATTATTCGAGCTCGAATATTCACTGTCGCCGAAGTCAGGAATATTTAAACAAATCATCATAGCATAAAACTAATAAACATTTAGTAATTTAAAGACAAAACCAGCAATGCAGTCTGCCTTAGGCAGAACGTTTAAGGGTGATAATATCTTTCCTTTTACGTAACCAATCCCGAGCCATAGAATCTATGTTGACCAGTTAGGGTTCCTCGTGACCATAATACTAGGTGGTGACTCCTCAAACAAGACATTTTCCCCTAAAAGACACAAGATGCCAGAAATCTGTTCTTTTTCCATGAATCAATAGAATTATTTTTAGAGCCGTCACGATGTCGGGTGTGACATTAGTAATGTTTAATTTTTTTTTTACATTGAAAAAAAATAAATCTGAGATTTTTTTATATATTAAAATTAATTTTATCGCACTCGCAGCTTAGCTCATGCATACTTGTGTTTGGTATTGTAATAGTTTTTGTGGTTGTGGTTTGAAAGAAAAACATTTATAAAAAGTATTTTTGGTTGAGGTTGATTTGGTATTTATATATGTTTGGTTTAAAACTGTGGTTAAAATTAAGGTTAAACAAAAAGTAGTTTAATGTGTTTGGCTAAGAATGCTTTTTAAATTAAGGCAATAAAATATATATATTAATGGTTTTAAATTTAAATATTATAGATTTAACTACTCTTATCACATCATGAAATAAATAATACTTTATATAAAATATTTTTTATTGTTTCATTAAACTATCTACAATTCCATGACATACAAAATTCATTAGACAAAGAACTACAATTTCCATTATTTTTCGAGCATGCAATAAAATTAGATAAAATATTATCAAGAATAAAATTGAGAGTACAGTGCGAGTGAATTTAATTCACTCTACACTAGTTTTTCGGGTAAAAACAATATTGTTCACATGACAGTGCGAGTGAATTTATAATTGACTGCAATTGTTTGTCGAAGAAAAAAAATATTGTTCACGTTAACTTGAATAGTGAAAATAAATTTATAATTCACTGCACTGGTTTTTCGAGAGAGAAAAATATTGTTCGCATTAACGTGAACATTGCGACTGAATGTATAATTCATTGCACTGGTTTCTCGGAATAAAAACTATTCACTTTAAAAAATAAACAATGCAAAGTAGAAAGTAGTCCAGAACTGCTTTGATAAAACCTACGTTTGAAACGCGAAATACATTGGGCCCCATCAAAAATAATTTGTGTTTTTAACTTTACCAGACAATTGTTTGACTGTGATTGCTTCAAACACATAAGCAACCACGCAACTCTAATTATCAAACAAAAATACATGTCTTAGCTTATTTGTTTTTGCATTTCAAAAATGTTTTTGAAAAAAATTGAATTTTTTTTATTGTTTTATTAACTTTAAATTAATATGTTTTTAGTGTTTTCAAATCATTTTGATGTATTGATATTAAAAATAATTTTTTAAAATTAAAAAAACATCATTAATATATATTTTAACACAAAAAAATTATTTAAAAAATAATTACAATCACAATGCCTAGAAAGCTAGAAGCAATTTGTAGTAGGTTAATTAAACGACTACGAGGGCTATTACATTAGTTTACGAAATTTGGCATCATTTCCTAACTTATCACGTCAAGAAAAGTCTGACAGGTGGGTAAAGCTTTTCTATGATTGTACTAAATATTCTAACTTGTAAAATTATTTCATTTGTCGAGCTTTTTTTTCTAAACAGACGGCGGACGTGTTGCTTGTTGTGTCATATAACCTATTATTCTTTTGACTATTTTCATGATAGCTCCATTGAAAATTAAAGTTCAAATTAAATGTTTTTAACTTGATTTTATTCTAAAATATCTAAAAAATATTCTAGAAATATTATTATAGTCATTTACAACTACAAATGACTGTATCAGTTAAACATTATTATTCCGATATTTTGTTTTATTAATTTGTTGTAGTTTATAAAAATGTGTTTGATTTTGTGTTAATTTTTTATTTTTAATAAAGTTATTTAATAATTTTGTATTATTTTAATGTGATGATATAAGAAATAATTTTTTTTTAAATAAAATATTTAAATATATTTTAAAATAAAAATCATTTTCAAAAGCAACTAACACAACAATTCTAAAAAATAATTTATTGATTTATGCACTCATCAATTGATTTGAGATGAAATGAATGATTGTTTGATTTTTTTATGAGAGTTTTTTATATTTTGAAATGGGTTTTATTTTTTTTTATATAACAGTTGTTGTTTTGATTTGTTTAACTTATTTGGAGTACGGCCATGGATGGTGATCAATCTTTTCCATAAAAGAAAAGACATGCTATGACCAATTTTTTGTCTGGTGAAACATGTTTCTTATAAAATACAACTAGACTCTTGTTCTCTGTTGTGCCGCGGATTGAATCATTTAAAAAAATATTTGAAAAGAGAAACTAAAGCATTATAATTGTGTTTATTTTTAGAAAAATAGAAATCAAGCATCTAAAAAAAATGCATAGCCATTCTCAAAAGTTTTAAAATTTTGATTTTGATTTAAAAATTCATTTTATTTAGTTTTTAGTCTTTAAATTTAAGAGAAGAAAGAAAACATTGCTAGGAAATAGCAAAATAGAAAGTTGTCACCCATTCATATTCCATACACAAAAAAGAACAATATTTGTCTCAATGAATTTTCCTTTTTGAGAATAGTTTAACGGAGGTGGCATCTCCTCATAATACATTGGGAAAAGTAGATTAGGATCCATTTGTTTTTTGTTCTATTGATTTTTATTTTTAGAATGATTTTAGGATGTTTTTGAGGTTATTAAGTGCTTTTTTTAGTCTCAAGATGTTTTTTAAGAAAAAAGAGTTGAAAATTAGTTTTTTAAAACCCAAAAACTTGATCCTAATTTTTTTATCCTCAGATATATTAGATGATGCAGGTCACTTATCATTATAGATGACTTATCACTATTTAAAGTATTTTATTTCATTTTTTCCTCATTAGAACAATACTTTGCTTTTGCCTTATATATATATATATAATTTTTAATTTTATCTTTCAATAATTTAATTTTTTTTCTTATAATTTCATCATTTATGCTTAATAATTTTTTTAAAATATTTTTATATATGTTATTATGGTCTCATGACATAAGTAACGAGTTTGGAAGGTTAACTCACATTGACTAGATTGGTTTTTTTAATTTCATCTTTCAATATTAAATTAATTGGTAATTGAGTTTTATAATTTGTTTTAATTAGTTTTTTATTGGGTTATCACAGTCTCATTACTCGAATCGCGAATTTAATAGATTATCACAAGTTGATTCTGGTCGATCTAATTTGTAGTTGTTTAAATATTTTTTTTAAATATCATTTAATATTAATTGTTTAAATATTTAAAAAGATATTGTTTAATATTAATTATATTTTAAGTTCATGATATAATTTTTATTTGGGCTAGAAATCATCTTAGCAATACTTTGGTTTTTTTTTTTTTTTACATTGAAAAAAAATAGATCCGATATTTTTTTAACATTAAAATTAATTGTATCGGACTCTAGCAGGTTAGCTCATGCTAATTATCTAACAAAAGTACATGTCTTCGTCATCATTTGTAGGGGGTTAATTAAACTACTACGAGGGTTATTACATTAGCTTACGAAATATGGCATCATTTCGTAACCGATCACGTCAAGAGAAGTCTGACAGGTGGACAAAGCTTTTCTATGATTGTACTAGATGCTCTGACTTATAAAAAATATTCTAGAAATGTTAATAAATTCATTTACAACTTTAAGACATATTCCTTTATTTCTTTGTTGTAGTTGATAAGAGTGTGTTTGTTTTTGTATAATTGCTTTTCAAATGTTTTTTTAATAATTTTATATTATTTTAGTGTGATGACATTAGAAAAAAAATTAAATTTTTTATTAATATAATTTTAAATAAAAATCACTTTATAAACAACTAATATCACAATTTTAAAAAATAACTTATTGATTTATGTGTCAATCAATTGATTTAAGATGAAATGATTGATTGTTTGATTTTTTATGTGGTTTTTTATATTTCAAAATGGGTTTTGATTATTTTTTTGTATAATAATTGCTGTATTTTAAACAAATAAAATATAAATTTGGCAATTAAAATAAATGAAATTAAAAATAAATCATTCAAAAAAATAAATGAAATGTTAAGCACAAAATATGCGGTTTTGTTTTAGTAATGACATAGTTATATTTTTCTCTACTTGTTGTAGCAATAAATACCACATTTATAAAAAACAATACAGAGAAGAGATTATTAATTCGTATTAATAAAAATAAAGATGAGGGAATCCTTGAGATAACTAATTGAGGGGTTACAATATTGCAAACAAAGTTTTAGGGACCACAGTCAGAAAATATAAAGTATTGGAGTTTAGTTTTCATTGAATAATTTTTACCTTAAGGATTTAACTTTGCAAAATGACATGCCATGACCCCTATTTGTCTGGTGAAACATGTTCTTTTAAGGGTGTGTTAGTTTTCTAGATAGCAAAAAATTATTTTTCAAATTTATTTGTGTTTTTTTTTATTAGAAAAGTTGGCCAACGAAAAATACTTTTTAGTTAAAGAAAAATTTAGTTTAATTTTCAAAGAAGTGCTTTTCTTTTATTTTGAACGGAAAACAATTTCTGAAAGTTGTGAAAAATTTAGAAATATCATATTATTTACTGATTATATCAAATTTGGTCCTCAAACTTTTGATTGCTATATATATATATATTATTTTGAATATTTGTTTTTCAATTTCATCCCTTAGAATTTAATTTTTATATTAACTTTGATCCTTATTTTTATAATTTTTATTTGTTTTTCCCTTATTATTTTTTAATTGAAATTTTTTATCTATCAAATTTGGTCCTTATTCTTTTGATTGTTACTTATTTTATTTGAAATAATTTATGAACTGGTAATTATTATTATTTTAATTTCTTCATCTTTCAATTTTTTTTTTAGATTTGATCTCTATTATTTTGATCATTATTTATTTTATTTGAGATAAATTATGAAATTATATATTTTTTTTTCAATTTCATTCTAATTCAACTTTTTAATTTATAAGATTTGTTCCTCATTATTTTAATAAACTTGAATAAAATTAAACATTATTAAGTTATTTTCTAGATCATTTTTCATGACATAACCAAACACTAGAAAGTGTTTCCAACTTATTTTTTATTATACTACCAAACATAAAAAAATAATTCACTTTCTCGGAATTCACTTTTCAAATAAAAACTATTTTTGAACAAAAAAAAATGAGGGCTAAAATACAATTAGATTCTTGATATCATTTAAAAGAAAATACAAAAAAGAGAAACAAAAGCATTACAAGTGTGTTTTTTTTAGAAAAATAAAAATCAAACATCTAAACAACATATTTTCTTCTAAAACACTAAAACTATTATGTGTTGTGTCAGACAACCTATTATTCTTTTGATTATTTTCGTAATGAGTTCAAGTTAAATGTTTTTATACTTAAATATCTAAAAAATATTATAGAAATGTTAAAAAACTCATTTACAACTACAATACAATCTCTAATGACTTTATTAGTTAAACAAATTATAAATTTTAAAAACAGTTATTTTTTTTATTAATATAAATGTTTAGATGAGGTTACTTATATATATTTTAATTAATATTATGGCCATGAGAGTACGAGAACATCCCTAAAAGATATTGCTAAATTTTAAGAAAACCAATTATGACTTCTAAATAATTGATGGTATTATTTACCTATGCCCATGATGACATGAACAATAATTAGGAAGAAAGCTTGATTATGCTAAGACCCTTACAGAGAAAACAATAATGCATGTCTACTCCTATGCACGTTAGAAAAGGAAATTCATGATTAGTTTTGAATATGTTTGTTTTTGCGTTAATTTTTTTTCGGTATTCTTGATTATATTAGTTTTTCAGGTTTTTTTTTGTCACCTCAAATAAAAAGATTACTCCATTGTCAACTATTTCATCCAATCTTCCATTATAAATACTTTAGAAGCTGAATATTCATAAACCCATCCGGTTTCTTCTATCTAAAATTGATCAACATCCTCAAAAAACATTATGGCATCTTCTATAGAAAATCACGTCAGTCAAGTTGATGAAGCAAAAGATGAAAACTTTGGATATGCCATGCAACTAGCTTTGAGCTCAGTGCTACCCATGACTCTACACACGGCGATTCAGCTTGGCATCTTTGAGATCATAGCCAAAGCAGGTCCACATGTCAAACTCTCTGCTGCAGATATCGCAGCCAAGTTGCCAACAGATAACCCCGATACACCAAAGATGCTGGACCGTATTCTAAGGCTCTTGGCTAGCCACCAAGTGCTTTGTTGTTTTGTCGATGGCTCGGAGAGGTTCTACAGTCTGGCTCCTGTGTCCACGTACTTTGTGCGCAACCAAAACGGTGTTTCTTTGGCCCCCTTCATGGCCATGAATCAAGAAAACGTCATCTTACAGGGCTGGTTTGTCACTCCCTATCTAGGGTCACATTTTTTCTATTTAATTTTTGCTTGCTTCAATTTACTATAATAATATTAGTAACATTGTACCTCTTAGCATCATTTCTCTCCCCTATCTCTCTCTATTTTGTTGACAAGGGCAGCTAGCAAATCTCAATGTTTATCCGTTTCCTGCTAGGTCTCAACTAAAAGATGCAGTTCTTGAAGGAGGAGTTGCGTTTGAAAGAGTCCATGGAGTACATGCCTTTGAGTACAATGGCTTGGACCCTAGGTTCAATCAGCTATTCAACACAGCAATGTACAACCAAACCACTATTGTAAATGAAAATATGCTTGAGAAATACAATGGTTTCAAGAACCTGAAACAGCTGGTTGATATTGGTGGTGGCTTGGGACACACTATGAAGGCAGTAACCTCTAAATATCCCCAAATCAAGGGTATCAATTTCGACTTGCCACATGTTATAGAGCATGCGCCGGCCTATCCTGGTATGTTTTGTTCCTCCTCTCCTTACGTTTAATTTATGGTAATTGCTAAATTTTATTCTCTCTGGTTCCGCTGATACTTGCTTATGTTTCCGTCATTGATTAAGGTTAATCAAACAATGTGGGAAAATTAAATTAACAAATTGAGAGAATTTAGGAAAACATGATATAACATGCTCCGTATTCATTAATGAATCTGCCAGAAACTTCAAACCTCGTACGATCAAAATCTGAAATTTCAGGTGCCACAATCTAAAACATGACAAGCCACACATATACTTTACCCATAAAAATGTTCTCAGAGAACCCAAAAGAAAAGAAGAGAAGTTTGCAGAGAATCACAGGCTTTACAGGACAAGGAAATTAAAGACTAGACAATGAAAGACTTGGTCATAGATGTGGGAACTGGTTTCTCATGCAGGTGTGGAGCACGTGGGAGGAGATATGTTTGAAAGTGTTCCCAAAGGAGATGCCATTTTCCTAAAGGTACCAAAATAATGACAGCATAGAATCCACTTGCTCAATTTTAGACACCAAAATCACTAATAACGACTAATGGATATATAATCTTATAGTGGATACTCCATAATTGGAGTGATGATCACTGCTTGAAGTTGTTGAAGAACTGCTACAAAGCTATTCCAGAGGATGGGAAGGTAATTGTTATGGAGTCAGTTCTTCCGATCACGGCCAAGACAAGCCCTGATGCGAAAGCGATCTCGCAACTTGATGTTCTGATGATGATGTCTCAAAACCCAGGAGGGAAAGAACGGACTGAAGATGAATTCATGGCCCTGGCCACTGCAGCTGGATTCCGTGGCATCAAATTTGAAACCTTTGTTTGTCATTTTTGGGTCATGGAGTTCTTCAAGTAGATTACTGCTTCAAATTGCATTTTGCAGAAATTGGAGGATGCATTACCAGTTTCTACCAGAAAATTGAAGCGTTCATGACTGCCCGTGTGGAACGATATTTATGGAATAAATAAAATAGCTGTTCATCAGCTTTTAGCATTCCCAAAATAGCTGTTCATCAGCTTTATGTATAATACTTTGCAAATCGATATTGTATTTTTGTTGCAACGATGCATTCCTATCCATGTATCAACGTAAAAATAAAAAACTCCTCTCAATTAAGCCGTGTAAAAGGATTTGTGAGCAAATGAATTATACTATAATTTCATACAAATTAATATGTTGAATAATAACAAGTGGTGATTATGGATCCCAAATAATTATAAATGATTGGTGTATATTATGAGTGTTACGTTTATTCATTGGAACTAACTCTATACTAATAGCTGAAAGGAGCTTCATTGTTCATGAATCGTGATCTTTTAATTTTTTAATTTTTTTAAATTTTATTTCCATATTTTTTTTATTGAATTCTTCTCTGACCTAATTTCATCAAATAAAATTTTAAATTATTGTAGAAAGATAATATTTAAAGAGAGTACTGTAATGTAAAGCATGAAAAAAATGCATAACAATCTCAAAAGTCTTAAAATTTGATTTTGATTCAAAAATTGATTTTGTTTATTTTTTAGTCCTTAGATTTAGAAAAAAAAAGAAAAAGTTGCTAGAAAATAACGAAATAGAAAGAAAATTGTCAATTAATTACATTCCATACACAAAAATAAAAATAATCTTTGTGTCAATGAATTTTTCTTGTTGAGAATAGTTCAATGAAGATGGCATCTCCTTGTTTTTTAGAGTAGATTGGGATCCATTTGTTTTTTTATTCCATTGGTTTTTATTTTTAGAGTGATTTTGGGGTGTTTTGAGGATGTTAAGTGCTCTTTTAAGGATCATATTATATTTAAAGGTGTTTTTAAGTAAAAAAAAGTTGAAAATTAGGTTTTTACAGCAAACAAACTTATCCTGATTTTCAATCATCCAACGGATCAAATAATACAGGTCACTTATCACTATAGGCAACTTGTCTATATATTTTTTTTAAAAAACAAGCATCTCGTCTTAATAATAATAATAATAAAGCCTTTGGCCACACTTGGGAATTTTTATTTTATTTTTTCCTCACTAGAACAATGCTTTGCTTTTGCCCCTATTATTATTTTTCTTGCAATTTCATCCTTTAACATGTGATTGATGAAATTATGCTTCATGTTTTTTGTAATTCTTTTATATAGAGCTATCATAATCTCATGACATGAGTAACGGGTTTGGAAGGTTAACTCACATTGACTAGATTGGTTTTTTTTTTTTATAATTGTTTTTTTTTCTATTTCATCTTTCAACATTGGATTAACTGTGAATTAAGTTTCATATTTTATTTTAATTATTTTATTATTGGTTATTACGATTTCATGACTCAAATCATGGATTTGACAGGTTAACACGAGTTAACCCAAGTCAATCTAATTTGTAGTCATTTAAATATTTTTTAAAAATATATCATCTAATATTCGTTGTCTCAATATTTAAAAAGATATCATCTAATATGAATTATATTTTAAGTTCATGATTATACTTTTTATTTAGCTAGAAATCACATTAGCAATACCTTGATTTTTTATATTAAAAAGAATGTAATCCAATATATCATCATTTTTATAATTAAAAAAAATACTATCTAATATTTATTATATTTTTATTTTATGATTAAAAAAATGTCTATTAAAAAACATGTTAGTAATGTTTCATTTTTTTTTACCTTTAAAAAAAAAATCTGAAATTTTTTTTAACATTAAAATTAATTGTATCGCACTCGCAGCTTAGCTCATGCGTACTTGTGTTTGGTATTGTGGTAGCTTTTGTGGTTGTGGTTTGAAATTTTTTTTATTTTTATAAAAAGTACTTTTGGTTGAGGTTGATTTGATATTTATATATGTTTGGTTAAAACTGTGGTTAAAATTAAGGTTGATCAAAAAATAGTTTAATTTGTTTAGTTAATTAAGAATGCTTTTTAAATTGAGGCTATAAACTAACTAATATATATATATATATATATATATATATATATATTAATGTTTTAAATTTAAATATTATAGATTTAACGATTCCTATCACATCATGAAATAAATAATATTTTTTATAAAATATTTTTTATTGTTTCATTAAACTATCTACAATTCCATTACATACAAAATTCATCCGACAAGAACTACAGTTTCCATGATTTTTCAAGCATGCAATAAAATTAGATAAAATATTATTAAGAATAAAATTGAGATTACACTGTGAGTGAATTTAATTCACTCTACACTAGTTTTTTGGGTAAACAAAATATTATTCATGTGACAGTGCAAGTGAATTTATAATTTAATGCACTGGTTTTTTGAAGAAAAAAAATATTGTTTATGTTAACGTGAACAGTGCGAATGAATTTATAATTCACTGCACTGGTTTCTCGGAAAAAAAAAATTGTTCACTTAAGAAAATAAACAGTATAAAGTAGAAAGTAGTCAAGAACTATGATAAAACCTGCGTTTGAAACACGAAATATATTAGGCCCCATCAAAAATAATTTGCATTTTTAACTTTACCCGATAATATATTGTTTGGTTGTGATTACTTCAAATGTAAGCAACCACGCAACTCTAATAACTGCAATCACACTACTTAAGCGAGAAGTCATTTGTAGCTTGTTTGTTTCTGCGTTTTAAAAGCGTTTTTGAAAAAAATTGAAATTTTTTAATTTTTTATTAACTTTAAATTAATATATTTTTAGTGCTTTTAAATCATTTTGATGTGCTGATGTCAAAATTGATTTTAAAAAAATAAAAAAACATCATTAATATATATTTTGACACGAAAAGCTATTTGAAAAGTAATCACAACCACACTGACAAACAAGCTCTAGTAGGTTAATTAAACTGTTACCAGGGCTATTACATTAGTGTACGAAATTTGGCACATTTCCTAACTTAGCACGTCAATAAAAGTCTGATAGGTGGATAAGTAGGTTAATTAAACTGTTACGAGGGTTATTACATTAGTGTACGAAATTTGGCACATTTCCTAACTTAGAGTCTGATAGGTGGATAAGTAGGTTAATTAAACTGTTACGAGGGTTATTACATTAGTGTACGAAATTTGGCACATTTCCTAACTTAGCACGTCAATAAAAGTCTGATAGGTGGATAAGTAGGTTAATTAAACAGTTATGAGGGTTATTACATTAGTGTACGAAATTTGGCACATTTCCTAACTTAGCACGTCAATAAAAGTCTGGTAGGTGGATAAAGCTTTTCTATGATTGTACTAAATATTCTAACTTGTAAAATTATTTCATTTGTCGAGCTTTTTTTTCTAGACAGACGGCGGACGAGTTGCTTGTTGTGTCATATAACCTATTATTCTTTTGACTATTTTCATGATAGCTTTATTGATTGAAAATTAAAGTTCAAATTAAATGTTTTTAACTTGATTCTATACTAAAATATCTAAAAAATATTCTAGAAATGTTAATATAGTCATTTACAACTACAAATGACTGTATCAGTTAAACATTATTAATATGATTTTTTTATTATTATTTTGTTGTAGTTTATAAAAGTGTGTTTGTTTTTGTGTTAATTTTTTTTTAATTTTTTTTTAAATAAAGTTTTTTAATAATTTTATATTATTTTCATGTGATGATATTTTCATGTGATGATATTCTGTAGGTATATATGTTCATATTAAACAAATTTTTAATAGTGATTTTTGCTGCAAGGTAGGCTTGGCTTGAGTTGATGGGAGTGAGAACCAGCTTGCTGGCCTAATGAGTGAAACTTGGAAGAACTCGAGAGAGAATCTTTGTTTTCAAAGAAGCTCTCCTCACTGATTTAACTCGTCTGCATCACCTATGTTGTCTGTTTATGAAAATGCAGAGCCCACCATGAAGACAGGATGTCAATCTCAGTGCTTTAGTTGACTTGTCATGGTGAAGAAAAGTAAGGACTAAGGGCCCTTCTTTACCATCAACTTCTTAATTTCCCTCTCCACTGTCATTTATTTGTTTACTATTTTCTTACGACATCTTCTTTTATTTATTTGTTGTAGTTTACAACATACTTATTAAACCCAGTCCGGGGATTGACCCGGCTGAGAAGCCGGGTCTCGGGTTTTATGGGTCAACCCATATCAACATCGAAATTCACTAATTTTTTTTTTAAAAAAAAGTTGTTAACAACAGCTTCAACACAAAAATAATATTCCCA
The DNA here is from genome assembly GCA_033617975.1 of Populus alba x Populus glandulosa. Classification (NCBI taxonomy): domain Eukaryota; kingdom Viridiplantae; phylum Streptophyta; class Magnoliopsida; order Malpighiales; family Salicaceae; genus Populus; species Populus alba x Populus glandulosa. The sequence continues at coordinate 16,449,770 of CM066144.1, read as the reverse complement.
CAACTTTATAATTTACCTTTCCCAGCCAAATGGCCCCAAAAGGCAAATGCTACGGGGAATGCCTCACATTGCAATGCCCCACACACAAAACCTAAACTTTTCCCTCTTTGCCAAATAAAACAAGAAGCCGCCGCTCCCCCTGCTTTTAGATTTTCTCTCCCAAAACCAGCCTCTTGGCCAAAACAACTGCCATGCCCGACTGACTATAAAAAATTGGAAGATAAAAGACATTCTCTTCCCTTCTTTCTTCACTCTCGTTCTAGAGGGTATTCCATCAAGCAGCAGGAGACTAGAGAGCAACGACTTCCTTCGTCTCTTAGCCAAACCAGAACCGCTGCCCACCAACACAGGAGACCAGCCTGACTAGCCTCCAACAACAGCGTCCCTCACTCTCCTTTCCTCTCTGCTGCTGCTAACAACAATTCATTGTAGGAAAGATGATGAAATAAGAAGGGAGGCCGAAGGACAGAAACCACATTTGAAAAGGGGGGATAAATCGGGTCTCGTCTGGGTTCGCCCGGGTCGACCCGCTGGGTCTTTTAACAAACCCGAACCGGCCCAAGTCCCGGTTCGACCCGCAAGGCCGGTCCGGGTTTAATAACTATGGTTTACAAGAATATATTTGTTTTTGTGTCAATTGTTTTTCGGTATTCTTGATTAAATCAATTTTTTAGTTTTTTTTTCACCTCTAATAAAAAGATTACTCCATTGTCAACTATTTCATCCACTCTTCTATTATAAATACTTTTGAAGCCGAATATTCATAAACCCATCCAATTTCTTCTATCTAAAATTGATCAACATCCATGAACGATCATCCATGACTTATATTAAACCTTTAAAAAATTATGATGACATCATGTATTAATTAAATAAGTTAGGTAAATAAACTTGCAAAAATATTACTTTACCTCGAGATTATCCAACAAACCAATCACAACTTCTCATAAATATTAAATATTCATTATCATTTATCAACGTCCATATATATATATACTTAAAACGGACCCATTAAGCAAGTTATTAATTATTTCAAAACAACACATGTAATTCGGTTATTCCATAAAGTTTTAACAATTTACAAACAAATACAATCTTACAAAATCTAAAACTAATCATAACAGATATAAAATTATACATTCATATACTACAAGTTTGTTTGAGAAATAACAATAAAACATGCACATCTACTAAAAAAACAATAAAATTGATATTTAAATGTTAAAATTTAAAAAGATAGAATTACTTACAAAAATTGGTAAAATCCGTCGGTAAATCAGAACATGGATGGTGTGATCACAAAACTTCATGAAATATAACTTGTTGTGCCGAGATGAGGGAGATTTTTGTTTCGGGGAGAGGTGGGTGGATGGTTGTTTGCAGATGGGGAAAGTTGGGATTAGGAAGAAGGAGGAGAAATAGGGGAGGAGAAGGTCGGCAGAGAGGGCATATATTAACTTTTTCAGACGGTTTCACCGACGGAATAATCCGTTGGCTATTCTTACAGAAAAATCGACACATCACCGTATGAATCTACTATTCCGAATCCCTCGGTGATTCTGTCGGCATTTTAAATGGTGAATCGGTCACGTCACTATACGGGGTTGTCGTTTTGAATCCGTTGGTGATTCTATCGGTAAAATCACCCGCCAAAACCTTTACGTCAACGAACTGTCTTTTTTATTATTATTATTTATTCTGAACTTTCCGTCCGTAATTTAGTCGGTAACTACTGACGGACACTGTCCATTGGTAGTTACTGTCCGTCAGTAGTTATCGACTGAATTACGAACGGAAAAATTATTGTCGGTAATTTGGACCTCAAATTACCGATAAAAATATTCTGTTGGTACAACCGTTGTTATTAAATGAATTTGTGGTAGTGATTTTTGCTGCAAGGTATGCTTGGCTTGAGTTGATGGGAGTGTGAACCAACTTGCTGGCCATATGAATCAAACTTGGAAGAACTCGAGAGTGAATCTTTGTTTTAACTCGTCTGCATCACCTATGTTGCCTGTTTATGAAAATGCAGAGCCCACCATGATAAACCGTTTGGGAACGCGGTTGAAACTGCATTCCTAAAAAATTCAATTTTTGTTTTAAATTTTTGCTAAAATTTAATATGGTTTGTATGTTTTGGATCGTTTTGATGTGTTGATGTCAAAAATAATTTTTTAAAAATAAAAAAACATCATTAGCATGCATTTCGGCATGAAAAGTTATTTGAAAAATAACTATTACCACACTACCAAACATAGATGACAATCTCAGTGCTTTAGTTGTCATGGTTAAGAAAAGTAAGGACTAAGGCCCTTCTTTACCATCACTTCTTAATTTCTGTCTCCAATGTTATTTATTTGTTTACTATTTTCTTCCGACATCTTCTTTTATTTAATTGTTGTAGTTTATAAGAATAAATTTGTTTTTGTGTTTATTGTTTTTTGATATTCTCTATTAAATTGATTTTTCAGTTTTTTTTAACCTCTAGTAAAAAGATTATTCCATTGTCAAACTATTTCATCCACTCTTCCATTATAAATACTTTTGAAGCCGAACATTCATAAACCCATCCGGTTTCTTCTATCTAAAATTGATCAACATCCTCCAAAAGCATTATGGCATCTTCTATAGAAAATCACGTCAGTCAAGTTGATGAAGCAAAAGATGAAAACTTTGGATATGCCATGCAACTAGCTCTGAGCTCAGTGCTACCCATGACTCTACACACGGCGATTCAGCTTGGCATCTTTGAGATCATAGCCAAAGAAGGTCCAGATGTCAAACTCTCAGCTGCAGATATCGCAGCCAAGTTGCCAACAGATAACCCCGATACACCAAAGATGCTGGACCGTATTCTAAGGCTCTTGGCTAGCCACCAAGTGCTTTGTTGTTTTGTCGATGGCTCGGAGAGGTTCTACAGTCTTGCTCCTGTGTCCAAGTACTTTGTGCGCAACCAAAATGGTGTTTCTTTGGCCCCCTTCATGGCCATGATTCAAGAAAACGTCATCATACAGGGCTTGTTTGTCACTCCCTATCTATTGTCACTTTTTTTCTATTTACTTTTTGCTTGCTTCAATTTACTATAATAATATTAGTAAACATTGTACCTCTTATCATCATTTCTCTCCCCTATCTCTCTCTATTTTGTTGACAAGGGCCGCTAGCTAATCTCAATGTTTATCCGTTTCCTCCTAGGTCTCAACTAAAAGATGCAGTTCTTGAAGGAGGAGTTGCGTTTGAAAGAGTCCATGGAGTACATGCCTTTGAGTACAATGGCTTGGACCCTAGGTTCAATCAGCTATTCAACACAGCAATGTACAACCAAACCACTATTGTAAATGCAAATATGCTTGAGAAATACAATGGTTTCAAGAACCTGAAACAGCTGGTTGATATTGGTGGTGGCTTGGGACACACTATGAAGGCAGTAACCTCTAAATATCCCCAAATCAAGGGTATCAATTTCGACTTGCCACATGTTATAGAGCATGCGCCGGCCTATCCTGGTATGTTTTGTTCCTCCTCTCCTTACGTTTAATTTATGGTAATTGTTAAATTTTATTCTCTCTGGTTCCGCTGATACTTGCTTATGTTTCCGTCATTGATTAAGGTTAATCAAACAATGTGGGAAAATTAAATTGACAAATTGAGAGAATTTAGGAAAACATGATATAACATGCTCCGTATTCATTAATGAATCTGCCAGAAACTTCAAACCTCGTACGATCAAAATCTGAAATTTCAGGTGCCACAATCTAAAACATGACAAGCCACACATATACTTTACCCATAAAAATGTTCTCAGAGAACCCAAAAGAAAAGAAGAGAAGTTTTCAGAGAATCACAGGCTTTACAGGACAAGGAAATTAAAGACTAGACAATGAAAGACTTGGTCATAGATGTGGGAACTGGTTTCTCATGCAGGTGTGGAGCACGTGGGAGGAGATATGTTTGAAAGTGTTCCCAAAGGAGATGCCATTTTCGTAAAGGTACCAAAATAATGACAGCATATAATCTACTTGCTCAATTTTAGACACCAAAATCACTAATAACGACTAATGGATATATAATCTTATAGTGGATACTCCATAATTGGAGTGATGATCACTGCTTGAAGTTGTTGAAGAACTGCTACAAAGCTATTCCAGAGGATGGGAAGGTAATTGTTATGGAATCAGTTCTTCCGATCACGGCCAAGACAAGCCCTGCTGCGAAAGCGATCTCGCAACTTGATGTAATGATGATGATGTCTCAAAACCCAGGAGGGAAAGAACGGACTGAAGATGAATTCATGGCCCTGGCCACTGCAGCTGGATTCCGTGGCATCAAATTTGAAACCTTTGTTTGTCATCTTTGGGTCATGGAGTTCTTCAAGTAGATTACTGCTTAAAATTGCTTTTTGTAGAAATTGGAGTATGCATTACCAGTTTCTACCAGAATTTAAGCGTTTATGACTGCCCGTGTGGAACGATATTTATGGAATAAATAAAATAGCTGTTCGTCAGCTTTTAGCATTCCCAAGATAGAAGTTTGATGAGCTACATACTTTGCAAATAGATGTTGTATTTTTGTTGCAAAAACGCATTCCTATGAACGTAAAAATAAAAAACTCCTCTCAATTAAGCCGTGTAAAAGGATTTGTGAGCAAATGAATTATACTAGAATTTCATGAATCGTGATCTCTTCATTTTTTTTCTTTTTATTTTATCATTTTCTTAATTTTATTTCCATATTTTTTATTGAATTCTTCTCTGACCTAATTTCATCTTATAAAATTTTAAATTATTGTAGAAAGATAATATTTAAAGAGAGGACTGTAATGTAAAGCATGAAAAAAAAATGCATGACTAATCTCAAAAGTCTTAAAATTTTGATTTTGATTCAAAATTTTATTTTATTTATTTTTTAGTCCTTAGATTTAAGAAAAGAAAGAAAAAGTTGCTAGAAAATAGCGAAATAGAGAGAAAGTTGTCAATTAGTTACATTCCATACACAAAAATAAAAGCGATCTTTGTGTCAATGAATGTTTTTTCTTGAGAATAGTTCAATGAAGATGGCATCTCCTTGTTTTTTAAAGTACATTGGAATCCATTCGTTTTTTTATTCGATTGGTTTTAATTTTTAAAGTGATTTTGGGGTGTTTTGAGGTTGTTAAGTGCTCTTTGAAGGATCATATTATATTTAAAGGTGTTTTTAAGCAGAAAGAGTTGGAAATTAGGTTTTTAGGGCCCAAAAACTTATCTTGATTTTCAATCATCCGACAGATCAAATAATGCAGGTCACTTATCACTATAGGCGACTTGTCGCTATTTTTTTTATAAAAAAAATCAAGCATCTCGTCTTAATAATAATAATAATAATAAGTCTATGCCCACACTTGGGAATTTTTATTTTATTTTTTCCTCACTAGAACAATGCTTTGCTTTTGTCCCTTTTTTATATATAATTTTTAATTTTATTTTTCAATAACCTAATCTTTATTATTATTATTATTTCTTGCAATCTCATCCTTTAACATGTGATTGATGAAATTATGCTTCATATGTTTTTGTAATTCTTTTATATAGAGCTATCATAATCTCATGACATGAGTAACGGGTTTGGAAGGTTATCTCACATTGACTAGAGTGGTTTTTTTTTATTATTTGTATATTTTTTTCAATTTCATCTTTCAACATTGAATTAACTGTGAATTAAGCTTCATAATTTATTTTAATTAGTTTTTCATTGGTTATTACAATCTCACGACTCAAATCACGAATTTGACAGGTTAATTAACATGAGTTAACCCAAGTCAATCTAATTTATAGTCCTTTAAATAGTTTTTTAAAAAATATCATCTAATATTCGTTGTCTCAATATTTAAAAAGATATCATCTAATATGAATTATATTTTGAGTTCATGATTATAATTTTTATTTTAGCTAGAAATCACATTAGCAATATATACCTTGATTTTTTATATTAAAAAGAATTTTATCCCATATATCATCATTTTTATAATTAAAAAAATACTATCTAATATTTATTATATTTTGATTTTATGATTAAAAAAATTTCTATTAAAAAACATGTTAGTAATGTTTAATTTTTTTTTCATTGAAAAAAAATAAATCTGAGATTTGTTTTAACATTAAAATTAATTGTATTGCACTCGCAGCTTAGCTCATGCATAATTGTGTTTGGTATTGTAGTAGTTTTTGTGGTTATGGTTTGAAAAAAGTTGTTTTATAAAATGTACTTTTAGTTGAGGTTGATTTGGTATTTATATAAGTTTGGTTAAAACTGTGGTTAAAATTAAGGTTGAACAAAAAATAGTTTAATGTGTTTGGTTAAGAATGTCTTTTTTAAGGCAATAAAATAACTACTCCTATCACATCATGAAATAAATAATACTTTATATAAAATATTTTTTATTGTTTCTATTGTTACCTTTTTTGTGTTCCCCATAAAGAATGAAAAACAATACAAAAAAAAATACATATAAAAAAAATATTCGAAAGGAATAAAGAAAATAGGAGTGAGAAAAAGATGTTGTAACTCCCATAAAATGACTAGGAATTGGTTGAGGAGGTTCATAAATACAAAAATTTAAATTTGACATTATAAGAGCCCTGTTGACAAAGAAAATTCAAGTCGAGAAAAAAAAGAGTCTAAAATCAGATGTTTATGGACTCAATTAAATTTTATCTAAGGTTTAATTCAATTTATGGAGGATTTGATTGCAAGAAAAATAGATTTTTAAGTCAATTTAGGCTATTATTGGATGAAATTAAAGTTTTGGGATCCAATTATAATTTTAAAGAGTTGATTTGGCCAAATCAGGGGCTTAATTGCATAGTTATTGAAGTTTGATGGCCAATTAAGGACTTAATTCAAATAATCTGAAACCAAGGACCAAACCAGAAAAGGCGCTAAAATCAAAAGATCCAATTATAGCTTTTCCGGGGGGGCTTGATTACAAAATAGTAAAAACATTCAAGGACCAAATCAGAAATATCATTTTAAAATTGAAACGGCACCGTTGCATTAAGAATTACTGCACACTACTCACTGTTTTCAAGCAACGGTTTCTGCGGTAAAAACGGGAGCGGTGGAGGTGCAATCAAGGGCATGTCTCGCAGCTGATTTCCTCACCACCATAATGCACGCCGGCCGTTACCATTTCCCTGCCATAATAGACATGAAGGAGAACTAGGGAGCTTAAGGAGAAAGAAATAGAGGTTGGGAAATCTTTTGAAAAGAATGAAAAGAGAGATAGACAGGGGGAGAGCGTAAGGAAGCAGAGGAGAGAAACAGAAAAGGGAACGAAAAAAGCAAAGAATACCAGGAAGGAGAAGACAGAGATGAAAGGGAAGGAACCGCAAGAAGAACGGAAAACAGAAACAGAAAAACCAGGAAGAACCATAGGAACCAGAAGAAAAACAAATGAAAAGGTGAAGATAGAGGTCCAAAGTTTGTTGCCTTCGTCTTGCTTCCAGGTAAACTTCTCCAACTTTGCGGATAATGCACAAACACTATGCACTTGAAGATTAATTATATCGTGACTGTAGCAAGCGTGCGTGAATTATTCACGCATACTTGTGGGTAGAAACTTGCTGGGTCTAGCCTAGCCTGGAAAAAAAATTTTCTTCAAAAGTTATTTTAAAAAAATATGTGATTTTCCACAAATTTTTTACTTTATTTTGATCAATATTGGTTTGTATTTTTATACTGTAAAGATACAAATCCGGTATTAAAATACCTAGTTTTTGTCAAAACATTAAAAAAATGTTATTTATTTTCATGTATACGCCCAAGTCTCTCAAAAATAACTATAAAAAAAATTATATTGTATTTTCATATAACAAAGAAAATTTCAAAAATATGTATTAGCATGCATTTTGGCTTTAATAACCAATTTATTAAAGTCACGAGAACTAGGCCAATATTTCAAAAATTCCAAAAAAATTATTTTGTTTTCTTTTAATATCTAGGGTTACAACCTTATACGTAAGACGTATTCTAGATATTAAATTTCTTTTGTTGACGTCAGAATTATCGGATAAGATAAGGATCTTCTTATCGAGGAGGACTTTTCTTAAACATAAACAAACCAACAACTAGAAAACACGACTAAACCTTAGATTTTATCAGACAATAAAACAATACAGCCTACCTTAGGTAGGGTATATTTGGGGTGCTAATACCTTCCCTTTATGCAAACCAATCTCTGTACTCGATCTCTGAGACCATATAAGGTTTCTAGTGACCAAAATACTAAGTGGCGACTCTCATTCTATTTTTCTACTAATAAAAGACAAGAATTCTTTGTCTCCCCACATTTGCCACATTAGATAACATTTTGAGGTTGAATGTTTTCGCCGCGACACCGCACACGTGCGACAGTTTCATTAAACTATCTACATTTCCATTACGTACAAAATTCATCTGACAAGAACTACAGTTTCCATAATTTTTCGAGCATGTAATAAAATTAGATAAAATATTATCAGGAATAAAATTGAGATTATAGTGGGAGTGAATTTAATTCACTCTACACTAGTTTTTTGAGTAAAAATAATATTGTTCACATGACAGTGTGAGTGAATTTATAATTTACCGCACTGGTTTGTCATAGAAAAAAACAATGTTCACATTAACGTGAATAGTATTCTTTCAACGTGAACAGTGCGAATGGATTTATAAGGTTTCTTGGAAAAAAAAAACTGTTTACCTAAAAAAATAAATAGCGCAAAGTAGAAAGCAGTCGAGAATTGCTTTGATAAAACTTGCGTTTGAAACGCGAAATACATTGGGCCCATCAAAAATAATTTGCGTTTTTAACTTTACCCGATAATTGTTTGGTTGTGATTGCTTCAAATGCAAAAACAACCACGTAACTCTAATTATCTAACAACAATACATGTCTTGGCCTATTTATTTTTATGTTTCAAAAGCACTTTTGAAAAAATTTGAAATTATAAAAAACTTTAAATTAATATGTTTTTAGTGTTTTCAAATCATTTTGATGTGCTAATATCAAAATAAATTTTTAAAAAATTAAAAATATATCATTAACATGTATTTTGACACGAAAAAAATATTTAAATAACAACTATAACCACACTAACAAACAAGCAATATCATCATTTGTAGTAGGTTAATTAAACTACTACGAGGGTTATTACCTTAGTTTACGAAATTTGGCATCATTTCCTAATTTATCGCGCCAAGAAAAGTCTGATAGGTGGATAAAGCTTTTCTATGATTGTACTAAATATTCTAACCTATAAAATTATTTCATTTGTCAAGCTTTTTTTTTTTTTCTAAACAGACGGCTGAGCGAGTTGCGTGTTGTGTCATACCTATTATTCTTTTGATTATTTTCACGATAGCTCTATTGATTGAAAATTAAAGTTCAAATTAAATGTTTTTAACTTGATTTTATACTAAAATATCTAAAAAATATTTTAGAAATGTTAATATAGTCATTTACAATTACAAATGATTGTATCAGTTAAACATTATTATTATGATATTTGTTTTATTTTTTTGTTGTAGTTTATAAAAGTGTATTTGTTTTTGTGTTAATTTTTTTTAAACAAAGTTTTTTAGTAATTTTGTATTATTTTAATATGATGATATTATAAATAAGTTTTTTAAATAAAATATTTAAATATATTTAAAAATAAAAATTATTTTAAAAAACAACTAACACCACAATTCTAGAAAATAACTTATTGATTTATGCACTTATCAATTTTTTGATTTATGCACTGATCAATTCATTTGAGATGAAATGAATGGTTGTTTGACTTATTTAATAATTTGTATGACTTATTCGGAGTACGACCATGGATGGTGATCAATCTTTTCCATAAAAGAAAAGACATGACCACCCCGTTTTTGTCATACAAATTATAAAGTATTGGAGTTTAGTTTTCATTGAGTAATTTTTACCTTGTGGATTACACTTTACAAACTGACATGCTATGACCCCGTTTTTGTCTGGTGAAACATGTTTCTTGTAAAATACAACTAGACTCTTGATCTTTGTTGTGCCGCGGATCCAATCATTTAAAAACAAATACAAAAAGAGAAACAAAAACATTACAAGTGTGTTTTCTTTTTTTTAAATAAGAATGAAACATCTAAGAAACATAATGTTTTCTAGTTTGTTTGAAAGTATAGTTGAGATTATTTTTTAAAGTGTTTTTCACTTAAAAATATATTAAAATAATATTATTTTATCTTTTAAAAATTATTTTTAAAATCAAAGCATTAAAATGATATAAAAATACTAAAATATATTTATTTAAAGTAAAAAAAATTTTAATTTTAATTTTTTATAAAAATACTTTTAAAATTTAAAAATAAACAAAGTTAAAATTACAATAATATATCATATTAACTCAGAATAATTTTAATTAACCTAAAAAACTCGGAGTGAAGTCATGTTATGAATATAGAATATTTAACTAATAATTATGGTGTCTGGTAATAAATCACGTCGAGAAAAGTCTGACCTATAAAACTATGTTAATCAATTTTTAATGTATTATCAAAGTAAATATCAACACTTTGTATATGTGAACGAATATAAATTGAAAGAAATCTCAACATATAAAACTATGTTAATGTAAGTTAAAATGATAAAAAAAAAAAAAAAACTCAATAACCAGAATGAAAAAAATCCTCTGCTTATATGAATTGTACACCGAGGAATGCAACTGGATCAAAAGTAACAGGGTACACCACATTGTTTCTTTTCCAGATATTCACTACTAGAAAATCAATAAATACAAATGGAAATACCGAGGGAATATTTCCGTCGGTAAATTTCTGAGGGATTTTACCGACGGAAATATTCCCTCGGTATATACCGAGGGAATTACCGTGGGAAAAAAAATTAAAACAAAGCAAAAAAAAATGACTACGTGTCATTTTTTACCAACGGAATTACCGACGGAAATCCGTCGGTAAATCCGTCGGTACAATGTGAACATTGTTCATCATGTCAATAACAAAGGGAATTACCGACGGAAAATTCCATCGGTATTTTCCAGAGAGCTCCAGAACTGTTCATCTTCCAATTGCACTGTTAATTGTTTTACTTTACGGACAAAATCACCGACGGATTGAAAATTCGTCGGTGTGTTTTGGCGGTTTTCTGAAAAAATTCAATTGATTTAAAATTTTCATTTAAATATTACAGACGGAATCACCGACGGATTGAAAAATCATCGGTAATTTTTGGCGGTTTCTAAAAACTTTTTACGAAATTGAAAATTTAAATTAAATATTACCGACGGAATAATTAAAAAATATTAATATTAAATTATCCGTCGGTAACGCACCCCAATAAAAAACCTGAATCCGCTTATTTCACAAGAGACAGACTCATTATTTCTTTTTCTTCTTCTACTGCTTCTTCTTCTTCTTCTTCTTCTTCTTCTTCACTACATGTAAAAAACATCAATATCTATTTTTTTTTCTCTTCTTTTCTATCCTCATCTCCTTCTCTTTTCCTCCATGCTCGGGTATGTCTTCTTCTTCTTTCTTCTTTTATCCTCTTAGTTTTTTTTAATTAATATGCTTTACGAATTTTTTTTTCCTTAGCTTCACTTGCAAGTATATTAAGGTAAGATTTTTCTTTCTTCTTATTTTTTCATGATTTGTTTCACTATATTTGTTTTTTATTTAATTTTAATTGATTTTGTTTATAATAATTGTATAAATGTTGTTCTGAGATTTTTTTTTTCATATGAGATCAATTTTTAGTTGATTTATTTATAGGTTTTTTAAATTTTTAGCAATTGCAACTTCATTTTTTTCATATGAATTTTTTTAGTTGAATTAATTTTTTTGTTTTATTTTTTTGAGTTGATTTTCTTATTCTTTTTTCCAAGCATTTTGAGTATATATTATACAATGTTGATTTATGTTAATTTAATTATTTTATAATTTTATAAAATGAATTTTTTTTTAAAATGTTTTTAAATAATTACCGACGGATTTACCGACCGAAATTTCCGTCGGTAACTCCGTTGGTAAATCTGTCGGTAATAAAAAAACTTTTTCCGACGCGTCTGTTCCGCCAGTAAATCCGTCGGATTTAGCGACGGACAAAAAATTACCGACAAAAGATTCACCGACGGAAATTCTCCGTCGGTGATTTCGTCGGTGAATTAATTACCGATGGAGTATGTGTCTTACGCCGACGGAAAAATTCCGTCGGTAAAACTGTTAAATCTTGTAGTGATTTTAGTATATTTTGTATTTAGTTAGAAATGTTTTGTATCAACATTATCGTTCATTATGAATATTATTATTACAAATATTAGTACTGTCATTATTATTTATATTATTAATATAATTATTAATAAATTTGAAAAAAAATATTATTACTGTTGAAAAAAAAAAGCATACATTTGATTTGAAGGGTAAAATAAAAAATTGTTGTTGTTGTTGTTCTTGTTGTTGTCGTCGTCGTCATTGTTGCTATTCTTATTATTATTAAGATTATTAGTGTTATTCTTATTCTTAATATGATTATTATTTTTATTATGATTAAATTTGAAACAAAACATATTATTACCATTGAAGAAAAACCATAAATTTAATTTGAAATGATTAAAAACTATAAGAACTTAGGTCAGATAAGTTTAATATTATTATTAATACTATTATTATTAATATCATTATTATTAGGAGAACCAGACCCCAGAAACTTAGGTCTAGTTGGGGCTTCATAATCGAGTTTATAATCATTAGTATTATTGTTATTGTTATCATTATCATTAATAAAAATTTTAAAAAATATTATTACTATAAAAAAAACCATAAATTTGATTTCAAGAGAGAAAAAACGATAAAAACTTGGATCAGACAAGTTTAATAATATTATTAATATTTAAAACATTATTATTTGTATAATAAATATTACTATTTGTATTATAATTAATATTATAAATATTACTCTTGGGTCAGGTGTTATAGTCAGGCTGAGGACTCTTGGGTCTAGCTTTATAAATAGACCTAACACTCTTGAATCTTAGCTTTTTTGATATTTTTATGTCAAAGAAATTAACCCGTGATGTAGCGCGGGCCACCTAACTAGTCTTTACTATAAGAACTGGAAAAACCCAGCTTCTTCACTGCTTATGTGAAGAGTGAATGAGTTGCCTTTTTATTTTCTTTTTAAATTTCATCTTTTATTTTTTTTATCGAAGTTTTTTTGGTTTTTTTTTTAACTTCATCTTTAAACATCTCGTTGATTTTGAACTGGTTTTATAATTTGTGTTTGTTTGCTTCCTATAAGGTTATTGTAATCTCAAACAAATATCACAATATTTGGTTAGTGCTCAATTTTATGAACATCTATTTTTGTTATTATATCATTATGTAAGAAATAGTTAAAAATATATATATTTAAACTCAGTAGAGTCCATGATCTAGGTTATTGGTTTGACAGGTTAAACAGCAAAGCCAGAGTCGATCAACAATAACACAATCTAAATATTGAAAAAAGGATGTCATCTTAAATTTGTTTTAAACCCAAACCAGCCTTTTTATTGGTTTTTAATATTGCCTTTGGATCCACCAAGTTGACTAGGTCACGTCAGAAAAACTACAACATCAATTAAATTTAAATCTGGGCTAAATAATGAGTCAGGTTGGGAGGTTTCAAAGTTGGGTTGGGCCCCATTTTTTTTTCTTTGATTGAATCTTTTTTTCCTTTTATTTTTCAATCTTGTCTTTTAATATTTGGTTGATTTTGAATTGGTCTTTATAATTTATTTTAGTTCACTTTGTATGAGATTATTATTGTTTCAAATAAATATTATGGTATTTAATTGGTGCTTAACTTTGCAAGAGATGATTTTTTTTTATCATATTTTTAAGCAAAAAATAATTTTAAAAAATAAAGCGGTTAAACCTAGTGGAGTTCATGATCCAGGTTGAGGGTTTGGTGGGTTAATTAAGACGTGAAGCTTGGGTCAATCCAATATGTCATCATCCAATATTAGAAAAATAAAATAAAATAAAAGATGTTATCTTAAAAAAAATTTAAAAGCCAAAACACACTCCTTGTTTTATGGGTAGTTTGTAGGCTAGTCAAATTAACTGAATTATATCAAAATAATTTTTATATGGGTTAATTTTAAACTTGATCTAGAAAAATATCCTATTATATAGATTTCAAGATTGGATTTACATGTTCGAGTGTAATAATATTGATAAATAACTTTCTACGAACTTGACTCTTTAAAAAATAAAATGATTAAAAGGTTTGAGAAATTGTTCTTGCATCCAAAAATTCGAATGAGTTGTTGTATCTTAGAAAAGAAGCGTATTATATGTAAAATTGTCCATGTGCAAAGGAAGCATTTTCTCTCCAAGAATAATGCTACTGCATGCTACAAACACAGGTTTCTTCTAAAACTCTTATATTTTTCAATATTTATTTTTAATTTTAATTATTTGTATTATTGCTTTTAGTTGTTGCATTTAATGTAGAAAAAGGAAACAAAAATCTATGTTGCATTTGTTTGCCTAATTCTTTCCAATTAATCCTCCAACAGCTTCACCACTTTCCTTCATTGCACCACTCTCTATTATCACTACAGGGAAAAATTAACCACCAAAATAGTCTCATATAACAATCAAGCTGTTAGTCCCCCATCTCTATTTTTTCTCGTTTAATAAATCATTATTTAAGTATTTCTATAGTTATCAAGCATTTATGAAATACTCAACACTCATTGTATTTATGTGAGTTGTTAAAGTTGGGGTTTCTGTGTCTTGTGCTCCATTAAAAGACAATTAATAGCATGCCAGGAAGCCGCCGCTTTTTATCCATCCAGTGCCTTTTATCTTCAATCGAATCAGTTCTCCTCAGTACAACGTTGTTATTAGTCATAACAACAACTAAGAATCTGTCAACTCAACTTATATATGTTCTTATAGATTCTTGAAGCTAGATTGAACACGAGCCAGGGTGGCCCTGTTGTGAAATGTTGAAAACGAAGCAGCTAAAAGAGAACTTTTGTGTAAAACATGTGGAGGGAGATGTGTTCAAAAGCGTTCCAAAAGGGAGATGTTATCATTCTCAAGGTGAGTTAAAACCTTGCTGACAGTTTCCCCCAGTGACTGGGATGATGAATACAGCTACTTGGAATTGCTAAAGAGCTGTCATATATTTGTTATAACTGATGGAAATTAATTGTTGTGGAGCAGATTCTTCCAAATCTTGCAGAGATTACTACTGTTTCCATGCATAGACGAGTCTCAACTTCACATGGTTTCACTAACTCAACAGGAGGGAAGGAACGAAGGTAAAATCACCTTTTTAACTTGGCGTTCAGTGCTGGATTTAAAAGTGTCAACTTTGTATCTTATCTTTATCGCTGTTAGGTTACGAAGTTCTTGAAGTAGATTATATCCTTCCCTTTTTAGGATTGTTGTTTTCCATGTTTAAAAGCCATAACTCGTGTGAGCCCAGATGAGAAATGAAGTTGTTTGATGCAAGATCCCTAGCAGAACGGGAAAAAGGTATTTAATAGAGTTCCATTGTGAATGTGGGTGGATCTTGGAACAAACACTTGATGGCTGGATGTTATGAAACTACTAATAACTAACTATTAAAGGAAGATATTATCATATATGTAAGCTAATATCTGAATCAAACAATAACGATTAGGGTTATCCTTCATTAACTTCGATTGTACTCGTATGTAAATATATAGCTCCTCATGTTGTTATTTTAGTAAGCTTGTAATTAGCAGGCTTGTAATATAGTAATTTGAAAATTTTAATTAATATATATAAAAAAAAAACACCAAAAATATCAGCTTTTTTGTCAAAGCATTCTGGTTCGTGGTTGTAATCAAAGCAAAGATTATCCAATTAATGTAAATTCTTTAATCTTGAATTACTTAAGTTTTTATTTACATTCAAAACATTAAAATATTTGATTACTTCTTGTCAATTAAATTATATTTTGGCATTACTATGAGTCTAGAAATTTGGTGAAGGTCTAAAATATAAATTTCAAAAAATAGACTTGCTGTCCAAACTTGAGATAAAATTAAAGTTCTCTTAATTGAAATAGACACAAAAAAACCTACAAAATAATTGGCAACCACACTGAGAGTGTCATATTTGTTCTTTGAAACTAGGGCACTAAAAATATCAATATTACCAGAAAATCTAGAAGAAATAAAAGAATTAGCTGATTTCCCTATTAAAAAAAGAAATAAAGAATCAATCCTTTAAGGGGAAGAAATATAAAATGAAAAAGGAAGCAAGTTTATGACTATAGAAAAGTGATATTTACTCTTTGAAGGGAGAGTGGAGGATCCACATAAGATGCATGAAGAGAGGTATAAATGTCTTTCTGAATAAACTAAAATGAAATATAGAATCAATATAAAAATGATTGAATATCATTTAAATATAATAATAGCAATGAATGAGAGATTAACTCATGCTATTGTAGAGTCAAATGTTAATAAAAGGTAGAACGGTGAAATAAGCTTAGAGCATATAGTAGGAAAATTACAAAACATGAATAAAGAATTTTATAAAAGAATGATTAAAGATATTGAAGATGTCAATGCAAAATTAAACACCAAAATAAGAAAAGAAAATGATGAAGTAATTTTTTATTTTAATTATACTATATTGGAGACGATGAATAAGATTTCCAAATAAGTGGTAGTTAATGTTAAGAACCATTTAGATAAGAAAATGGAAAAATAATCAAATCATTAGAGGCATGATCACAAACAAAATTGGAAAGAACCCTGTTGCCCAAAATAGTTCAGTGTTAGGAATAATCCTCTATTTGAACCAAGAATTAACCAATGAAAGCCTTTAATGATAAAGGAAGTTGGGAGCAACTCAAAAAATAAATTTATTAATTATGAGAGTTAATCACTAAAAGATATAGATGAGATAATTATTCCAAATAACTTAGAAATGAATGAACTTCAAAAAAAAATTGATCCGAAGTATATTCTAGGGATAGTGGATGAAGGAGAAAAATAATTGCAGATTGTATTATTAAGAATTACACGTTTTTCTCACTTAACTATTCTGTACACATCCTGATGTATATATAGCATTACAGTGGCAACTTCTAACATATACATTGATGTAACTGGTAACAGCTGTAGATGAGATCATATCTTTCAGCCATTTATCTACTGCTGCATTCACGGAGGATACGTTGTTGCTGCTTTAATCACTGGTGGATCAGAGTCCTGATCTTCATAGGATTGGTTGTCATGATCTGCTGCAATTCTTGTTACTACATTCACGGGTGGATCAGTATCTTCACCTTTGAATTCAGTAACCATTACTTGATCTTCTACACGCCCCTTCAATCTGGAGGGTAGTTCACGAACATTCAGATTGCGTTGAACCTGGCTTAATTTTACAGGTGGCAAAGGCTTGGTAAGTGCATCAGTTAACTGATCTTTGCTGGAGATGAATTGAACTACGAGTTCTTTGTTGTAAACTTGGTCGCAGACGAAATGAACATCAATCTCAATGTGTTTGGTACGTGCATAAAATTTAGGATTGGACGTCAGGTAAGTTGCACCAATATTATCACACCACAAAGTTGGATTATGCTTCAGGGGCGGACCAAGTTCACGGAGAATGGATTTAAACCAAATCAGTTCTGCAGCAGCATTGGTAATTGCTTTGTACTCAGCTTCTGTGCTGTTGTGTGCGACGGTAGGTTGTTGTTTGCAACTCCATGAAATTAAGTTGGAACCCATGTAAATACAGTAAGCACCAACTGACCTGCGATCATCACTGTCCGCGGCACAGTCAGAATCGGAGAATGCCTGCAAGGTGAAACTAACAGTTTTGGTGATGAACAAACCAGTGGAGATGGAGAGCTTGAGGTAGCGTAGTATACGCTTGACAACCAGCCAATGAGTGTCCAGAGGATTATGCATAAATTTGCTAACTTTATGAACAGCAAACGCTAAATCAAGTCTCGTGAAAGCCAAATACTACATCCTGCCTACTATACTGCAGTAAAGATAGATGTCTTCAAAAGGAGTACCATCAGTAGAATTTAGTCGACAGTTGGAGGCCATCAGATTGCTGCAGGGCTTAGCATTCTCCATTTTGCTCCTTTTAAGCAAGTCAGCAATATATTTGCGTTGAGTTAAGTAGATACCATCTGTGCACCAAAGTGCTTCAACACCAAAATATAAAACACCGAAGTATATTCTAGGGATAGTGGATGAAGGAGAAAAATAATTGCAGATTGTATTAATAAGAATTACACGTTTTTCTCACTTAACTATTCTGTACACATCCTGATGTATATATAGCATTACAGTGGCAACTTCTAACATATACATTGATGTAACTGGTAACAGCTGTAGATGAGATCATATCTTTCAGCCATTTATCTACTGCTGCATTCACGGAGGATACGTTGCTGCTGCTTCAATCACTGGTGGATCAGAGTCCTGATCTTCATAGGATTGGTTGTCATGATCTGCTGCAATTCTTGTTACTACATTCACGGGTGGATCAGTATCTTCACCCTTGAATTCAGTAACCATTACTTGATCTTCTACACGCCCCCTCAATCTGGAGGGTAGTTCACGAACATTCAGATTGCGTTGAACTTGGCTTAATTTTACAGGTGGCAAAGGCTTGGTAAGTACATCAGTTAACTGATCTTTGCTGGAGATGAATTGAACTACGAGTTCTTTGTTGTAAACTTGGTCGCAGACGAAATGAACATCAATCTCAATGTGTTTGGTACATGCATAAAATTTAGGATTGGACGTCAGGTAAGTTGCACCAATATTATCACACCACAAAGTTGGATTATGCTTCAGGGGCGGACCAAGTTCACGGAGAATGGATTTAAACCAAATCAGTTCTGCAGCAGCATTGGTAATTGCTTTGTACTCAGCTTTTGTGCTGTTGTGTGCGACGGTAGGTTGTTGTTTGCAACTCCATGAAATTAAGTTGGAACCCATGTAAATACAGTAAGCACCAACTGACCTGCGATCATCACTGTCCGCGGCCCAGTCAGAATCGGAGAATGCCTGCAAGGTGAAACTAACAGTTTTGGTGATGAACAAACCAGTGGAGATGGAGAGCTTGAGGTAGCGTAGTATACGCTTGACAACCAGCCAATGAGTGTCAAGAGGATTATGCATAAATTTGCTAACTTTATGAACAGCAAACGCTAAATCAAGTCTCGTGAAAGCCAAATACTGCATCCTGCCTACTATATTGCGGTAAAGATAGATGTCTTCAAAAGGAGTACCATCAGTAGAATTTAGTCGACAGTTGGAGGCCATCGGACTGCTGCAGGGCTTAGCATTCTCCATTTTGCTCCTTTTAAGCAAGTCAGCAATATATTTGCGTTGAGTTAAGTAGATACCATCTGTGCACCAAAGTGCTTCAACACCAAGAAAGTAAGTGAGACTGTCTAAATCTTTGACAGCGAAGGTGGTTTGAAGAGAGTGAATAATGTTGGCGATGACATATGGATTTGAGCCGGTAATTAATATATCATCTACATAGATTAGAATGTAGATTACATAATCAAATTTCTGAAGCACGAATAGAGATGTATCTGCCTTACTTTCACGGAACCCTAGAGACAGGAGTTGGGTTGAAAGTTTGAAGAACCAAGAGCGGGGTGCTTGGTGTAAACCATAAAGGGATTTGTGCAGTTTGCACACATGGTTGGGATACTAAGGATGAACATAACCTTGTGGTTGAATCATAAACACATGTTCATGTAAGTCACTGTGCAAGAAAGCATTTTGCACATCCAACTATTTCATAGACCACTGATATGTTACTGTAATAGAGATGACTAACCGAATGGTGGCATGTTTGATGATTGGACTGAATGTCTCCGAAAAATCGACTCCTTCTTGCTGATGAAATCCTGCTACTAAGCGAGCTTTATAACGCTCAATAGCTCCATCCGCTTTTCTTTTGATTTTGTAAATCCATCGACATCCGACAATATTGTCATGGGTGGGAGGTGAGACCAAGAACCAGGTGCCATTATGAATTAATGCGGAGAACTCTTGATTCATGGCCTCTCGCCAGTGTGCAGATTTAGAGGCCTGATTGTATGACGTGGGTTCAGTTGTTGTGGGACTAAGTGTTACTGTTAAGGCCTTTGGTAATGGATAACGAATGAAATCATCACTTGATTGTCTTGGGCGATGAATATTATTTTTGGATCGCGTGACCATAGAGTGTGTTGTAACCCATTTTTGGGTCCTCACAAAAAAATAATAAATAAAAAAAAAAAAAACAGAGAAAGCTCAAAACGGTGCCGTTTTGAAACGGCACCATCGTCTTCTTCCCCTGGACGCGCAGAGAACAGGGGAGAAGAATCGTTTTTTTTTTCTTCTCTTTTCGCCTACTTTCTTTCCCGGTTTTGGCGCAATTAGAAGCCCACAATTCACCCACTTGCCTGGCATTGTTATCCTTTGAAGGTAGTGGAGGGGGCGGCCAACAGTAGCCGCCCCAATACGTTCTCCCTCCCCTGTTTTCCTATAAATACAGGGGAAGGCTGCTGAAAAGAAAAAAAAAAGACCCGAGAGAGACGGGAGGAGGAAGAAGAGGAGAGAAAAAGACCAGAGGAGAAGAGAAGAGAGAGAAGGGAATAAAAGAAAAAACCAAAAGAAGAAGAAGAAGCAGCAGCAGAGAAGAAAACGAAAAACAGAGGAGAGAGAGAAGGAAAACGCAGAGCCACCGCCGACCACCCCATTGTCAGCACCGCTTTCTGTCGCCACCAGCAGCTCCGCCATCGACGACAGCCACCACAGGTCAGCCCTCTACCCCTTATCTCGTTTTACTGTTCATCTTCTTGCATGCAGAACGTACATTATGCACGTTCTGCAAGCCATGAATTAATTACTTCACTGGTTACTGTGCACACAGTAACCAGCCATTTGGGCCTGGGCTGGGACGTCAGCCAGCCCATGTAAATGGGCCAGGTTTGGCCCAGCCCATGCAATTGGGCCTGATTCGGCCCATTTTAAAAAAAATATTATTGTTTTAAAAAATATTTATGATGTTCCCATTTTTTATTTATGTTATTTTTATTAATATCGGGTAGTATTTTTATGTCGTAAAAATACAAATCGGGTATTAAAATACCCGGTTTTTTTTGTCACAAACTTCCAAAAATACAAAAAAATTAAAAAAAAAACATTTTTGTGCATACGGCCAAGTGTCTCAAATCTAAAAAATCATATCATATTTTTTCATATGTCAAAAAACAATATTTAGCATGCATTTTGGCTTTAATAACCAGTTTATTAAAGTCAAGAGAATATTGGCCAAAATTTCAAAAAAACAACAAAAATTTTATTTTTTTGTCTCTTAGTATCCGGGGTATGACTTTACACGTAATGCATATTCCGGATATTTAATTTTTCTTTCGGACAATAGAACCTGGGGTATGACATTACATGTAATGCGTATTCCGAACAATAAGAAACCACAACACAACCTTAGATTTTATCAGACATTAAAACAATACAGCCTACCTTAGGTAAGGCGTAGTTGGGGTGCTAATACCTTCCCTTTACGCAACCAGTCTCCGTACCCGATCTCTAAAGACCAGTTAAGGTTCCTAGTAACCAGAATACTAGGTGGCGACTCCCAATCCATATTTTCACTTGTAGAGACAAGAATTCCTTGTCTCTCCCTATTTTCCAGGAATAAATATTTCGATTTTTCCTTGAGGGTGGAGGATCGCCGCGCCGCCGCACACGTGCGACAGAGTGATTGTTGGCAGGAACTGGCAGAGGATTAGCATGTGAAATCGGAGTAGTAGCTGGAGAAACAGTGGGAGGCAGAGCTGGTTCTGTTTCTGTAGAGGGTGCTGGACGTGGAGCCTGATCACCTGTTCCTGCAGGAATCAACATAAGAGGTGCAGGTGGTGTGCATGGAGGAAAATGTGTAGGTTGCAATTCACTAGGACAAGGGAATTGTGGCACAGTGATCTGATATGGGAGAGATACAGACATGGAAGGAGAAAATTTTTCACTCACGGAGACAGTAGTGTTTGAGTAAGGGAAAAGAGTTTCATCAAATATAACATTGCGAAAGACATAGATTTTACCCGTAGAGAGATCTAGACACTTGTACCCTTGATGACAAAGACTATAACCAATGAAAATGCAGGTTTTTTTATCTGAAATTTAGTTTATTTATGTTATAAGGCCTTAAGTTGGTCCAGCAGGCACAACCAAACACACGCAGAAAACAATAATCAGGTATCTTAGTATGAAGAATTTCAAACAAGGATTTGTGGTGTAAAACAGGTGTAGGAAGTTTGTTTATGATATAGGTAGCGGTTTGAAAAGCATCTTCCCAATATATCATAGGTAAATGAGAATGGGCCAACAAGCTTAAACCAACTTCGACAATATGTCGATGTTTGCGTTCAATAGAGCCATTTTGTTGGTGGGTGTGCGAGCAAGTTAGGCGATGATTGATACCATTTTGGTGGAAATAAGTGTTTAACCGGCGATACTCCCCACCCCAGTCTGATTGAATTGCTTTTATTTTCCTATCAAATTATTTTTCAACAAATGTCTGAAAATTTAAAAACACATGTTCAACATCATATTTAAGTTGAATAGGAAATAACCAAAGAAACTTGGAATAATCATCAAGAAAGCTAACGTAATATTTAGCACCGGTTGTGGCAGATACTGATGCAGGTCCCCACACATCGGTGAAAATTAAATCCAAAGGATGCATTGAAATAGAAGTAGAAGTTTTAAAAGGCAAATCATGGCTTTTTGCCATTTGACATTCAGGACACACATTGTGTGTTTTATTTTTCTCTACGGGAAAAGAAAGGAGGGATAACACTTAATTGACCACTGGAGTAGATGCATGGCCAAGTCTACGATGCCACTCATAGGAACAAACACAGGAAAAGGCTTTAGGAAGACTAGAATTATTTGTGAATTGATAGAGTCCATCATGAAGATAACCCCGATGAAGGACATTCCCTAAGTAATCCTTCACAAGAAAATAATATGAGTGAAACTCAAAATAGACGTTATTGTCAACACATAATTGATGCACTGATAGTAAATTTTTATGTATTTCAGGAACAAGAAGAACGTTATTAAGAACAAAGGTAGAAGAGGGAGTGGAAATTTCAGAGGTCCTAGTTTTTGAGATTTGCAAACCTTGGCCATTTCCAACTTGCACACAATCTGCACCCGCATAGTCGGATTTCTGACGAGTCAAAGTGTTAGCATCATTGGTAAAATGATGTGTGGCTCCTGTATCCGCATTCCATGCAGAGTCCCACATAGTGTTTGAGTTGTTACGCATAGCAACAATACCTTGCTTTGTTGGTAGAGAAGGTGCTTCCTGGTAAGATAAATCAAAGCGAAAATAGCATTTCTTAGCAGAGTGTCCAATCTTACCACATATCTGGCAACCAACAGATGGTTGATCATGATTCTTATGGCTGGAATTATAACCACCACGACTGGCACGCCCCCTGTCATGAAAACCACCACGCCGTGGAAGATTGTATTGTTGATAGGCAATATTGGTAGAAGGCTGCTGGATGGCAGGAGTGAGCTGATGCCTTGACAGACGCGCTTCAGAAGTCAATAATAGAGAATAAATTTCTCCAAGGGTAATATCATCAGTACGTGCTGATATGGAGGCCATAAAGCTGTCATATTCATGGCTGAGTCCTGCAAGAATATATGTTATAATATCATCATGATTCAATGGTTGTCAAGCAATGGCCAATTCATTTGCGAGTCATTTGATGAAATGGAAGTAATCAATGGTTGTTTTGCTTCCTTTCGTTGCAGTTGCAAATTGTGTGCGAATTTGAAGGATGCGCGCACGAGAGTGAGATGAGAAGGTGTCATCCAACGCATTCCATACAGCCTTGGACGATGTATAAGTGACAATTTGAGCAAGTAATGGCTCTGACAGAGAAGTCATAAGAGTACTTAGAATAAGATTTTCCTGACGAACCCATTGAGAGTAGGCTGGGTTTAGACGTTCAGAGACAACAGAAGTTTCAGGGTAAGTGACAGAGATGATCTTAGGTGGTTTGGGAATGCTACCATCTATATAACCAAAGAGATCTTGGCCTCTGAAATATGGTATAAGTTGTGCTTTCCAGATAAGAAAGTTGTCATGGTTGAGTTTGACAGTAGCAATAGAAGGCATGGAAATGACAGAAGAGAGGAGTGGAGTTGTAGGAGGAGAATTTGAGGAGGACATTTAGATGTTAGTCTTTTAGAGCTCTGATACCATGAAGGAGAAAAATAATTCCAAATTGTATTAATAAGAATTACACGTTTTTCTCACTTAACTATTTTGTACACATCCTGATGTATATATAGCATTACAGTGGCAACTTCTAACGTATACATTGATGTAGCTGGTAACAGTTGTAGATGAGATCATATCTTCCAGCCATTTATCTGCTACTGCATTTAACGGAGGATACGTTGTTGCTACTTCAATCAATGGTGGATCAGAGTCCTGATCTTCATAGGATTGGTTGTCATGATCTGCTGCAATTCTTGTTACTGCATTCACGGGTGGATCAGTATCTGCACCCTTGAATTCAGTAACCATTACTTGATCTTCTACAGTGGAATAAGCTTATAGACCTAGATTTTAACAAATACATAAGCTAACTTTTAGAAAACCATATTTAGATTACATTGATAGGATATATATTTATCCTAATAATTTCAAGCTTCTAGATTTTACTTTGTTTAACGGCTAAAGGATTGTGTCTGCTATAAAACATATAGCAAGAATTTTTGCTAATGTAAGAAAGCATTTGATTTTGACTTTTTAAAATTAATATTATTTTCAAATTCTTTAACCGAAGATGCTTTTACATGGTATATAAATTTTTGATCAAATTCAGTCCGGGGTTGGAATGATATGTAGACAATAATCAAAGCTCGCTTCTCTAGAACGAATTTGTTTTGGCTAATTTGGTGAAATTGAAGCAATATTCTGAATAAATTGTTAAACGGTATCTAGATAGGTTCATGATGCAATCCCGCCTACGACATCAAAGGATTCATTAGGAGTGTCTATTGGGTCTCTTTTAAGGCCTAAAAGAAAGTGTATCCAAGAAGAGTTTGTTAAGCTAAGTTAAGAGGCTTGAGTTAAAAATATTCAAATCTCCCGGTCTAAGCCTTTGTCTATCTTTTGGTTTATATATGGAATTACAAAAGGATTTTGGATGTGATTCCAATTGGGTTAGAAAATACATATTTGTACATTTCTATCCATATATGGTAGACTTGTGAATTTATTTGTATAAGAGAGAACAACGTGTTTGAAGTTAGGTTTAAATTGTGCAAGAACAAAAAAGATATTGTTTCCTTAAAAGCTATGGATTTCATTCACTATAAGGAGTCCTTAATGCAATTAGAAAATGATACAAGGATTCTTGATTGAACTACATATTATACAAGGATTCCACATCAAACAATAAGAATTAATTGGTCATAAATTAATTCATATTTTGTAAGGTATCAGGCTTTTGTTCAGCAGGGATTCTTCAAAAATTATTTCTCTTGGGTATTTTTCACTATCATATATAGAAAATAGTGAAAAATAATCTTAGACTATTATTTTATTTATTTTTATTATTTTAAACCTAATTTTAATTAGTTTGGGCTTTATTTAAATTGGATGCATGTCTAACCCATTAGTTTTAGGGTTTATATTCGAATATTTTTATGTAAGGATTTTATTCAGTTTTGACAATAATAACAAAGTTGTTGCATATTGTGTGTACTCTATAAGTAATTCCTGTACTTTGATTCTTGATTGAACTACTCAAACTTATTGAAGGATTGATCAATCTTCGTGGCGTTTTCTATACCTCTCGTTCGCATCTTGATAAAGGTGGAGGGTGGGGGTGGTCTTCTATATAGTCTTGATTTTTCATGACAAAGTTCTTATTGGATGAAGTTGAAGCTCATATTCAAACTTGATCTTAGCTTTCTTGGAAGGATATCAATTTTTTTGCAGGTTCGTGGATCTTTATATCTATAGAGTTCGCATCCGTTTATGGAAGCAAGGGAAAGTATTAGGCTATAATTCTTGAAAATGAATTTATTATGATTACCCAACAAGGATTAGAATTAGTGTTAAGAAAGAAATTCAAATTAATGAATGGAGTTCATAGAGATATATGAATTTGGAGTAAGGATTACTAGACAAAAAAATTATTGAAAGAAGTAGAAAAGAGGATTTCAATTTTTAAAATTTATTATCAAGAAACAATAGATATTGATGTTGTAGAGTTTGTATCTGGTGCACCTTTAATTTATGATATTTTGACTAAAAAGAATACTAAACTTTAAAGTCTTCAAGATTAATGAGAAAATATATCAATTCGAATCTCGTGATCACGTGATATCGCGAACCAGCCATCCCGCTTCTATTCCTGGTGGCTTATTTTGTGACACTACTTTCAAACAGTGCTGCACTAGCTTTGTAAGCATAATTTACACTTCAAATGTTTAATGCTCTAGCTTTCTTGGATTATTAAGACAGCGCAGTTATAGCCTTCTACATTTGGTTGCTCAGTTTAGCCTCGACGCTTTCAATGTTTTTTTCATTTCATTCCATTCTCTGTCTGATCATCTTCGTGTATCAATCCACAAAATCTTCAACTAACTTCTTATACTGTTCACTTTGCACCCCGCGGGGCAATCCACAAAATCTAATTTTTGTTTAGGCTTTGAGATTAACCACAAGATGAGGGTTTTTTCTTTATAAGCAAATTCTGGCAACAGATTCTTGTAAAACAAAATTTGGGTAACTCTTTTCTTTGCCTACGTTTAGAGCCTCAGATTTATGAAAACCATGGTTTTGTGAACTTGTTTATCGCCAAGCCAAGCATAGTTTTTTTTGTGAATGGTGAACTGAACGATATATATTTAGCCGAGGTCGATGTTTTCAAGACTGCAACAATCAAATCCTTATATGTGTGTGTTCAGTAAATGTTTTCCAGATGCTTTTGGTCAGATTCTTCTCTAATTTAGGTAATACAAAATTTTGATTTGGAGTCTTCATACATTGCGAACCCAAAGAAACAACCTGAATTGTTCTGCTAGCACACAAAGGGAGAGAGCAAAACATAGCCGCAGGGTACTTGGATAAACATAGCTGCTCTAGACCTTCCACCTAGAAGGTGATTATGGGCATAACTAATTCCAAGGGCGAGGAAGCAAAATATTTAATTACATGTATCTTCAAGATAAAGGTACATTACATGGATTTACTCTGGTTAGAAGCTTATGTAAACAAAATGAAGCAAGGCAACATGTTCATGCACAAAGCAGCATGATTCCTTCTTTCTTTTTGAGAAAACCGAAAGTTCATCTCATTGCAGCAGTGTTTCAACTGGCTTCCTTTAGCTGCTACCAATTACTTCCTTGTATGTGTCTTTTATTTTTGCAATCAAAGCTTCCCTGCAGTTTTCCCATGTGTATTAACGTAAAATTAGTGAGACAAACATGATGCATTTTTGCACCAATTTCTAGGTGGTTGTGTAGCAGGCATACACTTACCTGTCAGGTTTGAAAACCAGATTCTTGTATGCAAACCACTGGAAAGAAAAACAGGTGATGTATGACACATTAGAAAAATATTATATTGCTAGCCACACACTGTATAAACAACAAATTTTAAGTTTTCAGACATCATAGACGAAAAAAAGGAGCAATTAAGTTGAAGATTGTTAAGATGATGTGCTGATATTCACACAGGCTCCTATATCCTACATTATTCCATCAACGTTGGAGGCATTGTTGGATGTTGATGATATCAAAGCCTTCAGATGCAAGAAGGAAAATGAGATCTACATAATATAATTTGTCTTCTTATATAAATCAAAATAGAAAAATTGAGAAAATACGACTTACTCCAGTGTAGCCAATTCCAACAAGCTCAAGAGCTCCAGGAATCAAAGGAAGCCTCTCAATTGCCTGGTACATGAACACTTTAACCTCTTCAATTTAATTTAAAGGGAAAGATCAATGCCAAAGGCAGGTAAGGGGACTTAAAGAAAAAACATTGGGAAAAAAGTGCAATTGGCGAAGCAGCTCACCGAGATCAACCCAGCCGAGCCCCAAAGTGCAACTCCACCAGCAACTACAAGTGAACTCACTGCATATTTGTCTTCAACTTTATCCCACTGTCCACCGATAACAGATTCAAATAAAAAATTTCCCAAACTTAATTAAAGCACGTTTCATGAGAGGAAGATTTCTTACAGCTTCTTGAACTGTCTTGACAATCTCTGGAAGCTCAGCTGAAGCGACTTCTACCGGGGCCTCTCCTGTAGCCATAGTCATAACATTGCGAGCGATCTTTCGACCTGAAATTAAAAATCGAAAATCACTGTGACTAAAACAGAACATCTATGTCTCTGATATGCAATGCGAAGTGTCTACATGTATGTGTATTATTTGAGACTCACAGTAAGTAGCGGCTTTCCAGGGGCGGTTTTGAGGCTGGACAGGAGGAGGAGGGGGTGTTGGGAGGCTCACACACTTTGGCGATGCAACTGCTGATTGGCGAGAAGCCTTGGCCTCAATAAGGCTTGATGATGAGGAGATTGACAGGGGAGTGGAGGAAGTTGAAGCCATGAATGTAGTGAATCCCTACAGGTCACTGCACTGTTTGTCCTGTGAGAGGATTCTGAAGGTCACCTGGGAAAGTCACTGTTTGATAAATTCCTGATTAGACTGTGGAGATGGATCTTCTTCCAAGTCTAAGCAAGAGCACCACACATTCCTTCCATGGAGATAGAATGCTGATGTGGCTGGTGGATAGCCAATCTATGGTGTTTATGATTGGATAGGTTACTCCAGGCTGGAGCTCTGTTGTTCTTACAACTTTATTCTGTTATCTTCTCTGTTTTGTTTTTTTGTTTTTTTTTTTCCTTCCCATAAACAGGGCCAAAAATATCCTCTCCATTCGGTCAATAACAGTGTACTCGATGGCTTAAAACATGCAGAGGTGGAAAATGTTGTTATCCAAATATTTTTTTTATCTAAAAATAACCCATCAGATAACAAATTACTGCCGACTTTCTTCAATGCATTGAGGTTTTCTAAATTAAAGAAGATAGGTGGCTCGAGATGTTCCGCGACAGGTAATGATAAAAAATAAAGTTTAATTCTTAAATAAACTAAATATTAAAAGAATAAAATCAAAAAATATTTAATTTTCAAGAAAAACTTACAATAATATTTAAGACAATTTAGATTAACTCGTTAAATTCATAACTTAGTTCATAAGACTTGTCAAATTCATAACCTAGTTTATGAAACCGTTATAATTTTAAAGAGCGGAAAACAAAGAAAATCATAAAGTTTCATTCTTAAAAATTCAGTGTTAAAGGATAAAATTGAAAAATAAAATCATTTAAGAAAAAATCTAAAAAAAAAACTAGTATCAACTCGGGTTAACCTTTCAAACTCGTGATCGGGTTATGAGACCAAGATTATCCTATAAAAAAAATCATGAATTTTAATTTTCAATTAACCCCGTGTCGAATGATGAATATTAAAAATAAAATAAAATAAATCTTGAAGCAAAAAATAACAATAAAAAAATAAAAATAAAATTTAATATAAAAATAAAATAATTAAACACCTTTTATTTTTTGATAAACTAGCTTGAATCTGGAGGAAATAAGAAAGAAGTCAGTGTTTGTACGTTAAAAAAAATTTGATTGATTTAAAAGAAAAAAAAATACATGAACTCTTCTGCTGACCATACAAATCAATCCTTCGTTTTATATATAAAAAAAATTGAACACTTTTTCAAGCTTTAAATTTGGAATTCGAAGCTCTATTTTTTAAAAAATTAATAAAATAATTAGAAATATAATCAATTTTTCAAGCTTTAAATAAAGGAATCACTATTGAAATTCATGGTGATTCTTTTTAGAAAACACAATGAATTAATTAGAAATCTTATAAAATTGATTATATTTTTATTTTCTTGTTGTCCTTTGAAACTCAACCTTGCGTGCTAAAAAATATATCTGAATATTGACACCATTATATTGATTAGAAAGCCTATGGAATCTCAAAATAATAAAATTGTCTTCTTAATTACAACAATGCCAAACATTCCATTAACGCAAATTTCTTTGAGGCATTTCATCAAACAAATTCTGTACATTCATCAAACCATCACATTTCGCATCAATCAGATTCACAGTGACAAATGAATGATTCGGATGAGGTTCTGCAAAATATTTTTGGTATTCTCCATCAGTCCTTTGCCAGCAGCCAAGCCCAAGATGCCTCTTCATTAGCGAAAAGCAATAGTGTGGACTACCGGCAGTCCACAAGTGATAAATATTTAGCTCAGAGACTCTTTGGTATGGACATTTCTCGGTATTGTGCAGGCCCATACAAGCCATATTTCTTATGTTGAGCTATGTAAATATTTTTTTTCTGGCTTTTTATTGTTTTTTTATTTTTAAATAGAAGAGATTGTAAAAAATTCAGGGATTAAAAATGAAAAATTATAAAAAATCAAGGACCAAAATGAAATTTTATGCGCCTCATGAACAACAAAAAAGTAAAAAGACTGGCTCTTTGCTTCTATGTTAAATCTGTTCTATATTGTTTAAATTATTTATTAAATTCTATTATGCAAAAATCAAGTATATATCAATTCAAAGTCAGAGAATTTTTCCACATAGAAAATACAATGAATCGGATGAACTGAAAGGAATTACCCGAATTTAAATAATGCAAACATAACACAAAGGATCAAATTTAAAAGAAAAGGTTTGGTTTCAAAATAAATAAATAACCATGAAAAAAAAAAGAATGGACAAATCAGGCGTACTATAGCAGTACACAATGCAACTAAATGTGCATAAACAATAAAATTAATAGGGAATTCCTATTTTCTTTTATTAAATAATGTGATATTTATTTTTATAACGTGTATTTTAATAAGTTATATATGTTGAGTATCCTCAAGTTCACTCCTAATTCCATGGATAAAATAAAAATCTTTCCTTGCCTCTGAACTCAATCAATACAAAGCGGGGAACGTAGAAAATATAAAGGTGTGGTAAGTGTTATTTTTTTAAATGTGTTTTATTTTAAAATAATATTTTTTTACATTAGCATTTTAAAATGATTGGAAAATTTAAAAAAAAAAATTTAAAAATAACAAACAAACAAACTACACTGAAAATCCTTTTCATTGCCATCCTTGTTGACCATTAACCAAGCTCACAATTAAAAACATAAAAACAAAAGAAAGAAAAAGGAGTACTCGACGGTGAAAAAGTTATGCTTATTGATTTACAATCCCAAGGAACAATGCATTGATAATCCAGGACAAGGATCTCTTTCACAGAATTGGGGTAAAAGAAAAGAAAAAGGTCTGGTAGTGAACGGCATGGGAGATCATTTCAAGGTGAATTATCACATTGTACCACACACAAAAAAAAAAAGAGTGAATTATCACTGGAAAAGAAGATGGGAGGTCTTTTATTCTGGGGATCCAAATTCCTTATCACCCCAAAAATTAATATAAAATCAAGTTTAAAACCTAAAAATAGTTTCAAACAATTGATTGGATGATACTTTGTGGCATGTTTCACGTGTTCACATAGCCAGCTGAGATTTAATAATTTTTTTTATTAATATTAATGTTTTAATCACCTAGCTCAATTAATTTTACATTATATATAATAAATTTCAAATCACGATAGTATGAAAACATCCTTTGAAAATATTGTTCAATTTTAATGATTTCTAAATAATTGATGGTATTATTTACCTCTGCCCATGATATCATGAACAATAATTAGGAAGAAAGCTTGATTATGATAAGACCTTACAGAGAAAATAATAATTTAGACCAAACCCAAAAAAAAAAATTTTAAGAAAGAACATTTACATGAAAACATACTATTTTACACAGTTTGATTATGCATGTCTACTCCTATGCATGTTAGAAAAGGAAATTCATGAATAAGAGTTATGAACGTTCTATTTGTAAGACAGAGAAAATACAACACACTATTAATAGGTATCGTGCCAGATTATCACAAAGGATCCATATTGGAAAAAAAAATATATCATTGCATGTCGTTGGGATTAGAATACACAAGTCGTATTCAACAGGTAGAAGCTACTATTAATGAATTCTTTATATATATAGTTTTATGTCCATGTAGTGTGGGAGACTATATGCATGGGCTTGCGCTATCCCGTGAGTCTTTATTATTTTTTTCATTAAAAATAATATTTATGTGCTGTTAATGCTTTTTAAAATAAAAAGAAAATTTTACAACTTGGGTTATAGACCCAACTGAGTTAAACAAGTTGATTTTATTTTAATTAGATGATAAAAAAATCAGCAATGATAATAGACGAACCAAATTTTTTTTTAAAAAAAGGTCGCTATAACTTGGAATCAACAGAGAAAAAACATTGAGTTTAATTTCCATCCAATTATATATGGAATGAGAAAATTGAGTAAAAAAGAATTAAAAAATTAATCAAAGTCAGCCCAAGTTAACATAACAAACATTTAATCTTAGTAATAAGAGGCGAGCCAACTTGGGTTAAATTGAATATAAAATACTTTAACAAAAGGATAAAAAAAAAAAGAGAACAATTGAAAAATATAATTGAGGTGTGATATTAGTTGTGTTTTCAAATGAATAAATGATCTTATCATTTTTTTTCCTTTTAGTTTTTTAACTTATCCCTTCAATTTAGAAGATATTTTTTTATATATCATTCTAATATCATAACACCTATATATATATAAGTCTCCTCCAATATAAAAGGAAATTATTGCTCTATTTCTTATAAAGGGTGACATAAATATATGTGTATTTGTGTACTTATTATTATTGTACATACTATATTTTATTAATAGAATAAATAAAATATTATTGGGTTGAGTATACACCAGAGGAACATACTTATATATGTTCATAGGTGTCATGCTATTATGTTATCATAATTTTTTTAAAAAAAACTTCAAGTTTAATTATTGTTAATTGTCCGATAGAAAAAAAATAGATAAAAAATAAAGAGAAAAGAAAGATAAAGGATTAAAGAAGTTATTATTTATGTTAGGCGAAATATTCTTACACAAATACAAATTTCTTTTTCATCTTTATAGCTTGACTTATAAAATAACTATTAATATAAAATTTCTCATGTTATTGGACATTAGTTGTGTTTTGAAATGAATACTTCATTTTTAATTTAATGAGAATAGCCAAAACTATTTAATTATTAAGAATATGATACATTATTAAAACAACTATTTTTTTTTAAGTTAGATATTATTTTAGAGTGTTTGAAAATGTAGTTGCATTTGTTTTTTAAAGTATTTTTTATTCGGAAATAAATCAAAAATAATTTATTTTTAATTTTAAAAAAATTATTTTTAATATTAACACATCAAAATGATTTTAAAATATTAAAAATAAATAAATTTAAAATAAAATAAATATTTTTTTAAAATTGCTTTTAAAAAAAATTATATTTTAATATTCATGTGAAAGCTCGTACTGAGCGTCAAAACATCAGGTCCGTCTGAAGGACATGTTGCCTTTAGTTTTCAACCAATAATGCACTGCAGAAATACTCCCTGAATTTGAATGAGTACATCAGGGATTTGACGAGAACCAGCATGCATCAACCACAAGGAACATATGCAAGATATTACCATGTTTCACTAGTTCCAATGGCAGAAATCTGAATTATTACAAGGTTTGGATTTCAAGTTGTCATTAGATAATTATGTTTGATTGAGTTAATAAATTAATTTTTAAAAAAAATTAAAATAATATTTTTTAATAAAAAACAAAAATAAATAGGTTATAATCGGATTTTACAGGGTCAACTGAATCGCCAGGTCAATAGGGTTATATCCGATTTTATTTTTATTTTATTTTTTTTTAACCATGTCCAGTTACAACCTTAGATTAGTCAGATCCTGAATCGATCCATCAAGTCAAGCCTGTTTCAAAGCTATAAAGTATTAATTTTAGAATTTTAAGAAGTGTGTGTATATTACCATGTTACTAGGCATAGGGAAGATGCCGTAGAAGAATCAAGAGAGAAAACAAATGAAAAGGGGAAAATAAAGTGATTTCTATTGACTCCTCTTTTTATTTCTTTTCGTCTTTTTCCCTTAAACTTTTCGTGATTGGAGTTTTCACAGCTGACGGCGATGACTTTGGTAATCCACCATTCTGAGACTTCCAACTTGTCATCCAGCAACGAGAAACCTTTCCAGTAGATAATAAACAAACAGAGCTGTTTCAGCTAAATACCATACGCTAATGTGCTCGAAGAAGTAACGATAAGATAATGCTGATGATGATATGGAAACGCGAGATTAACACATAATCTAATGCCACCGATGATCTGAAAACGAGATTAATTTTTGAATTTGCTGGCTCGGGTTTCCAAATAAAGCAGTCTCCGATTCCAATATATAGAACACAAATCGGGATAAATCAATATGCTGTTAGTTCTTGTTCTTGAAAGCATATACTCAACCATAAATCACGTAGAGAAATGTATTCATGATATAAAAAGAAAAAGAAAAAGAAATTATAAGAGGAGAGATTGAGGCTGGCCCCGGAGAAGGAAGAGGGGAGCAAAAAGCTGTCAGAAGAAGAGACTCGAAAAACCAAAATGACAAGGACTGGTCTAGAGAAAGGATGATATGTCTCTGACCGGACGTTGGTGATGCTTCTGCACATGGGGATATGTGCGGCCATAGCTGCTGTACAGTCCGCATCTCTCAATCTGAGCCATATGACAATTTTCAGAGACTTGAAACATGGGCTCTCCTTTCTTCTCCCTCTGACTTTTTCCCTATTTCCATCCATCAAAAATTCAAAACCCTTTTGCCTTTCGCAATCCTTCCACCACGTCACCTTCGCAATCCTTCCTGCTTGGACCTTTATTCTTTATCTGAAGAAGAATGAATCCACAAGGTGAAGGTTAAGATTAAATATTTTTATGTTTTTATGTTTTAAAAATATTTTTAAAAAATATAAAAAAATTAATTTATTTCAAAATAATAATTTTTTAGTATTTTAAGATTATTGTGATGTGCTGATATCAAAAATAATTTTTTAAAAAAATAAAAAACCATTATTTTAATACATGTCGAAGTGAAAAGCACTTTGAAAAGCAACAACCACCACACTCTCAAACACGCTATAAGCTAAGAGAAATAAGATACCCTTCGTACGTAGCTACAAATAACATTGTTTTTTTTTTTGTTTAATGACATGTCAGGAGCTGGAACCGTAGGAAGTTGTAGAGGTGTTTATTATGGGTTTGGGTTTTGTTTTTTTTAAGAAAATGATCCGGACCGAACCGAAAACCAGTTCAAATCGACCTTGTTGGATTTAGTCAAAGTCGATTTTTTATTAAAACAAGAATTAAATGAACTTGTTTTTAATTTTTTTTTTAATGGGTCTATCTATTAAATTGATGTTTAACAATTTATTATTGAGTTTTGTTTTTTTAGACTTTTTAATCAAATTTGTTTATTAGGTTTTTTTATCAAATGCAACCCAACTTAATTACTAAATTGAAAATAAATCTAAAAGGAATTCAATTAGATATTTGCATTCTTTATAAAATATACACACACCTTATGCTCGAAAGGTCACAACATCAATAGAAAAAATAAATGAAAGAAATTTATTGTTTTTTTCTCTTTCTATTTTTGTTTGTTTTTCAAGTTTCAAAAAGCTGATTTCTCATTGTCCCACATCAACCAAGCCATAAATTATATTTGTACAATAATCATAACTTAAGGAAAAGGAAAAGGAAAAGGAATGAAATATTGATGTTTCATAAGTTGCTAACTTCAAATTAGATTTTGAAAAATCACAAAGCCATTATTATAAAAATCAAGAATGAAGAGATGAAAAGTACATTTGGAGGGAGGTAATCTTAAGCCTAGACCTGAAAATCAAACCAAGTATTAATGATAATTTTTTTTTTTAAAAAAAAAAAGCATAGCCAAGAATGAAGAGACGAAAAGTATCTTTGAAATTTTGGTAGTCTTCGTTGTAACCCATTTTTGGGTCCCCACATAAAAAATAATAAAATACAAAAAAATAAAAAAACATACATTATAAAAAAATATAACAGTGAAAAAAATGTCTGAGCGCCCTAAAAATGCTCAAAAATTGATTGAGGATGTTCAAAAATATAAAAATTAATTTTTGACAGTATATCATTGACTGATGAGAGCCCCGATGATAAAAAAAATTCAATTTGAGGAAGAAAAATGCAAAATTAGAAGTTTATGGACTCAATTAAATTTTATTGAAGGTTTAATTGAATTTATAGAGGTTTTAATTGCAAAACAAATTGATTTTGGAGTTAATTTGGGCTTTAATTAGAAGAAATTAATTTTTTGGGGTCAAATTATAATTTTTGGAAGTTAAATTGGTCAAATCAGGGGCTTAATTGCATAAATATTGAAGTTTAATGGCCATTTAGGGACTTAATTGAAGAAATCCGAGACCAAGGACTAAAATGCAAAACGCGCGCAAATTGAGGGACTTCTTTGATATCTGACGCGTTTTGGTGCCTTTTCTTTTTAAATGAAACGGCGCGTTTTGACCAAAACGGCGCCGTTTCATGCAATGTTTTTTTTTTTAAAAAAAAGTACCCAAAACGGTGCCGTTTTGAAACGGCACCATCGTCTTCTTCCCTGCGCACGCAGAGAACAGGGGAGACGAAGATTTTCTTTTTTCCTCTGTTTCGCACCGACTTCCTACCCGGATTTGGTGTAATAAGACGCCCGCAATCACCCACTTGCCTCCTCCTTTTTATCCATGGATCGATAGTGGAGGGGGGGGCGGCCACCACCATGACGTCTCCCCTGTTTTTGCCTATAAAAACAGGGGAGGACCGAAGAGAAAACGAGAGAAAAAAAAAAGAAGGAGAAGAGGAGAGATGACAGAAACGAAGAGGAGAAGAAAAGAGAGAGAAGGGAATAGAAGAAAAAAACGAAAAGAATAAGAAGAAGAAGGAGCAGCAGAGAAGAAAACGAAGAGAGAGAAGGAAAACGCAGAACCACCGCCGGCCTCCGCCAGCACCGCCACGACGTCACCGCAGGTAATCTCTCGCCGCCCCGTCTCCTTCGCCGTTTGCCATCATCCGTTTTTCGTCTGCATGCAGAACGTGAATTAATTCACGTTCTGCAGCTGAAGGAGGCTGGTTACTATGCTTAGGCACAGTAACCAGCCCATTTGGTAATGGGCCGGGCTGGCCCAGCCCACTGATATGGGTCGAGTCCGGTCCATTTCAATTTTTTAAAAAAAAAAAAAATTCCCTTCAGAATTTTTACAATTTTTCCAGCATATTTTTTTTTTTAATATCGGGTGGTACTTTACATCGTAAAAATATAAATCCGGTATTAAAATACCAGGTTTTCGTCCCACGGTACTGTTCACACAGTACTATTTACGGCACTGTTCACACATGTATTTGGGCCTGACTCGGCCCATTCAAAAAGAAAAAAATCAAAAATATTTGCTTCAACATTTTATAATTTTTCCGTGCAGTTTTTATGTCATTTTGATTAATATCGGGTAGTATTTTACATCGTAAAAATATAAATCCGGTATTAAAATACCCGATTTTTCGGCAAAAACTTCCAAACAAATACAAAAAAAACAATTAAAAAAAATGTTTTTGTGCATACGGCCAAGTGTCTCAAATCTAAAATATCATATCGTATTTTTCATATGTAAAAAAAAAGAAACAATATTTTAGCATGCATTTTGGCTTTAATAACTAGTTTATTAAAGTCAAGAGAACATTGGCTAAAATCTCAAAAACAACAAAATATTTTATTTTGTTTGATTTTAGTATCAGGGATTATGAATTTATACGTAAATCGTATTCCTGATATTAAAAAGATATTTTCTTTTGACGACTTTCAATAGTTAGTTTTTTACCCGATAAAGATAAGGATCTCCTTACAGAGGAGGACTTTTCTTAAACCGTAAACGAACCAACAATTCAAAAACCACAACACGATTTTAGATTTTATCAGACATTAAAACAATGCAGCCTACCTTATGTAGGGCGTAGTTGGGGTGCTAATACCTTTCCTTTACACAAGCAGTCTCCGTACCTGATCTCTAAGGACCAGTTAAGGTTCCTAGTAACCAGAATACTAGGTGGCGACTCCCATTCCAATTTTTCACTTGTAGAGACAAGAATTCCTTGTCTCTCCGTATTTTTCCAGGAATAAATATTCCAATTTTTTCCTTGAGGGTGGACGATCGCCGCGCCGCCGCACACGTGCGACAGTCTTAATCACATATCTGATCTTTCAATTACACCATATCAACAAATGAAAATCCAAAGTTTGGTTCATTAAAGGGGTTTAGGGTTCACCAGATCTGAGAGGATAGGGAGAAAGAGGGAGGTAGGGAGGTGCAGCTAACGGCTAGTGGCTATAAGGTTAGGTAATCATAGGAGAGAAGAAGAGAATGAGAGAGAAGAAGGAGAGGAAGGGGCAACTCAATTTCTTTTAGAGTTAGGTTATGTTTCTTTTTTAGACTATTCAAATTCAATTGAATCAATCCAGTTTGGTTCGGTTCAATTGGCTTTAGCCTTCTAAAATCAAAATCAAACCGGACCGAGTGGTTTTTCTAGTTCTTTAATCAGTTTTATCTCTCAATTTGGTTTTTTCAGTTAGTTTTTTTTCTCAGTTGATCATTTTTTTTAATACCCATAGGAAGTTGGGACTCGACATCTATCATGCATTTTCCAAATAAACCCCATGATCTATGCCATTTTGCTTCTCTATTGTGTTGTCTCTAACTATTAAAATGCCTTTAAATTTTATGAGTTTTTTTTTTAATTTAGCTAGGTGAAAAAAATGGTAAAATAGCAAAATTCATAAAATATTGGAAGAATTAACACAGTTTAGAAGTCACATGTCTCAACTGTGATTCGTAAAAAAAAATATGGTTAGGGTAGTTTTCTAACTTCTCAACTCTATATAATAAAAAAACCAACCCAATAATTCACAATTCAGAATCATAATCCATCTCTCTAACACAATTAAAAAAATCAACACACTTCGTAATCCATCAAAATTAACCATTCACAATTCATAAACACAATGAAGATTCATATAGTATTTTATGAAATTTACAATAAATTCATAATTCTTATAACATTAAAGCATATAATCTAACTACATCTAAAAATCACCACAACTCGTGGACGAGCTTGGAGTGCTAATAGATATGTATGCATCATCCCAACTTGTAAATGGGCTAGGTATGTTCATGGATGAACCTGCCTCCCTAACTCTATATATCCTTGTTCACAATAAGTAATCTCATCTTTTAATAAGATCGCTTTTAGACTTTTAGTGTCCCTAACCTCTTAAAGTCCACTATGGTATAAATTGAACGTATTGCTGGCAAGAGCACGTCCCATCTCATTAATGCTTTCATGGTAGTGACTGATGCTCTTCGAGCCTCCCATAATAAGTAATAAATCTAATAAATACATTAAAAAGACAATTAACACTCGTCATCTATAATAATATTAACAATATTTAATAAATGTTATGTAGAAAAAAATATTGCATACCAATCAATCTAGTCTTGGATATTGAGGTTCATAAAGCATCAGATTACATAAACACCTCTGGAAATACAACCATGTAGGAGTAATAAATTATCGTGTTATGAGAAAAAAACCATCTCATGTATGTGTCAAGATCAATTACCGAATGTCACTCCATAAATATTTGTTTTCTCTTGACATCCCAAAGATCTAGATAAGTTGTATAATCACTAGTCAATTCCTTTTTCACTTACTTTGACGGTTGATAGTATGCAACTCATCACTAGTATCTTTATAATCCAGGATGTGCTAAGACAAGCCAAACTACCGTATTACTTAATCATGGTAATGCATCCCAACTATATTAAAGCAATGCAACATGATTTACGCTAACCACAAATCTTCTCCCTCTTAACATACATGTAAAGATGATAATATCAAATCATTAGTATATAACATTTATATAACTTATTAAGATATAAAGAGATATATTAGAAAACAAATTAACAACCAAATAAAAAATAAATAAATTTGTAACTCATACCTAGTGAAGTTGTTATACACCTAACTAATCCCGGTAAAACTCGTGGACATGAGTTAGATTTAAAGTGAAATATCTAGTCCCATACTATTTGACATGACAAGCCATAAAGTTAGTATACTTTTTGCATTTAGTTTATATAAATAACATGTTATTCAAAATTTATTAAAATTCAATATTACTTATATCTTATAGAGAGTTGCCTCTGGTTATCGCATCAAACATATTATTCCTCCAATTCTATGGACGATCAATATGAATATTCTCCCACAATAAAAGCTATATTAATTTATATTTACAATTCTAAGTTAGTATTTAAAATGGAATTAATTCAAACAAAGTAAACCCTTCGCTGAAAAATTATACCTTAAGAAATATTAGACACCCGAGTTTTTATCCCATCTCTTTCAGACATGCTTTACATAGCTCCTATTACACACACACACACACAATCATGATCCTCTAGCTATAGTTAAGAATGACCCTAAAGTCCTTTAATAGTGTTAGGATAAACATTGGTATTAGATTACTTGTAGTACTCGTGAAAATAAGCTCCCAAAACATATGCATTATGTATGCTCAAGTATACAAAACTAATCCTCTATCACATCAACTAGGGGGGGTCTTAAAATTAGTATCCAACCACATCATTTTGGTGTTGTCACCTCTATAAGCACTAGCCAAAGGCACGCGTCCTAGTAGATAACCATATAAATCATCTCTATCAACCAACCTTTCTCATTCTGTTATTAGGGCTCTATTTATCGAAAGTCCAATTAACATGACAATGCCATGCAATGTGTATTATCTCATCATTATACAAGTGGAACGTCTGGGTTTCACACTTCATTGCTCAACTAGCGTTGCAATCAATCTGGGGTTAAGATGTAGCCACGTAGTTAACTCATACTATAAAAAATTGTGTTGATAACTGTCGCACGTGTGCGGCGGCGCGGCGATCGTCCACCCTCAAGGAAAAATCGGAATAATTTATTCCTGGCAAAATAAAGAGAGACAAGGAATTCTTGTCTCTACAAGTGAAAATATGGACTGGGAGTCGCCACCTAGTATTCTGGTTACTAGGAACCTTAACTGGTCTTCTTTAGAGATCGGGTACGGAGACTGGTTGCGTAAAGGGAAGGTATTAGCACCCCAACTACGCCCTACCTAAGGTAGGCTGCATTGTTTTAATGTCTGATAAAATCTAAAATTGTGTTGTGGTTTTTTTGAATTGTTGGTTCGTTTACGGTTTAAGAAAAGTCCTCCTCTGTAAGGAGATCTTTATCTTTATCGGGTAAAAAACTAACTATTCGAAAATATCTTTTTAATATCAGGAATACGATTTACGTATAAATTCATAATTCTTGATACTAAAATCAAACAAAATAAAATATTTTGTTGTTTTTGAGATTTTGGCCAATGTTCTCTTGACTGTAATAAACTGGTTATTAAAGCCAAAATGCATGCTAAAATATTGTTTTTTTGACATATGAAAAATACGATATGATATTTTAGATTTGAGACACTTGGCCGTATGCACAAAAACATTTTTTTATTTTTTTCAAATTTTTTATTTTTGGAAGTTTTTGCCGAAAACCGGGTATTTTAATACCGGATTTATATTTTTACAATGTAAAAATACTGCCCGATATTAATCAAAATGACATAAAAACTGCACGGAAAAATTATAAAATGCTGAAACAAATATTTTTGATATTTTTTTTCTGCATGTGTGAACAGTACCGTATGAATAGTACCGCGGGACGAAAACCGGGTATTTTAATACCGAATTTATATTTTTACGATGTAAAATACAGATCGATATTAAGCAAAATTGATAAAAAAAACATGTGCTGGAAAAATTGTAAAAATTCAAAAAAATATAAAAATGAAATGGGCCGGGTCCGGCCCATATCAGTGGGCTGGGCCAACCCGGCCCATTACCAAATAGGCTGGTTACTGTGCCTAAGCACAGTAACCAGCCTTCTTCAGCTGCAGAACGTGAATTAATTCACGTTCTGCATGCAAATGGGGGAGGCAGCAAATGGAGAAAGCGACAGGGCGGCGAGAGATTACCTGCGGTGACGTCGTGGCGGTGCTGCTGGCGGCGTAGGCACAGTGGCGATGGTGGCGGAGGCCGGCGGTGGTTCTCTCTCTCTCTCTCTCTCTCTCCTGTTTTTCTTCGTTTTCTTCCCTGCTGCTTCTTCTTCTTCTTCTTCTTCTTCTCTGCCCTCTCTCTTCTCTTCTCTTCTATCTCGGTTCCTCTCCCTTCTCCTTCTCTTTTCTTTCTCCTCTTCCTCCCCTGTTTTTATAGGCGAAAAACAGGGGGGGGGACGTCATGGCGGTGGCCGGTATGCTGCCGCCCGTCCAACGCCCGTCCAACACGTGGAAAGTGGTCGGCAAGTGGTGTCCTTGTTTCGGCGTCTTTTTGAGCAAAAGAAGGAAAGAAATTAGGCGAAAAGGGGAAGAAAAAAAAATCTTCTTCTTCCCCTGCCTCGCGTCTCCAGGGGAAGAAGAAGAGCTACAGTGCCGTCAAAACGGCACCGTTTTAAGCTTCTGTTTTTTTTTAATTTTTTTTTTGCAACAGTGAATGAAACGACGCCGTTTTGGTCAAAACGCGCCGTTTCATTTAAAAGGAAAAGGCGCCAAAACTTGTCAGATTCAAATTTCGGCCCTCCATTTGCGCGCGTTTTACAATTTCATCCTTGGTCTCGGATTTCTTCAATTTAGTCCCTAATTGGCCATTAAACTTCAATATTTATGCAATTAAGCCCCTGATTTGACCAAATTAACTTCCAAAAATTATAATTGGACCCTAGAAAATTAATTTCTCCTAATTAAAGCCCAAATTAACTCCAAAATCAATTTTTCTTGCAATTAAAATCTTCATAAATGCAATTAAACCTTTAATAAAATTTAATTGAGTCCATAAACTTTTGATTTTGCATTTTTCTTCCACAAATTGAATTTTCTTTATTATCGGGGCTCTCATCAGTCAATGATATACTGTCAAAAATTAATTTTTGATTTTTGAACATCCTCAATCAATTTTTGAGCATTTTTAGGGCGCTTTGGCATTTTTTCACTGTTCTATTTTTTGATAATATATATTTTTTTGAATTTTTTTGTATTTTATTATTTTTTTATGTGGGGACCCAGAAATGGGTTACAACAATAACATACAAGCAAACACGCTCATGAAAATCTATAATGGCATGATGACAAGGTGTCATAAGATCACCGCCCCTAAAATCAAGCAATTTATACATAATTATTTAAACAATATTGTTAG
The DNA here is from genome assembly GCA_033617975.1 of Populus alba x Populus glandulosa. NCBI lineage: Eukaryota > Viridiplantae > Streptophyta > Magnoliopsida > Malpighiales > Salicaceae > Populus > Populus alba x Populus glandulosa. The sequence goes on along the minus strand of CM066144.1, from coordinate 16,406,260 downwards.
TTAAATTTTAGTTTTTAAAAAAAAAAAAAAAAGTCAAGTCAACTGACCTTTCCATTCCAAATATCTTCATAGCAATATTGTTCTTGCACGTACAAAAATGACATGTCATCTAGACCTAGCTGCATAATTAAGTGGTCATGTTAGTTAACACTACTAAAAGCAGATGAACCTCCTCTAGTTCGAACAATGTTTGGTTTGAGATCCTATCAAAAAGAGTTGTTAGTATTGTAATACAATTAAATTTTAAATTAGGTGACCATAAAACAATAAGTTATGTTAATAATTTAAAACAAATGCAATTATTAGCATATATTGTCTATTTTAGCATGTTTTCTTCTTATGATCCCTTTAGCAATAAATGCCATATTTTTATATGAGTTTGCCTCTCTATCATTTATCTCGTTATGCAAGCGAGTGGATCTCCTTCAATCCTTTTTCATTCTCCATCTAGTTGGACATCCATATATATTTAGATCAATATATTTAGGCTATAGTGGTGTGTCATATAAAGGTTAAGAGTAAAGAATATATTTATGTTTATATGACTCATTGGAGAAGAAATGATCATTAAATTGCACATGGTCAAGATATTATTAAAATAGCTGAAATAACACATTTGTAAAATTAAAACACTATCCATATATGTTCTAATTATTACCACATATAAGTAATTTAGTTAAGATAGCTGGAGGCTATAATACATCAAGTCTTATAAATTCTTCAACAACATATATTCGTTAAACAAAATATTTATTACAATTAGAAAGGATCATTTGCATTATAGCCATTAAAGGTAAGCCACAAACACTTTTCAATATATTATTAAAAAAACTTTACCAAAATAATCATCATATTTCCATAAACCATTAAATTCATATGAGAGTGTCAATTTCTCTTCAGGTTCAACTTCTAACCATTTTTTGATCGCGTCACCTATCTCATTTAGATCATCATTTAAATTGTTTAACTATTGTTTTGAAGGATTTATACACATCATATGCAGTAAATTTTTCAAGGTAATATTTTTTTTTAATCTAGTGCTAAAGTTACTGATAAAGTGTTATTAACAAACCAATGATACCTAACATGCTAGAGAAATATTTGTGTCATTGAATTCTCAATCATTGCGGATCTATTTGATGTAATACATAACTAGGAGTGATTGTTAATTATATACTGACAAAGCAAATCTAAAAACATCTCTAATTATTGTTAATCTCTTCTTTGATAATAACAAAACATAACACATAAACTCTATTATTTATGTCATAAGCAACTCCAATCAACAACTTTACCTTATATTTAGCATACAAGTGACTATCATCAATACTAATCAAATGGACTTTAGTTATTTTTTTTTAATTATGCTATTAAATTATCCAATTTTATTAAATTTTGTTAAGTCAATAATCCGATCTATATTTTTCTTGTTTTTTTAAAAAGTACAAAATAAATTTCATCTGATTCATTACATAAATTCTAACAAATCCTAAAGCCAACATAGTGAAAAAGGAGGGTACGAAAAAGCAAGTGCCATAGCAACTTTATAATCCATTTCTATACGTACGGACATTTGAAAGTCAATATAAAAAGAAAAACATCATTTGTAATTCTCATAATGAGATATTAGATTATTACGATTAATGTTACGATTACAATTAAAAAACAAAAATGAAAGAAGTGGCAAAAACATTGATATCGATACACAAAGCATTGGAAAAATGCTTTCCCATTTATTTCTTATCCTTAAAAGCATTTTTTAATTGAGTCACCATAATTTTTTTTTAATTTTAAAGATAAGTAAAAAAATCGATAAACCGATTAAAAAAAAATTAACTAAAAAAACCAAACTAAAAACAAAACTAATCAAATCAATTAGAATATTTAGAAACACTTTCTGTTTGATTTGGTTCGGTTTTGTAATGTTAAAATCGATTAAATCACAACCAAACTGAACTGGTTGGATTTAGATAAAAAAAGGTATTATAAATTGGAAAAAAAAAAAAGTTCTTGCAAAGCAATAACCCTAGGAGCCACACTCTCCCCTTGCTTTTTGAGACACAATCACACAAACAATCATACGCCCCCATCTTCCAATTTTCATCTTCCAATATTCATTCTTCAATTTCTACATCTAGCATCCTAGGCTTCCCAGCAACACCCCTGATCTTTCAATCTTCATTCTTCAATTTCCACTCTAGATCTAGCATCTTAGGCTTCCCAGCAACACCTAAAAACCTTAATAGCAGCCATCTTTTTTGGTCTATCTACATTCTAGAAAGCAAAAAGTGGAGTCTTGGTTAGAGCAAGCCGCCCTATTCTAATCCATTCAGCCTCGTCATAACTGGTCACGGTTAGAATTAAAAAAGGTGGATAAAGATGAAGGCGTCTCAAGCAAGTTAAGTGAGCCGAGGAAAGGCAGTGAAGGTTCAACTCCGTTCGGGTGGGTGAAACCCTTGTGTTGCGTAGAGAAAGGATAATAGAGTAGTCCATCTAAGCACTCTTCTTCAATCCAAAAGGCAAATAAAAAAAAAACAATATAGGTTTTTTTTTTATTTTTTGACATGAAAAATCGAACCGAACTAAAACTGGTCTGTTAGAATCGGTTTTTATTGTTTTTTCCTTTTTAAATTTTGATTTTGGTTATTTTTATTTGTAAAAACCGAACTAAATAAAAAATGATCACCAATACTTATTTCATTCTTCTCTCTCTGTTATAGTGACTAAGAATTAAGTTTGTTAACTTATTTTATTTGGTTTGTTATGGGATTCACATAGTGTCAAAAAATTATCCTAACATTAAATTAATACTCAATTTGATAGAATATAATTCAATTTCATTGTTCAAAACAAATTGAAATTATGTGGATCAAATTTGATAATGAGACAAATTTTCTTTTTCCTTTTTCTTACTATTCATGTGGTGTGAATTTTAAAAATTTTGTTCTCCGAAGGTTTTTTTATTTTTTATTTTCAATCCCTATTTATTGAGATTTTGATGTTCAGTCCCACACTTCATTTGTTTTGCGTTTCAATCCTTTCATTTTGTGTGGAGAGAGAGTCGATGAAAAATAAAAGAGGGGATAAAAAGTTATTGGCTATTCTCATTCTATTAATAAAAAAAGGTTGATTTTGAAGTTAATAGATTTTATTTTATAAAAAATGTTTTATTTAGGCAGTTTTTACCCCTTGTATTGCTAGAAAAATAGATTGGGGCTTGAAAATTATTTTAATTTGGGATTATTTTTGCTTTTTGGATTGATTAAAGGTTATTTTGAGTTAGAAATTGGTTTTATTGAGGTTTATGAGGTGTTTTTTAAGAAAAAAAAACATTGAAAATGGATTTTGTTCATCTGAAGAGCAGGGACTGGATTTTTCAGCCACTTGAAGTGGTTGGAATACAACATATAGACAGCTTGTCATTTGTGTTTTTTTTGTTTTTTAAAAAATACGAGAAGCATGGTCTACCCATTTCAACAAAAAAAGAAAACGAAAAAAAATGATGGCTTGAATAGCCATTCTTTTTAATTAGTTTAATTTGATTGGTCATATCGAATTAAATTATCAATTCAAGGATCCTTAGATGGACTTGTCCGGTGAGACCAAGTTTAATAACACTATCAAAAAGTTTCTCATGACAATGCATGAGCAATGTAATATTCTTATATTCTTGTAATACATTAGCTTCAATATTATTAGAATATTATTTTTTTATTTAAAACTTGCCTTTATAATTAAAATGTTGTCTAATAAACAAATATCTTAATTTGTGTTTATCACTCAACTTCCCAACTTAATCTTTAAATAGATCAACATATTTTTAAAATATTTATTGGTGCATATAACTATAAATTTATTTTATTAGACACATATTAAGATTTCAATTTACAATTATTTTCTTAAACTAAAAAACATGTCACTAATGTTTGCATTTTTTCTTTCTTAAAAATAAATAATTTGACTCGCAACAACCGGCCGGGAGATGCTAAAAAAAAAAAAAAAAAAAGAACCCAAGTGAAAATTACATCCACACCAACAATGCAAACGATAATGAACTATTAAATTAGCTATTTTGTGGAAGGATTTGATCCCCATTTCAGGACCAGTTACTTCTGTTCTATATGCCCCTAACTCCCAGCGTTGCCCACCCACGCTACCCTTCATCTAAGCAACTCTTTTATCCTAAAAAATAATTAAAAAAAGAAAAAGAAAAAGACAGAGCGAGGCAAACTCTCTCAGCAAGTTCAGCAATAAACATCATCTGCTTCTGTGCACTTCTGTGTACTGGCAGCAGTCCTCTCTGTGGTACTAAAAGTAAGAGCTTAGAATGGAGACAAATGGTCGTGCCCTTCTGCCTAGTCTGCTCCTCATCTACCATCCTCATAAAGCCAAAATTACATTTTTCTTGTTTTCCATAAAGAAGAAGGCAGTACTGTAATAATCCTATAAATTCAGCTGTAAAATTGCTGTCTCTCTTGCCAAGTAGCACTCCTACCATACAGACCAATCAGCTAGCCGTTGAAACTGCTGAATATTTGATGAACTGCTGCTGCTACCTCATCTGTGGATCCCAGCTCACAATCATCCTCTAACTGTCATCACAACACCATAAAAAAAACCCATAAAAACAAATATGAAATGAAAATAGGGTTTTGGATTAGGCAAGAACCAAGCTAGCTGGCTAGTAAAAAATATTTGACCTGAAAGAAGAAACTATGAATTAACTTAGGGAACAAAGTAGTATTACCTTAAGATTGAAAGAGTAAAGAATTGTTGCATGGGAAGAACTAATGTTAAGGTGCAAAACTGTAAGGCTAAGTTCCTCCAATGCAACAATAGCTCTCACCAACTGCCCAAGACTTCTTTGACACTTTATCTTCAAATTTACATGGTTTTGTACAGCAGTCACCTCTATCTCCGCCGCCTCCGACTTCTTCTTCACTGTTCTTTTCTCTTCACATTTGCCTCCTTTCTCCGCCAGATTGTCACTTTGTGGCGGCGAAGTAATTAAGTATTGGTTGGATGAAATGCTGATGGTGGAGCCTGCTTCTATTTCTTTCATTCTTTTTTGTGCTTCAAGAGATTGAAGAAGCTGCTCTAGTTCCTTCACAAAGTCTATTGCACCTCCTATTATAGATGCTTGATCACCCTGTTTTATTCAACAACAAAAGAAAGGTCACCGTCACTTTCAAGTCTACAAGACATAAAAATGAGTCGTGGATGCAAAGAGTGGAAAAGGAAACAATGGATTTTGAATTCTTGAGTCTAAAATTGAATTCTTGAGAGTAATAATAACAATAATTGCAAACTGAAAATGTAGATAGTAATTAATATCAGTAATTTTAAGATTACCCTTTGAACATAAGAGGGTGGCATGAAAGAACGGAGAGAATTAAGATGGTCATTCATTAGGCGACGGCGTTTGCGTTCAACAGCAATGTGGTTCATGCGTTGGCTTTCTACTTCTTCTTTGTTCTTGGTTGGCCTTGTACGCTTTCTCTTTCTTCTTTCTCTGGTGATTATTGTAGTGGATTTGGAGAACTGGGTCTTAATATTAGGTACGGTTTGTGGTTGAGTACCCCATGGAATTAAGGAACCTGAATAGGGTTCAGCGGGCTCAGGACTTACACCTTCGAGGCAGGAATTTGAATGTGGGTTTGGGAGTTCTCTGGTTTCAGATTTGACTGGTGAGTGTAAATCAAATATGTCATGGGTGACACAACTTTCAAGCTCCGGTGGTTGAACTTGGCTTTCTGTTTCAGGCATGTAATAATTGTTCATATTCCATGGTTTTTTGAGGTGTTGGAGTTTGAGAAGTGTCTGAAAGCTGGGTTCTTTGAAGGGAAAAGTGGGTGGGGTTTCTACTGTTTGAAGCATTTGAAGAAAAGGCATTTTTTCATCGAAGATTGGGCTTGAAAAGTATGGTCTTTCTTCTCCAAATCTTAAGCTTTCTGTATTGATAAATCCTTGGTCTAAGCATTCCAAATCCAAGTTATGCTCCCCTAAGAACTGCAAGAAGAAAACAATAACTTAATAAGAAAAAAAAAAAAAAAAGAATCTTGGTTGGGGTCTTACACCTAACCTTCTGAGGAGGCGTGGAGAAAAACCAACTTTCATGGATTTGATGGGTGTTCAGTTTCAATAGAGAGAGTGAAACAAACGAAGAAAGGAAATAGAATGTTAAAGTGGAGGAAACAGTGCAGTAAACGTTAGCATTTCTAGAAAAATAATGCAATGCATTAAATGCAAGCATTTGGATAAGTAAATGCAAGTCCATTTCTTTGATTCTAGTTAAGGTGCTCTAGGAAAGAAAGAGTGAAAAAAAGAAAATGAACAAGAGTAACATACACAAGGATTAATGGGTCCTTGGAGCCTCTCCATTGATGAGCAGTAGTTGTTGCAAGAGCGAGAGCTTTAAATTAAATTCTCTCTCTCTCTGTCTACCTCTCACTTCCTCACCAACATTCCATTGTGATGCTAACAAAAAGATAGTAATAAATGTGACCCCCAAGAAGCAGAAGGAGAGACCCCATGTACACAACCTCAAAAATTAATATATTCCTTTGTGTTCTGCTGCTGGTGAAACTCTTATATAGAATGACATTAAATTCTCTACAGGAAAAGAGAACGAAAGTAACTTAGCTACTAGCAGTAGCAGTAGTAGTTATAGAAATGGAGCCCAAGAAGAATTAATCAAGATGGGTAAAACTTAAAATCAAACAAATGGTAGAAAAATTAAAACCACTCGAGTCAGCTAGAAAGATGTAAATTAGAGTAACAAGTGAAAAGAGTTGAGAGTTGGTGAGGGTTTAGCAGAGAGAGAGAGGGAGAGAGAGGAAGAAGAAGAAGAAGAAGAAGGGAAGAGGGAGTTGTCTGGTTTGAAAGGTCCTAATAGCATTATTTGGCAGTTTTGTCCAGCAGCGGGGACAGCCAGTTGTGGGGACTCCTCCTCCCCACTCTCCTTTTTAAACTTTGAATTTTTTATTTTGTAAAATTAAGATAGTAAATGTAAAATTGTATGAGAATAGTACTGTTTTTTTAAAAAAAAAAATACAAGATGAAACATCATATTTTAATATTGTCATATTTTTTAAAATGCTATATCAAAAAAATCTAATCACAAAAAAGTAGTTATCATGTTTGAGAAGTGCATTATCAATTAAAATCTAAACATATACCAAAGAACAAATAATAAATGTAAGGTCGCGGTTCTCTCTCCCGAACCAACCAACACACTCATTTTCTTTCTACAAAATCCACCAAACACCTTTATTTAACCCTTAAAACAATAAAAATTCAAACCCATTACAGATTTTTAAGCATCATTTGATGTTTTTATGAGCAAACTTGATAGATCTATTTGTCATTGTCGTTGCGCCCACCACCCCAGCTTTTTTTCCTAGACCTATAAGCAAGGTAAATATACTAAATTACTATAAATTTATGTTTTGTTTTGTTGAAATGAAATGATTGTTTAGGTTGAATTTAGAGTTTATAATGAATTTAGGGTTTCCTGAATTAATATGAAATTAGTTAAGAATATAAACAATTAGAGTTGATTTGATATAGTTGAACATGAAAATAAGTTATACTAATTGTAAAATAATTTTTTAAATTAATTATGTGTTGCGTTTAATTGATATTAAGTTTTTGAATTAGGAATTTTACGTATATTGTTGGAATCAACTAATAATGTAATTAACTATGCTTGATGATTTCATGGAAGAGAGCTTGATCATAGTAAAATTATGATGAATTAAATGTTTTGTTAAATTGTTGATAAGTTGATGAATTTGTTATTTTCTTAATTATATTAATTTGTGTTTGATTTAATGCATTTGAGCATTAAAATATCATGAATTATGTTTAATTTATTGTGAATTTGCTTTAACGTTAAATTTTAGAAATTTGATTGTATTTGATATGAATGATGTGAACAGTGTTAGCATGATGCAATTTAGTTACAATTACATCCCATTGGCCAAAATCTGATTTTTTTAATAGAATATCTTGTAACATATTTAAGTTATGTCATTATGGTGGCACTACTGTTCATGATATGAAAAGTATAACATACAATGGTGAGAGCAGTTTGTTGTTAAATAGTAATTTAGGCATGTCATATGCAAAAATAAAAGAAACCATTTATTATGGACTTTAGGGAATTATAATAATATTAATGTTGAAATAACTTGAATGTGTCAGATTGGTGAACATCAGTATTATCCTGTGCCAATTGCATGTAATGGTAGTTTTAAAACAATGATTAACTCTTTCACCTAAAGTGGTTTGAACATAATGATATTGTATGTGAGTAGTCGATCAAAATCAATGTGTGTCTCAACTTCTGTTGATAATTCAAATTCAGTTAGTAGAGGTAAAAACAATTTATTGTTGGTTGATTTGTTGCAAAGGATAGATGATACTATGTTTGACAATCCATTTGATGATCAACATAGATTTGACTATTTTGAGCCTAGTGACAATGAGGATGATGATATGTTAGACCCAAATATGATGGTAAATGATGATGATGACGTTGATAATGATGTTGATGATGATGTGATGATGAAATCATACCTCCTGATCCTGAATTTGGGAATGTTTTTGGGTCTGGTTTTGCTATTTCTAATGATTGTGCATAAAGTCATAAACATATTCCAGGAAGGTCTGAGTTGGAGGTTGGACAAACATTCAACAGTAAAAATAATTTGGTTAATGTTGTTAAACGATGACACATTGCATATTCACTTGAATACCGAGTCCAACGGTCAAACTCTACATTTGTTTAATTACAATGTGTAAGAACTTAAATCTAAGTAGTACTTATGTGAGGGATATCATAAAAGATCGGATTCATTTTATATAGCAAAGTTAAAAAGGTAGCACACATGTGTTTTGACCTTTGTCAAAAAAAGACCATCATGAGCTTAATGAAAAATTTAATGTTAATACTATGTCAACCCTTATAATAAATAAGCTCTCAATGATGGTTGCAAGTATACAAGATGAAATAAAATTGCATTACAAGTGTCGCACGTGTACGGCGGCGCGGCGATCGTCCACCCTCAAGGAAAAAATCGAAAATATTTATTCCTTGAAAAAAAAAAAGGAGAGACATGGAATTCTTGTCTCTACAAGTGAAAATATGGACTGGGAGTCGCCACCTAGTATTCTGGTTACTAGGAACCTTAACTGATCTTTAGAGATCGGGTACGGAGACTGGTTGCGTAAAGGGAAGGTATTAGCACCCGAACTACGCCCTACCTAAGGTAAGCTGCATTGTTTTAATGTCTGATAAAATCTAAGGTCGTGTTGTGGTTTTTTTATTGTTCGGAATACGCATTACATGTAATGTCATATCCCAAGTTCTATTGTCCAAAAAAAAAGAATTAAATATCCGGAATATGCATTACGTGTAAAGTCATACCCCGAATACTAAGAGACAAACAAAATAAAATTTTTGTTGTTTTTGAAATAATGGCCAATATTCTCTTGACTTTAATAAACTGGTTATTAAAGCCAAAATGCATGCTAAAACATTTTTTTTGGTGTATGAAAAATACAATATGAATTTTTAGCTTTGAGACACTTGGCCGTATGCACAAAAACATTTTTTTTCTTTTTTTAATTTTTTTGTATTTTGTGGAAGTTTTTTACGAAAACCGGGTATTAGAAAATCAGATTTTTGTATTTTTAACAACATAAAAAATACCACCAAATATTAATCAAAATAACATAAAAATTACGCGGAAAAATTATAAAATGCTGAAATAAATATTTTTGATTTTTTTCTTTGAAATGGGCTGGATCAGGCCCAAATATATGGGTTACTGTGCACATAGTAACCGGGGTTACTGTGTGTACAGTAATTAGAGAATTAATCTGCGGGTTACTGTGCACATGCACAGTAACCGTGAATTAATTAGCGAGTTACTGTGCTGTAATTAATCTTCATCTGCTGCAGAACGTAAACGTTCTACATGCAGATGAAGCTGAACAAAAAAAAACGACGGGAAAGGCTACCTGGAGCGGTGGTGATGCTGGCAGCAGCTAATATGGCAGGGGTGGTGGCGGCGGAACTGGCTGTTCGCGGTGGCCGGTGGTGCTGTTTTCCTCTCTCTCTCTCTCCTCTGTTTTACTCTCTTCTCTGCTTCTTCTTCTTCTTTTATTTCGCTCTCTCTCCCTTCTCTTCTGCTTTCTTCTCTTTGTCTCTCCCTTCTCTTCTCTTCCCCCTCTCTTTCTTCTTTCCTTTTTTCTACTCCCCCTCCCTTGTTTTTATAGGCAAAAACATGGAAAGCGGGGCAAGTGGGTGTCCCTTTTCGGCGTCTTTTTGAAGGGAGGCGGCGTCTTATTGAAGGCGAACGTGGCGGTGAATAGAAGAAGAAAAATAATTCTTCTTCCCCTGCTTCGCTGCGTGTCCAGGGGAAGAAGATGATGGTGCCGTTCAAAACGGCACCGTTTTGAGCTTTCTTTCTTTGTTTTTTTTTGTATTTATTATTTTTTTATGGGGACCTAAAAATGGGTTACAACAACAAGTATAAAATTTCATATGAAAAAGCATGAGTTGCAAAACAGAAGGTCATCAAGCATCTCTTTTGGTTCACATGAAGAATCTTTTGAAAAATTATCTAGGTTATTGTTGACAATAAAAGAATCAAATCTTGGAATAATCATTGATTGGACACACAAAAGAAATCTTGATTATAGTATAATGATTTTTAGACACGTTTTTTTGGTTCTTTGGACCTTCTTTTAAAGGTTTTAAGTATTGTAGACCATTTATCAATGTTAATGACAAATATTTATATGGATGATATGATAAAAGGTTATTGATTACAGTTGTTTTTTATGCAAATAATAGGTTATTCCTAACGTCACGGCAATGATTAAAAACTTGAAAAAATAATAGATATATAACATCTTGTTATTAGAGGGGATATATTTTATTTAAGGAGTCGCCATCTGGTATTATGGTCATTAGAAACCTTAGCTGATTTTCAGAGATTCTATGGCAATGGACTTGTTACGTTAGAGGGAAGATATTATCACCCTTAAAATGCCCTTCCTTAGGCAGGTTGCATTGCTAGTTTTGTCTTAAATTGCTATAGGTTGTTGTAATATGTTATCAATAATTTATCTATAATATTTCTGACTCTAGCCTCAATAAATATTGGGACTGATATTTTTTACTCAAACATCAATAAATATCATAGTTGATATTTTTTACTCTAGAGTTGTAAATACTGAGATTGATACTCATCGTGAATTCACTTGCCTCGAACACTTTTGGATTGAGTTTTAAAATAGCCATTGGACCTGTAAGAATGATAGAACTGCGTTTTGGACCCTTTCAAACGGACAAGTTTTTGGTATTTTCTATATAAATCCAATTGGCCATTACATTTGGGCCAAATTCTAATAGGCTTTATAAACTTATTTTAAACTCTATATGCAAACAAAATATACATTTTTTATATATAAAAGTGTTAAAACAACAATTTTATAAAAATACTAAAGCTTGCAAAAATGTTTCTAAGCTGTTTTTTATCCTAAGAAATCACAAGTTAATGCAAATGCATTTTTCACATTTTTTTTAGGATTTGGCCATGATGCAAATTTTATAAATGGTTAATAAAAATTATTTATAATTTTTTTTTTTATGTTATTATTCTAACACATGCTAAAAAATATGAAATCATGCATCACACACACCTATTTTTACTAATCTACTCACATGCTCACTTTTACAATGCTAAAAAATATTCACAACAAATACAAACAATTAATTTGCAAAAACACAAATCTCGGCTTCGAAATTAACCTTCAACAGTGTTGCTAAATATGATGAGATTGCCAAAATAAATCCAGATGTTGTAATAACAGTGGGTTTCCAACAACACGTGTTTGTCACACACTGCCATAGATGATGGCGCATGGAATGATGCTCTGGAGTCCTGGATTAAACATGGAAAAAAATATTGGGTAGCTTTCCATTTCCTTTTTGTGTTTATGCTTGCGGTGAGAATCAATATTACCTGTAAAAATAAAAAAAATCACATAAAAAAATCAATTTAATCCCCTCATATCTTTACACATATGCTGTAATTTTAGGAGGAAATGATGGTGGCATGTGATTTGGAGTAAGAGGAGTTGTTGGTCGTGTGACTCACGATGCTGGTGTAGGCTGACTATTTTGAAGATTAGTTCGGCTTAAACAATTGTGTAAAAAGGTGCTACTATAAAAGGTTATAGGTTTCACATGACGATGGGTCCACTGTAAGTGGTGGTGTTTAAGGGCTGTTGATGGTTGTCTTAGGTATATAGGTTTGTGATGGTGAGAGAGAGAGAGAGAGAGAGAGAGAGCAAATGATTTTACTATAAATGAAAGCTTCAATTTTAGAGAGAGGTGGAGATAGTTGTTGTGAGGCTAGCCAATAATTGAAGGGAAGAGTTGGATTTACTGTGGATATGTTGGCATTAATGTTCTAGAATCAGTAAAGATGTTGGTATGCTGGGTGGTCGGCGGTTGGTGATTTTTTGTTTTTTGTTTTTTGTTTTAAAAAGTGTTTTTAAAGAGACAGCAACATAAGAAAGAAAATGAGAGAGGGATGGGCAAGTGTTTTTTTGCCAAATCATCAATTAAAGATTTTTGGGTTTTATGTGAGAGTTTTGGCTTTTTGCTTTGCTTTTTTTTTTATGTCTACTCTCGTAATAGAATTTTTTTTATCTCCCTTTAATGTATAAATTTTGATATGTTCCCTCAATTTTCTATATATTTGTATTTGTATTTAAAATACAAGAGTCCTAGAGCATATGGAATTCTAAGTACAAAACAAACTTATCATCTTTTTTAGATTTAAACTTGATTAGAATTTAAAGTTAAATTTGAAAATAAATAACTAAGATATCATAATCATCTTTTTCAAAATGAATATTCAAGAAAGAAGGATAAAAATACATTATAGTCCTTAGTTTTTTTACAAGTTGACAAATCACTCTCTTAATCAAAATTATTCCCCGATCTTTTAATTCCAAATTTTACCCCCTTAAAAAATTAAATTAAATTGAAAGTAAATGTGTCAAAATTATGTTATGACAATATTATATATGTATGTACTTATAATTTAAATTGTTATGCAAGATGAAACTGTTATGACAATATTATACATAGGATAAAACCATTATTTATTGTCGTACACATAGGCAGATGAGACTAGATGAGTGGGTCCAACCATATGTGTTTCATGCAGATTTTTTGTACGTTAGTTGTCTAGAATACATCAAGCTTCACCACAGCTTGATCAATGCACTAATTAAACAGTGAATGTAACACACGTACATTTCATCTTAGGCATGAAGAGATGACACCGACACTACAAGATAGTAGTTTTGCTTGGATTGCCCATTGATGGATGGGTAGTCACATCTTTTGGTGTTCGTAATAGAATTGTGTTATACGAGTGATCATTTGGACTAGCACCCCCTCCTTCTAAATTTATGGACTTAGCATACATCTTCAGTGGATTGAGAAGATATTTATGACACCATCAATGAATGCTAATGAGGAGGTCCTACAAAGGTATAAAATAAATTATGAATCTAATGTGTTGATTATTTGTTAAATTTTCATGAATTATCATGATGATTTTAATGTGTTATATAGATATGTCAGAGCATATATACTTCATCTATTTGATAGTATATTATTCATTAACCTAACAGTGAGATATGTGACTTTAATTTACCTGATGTTCGTGGAGGATTTTGACATTATCCACACATATATCTTGGGATCTGCTATTTTGGCATGCTTGTACAGACATCCATGTCTTGCATGCATGAAAGAGGTCAAACAGGTTGGGAGATGTTTGCTACTTCTATAGGTATGAAGCGAAAAATACTATATATATATACTTTAAATGTTTGTTGTTAATACATTTGATTCAAAAGGTGTTTTATTGAATGACATTTATGGTCGTGGGAACATTTTCATGTAGGCAGACTCTAATTACCCCAATTACCATCTATGACTGTCTAAATTATAAGGGTTACACTTCATTTATCACTCAAATGCAGGTATTGTGATGTTAGTTTGCAATTATATTATGTAATTGTCACTTTAAAAAATACATTTAAACTGACATAACTTTAATACCGGGTGGTGTGTTGGTAGAGTATTTGAAAATAATCTAACACATAAGTTGACATTTTATCAGAGGGAGCTAGACAGGCAGCTTACTAACCAGGTATTTTTTAATCATTTGTTTAATAAAAGTCATTGCACTTCATTGAATTATTAATGTTTAATATTTAAAAAATTATATTCTATAGGTAATGTGGACACCTTAGTCGGATGACAAATTAGTAGTTGCTCTAGCAATTTGCACTAACGGGAAGAACTTATAGACATAAATGGTCCTGCTAATATTTTTTAAGATGGTCGAGCTACATTGCCTAATGCTACAGTTTATCTACAAACAACACATTCCGGTCGATATTGACACGAGTGATATTGCTCACCATAACTTGTTGAGGTAAAAATAATGATTACGACTGATTAAGCTAACATGTGGCTTATGTATTACAGTGGGATGCACGAATGAATGAGATATTTACATAGATGAATCTTATGATTACAAATGATAAGTATATGATTTAGTACATGAATCTCACGCATCGAGTCATTACTCTAGATCCTGAGCATGTTCTACCACCTTGATACACATAGTACGAGCAACATTTCCAACGAATTTAAATTTCAATAAGTAATCAAATCTTTTCATAATTATGAAATGTTAAATTTTAGGTTCTATGTATTGATCTTTTAATTTAACTTTAATATTTTATTAATATTAGATTGGTTTCATATTACAAAAGGGTCGAGAAGCCACATCTTATCTTTGTAATACTAATGAAGAAAGAAAAGTTTATATTGTTGCATCCTAGTGGTTAAATGTTTATTGTATTGGACTCGATACCTTTAAAGAGCAGTTAACTCTTGATGATGCCATAACAGACGACGAGGTCACTTAGGCAAGTGAAAGAGCTAGATCCAATTGTGCTTCTGATGAGCATGAATCATCTAGTAGACGACGTAGATGTAAATAGATAGATGATTTGTGTTTTTATATTTTTGGGATTACTTGATTATTAGATAGGATGAATTATTTTTTATTCATTTAAAATATATATTTTTTTCATTCATGGGGCTACTTATGGTTATGAAATATGAGAATTTATTGAGTTTAGTTAGAAATTGTTAATTGAGGTTTTTTGTATATCTTTTTAAGTGAGAAATTTTTTTCGGTATAGTTCATATATAGGGTAAACTTTGTCTAAATCTTGTTAAAATTATAAAATGTTTAGCTCTCTAAAATCTTAAAATTAAAATAAATTTTAGATTAATTAAAACAATGATTTTATGAACTTTTTAGGCGCAAAATACAAAATATTTCCAAAACTAGACCATAGACAAAACATGAAATAGAAGGAGTGAATTTATGTGATAGATGTATAAAAATACTAAATGTAAAATATAAAAGTATAAAAATCTCGATGAAATAAAGGGAGTGAATTTATGATTATCTCCCCCTACACAAATAACACATTCACTCCCTTTTTTAACCATTATTTTTTATACTTCCATTTTTTTTAATAGAAAGGTAAATATAGTATTATCCTATTTCCATTTATGGTTCTGTTCATATACATAACACAATGCACATGGGAATCCAACCGTATGATTATGATCGTTTTGTTATCATAGAGGGAGAGCTTGTTAGTCTTACATTGCTACATATATGTTTTTTTAACCATTTCACACTTAAATTTGCATTTATTTTCTTTTGTATTACTTGAAGAAACTTTTTTGTATATGTTGAATTAAAAACGTTCTTCTTATGATACTATAACTAAAATTCTAAAAAAAAAAATCATAATTTGACATGGGGTACTTTCTCCATTATTTTTTACATAATTATTTTTATTGTATTATTTCCTTAATTGTTAAGATTTTCTAGTTTTGAGAAGTTCTATAAGAATCTAGTGAGAAATCTAGTAAAATGAGGATAAATTTAATATATAGCTGTTAAACCGAGCTTAAATTTTGACAGACATTTCTAAAAGCCATGTTTTTAATAGGGTTAAAATTTGTTTGTCATCAAAGTTTGGGAAGGCTTTCAAATAAGGCCTAGAAGTTAGTGTTCGGAATTTTTTTTATTTTTCTTATTGTATTTAGACTCTTTTTTCTATTTCATTTTAGACTTTTAATTTAATTGATATTTTACTAATTAAAGTGTTTTTCTTGTATTTAAACAGCTTGATAGACTATTTTTAAGGATTGAAGATTAATGAAATAAACCTTTCATAATTTTCTCTACAATTAAGAGATATATAAACTTAAGGCTTGAGAACCCTAATTTCTTTCTCTATAGTTCAGGGCTATAAAACTTTAAGGGTTGAAGAACTCTAGTTTTTATCCATGTTATGTGCCTCGTCAATTGACATTAGATTAGTTGGACTATTTGATGTATAAAAACAGTAACAACCCACATTAAGATATAGGAGTACAGACCATCTGATATATTGTGAGGGCTTAGTAAGTTATTTTTAAGGATTGAAGATTAATGAACTTATTATTCATGTATCTTCAACACAAAATAATTTATATCAATATTTAGAATTTCTTTTATTAATTGATTAAAAAACATGTGAGGCTTTATAACTATCTTTTTTTTCTTACAGGGGCAATACATATAAATTATGTATACACCCCTAAAAAATTTGTTTCTTTTGCAAGGGCTATACCCCTACTAGCCTCCACTTATCTCTACCCCTAGTACAAATGTTAAAGTTCTAAGAGTCACAAATGATAGGATAGTAAAGTTTAAAGTAAAAGAATGTATAAAAAAACTATAAGTGGACTTTATAGAAATAAAAAAATATATTATTAGATATAGACTTTTCTTTAGCATTATGAATACCATGAATTAAATTTTGAAGTTTAGAAGTCAAAGACATATTACTTTGTGAATATTATAATTATAATATTACATTAGAAGTATCTATTTCTCTCGAGTGGTTGAGTTCAATGTTTGACAGTTAACTTAATATGAATTATTTGCAAGAGGGACTGGCATAAGGCATTTTCTTTATTATTTTTGGCATAATTATTTTTATTGTATTATTTTGTTAGTTGTTAAAATTTTCTAGGTTTTGAGGAGTCCATCATACAATATAGTAGAGTGAACATAACTTTTATCTCGCAGTTAAATTTGATAGATCTAGCTGAAATTTTAATAGAAGATTCTAAAGTCTATATTTTCTATAAAGTTAAAATTACTTTGTCATTGGAGGTCGAGAAGGCCTTCAAATAAGTTTTAGAAGATACTGTCTAGCATTTTTTTTATTCTTTTTGTTGTATTTGGATTTTTTTTTATTTAGATTAGAAATTTTAATTTAATTAAAATTTTAATAATTATAATGCTTTAATTTCTTGTATCTAAACAGTCTTATAGGCTATTTTGAGGATTGAATATTAATGAGATATATTTTTTAGAGTTTTCTCAACTGTTAGGGGTTGTAACCTTAGGATTCGAGAATCTTTTTTTTTTTTCTTTGCAATTTAGGACAATAAAGCTTTAGATATTGAGGAATCCTAATTTTAATATACTCTATACACAATGTCAAAATTAACACATGACATATCATACAATTGAATTTCAAATCTTTTAATTTTATGAATTTGTCCATAAAACATCATTATTAGAAAATGTCATCTATCAATCCATTCATTCTTGGATAGATAACAAATTTCGTATAATTTACATGTGATTTTCACATGTTCTTTGATTCATCGCAAAGATGCTCAAAATAAACCCTAATAAGTAATGATATACGTCTTTAAAACCAAAATAATACTATGTTTGGAGTAAAATTGATTAAATTAGAAGATTTGTGACTCAATTGATAGACGCTTAAAACTGGATTGAGGTTTAAAAAAACTGATTTTATATTCTCCCACATCTACTAATAAAGCTTTCATTTGTAGTTTAAGTTTGAATCAAATCCTTCATCAACCCACCGTTGCTAATTAATACGAGGAAGATAATTAATATCATCATTTTATTTATTTTTTCATAGTTAAATATTTTTAAATATGTTTGAGATGGAATATTGCACTAATAAATTAAAAGGAATCAATGTGTCGACTACTCGAAGTGAAGGGTTTTTGTGTGGAAATGCAGTAATTTTTATTTTTGATATTAGTCATCAGCAGCAATAGATTTTTCAAAGATATATGTATTGAGTGGATTAGATTGATTTTTTTTATTTTATCCTTAAATATTAAATTGGTTGGAAATTGAGTTTTTTAATTAAATCTAGTTCCAGAATTTCATGATTTAAGGGTTTAAAAAATCAAACAAGGATTAAGAGATTTATCTGGGTTTGCTTAGTCCCCCCTTTTTATATTCATATTTTTTTTAGTTTTATTTTTTAATATTTTTTATTTCTTAAATTTATATCTCTAATTCTTTTATATCTCTTTAATTTAGTTCCAAATTTAATTCAACTCAATGTCAATTAAGACTCAAACAACGCCAAACCAGGAAGGGAATAAGAGGAGGAAAAGGAAAGATATGGATTATCCAACCAAGTTAACTCGTTATGATCGTATCCAATACTTAGATCATAAATTTCACGTGCTAACTCAGTTCAATGTAATTTTTGCCATCTTTTCATTTCATTTCCTAATTATTATTTTTACAATTTAATCTTTTAACAGTTATTTGTTTCACATTTAAGCTAGATCTATATAAAGGTTAAAGTGAGGGTAGCATGATATTGTTTTTTTAACCAGATCATGATTTGAGTGGAGGCGATCAATCTTGACTCGTTAGGTTTAACAAGCCACACTGACATTTTTATGCGCAATGATTTGACCTATACATCTATCTCCTTATAATACTCACACTGTTTAGGTAAAAATCCTGATAACGGTTCACTAATACATTTGCTTAAACGAAAGCCCTCCCCCACTGCTTTGTCCTGGCCAACACCACTTGTTCTTCCAGCTTTCTTCCTTCCATCCTTGATATGCTAGAAAAATGTCGGGCGTTGAAGCTGCTTTCGTCCTAAATAATTGAATGTCTTTTGGATTAATCCTATTTCGATGGGAAGTTGTGGGCATTTTCTGCATTAATTGTGTCTGAAAGTCAACTCTTTTTCTAGAAAGGGAGCACGTGCGATGGATGTTTGATAAGAGGTAAAGTTCCCAGAAACTTACTCTTTAAATCCATTCCATAGTCCCTCTGATAATTCTGAGCTCCAAGCTCTAGCTATGAGCTTGTTACTTGACTGATCCCAAGAGTAGAAACTCGGTAGCATAATGTTCCGAACAGAAACGCAAAATGCTCCGAAATTCCTTCATCAATGTCCCACTGTAATTTTTGCTTCGAGACTGATGAGGTGAGATCCTTTTGCTTGCCCTTTATTTCAAGCAGGGCACCAAAATAAAGGGTTTTTTCTCCCCTGGCTATATTCAAATGAAGAAGTATTTAGTTTAAGGAATTGAACTATTGATAATTGTAGATAAAATATATATAATTGATGTTATTTGAAGCTGCGTCCACCCGAGTTCTAATTCCAGATATTTTCAAGAGAGAGGAAAATCGGAAACCTGCGTCCCCAGCTTCAGTGTACTATATAGTAGATTACCTGATGATTAAGGCACTCTGTCTCACATTATTTCTGAGAATCCGAACAAAAAATGCCTACAATTTATAAAGGGAAGGGGGGGGGGGGGGGGGGGGGCACCGTGCTTCTGACTCTCAGAGATTGAGAATCCTAAGCTAAGACAACCTTACATTTTAGGAAAAAAAAAACCATCTTTAAAATTAGCGTTGGGTTCCTGAAGGCCTTCCATGTGATATCATCCGTTTTTTTAAGCGTCAATCATGTCCTGTCTTGTACTACTATAAGACATTACTTTATTTTTATTTTTATTTTTACTATTTTTAATAGCTTGATATATACTTTCCTACGACCTTCTCGCATGTGGCAGCTTCCCCTTTCTACATCAAGGCAAGCAGTCAAATTATCAAACAGCTCAACATTATTACTAGTTCTAAGCAGAAGATGTGAGCTAGTTAGAGCACAGCTTCCATGGAAGACACCGATAGTATATGAAATGCACAACTTGAACCTCTGCTTGAAAACCCCAGATTTCACTTGATAATGTCCAAGAACCTTATCTTTTTCAACCAAGTCGTGGTTCCTTTTACTCCTATAAAATATATTGTGCAACTTTAGCCACACAACAAGGGTCATTTTCATTCTCAAGAAACCGCAACAATTTGAACTTGTCTTGTAGCTGATTGATTATCTCTAACCCATCCAGAGACCATAAAATAAAATAACAAAATGTTTTCCAGCATTAACCCATCAACATTGACTCTGGTTAAGTTAAACCTGCCATCCTTGTTCTCGTCTTACAAGGTCAAGAAATTTGTCTGCAGTAATTCCTGTTTCAACATCTGTTTTAGCATCAAGTACATCACCAGGTCAGGTTACCGAGAGAGCTGCCAGCATTTCACCGTAAGAAGGAAGGTCACGAATCTTTTCACTCAACTAGATGACACCAGCGTCCCCACACCCCAGCATCATGTTCCCAGCTGTAATATAACAAACGAGCTGTTACCTGGACAGAAGCTTCATCTCCGCCTCAAATTGGTGCCTGTGACACTTATTATCAGTGGTAGACCCCAACTCTCGGTGAGTTGATGCATGTCTAAAGCGGGACACAAAGCAATCCCCTTTCCAAGCCTGACGGGAACTTCTTCCTATAGAAGATTGCTCTACGCATATGGATTTTTTCTGTAGTAATTTGTGTGGAATGGAGCAAAAGAGAAGATTGAAGAAACCATATTTATCAACTCTACAATTGTAAATTCACAATACCAGAATCCAAACAACACTCGCGACAAAATTAAAGATGACAATTTCTATCTGTGCGTAAAAAACAATTGTAAAGGACATAGTGAAAGATATCCCATGAACAGCATATGCGTGCATGTGATGAAAGATCATCACTTTCGGAAACATCAGGCCCCAGATTCAACTAGCTAATTCCTTTGCCTCTGCTAACGTTCTATCTGGATGGTTACATGACTGATACCATACTCACTTCTGATGTAGTTTTTCAAATTGTCTAGCACCATGTCTGCATTTGCTTCAGGCCTGATTTTCACATGACAAGCCAGGAGAATCTTGCCCACGGTAATGGCCCATATATGCAGTTCGTGGATAGCCACCACGTCCTCCATCTCAAACAATCCCTTTTCAATCTTTGCTGCATCTATCTCTCTTGGAGTGCTCTCCATCAAGACGTCAAGTATGTTCCGAAGCATTTTGATTGTTGTCCCCAAGACTATAACTGAAAAGAATAGGGTGCAGATCAGATCAACTATCTTCCACTCAGGCTTATACCATATGATTGCACCTCCTATCATGACCCCGATACTCTGGATGGAATCCCCAAGTACATGGATATAAGCTCCTTGTACATTTATGTTCCTTTGCTTCTTTTCGTGCCTGGCTTCCTTTTTATCCAGCAGCGGCTCAACATGTTCTTCATGAGCATGACGGTGCTCATCTTTCGAGTGCTTATGATGATTGTCCGCATGTTTTGGGTGCTCGTCATCATGACGATGATGAGTAGTAACTGTCATTCCATGGCTGTGGCCAGTCCCATGATTGTGATCATGGTCGTGCCCGTGATCATGTCCCAACACAAGTGCCATGACGATATTCACTAGAAGGCCGAATGCAGCAACAAGAAACATAAGAAACCCATCTACCTCCCCTGTATCATGGATGAGCCTAACAATGGCTTCATAAACCAAGATCCCTGCAAGCAACCAGATGAGCTGTATGGAAACCAGTGCACCGAGAACCTCAATCCTAACAAATCCATAAGATTGACGGGGTGTGGCTTCCCAGCCAGCTGCCCAAAATGAAAACAAGGAGATAGCAAAGGCTGCAACATCTGAAAGCAAATGTGCAGCATCTGTCAAGATTGCCAGACTATTGGCTTTGATGCCACCAGCTACCTCAGCACTCATGAACACTACACAAAGTGCCACGGCTATCCAGAGCTTACGCATTGAAGTTGAACGTTCTTTGGCATTCTTGAGGTTATTTCCAGTATCTGAAAATACACAAGGTGCTTCCCCACATACCTTACTCGCTCCACTATCCCCTCCATCAAGAATTTCCACGCTTGTTTCAACAGGGGGGGCATGCTGAGTATTTTGTTCTTCCATCTGAAAGTTCACAGTTACACCATGAATACCATGTGAAATCTAACAGAACATGCCTGCATATATAGTGCACAATGTGTTCTGTAATGATACACGGAAGAGTAAATGCATTGTCTTACAACATCACAGAGAATTTGGCAACAGATACACCATCAAAGTAGGTTATGATGAACCAACATGCAAAAAGAGATAAAAATGAAAGAACTGAAAAGATGAATAGCTGATAATGGTATTTTACACCAAACTCAGGCACTGTAGGGAGAAATTCCGGGTTCCTCAATATTCAACGAGTTTAAGAGCCAAAACCCACGAAGATTATTTGATTGCATGAACTTGCTGAAAGTAATATTGTAATTCTGAACTAGGAACGTTCCTCCTCCTCGTGCCCTTTCAAAGACAGCAGCCTTGATAGAACTAGACCCCAAACTCTTAATGACAATTCATGCTTAAACATGAATTTGATTGATTGAATAAATTTGATAGTAATGACAGTGCTTAGAAATTACACCAATAACTCCCCAGCAGAAACAAAACCACAAACATATTGATTCCTAGCAGTGTCGCTCGCATAGCCAGCCCCCAAACAGTAGAGATTAAGACATTTAGTTTGTCATTAGCCCTTAACTACAATTCGGAATTTCAAAAGGATTTAGAAAATGAAATTCATAACGTGATGATCACTAGCTAAACACGCCAGCAGAAGAGCATTCCTTGCCAGTAATATAAGCCGTTTGATACAAAAGACTAATCCAAATCAATGGATCTCCGATCACATAACACACAACACCTTGCTCAATGACAATTAAAAACATAAACAAAGTTTAAAATTTTTAACCCTCACGCAGAATCCATGAAAGAAGGAAATCACGCATTACCAATTTAAGTTCACACGACAAGCACCTATTGCATAGACAGCATATTAGTATTTGCACATATAGGGAAGGAGAACTGAGTCAAGCCAACGAGTGGAACAATAGAAGTGGCTGAATGGCAGTCCACCAAGTAAGCCCTGGTCTTCTTCTCTCTCTCTCTCTCTCTCTCTCTCTCTCTCTCTATTTAAGTAAAAAGAAATCATTTAACACAATCAAACAAATGCAGCTTTTCAACGACATTCGAATTTGTGGCAACAATTATGCATCAAAGGAATCCAGTAACTGAATTCCATTTCAAACATGGATCATCCCCACTTGTAAAAAGATCTAATAAAGGAAAAATCCATAATCGCAGCGATATCCTTTGCACGAACTTTCTCTCTTTGTGTAAGTGGCTTCATTACACATACGTACCAGATGCAAAGAGATTCAGTCATAGAAATGTTTCAGAAGAAGGAATCAAAAAGAAAAAATTCCTAATTTCCCATGACCCTATTGACAGTGTAACGGCAACCCATCAGCAGTAAAGCAACAACTAGTACCAAGCATTGGACCATGTGGATTGATCTACACATCTAAATCTCATGAGCAATAACATGCCGCAGCTTTAACATCTCTAATTGGAAGATGGGGGGAAAGAAGAAAAACAGAGAGTAAAGCATGGAGCTACAAGGATCAAAGCCATAAAGGAGATAAGTCAATAGATTACCTCTCAAGGCACTCGAAATTTTTTAAGTTACAGGATGCAAGCAATGCAAACAAGTGGCGGGAACTTAATTTTTGGTAAGAAATAATATTTTCTCATCAAACACACCAAAAAGCATCACCTAAAAGCCAGAAAATAGAGTGTTACTTGAAGATCATAGAAGTGGCAAATAGAAATCAAACACCCTTTTTTAGATATCAATCTCCTAGAAGTCTTTGATTGAATTAGGTAAAGAATCTTAGCACAATCAGCACCATTCTGAATCAAAACCAAACAAAAAGCAACATATCGTTATTGGTGCTGAAAGCTAACCTGCTGCAAATGATCAGAAGTCAAAAACCAACAAGATAACAATAACGTCCATTAATACGTATTATATAAACTAACAAGCAAAACACAAGACTCGCCGACCTTAATTATTATATACACTTAAACCCAAAAGTCAAAAGATTACGCGCGCACAATATATATATATATATAACTGGATAAGTTAGAAACATTGAACCTAGAACAAATAAAGGTGTTAGCTTCAGTTGTTCTTTTTAATCTTGGTTTGCTTGTGGCATCAATTTGACTTCCGTAAATCATTTTCTCTACATCAATCACCCTCGCTTAAACAATTCAATTTCAAACCCTATGGATAATCGTTGCAACTGGGATGATGCAATAAATAAAGGGCACTCACTGTCTTTCAGTTTACACGCCCATGTGGATGGATCTGGTGTGGTGGATGCTCCGTAGAATCAAGCTGTATTGCAATTTAGAGATGAGAGTAATGCTAATTTTAACCAATGTTCTTTCGGGATTTGTTTTTCAATAATCTCATGCTAATTTTTCTACTGGGTCTTATAAATTGAATGTTTGAAGCTTTTTACAAGATGAATTCGGGAGAAGAAAAAAAAAACTTACAATTCATATATGATTTACAAACACTAAGATGTTATATAGTAAGTGGGTATGCTCCCAACATTTGAATGTTTTTGGAGATCTTGATAAGAATAGTTTCTTACAAATAAATTGTTTACGAAGCACTGAAAATCTACTTGAAAAAAGATTTAATTTCAATACAAAAACTAATTGGAAGATACCTTTGTCTTAAACATTTTTTTTCCTCTAGATTAATGCTTAATCTAATCTCTTTTGGAGGTAAGTCTTAATCCATGAATTATATGAACAAAGTGAAAATTGATTACCAAACAATCATCAATTACTACAGCTTGTTAGTGATGTTTTGATCTGACCATGAGGAGGTCTGGGGACAAAATTGCATTTCATTTCCAATCAACCATTCCACGTGTTATTTCCACCTGGCAATGGTTGTTGTCAATCAATTTGCCCGAATTACCTGCATATGCAATCAAAATCAGAGTTTTTTTTCTTTCTTTCTTTCTTTTTGAGACCGTGGAGGCTGCCTGATTGGTGGAAATGATCCCAGTACAATTTGCTTCATATCAATAACTAAATATCTGCTCAAATTATATGAAGAAGTACAAAATATACTAAATTAAAGACAAGTTTTTTTTCACGGTAATCCATAGTGCATTTTTTTCTTTTCTTTCCTGTTTGATCATTGCCTCTTCTTCTTTTTTTATTACCGTCAATTACATAAATCATTTTATGGATAAGTCTAGAAATGACAATTTAATATCGATACACATGAGTGAATATTTTTTAATCATAAATAAGGTATGAATATTATCAAATTTCAAAACTTGATCCAAATCTAATTTTATATATATATTATTTTATGTTGAATAAAAAATAATAGTCAAATAATAGATATTTATATAGATATCCAAAACTCGATCTATAAGATAAAGATATTAGAATTTTAAACCTGATAAATAATAAGTAAGGTATAAATATAAAGAAACTGAGTCCATGGATGCTCATTGCCATCCCTAGCCAAATCAATCATCAATTTCTTATAATTTATTTTGTTAAGATAAAAATTAAAAGAGAACAGCAAAGTGTTAACATGATAAACATGCATGGTCACTTAAAACTTTAGACTGAAGAGTTCATTTCAATCCCTCTATCATCCTTTGACTACCTTTCAGTCCCTTTTATTTTCAAATTTTTATTTTTGATTTATAACTTTATTATATTTATTTTTTGATCTTTGGTTTGATATAAAATAGAGAAAGTCGCTAGAAAACAGGTAAAAACAAAAATTGCCTAATAGTCTTGTTTTTTTGTCTAAAAAACGTTGATGGTGGAGTCAATAGGTTTTATTATAAGAGAAGTTTAATTGAGAAGTTATTTGGTCCTCATCTTGGTTGAGAAAAGTATTTTTTCTTGTTTAATTTTGTGTTTTTTTATCAATTTAGAGACATTTTAACTTGATAAATTATATATAGGTGATAAAAATATTTATTAGGTATTTTTAGGTATTTTCAAGTCGAAGCAACTTCAAAAATAAATTTCTCAACCAAAAAATCAAAGCCTGATTTTCAGCCATCTTTTTAGATGTTGAAATCTAGACAAGCAGACGATGCGTCATTTACCATTTATTTTTATTGTTTTTTTAAAAAAAGGAGAGAAACAACATGAAAGGAAAAAAAGGGTCTGGCCTCGTGGGGCCACAGGCCCTTTTTCTTCTGGGATAGTTGTTTGGGCTTGGCTCTTTTACGATTTTGTTTTTCAATTTTATTGGATTTAAATTTAAATGTAAAGAAAAAACTTGAGATGATATTTTATTTATTATTAATTTTTTTCATGGTTCTCTCATAAATTTTTAGGTTTTTATAAGGATGTTAACATTTATTTTTCCATACTTATATGCCTAATATAAAAAAATAATTTATTAGATATTAAATTTATGTCTTATTATCTTGGAATAATTATAAAATACCTCTTAACCGTATTTTCATTATCTCGATGTTTTTTAAGAAATTGCATTGCACATCTTTAACCTCGTGCACCAAAAAAATAAAAGAAATGTCTAGATATTTATATCATTATATTCATTTTAATAAATAAAGAGAGTTGAAATTATTAATCTTTTTATAAGCAATTTTATTATTGTATTATTAAATAGAAAAAAATTCAAAGAGCTCCCCACACTATGTGATCGTTCATCTTAATATGCTTCTTTACATTAATTTATCAACTTGGTCCGTAGCTAGAGTTAAAGTTTTTTAGTAATTATTAACATATTTGATTTTTTTAGTTTATTTTATTGAATTTCTTCATTGTTGAAAACTGGTTGCTAAGAACCCTTTGTTTTTAGCATTTAAAAAAATATTTTCATCCATTACACAACGGAGCTCAAGCACTCAACTAGCATTCTTCTATTTTTAATTTGAACTGCTCATGAATAGAGTTTTTTTCCTGCATTAACATAATTTACAAAATAATTCTCTTTCTAGCAAACAAAAAATAATTTAGGGGTGATTATTTTCGGTTTGATTCGATTTTTATCAAAAAAAAAAGTAACCAAACCAAATTTTTTAAAAAAAACTATAACCGGTTCAAACCAACCGGTTTCGGTTTGATTCGGTTTTTTAGGATAAAAACCGGTTCAAACCGGTTTGACTCGGTTTTTTCAGTTTGGCTCGGTTTTTTCAGTTTGGCTCGGTTTTGGATTGTTTTTTCTGGTTCGGTTTGGTTTTTTCGGTTTCAGACTTATAAAACTGAACCAATCAATTTTTTCAAAATTTTAATCTTTTTTTTTTCACAGTTTGGTATTTTTTTTAATTTTTTCAATTTAATCACTTTTCAATTCTTTTCTCACCCCTACAATAATTATGCATGTCGTATATACACTACCAATGATCATATACAACAATTATTTTTGTGTTATAGTTAGAATTATTTTAAAAACTGTGCTAGTTAAAAATAAATTTTTCTAATGTGCTGACGTGGGAAAAAAGGGTCACGAATGGGCGTCTGATCCCTTTTGCTCTCCCCAGCCTTTTGTTTTTGAAACTTGACAGCAGCCCACGCGCTCCAAGCTTAATTCGAGAGAGACAGCCTCCACCTTTCTTTCATCGGCAGGCTCTGAAACAAAGGTTGATTTGCAAGCTTTCTTTCGATCGTTGATTCCCAAGGCATCTGGGTAACCACGCAATAGGAGACTGACATTAAGTTGCCAAAGTTACGGGAATCTGATACCCGCATCATGTAGAGAATCAAGTCTCAGTTGATACAAGATTATTCAAAAATGCGATGCTCCATGCAATATCAGGGGCTGTCATCCCCCACTACCCAAAAAAGTCTAACTAAAGGAAACAAGTAGACATTAATTTATATTTTTAAAATAATTAAAATGACCCAAAAACATATGATAAAAAATAATTGAAAGGGAGGAAAAGAAATTTAAAAAGAACACTAACTAGAATATTAATAGTTATAAAGACCATGAATGAGTGATATAAAAAACAATTTTGTTAGAAAATAATATAAATTATATTTTGAAATTTTATTTAAAAATTTAAATTATTAAGTTAAAATAATTTATTAACATGATATCAAAGTTTTAATAATTAAACAGTCACGAATTCAAATCTCATTATTTTTATTTATTTAATAAAAGTAAGCACATAGAAGTTTGTGTAAGTTTCAAGTTTAAAAGTTTTTATTTAAAAAATAATATAAATTTTATCTATAAATTTTATCTAAAAATTTAAATTATTAAATTATATCTAAGAAAAAAGATATAAATCCTTTAATTTTTATGTGAAAATACTTCGTCTCGCTGTCTAAAGGGAAGCGCATTTCATGAAAAAGCGAGGCATCCTTCGTAAGAGAGAGCATGTATTGCACTAGCGTTTCCAATAATATAATAGGACAGGTAGTGGTAGTGATTTCTAAGCTAATCACTGTCCGCCCCGTGTCTAGTCAATTATCTCGTGGTTATTATCAGCATGATTCATCCATCGTGCTGCCCTCTTTCCTGGTGTTATCAGTCACTGTGCCTCAGCTCCATCACCATTCTGCAGTTTTCCCGGTGAGGTTGTACTGCCTTTTGCATCACCCAAGATCCCCTGCCCTATTTCATTTCATAAAACCCGTACCCGTTTCAGGAAGCAAGATCAATTATTGTTACCTGAAATTCTCAAATTAATTTTACTATGTTGCCTACGTTCCCTAATTATTCCATTTTTGGACAAAATTAAGGCCTCCTCTATAGTCTTTAAGCCCTGTTTAGAGCGGTTAGAATCAATTCAATATAAAAATTTAAATTATTAGATGAGATTTTAATATATAATTTATATTATTTTTTAATGTATTTTTTTAAATAAAAACCCTTTAAACATGAAACTTATACAAGATATTATCTTGTGCTTGATTTTTATCAAATAAATAAAGATGATGAGATTCGAATCTGTAACTGCTTGGTCATCAAGGCTCTAATATCATATCAGAGAACCAATTCAACCCTAAAACTTCAGCTATTAGGTGAAGTTTCAAAATATAATTTATATGATTTTCTAATAAGAACTATGTTTGCGATGGAGTTTAGTAAATTTTGAAGAAAAAAATTTATGTTTCTAGATATTTTTTAAGTGTTAATATCAATTTTAAAAATTGAAAACATATATATTATTTTAATATATTAAAAATATAAATTATTTTAAAAAACAATTTCAACCAAATATTCTTAACATGCTTAACAAGAAGCAAGCAGATCAAGATGCTTTTCTTATCAGCATTTTGACATATTCCATATCCATTGGAGCACATGTAATGTTATGTGTGAAGCTTCGTGTTCGTTACCAAAGTCAAAGTAGATCAAGGTAAAATTTTATTTATCAATTATCAATTTTGTTTTTTTTTTTTACTCTGCTGCGAAAAGTTTTCAACTGCGCGCATTGGACATCCTTTTAGATGGAGAAGACAACCGGTCCATGTTTGGCCGCATGGAGAGCCATGCGTCTCGTTTGTTTTTACGCCACTGGTGACATAATTAATTTGAAATTAATCAAAACCTTGTCAGAATAATTACCAATCGGTTCTACAGAAGGAAAAGGAAGAATTTCGTTTTTGTTGCTGTTTATATATAATCATGATCATCGGACCATATATATGCACGGATACTGGACTAGAACATGGCGTTCTCGCCAGTCTGAACTTCCTTAATTTTATCATCTGCCATTGATATTACAAGCTACTGCTGCTTGAAAGGAAGATAAAAAGGGAAGTCTGCATAATATATTTATAAAAGGAAAAAAAAAAAAAAGTACACTAAAACCCGCATAATTAAAGAAGGAAAAAAACACAGAAGAAATTAGCAAAGGCACCTGGCCTTGTAAGGTTTCATACCTTCATGATTAACTTCATATATCGACTTTACACTTTGGAGACCCAAGCAAAGGCACCTGCCCTACAAAGCCCTTCTTCAAACCCACCCAGACATCACACTTCACATAAACTCCATATCTCAGAGTCTTTATAGCCCCAGCCTTCCACCTTAACCTCCCCAACAACACCACGCTCAGCGCCACAACCCCATACGCCTCATCCATCACCAACCCGTTTGAAACTTCCACCGACACCGGCACCCCTGCCCCACCAAGCACCGGAGACAGGGCCACCGTGCTCTTTGTCGCGTGATAAAGTGGTGGCAATGCCAGTGAAGGAGTTAGAGCTTGGTTCCTGTATGATACATAGGCAGTGAGTTTATCATACATGATCGAGACCCTCCTGTTAGGGTTTCTAGTGACAAGAGTGAACTGCATGGAGGTGGAAATGAAAGGTGGGCATGTGGTGTTAAGGTCATATATAGCTGCCCCAACCACAGTGAACTGTGGCTTGTGAGGTCTGTAAATTAACCAGACTATTAGAGCTGCAAGACCTGCTAAGAGAAGGAAGATGGTGACTATTGTGCAGAGAGCACGGAGTGTGTTTCTTGGTGATGATGCCATGTGTTCTCTAGGAAGATGATGACCAGGTGTGGGTTGATTTCTATTGGTTGGTGCTCTTCTGCCATGAGAAATATGATTATATTATTGGGTGTTTATATATATATGCGAACACTGGGGGGGGCTGAAAGATGCCGGGTGAATATGAGAGAAAACAAGCCGAGGAAGGAGAAAATCCATGGGAAAAAGTGTATCAAAGAAGGAAGAGGAAGTAGGGAGAGTTTATTGGGTAGCTTCGAACTAAAGTTATCTTTGAAAAGAAAATTATTTGTGGATTAATTATAGGTGCTCTTCTCTTTTTTTTCTTTTCTCTTTTCAAATTTCCTTTTCTTTTCGTTTTCATAACAAAAAGTAAAAATTAATAATAATAAAAGTTCTAAAAAACAAAATAATTGAGGGTAGTGGTTCACAAGAAAATATTTCGATAATGAATACAATAGGATGTTCGGTCAATACCGGTCTGAGCTAAGCTTTTAGTTAGATAAAAAAAATCGTAGTAACAAAATATATTTAGGTGATATAGAACTATTCGTTGTTATTATTAAATCTAGTCGGGAGAATCAATCTTAAAATTTTATAATTTGATTTTTTGTTTAACTTAAATTTAAAATTAAATAATAAAAAATTAAATTGGTTTTAAGTGACCCAATCAACTTGTTCGGTCCAAAAATAACTCATCAATTGACTAGTAAAAAAAAATAATAATAAAATTTAAAAAAAAAATTAACATAAAAAAATCTCTTAACACAACTTTTTTCAGAATTCGAGTTTAAAATTAAACTGTGTGAGAGTTGTCATAATATAACTCAATCGACTTGGTTGATCTAAAAGCAACCAAGCTGACTGGTAAAAAAGATATGAGGATGAAATTGAGAAAAAAATAATGAAGTTGACATTAAAATAACCTCTTTATTGTCCTTGTCTAGCTTGAGTTTAAAATTAAATCATGTTACAGTTGTCTCAATATAACTCAATTGATTTGACTGGTTCAAAAATAACTTGGTTGGCCGGTAAAAAGATTTTGAGGATGAAATTAAAAAAATAATAATAAAATTAACATGAAAAAAAAACCCTCGAACCGAATCCTTTTATAGCTTAAGTTTAAATTGTGTGAAAAATATTTTTATATGATCCAATTAATCTGATGAGTTCAAAAACAACCCGAATAATTATTAAGAATTAATAATAAAAAATGAAATAAAGGGAAACAAGTGGAAAAGAAGGCTAAATTAAAAAAAAATGAAAAGAGAAACTTTCCTGTTATTATAATAATAATAAAAAAAAAAACTACACTAAGTATTCCAACTCTTTTAGTTTAATAAGGTAATATGAATTACCGTCAACCATATATACACACACACACAGTGCGCGCGCATGTGCCAAGTACACTTGTGCAATAACGCATGATGATCAGCTAGCTCCCCTTCTAATGGTTGACATTTTAATCCAAACATGATGGGTTTTTGTCTGGTTTGAATGCATGGAATCTTTTTCATTTCATTCGCTCCGAGCCAAATATAAAAATCCAAAATTTATATTTACTGAAAAAGATAAGAGCATTATTAAATTCAAAACTTTATCTAAATATGATAATATATATACACACACATAATTTCATGTTCCCCCATGATCAATAACTATATAGGAATAATAATTTTTTTAAATGAGCACGAGTAAGTTATTTTGGAAATCCAACAATTAATACTTATTCCCATCTCTAATAATCATTACTAGCTTTTTATTTAATAAATAATCTTTAAAAAATTATATAAGAACAAGAATTATAAAAAAAATAAAAAATAAAAAATTTATAATTAAAATAAAACATATATATAACGCACCATATATCCCATTTCTAATACTTATTTTGGTATTAAAAACATTATTCTCGGAATGATGTTATAAATAAGTCAATGCACAAAGTCTTAACACATGACATATAATTTAACAAAATTGAATAAAAGGGTAGAAACTTCAACGGAATATATTAATAAAGGAGTAAAAATCGTTAAAGAAATTATATAAAGACAAGAATTATATAAAAAAAGAAAAAGAAAAAGAGTATAAGAGTACAAGAGCAAAAAGGGACATTAACCAATAAATATTTATTGGGTATTTATTGTTTCATATTAGAAATGAATATCTAAAGTATTTATTTATTTAATAAATAATAAATAAAACATAAATATTTTCAAACTTCATCAGTGAAATTTAATGCAAACCCGATCTAAAATATATGCATTGGTATTATATTTTTTCTGCATGAATAAAGTTGGTGGCTGATTTCTGCCTTTTCTACATGCCTTTTTTTTTCATAGCTAATGCCTCGTCAGATCCAACATTTAAAAGGTTCAAGTCCAAAGTATCTACCCCCTCTTATTCGCTTACGAGTCGTTATTCGTATGCATTTTTGTATTTATCTACCCCACTTTGTGTTTTTGGTATTAAAAACATATTTTGATGTTTTTTTATGGTTTTAATATTTTTTTTATCTACCCCACTTTGTGTTTTTGGTGTTAATTTTATGTTTTTTAAATGAAATATGTTGGTATAGTTTATACATAAATAAATAAAATAAAAATATTTATCCATGTTGGTATAGTTTATACTTTTTCCTAAGTATTTATAAGTCATAAGTTTCTAATATGTGGTAAATTAAGTGAAAGTCATGGTAAATAAACTCTCCTAGTAGGTTTTCTAATGTTATTATATGGATATTTATAATATGTCAGTTAAATTCATTTATTTTGAATTAATTTCTTTAATGTTCTATAATTAATTTTGATATTTATAAATGTGGAAAAAAAATTAAATAACAATTGTTCAGTTTAATTTAAAATATAATAGTTTTATTAATAGTTATATAGTTTCATTAACAGTCATAATATTAAAAGATACAATATTTCATTATAATGTTTTCAAGTCTAATAAAATAAGTTACTGCATAAAGAATATATATACAAAAAACATATTTTATTTTCTTAGTCTTCTCTTCTTAATTTTTTAGAGGTTTAGATAACTTTATTGTATCCTAAAGATATTGTATTTGTGTGAGACAAATAAATAATTTAAAGATATTATTTTCATACCTCTAAACCTATTCTTTATTTATTTTCATCTTAAACAATTTCTCCAAGAAAATATATTTTTAAAACATATATAAAAACAAAAGTTATTGTAATCTCAAACCCTCCATATTTGCTTCCCCTCCAAAAATCCACAAAATACCATTGTCTAAAAAAACCAAATGACCATTTGCTTGCCTCCTAACCACAATTATATACAAAAAAAAAAAAATCTAAAAAAGCTTAGCCTTTACCTATAAAGAAAATCACGGTGGATTCAAGCATTGTAATAACTATTTTGCTCTGATAATTGCTTTGATATTAGGGTAAAATCGTCTTTTAAAGGTTATACAAATGTTATTTATAGATTGATTAGGGAAAATTTTGTTATTTAACTTTGAAAATACATGATAAAAATAATCTTTTACCCTAAAAATCTGAAAAAAAAAAAAAAGTTTTTCATTAAGTTTTTTTTTCATCATTTTCTTTTTATTTGCACAATAAAATAAAGCTTATACCTTTAGCAGCTGAGGAAAATAACCAGGGGTTTATTTATCTTTACATTTTTTTATATAGTAAAATTACATATTTAACCTTTAACTTTTCAAGTTTTAAGAATGACCTTGAAGGGTATTTTT
Source organism: Populus alba x Populus glandulosa (assembly GCA_033617975.1). Classification (NCBI taxonomy): domain Eukaryota; kingdom Viridiplantae; phylum Streptophyta; class Magnoliopsida; order Malpighiales; family Salicaceae; genus Populus; species Populus alba x Populus glandulosa. The sequence goes on along the minus strand of CM066144.1, from coordinate 16,371,791 downwards.
GTCTTTGTGCCATGATTGTTTTGTAATAATGATATGCCCTTGAATTCTTTTATGTAATTTTCTTATTAAAATATTAATAGATTAGAAAAATATGATGACGCGTGCCACATATGTATCAACACGTCAGAGTCCTCCACGTTATTCCAGAGGAGCGTTAGGATAACAGTTGCCAAAAAAACCCGATTACTATCTCAATCGATGCACAAGGTTATGACCCTTCTGTTGGGGTGGCGCATTTGGCAAGGTGGGCGGCAATGAGTTTTGTCTATTGCCCTTCGTTTCTCTTTCCTAGACCTTGGTATTAGTGCCTTCAAAAATTTAGTTGTGTCCTCTATTTTGTATTTGTTTTGGGTTTGGTTTTTATTCTTTAGATTTCTATTTGTTTTGATTTTAATGCTTCTTGAAGTTTATTTATTCCAATTTCATCATTCTGTATTTAATTTAATTTTTTTTAATCCAATTTGGTCCTTGCATTTATTTTATTTTTTTTAATTTTATCCTTTAGAATTTTCATTCATTTTTTTTTTCAAATTGTGGTCCTCATTTTTTTTCATTACTCTTTTTCTATCATTTTTTCATTTATTTTGTTTTTAATTTAATCATTGATTAGTTCCTTTCAATTATTTTTTGTGCAAGATTTAGTCCTCATTGTTTATTTTTTTATTTTTTATAATTGAAAATTTTGCTTTGTAATTTTTTCATTTCTACTTTTTACAGGATAGTCCCAATCTCCTAACCTGATCCATCAATTTCAATGATTTACCTAGTTTGAGTTCAGTAATTTGTTTTTTAAAACCTTTTTGGAATTTGTTTTTATTTTTTATTTTTTGCATTTGACATTGACTTATTGGGCCTTGACCATTATAATTTGTTGAGCTTTCTTTTTTGTGGAGTTATTCTCATCTCATATCTTGGGTCGCAAATGCTTTCTACTTGATTTTCGCGTTGGCCTGAGAAAAACCAAATCAACCCCAAAGGTTTGTTGTACTTAAGATTTCATCTTATTCTCTTCATTACAATTTTTTAAATTTAAAATAATTTATGGAAGGGGTTTTTTCAATTTCATCGGTGTTCTCTTTATCGCAATTTTTTATTAAGAATAATTTATTAAATTAAGATTTGTTTTTCAATTTCACCCACAATAGATATTTTAAACTATCAGATTTGGTCCCTACTCTTTTTATTGCTATTTTTTATATGCTTTTTGCAATTGTTTTTTTTAAGCAATTTCACTTGTTTTTTTTTCTATCAAATCTAATCTTTTTTATTATTATTGTATTTTATTTTATCTTGCAAGAATTTTTTATATTGGTTTTTTCTTATTTCATCCTCCAACATTTAATTGGACGGATGTTTAGGTTCTTAGTTGAATCCGAGTCTAAAATTTAATGATTTATTGATTTAAGAGATTGATTTCGATTTACAAAGTTGACACAAGTTTCTGTGGTTTTTTTCTTTTTGTAAATCTTTTTTTTTATCATATACCATTCTTTTATCTTTTATTTGCTTTTTTATGAGATTTTTAGTAAACTTTAAAATAACACAGGCCACCTTGCTTCTAATTTTTTTTCTTATTTCATCCTTCAACATTAACTAATTTCATTCTTTAATATTTAATTTTTAAACTCCTAGATTGAATCCATATCAAGAATTTAATGGATTGCGAGTTGAAAGTTTAACTTATATTTACAAAGTTTCTATCGACTTGATATTCTTTTTACGATGAAAAAAAGATGTGATTAGCTCTATTTTAGTTTTTTATTAAATTAAATTTATTAATAGCATCTTGATTTTTAATTTGAGGAATTTTATTTTTTAAATTTTTTTGTTTTTGAAAATTAATATTCTTTATTTATTTATTTATTTATTTATTTATTTTCTATTGAGTTATTCCAATATTATATCTCGAGTCATGAATTTACCAGATTTATCAGTTTTTTAATTGCTTTTTAATAAAAAAAAAAAGAAAAATTTGCATTGTCTCAATTTCTTTTCTACAATAATAATTATAAAAAAAATATAGGCGCACAGTGTAGCTTGAGCGACCTGTTACAAGACCTTTTCCAGGACTATTTATATATTTATTTTTGGGGTTTTCCAGTCCATGAAGTAATGCTTTCATAAAAGGCTTGCCTGATAAATAATCAATCGTAGCGTCCAGAAGTTTTGTTGTCTATTAAGATAATCAAAGGAACGAGTGCCTCAATCAGATGAACCGAACCAAATTAAACATAAAGAATACTGATAATATCCACTTTCTCCTACTTAATTGATCAACAGAATCTCAGGCAGGCACAGAGTGGAAGCTGCCCAGCAATCATATAAAGCAATACTTGTAAAGCTAACAGGAAGAAACAAGCCCACTTTAAGACTATCCACCCAAATTATCTACTTTTAAAGCTTCCTAAAACCTACAAGTCAATCATCTACTGCGCCAGCAAAGAAATTAACCAGAGTAGAAGAGGATTCAGACTTCACCCCATAATTACAAGCCTACCTTTTCTAGTAGACTCAAAGGTAAAGAGGTTGCAAACACATTCATATCTCCCCATAGACATGCCATCATTTCCAAGATGTCAAGGCGCTCGAGCAACAAACAACAAACAGGTGTGCGATGATAAACTTCTCGGTCAACCATTAGCAACTGGGCAATCATTTTGCACTTGACGAACAAATTGACCTTTCACCCGAGGACGTTGCTCTGCCAGTCTTTTCCGACTTTGGTATCGAACCTGCAGGTCAAAGGAAGTCTATGTTTAAGAATTGCAGATCATTTCATACATGTCTCGGTATGTGATTTTGCTATCCTCAAACACAGGCAATAGCATATCATTCCTAGCAGCTGAATTCTAACTTTTCATGTCTATGTCCATGAGATCAGCACTACAGTTCTGTAGAAACTGAAATTTCCGAGCTAATTTAGATTACTCATAGCAACAAATGAAAATCAGCAACAGGAAGAGTTGACAAAAGGATGACAGTTTAAAGAATATTTGTGATAAGATACGACAGCTATATGACATGGGTTCACAAGCAGCTACAGATAAGAGTCATCTCAATGGCACATGAGCACATCAGCACAATATCTGCATAGAGCAATAAGTAGTACATACCCTTTTCTCATAGCATCGATCTTTCCGCTTCAAGCGAAACTTTGTTAGAGCAGCTTCTCTTTGGCTGGAGCGATAGGAATCGCTCCCTCCAAAACCATCATGATTGAAGTTACCCCCATTATTCAAGTTCTCTTGAGCCATGGACTTCTCAGCTGTCCCAACCGAAGAGGCATTTACATCGTTTCTACTGCCAAAGCTTTCATAGGCACTGCTATTATTATTATCGGCAACACGGTTACATAAACTACTACTAGTACTCTGACCAGCAGTGGGTGAATCATGTCTCATTTCATCCACAGGTTCCCTATTGTTCTGCTGAAGATCATTTTGGTCAACATGGCAGCATGTAGTTTCAGCAGAACACTTGTGGTTTTGCTTGGAATCAAGAACTTCAGGATTTGAATGAACTGAGGCAGTTGCAGGAAATGGAGACTGTTGCCGCCCCGCAAGATTGGGATTCCATGCTGCATTTGATTGTGTACAACATAGAGGGGAGAAAACATGACCACATCCGGTAGAGATATTGTCAAGCCTTGTACCTAAGACAGGAATCAATCCAAGTTGAGGGCTTGGATGTGCTAATTCCACCTTCCCAGATTGGCCAATGACGGGAGTGGTCATAATTTCTTGATTGCCACTCAAAGAGGCATCATGTATCTGAGAAATAGTACCAACATTTTGAGCAAGTTGATTGGATGACGGATCAGGAGACTTTCTGGCTTCTTCCTTGGAATCTGAGCCATTACTGGCAGATGTTGGAAAAGGGGATTGCAATGTCTTACTATTGTACCTGCAGAGAGAACCTATGCGTTAATCAGAGTAGCATTTCCACATTTGACCTTCTAGAGTTAAAAGAAATAACTTTCATTAAAATTATGCAATCAGGGTGCAGAAACCACTTTTTTTTTCTGACAAAGGTGAGGCTTGAACTCAAGAATCCATCTCTCTTCCTATACAAGCCCATTAGTTAGGGCAGAAAACACATCATATAAAAAGAAAAGACTGTAAAAACACAGCTCCTGTTCTTCAACAAAGCAGTTGAAGCAGTGGATAAAATTATGTAATTATGATCCTTTCATTCAACGATTGGGGAACACCCTATCTAATATCAATACTGAATCCCATAGCCAGCTATGCCATTAAATCCACCGTCTCAGAACTCCTGCTTCTTCCTTCATTTAAGCCTAATATTTTATTATAATAGAGAAAATTATACTGAATAAGCACAAGAAAGATGAACCTTACATGAAACAAAAAAGAGGAAAACTTGAAGGGAGATAGACTCACTTCCATGATGTTAAACTAAAGTTTGAGATGGAAAACAGTATGATGGCCCAGGTTTTATCTAATATTCAGTATTGGGTACAAAAACTTACAATGAGAAGGCTGAGGAATTGGAATGGTTCAATGCATGTCTTTCATCTAGCCCTTGGTTCTTTGAGCTACTGGGATACAATCTTCTGAGAGAGAGTTCAAGTTGTGGAGGGAATTCAAACTTGTTTGTCGCATCATGTAAACTAGAGTGTGTATATGTGTGCTTTGGGCGATTATTAAAGGAACCAATCAAGTCAATGGCTCCACTTGAGGTTTCACCAAGTACATCATCGTGGCCATAGGAGCTATTAGCATGTTCCCTATCATTTTCTGGTCTCGAGTTCTCATCATGAATCGCTGACTTAGCACAAGCATGCTCCTCTACCAGTCTCGGAGCAGTTGGATTATAAGCTCCATGGTACGGTTCTCTGTCAGGTCTCGTCCTGTTTGACCTTTCTTCTACAAATACTGTGTTAGAAGTCCCTTTGTTAGGTATTATTGAACAAAGAAAGCAAAGTTTTCAAGCAGTTGTAATAAATGACAAGTAAAAATTAGGAATGGAAACGTGAGACATACCTCCGGTCTTGCTCTCAGGATTTACTGGGCTTTTATTTAATTTGGCATAATCTTCATACTTCTCATTATCTGCATCGCTCAAATTCGAAGCACTCCTATACTTCAGATGTGAAAGTCCCTGTATATTTTACATGTGAACACTCAGCTTCCAAGCAAGGGGTCGTACAAGAGCTCTGCACGGGAAGTGGCAAACATGCAGTCTCTATGTGATACTTTATGAAGCCAACCTAATCTGGAAAAAGAAATTTTCCTCACTCTACAAGTGTCCTACATGAATTTCATCATGGATCCTGGATATATCTATAGCTTACTGCTTTATAAAGATTGTGCAATTGATGAGCCAAAAGGAGATGGGAAGCAAAGAGGAAAATCAATTGATTCTCGGCAGGTTACATGAAAATACTGAATCAACTATTTCTTCCCCTGTCTGCATCGCATTCAGAAGCAGACATATGGGAATAGGGAGCAACGGTCAGTTCAGTTCGCTTTGGACAGAAGGTCCAACTGAACCAATTTTATTTTAAAATTTGAATCGAACTGGAAAACCAGTTCAAACTGAACAACTCAGTTAAGTTCTCGCAAATTAGTCCATGGATCTTTTAATTGGGCTTTTTTAGAGGATTGGGTGAAATGGGCTTGGGCTCTTTAAGTTTTTTCAGTTTTCTATTGAAAAAAATCAGTGGTTTGGATTTTTTGGTTTCTCTCGGAACCAAAAATGACTGATTTTTTAAAATTTTCTAAATAGTTTTTTGAGTTTGATATCTTGGGTCGGCCTTTCCAGTTAATTTTATGTTGGTTTTTTTGGTTAATTCGGTCTCTCGTTATTTTGCTCACCCTTAATTGGGAAATTGGCAGACATTACATCACAAGAATGGAATCAAAGACAGAGAATACATATTTCTACAAGACTGACAATTAAGTGACCTAATACTCACTTGGGCATCACTCCCTTTCGCGCTGCAATCCTTATTTTTCTGCAAAGACGTCGCAAAATCACTCGAAGCTGCGTTGTTTTCAGATGAGGCCTCAACTTTATGCGAGTTTCGAGGGATTTTTCCAGCAGTTAGCTGATCAATAATTAAAAAAAAAATCCATTAGTAGGATGCTCTTGAACCAGAAGAATAGAACAAAAAAAAGAGAACGAAAAAATGAAGTTGAAAGTTAAACATACAGTTTGCCTTCTCCAAACATGCTGCCACAAGTTCCTCAATTCATTCTTCCGAACAGGCTTAACGAGAAAGTCAGCTGCTCCTTTTAACATGCACTTCAGAACCACACTAATTGAATCGTGTGAAGACATCACTGTATGTTTATGATGCAGAAAATTCCTAACATTGTTTAGCACCACGACAAACAAAGTATCAAGGTAGTAAAGTTAACAAAAACATGCTTTTACATACTTATGACAGGAATCTTTTTGCAAACATCATGCTCCATGACCAAAGCAAGAAACGCATATCCCGATATTAATGGCAACTCCACTTCAGTTAATATGAGATCTATGCTATCGGGTCTCTCCTTCAAAGTCTCCCACGCCATTAATCCATCAGGAACAGCAGAAACTGCTCAGAGAGAAAAGCATACATCTTCAGTCGAAGACCATGATACCGAAAATTGAAAATGTCATGATTTTTTATTTTTTATTTTTATTTTGCAAATTGCAAACTCAAATTGTACTCGAATATTAAAAATAATGTTCAATTACATCATATAACAGAGAGAGGGAAAGAGGAATCAACAGGTTACAGAGCAAGGGTCAGAAGCAAATTCATCCAGGCTTCATAGCAAGATAAATGTTTTTCCATCAAGAGCAGCAAAAACAGTAATGCCGCCTTATTCAACCAAGCATGATAAATATATTTAACCAAAATTCCAGTTCCCTCAAAAACAAATCAGAAGTGAAATATCGATTTTTTTTATATAAAAAAAAAAAGGAATCTTTATCAAAATCAGCAAAAACAGGTCAAGATGATAGCGCAGCCACGAGAGACTGACATGTTTATATCACCAAAAAAATTCAAATTGTTGTCTACTTAACAAAGATAAGTTGATCGAGAAGAAAAAAGAAATGAGAATTGAATTTAAATTAAATTAGACAGAAAAAAGAAATTACAGAAAAATAAAAATGATGGTAAAGTCAACGAAGAGTGAAAAGCAAGAAATTAAAACCTCTGTAACCGCATTTTCGGAGAAGAGCAACAATAATCTGACGAGTAGAATCATCCGCTTCGACCAAAAGAACTCTGAGCACCATCTTTGGTAGAAACTTTTCCCATCGAACCACCTCCGACGATCCAATATCCTTCTTCCCTGTCTCTAACTCCACCACCATCCCCCCCGCCTCATCACTAGTATTACTCACCGCCACCTTACCCATTCTCAAACACGATTATACTTACAAAAAAATTGAAAATTTGAAAATAACACAACAAACAAACCCTAATTTCTGCAGAGAAGAAAAATCAAAATGAAAACTGTAGCGGTATCAGAAAGAAAAAACGAGAAGAGAGAGCGGGTTAATGTTAGAGCAAAATTAACCTCGTCCTTAGCAAGACAGTAATCAAAAAGAAATAACTGAAATTAATTTTAGTGAAGAGAAGAGTTAGCAAAAACTGCCTCCTTATTCCAACTTGCACTCACAACCGCAAAACCGCTGAAAATATCTTCTCATCTGAAGGATTTTTTTAAACTTTTTAAGCTGAGAGAGTTTCGGTTTTTTTATTTGATTAAGGAGATCTGAGGGTCGATCAAAAGGTGGCTCGCCATTGGCAACTGGTTTGTTTAGATGACGTGTCAAAATATGGGCCACTGTTTTTTATTTTTCTTGTAGGAACGGGTACTTCTATCACTATGCTGTGGTTTTACTTGTCTTCTCTGGTGGGGGCATATCTGGACACGTGTTGCGTAGTTTTGGGATTGTTGGGAGAGATATTTTTGAGAGGGATTGCCACGTTGGCCTCGGAGAGCATAGTCTATTAGTTTGAGATCTTATGGTGAAGCGTTTGACACGTGGAACGTTCAAGCGAACCTTTTCTTCGTTTATTAAACTTAAGATAGCGATGACTTTTAAGTTTTAATTTAATTTTAAGTTTTTCTTTAGTAATATTATTCTTCTGGTCTAGTACGTAGTACACTGCATGTCGTATCTGTTTACACTTTGCTTAGAATAAACGTGGAGCGCGCTATGCCATGAGTTTGTATTTTTTTATATAAAAAATAATATCGAGGTACCGTAAATATATCTTAAAAAATATTTTAAAAATAATAATAATACATATTATACTTCTAACCAGGTTTAACAAATTAATTTTATTTTAATTAAATGATAAAAATAGACAATGATAGTTAACATAAATTTTTAAAAAAAAAATCATGATAATCTTATAAAAAAAATCTTTTAAAGTATAAAATTAAATAAAAAAATAACAAAAAAACAATTTGAGTCAACTTGAGGTAGTGTGATAGACAAGTAACTTGGTAATAAAAAACGAGTTAATCCATGGTAACTCGTAAATTCCGTGATTTAGATCATAAGATCAAAATAACTTATATAAAAGAAATTGAAGAAAACCACAAAACTAATTTTTAAAAAAAAAAAGTACATCAAACAATGAAATCAGAAAAGAAAATAAACCTAAAAAAAGATGCTGATCTGTATTAATTTTTTTGACTTGTGACTCAAGTCATTAGACCGAAAGTAGCATGCAAGGAAAAATTGTAAAGTCCAATCCCCAACAAATCAAAATTTGGAGGATGAAATATAAAAAATAATCAATTACACAAAAAAAATCAAAATAAAAATATAGTAATTAAAATAATTAGGTGAAAATAAAAATAAAAAATAAATTAAAGGGTACCTATAAATTTTTGATTGAATGGTTAAAATGAAAAGAAAATTAACTTTAACAAAAGGATAAAAAAAAAATGACCACAAACTTGGATTGAATGATGAAATTAACAACCATTAAAATTTTTATAAAAAAAAGTCAAGGACCAAGGAGAAAAATTAAAAATCAAAAGAACAAGAACAATATTGAAAAATATATATATAACAAATTATAATTGAATGAATAAATTGAAAACAAATAAAATTTTTATAAAAAAATTAAAAACAAAAATAAAAAATAAAAAAATAAAAACCAAAATAATTTTGTGAAGGAATGAGAGAGAAAAAAAAAAAGAAAAAAAAAAGAGGTTGATCAACAATAAATCACCATGTTGTCACTAACATGTATCACACAAGAAGGGAGAAGACTCAGCAACACCTATAACGACACAATGAACAAGCCTTTTATATCATTTAGAGGTGTCATTTTCTTCATTCAAAGTGCATGATGTCTCCTATGTGTTAGCAACCATTTCAATTTAATTAATATTTAATTATTTCTAAAATTAAAATGTCGTTGACGAACCTGGTAATAACATAAACAACCTAAGTGAAAAGACCTAAAGGACCTTGGATGCATGGTTTAGTTTTTTTTTTATTGCAAAAGTAAACTTATCATTTTACTATATTTTAAAAATAAAAAGACAAAAATATCCTTATTAGCCAGTTTTAAAAAATTAGCTTAGAGAATAATTAAGTCATTTTATAGTACTAATAAAAATTAAAAAGACATTTATATCCCTAGTCAATTTAATAACTAATAGATCATATAAAAAGACTAAAATACCTTCATCGTCAAGACCATTAGTTAATTTTTTTTTTTGAAAGAATAAACATATAATTAGACTACAATGCATATATACATTAAAAATGCCTTCATTTATTGTTGTTATTGTTGCTATTATTGTTATTGTTATTATTATTGTTATATCTTTCTTTATGGTTGGTATGTGTGAAACTAATTGTTAGGTTCCATTGTTTTATCATTATTATCCATTGTGTTAAAACAATTATATATTTTTTTTTGTTTATTTGAAATGTATCTAAGTTCTTCTGTATTTCTTTTTTTTTTTCAAAATCAGATTGCAAGGTATTTTAATAAATATAATTTGCAGATTAGAGATAATTTTTGTTGTAAAAAAAAAAGTTTTCTTTCTTTCTATATTCTAGCATGAGGATGATATCTTTGATTAGAAGTTAGCTCTTTCTAAACAATAGTATTATCTTTATTTGATTTATAAAACAAATAATGTTATATAACTTTTTAGAAAGACTAAATTCTAGTTGTAGGGACATGGACTCGAATAGGCATTTGACTTGTGATTTATTGTAGGTGGAATAATTTTATTTTTAAGTAAAAAAAAATGAGAATATATAGGTTTTTTCAACATTTTTTTGCCATAAAAAAATTTTTAATTAAAAATAAAAAATCCATTAAATAAATCAAGAATTACTCATGCCAATAAATATAAAAATAAATTATTAATAATAAGTAAAGATTAAATTGAAACAATTGAGATATAAACATATGTTTAGATATTGAATCTTGTAATACAGGTTATAATTTAAATATATTTAATAATTTTTATTATAAGTGGAATAATTTTTTTTTAATTAAGCAATAATAGAATTGGCTTACACTACCTTATGAGTTGGAGTAAAAAGAAATTTTAAATGCTAAAAAACATCTAGCGTATTTAAAAAAAATTATTTTAACTAGGAATTCAAAATTAGTTGAATACTAGTTGATAGAATTAACAATCACTTGAAATAAAACCTGTATCACGTGCACTAGTCATAAATGTTTCGGCAAAATAAGTTTTTGCGGTTGTTGGCTGCGTGCAAATTAGGCTATCACATTATTATTATTATAATTATTATAAGAGGGCTGCAAATTAGCGGCACGCCACCTGGTAAAAGCATGTGAAGCAGTTAAGGTGCGGGCCGTTCCAGTGACGACGAGGTGATTTCATGCTTTGCTTCTCCTCGTGAAAAGCATGACCGAACCCAACGAATCAGCGAAGGCGAGCCCTGACCAGACATCTCTTTAGACCATCTTTATCCAATGAGGAAAAGGCACGCGAGAAAGAATTTTTTTTTTATATATATAATTTAAATTTTTTTAAAAAAAAATAATTAATTAAAAATATTATAAGTATATTAATTTATTAAATTCTTAAATTAATTAAGAATATATTTTAGATATTATTTTATTAAATAACATTCTTTGTTTTTGAGTAAGATTATAAGTCTTTATATAATATTAGTAAGATTTTTTTTTCAATTCATCATTATTTGTTTTTAAATTTTATTTGGTTGCTTTTTTAAAAGTGTATATATTTTTTATAATATAATTAAATAAATTTTTTATTTATAAAAATAACATTATTAAGCTTATTACATCAATAACTTGTTTTCGAGTAGATATAAGATTGTTGGAAAGACATTGAATAAATCAAAATAGAACACAAAACTGGGTGTACAAATACTATCCTCAAGAATATTTCTTTAGGTTATTCTCCAGATTCAATATGTTCTTTCTTAAAAGGAGGGATGCAGGAATAACAAACAAAAGGACAACAAGAAAATCCATCAAGGCTAATGTAGCCTACAAAATAAATAGGAGAATTAAAGTCGGCACCGTCTAGTTAGAAAATAAATGGTAGAATTAATTGTTGGTACAACATTTTTTTTAAAATAGTTGTTAGGGATGTTAAAGAGCTTTTATAAAATATATAGTTGTTAGAAAATTAATTTTAAGAGTTTAAAAAACTATAGTAGCCATTTAAGGGCTAAAAAATAAATTATTATTAAAGATAAAAAATTTAAAAATATATGAGTTATCTCTTATGCAGAGGCAATCAAAAGTTTTTTTCTTACATGATTTAACCTCATGTGCATGAACTTACTATTTTATTTTTATTGGCTACTAATTTATATTAAAATTTACTATATAAATACTAGAAAAAAAATTTATTTTTTCAATATAAAATTAAAAATTTATTATTATATATACTTTATACTTACAAGAAGAGAGTTGTGCTTTTTTAATGTAGAATAAGAAATTTTTTTAGTTTAAATATTTCAACTTAAAAAGAGAAAATAATAACTTTTCAATGTAAGATAGATAAAAATCTTTTGAAATAATTTTTTAAAATTTATTATTTACAATTAAAATATCATCATTTATATATATATATATATATGAAATTGCTTTATATACATTAAATTTTAAGCTCATAATAAAAAAACTTTCTTGCAAATAAAAAGGACTTGGATTTTTTTAAAGAGATGGTTGCTGGGGAGGAGGGTGAGCTATGATTTTGTAGGGATTTCTTATTACATGAATGGAAAGATAGAAGATTTTTTTTTTTTTTTTAATGTTGCATGGATTTTTAATAACATGACATATAAATAACTTGGATTATAAATAACCAAACTGTAACAATTACGATGCCACTAGTTATAACTTGGATATTATAAAATTTCTTGAATTGAACCAAATAATTTTGAGGGTTGGAAAACCTAATTCCTTAATGAGTATTCTCTTTTTTCCTAACTCCTTTTCTTTCTACCAGGTTCTCCTCCTAAAACTTCATATTTTTCATAATCAAAGGAAAAAAAATGTAGAATTTTGATAACTCCATACACACAAATTAAATAAATTCAAATAATAACAAATGAGATGGGTCACACTACACTCACATCAATTATTGAAGAAAATAGGAGATGTGATGCAACATCTAGCGTCAGAGTTTTTTAATTCATAAAGTTTTAGGGCCCTAAATTGTAGAGAAAAAAAAAAACTTTCTCAAGCCTTGACAACCCTACAGTGTAGAAAAAACCATGAACTGAGAAATTATGAACAATTAAATAAATATTATAATAAATAATTGTCATAAAAAAAAATAGTGATATGTATTAAGCTCCTCCACTTGAGAAGAACTTGTCTTCAATTTCACATTAAAAAATTGAACTCTTCCACTTTAAAACTGTAGATATTCCAAATATAACATTGCAGTTAGTTTAATCCCCAAGTAGCATGTTTTTGACCTTTTAACTTCAAAATCGCAAGCTAAATCGATATCTAACATAACACTTTCCATTCCTACTAGTAGTTCTTTCACATATTCTTTCACTTCAAATTTGACGTCTTTATTATTGCTCGCTCATACTTCTTCAACCTCTATACGGAGAAGAACGCAAGATAATCTTTTATAATATCTCCAGTTGAATATTCATAAATCATCATGTCCTCCTCTTATCCTGATTTCCATAAGTGATTTGGACTTATACTTTTATCCAAATCTCTTTCGTTTGTTGTCTCTTTGATTGTAGTGCCAAAGCCACATGTCCCCATCAAATATCTTTGCTTCTGAAAAAATAAAATGGAGAGGTCGAGTGTTCTTTCTGTGCTGCTGACTATTTTCTTTCTCCTTTAAATAATAAAACTTGCAGATACCCAGTTCAGGTATACATTCACAATTGCTTCTGGTGGATTACTCCTTTTGGATTTGACGGATAGTGTGGAACAGAGACATCCCATCTATATTATTTTCAGGATGGCGTTTCTGCATTCTTCTCGAGTCTTAAGACTGTTGCATTGCTGGCTGGTGATTTCCTCAGGAGGATTACTCTACACATAATGTATGAGTGAATACAGTGATGCTCCTCCTCAAAGAAGTTTTTCCCAAACCCTGCGAGCAACATATTAAACGAATGATGTCGTGTCCCTCGAGAAATAAGCAAATAAATAAATAAATAGATCCTGAGGCTGGGGATCACTAGGCCATAGAATTCTCCTGATGGTTCGCTAGGGTTTATGGTTTTTTAACTAGTGACAGAACTGGATACTGGTGAGTCAATTGTAAGGGCAAGCACGAAGGCCTAATCAAGAAAATCAAATCCCAATTGTAGTTTCCATTCTGAAAAAAAAAAAAAAAAACACGCAGAAGGAAAAGGATTCAGTTGGAAAGAATGGTGCCTAATTTGCTCAGACAACAATTCCATGCTCAAATCCAGGGAAAATTTTGGCAGCTGCTGTCTTCTACTTGCGTCTTACACAATAAATCAGCTAAGTAATCAATCTCGTAATGCATAATTTTTTCCAGGAAGTTGCAAGCTAAAATATGTCCCATGCCAGACCAATATGGAAAAGTGGTAACATGTCCCTCTGATTATATGATTCGTCTCTCTCCCTCTCCCTTTCCCTTGTGGGCATGGTACCAAGCTTAATCCGGGTGCCAATATATAATCCACACCTCAAAATTATCATGAACTGGAAAACATCACCACTTCAGCGACAACAAACTCAGAAACTAAGATATTGGGAAAAGATAAAGAGCATATGCACACTGCTTTTTTCAGAAAACAAGAGGCTACGAGAGTATATCAGAGCACATGAATATACAATATTAGTTCAGCTAATTAGAATGCTTAAATTTTCTCATGTACTTTTAATATAAAGTTGATGCCTACAAAAGTTTGACGGGTGCTCAAACTTCAGTGTGAGATACAAAACTTGAATTTGAAGGAACGAGGATGAGAAAGCAAACCCTCTGCCAATGTTTCAGGTAAGGAGAATGCTTCGAGCTATTGTATTTGTCCAGCCTCACTACATACATGCAAGCAGCAAAATCTCAGTCAGAGCTTGGTCGTCTCTCAACCCCTCTTTTAACAACTAAAACACGATCATGGAAGTCCTGCAAGAAAAAACCAATTAACGGGTAACAATGACAAACGAAGTGAAAGAAGAGAGAAAGTTGAAAGAAGGGAGGATGCTACGAGCTTAACTGTTCCATTCATTGAAAGTGCAGCATCGCGTTCTGCAGAAGATGAAAATGAAAGGAAGGCATAAGTACGGTTCTTTCCTCCTCTACGATCATACAACACCCTTGCACTGTCCACAACCCCAAACTGGCTAAATAGATTCCTCAGCTACTCCAGTTTTGTACTCCAGAGAAGATTGCCTATGCACAACTCATGTGGACTTTCATAAAATAGGTGTTTTGTGGGTGCTGAGTTCAGAGCCTCAGGGTTCCCTCTCCCTGCCACCGACATCCTAGAAAATAGTAAACGAATTTCAGGCAAAATGTTTGTTAATCAGATACAGAAATAATTACAATGATAATAAAAAAAATGGTAGCTAGTTCACACTCAACTGATCCATCCAATGCAGAGACTGCATTCCTTGCCGACTCTATAGAACTCATTGTGATGTAACCACATCCTCGACTTACACCGGTCTCAAGGTTCCGAGAAACCTGCAATTAACTCAACAAGGAACCGAAAACTTGAGAGTGCAATCCCACAGCTTTATAAGTGATGAATCTCGTTTCACTTTTTATATTCAGCTAAACCTCAAGCTTCCACCTTCCCATCAGGTTAATTTCGTTTCAATCTTTTTAATTTCAGCAAAAAGCCTATCTACCATGCTTGATAGAATTTCATCTTTCCAATTTTTGGCTAAAATCTCACCAAGTTTCCAAATTATACAGTGTAGCTGTTACAATTGAATCAAAACAACGAAAAAAAATCGATTAATCATAGCTGCAATAGAACCAAAATAAAAATTCACTTGAATTGAGTTAGGACACAGTTGTCTGAATTTCAGATGATCGAATACAAATTTTGAAAAATAAACTAGAATCCGTAGCTCTTTATATAACCCAACCCAGATGTCACTAAGAAGAAAGGAAGGGTCCAAAGTGATAGATAAAAAATATATACCTCAACAGAAAGAACAGAGCCAAAAGACTTGAACATTTCTACAAGGTCTGCAATGTCGGAACACCTTGAAAGATTACAGACGTATAGTTCGCATGGTTTGGTTTGCTTCTCGGATTCAAAGTCACCATTCTCCTGGCTCACGTTGTTAATCTCCTCCGCAATCTCGGGTTCCTTATCTTCAACTGCTAAAACAGTGAGACCTTTTCTTGAGGGCAAGTGAAGAGAGTTAGAGCGGAACAAGCAGCAGCAGAGTTTTGGGGTACTGAAGTTGGATTGGCGGAGAGAATGATATTGAGGTTGTCGTTGGTGTAGCTGCTGCTTTGGTTTTAGTTTCGAGAGGAGAAGAGATTAGTTTCGGGTCCTCCTAAGAGCCTACTGCGGGTGGCCATTGGAGAAATGAGCTCCAAACTTTCCAAGTGGATATGGTTGGTCAGCCCATTTGAGAAACGGAGCCTCCAGCTCCAAAATTTGCATGGATATTGTTTTTGGAAAGGCGGATCGACCCTCTTACAAATAAGAGAGAATTTAAATTTCATTTGTGATAAAATTATGAATGCACAAGTAAATGAGATTTTTTTAAAAAATACATACTAATCTAATTCTTTTTAATAAATGGGTAATTTGATTTTTTTTCTATTCATTTAAATTATTTTTTAATAAATTAATAAGATACAATACATGTAAAAATATAATTTGTGCTCACGGCATTATACAAATTTTTTTTCTAAGAAAAACATTTTAATAAAGAAAGAAGAAAATATATAAAAAAAATTGAAAGGTGAAATATAATTTCCATTGACATATAGCCGCTCCATTTCTCATAAATAGTATTTAAAATAAGAAAAATATAATTTTTATTATTATTAAAAAAGGAGAAGAGAAAAAAAAAATGAAGATGAGTACCGTAGACGGTGGTATGGGTTTGTATGGATCTATATGACCCGAAAATAAAGACACTCAAACAAACTTAAAACAGGTGAAAGATCAAAACACCGCTCATCACTCCACTCCATCATCTGTTTGTTCATCAATATCCTCCTCCTCCTCCTCCTCCAGATCCAGGATCCAAAAAGAAACAAAAATGGTAGCAACCCCAAATGGAGCAGTCACGAAATCCCCAAAACCCCAATCACAACCACTACAAGAAGAACCTCAACAAGAAGACGAAACCACCCTCAACTCTCCCTCTATTAAATTCGGCACCCCTGAAGCCTTAGACCACGTTCGCAACCTAACCGACGTAGGCGCCATGACTCGTCTCCTCCACGAATGCATAGCCTACCAACGCGGTCTCGACCTCAACCTCGATACTCTTTTATCCCAACGTTCCGATCTCGACAAGAATCTCCATCACCTCCAAAAATCCGCTGATGTTCTCGAGATTGTCAAGGCCGATTTCGACCACATGCACTCCAATGTCCGCTCCACCTGCGATTTAGCAGATCACGTGAGTGCCAAAGTGCGTGAGCTCGATCTTGCTCAGTCGCGTGTTAATTCCACCCTCTCGCGTATTGATGCGATTGTTGAGAGAGGGAATTGTATTGAAGGAGTGAAGAATGCGCTTGAAAAAGAGGATTATGAGTCTGCTGCCAAGTATGTGCAGACATTTTTGCAGATTGATGCAAAGTATAAAGATTCTGGATCGGATCAGAGAGAGCAGTTGTTGGCGTCGAAGAGAACGCTCGAAGGAATTGTGGGCAAGAAGTTGTCCGCTGCGGTGGATTCCAGGGATCATTCGACGATTTTAAGGTTTATCAGGCTTTTTTCGCCTCTAGGATTGGAAGAAGAGGGCTTGCAGGTTTATGTTGGATATTTAAAGAAAGTGATTTCGATGCGATCTAGGCTTGAGTTTGAGAATTTAGTGGAGTTAATGGAACAGAGTTATAATAATAGTAATGTTAGTAGTAATGTTAATTTTGTTGGGGGTTTGACGAATTTGTTTAAGGATATTGTTTTGGCTATTGAAGAAAATGATGAGATATTGAGGGGTTTGTGTGGTGAAGATGGGATTGTTTATGCAATTTGCGAATTGCAAGAGGAGTGTGATTCGAGGGGTTCTTTGATTTTGAAGAAATATATGGAGTATAGGAAACTGGGGAAGTTGGCGTCAGAGATTAATGCACAGAATAAGAATTTACTTGCTGTTGGTGCACCGGAAGGGCCAGACCCAAGAGAGATTGAGTTGTATTTAGAAGAGATATTGTCATTGATGCAATTAGGTGAGGATTATACAGAATTCATGGTTTCGAAGATTAAAGGGTTGAGCTCTGTTGATCCCGAGTTGGTTCCACGAGCTACTAAATCATTTAGGAGTGGGAGTTTTAGTAGAGTAGTTCAGGAGATCACTGGGTTTTATGTGATTTTAGAGGGATTCTTTATGGTTGAAAATGTAAGGAAAGCTATTAAGATTGATGAGCACGTGCCTGATAGCCTTACAACGTCTACTGTTGACGATGTGTTCTATGTTCTTCAAAGTTGCTTGAGAAGGGCAATATCAACGTCAAACGTTAATTCTGTGATTGCAGTCTTGAGTGCTGCAGGTAGTTTGTTAAGTAATGAATACCATGAAGCTTTGCAACAGAAAATGAGAGAACTAAACCTTGGTGCAAAGCTGTTTTTGGGTGGTGTTGGTGTACAAAGGACTGGGACTGAGTTTGCCACTGCATTGAATAATATGGATGTGAGTGGCGAGTATGTCTTGAAGTTGAAGCATGAGATTGAAGAGCAATGTGCTGAGGTAAGTTATAATTCTTACTTTAAGGAACAAAAAGAAATAGCTGTTGTGCTTTGCTACTCTATGCCCTGCGTGTTAACTTGCTTGTGATTTTTGATTTAGTCACACTATAAGTTAGACTGTTAGAATATGTTTGTTATCCATTAATGTTCCACATAGAAGCTGTTATGGCAAGTGAAATGATAGAGATTTCATGAACTTCAAGGATTAAAAAAAATCAGAAGAATCGGCATCATCGTCTACATTTAATGTAGGGCTGATTCTTATCTTTTATGTTGAACTAAATATTGCAATTAAATGAGTATGGATGTTTCTCAAGCATATTTTGATGATCCTTTTGTTTATTTTGTTGCTTATGTTCTGTTGTGCTCTTTGACATGGTTGTTTTCAAACTCCTGGATTACTTTTCTTTCTTGTTTGTTGAAACCACCTCATTGCTAAGAATTAAAGTGTCCACAATAATTTCAATAGTTATTCCTTCCATGTTCGTTTTCTTTGTTTTGATACTTGTTTCCCGTTATACCAGTTGACATGGTTGATTTCAATCACTTGAATTGCTTTTATTCCTTGTTTGTTGAAATCACCTCAATGTCTAACAATTAAACCTACTGCAATGATTTCAACAGGCATTCCCTGCATCAGCAGATAGAGAAAGGGTGAAATCTTGTTTGTCCGAGTTGGGTGATGTGAGCAATACTTTCAAGCAAGCCCTGAATGCTGGCATGGAACAACTAGTGGCAACTGTTACACCTCGAATCCGTCCAGTATTAGATAGTGTAGCAACCATCAGTTATGAATTATCTGAGGCTGAATATGCAGATAATGAGGTGAATGACCCATGGGTCCAGAGGCTTCTCCACTCTGTTGAGACAAACGTATCGTGGCTCCAGCCTCTAATGACTGCCAACAATTATGATTCATTTGTACATTTGGTCATTGACTTCATTGTGAAGAGGCTCGAAGTGATCATGATGCAGAAGAGGTTCAGTCAGCTTGGAGGCCTTCAGCTTGACAGGGATGTGAGGGCACTGGTAAGCCATTTCTCTAGCATGACTCAGAGGACTGTGAGAGACAAGTTTGCTCGTCTCACTCAAATGGCAACTATCCTCAACTTAGAAAAGGTATCTGAGATTCTAGATTTCTGGGGTGAGAACTCAGGACCTATGACCTGGAGACTAACCCCTGCAGAGGTTAGGCGAGTGTTGGGTCTAAGGGTTGATTTTAAACCTGAAGCTATTGCTGCTTTGAAGTTGTGATCCCCATCTATTTTGGTGAAGAAATGACCCTTGCATATTCTTTTTGCCCGCCATGTGAATGATAAGAATCACCTTGTAGTTGCTCTTAGTTTAATGTTATTTTGTCTGCCTTTTGTTCTCTATTTCAATTGAAGTACACATTTTTTCGCCATCATCTTGAGCTTATTTGAGCGTTGTACTTTTGAAATTCAGGAAGTGTATAAACATTCTTAAAGATTTTATGAGACAAATAAGAAATTTTGGTTGTTCAGATTGGGAAGTTCACCGAATCAACTTCACATGCTTATTTTTTCGATAAATCTCTCATGATTCATTTGACAACCAGGTAATGCGTAATTAGTTTGCCAGCAGCTGTGTTCTGTGAAATTAAGAATACGGTCTGTTTCAAACTGGTGTTTATTTCTGATTTGCGACATTGTTTCTTCTGTGAAGATAGGAATTTTCGTCAGATTTTCACCGTTCTTTTCTTGGTAGCATCTTGTTCTCTCGAGTCTCGTGGTATATTTGTTCGGGTCACGTGGAGTGCTTTTGGGGACCTTGCTGATTCTGTTTATATTCACATGGACATCGGAGATACGCTTAACGAATACTTGCTCTGCCACCAGAAAAGCCCAGTTAGCCAACTCAAATGGAGTACCTTTCCCAGTATCATTGAAGTGTGCCGTAGTTTGCGTCGCCAAATCTCAACAAGACTCTCGCCTTTTTTAGCTAAGCTAACGATTAGCAGGACAAAGATTAACAATTTGGCAGTGCTCTCTGCGATGATTGCAATTTTTTTGATATAATCGTCAGATACGGCTGTATATCCCAACCATATCATTTTCATCCGACGATATTTGGAACACATGCACAAACCATGTGATCCTTGAAATTTAACTGATATTGCTGGCTGCAATAATTAGCTAACAAAACAAAACAAAAATTTAAATGGCAGCAAGATGGGCTAAGAAATTGCAAAATTCGGAGCCATTATCCATTGGTACAAACATTCGAAGCTATATGAACCAAGAACCATTAGTCCATTGGAGGTTTGTTATTCAAAACGCTAGTACAATGAACGGACATGCTTAAGAGAACAAAGCCAAAATCTAAGATTGAAAAGGTAACCTAAACAACATAACTTGCTTACACAGTAATTTAGGGCGGCAACAAATGACCAGCTTTAATGAATATGGAGCTGTGCGGACCAACGAGCACAACTGGAGTTGATGAATGTTCCACTTCAAAAACCTAGACACGAGCCGTACCCTCTGTGAATTTTGGATCCTCACATCTATACCGGCCATCAGGTCCAATTCCAAAGCCCTTTGGATCAGCAAAGACATTCTCAAGTAGCTGGCTGCGTGATGGATGAGGGCTCTCATCTGCAAATTCAACAGCCTCCTCAACCACTTCGTCTATCTTCTTCTCAATAGCCTTTAGCTCTGCCTCACTGGCAAGGCTGTTCTCAATCATGTACTTCTTCAAGGCAGTGATGGGATCTCTAGCAGCATAGCGAGCCTTCTCAGCTGCCAAAAGGAACCAAGAGATTGAGGGAGAGAAACGTGCATGAGATTAAGAAACAAAACTATAAAACAGAAAATGAAATACTAGTATCTCGTGTTTTACCGAATCATTTCAAGGTGCTCTATTGAGATATTGAATACCTCAATGAGTTTATATGTAAATGCTTATTAGGCCTACTGAGCACCACAGATAATATACAAGGGAATCTCCCAAGTAACATATTTCCTTTTCTGGACTAGCATTGTTGGAAACTAATCACTAGAGCTTATTTCTCAGTAGCTTGGTTTTTGTCACGGTATCATAATGTAAAGGCCTTCGTTTAGAGGAAAACAAACCAACAAATGAAATTGGATGAAAGGATAGTAGACATCATTGCAATAAGATGCTGTGAAGAACTCTGTGCTAATACTGTGATACCGCAATAACAGATGGGAAGGTTTTTAACTCTGCTGAAGAGCCAAGAAGAAGAAACACAAGACAAGAAAGGGAATGAAAAGGTGCAGATGAAAAAAGTCTACTAAATAATAAAACACCTCCTTAAAAAGTAAAGATGTACACTAGCAGGGTCAATAATAACCAGAATTTAACTCAAACAAGCCTCAATAAACCTATACATAGTTGGCAACTCTTTTTGAACTTTTTGCTCCATATTGCATCAAATCAAGATGGAGAAATGGAAAACAATTTTATTACTGTAAATGGTAGATATTTAAATAGGCACAGGAAATGGAAAAAATCAGAAGCATTTCACAAAAATCATTCAGGGCCTGGCGTCCTTCATATCAGTTAAACTTGCAAGGCAAAAGCTAAGTCACAAAACATAGAAGAAATGAGATTCTAAAGAGAAAATGACAATGATCAAATTGAGCTGCTAAATACAAATTCATTAAATTAATCAATGACCAGGAATAAAATAGACAGCCAAACAACGAGAACCAAATGTAAAAGCTCACCAGGGTCACGAAGCTCATCAGGATCAGCCAATGAGTGTCCTCTAAACCTGTAAGTTTCACATTCTACCAATGTTGGTCCTTCTCCTCTCCTAGCCCTTCCAATTGCCTCCTTGGCCACCTCCCTCACCTTCAAAACATCCATTCCATCAACATGAACACCTGGCATCCCAAATGCTGGGCCCTTCTTCCAAATCTCTGGATCCGAAGTTGCCCTCACGTGCGACATCCCAATAGCCCACAAGTTATTCTCAACAACAAACACGATGGGCAATTTCCACAATGCTGCCATGTTCAAACACTCAAAGAACTGCCCATTGTTACAAGTACCATCACCAAAAAAGGCCACTGTCACATGATCACAATCCGCCTCCTTCAAAACCTCCCTCCTATACTTGCTGGAAAATGCTGCACCAGTAGCCACTGGAATTCCCTCTCCAATAAAAGCAAACCCACCAATCAAATTGTGCTCTTTCGAAAACATGTGCATAGATCCACCTTGGCCCCGGCAACACCCAGTCTTCTTGCCAAAGAGCTCGCTCATGACAGCACGAGCTGGGACTCCCTTACTTAAAGCATGTACATGATCACGATAAGTACTGACAACAGAATCCTCCCGCTTCAAAAGCTTGATGAACCCAGTTGAGACAGCCTCTTGACCATTGTAAAGATGAACAAAACCAAACATTTTGCCTCTATAATACATCTGGGCACACATGTCCTCGAAAGATCTGCCCAATATCATATCTTCATATACCTCCAATCCTTCTTCTTTAGTGATCAACTAAAGACACCACTAATTAAATGAGTAAAAAAGAAGAAGAAAGAAACGTTCTTGATTTCTATTTCGTTCATCAGAATTCACAAAAGTAGCTTTAACATATCAACGCATACGAAGCTTCTCCATTTTAAATGTATAGCAATGCATCCAATTAAATCACAAAGCTAATTACATAGTTACAATCAATTTAAAAATTAAAACTTGGGATTTAATTCAATGTCATCCTAATTGACAAAGAAAATGACATGATTTCAATTAAAGCTTAAAATGGTATACGATAACCAGTCTCCTGTGCACAGAAATGCAAACAAAAGCACAAAAAAGTCAAAATAAAATCAAAACAGAAGCATTCGATAAGGGAAATAGTGGAGAGGTTAATTGTGGAATTGGTTACCAGATTGGTGGTAGATTTGACCTTCTTTTCCTTGACAACATCAGAGACAGCGACAACAGCCGATCGACGGTTGGGATTGGCCAAAAGCTTGGATTTGGAAGCAGAACTAAGGCGAAGTTTGCGGGTGGATCCAAGAAAAGAGGAAGAAGAAGGGGCAGTCCTAAGAGGATCAAAGAAAGATTGGTGCTTTTCATGAGATCTGGAGGTAGTGCCGTTGAGAGAAAACGGCTGGGTGAATTTGGAAGCAGAGAAAGCTGAAGCTGATGCCATTTAGAGTGGGAAAGGAAAAGAGAAGAGAAGTGAGGGGAAGAAGGAGAAGGGGAAAGGGAGTATAAGAAGGGAAATAGGGGGCGGAGAACACGAGGGAAGAAGGCGTAGGAATACCCGCTTTTGATTGATGAAAATGAAGGGAGGTGAGGAGGGGGGAGGGAGGCTACCCAACTCTCAACTGCCTCCTTACACTTGTTAGCTTTGCTTTGTAAACTCAGTTTTACATTTTATTTTTATTTATTTTTATTATTTCTGTTCTTTTGACACTTGGCCTTTTTGTCATTTGCAATTTCTTGTTTGTGTCCCCTTTGCCTTTATTTCTTGCCAATTTTATTTTGGTGGATCTGTTCTCTCCATGCAGCTTCTCTCCCTCTCTTGTTTGTAGCAAGTTTTCCTTTAGTGCGTTTGTTTTTATTTATTTATTTATTGTATTTATTGTTTTATTTTTAAAAACATTACCCCTAGCCTCTTATATTTTATCAAAATTGTATTTATACTAAATTTTAAAAAAAATACAATTTGCATTCTTGATTGATAAAAAAAAATCTAATAAAATAATCAAATTAACCTCACATCTAATAAATAGAAAATCCTATATATTGAACTTCTCTTCAAAAGTCTCTTTCATCCTAACAATTCTTTCAATTTCAAAACCCTAAATCAACCTAAAAATTATTGTTTCTAATGACTTATCTCATTCTAAACATCAAATGAAATTGGTGTAGATAAGGAAAGCGAGACATGCATGTGAATTTTTTTAAGGGTGTGTTTGTTTTTTAGTTTCAACATGTTTTTTAAAGTTATTTTACATTAAAAAATTATAAATTGATGCTTTTTTAAGTATTTTTGGATATTTTGATATAAAAAATTAAAAACAATCTAAAAAAATAAATAAAATTAATGCATTTTCAATTAAAAAACACTTTTAAAAAATGTATTGCACTATAATATCAAACACATATTAAAACTCCTAGTGTACTCCACAATTCGATCAAAAGTTGACCATGTTCATGTGTTCTCATGTATTATTGAGCTTGCAGGAATGAGTTTTGCTAGAGATTCAATGAGAACAAAGAAACAAGCATAAAATAATATAGCCATGACTTCTTAGTTTGCTTTGAAAATATATATGCATTTCATCTTTCTATATAATTCATGTTTAAATTGCTCTGACTTGGTTTAAATATAAACAAGTAGTAATTTATCTACCATTTTCAGTATGTAAAAAGTGGTTTGTTCACTACAATAAGCAAGTTAGGAATTGGGAACTAGTGCTTCTTTTCATCTTTCTCCTCTATTTTTCTTCAAAACTAGAAAATTGAAGGCATAGATACATGTGAACTAGATCTTTAGACCATATATCTTGCCTAAGAAAATAAAAAAAATAGATTCATGGTAAAGTTGATGACCTTAAACTTGATGAGGTCTTTTATGATGATTTATTCTAGGATCCAAGGTCTATGGTTTTTAAAAGTTTGTAATGAGATTAGATTTTTTTCTTTTTATATGACTTTTAGATAGTAAAAATAGTAAATAAGATTTGAAAGTAGTAAATAGGGTCATAATCTCTTAGGTTCTGTAGTTGGTGTTTGATTCAAATGGGTCATGTAAAATTATGATTGATTTTATATTGTACACAAAGTGTTTGATAAGATACCAAGTTTTAGTTTTTTTCTATTTTTTAGCAGAATTGTAATATTAGTTTGATGGCAATGTTGTGATGTTAATATATTATAAAGGCTCTTTAGTCATTAAATAGAAAATAATGGCAAACCTGTAAATAATTAGATAATTTTTATTGATTTTTTTTACGCACCAGGTATAGGATGTAAATTTTTATGCGCGCACTAAAGTTTAGGATGCCTGTAATTTTTCAAAACTCGAGAGGCAAGTATAATTTCGATCAAATATGATGTTAGGTATAATTTTTCCAAATATAAAAAATATATTTGGTTGAGCTACAACATTTATTTTTTTATGAACAATTTAAAAAACTAAAATAGTTTTTTATATTTATATTCTTATTTTCTTACATGTAGTTACTATCATTATCACCGCCACATCTACAGTAATATCACCCTAACATTATAATAAAAATCATTATTATTATCCATCATCATGATCATTAAACCATTATTTTTTACATTCACTTCACCACCGCCACATCAACAGTAATATCACCCTAACATTATAATAAAAATCATTATTATTATCCATCATCATGATCATTAAACCATTATTTTTTACATTCACTTTACCACCACCTTTTATTTTAGCATTTTCACCATCATCATAAATATATTATCTCCAACATTGTCATAACCTAATTTTTACCTCTATTTTTTTTAATGTATTTTAAGTTCCCAAGAAAATATCTTTCTAGTGTGATTTAAGTAATTTATGATTGTTTCATGATTTATGGCATTTTACTTATCTTATTTTATATGGAAAGTTTTTATATAAAAAATAGAAAATATAAATAAAAAGAAAACAAATTACAGAGTGAAATGACAAGCATGCAAGAAAAGGTTTAGTTTTAATAAAGATATTTAGAAAATCACCAATTATGGATCTCATTGAATTCAAGAAGGAAAGGAAGAGTTTATGCATGATTCAATAAAATAAAATCAATTAATCTTTGATCACAAAATTTTTAAATTTGAAATCCTCATTTTAAGAATGAAAGAATATAAAAATCTTTCAATATTTTGATTTTATTTTTGAAATTAATAGGTTCCTCTACACTATAAATTGAAGCATAAGAAAAAAAAAGATAGACACATTAGAAAAACCTAGAGAGAAAAGGCTAGGAAAAGGCTAACAAAAAAATAGACTAAGAAGAGAAAAAAAATAAAAAAAACAAAAACACAAAAACCAACTAGAAAAAAAAAAGCAAAAAAAAAAAAAAAACTCACCTCCATACACAAAAAACTTATCGTTGATCACCTTCCTTTTATCTCTCTCCATTCACCATCTTCGGCGTCGATAACCTTTTCCTCACAACTTTAACATCACAACAACTTCATCATAGTCACATCGGCCTACTACAAAACTACCGTCCCATCTTCCTCCTCTTAACCGAACCCTTTTCTTTTTCTCTCCACCACAATGACCATGAACCAACCACCACCTTCTCCGTCCAAAACCCACACAAGCACCCTCACATAAACTAGTTGTCATAATCTAATTTTGACCCACTGATTCTCTAATTTGTTTTTGTCAAAATAAATAAATTTAAAAAATAATAAAAGATTGGGGAGTGAAATGACGAGTAAGAAAAAATAGGGACCAAATTTTAGATAATCAAATAATATAATAATAAAAAAATTAAAAAAAAAAAAAGGTAGTTGATTTTAATGATGATATTTGACACAATCACAGATAAGTCTATTAAAAATGAGTAAAGGTTTCCGGGCCTATTTTGAATATAATACAATAAAATATAAGTCAAAGCTTAATTAATAATTGACATCCTCTTCATATTTTAAGTAAGGATTTGATTTTATTATCAGGCTCATAAGACCTAAGTCTTAAATTATAGTGTCTTAGGATTTAAATAGTAATGTTTATGTTTAAAAGTAAGGATTAATTAAATAGTAATGTTTATGTTTAAAAACATGGGTATTATGTTTTGAATAAATCTATTATTTGCACTGTGTGTTTTTTTACCAACTTGTCAAAAACAAATCCCTCTAATATCAATTCAATCAGTTAAACATTTGTATTTCTTATTTCAGTGAATTGAGTATATAATTTACCTATATATATTATAAATGAAATACCTAGTGGGTGAAGATGTCTGCTTGGATAAAATTAAAGTTAATAATAATGACTCATATAGTGAATAATGGTAACTAATTTGCTGTGGTAATTTTTTATTTTTTTAAAATCACGCTCAATATATCAAAATTAAAATACACATTAATTAATTGAATATATATATATATATATGAATTGATGAAAACACAAAATGAAAATAACCAATCTAATCTTCTGTTTTTATTCAAAAGAAAATTTAAAATGTCATGTATAGAAAAAAAAACATAATTTCAACATGATATTTTTTTTAATATTAATACGGTAATGTACTAGATTGACTTGAACTTCATGGCTTAACTCATCACACTCTTGCCTCGAATGATAAATTTCATTAGGTTTAACAACTTTTTTAAAATTAATTTTTACTTAATAACAAAAATAATATTATTTAAAATTGAGCACTAATTAAATATATTGATATTTGTTTAAAACTATAATAATCTAAATCTAAATAAATTATGAAGAATAATTAAAAATCAACTAAATATATAATAATAATAATAATAATACTAAATTAAAAAAAAAAAACAAAGAAGAGAGCAACTCCTCCTAAACTATTATTAATGGTGATAATCCTCCTGCTCTAATGCTACAATCAAGATTGCCAGCGAAGCTTATATTTTGGGGCAAACTATTATTAGAATCAAGATTGTTGTTCTGTAACTCTCCCCAATCTCTATAATTAAAGGAACCGTAAATTTTGCACAATATAAATCACACTTGCAAGTGCTTGCCCTTCTGCATATATAATCTCTCTTTATATTTCATTCGCTTACCTGCATTATGAGGGTTTTGTTAATAAATTCTTAGCCCTAAAATGTTTTAGGAAGAAATAGTTCTGTGCTACTATGGACTGTAAAAGTGGGTTAATTTATTTATAATTGAGTTTTAATATTATGATATTTTATGTCATAGCATTAATGCTGGAGCAAAATTTAACCTGAAAAATCGATGGACGTCACTTTGAATTAGATCTCCAGAAAGCCCCTCAACCATAACTTGAAAGCAAGTGTTTTTCATCAGCGAATTCAATCAGGACGGGTATCCTTGCTCGTTTTTCTTAAAAAATAAATGGGTATGTCCAAGCTGATGGAGACATTAGACATGACTTATCTATTTTTGTTGGGAATTTATTTAAAAATATATTAAAATATTTTTTTTTTGTTTTTTTAAAAATTATTTTTAACATATTATATCAAAATAATTTGAAAACATCAAAAAATATTAATTTAAAATAAAAATAAATAAATTTTTAAACTCTTAAAAATATTTTTAAAATAAAAAACAAACAGTATTTTTCTCGCATCCTTTTGCTTCAAACACCTTGGGGCAACAAACTAACATGGAAAATGGGCTGCAACATGATGTTGAATATTTATGTAAAGGTTATTGGCATCTAGGCTCCGTTTGTTTGTAGGAAAGTAGTTTTTTGTTGGAAAGTAAATTCTGAGGAAGGTGAATTCCTGGAAAGTGAATTCCGGGAAAGTATTTTCCGATGTTTGGTAGTGTTATGGAAAATGAACTGGAAAACACTTTGCAGTGTTTGGTTGTGTTATGAAAAATGAACTGGAAAATAATTTATTAATGAATTAAATTTTTTTTCAAGTTTATCTAATATATATAAAATATTTAATATAAAATATTTAATCACTTACAATTGTCATAACCCAAATTTTGACCTTTTTTATTTTTATTATTTAAAAAAAAAGATGATGAAAAATAAAAATAAAATAAATGAAGAATGAATTAAAATTTGGGTTAAGGGCAACATGATTGGAAGTTTAAAGATTTAATTAAACTCTTGACTAGTTTAATCAATGAAATCAAGAGTTTAATTGAAGAATTAATGAGTTTGAGGACTTAATTAAACTTTGATTTAATCAAAAACCCAGGACTGTTGTGTAAATGGCGCTATAACTCAAGGATTCAATTGAATTTAATCCAAGGGCACAATTAGAAATCAATTATTTCTGATTAGGGTCCTAATTGTTAAGTTTACACTGTCTAGGGACTAAATTGAAAAACAGCCATGCCCAAGGACACAACGGCGTCGTTTTGGAAGCATTGTTCATCGTCTTCTACGCTTGTGCGGATGAAGCATGTTCAACAGGGAAATCTGCTGCAACAAATCCGGTCATGGACCATATCTCTTGCCCACGATCTCGTTCGTGGATTCCATAACAGTCCTGCAAATGGAGGACTGGTTGAGGGGAAGCTTCTCTATAAAAGGGGGGACGCAAGCACACCAGAAAAAAAAACCCATCATAAATAGAAGAAAAACTCGGGGAAGAGGCCAGCAACCAAAAACCAGGAACGAGTGACCGAAGACCAGAACAAAACAAAGGCAGAAGACGTAAGAGGAGGAAGAACAACAGGTGACGAACAGAGAGGAGAGGAATTGAAGGGAGACGAAAATCAAAGAAAAAACCTAGAATAACAGAGAAGCAAACGAAACAGAACCAGAAGAGTAGAGGAAAAGCAGAAACATAAAGCCTGCCAATCATCGTCTTCGTCACAGCACCTGAACCAGCAAAACAGAGGAAGAATGGCAGGGGAAACAAGCCAAGAACCACAAAAAATGGAGGACGAACAGTGACAATAAAAACAAGAACCACCCGAGAGAACCGGCTTCGTCTTCATCTTCAGGAGTAGCAGACCACATATAATCTCCCCTTTGCAATTTAATTCACTGCTACAGTAGCAGTGAATTCTAGCAATTCTAGCCCTCCAACATTTTAGGATTCTTTACCATTATAAAGCTCTCAATCAATATGGACATGGTAAGTGTTTATATACATCTTTTCTCTTAATGAATGTTATTTTAATTTTATTAACACTCAATTATAATGTTTTGTAAGAGTAAACTTTGTTATGCAATCCTTTTCAAAATTAATTGGTTCTCTAAATCTAGATCTCCAGAATAATAATCAACTATCTTCTTTGTTGAAGTTTACGCTTCTAGAGTTGGTTAAGCATTTTCATCTGCCTATTGTAGAAATCATCAAGATTCATCTATTTTGCCTTAGCGATGCACTATCTGCTCATTCCACTATCAAGAAGCAACTTGAGGCTAATGTTGCAAGTTTAGAATTTGAATTAATATCTGCAAAGCAAAAATTAAAAAAGATTACATGTTTTTATAGACTTTCACAACCCTATAAATATTATATTAGAAAGGGAGTCCAATCTTATACCAACCATTCTATTACTAAATATTTATCATACAAAAAACTTTTCTAATAATTATAGATATTTTCCCTCTAAGATATCTTAATCATTTATTTCAAAAAATATTCAAGAAGATTTAGATGATCTAAATTTAAATTCAGTATTTACCGATGAAATGAATTCCTTAAACAAAAAAAGCACGTAGTTGACTTGTTAAGAAAAAAGAAGAAAGTAAGGTGCAAATAGGTGCTTATAATTAAAAGCAAAGTTAATAGAAGCATAGAAAGGTACAAGGCAATGTTTATGAAAAAAAGCTTTACACAAATGTATTGCACTCACTATCAAGATATATTTGCTCATGTAGCCAAAATAAACTTAATTCAGGTGATATTGTCTTTAATATTAAATTTTAATTGGGCTTCACAAAAAATTGGACATTAAAAATACTTTTTTAAATGGAGACTTGGAAGATGAAGTATGAGCAATGAGCATACAACTTGAGTTTAAAGAGATAATTGACAAACATAAAGCCTTAAGACTAATCTTTATATGGCCTTAAACAGTCTCTAAGAGCTAGGTTGGAAGTGCAAGTTATACCGGATCATCTTCTAGTTATTGTACCTATATTAAAGGGAATTTAGTTACTTAACGAAGAAAAAAACAAAGTGTTGTGGTAATAATAAGCAGTGCATAAGTGAGCATGGCATAGATACCCGGTGAAAGCGTGCTTTCTCGCGTAGCTGTAACATGCAAGACTCGCTTCAATCTGTCTCGGGCACTACTTCTAGAAGTGCAAGCATGTATTTCTCTCTTTTGAAGCCTCAATGATGGGTGAACTAGTACTCTCTGATGTCAAGTACTCCAAAATATGACCTGGCACAACTCTTGAGACGTGAGATTTTCTACAGGCAACAATGCATGCAATGAATTCAAACAGATTTCCTTTGCATTCTTCGTAGGCCATGTATCCATATATCTTCATCAAGCACAGATTCATATGCTCGGGATACATGCTTTTCTGTAATTTGAACAAGGCATCTATCGTATTCTGAATCAGCAAATTCTGACTTTCAGCCGTCGTATTGTTTTCTTGCTAAGCCTCCATGTTCAAATACATGTGCGAGCTAGCTAGAGAGAGAGAGAGGGATGGCTACCTAGCAAGCTTTCACATAAAAAGCTTGGAAGAACACACCATTGATTCATACTTTAAAGACTTTAAGAAAGAGAGAGTTTGAGGTGAAGAAACGAGAACTCTTCAAATCTTCAAACAAACAAACAATCAAACATACTCAAGAAAGCGAGAGTGTGAGCGGAAGTTTGATGAAAAAACAGGCGTGAGAGAGAGAGGCATGCGTGTTGCTAGGCAAAGAAGAAAAAAGGAAAATCAAAATAATTAGCAACTACTATATATTAAATTTATAAAAAAATAATAAATTGAGTGGCACTGAAAGGAAAGGAAAGGAGAGGAAGGCTGGACAAAAGATTGGATTTGGGTTTTGGTTGGAGAGTATATCTTGGAAAATGACACTGGGGAGAAGAACAGGGGAAATTGTCTTGACCACCTTCAACAGCACTGACGACTCGCAAGCACACGAATGGAGAGACGTACTATTTCAAAAATCCATCAATAATCACCTCGCTACCAGTTCGCCAATCAAGCAGAAACGAAACTATTTTACAGCAATGGCTCAGGAGTCACGCTAGGCTTTTCGATAACAAAAGTTTTCACCTCACAACGAGTACATGATCTAACAGCAAAGGGTCAACGGCATACAAATATTATATGACAGCTTAACTAGCTAATAAAAGACTTGTACACCCACAAAGGAGCATCAACAATGGCTACCAGACTTGCACAGGTGAGAGAAGAGCACAAGACTTGGGCATCCAAATCTTGGAAAACAAAATATTTAAAATCCAAATCGTAAGGAACTCATTACACATTGGTATTCAACAATGGTAAATTGCCGCTGCTTAATATGTAAAGATAACAGGTAATGTACAGCCAAGCACGAGTCCTTTTGTAAATTACCAAGAAAAGAAAATATTGGAAACCAAGATTACAAAACCATTGTCTAAGATAATCTAAAATGCCAAAACAAAAGGCCATTTTGAAAGCAACTTCAAGCAACAATTCTGTAATGGCTTAGAGCAAACAGGGCAAAAAGATTTTAGATCATACTTAATATTTAAACGAGCATCAACATACTAAATAAAACTACTGTCAACAGTGAAGCATCATATCAGAATCCAACAACCAAATAAAAAACAAAACTCAACTGAAATACTTCTATTATATCTAGAAGTCATGAAGATAAATATCCAGGATTCTCAAGTCTTGCATTCACGAAAAAAAGTATTTATAATGACAACTTCCAATCAATCCAAAAAGGTATTTAACTACTAAAAGCACCAGAGGACTTGGGCATTCTGCAAGGAGCTTCTAATCAAACAAGCTGAATCCCATATCTTCATCCTCACTTTCCTCCTTAACCTCTTCCTGCAAAATACAACCAGCAAATCACCAGAGTTAAGAGAGCTCAAGAGCTGAAAACAACCACCACCCAATTCAACGACAAATACAACGCGTTCCTTTCTTCTTACCTTCTTCTTCTCCTCAACAACAGGAGCAGCATCAGCAGGAGCACCACCAGCTGGGGCAGCAACAGCAACAGCAGCACCGCCACCAGAGCCAACATTCAAGATGAGATCCTCAATGTTGCGCTTCTCAAGAAGCTTAGCAAACAAGCTTGGCCAGAAAGATTCGATTTGCACATTGGCTGCTTTAACCAATTCTGCAATCTTCTCTGCCTAAAAACATTAGTTAAAGAATCCGAGAAAATACACAGATCCGCTTGAAATCTCGAAAACAACTTTAATATGTTACAACGGAATAAAAACTTTAAAATGAAATATCAAATCCTATAAAACATATGAACGAAAGAACTGAGAAACAGAGCAACGATAATACAATTTGTCTAGGGTTCGAAGGATACAGTGATGGCGATGTTATCATCGTAGAGAATAGCAGCAGCGTACGTGCAAGCAAGCTCGCTAACAGACATCTTTCTTTAACCATTGAAAAAAATCAAAGAAAAAATAAGAAATCAGCAGACAAAGTTTCAGCAATCAACGATTTAAACGCAAAAAAAAAAAAAAAAACGATTGCATCCAGCTATCTATAAATAAACAGTGTTCCGGAAGAAAAGTGTGTTTACCTTGTGGAAATAAGATCTGAGGTTGGTTGCTTCTAAATCTCTGGCTGCGCTGCTGCAACACGAAATAATCTCTAGGGTTTGGAAACGAGAGGGAGAGGGGGGTTTTAAAGGCAGTGAGATTGGGCTCGAGTGGTTTAAGGGGTTCAGCGTTACAGAGCCCATCGTAAGAAGGCGAGGCCCATTATGTGATTCTTATAATGGTAAGCTAAATTTCCATCTCATATATTTAGACATGTTACCTTTTGAGCCCTGTAGCTTAGACATGTTCAGAACCCACCCTCATCATGTTTCCTAGAAGCGCCACGTTGCTGTTGGCAAGTGAATTAATTTTTAAAATCCCAATACTTTTTTGTTGAATATTATCATTTAAGAGAAAAGGATAACATAAGTAGAAAGTAAGGGAAAAGGAGGGGGGAAATTGAGAATGGCTAGTATAAAATAAGAAATAACGAGAATAGAGGGGTGATTTTCAGTAATTAAAAATGGCTACATTAATAGAAATTATTTTAAACTTTGAGTGAAATTGAGATTTGTTTTTTAACTTTAATTTCTTGATTTGAGTACAATGAAACTTTTTTTTTAGAAATACTTCATGATACTCAAATAAATAAAAAAATTCAAAGGTTAAGTTCAATTTGATCTAAAGTCCAAAATAAATTGAGGTAATTTAAACTTAAAAATAAAAGAGAAATATAATTAAAATTACAAGGAATCCTTCATAAGAGATAATTTTAGATCTCCAGATTAATTAATAGTTAGCGTGATATCAGCTTTTTTTTTCTTTTTTGGCCTGATATATTTTTTATTCAAATGATTAAATATTATTAATGATTATATTGATTATCGTGCACCTTACTTTTTATTTACTATCAGATTTTTATATCGTACATAGTAAAATATTAAAATATTAGTTTTGCTTCCACGAGCCTTCTGGCATAATCCCAAAATAACAAAACAACTAAAAACGAAGATAAAAAGTCAAATGCTTTTTTACGACTCCTCAGTCCTCCCAGTTAAAAAATGTCTTCTTCTTCTTTTTTTTTTGGGTCGTTGGGTTCTTTTACTGTTGGTGGCTTGGTGCTATGCGTGTCAACAGTAATTAAATGGTTTATTATTGATGGGGTTTTCTTTGTTTTTGTTTTTGTTTTTCTTTTTTTCTCTTCTTTCCTTAAAATTATAAATTGGTTTTTTTTTTGATATTTCAACTTCAGTCTTTATTTTTTTATTTTTTATTTTTATGTTTGATTTTTTTTATAAAAAAATTATTTATTTTCAATTTTATCTATCAATCCCTTTTTTTCATATGTTATTTTTTAAATTTAATCCTTATTCTTTTGGTTTTTTATTTTTTTCCATAACTCTTTTGTAAAAAAATTATTAGTTTTTAATTTCGTCTTTCAATCCAAGTTTATGGTGTATTATTTTTTCCCATTTGTTACTTATTATTGATTTTTTTCTCCCTTTTGTTAAAGTTATTTTTCTTTTCCATTTCACCCTATGATAAAAAATTTGTAGTTGCCCCCTGACTTATTTTTTATTTCTGTTTTTATCTTTATTCTTTTTATTGTTATTTTTTTATTTTATTTTGAGTCCTTTCATGTGATCACTTTTTTTCCTTCATTCTATCCTTCAACATTTCATTTATTGGGGATTGGGTTTCATGGTTTTTTTCATTTGTGTTGCTTCTAGTATAATGACCTTGATCATGGATTTGAAAAGTTAATGGGGATTGACATTATTTTTTTGGATTATTTTCTTTTTCAATTTCATCATTTGATATTTATTTTTTTTAGAAAAAAAATCGGCTTTGTGGTTTTTTTATTGAGTTATCCTAACTTTATGATCTAGAATGTAGGTTTCAAGGGTGTGTTTGTGTTTAGCTTTTGTGGTTGAGGTTGTGGTTGGATACAACCCATTTATGCACAAAACTCAACCACAAAAAGCTAATTTCTCTTGCTTTTTATAGTTTTTTTAGTGGATTCCACAATCAAACCTCAACCTCAACCTCTAATACAAACACACACTTGATGGGTTAACCCATGTTGTCTCACCCCTTGTTGTCTAGGTTAGATATATATCATGCTAACTTAGGTTAACTCGATCAGGTTTTTTTATTTTTATTTTTATTTTACCTGATTTCATCTTTTCATATTTAATTGGCTAAAAAATAAAAATCATCATTTTTCTACTTTTAAAAAAAGGTTTTTTCACAAGTTATTGTGATTGCTTTTTTTGTCTGTTTACTATCATTAGTTTTTTTCCATCTGATTAGAATAAAACCAACTTATTTGAACAATCAGATCCAAATTGTTGAGTTTTTGTTTTTTTTTAAACATGTTTATAGTACCTAAATATCATTTTTAATTGAAAAAATTCAAGTGGACTCGTGGCATAGCACATGTACACTTTAATTACACTGTATCCTAAAAGCATAGTTTTTAAACCCGGACCGGCCCGGCGGGTCGACCCGGGACCCGGCCGACCCGGGCACGGAACCGGTCCGGATGAAGGCCAAAACCCGCTTGGGAATTGGCCTGGTCAAACCCGGTCGACCCGGTGGGTCGACCCGGGACCCGGCCGACCCGGCCAAACCCGGGTGAGACCCGACCACTTTTTTTTTTACTTTCCCTGTCATTAAACGACGCCGTTTAATGACTCTAAAAACATACTTAGCACCGAAGAGCGAAGACAGACGAAGAACGAAGAACGAAGAAGAGGGTGTAGCAGAAGCCAACAAGGTGAGCAGAATCAGTGCCATATATACAGAGGTCGAGACCCAGAAGCAGGAAAAGAAGCGGTGCCTGCCATTCAGTCCAAAAACGCAACTCCCCACTCGTACCAGGTATGTTCCAGTCATGGATTGTGGATATGGTTGTGCTTTTTACCCTTTTCTCTAACCAGCAGATCCCATGAATTAGAGTCGCATCAAGAACAGGCAGCCCAAAATCTCTATGTTCTCCACAGCATCTTTTGATTGAACCGTGGACAAAAGTTTCTCCCTGTCGTCCGTTCAACTATTCTGATTCGAACTCAATTTTCAGGCTAACAATGGCGAGCATACTGATTGACTTGGATCGGGACACTAAACACTCTCTTGTTAAAATGTCCCGTGAGTGTATTGCATATCTATCTCAAACCTTTCTTATTGTTAGTATTTAATAGTCATGTTATTTTTATGGGTTTTCATATATGAAAATTAAATCTCTCATCACTTGGATCCATCTTAAATAGACTATTCACTAGTTAACGTATCCACGTTCCTGTAACGCCCAAAAAAATAAATACAAATCCTTAGGCATTGTTAATTATATTTTTATCATAAAAAAATATTTTAACTGTGAAACAAAAATAGTTGATAATTACACTTGCCAATATATAAAATTGCTTACAAAATTAAAAATAAAATTGAGAGACTGAGAGATAGATGCATATTAGGATATATAATCTAGTGACTTGAGGAGTTATTCAATTTTTCTTATTTAATTAGATATCAGGCATTTTTTATAACAAAATTAATAATTTATATCCCATTGAAACTAAATAATATGCTAGTATAATATTTCCTCTATTTAATAATAATAAAAAATAATTAGAACAAATAATTATATGATAATAAAAACATGCACATGTAATAAAATGATTGAATAAGATTTAAGAAAAAAACATAATGAAGGATAGTAAAGAATAAGCGACTGTTAATATAAAAAAACCAATGTTATAATCTCATTCAAAAACATGCACATGTAAGCGATTGTTCCTGGAGGCTGTAGTCATAAGCCATGAAGGAAGTCATTAGTTTAGCCCTCTAGCCATTCAACTTCAAGTAGAGCTAAATGCTTTAGCTTTATTCGTGCCTTCTCCTTGTTTGAAAGAGATTATGCTTTATTCCTTTTAAAAAAATAATAAATAAATAAACATGCTCTCCTCCTTTAACAACACCCTCCTCTCATATAAATATTTTGGAATTTATCTGGTTGGATGTTTTGTTTTAAATATTTTATAATTTATATTTAGTTTGTATTTTGGATATTGAATTAAATTTATATTGTTGGTTTATAATTTAAATTTGGTTTAAGTAAGTGTTATATTGTAATTAGTTATGTGTTTTTTTTATATATAGGTTTTTTTGGGTTGACCCGGGTCAACCCACCTGACCCGTGACCCAGAAGGTCGACCGGGTCAATGACCGGGTCGGGTTTCAAAACTATGCCTAAAAGGCATCAATGCCCCTTCACTGTTTACCTACACACACATCACTGTAGATTGGAGTAGTATAATGACGGATTTGTTCATACTAAAGAAACTTGTTAAGTATGCAGTGGGGAGGGAGATTGCCTTTTTCCATGAGATGCATTTGGTATTGAAATGATGATTGAGAACAAAATGGTCAGTTTGGGTTTTGCTGGGGCATGATAAGGCTGTTAGTCCGGCATGGTAAAATTGTCTACCCTTGGCACTAGGGCATGTCATGGCTGCCATACCCCAGGTTCTCGAATTAGGCAAGGCAACCAGACCCTAGGCTCTGGGGTCTAGGGTTCGAACCCAAGGCTTTTGGGTTTGCTGACCCCTGCAGGGGTTACAAACTCAGGCGTCTAAGTTTGGCTTTTAAGAGGGGCCCAAAGCTCTTTGCCCTGGCGTTGCAGCCAAACCTACTTAAACTCAGGTCAGACATGTTTAATATTATTATTTGTATTAAAAATAATTAATATTATTAATATAATAATTAATAAATTTTAAAAAATAACATTAACATTGATAAACAACCATAGATCTGATTTGAAGGGTATAATTAAAAATTATTATCATTAACATAATTGA
The DNA here is from genome assembly GCA_033617975.1 of Populus alba x Populus glandulosa. NCBI lineage: Eukaryota > Viridiplantae > Streptophyta > Magnoliopsida > Malpighiales > Salicaceae > Populus > Populus alba x Populus glandulosa. The sequence goes on along the minus strand of CM066144.1, from coordinate 16,333,259 downwards.
AAAAAATATATTATTATTATTGAAAACAAACCATAAATTTGATTTGAAGTGATTAAAAATGATAAGAACTTGGATCAGGCGAGTTTATTATTATTATTATTATTATTATTAATAAATTTGAAAAATAATATTATTACTATTGAAGAAAAACCATAAATTTTATTTAAAGTGATTAAAAACTATAAACTTGAGTTAGACAAATTTAATATTATAAATATTATTAAATTTGAAATAAATATTATTACTATAAAAAAAAACATAGATTTGATTTGAAGGATAAAATCAATTATTGTTATTATTGTTCTTAATATTAAAAATATTATTATTTGTATTAGAAATATTGTTATTTGTATTATAATTAATATTATTAATATAATAATTAATAATTTTTTAAAAAAATATTATTAATATTGAAAAACAACCATAGATTTGATTTGAAAGGTAAAATTATCATTATCGTTATCGTTATCATTAATAAATTTGAAAAATAATATTGTTACTATTGAAGAAAAACCATAAATTTTATTTGAAGGGATTAAAAACTATAAAAACTTGGGCCAAACAAGTTTAATATTATTTTAAATATTATTAAATTCATTAATATTATTAAATTTTAAATAAATATTATTGCTATTAAAAAAACATAGATTTGATTTAAAAAGCAAAATAAATTATTATTATTATTATTATTATTAACTTGGGTATCGCATCCCTTTCTAGACTTAAGAAACTTTGGGGCTGTAAAAAGTACCTGACCAAGTTTCTTGGGTGTGGCATGACGCAAACCCAAGTCCTCTAGGCCTTGCAGCCCCGCCTGACCCAAGACTCTAGGGTGTGGCGTCCAGACCCGAGGCTTTTGGATCTGGTATCCAGATCCAAGGTTAAAGGGTCTGGCGTTGCAGCTAGATCGAAGACTCTTGGGTCTGGCGTTTAAGAGGGATCCAAAGCTTTTGGGTCTGGTGTTGTAGCCAGACTCATTTGAACTTAGATCAGATAAGTTTAATATTTTATTACATACAAGGTTGTTAATTTTGTCTCGGTTGGCATTCTGTTTTTCTTATTGGAACAACACATTTCAATTCTATAACATTTTAGCATATCGTTTCAAGGTCTTTTGGGCGCACGTGCGCGTGCACCATTCAAAATATTAATTCAATATATATAATTCCAACTCAAATTTAAAGAGAAATTAACTTCAAATTATGCAATATAAACACAATGTCAAGTATCAAAACATAATTTTAAAATTTAAAACATTTCTAAATAGTCAAGAGTCAAGACTAAAGAGAACTTTAATTTAAAGTAATCCAACACAAATAAAATGCTAAAATATTAAAAAAATAAAATGTTTTATTGAAAAAAAGAAAAAATAAAAATTATAACCATACTGTTAATGGATATCTAAATCAAAGTTAATATCATACTCAATTATAACATTTATATAAGAGTCGAAGTGAAATGACCAATGTCTAATACCTCAAACATATAAAAAGTCTTCGCAAAGTTATCCCTTATTTACGAACAATAAAAAGTCCAAATAAACTTTCAATTACAAGAGTCCAGCTATGTTCCAAGAAGTTCCCATATTTCCGGTTACCTAAATCCTAACTTCAAAGAGTAGTAAACCCAATATGTCAAAAGGAATACACTATTTTACTAAACTTGACATTTTAGGTGTTTAGAAGCGTGATTATAGTTATTTTTAAAAAAAATTTATTCAAAAATATATTAAATTTTTTTTTAAAAAATTATTTTTAACACCAGCACATTAAAATAATTTAAAAATATTAAATTAAATAAAACCATTATGTACTGGGTATCAGCAATGAAACACAAAATAAAATCATATTCTGATCCAAAAAGCAGCCCTTCACATAAGAAAAGCCCACACAACAATTTCATTTACAACAAGGAATTACAGAAACTTAATTAGAGAAATGTGAAGAGAAACAAGAAAAAATTAATGAAAATAGTTATCTATCATAGTAACGATTCGCGGGCCAATCTAAGCAAAAATAATGTACATTAACTAGGAAGATGTAGCTGAAACAAGTACTCTACAAATCCTGCATACTCGATTTTAAAAACAAACAAACCAGAACAAAACAGAAACATCTCGGTCGGGATTTGAATAAAAAATTTAGAATGACCCAAGATTATGAATAAAATGAAATTTATTCCACTTATTTTTTTTTAAATGATAAAAGGTATATTAGTTATTCTGACCGAATAAAAAAGAATTTGCTTTAATTATCTAAACACACCTTATTCCACATTATTTTTTTTTAAAATTAATATGATTGTTTGGTCAACTTGTACGCTCTTCAATTAATTTCACGAGTTCTTAAGTTAACAACCATATAAGCTTCCAGTGACCCTGAAGTTTATCGAACTCAAACTAATAATCTCTGAAAAATAAATTTAAAACATGACGAGTTAAACTACACCCCCTCAATATTACTAAACAAAAATTAACCAACCATGCACAACTGAACCTAAACAAAAGGAAGCAAAACACGAAGAAGACAAATTTTCGAGAAAACGGTCTTAACAACAAAAAACCCCACTTTATATTTTAACTATTGCATTTATTCTGATAAATTACTGAAATACAAGCTAAACATTTTTATTTATACCAATTCCAGGTTTATCTTAAAAAGAAAAAAAAATCTCAATAAATAATTATAGAAAATGAAATATTATACTTGATAATTTTATTTCTCAACTTAATTTGATAATTTTATTTCTCAACTTAGTTTAAAAATCTCTATAATAATTCTATAATTATTTATTGAGATTTTTAATTTTCTAAACTAAAAAAAAAAAAACTAAGGAAAATTAATTTCCCTTCAAACATCCTGCATCACTACTCGAACTCTAATTTGTGAAGAGAGACGGAGAGTATCAACGTGGACATCTAATAGGACAAACTTCATGTATGATAGTTGCTCTTACATGCGCTATGAACTGATAAGCTGATTAAATGTCTCACAGCTAACATCGACAGCAACCATATTACAACAAACAGAAGTTACCAAGGATCTCCACACATAAAGTTCTGGTAGCTTATCCTGGCTGACCATCTCCTCTAACCACATGACAGCTTCATATTGCCTGCCCATGGAGGACAGACCCCTTATAAGGATATTGTAGGTGTCAGCTGGTGGCCAAAATGATTTAATTAACATCTCTTCCAAAACCTTACTTGCTTCAACAAATCTACCATCTCGACACAGCCCATCCACTAAAATGCCGTAAGTTTCCTGATTGGCAACACAACCCACCTGCTTAGCCATCCTTTTCAAATAACTAACAGCGATTGCCGAATTCCCTGCATCACATAAGCCTTTCAATAAGACATTATACAATCTTACATTTGGAACACTATTTCTCTCTACCATCTCCCTTTCAATTACATTAATGGCTTCACCACTCCTACCTTGTCTACACAATGCGGTGACCTTCGCTTCATAAGTCCTAAGTGATGGCCTATAGCCTCTCTCTTGAGTTTCATCTAGCACTTTATCAGCCTGACCAGTCTTGCCTTCACAGTAAAGATCAACAGCCATCGCTGTATAACTAGCCAAACTGGGAACTCCGCCTCTGATTAGCGCTTCATTAATCAAAAGCTTTGTGGCTTCTATATCTTCACAATTATTGCACTGACTAAGATCAAGACGGTGGCGGTATCGCTTAGGTGCCTTCAGCCCCTTCCTTAATATTTTACCAAGGATTTCCAAAGCTTCTTCAACCTGCCCATTATCACATAAAGCATCCAAAAGGGTTCTATATACTACGATATCCTCTCCGCTTCCCTTTTGAGAGATCCTCCAAAACATTGAGTATAACAAATGTGTGGCCTCGTTTAGCCTTCCATCTTCACACAACCCCCTCATAAGAATTCGATAACTATCCCTATTCGGATAGCAACCCTGATAATCCATCTCTTGGAAGACTTGCAATGCGAGGTCCGAGCGATTACGTTGACAAAGAACATCCAATAGCAGGTTTAAGGCACGAATGCGAGATTTCACTTCCCACCCACATGAGTTCTCCAAGAAAAAACGGTGAGCTGTTTCAAGTTTTGATTCCTTCACCAATATTTGCAAAAGGGTATTGAAAGATTCAGTCCAATTTACACAGTTGAATTTTGGAATATTCTTGAAGAGTGAGACAGCTTCACTTATTTGGCCTGCACTCGCATAGGTCTTGATTGCAGTAACAAAGACTGAATCTTTGCACTCACAGGAATCATCGCGCATCTGATCAATAACCTCTTTCATCTCAGCAATTCGGTCTGAGTTTCCAAGGATGCTGATCATGGTGGCATACACAGGACCATTGTGGTGATAGCTGGGGTATTTGTCTTTTGCATCCTTGAAAATCTGCAACGCCGTTAATGGATTTTTCTGGCTCCTCAAAATTTGAGAGAGTTGTGTTGGTGTTAGAAGCCTAGGCCACCTTATACTCATGGCAACATATGCAGTTAGTCAATAGCTAGAGCTCAGTGGAACACTTTTCATTAACAACCCTGCTTGAAATTGAAAAAAAAAAAAGTTATAGAAGAAGAAAAAGAAATGCAAACAAAGGAACTAAGTCTTTGAGGTAATGATTATCTTCAGAAGAACAGAAATAACATTTTTTTATCAGAAAAAAAATAAGCGATTGTCTTTACTTATTTGACCCGCAATTTCAATGAGAACTTCAGATCTATTTAACGATAGGCAAAAACTAACATGGGTGCTTTAATTGAAATTAAACATCAGCTGAAAGCTATGAAGGAAGCCGATGGGACCTTTTTTTTCTTTGTTTTATCCGATGAAGGCATGACATAACATATGATCGAGCTTAAATTATCTCAAATAAATTCTATATTATAACCAAGAATAATGCATAACCTGTTTAATTTATGCAGAAATAAAGAATTATTGTAGCATATACGATTCAATACAACAGAATAAAAGACTAATGCATTAGTCTTGGTTATAATATAAAAGGTAAGTGAGAACCAGAATAAACCAACCTTAGGTGCAGACTTGCTGGCTTGCTGCCGGCAGGTCTGCTGCTAGCTGGAGATTGAAGAAGACTGAAGAAAGCAAGAGGGATACAGAAAGAGGAGGGGAGATTCGGCTGGAGAGGCAAGTAAGAAACCTAGTTTTTCTTAAAAAAAAAATATAGGTGGGGGTATAAATGTAATTGTCTTAAACTTTAAGGTTATGGGTCGGGTTTAGACAGGGTTTCGGGTCGAGGACAGAGCAGTATCGATACCCTATCCAAACCTGATTTTTTCACTTCAAATATTATCCAACCCGAGCTAACAAAAAAAAAAAAAAAAATCATTCCGGTAAATTCAGGTCGGTCTTCACGGGTGAAATTGTCACCGCCAAAATAGAGCTGTTAAAACTTGAGGGAGATATTGTTTTATTATGAATGGAAAGACGTCGTTTTTGGCCGTCAACATTAGGAGGCGGTAAACCGCCATTGAAGTAGATAGAGAGTTTCATTGATCAGGCATCAGGTGCTCTCTCTCTCTCTTGTAGATTTTTTTTTGAACAAGTTAATTCCATGTGTTTAGATTTGCGTTATAGGAGTTCTTTTGAACAGGTTCCTTGTGTTTAGATTTGCAGGGCAGTTTTTCTTGTTTCCTGGGTGTTGAGGAACCATGTTGTGTTGTGTTTTTTGACCATTGCATAATATGCTTGTCATGTAACAGTTGGTATGTTTGGTTTCTTTGGAAGGAAAAGATTTTTGGATATTTCTGCTTGAAAACATCCATTCAGCTTAGGTGTCTGTTACATAGGTTTCTGATTGTTTTGTTCTTGTGTCTGATTGCTGCATCTTGTACCAGATACTCTAGGAAGCTCAAAGGTTAAGGAGTTCGAGAGACCCATGAGACTAGCTGCATTGTCTACATACTGTAATATGCTTGATATAGACAATTTTAGTGAACTTTCTTTTAGCATAACATAATTTTCCTGTTTTGAATTAACCAAGTTTCTTTTAATTTCACTTTTTACTAAGAAGTTGATGCAACCATGAAATGACTGCCTTTCTAGGAAGCATAGCCTCTTGCTTTCCACTTCCTGAGGGTTATTTGCTCTGCTTATAGATTATGCTCTGGGTGCTACCATATGTTCTTCTGTATGATAATTTCTGTAGTATTGCATGTCAAACAATATAAAAATTTGATCAGAGATAATCGTTCGTTTTATTTTGGCTGTTGTATTAGGAAGGAAACTGTTTGAGCTTGGACAGTAGTATTTCAAGAAGCTTGGTTGCTCGTTCCTGGATTTGTACACAAATGCCAAATTTTTAAGTGAGTCCGCAGCTTTTATCGAATCTATCTGCTATGAATAGAGATGGCATGTACCTTGTAAATTTGGGGAATATTTGAGATCCGAAAAAGATTCATTTTGTGGCAATTATAGAGATGAAAGAAGCTTTGTCATTGTATGAATGTCTAGATTTCAAGTGGTCTCATGGATTTCTTCTTCCCATTTATTTTGGGGCAACATCTACTCGAATTTTTGGGTAGACTCTTGAGCATAGAGAAGATAAGATGTCTACTAATAGTGTGTACCACCCTTTAACTTCCACTTTGTTATCAAACCTATGCTTCCACAATATTTTACTATAACATTTAATGTTATTAAATCTGATCTTGCTACGAGGTTAATATGGTGATTCATAGAGCCAGGTTTTAAATTAAACTAGATGAGAGTTGATTTAGTTAACCTAATCAAAATTTCTTTTTTTTAAAAAAAAATTAAAATAATATTATTTTAAATTAATTTAAATTAACCCAAGTTAACTATTCAATCCATGACTCGAGCTTTAAGTCAGGTCATGAATAGACCTGGTCTAATAACTTTGTTAAACATTAGTCCTGATGGTTGGCAATGACAAGGTCAAGATGTGCCGTTGAAAACTACGCGAGAATGCTTCCCTACCACAATTTGAAATCATTTATTTGCATCGTGAAGTTTGAAAAAAATGTTAGACGTATAGCCATGTGAAGCAGAAGTGATAGAATCTTTTCTGGTATGCTAGCCTAATTGTGTTCTTGAAACAGCTTATAGATGCGCTGGTATTCTTCTTCCAGCAAGAACATGTCTACAACTCATGTTGCTTTATTGTATGCCATTATCGATTTCAATCTTGCATCGGTATCATGACCTTCTCTGTTTGAGATGAGTTAAACTCAGTGCATTGCTAGAGAGGTAGACTCGGTGATTGAGTAGCTAGAGCTTGCAGGTTGTTTGGGTACACAACTCACCTGATGCTTTGTACAAAAAACTTGTAAAAGATTTCCCTGGTAACCTTTCGCGGATTTATTCTGCCTTCGCATTAGAACTAAGTTGCTATGAGAATTGGAATTCATGTTTAGGCGAAAGTCATCTTCAATTGGCAAGCTAGGCAGCAGGTTTTGTAATTTTCTAATTCTCCAGAAACTAACAAAAACGTGATGAGGAGAAAAGTAAGAACCTATGTTCATTAGCCATTGACCATGGACGCATTATCCATATCAATGATATTAGTTTAGATTCGTCTCATCATCATTTGTTTAGCCGAAACTTCTTCACCCACTTCCACATAGAATTCCAACTGCCACGGCCATGTGATGCAAACCCGCATGCCCAACTTTGGAACAGAAAAAGTACCATCACCCATTTGACTCCCCTTTGTGAGATCCCCTTGGATTCCAAACACACACCCCAAAAGATGTGATAATGCAAAAGAAGGGATTTGAATAAGAAAAGAAATGCAGGATGAAAGCAAAAGATGAAATGTAAAGGAGATGATTATCTGTAAACAGAAAAATATAAGGTGACAGAGACACCATCTTCTTTCCCCCGACTAATGTTCTGATCCTATTATAAAAAAGCAGTCAATCATGAATAATGAAGAAACAAAAAATAAAATAAAAATTACAAGTTAATGACTGAGCTATCCATAGCCCAACTTTCTTGTTGACCAATATGGGCTCAAAGATATAAAACCAATCTTTGAACCCTGATTGCTGCCAAATATAAACAGGAGGAAGTCATCGGATGCTCTCTGCCTCCGAGACGTAATAATCTGCTGATTAGTATCTGAGGTAGAATCCAATGCCAATATTGGATTCCACCTTATGCTAATACATGAAATGAATATGATTTCTTTTCCTAGTTAACGCTAACAACTGCTTGAGACTCCCTAGTGTCCTAGACAGAACACGTGTGATGATGAAGTTGATAATGTCGGGGGCTTGAAAAATTGAAAGAGAGTTAGTGGAGTGAGCTTTTGTATCTCAAATGTCTGTTTCCATGAAATGAACAACCTGATGCTGAATTTTTGGATTCTTCTGATGTTATGCTAACTGATGATCATGCATAACCCTCCTTTTGAATCAGTGACATGAAACAATGTTTTCCTTATTTCTTCTTCCCCATTATGTTTTTCCTGGTCTGCGATTTGTGGATGTTGTCAGTCCTGTGAGAAGACGACGAACTTTCCATACTTATTATTTGGTTGGTGAGTTTTGTTCAGTAGCTGTTCCAGAGGCTTGCAAAGCACCTGTTCCTGCTCCCGCCACCCCTGTATTTGCTGTTGGTGCTACTGCTGCTGTTGTAGTAGTTGTCATAGTCATTGTGGCTGCACCTGTTGCAGGTTACATTCAAATGATCCTGTCATTGGCCTTATGTTAAGTAAACTAGCATCGAATGGATAAATTTGACATGAACAAGTCAGGGAAATTATTAGAATGAACACCTGCAGTTGTAGTCGCCATTGCTGCAGAAGAAGGAAGTGATAAGATTCCTGTAGAGCCAAACTGCTGAGGTAAATAAGGGTACTGTACCATTTGGGGATATTGAATTCCAAAACCGTGTGCTTGGCTACTCTGTGCATACGGAGTGTAAAATGGGTAGAAATTGTGTTGGAACATCCCTGGTGTTCCTGATGCCCCTCCAGTGGTATAGTAAGGTGAGAATTGCTGACCTCCATAAACACCATAATAGCCCTGCAAACAATGCCATAAGACTGGTCAAACAACGCAGATGAAACTGCTTGTACAAGACATTAGCTATACAAGTATATCACGTCAATACAAACCAAGGGATACATGGCATCCTGTGAATATCCAGTGTACCTGTGCGATGACAGGAGGAGGAAAAGGTAGAATATGATAAGATAATGAAAACAGAAAATTGAAAGCATATTAAAGGAGAGTGAAATTGAAGAAAACATTCCCTGGTGACTTTTATTTGTTACTGTTTACTTACCCATAAGTTGAATAAGGAAATGAGTATTGACCAGTGGGTTGATGGGTGTATGGAGCTGCGGATCCAGGATAAGTAGGTGAAGCCACTACTCCATGTACTGGTCTAAACCGTCCTGTGCCTGCGATTTCATTTTTTTCCCTTAAGTAAATACTTTAATCCTCTTGTTCAGTGAATACAGATCTACATTTCAGTTAGCAAGCGGACGAATAGAGTAATTATAAGCTTGTTACAGCTATCTTGCCACGGTTTTTAAAGACAATATCAACATGGTGTGGGTTCAAAAATTGGAATCTTTACATGTTTTAAGAATGAAAGACAAAAGGGCATTTGCCCCATTTTTTGCGTTGTTTCATGGAGCAATGTTGGTTGAATATTCAAGGGATAGTTAACTTTTGCACAGAAAGTGGATATATATATATATATATATATATATATATACATACATACATTGAGATGAGCAAAGTATTCTAAAAAATATCTGGGAAGGAATGGAAAGGAGATGACAGAGAAGAGAGAAAAGGACCGTGTTGAGCGGTTGGTGGTCGAGTTTTTTGTGCACCAAGTGATGCAAGATTGCAGTTTGCCCTCCTTCCATCGATCACCGGAGATGGGTTTTGACAAGCTCTCATGGCTGCATCTGGATCCTTAAATGTAACCTAAAGAAACAAGAACAAAGACCCACTTTTTACCGAATCATGCAGTGAGAGGAAGACAGGGAAATATACCCCTCGCAAAAGGGAAAGAAAAAGGAAGGATAAAAAAAACAAAAAATGGGCTTACAAAGCCATATCCCTTGGATCTCCCTGTATTCTTATCTGTGATAACAACAGCCTCCAGGATCTCTCCAAACTGTTCAAAATAACGCCTCATGGTGTCTCTCTGTGTCTCCCAGGCCAAACCACCAACAAAGATTTTGGTAAAAGTCGTGTCATTGTACTGCCCTGAATTGCCACCACCCACCATCTGAAATTGCCTTTGTTGAGCCATGACGATATACAATATTGCACACCAAAGAACAAAATACAAAGAACAAGGCCCGGATAAAACAAGAAAAAAAAAAAAAAATGTTAACGGAAGAACCACCCTCCAGCCGGAACAAAAATCAGTAGAAGACCCCCCTAGAGAGACCAAATATAGAGAGAAATACGAAAAGACGGTAAATAAAGCCAGAAAGAGCCGTTTGTTTTGGTGATGATCACATCAATCAACAAAACAAGCTCTCTTTCTTTTCTACACACACCAAACACTCGTGTGCCTGTCTCTCTATCTATATCTCTGTCTGTTTTTCTTCCTCTTGTTCTTGTTCTTCTAGTTGTTGTCTTTCTAATGCTTTAACTGCCACTTTTTCACAACCACAACTCCTCAGATTCCTCAACAACGATACCCGTAACGAGAAAATCATTACTGTTAAAGGGAGAGAGAATAACAGGAGAAGAGAAAAGAAAGAAACCCTCCAATAAATAATAAGTACTATATTTATATACCCGAAAATAAATATATAGCATACATAGCACAAGAGAAGGAGAGGTGATAAAATTAAGAAGAAGGGAAAAGGAGAAGACAAAAAAGCCGCTAGTGGACACCCACGACAATAGTACGCAAAGGTTGTCCAATGAAATGTTAAGAACCAACTTTTTTTTTTTTTTTTCCCTGTATCAGCCACTCTCTCTCTCTAATATTATGGGAAGACTACAAACCAGTCCTATCCTATACAGCCACTGACAAATAAGCCCTCAACCCTCAAAGTAATTTTCCATGAGGTTCACATATTCACCCCTGTTAACATCACAACCAATGATACTATTTCTTGAGAAAAATCAACAGCGTAGGTGATGGTCAGAGTTTGAGTCTTTTTAGAATCATTAGAAATTTATATTATTATTAATTTTAAAATTTTTAAAATTAGTTAAGATACATATAAAATAACTCATACATTTATATTAGTTTTAAAAAACAACATTATAAGATTGGTGGAAAGATCATCTACTGCAATGTTAATTTATAATCGATTGTCTTGTGATTTCTTTTGTTGTTATTTTTACTTGTGAAATACCGTTGCTCTGAAAAAATATAAAAAATGTGCAGATAATCTCAGCAATTGTAATCACTTTACTCATTAACAAGGTTTTGCTACCATAATTAGCCTTTTTTTTGGGGATGGAAGGAAGGAAGGAGCTGGCGGTAGGCTCCCTCAAATGTTTTTTGTAGATGGTTGTAATTTTATTTAATGTGTTCTTATATTTAATTAATCTACAAAATCTTAAAAAAAAATGCCTTCTTCATATATCTTTTTCTTTTAGAAAAGACCATGCAAGATGCGAGAAAACTACAATATACCTGATTTTTTATGCATTTATTTAAACACACAAAACAAGTCAGATAATAGATTATTTTATTTTGGGTGTTGGAATTTTGTTTTTTTAAAAATATTTTCAGAAACTTCAGTTCAAGCTATTAGATTAGATGTGGAAAATTGTATGAATAAAAGAATCATGAAGTTGCATTTTGTAAGGCACTCACATTCTGATTGGGAAAGCTATAGCTGGCCATAACCTTTAAAAAACTACAAATTATAACTCCTGAAAATGATGCATGGAATGAGCTGTGACATTAGTTTTTAAAGCCACCGCCATAACTAAAATTACACTCATAATCAAACTAATGATCCCTATATGAACACTCAAAATTAACAAAATATTAAACCCTTACAAAGGCAATGCACTAAGCTTTGGGGATAATATTTTTTTTTCACTGTGATACAATTAATTTTTAAAAATTATATAGAATTAAATTAATAAATTTGTTTTGTTTTATAAAGTAAAATCACTAATTTAATCCTAAAATACTATAATTTAATACCTATTACTCTAGGATATTTTTGTATTTTTATTTTTTAATAATAATATAATTACTTTGATATTTTTAAAGACAAACTCAATTAAACTCTCATATAAGGGTTTTTGTTTTCATCATTTAACAATTTATTTTTTGTAATTGAAATTTTCAAGGTACTCAGAGGTATTGATGTAAATTACATTTCTTAAATATAATTAAAAAAAACATTGTGGAGTGTGCATGACATGCATCAGTGTGTGGACGACTCCTGCACCATTGAAATGGCACGTGAGGGACAATTTAGCCATCAAATATAAGGCAGTATTTGGAAGGTATCAACGTCCTAGTCAAATAAGATGGCGTGTGGGTCAATATTTGTAGCGGTTTAGAATCAACAATCATTTGTTCCCTTCCTTCTCTCTCTCTCCTTACCTGGATTTCCTCACCAACTCCTTAAAAATTCAAGAACAACCCTTTAATTTATTGATTCTTCAAAATTGATCTTTTTTTATTGTGATTTTTTTATCCTGAATAATTTATTGGATTAGACCACATTATTTTGATTGTTATTTTTTTGTTTGGAATTATTTTTTTAGTTGAATTTTCTTTTTTTATTTCACCATCATTTGCTTTTTTTTTTCTTTCAAATTTAATCTCTCTTCTTTTTATTGTCAATTTTTAGCCTTGACAAGGTTTTTTTTTTTTTTTTTTAAATCATGAATGATTTTATTTTATTATTTCACCTTGCTTTGTTTTTTTTCCCCTGTGAGATTTAATCTTTATTCTTTTGATTGCTAATTTTTTTACTTTAATTTTTTTTTAAATTTTTAAATTTTAAATTAGCTCATAATAAATTTCTTGATTGAAACCGGATCCAGGATTTCACGGTTTACTAGTGTTTAAAATTTGACCAGGTTTAGAATATCTGTACAAATTTGCTTGTTTCTTTTTTCTTTTTCTAAACTGATTTTTTCTTATTTCTATTCTTTTTTTGTTATCTTTTTGCATTTTGATTTTATTGGTACAAACTACAAATATTTTTCAATTTCATCCCTTATGATTCTTTAATCTTTTAAATTTGATACTCATTTTTTTAATTGCTATTATTTTGTTTAGTATTATTTTTTTAAAAAAAATCAAATTTCATCCTCCTTAACTGTTTTCTTTCAAATTTTATCTTCATTTTGTTGTTGCTTTTCATGTTTTCTTATTAATAATTTTTCAACAATTTTACTATTTAAAATTAAATTGATTGACAATTAAATTTTGGTCCATGATTCAACAAGTTGCTTTTTTTTTTTTTTTAAATTAGACCAAACTTAAGAGATTGTCATGCATTTTCTTAACCCCCCCCTCGTTTTTTAAAGTGATGTTTTCTTCTTCTTTTTCTTTTTTTAGTTTTACTTTTTAACTTTTTATGGTTTTTCTTGGTTTTTCTTTTGTTAGATTAGTATTGTGTTATTTGATAATACAAATAGGCTCGTTATTTCATAATATATAAAAAATCATATTATTTATAGAATAGTTATTATATTTTATTTAATGAATAAAAAATCTTTATAATAATAATATTACAACTTTTATATTAAACTAAAAAACACCATACCATCATAGCTAACTTCTTCTTCTTCTTCTTTTCTTTCATTATATTTTTTTCCAATCTCTAGCAAGCCCGCGATAAATAAGTGAAGCCATTATTTTCTCTTATTGTTCTACAAGAAATCCTCTCTCTTCCTTGTTGGCAAGAAACCCAGCCAACCACAGTGACAGTTCGTGGTGTAGGGCCGAAGAAACCCAGCTGAGCTTAAGCAGTTTTTTGCTAAACAGCTTTTTGCAAGATTTTAATTTTTTTTTTTTTGCTAAAATTGAGTACGGTTTGTACTTTCTAGATCGTTTTGATGTGCTAATATCAAAAATGATTTTTAAAAAATAAAAAAATATTATTGGCATGCTTTTCGGCACGAAAAGCTATTTGAAAAGCAACAATTACCACACTTCCAAACACCTATAAGGATAATATAATGGTAATTTGAGAAATAAATCTTATAATTTGAAGTTTGTTTGTTATGTTTGAAGTATTGGTTTTGTGGGTTTTAAGTTTAGATTTCCATTGTGCAGGATGATGATGATGATCCGATGAGCCACAAAAGCACACACTCATACTCTCCTCCTCCAATCTTCCACCACCACCACGGAAACCACCAGTCTTCTCTCCTCTACCTCCTTTTTTATAACTACCTTCGTATTTAAATTTAAATATAACACTACGATTTCCACTGAAAAAGACACATAAGCATTGATTTTCCTGATTCTCAAGCCTAACTTGGGTTTCTTTAATGGAAATGTAGAGGGATTAATCATTAATGGAGAGGCGCCGAGCAACTTTCGGGACAAATAAGAATACTTGGAGGGCTTGGGACTGAATCGTCACTATATAGATAAGTTGGGGACTGATTTGTAGTAAGGTTCGATAATACTATACATCTCGATATCCAACACCTATTTGTCGGGTGGGTCAGCTTAAACATCTGCTTTGCTGTACTCAACCTTCCATCCTCACCCTCTCAGTAATGCAGTACAAGTTGGCCGACGGTATACCGGAGGCCCGTAATTGTTTTTTATTTAGGTGTGTAAATGCATTTCAAAAAAATAAAAAAACTAATAATTTGGGTTATAGTTTTTACAGATTTAATAATTTGATTTTATTTTAATTAAATAATAAAAAATAGATAATGATAATAAGAAAATAATTTTTTAAAAAAAATTATGATAATCTTAAATAAAAAACATTTAGAAGCATGAAATTAGATTAAAAAAAAACACCCTACTCGAGTTGACCCAAGATAACATAATAAACATATAATTTGAGTAATAAGAGGCGAGTTAACCGAGGTTATCCCACAAAACCGGTGGCTTAGATCATGAGATTATAATAACTTGATAAATTGTTTTTGAAGAAAGCCACAAAGTCAATTTTTTTAAAAAAAATATTGACTCGCGTTAACTTTTCAGTCATGTGCCAGGGTAATTAGATTAAAAGCAGCATATATGAAAAAACTACAAAGCTCAATCCCAACAAAATAAAACATTAAAGGATGTAATCGAGAAAACAAAATTACACAAAAATATAGAAAAAATAGCAATTAAAAAAATCAAGATGAAAATAAAAATAAAAAATAAATTAGATGACAATTATAAATTTTTGACTGGGGGGTTAAATTAAAAAGAAAAATAACTTTAGCAAAAGAAAAAAAAACCCAAAAGAATTAGGATCAACTTGAAATAAAATAATACACCATAAACTTGGATTGAATAATAAAATAAAAAACTTTTACAAAAGGATTAAGAAAAAAATAAAAAAATAAAATAACAAGGATCAAATTAAAAAAATAACATATGACAAATTAAAATTGAAATACTAAGTTGAAAACAAATAAAACTCTTATAAAAAAAATCATAAATCAAAATAAAAAAATAAAAAATTAAAATTAAAATATCAACAACTAAATTTACCTCTTCAACAAAATTTGGAGCGCCACGCACCCACAAAATATTGCGTAAGAGAGTGCACGCACTGTTTATAGGTTGACTTTATTTTTCCTTGATATAAAATTATTGGATAGCACGAAATCTTATGTATAAATTGCAGCCTATATAATTTTCAACCGATAAAAAATGTCATCTATGTAACGAGTGCATATCATCATGAGCTTATATAATTGTTTTTTATTTATTTATTTTTTTTTTATTTTTAAAAAAGGTAGCAGTCACCCTCTCGTCCCACCTCTGCGCAATGTTATTAAACCCGGCCCGGCTCGGCAGGTCGATCCAGTAGCTGGACCGGTCCGGGTTTAATAAAAGACCGGCTGTGGCAACAGCCCGGTCAAACCCGGGCGACCCGGAACCCGAGCAAACCCGGACAAGGGGGTTTTTTTTTTTAATGTGGGATAAAAAAAAATTTGGTTTAAATATTTCAACTTAAAATGATAACATAGTATCTTTTCAATGTGGGATTTGAAGCCCTTTCATATATATACTTTATGTTCACATGAAAAAAATTATATTTTTTCAATGTGGGATTTGAAACCCATTAGTATATATACTCTATGTTCCCAAGAAAAAAATCATGTTTTTTCAATGTGGGATAAAAAACCTTTTGGTTTAAATACTTCAACTTAAAAGGTTAACATAATATCTTTTCAATGTGGGATTTGAAGCCCTTTCATATATATACTCTATGTTCCCATGAAAAAAGTTATGTTTTTTCAATGTGGGATAAAAAACCTTTTGGTTTAAATACTTCAACTTAAAAGGATTATATAGTATCTTTTCAATGTGGAATTTGAAGTCCTTTCATATATATACTCTATGTTCCCATAAAAAAAGTTATGTTTTTTCAATGTGGGATAAAAAACCTTTTGGTTTAAATACTTCAACTTAAAAGGATTACTTAGTATCTTTTCAATGTGGGATTTGAAGTCCTTTCATATATATACTTTATGTTTCCATGAGAAAAGTTATGTTTTTTCAATGTGGGATTTGAAACCCATTAATATATATACTTTATGTTCCAAAAAAAACGTTATGTTTTTTCAATGTAGGATAAAAAACTTTTTTAGTTTAAATACTTCAACTTAAAAGCTTAACATAATATCTTTTTAATGTAGGATAATTTTTTTTTTAAATATTATTTTAAACTTCATTATTTATAATATGTATAATCTATATTTACATGTATTTTTTCATATGAAATATTAAAACTTTAATTTTTTTTTAAAATTTTTCTGGGTTAATCCGGGTTGACCCGAGTTGACCCGAGTTGACCCATGAAACCTGAGACCCGACCCCTTGGCCGGGTCAACCCCCGGACCGGGTTTAATAACTATGCCTCTGCGGTAATTTTAAGGCACACAAAAAGACGCAACCGGTGACGTTAGTTATAATTGTATGTACATTGCTCTAAAATGTCGTTCAATTATTATATCCCATTTATTTTTACTTTTTAAAAAAATTTAATTTTTTTCAAATTATTTTTTTTATATATATTTTGATTATTTTACTATACTGATATAAAAAATAATTTAAAAAATAAAAAAAAATTATTTTAATAGATTTATGATAAAAAATACTTTAAAATACAATCACCACCACACTTCCAAACAACTCAAAATACTTAAGACTTCTTTTTATTTATGATTTTGGGCCTAAAATCTATTTTATCCATTCAAGTGTTTATATCTAACCCGCTATAGTTAATTTTAGTATTGTATCTCACTCAAGATATGTCATGAGATATGTTGTTGGTCAGATTGGTTAGATGACTATAGATATGCTGTTGGTTGGACTAATTTATTTGTTAGTATGGAAAGAAAAATGTTTAGTTAATGCTATTGTTTTTTTTAAATAAAAATAATTTAAGATTTAGATAATAAAAAGAGACCGTACACACCATCAGAGCAACAATTCAGAAACATGCTTATATTTAATCAATTTGTTTCATTTAATTTAAAATTACTCCTTTTAAAAAAGCTAAATTTGATAAGGATGGAAAAACCCTGAGATAACCCGTTTTATTTTCAAAATAATTGAAAACTCCCATTGAAAGTGTAAAAAAAGATCAATTTTTAATTAAATAAATGTCGAATGATGAAAATAAAAAAATCTTAAAAAAGACATAAAAACAACAAACTCAGGCTAATTTTTCAAACCCGCAATCCGTTAAATCTTGGACCTGAGCTCAATCAAGAAACTCAATGCCTAGCCAATTTAATCTTGAGGGATGAAATTGAGAAAAAAATATCAATTTTAAAATTTTTTGAAGATGAAAAAAAATAAAAAAAAATGAGGATCAAATTTGATAGGAAAAAAAAAATTAAGGTTAATGAAATTGAAAAAAAAATAATTTTAAAAAATATTTCAAATAAAAACAAATAGCAATAAAAAAAATAAAGACCGAATCTAACAAATGAAAAAAATATAAGGTGATAAAATTATGAAACCAATCAAAATTTATAAATTATTAAAAATTAAAACAAAGAGTAATAAAAGAACAAGGATAAATTTAAGGGAAAAACAAACTAGAGAGATATTTTGAAAATTTAGATCGCTAGTGCAAAAATGAAGAAGAGAAGGGAGAAAAAAAAACCACTAGCACTAAACCATAGGATCAATGACATGCGCCACCCAAACATATAATTTAGACACCGCCCTGAAAGCCTATGCCTAGCTACTGGATGTCACTACCCAAGATGCATGGATACTGTTTGTGTATTGCCACCTTTATTTTTTAAAACAATTTTAATCATTAGCAAATGATCAAATTATCTTTTGAGATAACCTAAGAACTATATATATAAAAAAACCAAACTAAAAAAGAAAAAGAAACCCCTAAACTAAATTTTTTTTATTATTATTATTTTCAAGGGTAATAAAGTCATTTAATAAGCAAATAGAAGGTCTAAAAAGCCATTGAATTCTAGTTTTTTTTAAGCCAAGGTCAAATAAGTAAATTCACTGTACCAAGAAAATACAATGCCCTAAATAATTTGCTAATAACCAATAAATCAACTGGGAAATGATAAAATACCCCCACCAACTAGCCCATTGCTTCTTGGGATGAGGGGTAAAATGGTAGAAATATTATTTCAATTCATAATATTTTGTGTTTTATAGAACAGTGTGTCATTGATACTTCTTAGATTTGTTTTTAAATATTTAAAGCAAGGTAAAACATTATCTTTCTCACAAGTGTCTCTTGAATATTCAACATAAAAAAAAAAAGGCATTCATTTGTTAAAGAACAACTTAAAAGTTTAAATTTTAATGTCTCTAAAAAAATGATTTTATATTAATCTTTAACATGTCTTTTAAAAGATAATTTTTTATCTTAAAACTTGTACATACCCACTATTATTTTGTATTTAATTTTATTAGTTAAAATGAATGTGATAAATTACAAACTCATGATCATTTAATCGCTATAATATTATATCAAAATAAAAAAATACAAAAGATTTCACAAATGGTTTTATCTTACTCTCTAAAACTATTTAATATCTTAATAACAATTATTTATAGAAAAAAATTAATTATTTTGGATTTTGAAATAAGTTCATGGAGTGTTTGAATTTCATCTCTAAAATTTGACTCTCATTGTAGTCTCAACTTTTCTCTATCCATTTCCATATATCCATAATGATAACGACATGAAAAGTATGTGTGAATTTCAATTTCATCTATATATCTCAAAATCCACAATACAAAAATAAATAAATTAGAATTGATAAAAAAAATGTCAATTTATACGAAAAGAAGATTTTTACACGAAGAATGAATGCCCGCACTAGAAAGATGCTGGCGACACATGTATTAGATATTCAATCTTGTGTTGGCAATTTATATGTATATGCATATATAATTATTTTCAATGCTTGTTCTCAATAATAAATAAATGGATTTTGTATACTATTAATATTAAGTGATTCAACATATTAATAAATAATTTTTTTAAAATTTTTGTTTTTATTTCATCATTCATCATTTATTTAATTAAAAATTAAAAATTACTTTTTTTATTGTTTTTATATATTTTTTCAGTGATATTAAAAATAATACGGGTTATCTCCACTGGACATAAATAATTCTCTGACATGACTGTCGCTACCACACAAACGTTTTTGCTTTGGACTGTCGAACAGATCGGTCAAACCTGACTTTCTATTTTTTTTTTATTCTTAATATTTGCAACTTGTAATTTCAAGAATAGTTTTTATTTTAACTTATCTTTTTCATATTTTATCTCTCTCCTGCAAAATTCAACCATTTTCATGACGGCTCTGTTGGCGGTTGCAAAGGCTGGGCATTGAGAGGATTGTATTTGTCATTTGTGCTGCCTATTTGCTGTCCACTGCCGTAGGGGAGGTGGAAAAAGAGTTCACTCTTTCATAAAAAGTTGATAATGACAGCATATCCAAATCTCGTTTTGGATAAGCTTATGAAATATAACGGGCTTTATCGCAACTTTTAATTCGTGATTTTTTTCTCATACTAAAATAATAAAATTAGTTTTAAGTTGGTGATTTTAGTTCATCATATTTCAAAATAATAAAATTATCACATAATAAATCAATCACATAATTGTATAGACAAATTTAATAATTCGTGAAAGATTTATTACCTGTAAACTATATTTATCTAATAATTTCTATAAATGTTGTTCCATATTTTAGCATTTATGCATTGGGAATGAATTTTAAAAATAATTTCATATATATGTTTGTAAATTTAGTAAAAAAAGCTAGAAGAAATAAAAAAAAGCCCTCTTCCATATATTATAGGATCATCATCCGCTTTTGTCCCCTAAAACATAACATATTTATTTAATCCAAATCTTTCAAAATAAATTAATATCTTGCTATCAAATATACTATTAATCAATAACTCACTGAAACTAAGCTATTTGTATTCCTCCCTTTAAAATTGTGGGTGTTGATGCTAAAATTGGCATCGGAAGCGAGGCAATTGAAGATATTACACGACGTGTGGAAGAAGATAAAAATATAGTCACGCAAGTGAGGTAATTATTAATATTTTGCTCTTAAAATTTTATTACTCATTATTTGATATACAATGAATAATTTTAATAAACCTCATAGGATTCTAACTCCTTCTTGTTTAAGTATATTTTTAAACAAGATTCAACAAACTAAAAAAAAATTATACTTAGTGTCTCCTTACAAAAACCAAACTACTCTAAATTATGAGAAAAAAAAAGAGGAAAAAAACTTAAAAAACTAGAAAAGTTAAGCTAGAAAATGAGGTGAAGCAAAGTGTCAAACTTTGCAAAAACATATATTACAAACAATGAAGAAAAACAAACCTGAAACATTCTTCTTCAACCTTTTTTTATAGACAATTTAAAGAACAAAAAATAATGAAATCCCCTCCATTAACAACTTTAATTATTCTCTATAAAACCAAAATTAAACATGACAATTTTTTATTCTAAAAAACTACAAAATTGTCCAAAATTGTTTTTATAGTCCAAAAACTTATTTTATAATAAACTCAAACTCAGGCCTAGGACTAGTTTGAGCGGAGCTAGGCTGAGCTTGTGTATGAGTTTTAGTTCAAAATCTACTTTGCTTAGAAACTCCCTACTTATAAAGCTTGGGTTCTTTAAGCTCAATTTTAACTTCTTACCTTCCCATTGTATAAACAATAAGGAAAGTTTGTTTCTTTTTTATGTGGGATAAAGTTTTTTTTAGAGAATTTTGAGTTTCATCAAAACATGCTAACTAAAGTTTCTTTGAGATTAATTTTTTATTCACCCTTAATTTATTTAAATCATGTTAATGTTTCATTTTAAAAAGTTTATGTTGGAAATTAAATTCCAACAAAGTTCTAACTCTAAAAGTGAGTGGACCACACTTTTAATTTGGTCATAAATGTGCCAATTAACTATGATTTTAAACAAAATTCCAACAATTCCCTATATGAATCGAAATTGTTTGACCAATTTAAAAACAACTCAAAGATTCATAGAGAGAAGCTGATTTGGTGGATCACTACATCAGGAGAGGTAGAGGTAGCTTTTAGCTTTGAATATTTCTTAATGAAATAATATTAGATTTACTCGATTGACTAGTGAATGTGATGTCTTGAAATATCTAGTCTTTAATATAAACTAAGATAATAGGATTCACATAGCTATCCACTTATATATATTTTTTTATGTTCTCACAGTCATGTTCATTTTATCCCTGAACAACTTTTGATTTCATAAGTGCTTTAAAAAATTTAGTTTTTTTTTTAATTCTAAAAAAAATAATAATCATATTTCTCACTTATAAGGTGATATTTCATTAAGAGTATTATGCTATACTCCATTTAAACTCCATTTAATATACCAAGATATGAAAATCATTAAGAATATTGCTCATCCTTTATCATAATACAACTAACATCACTTTCATAATAGAAATACGTAGAAAATAATAATTTGCATATGCTACTAAAAATGTCATAATACTTAATTTTTTATTTGAACCTAAATCTTGAGATCTTAAATCAATTAGATATGATTATTGTTATTATATTTTTTCATTTTTAAAGGCTATAAGATCATTCTCTCGATGAAACCAAACACAATCTCTCTCAATAAACCTTTGGTTAGTGAGTTCATAATATTTTTTTTTTACTTTACATAGTCAATAAAAATTATTCTATTTAAAACTAAGTGTTTAACAATATTATTTCTATGATGTATATGTCAAATATAACTTTTCTTCCCTATCTTTAACCCCTACTTCAGACACTTCAACTCCTGACCTTACCTTTGAAAGGCTCTTCCTTTAGTCTCATTTTTTTCTACTAAGCATTTATTGCCTTAACCTTCAAAAACAAAAGAGCTCACGGTCAAGGGCAAAAAACACATTTTTATCCATTAAAAACGAGCCATTCTCTTTTCTTTATTCATGGCTTTGTTATCTCTAAAAGTCAATAGGCAACAACCTAAAAAAGAAAAGGAAGAGGATAGGGAATAAGAAAAAAAATCACTCTTTCAAAGTTTGATGTGATCCAAACCTCTATTACCATTGGTCCTACATTTCCACAAACGATTTAACCAAGAAATATCAAAAGATAAGTGGGATTGAGATGGTATTCAGATGGTATTCAGATTTCATTTTTTTTTTTGTATTTATCTTTTGATATCAAGATTTAGTTAGTCTTTAGTGTACCATATACAAAATAGAGACTAAACTTACTAAATAGAAAAATAAATAGGTAAGAAAAATATACATTATAATTCTTCTTCTTCTCATTCATGGTTAAAATGGTAATAACATTCATTTCAAAGAGGTCATCACTAAGATACCCCTATTCTATGAACACTATTTTTAGATAATATAAATTTATCATTCTCAAATACCAACTCAAAACCAGTTTTAATTAATAATGAATCAGAAATCAAGTTCATCCTAATATTAGCAACATGAAATACATTAATGGGGATCAATATTTTTTGAAAGTCATCTTTGTTATAACCTTCCTAACACCTACTGCCATAAAAGTTTATACATTTTCCATGTACAAGTGTTCACCATCTATTTATTTGTAAATGGAGAACATTCTCTTCTTGGTATATACTGTTTGGGACTTTGGATCAAATTTACTTAAGAAACAATAACACATATGTTCATTTCTAAAACTTTATTAGCAAGGTGATCAACTTCGTTGATATGTTCTTTAACAGTCATTCCCCCTCTTAAGTTACCTTTTCGAGCCTTATTTTTACAACATTTGGCTATGTATCTTGTCTTATTACTTATAAAGCATTTGCTATTAAATTTGGCAATAATTTTTCCCTTCATAACAATTTTTGCCTTTTGGTTTTTATTGTAAAACTTCACTACTTGTTCCATAAGGTTTACTTTAGGGGCAATACTAAAAGATTTAACTTCTTTTTTTTTTTTTTTTCCTGAAAACTTATTGTCATTTTCTACCTTTAGCCTCAAGATGAGGTACTTAACTCCCATTTTCTTGCTCTTACACTTAAGGTAATTCTTGAATTTTTTTCAAGATGACGACTATTTTATAATAAAATCTACTAGTTAGAAGGATTCTCTTATAAATATATTTTTACCATAGATGTCATTAAAGGTGAGTTGAAACTCTTAAACTTGACTCATAACGATTCTTGATTCAACCATTTTAAAATCAAAAGAGTCACAAATTATAAACTTGTTCATAACAACAACATTGAACTTTTTATTCAAAACTTTTTAAAGTGCATTTGCACTCTTGATTGAACTATAAACATCACATTGTGTATTGTCCAATCAATTCAAGATGCAGTTCTTGTAGATAGAATCACTTTGATTTCATATGTCCAAAGCTACCACTTTAATGAAATCAATTTCATTATTTAACAACTTTGGTGTTTTATGAAAATAACTCACCTAAGTTCAAGGTGGCTAAATGAAACAATATTTTTTGTTGTCACCTCTAAAGGTCAATCAATTGAATTTTTTAGGTTTCTCACCATACACCACAAAAGGTGATGGTGGAATATTCAATGCTAAAGTAGCATTGACCTAAGCAATATTGGTTGGAATAATCAATTCTTGAGTTGATGCCATGATAAATATTATATAAAATAATAGCCAATATTATATAAAATAATATCCAATATTATATAAATAACTTGGCTTCTCAAAGCATTTATAAGAAACAAATATATAATTTTAATAAGCTAAAGTTTGATATTTTTTTTTTGTAACAATTATAAGAAAAGCTTAGAAAATAATTATTCCCAATTACTAAGCAAGATTATTTTAAAATGTTACCTTATTAATATGCATCATTCCATATTAATATTATTCAAACAAATAGCATATCAACATAAATTTGTATAAGAAAATTAAATAATTACCATACCTTTCAAGATTGCAAAAATACATATATAAAATAAACAAATAACTAGCAAAGATTATATGGTAGGCATAAACAAGTTTTTTTGTTTTGTTTAGTTCATAAGTTCATATTACATGCATCATAAAAAGCATGAAAATAAACAACTAGATAAAATTTAAATTTAACCTTAAAATCAAGTTACTAATATACTCTTTAAAAATTAATCTAGTTTTCACATAAAATTATATACTAAACAAAGACTACCTAAATAAAGTCTTAAGCTGCTTGTCAAAATTATTAGATAATTAGAATATTAAAAAAGTGAGCATATTTGTTTAGTTTATAATCATGAAAAAATATATATAAGAACTTGATAATCTTGCAATCAAACAATTCTAGCATGCATGCTAAGAAAATATATACACTTCCATAAGATATATGAATACAAACTTAGCATGCACACTAAATATGTATAGAAATTATACTAAAACAAAACTAATTTAGAGTACTTAATTGTTGAAGTTCTTAAAATATATCCGATCTTAAATTTTTATTATTGTAAATGATTAACTTTTGTCCTTAAAATTTTATTTCTCCTCATTTGATGTAAAAGGACCAATTTTAATAAGTCTTTAAGGATTCAGATAATTTCTCTTTTATGTGCACTCTTAAATAAGGTTTAACGAATTAAAAGGAATTGTACTCAATGTCTCAATACAAAGACCAAACCAATACTCTAGATTATTAGGAAAAACAAATAAAAAAATATAGCTTAAAAAACCAAAAGAGTTAAGCTGAAAAATTAAGTGAAGAAGAGTGTCAAATTCTAAAGAAAAATCTGTAAAATATAGTACAAAAAAAATAAAAATAAACTAACCTGAAAAAATTGACAAACAAATAATAATATAAATAACTTGGCTTCTGAAAGCATGTATAAAAACAAATACAAAATTTTAACAAACTAAATATATATAAGAATTTTTATAACTAGCACAAAAATTTTCAACAAAGCAAGATTATAAGAAAACATGTTATGAGATAAAAAAGTTATCAAATTAACATTCATCATGCCAAAATAAACTTGTTTAATCAAATTAAACAAAAAGCATGAACACATCATTCATGATGGAAGAAATATAAAAACTAAATAAAAAAACATACAAGTAGGAGAAAATTATATGGTAGACATTAACAACTTCTTATTGTTCAATTCATAAGCAACTAGATAAAATTTAAATTATAACATAAAATTTATAATATCCTCTTTAAGTATTTATCTAGTTATCACAAAAAAATATAAAATATAAACAATTATAAACTATTAAAGACTTAAAATTGTTTTTTAAAATATACTAAATGATTAGACAAGTGATCAATTATGTTTAGTTTATAACATACAAACTTATAAGAACTAACTTGCAACCATAACAAAAAAGAGCTAACATGCTTATTAAGCAAATATATAAACTTACATGAAAGATTGAAATATAACCTTAACATGCCAACTAATTATTCATATAAATTATACTTAAATTAAAAGTATATAAAACACTTACTTGTTGAAGTTCTTAGAATATTACAAATATAAAATTTTGTCATTTTTAAAAATAACTTATTTGTGGCTGAGGCTTTATTTCTCTTCACTTAGAGCAAAATGCTTTTTCAATAAGTTTTTCAGGATTGCAACAAAATCATCTTATTTAGGTGTACTATTAAACAAGGTTCAATGAACTTAAAAGAATTATTCTCAATCTCCCAATAAAGACCGAGTTTAAACTCTAGATTATAAGAAAAAACAAAAAAGAAATATAAATTAAAAATCCCAGAAGAGTTAAGTTGTGAAGGTGAAGAAAATCATTAAATTCTGTAAAACAATCTATCCCTTAAAATGCAAAAATACTAACTCCAAAACACTCTACTAAAGCCCCTTTTATATATGATTTTAGGAACCGAAAACTAATGAAATTACCTTAATTATCATCTTTGATTACACTCTATAAAATTAGGATTAAATTAGAATGTTTTTGCTTTAAATCATATATCTTTTGAGTTGAAAAAAATTGTTCAGGTTTTGTAGAAATTGTCTGGGAAGAAAATTAATCATATTCTATTATTCATATGCTGGACCAGATAGTACAATGAGTTGGAATAAATAATTCTTCATAGACCAGACCTAAGCCTAGATTTAAGTTGGCAATAATATTTTGTAGCCCAAAAAATTATTTTACAATAAACCAGGCTCGAGTCAAGTTGCATAAGTGTGAGTTTAAACTCAAAACCCACTTGCTTAGTTCTTCTCCTCTCTATAAGCTTTGGTGTTCTTTGGACACAATTTTAACTTCTCACATTTCTATTATATAAAAAACAAGGAAAGCTTGTTTCTTTTCCTATATGAGATATATGAGATAGAAGTTCTTAAAAGGTTTTTAATTAGTTTCTTTGAAATATTTTAACTTATGATTTTTTGAGATCAATTTCTTATTTATCAACAATTTATTTAAATCTTGTTAATATTTTTTTTTAGATTAATGTGGGTGTCCGAACCAGCTTGCGCGCACCTCGACTAATCCCACGGACCCTGAAGTTAACGACCATGTAAGCTTCCAGTGATCATCATATGAGCAACCTAGGGATTGAACCTGAGACCATAGAGGGAGCAAACCTCTTGGTTCCAAGCTTTTACCACTGGGCCACCACCTAGATCGTTAAATCTTGTTAATATTTCACGTTAAAAAATTTATGTTCGAGATTAGATTCCAACAAAGTTTTGACCTTAAAAATAAGTGGGCTACATTTTTATTTTGGCCTTAAATATATCCGTTAACCATGATTTTAAAAAAAATTTCAACACTATCTAGTATAATTAAGTGTTGTTCTAAAGTTAACCATCAACATTTTTTTAGGGATGACATCAATCTTTGTTTTTCTATTTGGTAACAAAATTTATCGCATGCTTAAAAATTATCACATATAATATGGATTATTAGATATAGTTGATTAATATAGTTTGATTTATTTGAATATCTATTCTGTATTTAAGTAAACAAATTTAGGCTCCATGTGTACATATTATGCTTATAAATTAAGAAGTTTTTACACAACATTTTAAAGTAGATGTGTTTGATAAAGAACTTACTTTCAAAAAGATAAAGCAGGAAAACAGATAAAAAATTGATTATGAGAAAAACATATTTACCCCACCTTTCTTATAATAAGCTAAAGCATATTTTTTTAGATTATATTTAATGGATACATTAAGGGCACTTATTAGATTTTGTCATATTTTGCTTATATTTTTAGTAACATTTTTAAAAATCTCTTACATGAGAATCCTTATAATCTCATGCTTTAGATCTAAAAACATTTGTTCTGAATGTCATTGATTTTGAAAACATTCAAATTAATACCTTTAAATCCAATATTAGTAAAGATATACTCTAATTGTTCATAAAATTAAGATAAATGCCACTAAAAATATATAATAATAACAATTATGATATGTTATTGTAATTATACCCATCACAGCATTTATCTTAGTAATTTTTTAAAGATATATCATTAAATTTTTTATATATATATATATATATATATATATATAGATATATATATATATTGTATATGGAAGTAGCTTTTCCAGTTGTGTGTGTGGTATCTTTCGAGAGAGAAGATAAAATCAATGTCAATATTTCATTGTTTTTTTTAACTAAAATTTTAACTCATCAAGGTTTGTTTACAGATAAATGTAAGATGTTAAGTGATTGTTTGATATTATAGTAATTTATACTTTTTGAAGTGTTTTTAATTTTTTTTATTTAAAAAATATTAAACTGATATTTTTAAATATAATTTTGTTGGTTTTGTTATTAAAAATAAAATAAATTTAAAAGAAATATAATATTAATATAATTTTAATTAAAAAAACACTTTAAAAAAATATATTGGATGACAGAACCAAATCCATGCTGAATAATCTCATTGAAATAATTCACAGCTACACATATCATTGGGTACAAAATATGACTCAAAATTACGGAAGAAACAGATACAAAGATGCTTTTGACCCTACAACATGTATACTTAATTATGTCTCGTATACGTGAAATTGAAATAACATAGTAAAAAGTGTTATTTATCAAAGAAAGGAATAGGAACCAGGAAATCTTGGTGTTGTATCACAGTAATTATTGTTTTTTTAAAATATTTTTTATTTAAAAATATATTAAAATAATATTTTTTTTAAAATTTATTTTTTGATATTAACATATCAAAATAATTTTAAAAAATAAATAAATAATTTAAGTTGAAGAAAATAAAAACTAAAATAAAATTATTTTTTAAAAAACCCCTTTTAAAATACAAAAACAAACTTGCTTTTTCAATAAACATTTACCTTTTTCCTTAGACTTTAATCATCGAATTGGTGGAGTCGTTGCTTTTGTTAATAATGTATTGCGCAATGGTGTAATAATTACTAGCAAGGGAGGTATCAAAATCAAGGATTAATGCGCATTTATGGTGTCTTGAGCTTTTGGGAACATCATGTTTGGAGCAACATTCTTATGACCTCCTTTTTGTTGATCATCTTGCTCATCGTCACATGATTGACCAAGGACTCTTTCGAGACGTCAATGGTAAGAGCAAGATGGAAATCTGCTTACTGTCGTGGATTTAAATTTATCGATGATTGCTCCCTCAAAATGGTCAGACCTGGCCACTGATTGCTCCCCTCTGTGCCATTGAATTTCAATTTTCTCAGGGATCACGGACATAGAGACTATAATTATTATTTGATCTGTTTTATGTCGACTCTTGGAAGCTGACCTGGATATCATGATTATATATATAAAAAAAAAACAGAGAGAGACTGTGGGCATTTCGAACATAATATACGTTGTTAATAGAAAATTAATGAGTAAATATATAAGAGGGAATGCATTCATTTTTATGTCCATAAAAACGTATAGAAAAGTGGGGTAAGAATTAAAGTGCGAGAGAGGATAGCTTAGGGACAGGGAAGCCAGGCTGAGGAAATTGCGAAAGGCTGAGACATAAAGAAAAGCATAAGAGAACGTGGAAGGCGTCGTGTGATAATCCACTTGAAGACTGCAAAACGAGGCCAGGCAGGCACAGTCGGAAGGAGCACATGCCCTTGCCAGTGCTTTCCATTTACCTCCTCGCAAGAGTATTTATTTAGCATAATATTACTGGTAGGTCTTGTTTTCTAGCGGGCATGGTCAATATCTACACCATTGATTCTACTTTTGAAGCTCTCAAACAGTCCAGGGGTTTGACTACAAGGACCACATTCTCTGGTGTGAGAGACGGCCTGTGTGAAATCTGGGTGGTCGGCCCTGCACATGATCAGTCAATGGAGAGGCTTTTACAGTAACGTGGCCAGATATGTTTCCTTGGATTTGCATTATCCATTATATTCAGTTTTACAGCTCCAGGTTGTCCAGCAATGTCTGCCATGCTCGTGCTCCCATATGGTACCATGGTGTCTCCTTTTAGCTTTTTTGTTTCCTTCAGATAGTGAAGGCTTCTAAAGGGAAAGCTTCCAGGATCGAAGTAATTCGGGTGGGATATGAAAAGAATAAATAATAATAAAAAATGGGGACCTCGAGCATTTGCTATATGCGCTGCCAGTTCTCACAGCTGTTCACTGCAATTATGAAAGATTGAAAAAAGAAAAAATGTCACAGGGTTGGATACACCATTTTTTTTAAAAACATTCGACAAAATTATTTACACCATTTTTTAAAGGATTTAGATAAGAAAAGAGCATGTGATTTATTTCTGGTAATTTTATAATTCCATAACAATGTGACATTTTGTTATTCAAAAAATTCCTGTAAGTGCCATTGTACGGCAAGAAGATGAAAAAAAGAATTGGAAAGAAAGTTCAATTATGACTTACGAGGATCCCATATTTGCAGAATCCCGGATGAGGAAAAAGGCGAAATAAATAAAAATGCTGTATCTTTTAATTATGGGAAATTGAAAGAATATATGATCTTTATAAAGAAAATGGTCATGCTATGGTTTATATTGCAATTTAAAGCTTATTTGGAAATGTGAGTCAATCCGTATTTTTAAAAAATATAATTTTTTATTAAAAATTATTTTTTTATATGTTTTCAATCGTTTTGATATGATGATTTTAAAAATAATTTTTTAAAAATAAAAAAATATCATTTTAATATATTATATATAAAAAATATTTTGAAAAATAACCGTAAGTATTTTTTAAAAAAACTCTAAATTAATCTTGAGGACCAAACTGGGAATTACAGGAAGGTGCAAGGCTTGTTATAGGAATTAGTTTAGTTTATTTATTTTTTTCCTACTACGGGGATGGTGTTTTTACACCCCCATGTAAAATCCAGCGAGGATGATATAATACAACAAATATGTTTTCACATTCTCAAGAAGAAAAAGGTAAAAAGACAAAGGAAAAATAAAACAACAACAATGAATTCAGTTGTTGAATTAAAACACGCTTATCGGTTGGAAATATTCAATATGAATTCAATTAGTAACTAGACTTCGTGCCCGTGTTTGATTGCATGGCTGAAATATTATTTTGTATTAAAAATAATATTAGGGATGAGTTAAATTGGAATATCTTTTCAAATCCATGATTTAGATTATGTGATTAAAATAACCTGATAAAAAAAATAAAAAAGAGTTATAAAGATTTTTTTTCTAATAAAAAAACTCACATAAACTTTTCAAACCCGTGACCTAAGTTATTAGACCCAAAGCACTTACTCTGGAAAAAAAATTTTCAATTTTTAATCAATTAAATATTGAAAGATGAAATTAAAAAATATCTTTAATGATACAAAAAGATTTAAGAAAATAGCAATTAAAAGAATAAAAATCCAAATTAAAATAAAAAAGAAATTGTATATTTAATTGAAAGGTGAAATTTAAAATAAAAATCAATGCAATAAAATGACAACTTTTTTTTAGAAAGAATGAGGATCAAAATTGACATAAAAAATATAATTAAAGGTCAAATTGAAAAGAATAATAACTTTTATAAAAGAGCCAAGAGAAAAAAAATTAGAAACCAAAACAATGAGGATAAAATTAGAAAACACAATACCATCAATTTAAATTGAAAACTACTAAAACTTTTACAAAAAGATTAAGAAAAAAAAATAGAAATCCAAAAAATGAGGACCACATTGGAGAATATAATATTATTATAAATTGGGATTGAAGATTGAATTTAAAGACAAATAAAACTTCTACTAAAAGATTAAGATAAAAAAATAGAAATAAAAAGAATAATGATTGAAGTTGTAATATCAATAAGCAAGAGGGCTAAACTATAATGTTTTAGGGAGAAGAGAGAGAGAGAAGAAGAAGAAGAAGAAGAAGAAAAAAGAAACGTCCATCGAAGACACATGCTGCACCAACATGAAGAGAACACAATAGCTTTTCCAACGATATGACGAAGAGGGCATTTTTACATGTCAGGAGGTGCTACACGCACCCCGACCTTTTTGTGTTTTTTTTTTCTAGCTAAATATAGAATTGTCCTTGACATGACTTTATAAGTATAAAAAACAATTGTGAAAAAACAAAAACACCCCCTAACCTCAAGCTTAATGTTTTTTTTTTACTTTAATGGCATTTTTATCGTTTTAGTATGCCTTTTAATTGTTTATTTTTTTTATATTTGTGAAAATACCAAATTGCTCCTTATCTTAAATTATAATAACTAAATAATCATTGTGAAAATATAAAAATACATATTAATGACAAGTTTATATTTTTTGCTTCTAAAGATAGTTTGGTTGTTTCACTATGCAATAAAAAAAAATACTTATTTGTTCCCACTCTATTTGGTAATGAAAAATGGGCCATATATAAAGACTACAATGCCCTTGTAAGCATGTGTTAAGTTCTTTGAGTGGAGGGGCCAAAATATCATTACTATATTCTAGTGAACAATGCCAAATGAATCTAGAGTTAAAATAATTTTCCAAGGATAATTGGGTTTTTTTTCTAAAATATGCCCTAAGGTCAGGTAAATGTCATAAAATATTCTTTTTTTACACCATTATCCATATATTATTGGATTAGTTAACCTGGGCTTATGATGTTCTTCACATCAACAATTTAAACTCTCATACATGATGTTAAGAAATTTTTTTTTTCTTATTATTACAACAAAGGTTGTCAAAAATATTTTTTTTACACGACTTAAAAAATATAATGTAAAATTGAATTATAAAAAATAAATCATAAAATCATAAGAAACTTAAAATTAATGGCTATAACTCAACAATCAATGAATAACATTAAACTTATCAACTCGAATTGTTGGGTTAACAATAAAAAGGGATTTGCCAATCTATTTTTGAACATAAAAATATGCTTAATTGTTTGTTTTTTAATGTCCCAACTCTTAAGCAATAATGAGATGTTCTACTATTAACTAAAAATGACTAGAAACAAATATTAAGTTCTTATCTAACCAAACAATATAAAAATAAGTTTAAAAGGAAAAATCAAAGAAAAATATTTAGCTCTTATCTAACAAATCACGATTCCATATCAAAATCTATAACACAAACTCATTATCTAAATGCACACACCATACAAATACAAAATCAATGGAAAAATTAATTAATAAAATAAAATAAATAAAAAAAGAGGCAACAGATGATACATACTAGACTTTGTATTTCCTAGCAAGATGGATATACTTGTCAATATTAACATTGGCTATGATTATAGGTTTCTTCAATTCTGCAACAATAAGAGCTGCCACATGTAACTACAACAGAAAAAACTAAACTAATTAAATATTATATTAAGCAACATTGCCAATTAAAAGAAAACAAACCCTAAATTTCTTTAGTTCAAGCAATAAAAATTATAATTGAGAAAAATTTAATACATGAAAAATGAAATCAAAATAATATCTAATAAGACTCCTTTTGTGTTTAAGAAGAAATCATTTGCAAACATTTTTTTAAGGACCGAAATATTTAAGGACCGAAATAGAAGAGCAAAAGGAATTATAAGTAGAGGAGGGATTAAAGATCAATTATAATGATAAGTACCCTTTGAGAAAACTATGGTTTGGCCATTGAGTTGTTCTAGGCTTCCAGCACCTTGACTAGTTGAAACAAACCATTTCACTTAATATGAAATGACCTCGTTTTGCATTAAGTGTTCTTCAATTGCATTTATGTCAAACTTCAAATCTATCCCTCCACTGCAATGCCTTTTATGCTTCGGTCCTTAGACTTTTAATTCTTTTATTTTGGTCAATTTTCAACTCTTTTCTTGAATTTCTTTTATTTTCCCCCTTTAAAAAAAATCAAGAAAACCCCTTTAATTTCTTTATTGCCTCCAATTTGGCCCTCGGTCTTCTAATCTTTCATTTTTAAGTTGATTTGGTGCCATATTTCAATTTTCCTTTTCAATTAACTCATTAATTGATTTTCTAACTTGGCTATTTATTTCAAACCCTTTATTGCACTTCCAATTCAATTCAACATTAACCAAATTAAATCGATTTAAGCCATTTATTTAGTTTTTTCTTTAATTCAACCCTCAATTATAGCTCAAAAATGCCCAAACTTCATTGCAAGTGATGCTCAATTATTGGTTCAATTTCAACCCCTACTAATTTTTATTTTAGTTTTTTGTATATGTTTTTTTATGATTTATTATATTATTTATCATATTAGTTTTTAAAACATATGAAAATTAAAAAAAAAGAGATAAAATTTAAAATGATAAAAATTGACTAAATTTATTGAAAAGACAAATGTTTTGGATTTTTTTTGATCTTTTGTTTTTCATATATAAAAAAATAGGGGTTAAAAATTGATTTATGACATGAGGTATGATTTTTAATAATGCAATGTTTTTGTTTTTTGGGTGTTAAGTTTTTAGTTTTCTCGATTTATAATATATGTATTTCATATCTTAATAGGTTATATAGAAATCATATACCGAGGATTTGTTATTATGAGTCTCACATGTATGCCAAGAGGGGGATGGATTACAGTTGGCATATGACCCACTACATTACTTTGATAGAATTGAGATGTATTGCCCTGATTGGGTAATATGACAATTTTGCCTTTCTCAACACATCTAGAATTATATTGATACTAGTGATGAGTTGCATAATATCAAAAGTCAAGGTAAGCGAGAAGATAATTAGATAGCGATTCATGCAGCTTACCAAGATTTTTGGGATGTAGGAGAAATCAATTCTTTATGAAGTAGTATCCAATAATTGATCTAGATACCTATATGAGATAGTATTTGCCCATAGCATACAAAAGATGAGATTGCTTATCTTGAACATGGACTTGTAGTTAGGGAGGCGGGCTCATCCTCGAGCATTCCAGGCTTGTACATGAGTGTTCCAGGCTCGTCTATAATCCAGGGTGATTTTGTTATGCACCCCTACATAGGCTATATAGGCTTGTCCTTGAGTTGGACAAGTTTGGGTGCTCTGAGCCTGTCCCTAAGCTAGAGAGATTTTTAAATGTTGTTAGATTGCATGCTTTAATATTTTAAGAATAATTATGAATTCATGTTAAATTTAATAAAATGTTGTGTGAATTTTTATTGTGTTTAATTATGAACTGAGAATTGTTAAATTTGATGAAATGTATTGATTTATTAATTGTGTTGGGTGGATGAGTTGTAAATTATGTTTCTAAATTGTGATTATTGTTCGGTTGGTTTTTTGTGATAAGTTGAGAGACTAAAAAAAAAACACTTGTAAATACAACAAGGTATTTTAATAAAATTGTTATACTTTTTTTATTTCATTGCTGCCTCAAATTATATAAGAAACTTCTAACATTAACAACCTGTAGAATATGAAAAGAAATTGTAAAAGATTACAAAAATTAAAAGTGGAAAAGACTAGCTCTTTTCTTTAAACTAAGACTTTAATAATTTCTTGGATTCTAAATATCCTTATCAAGTACGGAACAATTTATTGAAAGTAACATAAATTGGGATAATAAATATGATAACAAAATTATCACAATCCTTTCTTCTATAAAGAGATGCATTGTCCTTAAGGTAGTAACTAGGGAATTGTTTCTTCATAATCTCCAAATCCTTCAAAGTAGCTTTGATTGGTGACAATCCCTATTAATGGATGATGGCGTTTTCTTTTCTTGTATGCTTATAATGAT
This sequence comes from Populus alba x Populus glandulosa, assembly GCA_033617975.1. Lineage (NCBI taxonomy): Eukaryota > Viridiplantae > Streptophyta > Magnoliopsida > Malpighiales > Salicaceae > Populus > Populus alba x Populus glandulosa. The sequence goes on along the minus strand of CM066144.1, from coordinate 16,297,555 downwards.
TCGGAACTCAAGGCCTCAGACCAAATTTCTTCATCCCAATTCTTACAATAGGAAGCTCACTCTAAACTTGGATATTTTCTCCAATCTTCTTCTTTAATAATAAGGCATGAAATACAAGATGTATATGAGCTTCCTTTGACAATTCAAACTTGTAAGAGAACTCACCATTATATTACAAAACCTAAAATGGTCCATAATATTTGACATGAAGTTTAAAATTCCTTCTTAAGAAGATTTACATTATTTATATGTGAGCAATTTAAAATATACCTAATCACCAATATAAAACTCTTTTTTCCATATGCTTTGAGTCAAAGGCATGTTTTATTCAAGCTTGAGCTTCTAGATTTTTTTTTTAACTCTCTTATTATCTTGTCTTTATTAGACAACTCTTGCTAAACTACAACTCTTGCTAAACTACAACCACCCTTATCATGCTAGGAACATATACCACTAGAGTGGGAGCTTCTTATCCATATACAATTTCAAATGGATTCTTTTAATTGTTAAATGCCAACTAGTTTTGTGACAGTACTTAGCCCATGCTAACCATTTCACCCATTTCCTTAGCTAAGAGGCTATGAAACAACAAAGACACATCTCCAATATTCTGTTCACTTCTTCACTTTTCCTATTGGTTTAGAGATGATATATCGAGCTAAAATCAAATTGCATGCCATTTAATCTAAACAACTCTTGCCATTATAGACTTACAAAAGTTGAATCTTGTTCATACATAATTGATCTAGGCATTCCAAGTAACCGAACAACTTGATAAAAAAAATCTACGCAATTCTCACAGCTATATAATGGTGAGATACAATAATGAAATGTGCATACTTTGTTAGACAATCGACCATAATATATATAGTCAATTTTCCTTATAAAACTAGCATTAATGAAATCCATCACTATGTCGCCCCAAATCTAATTTGGTATTGACAATGGTTATAATAACCCTTATTGAGCTAAATGTTCCATTTTGTGATGTTGATAAATATCACATTCTTGATATGCTCTCTAACTTGTCTCTTACTGCCAATTAAAAATGGAGTGAGTTCGATGTTAAGTCTTTACAAAAGCCTTCATGCATACTATTATGGAACTAGCCTATAATATCACAACATAAAGAAGAATTCGTAGCCAAGAAAGTTTTTTCTACAAAGATAAATGTTATAAGGCTAGGTTAGATATTGTATCCTCTTTGATTGCCTCTACCTATTTTAGAATGGGCAAAAAAATTGCTTTAAATTCTCCCTCTTGATGCTCATCCCTCTCATCTTGTTTAGATAATGTTTCATCTAAAAGATTATCTCTTCCTCTTTTATAAATTTATATTTGATAATAACATCAAATCCCATCAGCTAGCCACTTAGTTGTGCAACCGTAGTAATTTCCTAATTCCATAAATGTTTGAGACTTTGTTGATCAATATAGACAACAAACTGTATTCCAATAAGAGAACACATACAAAATATAAGAAAAATTATAGAGTTTATTACACAAGATAATGATACTATATGTAAAGTTCTTCCAATAGCACTTTGTGAATTTACGCTAACATAGTACCATAGTCTTCACAATCTCAGATTTAAACTTATCTCTCTCTTCAACATAAACATTCCACCTAAAAAAAGCATAACAAATTTCTTCACTATCTCATGGTAAAAAGATGAGAGCATAATGACCTATCTCTAAATGTTCAACGAAAAGATGTTTAATATGGAAAAAACTCATTAAGTCTATTGCCATAAAAGCTTTGATTAATGGAATCCACAACTATTTCTTTCGGTAAAGGTTATATACTCTATCTGACCAAGATTCCCACATTATGGTGAAAAAAGCCAATATCAATAAACAAGGACACCTTCATTTTCATGCATGAACAGAGTCCCTACATTGCCATTAATCTTCCATGAAAGCATTCGAAACAAGCACCAAAGGGCATATCCATGATCGCCTAATATTTCCTAAGCTTATGACTACACTTCTGACCACCACACGAACTGGGGTGCTTACTATTAAAAAAAAAAAAGAATTTATGAAATATCCACCTCTCATGAAAAGTGGCGTAAAAACAAGTAACCCTAATGAGTTTTATCTTTTTCACCGCAATCATGGACATGACACTAAGTAATGTCATACCCTAAAAAAGATGGAAGTGTTGAATGTAAAATTTTATCTTTATTAGTAGCTCAATTCTGCTTTGTTCCACTCAGGTATTTGTCTATGAATCACAAATTATAGGTGTCGCACCCGACGTCGCGGCGGCCTTAAAAATTTAATAGATTCTTTGGAAAGAACGGATTTCTGACATCCTGTTCTTTAATGGGGAATATTCTTTGTTTAAGGAGTCGCCACCTAGTATTATGGTCACTAGAAACCCTAACTGGTCAACAGAGATTCTATGGTTCGGGACTGATTACGTAAAAGGGAAGATATTATCACACCTTAAACGTCCTGCTTGAGGCAGGCTGCATTGCTAGTTTCGTCTTAAATTGCTAAATGTTTTTTTTTTTTTTTTTTATGTTATGAAAACTTGCTTACAATATTCCTGACTCTGGTGCCAGTGAATATTAACTACGAATATTTTCAACTCTGGCGTTGATAAATATCACGTAGCTAAAAAATAAATTTAAATCAAATGTTTTTTTTTATTCCCGACTCTGGCGCCAGTGAATAAATAAATAATAATACATTTATTTTTTACGCATGCACATATTTTTTATTTTTCTAGCTAAATAAAATAAAACACAAAAAATAAAAATAATATAAATTTAAACCGGTATTTTTTATTCCTAACTCTGGCGTTAGTGAATAAACCAATAAATTTACATTATTTTTTATTTATGAATAAACCAATAAATTTATATTATTTTTTATTTATGCATACACATTTTTTATTTTTTTATTTTTCTTTACCTCTTTTTTATTTTTCTGTTTTTTTTTATATATATATTTTTTTGCTGGGCTGGGCTGGACCCAGTCAATCATATGTTTTTGGGCTGGGCCAAGCTCAGCCCACATGGGCTGGGCTGGACCCAGCCAGTCCAGCCCGGTCACTGGCCCAAGCCAGTGACCCGGCTGGGCAATAAAAAAATTTAAAGGCACGCGTGACTTGTTCACGCGTGCCCGAACATTGGTGAAGGTAATTAAATTACCTTCACACAGTGTTCTTGTAACATTGAATTGCTTTTTTAAATGAATGTGCAAAGGGACGAAGTCATACCTGCTTCTGGAGACGATGAAGAAGGCTGCGATGCGGGTGGCTGCTACTTTCGTTCGACTGCTTTCTCTTCTCTCCCCGTTTTGCCCACTGTCCTCTGCTCTTTTGATTTCTCGGTTTTTAGATGAACGAGCCGAGTAAGTATTGGGTATGTCGATCCTCTCTTCGTTGTTTTTGTTGTTTTACAGAATGGTTTCCTCTGCTTCTGCTTCTTTCTTTGATTGCGTTCTGTTTTCCTCTGATTTTGAGATGAAGGAAAAACAGATATTGATGACACTGGTTGTTAACGGTCTTTGGTCCAGCGTCGTTCTTCTTCTGCAAGGATGAAGACAATGGCAGGGTTGATCTCTGACTCTCCTATGCTTTTCCTCCCTTCTCTCTGTATTTTTCTGGGTTTATGCTATGCTTTTTTTTTTTGTTTATCCTGGCTCTGTTTTTCTGGGTAAATTACTTTGTTTTCTGCCTTTTTCCTTTTTCCTATGTTTCCAGTCCCCTTTTTATAGAGCTCGAGAGCTTCCCCCCTAAATCAATCCCATCTTTGCAGGACTGTTATTCAAATCACGAGAGGGATCATGGGCAAGAGACGTGGTCCACGATCGGATCAAATTTGTTGCAGATCTTCAGCCTTTTGAACCGGGATGGAGACGACGAACACAGTTGTTCCCAGCAACGGCGACGTTTTCAAGCAACCCGTGGACATTTTCAATTTGACCCCTGAACTTTGGAAATTTCGCAATTGGACCCCTAAGCAAATAAAAATTTCTTTCAATTTTGCCCTTTTTGGATAAATTTCAATTAAGTCCCTGAATTTATTTAATTAATTAAATCAAAGTTTTAATTAAGTCCACAAACTTATTAATTCTTCTAATTTCATTAATTAAACTAATCTAAGTAAGTTTCCAAACTTATTAATTCTTCAATTTCTGACCAATTTATTCTCAAATCTGATAATTTTATTTCTAAACTTCAAAATTTGTTGTCTTAACCCCATTGTCAACTATATTTAATTTTTATTATTTGTTCAAAAATTGGGTTATGACAATAGGGAAAGAATTTATATATGCAACTTTTAACATTAACAACCTGTACAATAGGGAAAGAAATTTTCGTTTGGTAACAAAACAAAACCTGCTTTTTACTAGTAGGGCCCACTGAATTTTAAATTGAAACAGAGGCTTTGGAGAAGCAGCAAAATCCTGAAGGAAAAACGCTGGAGCAGTGGAGCATGGCTCCACTGTTCCCTAAACTTAAATCAAAGTTTTTTTTTTTTTTTTCCAAAAAACCAAGAAAAGTTTACATTGTACAGTGCGGGTGAATTTTAATTCACTCGCACTGTTCCCTAAACTTAAATCAGAGTTTTAGTTTTTTTTTTCTTAGAAAAAAAAAACCAAGAAAAGTTTACACTGCACAGTGCGAGTGAATTTTAATTCACTCGCACTGATCCCTAAACTTAAATAAGAGTTTCATTTATTTATTTATTTATTTAATTTCGAAAAACCAAGAAAAGTTTTTTTTTTCCTGAAAAATTAGTGCAATTAAAAAAAACCAATGATTTCACTCGCACTATTCATGTAAACGTGAACACTATTTGTTTTTTTTTTTTAAATTAGTTTAAGGTAAATTAAATTTATTCTTACTGTAATCTCAATTTTATTCCTGATAATATTTTACCTAATTTTATTGCACGCAGGATAAATCATGATAACTGTAGTTATTGTCAAATAAATTTTGTACATAATTTTGCTTACCAAGATTTAGTTTTTGTTGTTGCGCGCTTAAGAAACCATGAAAAATATAGTCCTTATTGGATATATTTCGTATGTGATGACATTGCACATAGTTTAATGGAATAATAAAAAAAATTGATATCAATATTATTTATTTTATGATGTAATAACAGTAATTAAATTTACAATATTTAAATTAAAAATCATTAGTATTAATATATATATATTTTAATTATTTTATAACCTCAATTTGAAAAGCATTTTTTTAACACCACATATTAAACTATTTTTTTTTCAACCTCAATTTCAAACGCCAGTTTTAACCAAACACTTATTTTTTCAAACCAACCTCAACTAAAAGTACTTTTTATAAAAACAACTTTTTTCAAACCACAACCACAAAAGTTACCGCAATACCAAACACATTCTAAGACTTTGATAGCTACTTGGATTCTAAATATTCCTATCAACTAGGAAATAATTTATTGAAAGCAAAATAAAATAAAATTAACATAACAGATTTGATAACAAACTCGTAACAAGGTGGGTCCTGGGCTTTGCAAAACCATTTGAAGATTATTCTTCTTCTTTTAAATCCTATTATATGATAGTCCGATAAAAGCATTTTTGTTGAATCAATTATCAGCATTTCGATCCATTTGACATTAATTAAAAGTATTGCTAATTGTATGCACTTGTCAATTTGTATGGTCAATCTGCTGCCCAATCAAAAGCTAGAGAAGAAAGAAAAAAGCCCCTAGTACAGAGCCTAGGACTGCACAATCGACGATTTACCCCCACCTGGGTCAGCCCAGGCCATGCCATGCACCCTTTAAGTGGACAAAACCTCGTAAAAATCCCAAACCTACAAGGACAAACTAGATTGGGTCCCAAACCTATTTTTTCTCTAAATTAAATCTTTGGTATATCGATGAATTCCCAATCAATCAAATCCTTGTTTCAATTAATAAAGCTATAGCCATATAAAACTTATATAATTTTTTATTTTTCCATGCAAAATCACTAAATTCTTCAGGATCCTTTTTTGTATAATGTGAAACCCAAATGTTAAACCAGATTATATAAAAAGACATAAAAGTTTAATTTTATTGCATTCATCAGTTTTTTATATTTAAACTAATGGAAAATTTTGATAGAGAATCTATTAATATGCAAGTCACTTCATCAAAGTGGAAAAATAGGTTAAGGTCTTGGTACTCTAGATTGTTTCTATAGATTGGGGGCTTTTTTATGTTTACCGTTTAAATTATTGCTATGAGTATTTAATTTTATTTACACAAGAATTTATTTATTTAAAATAATTAAGGATGTGGGGAATGAATTTGAACATTAGACAAATTCTCAGGGTTTTTTTCTTACTAATATTAGACAAATTCTCAACCTATGTTTGCTAAGGTTGTTTTGTTTTGTTTTATTTTTTTTCTTTTCATTAATTAATTTTTTTTTCATTTTTTTATATTGAGTTGGTTGAGAATTGGCCTCGTAGCTTTTTTCAGTTTGTTTTATATGAGGTTATCATGGTTTCATGACTCAGGTTGTAGGTGTAGCAGAATAACTCGAGATGACTCAGGTTTTTTTTTTAAATTGTTTTTTTAGTTTTATCCATTAATATTGGGTTGATTGAGAATTGAACTTAATTTTTTTTTCTTTCTATAGGGTTACATTGTTCTCATTGCTCGGGTTGCATGTTTACAGTTTAACTTGAGTTGACTTAGATTATTTTTATGTTTTTTTTTTTATTTCGCCCTCTCACATTTTGTTAGTTGGCCTTTTTTTATTCTTAGAATAACTAAAAATATATTTTAGATATTATTTTATTAAAGTTTTTTTTTTGTTATCAAGTAAGATTATAGAGATATATTTTTTTATATATTTACAAAATCTCTTTTTTTATATATAATATTAACAAGAGGTTTTTTTATGTTATCATTGTTAATTTTTTTGTTTCATTCGATTGATTTATTGCGTTACCTAATTTTTTTTATATTATATAATTAAATGAAGCAAGCTTATTAAACTCAGTCTAGTCTTTGACTCGAGTTATGATTTTTTCTTGTTTACTTAGATGGTGTTTGGGTATGCTGGTGTGGCTACGGTTGAAAAAGAAGCAGTTACAAACATGTTTGGTTAACAACAAACCACAGTTTATTTTGACGTGGATCCCAGTACAAACTGCGGTTCATTTGCAAAAACTGAAAAGCAATTACGCATTGCTTTTCATGTGTTTCTCCTCTCTCGCATCACCGACAATTTTATAATTACTTTCTCAACTGTCCTCTGTCGCTCTTTCTTCAATTTCCCAACGGTCACAAAAAAACCCAACAAATTGATAGTGGAAGGTTGTTGTAGATCAATAACACCCAGTTTCAACATTTTCCTAAAACTGTTCCTCCATGCGTTTCCCCTCTCTCTCACCACCAAAACTTTCCCACAACCACTGTCAATTACTGTCCTCACAACCTCACAAATATTTTTCTTGTTTCGGTTGCAGATCAATGTAATTGATGAACTAAAAACCCCAATTTCCTTCCCCAAACTGTTCTCCTCTCTCTTCTCTTGCTACAACCCCGTTTCTATTTTGCCCTAAAACCACCAACGCCGGAGCAAGCCTCTTCCCCTCTGTCCATTCTTTCCAAACAAAGATAAAAAACACAAACCTTCATGATCTGTCCATCCAGTGTTACAATTGCAGAAAACCCCCAAGAGATTAGTACTGTGCAAGGTAAGTACTGTGCGTTCCCCTTGTCAATCTTTTTTAACATGTTGCTCAAAATTAATTGCTGTAATGGATCTCTATTGTTTTTGTATTTGCAGAAGAAAGCTGCAACACCGTGGTGGTTTGCAAGGGAAAGAGAGAGACCGAGGTTAGTTCCTTCCTTCATTTGTTTCCGTTGCAAATCAATTTTGTTTAATATCCATCTTCATTTTCGTTTTTTTAGATGAAAAATTGCATATCTATGCTGTTGCATGCTCTATTACTATTAACACTGCAATTGTTAAATTGATCTACGAGTTTGTTGTTGCTACCTGTGTTCTATTTTACTGTGCCTTTGTCAAATTTTTTGAATTTATAACAAATTTCAATTTTGCTTGTCCTCTGCTTTGCACGTGTTTTTATTTTTTTTTTCTTCTTGAAAACCTACATTTCTTTGATGCTTCTGTGTACTGTGTTACCCATGACAATTCTGTAGTAATTGTAGCTCAAAATCTATTTTATCTTCTGGGTCTCCATTGTGTATTTGTTTGCATGACAAAGCTGCAGAACTGTGCTGGTTTGGACACCTAATAGATAGGCTGAGGTAAGTTCCTGCCTTATCTCCATCTTTGTTTTCAAAATTTTAGATGAAAAATTGCATGTTTGTGTACTTGCATGATCAATTACTGTGTGTTCTGCAATTGACAAATTCCATAGCTGTTGCTGATTGTCTTATGTTTACTGTGCCTTCGTCATTTCTTTTGAATTTAAAAGAGTTTGATTGCTTCCATATACTGTTGTTCTGCTATTCTTTGGTCTGGTTTTGTTTTTTATGTATACTACCAGTTGACAGTGTTGTTGCTGGATTATTTGCTTACTGGAAACAGTGTGATGCTTTGAACTTTCATTTATGTGTTGTTCTTCATGGTCTGATATGTTTGATATGCATAATGATGTTGTTTTTGTTTGAGCAATCGTAGATTTCTTTACTGTGCGTGTGTTTATTATAATCGTAATGAGTGCCCTGTTAGCATGTCGTGTATGATTACTTTTATTTCTACTTGTGCAGTCAAAATGAGAATTTTAAGTTTTCTTTTTTTGTGTTTGCATGCTGCGAAATAAAGTTGGGTTTCTTTGAATGTGTAGAAATACATTATGTTTTGTTTGTTTTTTCCCATCTGTTTTTAGCTTCCAAACAACAAGATGGAATGAAGTGTTGCTTGATAATTGAAATACATGCATGGTTAATGTTTGTTGCTAACCACACAGCTTTTGTAAATGCTGAACATTGAGTGTTTTATTATTGTTTAAGTCCACGGTATGTGCCACAATGTAATTGATATCAGTTATTGATTTCAAACTTTTATTAAATGTGTTAAAAGATATCAAGGAAGGTCTTGAATCTTTTGATAAGGCTGCTTGGACAAAGGAAATGTTTCATATATTTTGTGATATATGCATTAAGGCAATTGATATGGAAATGAGACCTAATACTCATTTCGATAAAACGGGGTGGAAATTTCTTATAACATCATTCAAAGAACAAACTGGCCATGCATTCACTAAAACACAATTGAAAAACAAATAGGATGGATGTAAAAAGGATTGGAGGATATGGAATAAGCTGGTTTCTGAAACTGGTGTTGGCTGGAATAGTGAGTTAGGCATAATTATAGCTGGCGAGGAGTGGTGGAAACAAAAATTTCAGGTACATGCCTTCTCATCCTAACAATTTCTTTTATTTTTGTCAAATTCCAACCCCAAAATTTGAGTAGTCTGATCCTTCATTACTTTATATAATTTGTATGCAAGAAATTTGAGGAGCCAAAAAATTCAGACATGTCGGTGATTGACATGCTGCTGGTGATTGACATGCTGCTGGTGATTTTTTCAATTGGTTTCCATTGGGTAGCTACTGTGCGCTTGTGATGTCTGAAAAAGAAACCCCTTTTGCAGTTACTTTTTGTGTTTTTTTCTTTGTTGCCGTAAGGTCTGATGGGACTAATGATGTTGTTGTTTCTTCCTTTTCTTTGTTGCTGGTCTTCCTGCTGGTTAAGTAACTTGTAACTCTGTTTTTATTCCTTTTAACATGTCAGGATGGTGTACATATATGAGCTATAAAAGTAACATTATATGCTACTTTTACAGCACATGCATACATGTGAATGTACTTATGTTGAAAGCTAAAAAATTGTAAAATAGACATAAAAAGCATTGAAATTTTTCTATATAAAGAGGAATGTTTGCATCATATTTTTCAATGAACTAGCTTTCTTCATAACAAGCTTCTCAAACCTCTCAATTGCACCAAATACAAGCAAGTACAATACTTCTTTTTTGTTGGCTTTACAGGTATGGAAAAAACTTATGTCGCACCAACTCTTTGATAGTTTTTTAATTGAATGTTATTTAATTATTTAAAGTTTTTTTATTAACAACATATAATTTTTTTCTTGTTTACATGTAATTGAAGTTATGGATGATCCACGATTTAATGACATATTTAATGAAGATTTCGATGGTAATTATGATAATGTAATGAACCGCATTGTAGACCAAATTAATTATCCTAGTTGTGAAGGTAGTGGTGCTTCAGTTGATGGGGTCGGAGATGATAGTAATGGAAACGACTCCGACGACAGTAATGACGACGACGACGACGACGAAGACGAAGACGATGATGCTGACGTTGACGATGACAGTGATGGTGACGATGCATTTCTTATAAGGAGGCATTTTGATAGGAAAAAATTAATTATATGCACAGCTGGAGCTATAAACATGTATTATATTAATTATATGTATAAAGAACCATGTATGGTTTCCTATAACACAGGGATGCGTTTTAAGAGGTCATTGGAAACGAAGTGTTAACATGTTCAGGATGGACGCAACCACTTTGTTGAGTTTGTGCACCAAATTAGAAATGCAGCATGGCTTAAAACCATCAAGAAGAATGAGCATTATTGAAAAGGTGGCAATGTTTCTATTTACAATAGCAGTTGGGGCGTCAAATAGACAAGTGCAGTAAAGATTCCAGCATTCAGGTGAAACTATTAGTAGATGTTTTAAAGAAGTGCTTAAATCATTACGTTTGTTTGCTGTGGAAGTCATAAAACCAGTAGATCCATAATTTACGAGCACACCAAGAGAAATTGCTATGAATCCAAGATTTATGCCACATTTTATGGTAAGATGAAATTTTTTTACAATTAAGTAGTTTAATTAAGTTCAATTAAGTTGTTAAGAGGAGTATGAAATATGTTATAAATGTTTATGTGTACTATAAATATTTTTGTGGCATGTAGAATTGTGTCGGTGTAATTGATGGAACACATGTTCGTGCCTGCATACCATCTGCAAATCAAATTCCATTTATTGGAAGAAAAGGTGTACCGACACAAAATGTCATGGTCGCTTGTAGTTTCAACATGCAATTCATGTTCGTGTGGGCAGGATGGGAAGGCAGTGCACACGATACACGTATTTTTCTTGAGGCTATTGATAATAGCAATATCAAATTTCCAACACCTCCGGAAGGTTGTGATTTTGACTAAATTGAAGATTTGGTAATTGAAGGAATATAATTATTTTTTAGTTTTGTTTAAAATTACCATGTTATTTTTTGCAGGAAAATACTATTTGGTTGATGCTAGATATCCAAACGAGTATGGGTATTTGGGTCCCTACAAAGGCGAGAGGTATCACTTCCAAGAATTTAGGTGTCATGGACAACCAAGTGGTCGGAAAGAAGTGTTTAATCATGCACACTCGTTACTACGTAACGTGATTGAATGTTCTTTTGGGTATGGAAATAGAGGTGGAAAATTTTACAAAACATGTATGCTTATCCATACAAGACACAAGTTGAGACTGTAGTTGCATCAATGGTACTACATAATTATATTAGAAGGAGATCGCAAGATGATGGAGTTTTTTCTGAGTATGATCGCAACCCCAATTTAATTCCAAATGACTTTTTACCTGATATTGTTCAAGCTTCAGCCGTTCAAGGCTCACAGAGGCCTTCACGTATGGATTTTGTACGTGATGGAATTGTAAATAGTTTGATGGAACAATAAAGGAGTACATTAATGTATAAGGATTTTTCATTTTGTTATGTAATCATAATTACAAAACACCTATGTCCTTTTAATTAATTCAAATCAAATATAAAATACAAAGTATATTAACCAAACACAAGAATTTTTTTTTTTAACCACAGTTTTACCAAACACAAAACTGATTTTTTTTCAACCACAGTTTTTTAACCAAACACGTGAAACTACTTTTTTTAAAATCACAACTTCAACTATAGTTTTAACCAAACACCAATTTTTTTTGAAATCAACCTCACAAAAAGTACTTTTAATTAAACTGTTTTTTTCACACCACAACCACAAAAGCTACCACAATACCAAATACGCTCTTAAAATATAATAACAACATTGGACATCTATTTTTTATAGAGGTGTTTAAAAAAACCGATCAATAGAGTAAACTGGAAAGGAATTATCTGACAACACCAAACCGAGAGGGAAAACCCAATTAAACTGATTTAAAAACCATAAAATCCACTCGGTTCGGTTTTGGTATGGTTTGGTTTGCTTCACCCTAGAGAATACTGTTTTGTGCTCTGTAACCTTTACTTATTGGTGCTCTAGGCATATGCTTCCGAAGTTTGTAGAGAAGAGTATTGATTTGCGGCTCTATCAGTTGTCAGTGCATTAATTTAGCAGTATTTTATGGTTGTGGGTGCATCATTTAAAGTATAAATTCTAAACTGGACTACCGATTACAGGTCAGTACATTTTATTGCTGGGTTTTTGGTTACCATAGGGTAGAGCCAGTGCACCAAATCTGCTATACTTTGCTGCTTAATTCGGGTTTTTGGTTAAGTTTTATCATACACATGTTCAAAAGAATTTTAAAATGATGCCTTCTCAAGATATTGTTGTGTTTCACTGTAATGATTCTTGGATTGATAGAGAAATAGGGCTGAAGTAATTCTTCACAAATTATTTGCAGTGCCTCCAAATTAACTACAGGCAGTGGTGACGTTCTATCTTCAGTTTACAAATATTGAAAAAAATCATTAAACATGAAATATATATATATTGGAAGGCTACTTAATCAGTGGATAATGGACTTCTCACCGCTATTAATTGAGACATAAAGAACACTTACTATTAATATTGGAGAAACTTCTTGGTGCTGGGGCGTGTGGATAAGCTCATTATTGATATTAATACTTCGTTTCCACAAAAGCTATTGCTAGATGACAACAAACAGAAATATGATTTGCATTCCATTTCAGATATAATTTTTTATTTATAGAAAAATTTAAAAATCTTATAAATAATAAAATATTAAATTTCACCTTAAATAATATAACGTATATTATTTTAGATTAATTTTAGAAACTTATTCAATCAAATCCTTACTTGGTTAGTTATAGATTTAGAATTGTAATGCTATGTATTCATTACACTCTAGTCTTTAATTTCTAAAATTCATTTATAATTAAGTCATACTTGATTAATCATTCCATTTTAATTTCTAATTAACCAATGATTCATATGTATTTGACTCATTAGGTTCATAATAAGTTAACCCAAATATAAATTATAATCCTAAATAAAATATGATTAAATAAATTAATGTATTATTAATTCAATAATTAATTTATTTATATTTGAAGATTAACTACAATGTTTAACAACATGTCATGATCTTTCAAATATTATGAAAATCATAAGTGGTTTGACTTAACTTTCTGATGACTAGTTTCTTGTTGTAATTAATATTTCTTCATCAACAATGTTATAATTTAGTTATTATAGCAAGTAGTGTGTTTACTGTGTCAAATTATATTTGTTTTTCATATCGTAATCATTGATTCTTTAAATAAAATTTAATTTTTTTTCAAATCTTATTCTAACTTGCACAAGAATTTACAATCAATACTATTTATGGTCAGATAAAACATTTTTTTTAATTCAATTAAGGTGATGAATCCTCTTTTGATTACTTAAATATTTTTATATAGTTCATGTTATACCTAATATCCGCTCATATGTTACCTTTGATTAAGACAACTTGTAGCAGAATTAAAATATAATATTCTTTATATAAAATAACTTAGTGATCTCACATTTAAGAATTACTTACACAATCGTCACGTGAATCCTTTCATAGACACGAATAATCTCTTCATATGTAATTCTCATGCAAGTCAATTCAGTATACATGTAATCCGACAAACACCTACATATTAATTTTAGATATATTTTTTATACCTCAATTAATGAAAACAACTAGTTACTTTCTTAAGAATAATCCCATACTACATGCAACACATGACATACACACTAACAAACACACTATTCTATCCATCTTATTTTGGTAACTTACAAGCCCATTTTACTCTTCCTTGATGGTATGTAGATTCCTTGCATATTCCGATGACAGCAAACCTTCATCACCAGCGACAACACGAGCACGAAACCTGCCATCCAAGCATTCTTGCAGGATCACGCGGCCAAGATCCGAACTTCCTTGGCTCAAATCCGCCAGCGCCATCAACTCTTCTAGTTGCGTTCTAGTCATACGAACCTTGATTCTTAAGCTGCTTGATGATGGAGTAATGAGGCTGCTTTTAACGATATCTTCGCCGTCTTGGTCCATTGGATGCACCGCCAGATACTTTCTTGCAAACCAGTTGCCCATTGCTTTGATCTCGCGTTCTAAGCTTAAGTTCCTCCCTGTCTCTTTTTATAATTGGAGACTTAATCAGCTTGTGTTAATAATTGCTGGAGGGAGACTTCTGGTCAAGGTCGTATTAAATTATTAGTTTTCGCGGCATGGCCCATGACCTTTATTTTACGTCGGTAGCCGTGTACAGTCATAAAACGACAGAGATTGAACACGTCACATGTTTTTTTTAACTTGGATACCGGGGAGAGTTTTTTTTTTTTTTTAAATGTTTTTTTTATATAAAAGAATATTAAATTAATATTGTTTTTTAATTTATTTTTATTTTTATGTGAAATATAAAAAAATATTATTTTAATAATTTTTAATTAAAAATACTTTATACTATATTACCAAATATATAATTAATTAGATAGCTAATTATACTTGCACAAAATATAGAAAAGAGAGTAACACATTTGACATGGTTGTAGTCAAGATTGATATGAACAAGTTAATTGAATTTCCTAACTGAATGAATATAATTTTTAATTTTATTATTGGGTTGATTGAAATTTTGTGAGAGCGTTTTACATTACAACCGGAAAAGGAAAGCTTGTTCTAATCAATTGTGGTTATTTTCATGTCTAAAAATTAAGCTTCAAAGTTAATGATTTGGAATTTTATTTATTTACTTATTTAGTTAATAAATCCTGAATTCTATATTAGACATGTAACTTTAAACAAGGATTTTGTTTCTATAATACATTAATAACTTATAAAAAGTGTGATGTCTAGTTTTTTATATCTTGAAAATTAATACCTTGATAACTTAAGACTTGATCTAGCAATCATATAGACACCACACAGACTCATTGACGATTAACAATGTGTTGTAGATTGTAAAATTAAAATCAAGAATGTAAATTGAGATCAATTTCGGTTCAGTAGTCAAGATTCATAATTCAAGTAGCGAGGATACAAACACACACACACCAATTTTGAACCTTCTTTCAAACGGAGAAGGTAAAAGAAGAGCCAAAATAAAAATCTTGTACTTTTAGCTATTTTATTTGGTTATGTCAGCTCCAACCGGGGAGCTAAACTCACAGCTAAAATAGCTGTTGAGTACGGTAAAAGCCATTCTTATCTTCTCCTGTAGCAAAAGGCAAATGTAGCAAAAAGATAAATAAAAACGTTGACAGCTATTTTTATTCTCTGTCGATTGTATCTGTTGGCCAACGTATACATTTTGTATCCGTTGGCCAATGTTAATATTTTTCATTTAAAAGGAGAACCAACCGAAAGAAGAAGATAAGATTTACGCAAAATAGAAAGAAAGAAAAATTTACCTGCAAATTTCACCATTTTCTTTTATTTAGAAAAAAAAGAATTAATTGTTCTCCAGGTAATTAATAACATCGATTGTGTTAATTAGCTGAAATCAAAAAGTATGTTTGCTTAAAGACTTTTTCTATTTTTATTATTTTTTTGCATCTCTTGATTTTTATTTGCTATTTGTAATTATTTTTATTTCTTTGTTATTTTATGTTTTTGATCTGGGTTAAGGAAGATAATTTTTATTTATATTGTTATCTTTGACAAAATTGAAAGGAAGTAATGATGGTAGCTGATATTGATAAAAACATGAAGTGATATATCTTAAATTTATTTTTGATTGCCTATTTTAATTTGAGGTCAATTATATTTTGTCTTGTTAAAAATGCAACTAAACCAAGTGATTAGATTAATTGCATGATTAGATTAATGTTAGAACAAGTAGAAGGCAATTCTTACTATTAATTCACATGTATGAAAACTATAAAATTGCTAGACATCGAATGTGAGCTTCCTTTACACCCTTTTATAAGGTTTTAGCTTGAGTTTATTTTTTTTTAATGTAGATGGATTCAAATTTTCCAAGCTCTTTTACCAACTTTCTTATGAGTGAGTCAGAAGATATTCTCTCTCAACCAAGTGATTCTAATCAATTAATTGATAACTTAACATACTCGAATTTAAATGTCCATTCGGCAAAAAAATCACAAAGAACTAAAAATTTCTCACCAGAGGAAGATTGTTTACTTGTCTCTGCATGGCTAAATACAAGCAAGGATCCAATTACAGGAGTTGAACAACAAACAAAACAGTTTTGGGCTCGCGTACATGCTTACTTTGTAGAGAATGGAGGAAACTTGAATAATCGTTTCCAAATAAGCATCTCAAGTAGATGGCAAGAAATAAATAGAGAAGTTGGTAAATTTGTTGGATTTGTTACTCAAATTGAAAATCGTCAGCAAAGTGGAATGACCGAAGAATCAATGGTAATTTTAATATTTATTTCTATGTTAAATTATTTAACACATATTTTAACATTATTTAATTTATTTATTTTTTTACCAGATTAATGATGCTCGGCAAATGTATGCTTCTTGCGTTGGCAAACGATTTCAACTAGAACATTGTTGGGTTATCTTAAGAAAAGAACCCAAATGGCAATTTGAGCGTGCTAGTCAACATCAAAGGTCAAACAAGAAACAAAAAGGTCATGTCAATGCAAGTCCGGCTTCATCAACTCCATCTACCCCTGATTCTGTTAATTTAGGAGAAGATAGTGAACTATTGATTTATCAAGATAGACCAATCGGTCAGAAGGCTGCTCTATCCCTAATTCGATTATGAGTTTGAAGAAAATCATGTAGTTATGGTATTTCACCATGTGACACTGATATAGAGGAATTGACTTCATGTTCATGGTCAAATCCAAGGTTCATTGCTCCTTCATCCTCAATAATCATATTATGCATTATTATGCAAGCTTTCATAATATACGCAAGCGTTTCTTCATCCCAATATTGAACAGGTCCACGTACAATTGCAAAACAAGATTGTAGCACCCCAAATGCCCGCTCCACATCTTTTCTTGCAGACTCTTGCTTGCTTGCAAAATATTTTCTCTTTGCTCCTAATGGTCTTGGGACTGTCTTAACAAAGGTTGACCAATTAGGATAAATTCCATCTGCCAAATAGTATCTCATTGTATATTCATGCCCATTAATTGTATAATTGACAGGAGCAGTACGACCTTCAGCAAGCGCAGCAAAGATAGGTGACTGATCAAGAACATTAATATCATTTAATGATCCAGGCATTCCAAAAAAGGCATGCCATATCCAAAGATCTTGTGAAGCCACCGCCTCTAGAATTATAGTTGGTTCACGACAATGACCAATATACATCCCATGTCATGCAATTGCGCATTTCTCCCATTTCCAATGCATACAGTCAATGCTCCTTAACATCCTCGGAAATCCACGCTGCTCTCCAATTGATAATAATCGACAAATATCGGCCTTGTTTGGTGCCCTTACATTCCAATCACCAAAAACTTCTATGATTGCTTTGACGAAAGCTCTAAGACTTTCTATCGCAGTGGTTTCTTCAATTCGAAGATATTCATTAGTAAGATCTGCAGGAATACCATATGCAAGTATTCTGTGAGCTGCAGTTACCTTTTGAAGGCAAGATAAACCAAGAACACCAAAAGCATTTGTCCTTTGTTTGAAATATGGATTATGAGCTTCCACTGCATCTGCGATCCGAAGAAAAAGACGACGACTCATCCTAAATCTTCTTCGAAATTGACTTTCAGTGAATTTAGGATTTTCTACAAAATAATCATTATATAACCTTAACTCACCTTCCTTTCTATTACGATTGACAATATTGTGACCAGGAATAGAGCCACGATACCCTGTTCTCCGCTCTTGATTATTCGATTCTTCTTCAGCAGCCACAACAGTAGCAACTTGAAAAGCAAACACAGGAGTGTCATCATCAAAATCAAAAGCATCATAAAAATTAAAATTAGAATGATTCATGATGAATTTTAATGAAATATAACAAAGATTGGAGAGAAGAAAATGATGTGAAAAAATGTTAAGATATATGACAATATTTAAAGAAGAATGTTGGTGGTTATTTTTTCAAAATTTGAAAATTTAAAATTTAAAATGTTGGCGGTTATTTTTTCAAAATTTGAAATTTTAAAATTTAAAATGTTGGCGGTCATTTTTTCAAAGTTTGAATTTGAATTTACTTTTAAAAAATTAAATTTTTAACAATAACATATAAAACTTAAAATTAAAAATATTCATATAAATAAACTTTAAATTTAATTTTAAATTATATCTTTTAACTTTCATATTACTTCATTAATTTTATATTACTTTTATAAATTAATCATATTAATTATATAATTAATAACATCATAATTATATTATATATAAAATATCTAAATTAGTTATATAATTATATTAAAATTAATTTAACATGAAATATATTAAAATATAAATGGCTTTTCTAAATAGCTTTGTACCATTGGAATGCACATAATCAAAAAAGCTATATTTATACTATTCAAAAAGCCATTTTTTTTCATTTGGCTCTTCAATATAGCATTTCCCATTGGAGAAGCTCTCAATCCTTACATGGTTTAAATTCAAATAATTGCAATATTGTTGGCAAGTGAGTAAAAAGATTATCACATCAATCCTTGCATCTAAAATCAAACCACAGAGCAAAAGTTTTTGTTTTTTTTTTTTGTTTTTGATTTTCACGTGGAAGCTACTTCAATCATACTGGATAAATTTGTCCATCTCTTTTTTTTATGCAACTTGATGAATTCCAATAAGTAAAATGTTGGATAATCGATTAATCTCTTGATTTTAACAATTTAATTCATTCTTTCTAATCAAAATGGTTGGTGCTTGGTACACCAAGATGGTTAATGGCTAGTACATGTAAAAGGTCTCATTTGGTAGATTCAGGGACTCTCATATGCTTAAGTATCTTTGTATGTAGAAAGAGTGCAATAATATTTTAGAGAGATTTACTATAAATATATGCATACAATATGGAATGATAGGTCTAACAGCTCACTAGACCTATATGTATATGGAATTAATGCGTAGCTAATCCCAAGAATATTGGGTCTGGCACCTTGTTAGACCCACATATATTTGAGCTCAACTCATAGTTAAGCCCAAGGATGTTAGGTTATTATCTTACCTTGGGCCCTTTTAATCATAGGCTTTTAAGCAAACATACCAAATATATATTGATCCATCAATAGCCCCCAAGTCTATGTGTATTAAAATACACAAACATTTGAAAGGTTATTAGATTTAATGAAAGACTTTTTATCTTTCTCATGAGATTTTTATCTCCTAGGTAGAATTTTTAGGATTCTTCATAGTCAGATGGCTCGTCTTCATTAAAAAAGGTGTCCCTTAGGAAACAAAATGGCAATGTGCAATCAATAAAGTAATTGAGTCGATTTTTAGAGATCTAAGATGATATGAAAGGTAATTCATCCAATGGTCAAAGTGAAAAGTTGTTTATTTTATAACTTAAATTGTTCTTGCTTCCATCTTTTCTTTTACTTTTACTCTCTGTAACTCTTAAAAATCAATTTTGCTAAAAACTCCCTAAGCCAGTTTTGCCCTAACATGAGAATAAAAATGCCTTTCTAGGTATTTCCCACCAAAAGTTTCCTTCTTCTTCTTGAACAGAAAAATAGACAAAAAAAAGTCAGATCTTCTACCTTCAATGAGGAGTTCAAGTTTCAACATGAAACTAGCAAAAGTAACAGAGAACAAGGATCCATTAGAATAGGGTCCATAACTAAAAGGTAGAACCCCAACATCCATCTCTAGCAGAGGGAAAGTAATTCTCCCCATCAAAGAAGTTATTCTTGTGTTATTACTAAGGAACCTCAGGGGAGAGAAATGTTGCCTCTAGCCTATAAAGATGATCCCCCTAGCACATTAGGTATAGATGATATGATGTTTATTAACGGTCAACAACTAGGAGATTACATAGCTCAAATGTCTATTAGGGTTGAGTGTATAAGCTAATCGACCGTAGGTTTTGCTCGAGGTTAATTTGAAATTACAACTTCCTTTTGCATGTATGCGTTGGGATATTCCTTCCCTTTTCAAAGATTTATGAGGGAAGTTTTTAGATATTACAAGTCGGATCCAAACCAGCTACACCTTAATGAGTGAATAATCTTATTCATCTCTGATAATTTTCTCAGGCTCGTCGAAATTGAGCCTACAATCAACATCTTTAAGACAGGTTGCCATTTGGTTACTAACATCGATGGTGGCAATGACATGTATTGGTTCTTTACCTTCATTAATAGACCTAGAGGAGTGATTAAAGGAACCTTTTAGACTAAGCTTGTACATGTCAATAAATAGAGGGGGAGGTGGTTGATAATAAGGTAGTTAGCCCCATAGATGAAATGTAACGGATCTAGGGTTGTTCCTATTATTAGAGGGTACCTCTCCCTAATGTGAATATTAGGCTTATTCCAAGCTCGAATGAGGAGAAAATGCATGTTGTATTGGCATCGACCTCAACTGAGTATGACGTTAATAGAATGGATAAATGGCATTACCAAGCCATGTTGCAAAGCATGTAACTCTCTGATCCCTTGTTTTTTGTGTATCTGAGTTCATTGCTAACTTTTTATATATATGATTAATAGCTGAAGAAGAATGAGAAACTTTAGCAAGGTCTGTAGAGGATAGTTTAAAAATGGGGTTTTCATCTATTGACTTGATTGGAGGCAATACTAGAGAATAGATAGAGGATGATCCCATTATTATAGATGAACTCGTTGTTCCTGAGAAAATAATGACAAAAGCCAAGACTCTAGCAAGACAGAAAGTTGGGGGTCACGTAGACCTGACCCCCTTAAAGTAATTATAAATGATGTTATCGGTTTTAAGAGAAAAAAGGTCTCTACCTCGCGGAAATCAATGTTACAACCTTAATTATTGACACGACCAAAAGCTTGATGTCTTTTCCCAAGTGCAGGAGTGTCGAAGTAATAAATAACCCGGCAAGACCGGGGTCGAACCACAGAGAGGTTAATTGTATAAATTATAAATAACAACACAACAACAACAATAACAACAATAATAACAATAATAATACTCAGTACGTGGCGTTGTTATACCTGAGAATGATCTAAAAGATCGGGTCACAGGTTTCCAGCCTATATACTGAGTTTATGAAAAGATCAAAGATATATATTATATAATATAAACAGAATGTAAGTAATAATAATAATAATAACAATAATAAAAGCAGAAGATGAAGAAATTAATGAGAACTTTGAGATGAAAGATTAACGTAAGGATTAAACAATGATAAAGACAAATGTCAAGGTTAGAGGATCCACTAATGGTACTTCAAACAAGTATAATATAAACTCTTATTACTCAATTGGAAACCACACATAAAGGAGGTTCCAATCAGATTATAAATTGTTAACATGATTACATTAATTATCTTATTCGAATAAAGCTAATACTTGTAAATGTTGGCAGGCATTCATGATTATAACTTATGTTAACAACAAATCAAGTTCCTTTCATAGCTCAGGTGTCGGTTAAACCATACAGTATGGGCTATGAAAGTGCCAAGTATTTGTTGTACCAAATATTATACAACATAAATCTAGATCAACCATTTAACAAGCAAAGTATTAAAAGTGAACAAGATAACAAATATAAAACATGTTAGTATCCAACGTTAAGGTCCATGTAAGTTTATATTATACTTATTCTTACACCATTAGTGTACCCTTTTCACCTTGACATAATTAACTTAGCTGAACATAATGAAAGAAAGAAACATAAATGAACAAGATAAGAACATAAATGAGAAAGAGGTTAACTAAGTAAAGGAAAGGAAATGAAGTGCATAAACTTGATATTAATAAAAGCAAGACATAAGCAATACAAAGAGAGAAAGCAATAGCATGATCTTGATCTGAACACCAAGATGCCTCAATACATGGTAAGTGCCTCCTTTTATAGGCCAAAATTTGGAACTATTGATTTGTTGACTAATTGATGAGTGGGTGGCCACATCTTGACTAGATAACAATCCTTATCTTCTTGTCTGGTCAAGACGTCATTGCTAACATCATAATTTGCCCAGAATCCTCAGGAATGTTCTAGGAAATTGTCTCAGCTTTCCAACAAAAAAAAGATGAGGTCATTTGGACTTCTAGAACTCAAGATATGGGCTGAACACTAAATAGTGTTTGGGCTGCAGGACAGCTTCGGACTTCTTCGTTGTTCCTTCAATTTGGACTTCAAAACGACCTTTTCAAATCTTGGGCTCCTCATGAAAGTTGTAGGCCTTTGTCTTACCTTTCCATCCATATAAAGTGGACCTAAATCCGAAATCTAGAGCTCCAGATATGATCCAATTACCGAGCAATGTTCCGGTTTGGACTGCACCGACATCTCTTTTCTAAGTTTGGCCATCTCTTTGTCCTTTCACTTTCAATGCTTAAACTCATCAATCAATCCTTTTATTTATGTGATAGTCCTGCATTTAAAATGAGCATTTACCATAAATTAAGGTATCTTATAATATCAAACTTGTTATTATAAAACATGCTTTAGTTAAGGAGTTATTGATACTTCAAGTGCAAAATGATGATATAAAACCTTGATAAACATGCACTTTTAAGTACTAATCACACCCCCCAACCAACTTATTACTAGTCCCTAGTAATCTAAAGCGTTAAAATAGAGAAACAATTTGCAAGTTCCACAAAGCAAGGCATTTATCATTCAACTTCCATTAATCTATCCAGATAAACAAACTCTCATTAAATTTATATTCCTGCTTCATACTTCGTAAACAAGATATTAATAAACCTTCTTTTTGTGTGCTCAATGAAAACATAGATGATGGGGCTTTTGTTGGAAGAAAACAATATTATGTTCAAATGTTTAAGGTGAACTTCCTTGGGTTGGGATTATTATTATTATTATTATTTTTTTTTATATACACATACAACTTAAAACACAATGTATCTTTAACCCATGTAACGAGTTTTAGGCTAATGACTCCCAGACCAGTTGATCTTAGGGCATTAGGTGTTGAGACACCCCTACGAGCTTAACAACTCGGGTTGCAGATACTGATACGTAGATAGTGCAATGTTTGATTCCCTTAAGCTTTTCTCCTTAACCCATGTAACAAGCTTTGGGCCAATAGCTCCCAAGTCAGTTGACTTTAGGGTATTAGGTGTTAAAACACCCCTTCGGGCTTAATTGCTTAGGTTAGGGAGGCTACGAAACCAAACTTATCCACGTTTTATTATCATCAATACTATCTTTTTTCTTTTTCTTTTTTTTTTTTTTTTTTTTTTTTGCAAATTATATACTATCCTTTTCCCTTAGTTGTTACCTTCAACAAAAGAACATAATTAATGTAATAATCCAATGTGCAACCCACAATCATATGTTAAAGTGTGTGTGTGAAAATGAAGGTTTAATAATACTTGTTAAATGAGTATAGGAGCAGAATCAAGTGATAACAATGTGAGAGTTTGTAAACCTGAATATTTCAAGAAGTATTATGATAGACCTTGGTAATGAAACTTACTAAGATGCGTCTCTAGAGTCAATAAAATTGATTCCATACTCTGCCATCCTAATAACAATTTTGTCAAATGGTTTTAATAATAGCAAAAACAGTTAGCAAGTTAGTATTTTTTTTTTTTTTTAAACTACTACCCTCTCCCCCCAACCAAAACGAGACATTGTCCTCAATGTTCGAAGGTAGAAAGATAGAGTATAGAAGACATCACCTGAAACATCGAACAATGACAAACCTGAAACACACTTAAACAAACATAAGAAGTAACAAAAAAAATAATATGCTATTAATAAAACCAAAAGACACAAGGTTTCACAAATGAAGGCTCAAATCTAATCTAAGCTTTTTACGGCTGTCCTTAGTTGACCAATCTAGGCGACTCATGCAGGGATCAATGACAGGGATGAAAGATTGTAGTTGGTCAATCAATTGTTCAGCAGTAGCAGCAGAGATTATGATTTGTCGTGCCGAAGATGTTAGAAATTCCTGTTCCACAGCTTGATCAAGGAAAGACAGCAACTTATCATAAAAACCATTAACATTTAACAAACCTATGGGTTTATGGTGAATGTGCAGTTGGGCCCAAGATGAAATATGAAAGATCTCTTCCAATGTGCCCAGACCACCTGGTAAGGCAATGAAGGCATCAGCATGGCTAGACATGGTATTCAGTCGGTCAGACATTGTTGGGACCTGTAGTTCCTCTCCAATTGTTTTTCCAATGATGTCCCCAGTTGCTAAAGCTTTGGGGACAACCCCCAAAACTTGACTGCCTCCTAAAAATGCAGCCATTGACACACCTCCCATTAACCCAAGGCTGCCTCCCCCATACACTAAATGAATCTTTCTCTCAGCTAGTACCCGACCAAGATGATTTGCTGATTCTAAAAACTCTTTTTCTTTCCCAGAACTGGATCCACCGAAAACACAAATATTTCTTATCTGATGACTTGAGGAACCTGCCATTTCTACACACTTCTATATTTGATGAATATATGGGATGAGTAGAAATGAAAGGAAGGAAGAGAAGAATTTATAGATGAAAAAGTGAAAATGCAATCATACCACCTATATGTAGGTCAGCTGTAGTCTTACAAACTCTCTCTCTCTCTCTCTTTATTAATTATTTATTTTGAAAAAGCATGTATGTACAGGTAGTTGTGATTGTGGCTCACATCTTCCCTTGGTTTTACGTCCAAGAACGGCTTAAACGCCCTCTATGGGTCGGGGATAGGCTTCCCATCCAGTTTTCTTAAAAACTGGCAAACAGGGTCTTTTTTAGTCAGATTCCCAAGACTAAGTCGATCATGTTCTTTATGGAATTGTGGCCATAAATCATGAATTGCACGATGCACATCTCCACTAGGATGCGTCTCAAGGGTCAACAAAAGATTATCTAAAGACCCCTTACTCAGGCCATCCTTAATGAATTGTATCTTATCTTCACGGTTTACAGATACCATTCCTAAAGAACGACATGTCGCATTACAAGTCCATCTGGCACATTTGTGACAGACTTTCAGTCGTTTTGCACGACGTTTCTTTGCAAAAGTGCTTTTACCTGTTCCAGGCATGTGTGAAATGAAAGAATTGGAGGACTCACCTGATAAGCGGACCTTTGCTTCAATTAGCCAGCGAATATCTTCAGGAATTTCATGATTCATTAATAACCTCAATCTTGCACACCTAGCACGGTAAATTTTATTAATCGCATTTGGAGGCAAAGCGGGAAAATACCTTTTCAACTTTTCAAGAGTGGTGTCCATTTTCAAAAGAGAATTAGAGAAGAGATTCAAAGAAGGAAGAAAGAGCTAAGAATTGTACAAATATATACAGATATCAGTTATTTGGGAAACTGAAAGAACCGACTTAAGTCATGGAGTACCGTTATCCGCCATTTGACCGGGGTGAGAGAGAAACTAGCAAAACAAAAGATACACCAAAAAGAAACACAAAAAAAATGTTAGAAAAACAAAATAATTAACCTTTATCTACAAGATCATTCCAACCAATGGATTCA
The DNA here is from genome assembly GCA_033617975.1 of Populus alba x Populus glandulosa. Lineage (NCBI taxonomy): Eukaryota > Viridiplantae > Streptophyta > Magnoliopsida > Malpighiales > Salicaceae > Populus > Populus alba x Populus glandulosa. Next base: position 16,271,696 of record CM066144.1, on the reverse strand, counting down.
TTTTCACTAGGAAACTCATCAAAGTAAGCTTTCAAACGATGTCCATTTACCTTCAAAACATTGTCATTCTTTGGATTCTCAATATCAAGGGTCCCATAAGGATACACATGTTTCAAAATAAATGGACCGCTCCATCTTGATTTTAGTTTTTCAGGAAATAAATGGACTCGAGAATTATAAAGCAAAACTTTTTTACCAGTATCAACTTTTTGACAATTTTCACATGTTTTGCAGAATGCATGTGTGTCCTTGAACATGGTGGGCCAATAAAATCCATTTTGTAAGATTTTTGCAGTCGTCTCTCTTGATGAGAATTGACTCCCACATGCTTTAGAATGACAAAGTTTAATGACATTACTTACCTCATTGTCGGAAATGCATTTTTGAAATATTTGATCAGGACAATTTTTGAATAAGTAAGGGTCATCTAAGTAAAAGTTCTTCACTTCGTTCAAAAACTTTCCTTTGTCTTCGGTACTCAAGTGAGCTGACAAATCTCCATCGATTGGTGGGATGTCAGATGTCAAATCTGTTGTCACTCTTGACAAAAGATTGACATCAACATTTTTAGTGCCCTTTTCATCCGTGATTTCTTCAGATTCATCCAACTCAATTTTACTCAAAGTAGATTCAAGTTGATCATGAACTAATTCTTCAATAAGATCTACTTCTTGTAAATCATTATCATCTCCAGGTTGCTTGCAAATGTTGAAAATATTCATCTCCAATGTCATGTTTCCAAATGATAGCTTCATCAGTCCATTCCTACAATTAATCAATGCATTAGAAGTGGCAAGAAATGGACGTCCTAAAATAACAGGAAATGAATTACATGCTTCAACAGGTTGCGTGTCCAAGACAATAAAATCCACAGGATAAATGAATTTATCAACTTGTACTAACACATCCTCAATTATTCCTCTAGGCACTTTTACAGATCTATCGGCGAGTAAAAGAGTTACAGAAGTTGGTTTTAACTCACCTAGATTGAGACTTTGAAAAACTGAATATGGAAGTAAATTCACACTAGCTCCAAGATCAAGTAAGGCTCTTTCAATTTTATGTTCTCCAATAAAGCAAGAAATTGTAGGACAACCAGGGTCTTTATATTTCAAAGCATTATTGTTCTGAAGAATGGCACTTACTTGTTCGGCTAAAAAGGCTTTCTTTTTCACATTCAGTTTTCTCTTCACAGTGCACAGATCTTTCAAAAATTTAGCATAAGAAGGAACCTGTTTAATAGCATCCAACAAAGGTATATTGATCCTTACCTGTTTGAAAGTTTCAAAGATTTCAGAGTTGTGATTGACTTTCCTTTGTTTGGTCATGGCATGAGGAAATGGAAGTGCTGGCGGGGAATCAGCCTTTTCTTTGCAATGTTTAGGTTCAACCCCTTCCTTACCCTCAGAGATAGACTCATCATCTTTCTCACAAGGTTCAAGAATAGGTTTTTCAATAACCTTACCACTACGAAGAGTGATGACTGATTTGACTTGATCCATGTGTTGGCTTCCAGAACTACTTGCATTTGCATTGTATTGCCCCTTTGGATTTTGCTGCGGTTGAGAAGGAAACTTACCTTTCTCTTGGAAACTGAGAGCAGATGTTAATTTTGCAAGAGCATCTTTAAAATCTGTCATGCTTTGAGCAAGTTGAGTGTTGATTGTCTCCTGCTTTTCAATGAATGCATGCAATGTTTCCTCAAAATTTCTTCTAGGGGGCGGAGCATAAGGAGGTGCATATCCATGAGAATTTTGGAAATTATGGTGTGCTTGAAACGGTGGATGTGAAGTTTGTGCATTGTTGCTATCACTCTTCCAACTGAAATTTGGGTGATTTCTCCAACCAGGGTTATACGTTTGTGAGTATGGGTTATGGTTGGGTCTTTGGAAACTGTTTAAAGCATGGGCTTGTTCATGGAGGCATTCCCTAAAAGAAGGCAAAGTTGGACAATCATTTGTTGAGTGTTCATTGGTTTCACAGATTTGACACACAATGTCTTGAACAGATTTTAATTGACCACTCTTTTTCAATTCAAGTGCTTCGACCTTTCTAGCTAAAGATGCAAACTTGGCTTGGAGGTCATGATCTTCCCTAAGGTTGTGCATACCTCCACTAGATGTATGAGGTTGAATTTTACCTGGTGCCTCATAAGTACCTGTGGTGTCCCAATTTTGAGCATTTTCGGCTAGCAAGTCTAGGTACTCCATTGCTTCATTAGGGTCTTTATCTTCAAAGGTTCCATTGCACATCAATTCAACCATTTGCCTATCTCTAGGTGTTAAACCTTCATAAAAATGTGAAACCAATCTCCATGTTTCAAAACCATGATGTGGGCAAGTATTAAGCAAATCTCGATACCTATCCCAACATTGGTAAAATGTTTCTCCTGGCTTTTGAGTGAAAGTGATGATTTGTCTTTTGAAAGAGTTTGTTTTATGAGATGGAAAAAACTTCTTTAAAAATTGTTGTTGCATATCATCCCAAGCACGAATGGATCCTGGTCTCAAATTTTGTAGCCATGTTTTAGCTTTATCTTTTAATGAAAAAGGAAAAAGCTTTAATCGAATGGTGTTCATGCTACAATTTGAGTCATTATAGGTATTACAGACCTCCTCAAATTCCCTTAAATGCAAGTATGGATTTTCTAAGTCTAAGCCATGAAAAGATGGTAAAAGTTGAATAATGCCTGGCTTAAAATTAAAATGAGATGCATCAGGAGGGAAAACTATGCATGAGGGTGCACTTGTTCTTGTGGGATTCATGTGGTCTCTAAGTGTTCTCATACGGTTATTCTCATTATTCTCATTATGAAGTGATTGATTATCTTCTTCGGCCATATTTTCTGAAAATGATGAGGATACCCTACAAAGTCTACCACTTAATGTACGTGACCAAACTCTCATGCACGTGTAAGAAGAGAATTAAAAGCAAGAAAAGAAAATAGAAGAAAAAGAAACAAAACAAAACAAAGGAAACAAAAATAGATAAAATGAAAAGTGAAAAGAGAAAATAAATTAAATATTATAATTTATACAAGAATTTACCTCCCCGGCAACGGCGCCAAAAACTTGACACGACCAAAAGCTTGATGTCTTTTCCCAAGTGCAGGAGTGTCGAAGTAATAAATAACCCGGCAAGACCGGGGTCGAACCACAGAGAGGTTAATTGTATAAATTATAAATAACAACACAACAACAACAATAACAACAATAATAACAATAATAATACTCAGTACGTGGCGTTGTTATACCTGAGAATGATCTAAAAGATCGGGTCACAGGTTTCCAGCCTATATACTGAGTTTATGAAAAGATCAAAGATATATATTATATAATATAAACAGAATGTAAGTAATAATAATAATAATAACAATAATAAAAGCAGAAGATGAAGAAATTAATGAGAACTTTGAGATGAAAGATTAACGTAAGGATTAAACAATGATAAAGACAAATGTCAAGGTTAGAGGATCCACTAATGGTACTTCAAACAAGTATAATATAAACTCTTATTACTCAATTGGAAACCACACATAAAGGAGGTTCCAATCAGATTATAAATTGTTAACATGATTACATTAATTATCTTATTCGAATAAAGCTAATACTTGTAAATGTTGGCAGGCATTCATGATTATAACTTATGTTAACAACAAATCAAGTTCCTTTCATAGCTCAGGTGTCGGTTAAACCATACAGTATGGGCTATGAAAGTGCCAAGTATTTGTTGTACCAAATATTATACAACATAAATCTAGATCAACCATTTAACAAGCAAAGTATTAAAAGTGAACAAGATAACAAATATAAAACATGTTAGTATCCAACGTTAAGGTCCATGTAAGTTTATATTATACTTATTCTTACACCATTAGTGTACCCTTTTCACCTTGACATAATTAACTTAGCTGAACATAATGAAAGAAAGAAACATAAATGAACAAGATAAGAACATAAATGAGAAAGAGGTTAACTAAGTAAAGGAAAGGAAATGAAGTGCATAAACTTGATATTAATAAAAGCAAGACATAAGCAATACAAAGAGAGAAAGCAATAGCATGATCTTGATCTGAACACCAAGATGCCTCAATACATGGTAAGTGCCTCCTTTTATAGGCCAAAATTTGGAACTATTGATTTGTTGACTAATTGATGAGTGGGTGGCCACATCTTGACTAGATAACAATCCTTATCTTCTTGTCTGGTCAAGACGTCATTGCTAACATCATAATTTGCCCAGAATCCTCAGGAATGTTCTAGGAAATTGTCTCAGCTTTCCAACAAAAAAAAGATGAGGTCATTTGGACTTCTAGAACTCAAGATATGGGCTGAACACTAAATAGTGTTTGGGCTGCAGGACAGCTTCGGACTTCTTCGTTGTTCCTTCAATTTGGACTTCAAAACGACCTTTTCAAATCTTGGGCTCCTCATGAAAGTTGTAGGCCTTTGTCTTACCTTTCCATCCATATAAAGTGGACCTAAATCCGAAATCTAGAGCTCCAGATATGATCCAATTACCGAGCAATGTTCCGGTTTGGACTGCACCGACATCTCTTTTCTAAGTTTGGCCATCTCTTTGTCCTTTCACTTTCAATGCTTAAACTCATCAATCAATCCTTTTATTTATGTGATAGTCCTACATTTAAAATGAGCATTTACCATAAATTAAGGTATCTTATAATATCAAACTTGTTATTATAAAACATGCTTTAGTTAAGGAGTTATTGATACTTCAAGTGCAAAATGATGATATAAAACCTTGATAAACATGCACTTTTAAGTACTAATCAATTATAAAGGCTTCTATGAAAATAATTCCTCTATCTTCACCCCTAATATTGGTCAGAGATACTATATTTGTTAGGCCATCTTCTTAGAATGTCCATGAGGACACTGAATAAAGATTTAAGGATGTTTTTGCTAGCCTTAATCTTGGTCAAACTCCCTTTATTTTCTCTACCCTGACCGAGAATGAGAGGTGGGTTATAAAAGTTGTTGTTAGTTGGACGTTTGGCCTTTGAGAGGCTGGCCTCAAAGTGTTAAAGTGGATGAAGAGGATTCTCACCATTCCTTTAGAAATATTGATGATGTATGATGAGATCTATAACCGACATTTAGCCCTTATAGGATAAATGACTTTTGATGTAAAGAAATCTCATATTTGAACTTTTTAGTTTGGTTTTATGACCATTATTCTTAACAATATTGTCTTTGATAAACTTTCATAATGTGCACCCATTATAAGAGGCACTGAACGGTAAAGAGGAACCATGTAATAGAGGCCATTACCAACCCTAAAGCAGACTATACAACCCTTCATCAACTAAAGGAGGAGAATGCTATTGTAGAGACTAAACTGAGGGACCTTAAGGTGACCTATGCCTCATTGAAAAAAGCCTCTAAGGTATTGTTCTTCAGTTAGGATCCATCAAACAATAGCTTCAGATGATTTATAATAAAGTTGATGGCCTAAAACAAGAGGTCATCAAGGCAAAGACCTTTTAAGATTGTTTAAAGGTTGAGCTCTACGTTGTTAGGAAAGAAGTCTAGAGCTCTCGAGTGCGGGTGAAGGATTTGAAGAATTCTCTTAGGGAGTTCCAAAAATGTTTTGGATGGTTTGCATCTTTGTCCTAGATGGTTAGGGATAAAATATTCCTTGCCAAGTCCAACTTATACTTCTTCATTCAATCAAGAGGAATGAGAGTGGACTTCAGTACTACCTTCCATCCAATCCCCATATAAAAATTTGCTAACGAGTTCTCTACTAGGGTTGAAGCTGCCTAATATGAGGAATATCTAGCTAAGGAGTATCTAGCTAAGGAGCCTGACTTATATGTCTATACCTTAGCCCTTAATTTCCTCCCAGTCATGTCAATAGCCCCACTCTTGTGGGGTTTATCTTTATGTAATGCTTATTATTTTTATAAACTATATTTTTTATATGTTATTTCTATGTTGACTTGTGGAGCCTGTATAGGTCCATCGTCCACAATAAAAATTTCATGTAAGGTCCAAAGCCTTTAGAATTATTTAAAAAGGTTTGTATGGGTCCAATGCTTATACTTAGAAAAATATTTGGGAGGAAATCCTCTAGCCAGTTAGTATTGGTTGAATGCCCATACTAATGCCTCTACTCAGAAAAATATATAAATTTTCTGAGAATATATAAATTTTCTAAGCTTGGCGATTAAGGTTTAAAGTTTACCTAACCTTAGTAGAACAAAAGGTTGTAGGTATATCATTGTTTAGATGGATCCCTGATGACTTGTTGAGATGCCACTAGGCGTTTTATAGAGATTGATGTTATTGCATTAAGGAGATCAAGTTAAATCTTTAGAGAGTTTGGGCCATTTCCCTAGAGATATCATGTCAATCCCTACCAAGGTGAGTTGTGCAATCGTAGTAGGAAGACCAAGCCAATCATATCCTTTGTGTGTTGGGGTTATTGCCTTAGGGATATGATTAGTACTTAAAAGTGCATATTTATCAAGGTTTTATATCATTATTTTGCACTTAAAGTATCAATAACTCCTTAACTAAAGCATGTTTTATAATAACAAGTCTAATACTATAAAATGCCTTAATATATGGTAAATGTTCATCTTAAATGCAGGCCTATCACATAAATCAAATGATTGATTGATGAGTTCAAGTATCAAAATTGAAAGGACAAAGAGAGAGCCAAACTTAGAAAAGAGATGTTGGTGCAGTCCAAACTGGAACACTGTTCGGTAATTGGGTCATATCTCGAGTTCTAGATGTCAAAATGATCTCAAATTTTTACACAAATTCAGTAAGACATAGGGCTACAACTTTCATGTGGACACCAAGATCTAAGAAGGCCCATTTGCAAGTTCAAATTATAGCAACAACAGGAGAAGTCCGAATCTGTCCTGCAGCCCGAACACTGTTCAGTGTTTGGCCCATATCTAGAGTTCTAGAAATCCAAATGACCTTTATTTTTTTTTCCTAGAACGCTGAGTCAATTTCCTACAACTTTCATGTTTTTAAGTGGTCCCAGTTATGATGCTAGCAATTTCGTTTTATTCAGACAAGAAAATAAGGATTTTCACAAAGTCAAGAGTTGGTCACCCACTCAACAATTAGAGCATCTCCAATGCAAAAAGCCAAATTGAGAAGCTAAATTGATAAAATGGCTTTTTGAATAGTATAAATATAGCTTTTTTGATTATATGCATTCCAATGGTAAAAAGCTATTTAGAAAAGCCACTTATATTTTAATATGTTTCATGTTAAATTCATTTTTATATAATTATGTAACTAATTTAGATATTTTATATATAATATAATTATGATGTTATTAATTATATAATTAATATGAGTAATTTATAAAAATAATATAAAATTTAATGAAATAATATGAAAGTTAATTTAAAATTAAACTTAAAATTTATTTATATGAATATTTTTAATTTTTAATTTTATATTTTACTGTTAAAATTTTAATTTTTTAAAAGTAAATTTAAATTCAAACTTTAAAAAAACCATCAATATTTTAAATTTTGATTTTCAATTTTTTTAAAAAAAAATTCATGCTTTGAAAAAATTTAAAACAAAAACAAGTTTATTTCCTTACTTTTAAAGAAAAAAAAATACTTACTTTTTTTTTTGCTATTTCTACAGGAACATGTAGAAATAGCTCCTCTCAAACTAAATAGCCATTTTGGCTTCTTTGTTGGCTGCGGCATTGGAATGCCTAATTAGAGAAACAAAAGCTAAAAAAATACTTTTTTAATTTTGCCTTCTCATTTGCCTTTCCGGTTGGAGATGCTCTTAGTCATCAAATCAATAATTCCAAATTTTGGCCTATAAAAGGAGACATTTGCCATGTATTTAGGGGCTTGGTTGTTCAGATCAAGATCATGCTCTTTATTTCTCTTTTTATATTTTTGTTGTAATTCTTAAGTTTTGCTTTCATTAATATCTTGTTTATGCTTTTCATTTCCTTTCCTTTCCTTAGTTAACTTGTATCTTATTTATGTTCTTGTTTTGTTTATTTATGTTTCTCTTCTTCATTATGTTTAGCTAAGTTTATTATGCCAAGGTGAAAAGGTTACACTAATGGTGTAAGAATAAGTATCGTGTAAACTCAACATGAACCTTAATGTTTAATATTAACATGTCTTATCTTTTTATCTTACTAATTCTTAATACCTTGCTTGTTAAATGATTAATCTAGATTTGTGTTGTATAACACTTGGTACAATAAATTCTTGGCACTCTCATAGCCCAACCGTATGGTATTACCTACACATGTGCTATGAAAGGAACTTGATTTGTTGTTAACATAAGTAAGCATCATGAATTCCTGAAAATATTTAAAAGTTTGGTGTTACGTAAATAAGATAATTAATATGATCATGTTAACAATTTATAATGAGCTATTAATGATAAATCATCCGATAGGAACCTCCTTCGTGTGTGGTTTCCAAATTGAGTAATAAGAGTTTATACTATACTTGTTTGAAATACCATTAGTGGATCCTATAACCTTGACATGTTTTTTTTATCATTGTTTAATTCTTACAATAATCTCATATCTCAAAGTTCTCATTAATTTCTTCCTCTTCTTTTTTTTATTACTACTACTACTACTACTACTATTATTTACATTCTTGTTATATTTTATGTACGATAAGTATGCTTTGTGTTTGATCAAGAATTCTGACATTGTTGATTTTGCCTTGTTCATTCGCATCAGAAATCTGTTTATATTATATAATATATCTCTTTGATCTTTTCATAAACTCAGTATATAGGTGTAACCACTAATGACCCGATCTTTTAGATCATTCTAAGGTGTAACAACGCCACGTACTGAGTATTATTATTATTATTGTTATTGTTATTATTGTTGTTATTGTTGTTGTTGTTGTTGTTGTTGTTTATAATTTATACAATTAACCTATTTGTGGTTTGACCCCGGTCTTGCCGGGTTATTTATTACTTCGACATTCCTGCACTTGGGAGAATACATCAATCTTTTGGTCATGTTAGGATATCATGTCATTCTAATTTTAAAGAGTTGTGTTAGTGCACTAGGAAGATCATATTAATCCTTTTTAAGGTAAATTATGCAATCACACTAGGAAGAATAAGTCATTCACACTAGGAAGAATAAAACGATTGGGTCAATATCCAAATTGGTGAGTTTGGGGCTATTTCCCTATAGTGATATCGTGGCAATGACATCCTTGAAGAATTGTGCGAGTGTACTAGAAAAACCATGTCAATCTCTTTCAAAGTAAATTGTACAATCGCACCAGGTAGAATAAGTTAGTCCCTTACAAGGTAGATTTATCATTGTACTAGGGAGACTACGTCAATCTCATTATTGGAAGGTTGATGAGAAGTCTTTAGTCATCTCTTAGAGAAAATAAAAACATCATTACTTTGAATAAGTTACTTTATATATAAGAAACTTGCATTCTTAATCAATGAACTAAAAATATCGTTAGTTCGTCAGTTATATTTGAAATATGTTTTATTAAAATTGACTCAAATCAATTGTCTTTAACAATAAATCTAGTGTAATTTATAATTTATAAGATAATAGTTATAAATTTTAAATTTTGATTAATAAAATATTTTGAATACATTTTGTAATAAAATGTTGATAAAGCCAAAAACTATTTATAATCAAATGTACTTGCTACTTTTTTAAATCAAAAGTTAAACCATTTATAATCAATTTATAGAAGTAATATGTCCAAGAGTATTAGTTTCATTTAATTTTTCACACAGATTAAGATATATATATATATATATATATATATATATATAGAGAGAGAGAGAGAGAGAAACAATTGTTGTATTAAAATAATTATAATTTATAGTTAACGGTATAATAGGATAATCAAATAATTATTTGTTTGATTTTATTTTTTTTTAATAATGGAAAAACGGTTTTGAGGTATTCTAAAATAGAAAAATGAAAAAATCCTTTAAGGTGGAGAGTCTACCAGACAAAAAAAGGGTCTCATTAAGAAGATGACATTGTACTTTATCAATTAAAACATACTAGTTTAGTTTTTTTTTTCTTCGTTTTTTTTTTGCCCGAGTGATGTCATGAGGTCATTCTCAAAACTTAGTTTTTATTTAATTTTGATAAGGTTTTAAAAAATACCCAAAAGAATTCCAATAATTTAAAGTATGGAGTAAAAAAATGTATTTTTCGTTAAAACTCTCTTTTTTATATCCATTTCTTTTTTATTTAACAAAACCATGACTTTGTTATCAACAACACAATTTTTGAATAAAAACTTATAGAAATTAAAATAAAAATTCATAAGAATTCAAATGAATTAAATGTAGGACAAAAATGTATTTCTTTAGCCAAAACTCTATTTTATTATTAATTTATTTTGATAAAAAAAAATTAGAACCACGTTTTTTCATTTAACAATTATCATCTTATGTGAACTAATTTTTGAAAAAAGAAATAAAAAAAATTATGTCTCGGTTATTTTTATGTTACCATATGAAAAAATAAAATGATAATTAATCTGAAAATAAAATAAAAAATATGTTATTTTATTATTTTTAAATATTCATGTGTACTTTTTTAAATAGTATCCCTATTAGTTTCACATATAATTATAAAACAAATTGCAAATATAAAAATAAATATCTAATTTTATTTTAGAAAATATGAGATGATTGAATGATTTTTTTAAATTGCTATAATAAATTAGTTAAAGAGGATTTTAGTTTAAGATATTAAAAAATTAAAAAAAATAATAGAGGGGACAAGAGATGTCAAGCACTCATTAGCCTAAATTGTCATGCTCCCGCAACTAACATCTTCTTTTTAAAAAAAAAAAAAAAAAAACACTCCTGTCTTCCACTTAATATTTTTTAAAAAATAAATGGGCTATACGTTATCAACCTCGGAAGGTGACATCTAATCCACTACAATAAATTCTGGTCATATTTGTTGGCTAGAAAAACAATTTTTCAGATACTTGGATCTTGAAACCCTAATTTTTTAATTATTGTTTTTTGAAAATATTTTAGAAAAACACCATATGAACCTCAATAACCCTTTTTATACAACCCCAAAATACTATATAGTTAGTCTAAATATTAAAAATCAACTCAAATACAAAAAATATTTCCAATCCTTGATATGATTTTGTATCAAGATTAGAGATCCAAACTATTTTCATTAATACCTCTTTTCAAGGCAAACTCATCGAAACTAATATTGACATTCATTGTCACTATAATGTGGCTCATGGAAAACTTTATCTCTTCTCTTCCTTTTCATCGACTTTTTTTATTAAAATCTAGAGATTAAAATATAATAAAATAAAGTTTAAGATTAAAATATAAATATTTAAAATGATATAAACAAGATATGTAAAAATTAAAAACCAAAAGATGATATTATAATTTTACATATCTTAGAAACAATAACGTTTTTTTTTTTTATGAATATACTATAGCAATCCAAAGGAGTGCATATGTGTACATGGCTAAAGGAGCTAAATGTGCTAGCTCCTTTTGTTTATTTTTTAATACTATGGTAAATACATGGATTAATTTTATTTTATTCTTATAAAAGATATAACCTCTACCAATTTCTTCCAAAGTTTCTTTTCCATCAAATACTTTTATGATTTGATACATTTTTATTTTACTTTCTATATATAACATAAATTTATTTATTGATATATGAAACATCAATTGATAAAAAATAAAATTTTGAACAAAACTTAAGAGAATCCATATATGTCATAAGGTTAAAATAAGAAGTTGAGTTTTCTCAAAACATCAATTTCGATAGAAAAATGTGTCTATATGTATATCAATTCTACATTATACAATACAACTAAAAGGTGTGACATTTTTCCTATGCATCTATTGTTTATATCCTTGCATTAAGATGTTCACACCACTATTTTCATAATTATTTTTTCTCTTTTTTATCTTTAATTTTTTTATATACTTTGATCATTGAACTTTATTTCTTTTCAATCTTATCCTTCTAGGTTATGTTGGCATGGCTTTGCTGGATTTTTCAAAATATATAAACGGAGTGGAAACAATAATTTCAAGATTTCTCAGAAATCTTGAATATCCTATTAGACAATCTAGGATCATTACGGATTTGAATGAAGATTACTTGAAGACTATATATATATATATATATATATATATATATATATATAAACTCTTTAATGCTGGATGTAAGTCAACCAATTGTTTAGTCTCTAATAGTAATTCACATGAACTACTAGATTAAAAATCTTCCAAAACCATATTAAGAGAGAGAGAGAGAGAGAGAGAGATTAATATGCCTCAGTGCTAACTATTTGTTTTCTCTACTCAACCCATTGTATAGGTGTATTTGATGTTTAGCGTATGTCTTTATGATCTTTCATCATTGTCATAAAATATGAGGCATGACATTATATTTATAGAAATATTTGATAACCTTATTAGAGGTAAAATATCCCTTTTCCATCTAAAAAATATAGTCCCTGTGATTTTGATAATCACAAACTATAAAGATTTTATAATAAGTCTATAAGATGTACAAGTGAAATTGTTTTGTTTAAAGATGATTGGGCCTTTAGTATATAAACTCTTACAATCCTAAGAAAAACTCATGTTCAACTCAAGTCCATGATCAACGAAGTTAGTCATGCCCAAACCCATAAATTAAGAAAACCATTCAACTCAAGCCCATTAATGGTGTGCTAACATTCTGTCAAGAATTTGATAGATTTAGATTCTTAGTACATCCGTTTTACAATGATCATCAAAGGATTAAAAGGAAAGAATAAGTTGTGCGACAAATCTCATAATAGAAAGAAAGAATTGCAAGCTTAGAGTAGGAGAAGATCATATACACTAATGGCTATAAGATCAAAATCAATTCAAAACAAGAAAGGAAGGTCTCAATTCAACTCTGCAAATGAGAAAAATTAATAGCTTATTCAAAGACCATGTTTTCAAACAACAATCATCAAAGGATAAAAAGGAAATAAGAAGTTGTGTGATAAATCTCATAATAGAAAGAAAGAATTGCAAGCTCAAAGTAGGTGAGATCATATACATCAATGGCTATAAGATCAAAATCAATTCAAAACAAGAAATGAAGGTCTTGATTCAACTCTGCAAATAAGAAAAACTAATAGCTTATTCAAATACCATGTTTTCAAAAAGGATTGAATTGGCAAGTTGCTTGTTATACATCTAATTCAGAAAAATCTATTTTCATTAAAACAAGAATCCTAGAGGAGAGATAATGGCTAGGTGAATAAACTAGTGTATATGAAGCACATCAAGAGTTTGTCTAAAGCACCAAGCAAGATAATAAAGGGAAAGAAAAGTGTTTAGTGGTTAATTGTTCTCAAGATAAGTGAGTTATATAATCAATATAAAATAATTTTTTTCTTCATATATGACACTTCATTACTTGGAAACTTGAACAATTATTGTTTAGAGTGATTAAGAATATTTGACAGTTGATCTTGTACGATTGCAAGAGCAAAAAATTGTAAGGTTATAAACAGAACTTTAAAAACTAGTGACTTTCAGGGCCATCCCTAAAGACTGAATTGGTTGTAAGAATCATCCTAAGAATCAAATAAGAGCCATGATTAGGAATGAAGTAAACAATATAACTTTTCTTTCTCAATTAAAGCCCATAAAAGTTAGATAAAAGCCATACAGTAAGAATTACTCTAATTGAATGAAATGAGGTTTGAAATCTTGTATGGAAATAAGTATCTTATAGGTACTAAATGGATTTTCCAAAACAACTATGATGAAAATTGTACTATAATAAGAAATAAAGCTAAATTAGTATCCTCAGGTTACAAACAAGAAGAGATAATAAATTTTACTAATACTATTGCAATAGTAGCTAGGTTAGAATCAATTAAAATGTTTTGTTTTTTTTCCTCAAACAAAATATAAATTTATTTCAAATAGATGTTGAATCAATATTTTTTTAACTATTTTCTAAATGAAGAACTATTTTTTGAAAGCTCTAGGGTTTGAAAAATCTAGTTTTAAAAACCATTTTTACAAATTACCTAAATCATTATATTGTTTGAAATAGGCTTTTAAAGCCTAGTATGAAAGGCTTAGTGGTTTTCTAATGAATAAAAAATTTTCCAAAGGAAAAATCAACACTGTTCTTTTCATAAAAATACATGATCAAGATCTCATACTCGTACAAATCTTTATTGAAGATATAATTTTTAGTGCCTTAAATAAATTCTTGTGTGGAAACTTTGCTAATAGTATGTAAGAGGAGTCTGAAATGAGTTTGATAGGAAAACTAAACCATTTTTTATTCTAAACATAAAACAAATCAAAGACAATATATTCATCCGTCAAACAAAGTACACTCTAAATTTATTAAAAAGATATGGCTTTGAGAAATTAAGATGTCAACACAATTATGTCAAGTTCCTTAAAGCTTAGTTAAGAAAAAAAAAAAAAAAAAGGTAAGGTTGTTCATTAAAAATCATATGAAGGTATAATTTATTGTATTTAACAGCAACTAGGTCAAATATAATGTGCAGTGTGTCCGCACGCACGTGCATGTTTTCAATCTAATCCCAAGAAAAGTCATTTAGCTACTATTAAAAAGGTTTTTAGATACTTAAATGGTAATGCTAAACATGGTCTTTAGTATCCAAAATCTACTAGCTTTGAAATGATAAGATATACAAACTTCAACTTTCTGGAAGTTCAATTGACGTGAAAAACACATTAGAGCATGTCAATTTCTAGGAAAATTTATAGTTTTATGGAGTAGAAAAAAGCAACACTCATAGCTCTTTCTATAATAGAAGTTGAATATATGGTTATTGTTAGTGCACAAGTTCTCTACATTAAACAACATCTACTAGATTTTATAATAAAAGTGAAAAATATTATGATTAAATATGATAATGCTAGTGCCATTAACATTTCAAAGAATCATATACAATATTCTTGGACTAAACATATGGAGTTAAGATATCATTTTATAAGGAAACGTGTCCAAAACAAAATGAGATTTTACTTGAGTTTACAAGTTCAAAACGACAATTAACAGACATCTTTAAAAAACCTTTAAATGAAGCTCAATTTTCTTATATTATAAGATAATTAGGAACATGCATTCTTTATTGATACTTATTAAAAGGTTTACCTTAGTTGAGCAAATGAAATATTTTTCATATGGTTAAAATTTGATTAGATAACAAAAAAAAATGATGTACATGATGGTCTACTTAGGGTACTCCAAAGCATGCCATGTAAAATATCAAAGTATTTACGAAATGTATTGTAACATGAAAATATATGTTTTTTAAACAATATATCTTCAATTTTGTTGCTGCTTGAAAGGACTTGAAAAATGGATATGCACCTTCTTTTTAGTGATGCAAAAACGAAAAAAAGATTGGTATTGACTGTTAATTTTTTTTTGTATCATATCTAAGTTATTTTATTTTCTTCATCTAGTTTAGGAAAGGATTTGAGCATGTCATGACTATGAAGTCTTAAATTATATTGCTTAGTATTCAATAGTTTTCAGTTTGTATACTTCTTATGTATGAAGTGTTCTAGTAAAAATGATAAATTGGTTGTGATGCCTTATATAAGGTTTGTCATCATATAAAAAAAGGGTTTATAGTCTCTGTGATTTATGATGACCACAAACCATTAATATGTCTATAAGATGTGTAGGTGAAATATTTTGTTCAAGGATGATTGGGCTTTCATTATATGAACTTGTACGAGCCTAAGTAAGACTTATATTCATCTTAAATATGCGAGCAATGAATTCAGCCCAGCTTAAACATATAATAAAAGAAAAGAATCATACTTAATCCCTTTAAAGACTTGCTAACATTATATAAAAAATTCAATAGATTCAGGTTATTGGATTAACCAATTTACAACGATCATCAAATGAGAAAAAGAAAGAAGAAGTTGTGCGATCAATATCATAATGGAAAGAAATAATTGCAAGATCACAACAAGAAAATATCATATACTTCATCAATTATAAGATCAAAATTAAATCAAAACAAGAAAGGAAGGTATCAGGTCAATATTGAAAATAATAAGAACTAATAACTAGTCTATAGACCATGTTTTGAAAAAGGATAGAATTTGCAAACTGTTTGGCACATATCACATTGAGAAAAATATGGTTTTATCAAGACAAGAATTATAAAGGAGAGAGAATGACTAGGTGAAGAAATTATTGTATATAAAGCACACTAAGTATTGGTCTAAAGCAACTTCAGTTAGCTCCTCAAGATCAGTAGATTAACATGAGATTACAAGGAAATAAAACTTCCAATGCTCTTGATGCTTGTTGAATGAGAAAACAGAGACAAAGACAGAGGGTTGTTGAGTGGTTAATCCTTTTAAAGAGAAATGAGTTATATGATTAATATCTAAGAAGATTTTGCTTAAGTTGTAACACTTTATTACTTGGAAACTTGAATAAGTAACGATTTTGAATGATTAAGAATATTTGATAGTTGATTTCGCAAGACTAGAAGAACAAAAATTTATAAGGTTACAAACCGAATTAAGAAAGTAGTGATACTCTCAGAGCTATCTCTAGGGATTAGATTAACTACAAATTTATAGGGAACCACTATAAAATTCTTGTGTGCTCCTTTTATTTTCTTTTAAAATCATCTTACTTGATATGTGCTTGCTCTATTTTGTTATTGTTTCTCAAGTTCTTAAATTAGTCTTGTCAAGGTCATGTAGTTCATTTTAGTCATTGACTACACACACGTACACACACAAATAACTTTTAAGTTTATCAAGCTCTAGTAATTTTACTGAATATTTATTTTTATTAACCAATTTACCCATCTTTTGGTTGCTTTCATAACTTTTATCTAAAAAATATCATATATATTATTTTATAATATTTTTAGAAATTAATGCAATCAAGTCCCTACTTGATTTTTATAAGTTTAGAATTGTAATTTCATGTATTAATTACATTATAATCCTTAATTTTCAAAATTTATTTATTGTCAAGTTATACTGATTAATCATCATAGTTTAATTTATTTACAATATTTCTCAATATGTGTGACCTATCAGGATTCTACTATATTAGCCCAAATATAAAATCAAAATAAGATTATATAAATTAACTTATAGTTATTCAATAGATTAAATGATTTATAGTTGAAGATTAAGTGTATCATTTAATAATGTGTCATGATTTTTCAAATATTAGAAAAGCCATATGTGATTTGACTTAATATTTTAGTAACCAGTTTCTCAATGTCATTATTATCCCTTCATCAATAATGTTTTGATTTAGAGATTTAAGCATGTAATGTGTCTACTAAGTCAAATTATGTTTGTTCTTGATACGATAGTCATTGATTATTTGAATAAGACTTGAAATCCTTTTCAAATCTCACTCTACCCTATACAAAGATTTCTTAATCAATACTTTTCGAGATCATATGAAATATTTTTTTTAATTCACCTGGGTGATGAATTCTTTTTTTATCATTTAAATACCTTTATATAGTTTATGTTATATCCAATATTTATCTATTTATTATTTTTGATTAAGACAACATGTAGGTAGGATCAAAACATATCATTTTTCTTTACAAAATGATTTAGTGATGTCAAGTCTAAGGATTATTTACACAATAGTCACATGAGTTTTTTCATAAATAAATATAATCTCTCCATATAAAATTTTTATACATGTTAGTTTAATGAACATGTCATTTAACAAACACTTATATATTAGTTATAGATATTCCTCATAACTCAGTTTATGAGAATAATTACTTTCTTTCGTAAAAGAAATAATATAATATGTATCAGTCCTAAAAAATTTAATTAATATCCAATCTTAATAGAGTATTGACCTAGAATATTAAGAAAAAAAATGCTTTGATGCAATAGAAATTCTTAAAATTGTAACCACTTTATAATTCTTTTTGCAAATCATTTTTATTTTAAAAACTTTATATTTACTCCAAACTCATTAATCAAAAATAAATGAATATTAAAAATAAAAAATATCTTTATAAATAAAGATATATGTGTTGCATGAATAAGTTCAGTGTCATGTATAACAAACCAATTGATTTCTAAGGCATATATACTGACAAGTTTTATATGTTGGGACTTTGTTTGTTTGCATGCATTTGCATATTGTTATAGAATATTATAACATTAAATAACACATTGATTTTACAAAATAAAATTTTAGGTTATTGTGAAAAAAAATTGAAAGACCACATACCAAAATTAATATAAGAAAAAACAAAACCTTTTTCCACTTACATTGTTTATAAGATGCAGAAGAAGTTCAATTTGGCCCTTTAAGTTTATCTTTTACATATTTCATCCATATTTTTTTTATTTTTTACATTTTGATTGTAAAACTTTATTTTAGTCCCTAACTATTATGAAAGAAAAGACAAAGTCACTAAAACAACAAAATGAGAGGAAGCTTTTGGGTGACCAAATTTTGGCCACCAATAACTATAATTATGGTGTCTATAGATTCATATGTAAGAGAAAAGTTTATTGAAGGTGATTTTTACTTTCACTGATGTAAAACAAAATAGATCAAGACATAATTGTTTTTTTATTTAATTTTAGATTTTTTAATCTTATTAAAATATGTATTGTGGTTAGAAATGGAATTTTAAATATATAATCGATTATTAGTTTTCCATGTTTTTAGGTTAAAAAGGTCAAAATTTAGGTTTTGGCATTCAAAGACCTGTCCCTAATTTTTTATTAATCGAATCGGAAAAATTGGAGGTAGATAACGCGCATATACATACATATATATATATATATATATATATATATATATATATATATATATAAACACACATGTAGATGACATTGAGTCAACCTTTTATTTCAAAAAGAAAAACTAGGTGTGTGAACTCAACTTTCTAGGACAAAGTCACTTCATCCTTTTAATTTTGGGCTAAATAAAAGTCTATTCTTCTAGCTTATGTGTCTATTTTTTTTTTTTTATATATCCCTTAAATTTTCTTCACATTTTATAATGATAATCTCTTAAAATAAATTTTGATTATAAAGATGCATTTTTTGTCCTTCTTATTTCAAATCATTATAATTTTGTAAGTATTTATTTGAATTTCCTTCGATTTAATTAAATCATTTTGTTAATAAAAAATATGTTTATATGAAATAAAAAAAAAAGAGAAATTTGATTGTAAAATATATGCTTTGATTGGGATGACCAAATTTGTGAATTTCTAGACGATTGTCTCCCACCGAACTCTTGCTAAAGCTCAAATATCCTCAACAGTAGAACTGTTACATGATACACATCCCTTTGCCTCCGAAGATTCCATCATAACTGCGAAAGAAAACTTGAAAGACATAATGAGTGCCACCGAAAGATTGTAGCATGCTAAACCTAACATATTATTCATACAATTAAGGAAAGATCCATTCTGTACACAGCTTTTCTCGAGGCCAGAATTAATTAAAACAACGTTCGGCTCATTAAATTCCAATCTTGCCTGTCTCGTTCACTCTCTTCTCTTGTGCAAGCACGGAGAAATTAACGTTTTTTTTTTTTTTTTTGTAAAGAATCTCATACAATTGTAAGGGCTGTGCCTAGCTGCTCCAGCTAGTCCACTGTATTTTTTGTCAAGGTTTTTAACAAGTATATTGAAATTTAAATACCAGAATCGCATGAAGGTGACAAAAGAATCCTATATTCAGTGGAAAAAAAAAACATTTTTGTCCATTGCAAAATAATAAATAAATTTATATTAGTTTATTAATATATTTTTAAATGAATGCTACTTGTACTTAAAAAGTTATACAAAATTTTCATTATTTTAGAGTAAAACTTTTAATTTAAATAAAAAATGAAATTAAAACCACTAATGTTAGCATTTAAAATTCCTATATCTTGTGAACAAAACATCTGATTTCAAAACTTTAAACATCTGGGCCTATATATACCATTTGGTTACATCAAGTCTTCCCAGCTGTTCTGGAGTTGCTTTCCAAGAGATGCAACACTCGTGATTTATCGGATACGCCACCCAACCCCGACATATTAAAATTATTTAAAAATATATAAAAATTTCATTTTAAATAAAATAAATAAATTTTACCCTAAGCCTAATTAAAACGAAATATATGGTGACCAATCCTCTAACCGCAAATTTCAAACGGCATCGTATAAAATAGACCCAGCTGGTCGTTCCACGTACGGTAGATAGCTATTATGCAAAAACAAATCCACAGAAAAAAAAGTTAACGAGAGGGACAAAGCTGCCACCCCATTCCTAAATTTACAAATCGGCTCTTCTTTTCATGGCTTGCATCTGGGCTCCACAAGGTGAAAGCAAGTGTAAGTCTAATAAAAAGCATAGACATATTGATGTGGTCATTGACCTCGAACCCTAAATATGATGATGATGACCAACCCTCCCACTAATAGAGTCAAACTCTCAACTATCTTGACCTTTGGATTCTGTACTTTCGCTCAGCCTATACACCAAGCATAATTGATCCTCAGATCGCCAGAACAAAAACCTCATGACAGGAAACGTGGGGTCGTCATGATATAAAAAACTACAAAGAATGGTGATTTTCTCTGGCCAAGCAGAGGATACTTTTGTCCGCTAAACCTGTGACCAAGAGAAGAAACCCTCAAGAAACTCCCTACGACTCATAACTAACCCAATATACGCCCGTATTATTTTCTTTCCTCCTCCTCCTCCTCCTCCTCCTCCTCCTCCATCATCACCACCATCAGCAAGATTGCTGAATAATACTCTCTCACACACATAGATATATAGATACATGGGGAATTGTGTGTTCAAGGGGTTTCGCTTAGAAGTAGAAGAAATGATAAAAGTTGTGACTACAAATGGTGGAATCATGGAGCTGTTTGCACCCATCACAGCAGAGTGCATAACCAACGAGTTTCCTGGCCACGCCATCTACTGCAGCCGTGACCTCTTCTCTAAACCTCTCCTCCACAACGAAGAACTCCACGTTGGCCAACTCTACCACCTCCTCCCTATAAATACCAACAGTATCGCATTGAGCAATACCCGAAACAACAACAATACCAAAAATCATCTGTCTTCTTCGACTTCATCATCCAAAGTTACTCCTTATCGCATGTCGTTTGATAACCAAAGGATGTTGAAGCGATCATCAACAGAAGCTGAGGTGTTTCCTAGGTATAATAGCACAGGGGTTTGGAAGGTTAAGCTGGTGATAAGCCCCGAGCAATTGGCAGAGATACTGACACAAGAGGCACGAACTGAGGAGTTGATAGAGAGTGTGAGGACTGTGGCTAAGTGTGGAAATGGGTTCTCTTCTTCAGTCGCTAATTCTGATCAATCAAGTTTGTCTAGTAGCTGGAAAGGATTGTCGGATCAGAAGTATGCTGTGGATATTTAGTGCGTATGTGTTATGTAGACGCTGCTTTACTTCTTGAATGTACTTTTTTTTTCATTTTAATTTGTCTATGTTTCCCTTTAGGTTGAACTTTATATATATACTAGTTACGTGAGCGAAATAATTTTTTTGCATAAAAAAATATTAAAAAAAATTAAGATCTAAAAATATTAGTTATTTCTACAAAGCTATAACCAAGAGTCTTGAGTTTAGCTACAACATCTAACCTAAGAGTAATATTTACAATATTAATAATAACATTAAATTTGCATGATTCAAGTTTAAGTGAGTCTGATTGCAATACCAAACACAATAGCATTGGATATGAGTTTGGTTGCAAAGTCGTGTCATAAAAATATGATAATTAAATGGATTAATTAAAAAGAAAAAAACAAAGAAAAAAAACCAACATAACAAAAAAAAACAAAAAAAAAAATTAGAATTAACTAGGTCAATCCTTCAAAGCAAGTTAACCCGTCAAACATTGGACTTTGTTATGCAAGTTTGATAATTAAATATAAAAACAAATGATTGGTTACCTAGAATTAATTGACCTGACCTAACCCGTTAAACCAAGTTAACCTGTCAAACCTGGGATCCGTGTCATGAAAATTTGATAACTAAATAGAAAAAAAAATTGAACATTAACAAACTAAATTAAATGAAAAAATTAATTAAAAAAAATAAAAATAAAAGGAATCAGCCTTTTCCACTATGGATTGCACAATATTTAATGTTGATGACTTTGTTTTCAATCAATTTATCAAATTTAGTGATCTTATTGAACCTAATTTAGTCAACGATCAAGTTCTCAAATTTTTTGTACTTCATTACAAAATTGGCATCACCTAAATATTTTTTTTTTTATGTTATGAGATATTTGACTAGACTTGTGGCTTAGAGCGGGCCATTTGTCTATTATTAACTAAAAATAAAAATAAAAGGAAATTAAAATGAATAATAAAAAGAAACTAAAATGTTTGGTTTTTCATATCTTTAGAACCTCTTACATTTCATTGTAGACAGGGACACAACCATCTTTTCTCCATTTCTTTTTCTTTAATTGCATTATTTGATGACCAAATTAAGAATTAATTTAATTTAATTGTTACAGGGAGATAAAAAAATCAAAAACAAAGAATCAAAGTGAAAACCATAAGGAAACCAAGTGGCCAAGTACAAATTTGCTTGAAAAAGTTCTCTTTGATCCATTACCCACTTCACTTTCAATACCAGATTTAATGTTTTTTCCAACAGAAATTTATGTTAGTATTTACATTCACAATTCATCGATACATATATTACCGACAGGTTCACAAACAGAAACAATTCATTAGAAAAACTCTCGTCGATAATTTATTATCTGTTGGTGAGTCCGTTGGTAATAAATATACCAATGGATTTACAAACGGACAAAGCGTGTCAAAAAACATTACCCATTTTATTATGTTGATATTTCCATTGGTAAATTTAACATATCATTGATTGAAAAACTATATGTTATACCATTGATATTTTTATTTTTCTATCGATATATCTATCAAAATTGAATTCCTTTTTGGTCCCTTTTAGTTTTGGAAGTTTTGTTTTCATCTAAAAAATGATTTTGTTCATTCTTAGTTCCTAGTCTTATAGTCTTATAGAGGAGAGAGAACATTAACATTATAGGGTTATTGAAGAAGAGAGAAATAATTATCAGTTTGCTAGATTTCACCAACAAAAAAGTTTATCTTGGTATCAATGAATTTCTTTTTATTAGGGGTTGGATATTTTTATTCTACATCTTGTCTAAAAAATATTCCTGGGCTAGAGAATGTTTTTTGAATTTGGGTTGCTTCTTTATTTTTAATTTGTTTTTTTGTTAAGTTGAAGTCCTGAATAGATTTATTGTGTTCTTTAGTTTTTAAATGAAAAAAAGGTTTTTGTTCCCAATAAGTGGGACACTCGACTTTTTTGCCACCTTATGTTGTCAAAACTGAATTAAAGGCAACATGTGGCCTGCATATTTAGACGATGCATTGTCTGTTATACTTTTTTACAAATAATAAGGGCTTTTTTCCAATGGATACAAATGCTAATCAATGTTCGCAAACTTGCCCTTGCACGCCCTCACTTGTGGCCTTCTTTTCAGAGCCCGGCCTTTTAGGCCACCTAGCACAAGCACTTGACCTTTGTTTGGGGCCATCATGTTTTGTTTCCTTATTTTTTAATTAAATTTCATTCAATTAAATAGTGATATTAAAATATCATATTATTAAATGCTATTCAATTTTTTTGAATGATTTTATAGCTTTTGTTTTTATAAAATTATCAAATGCTTTGTTTAGGCAACCCTTCTTCACATGTCTTTTATTTTTTCTTGAATTTTATTTATTTTCTTTTTAAACATGTTTTTTTTTTCTTTTTATTATCATATGATTATATAAAAAAGACTAATGAAACTTCTAATGTGTCATATTTGTTTTTAAAACAACTGAGAAATAATCATGAAAACATTACTTTCTTTTTATTAAAACTTACTTTTATGATTTTGATATTTATTTGCTTCAAAAAATAAACATTATGATAAAAAAAAAATCAAAAAAAAACGCATTAATAAAATAGATAAGTTTAATTAAAAAGATGCCGTTTATTCTTCTTTTTGGATCACTCAGAGTATTTTAAATATTTATTATAATTATCTTTGTTTTTATTGAAAGAAATATTCTATATTTCTAGAGAGAATAGTTTAATAAAAATCATTCTAGCCAATTATATTACTTTTATTAAATAAAAAGTTAGTTGAGTTCTTGTGACACTAAATTAGATATCTAATTTATATCAACATCTCAGCTTCTCGATTTAATTTTTGATTTGTATCAACATCTTTTTTTAACATTTACCTGTCCATATAATCTCTAATTTATTTAATTGGTTAATTTATTTGATTGGTTAATTTATTTATTTATTTAGATGAAAATCATTAAAAAAAAAGAAATAGAATCTTAAAATAGAATTCATATTGGCTATAATAAGGGGTCCTATTTCCATGTCTATATAAAGGCACTAAGAATTAGTTATGAAAAAATTAAAAGTCAAACTAAAATAAATTTCAAAAACTTTGGGAGTGACATGTTATCCAAATGGAAAATCCGATTTCCATCCCTAGCAAGATAACACCTCATCATGTCTACAGCAGCAGAGTCTTGTCAATGCATCCAGAATTTGTAATCGATAGCTTATGTAGGGTTAATTTAGAGGAAAACGAAATTTAATATTTGTCTAAACATCATTGATTACTTCCACAAATCTTGGCTGAAATTGAAATCTCCACTACCAATTAAAGGGCTTGTTGGTTCAAAACGGTTGTAAAGGGCTCGATTTGACCTAATAATATTCGACAGCATTTAACGTCACCAAATGTCAGATGTAGAGGGAGCAACGGTATAGCCTTTTCTGCCAAGTCAAAAAAAAAAACTAATTAAATCAAGAAAATTAATATATAAAAAAATAAACTGTAAAAAAAAACTAATTAAACTAATTAAAATATTTAAAAAAATTGACCGGTTCGGTTTCTGTTTTATAAACCTGAAATTAAAAAACCAAACTGAACCGAATCAAAATTAATAAACGAGCCAAACCAAAAAAATCCGAGCAAACTGAAAAAATAAAGTTAATCGGTTGGGTTTCAGTTTATTTTAAAAAATAACTGAATCAAAACTGATCAATTTGATTACATTAAAAATTTAATTTAATTATTTATTTTAATAAAAATCAAATCACACAAAAAATAACCACCACCCCTCCTCCATGCATGTGTTGAAAAGTTAACCGATAGCACATGTTTCGATTCTGATGACTTTGTATTGAAATTCGAGTAAAATTGGGTCCAATCGTCGGGCCTGTTTGTTTCTGCGTTTCAAAAGCGCTTTTGAAAAAATTTGAAAATTTTTTATTTTTTTATTAACTTCAAATTAATATGTTTTTAGTGTTTTCAAATCATTTTGATGTGCTGATGTCAAAAATAATTTTTAAAAAATCAAAAAATATCATTGGCATGCATTTTGGCACGAAAAGCTATTTGAAAAGCAACCGCAACCACACTGTTAAACAAGCTCGTCGTCTCCGATTACTAGAAACATTTACTCCTGCGCTGAATGGATAAGCCATTGTTACTTGAAAAAGCATCCATGGCCCAAAACAAGGTTCTAAGCTTCCAATCCACGCCATTTACCAATTCAAGGGTCGGTAAGGGAAGGGTAGATTGAACAACAACTTAACCAAATCGGGTGTAATTAGCCTAAATACAACGAGCACAATTAATTCTTAACACATACAGGGGTTTAAAGGGTTTTTTCCCCAGCAGAAGAGGGTTCTTTTTCAAGAATATACGGCAATGCTTCATTTATCATAAATGTACAAGGAGATTATAGCTGTTAAACCCGATACAAGATCATCACGTGACAAGCTTGGGTTAAAATGTCACTCTATCAACACATTTTTTTAAAAAATTATTTTTAATAAAGAATTAAAAGGAGGTTATTTTGATTTTTCTTTTCCTCCTTCCTTGATGTATATATCTCACAATTGGCGTGATCAAGTTTAGAATAGGATAAAGTCAGAATAATTAGATTTTGACGGGGTCTGATGGAGTTAACATCTTGATTAGTTTAATTCAAAACTTAGGATGGATAGGATCTCAAATTTTTTCCGGGAAAAACCAGTTCTAAGGAGATGGTAGACTTCCAGACTTGAAGATGAACTTGTATAGCTAAAAAAACTCATTTTTCAAATCCTATTTAAGGAGATGTTATCCCCCAAAGAATAAAAAATGGAAATGAAAATGATTCTATTGACAAAGTATATATCTCAAGCCAGGCCCAACCATTCAACACCAAAAATTGAAAAGGTAGGCCCATGTTTGACATATATATCAACTAGACGGTGGCCCATTTATAAATCTAATTTGGTTTTAAAGCCATGTAGTTTTCTTATTCCAAATCGCCCAGGTTGCCCTTAAAGATCGTAGCAGGCTAGCCGAACGTTTCTTTGTTTTTATATTTCATTTCGCTGAAATAAACTATCATCAGGACTAAAAACACACTCCCAGGTCTCGAACATAAAGACATCAGCGTACCAGCAGCTTGCATAGGAATCAAAATACTCAAGACCGTCTGGAACTGCATCACGATCCAATCTGAGACAATAAGCTCCATTTATCCATTGAACTTGGGGCTTATTTATATATTCCTCGTAGAACATGCATTTACAGTGGGGGAATTGCAACATACATAAAGGTTCAATTTAAACAAATGAATATCTATGGAGGAGGCCTGGCCTTAGGAGTAATTTGAGCAAATATGAAATAAGAAAACTATAGTGTGGGGGCGTTATAAACGGGGTAAACTGAGAATAGCGTTGCCTTGGGCCACAATATGTACAAAAAAATAAAATAAAAATCACTTTCAAGAATATAAGAAATAAAATAAACAAAGCTCCCCAGCGGGATACTTCGATATATAATTTTTGCGGGCTTTTAACCATATACGAACGGAGAAAGGCACTGGAAATGGTGGCAAAGATTCCGCGAGGTGAGGTCATGATCTCAATCTGGGACCTTGAAGTTAAAATCGGTCACTAAAGTCCTCAGCAAAAAGTTAACCTACATGGTCACATTGAACACATTGTTAATTTTCCATGCATGAGAGAGAGACAGAGAGACAGCTTTCACATTCAGTCACCACATTTTGATGTTATAAGCCACCTGTGAAGGCATATATTCTAATTCTCCTTCATCATAGTGCTGAAGAAAAAAACTAAGGTTGCTGGTCCGCAATGGCCTATTCCAGGATACTTTGTGTGTCAATCATCTTTCTTTTTCTCTCTCTCATGACACTTTCTTAACAAAGATGTAGGAAAATTAATTTTACGCACTAGATTAATTGGCTGTGATCATTGCGGGCAAACCAATCATGTCCAAAAGTAAACCAATACCTTGGACTTCTACGAAAAACATTATCGGGTTTCAAAATAGCACGGTCTAATTCAAAAATTTCACTCAATTATGCATGTATAGTATTTTTTTTTTTGTTATAGTAGCATGATCACTATAACCAACTCCATTTAGTTCACCACCGTATAACTCTACAGTTACACTTACTTGTTCAACACTATACTTCCATTATGCTTTTCAAAAAGGAACATTGGCTCTAACAATTTCATCTTTGTTTACCAAAGCAACAAGAATGTTTTTTTAAAAAATAGGCATACAACTTACAAAAAGCTCATTCCCTTTTTTCCCTTTAAATATAGTATGTCTTAACCACCCAATAGTTATTTCATCTCCATTGTCCATTGAACCTGCTCTAAACAATCCACCATTTGCGGGATTATTTTCGATGTAATCATAAAAAGCTAGTTTTTCAGGAATTTTAGACCAAACTTCAAGTAAGCTTTGATTTTCAGCCGACCAATACCAACTCTTTGATGTAATTCTTGTTGGAAGTATTCTTAATCCCATTGATAACGAATGGGACCAAATAATTTAATGAGAGTAACTACTGAACCATATCCCATAGTTCTAGTAACAACAAAAATTGCAAAAAAGAAAGCCGCGATACTACTAGAAAGCACGGTTTCAATAATTCTTATACGTAATCATTTGTATTGATGTTGGGGCGGGCGGATATTAAGATGGAATAGGCCCGCCAATATGCCCAATGTCCCTACTGTAATATGATGAGAGGTTATTCCTCCCGAAATAAAAGGATCAAAACCTTCCACACCACATATTGCATTTACAAATTTAACTTTTTTTCTATTAACCTATAAGGATCAGACACCTATATTCCAGAACCATACAATCCTATTACATGGAAAGCACCAATTCCAAAACAAGCCACTCCTAAAATGTTTTGGGAAAATTTAAAGAAAGTTTTTATGTACATTCATCATAAAATATTTCTAGATCCCAATACACCCAATGCTAGACTAAGAAGCATAAGCCAGAAAACACAATATACACCCTAACTATACCTTTATAACTCCAAATACCCTGTATCATTATAGTTCCTCCTACAACATTCCAACCACATCATGAATTTGTTATTCCTAAATGAGTCATCAAGGGTATACAAAAAAAAAAAAACCATACCTTATATCCACATTGAATCGAGAAATGGGTCAAAAGGATCAAAACATGCTAATTCATAAAGAGCCATTAAACAGGCCCAGCCAACAACTAAAGCTATATGCATTATATGGATAGTCAAAAAATGATCGGGATTATTCAATACAATGGTACAAACACAATATCAAGGCAAACCTATGAAATACCCTTTTATTAATGAAAGATAGACATTATGTAACTTTATTGCACTAGAAAAAACAATGTTATAAACATCCCTTTTTCAATGGATTATCTTAGAAAAAAGAATTCCATTTTTTTAGTATTTTAGTCAAAATATCACAATTCTATTTTTAGGAACAAAAAGAAGCAAATCCATTATGTACCATATAAGTACCAATATGTAATGAGGAATATTAGCATGTATTATAGTTATTGCTTCTCAATAAGTGTTTACAGTAACCCCTCCATTCATATTTTTCGTGTCTTTATTTCAGTTTTAGTAGTAGGATCTTCTGGTTATGTTCTTTTCATTTCTTGAGATGAGCGAATGCATATGGATTTGTTTATCATTCAAAAAGCCTTTTTACTTTATTCATTTTATCTTTTTTTATGTTATGAAATTATCGAATATGTGCAAATAAAAAATAAAATAAAACAAAGAAAATAGACAAAAAATAATAAAATAAAAGCCAATATCCATTATAATATTATTAAGATAATAAATTTATATATTATTATTAAGACAATAAATTCATTGTTGCACTTTCACATCAAAGTGAAATAAAGTACTTCATTTTTGTTTATTTCATTTAATGTTTATTGGCGTTCCCAAAGTCCATTTTCGAAATCCTAAAAAGGATAGTTTAAATTGGATTGACGTATAATATGACTTGTCAGAGACATTGGGTTATTATAGGATTTTCCTGTTCTCTACCGTGATTGAGATATCCTTTATTTCACCAAAAAAAGATTGATTAAATCATAAAAAAAAAGAAATTAAAGCGTAAAGTGGCAATAAAGTGCAATTATATCTATGCTTTGGAGGTATTTAGATTAATATTATCAATTAGAATAATGTAAGGTTAAGTTGTTTAGACCAATAAAATGAAGTATCTAGACCCCGCTTAGAAAAACCCAATTAGTACTATAACTATGATTACTATCTGTATCATAATGTATTTATAAATTTTATAAATTAAAAATAGGAGTAATTTCAAACTACTAATCACAATTCATTGAATAATTTAATAAAAATGTCAAATATTTTAAGGAAGGTGTGAAATGAATTGGATAAAAAAGGAAGTTGTAGCAAAAAGACACAATACTAGGGGCATTTGCCTTATATATGCATATCCAAATTGGGCAAATCATTACCTAGAGTAGAGCATAAACCTAAAAGAATTAAAGAAGCTCACCCAGGGACAAGATATTATTATTGTGATTTGAATTGGATCCCAATAAAAGAATACATCAATGAAAAGTTAGTTTGATAAGTTTAATGAAATGTTTTTTATTTATAGGTAAACAAGTAAAAAAAAAACCATTTTTCTTGAAAAATGAAGGAAAAACCCCTTCGTTATTCGTTAAATGGGATTTACATATTGATTCTATTTTTCATGATTTTTTAGGAACCATATACATCAAAAGGTGCATGTATGGTTCTTAAGGGATAAAATTTGATCTTAATCAATCAATTTATCAAGAAAGATTCATTTGTTTAGGTCAATATATTGATAGTGTATTAATATTATCAATTTGAATAATTTATGGTTAAGTTGTTTGGACCAATAAAATGAAGTATCTAGACCCCGCTTAGAAAAACCCAATTAGTACCATATCCATGATTACTATTTGTATCATAATCTATTTATAAATTAGAAATAGGAGTAATTTCAAACTACTAATCACATTCAATTGAATATTTTAAGAAATACATCAAATATTTTATGGAAGGTGTGAAATGAATTGGAAAAAAAGGAAGTTGTAGCAAAAAGACACTGTACTACGACCATTTGCCTTATATGTGCAAATCCAAATTGGACAGATCTTTACTTAGAGTAGAGCACAAACCTAAAGAAGTTAAATAAGTTCATCCAGGGACAAGATAATGTTATTGCGATTTGAATTGGATCCCAATAAAACAATACATCAATGAAAAGTTAGTTTGATAAGTTTAATGAAATTTTTTTATTTATAGGTAAACAAGTAAAAACAAAACATTTTTCTTGAAAAATGAAGGAAAAACCCTTTGTTATTCGTTAAATGGGATTTACGTATTGATTCTCTTTTTTTTTTTCATGATTTTTGATGAACCATATACATCAAAAGGTGCATATATGGTTCTTAAAGGATAAAATTTAATCTTAATCAATCAATTTTATCGAGAAAGATTCATTTGTTTAGGTCAAGATATTGATAGTAAAATATCGAATCAACTTATCTATCTTGTGATATATCTCAGTATAGAAAGTGTGATAAAAAAATTTATATTTGTTTATCAACTCTCCTAATGGATGGGGAATACCCAAAATAACTATTTATGATACTTTTCAATTTGTGCTACCAGATGTACAAACAGTATGCATGGGATTAGAAATTTCAATGAGATCTTTTATTCTGGTTGGAGGAAAAATTACCAATCATCTAACATTCCCTCACGCTTGATGCCATTAAGTTTTTATTTTAATATAAAGAGAAAAGAAAACTATGTCTTGGCCATATGAAATATGAATATTAACTAATAATAGCATGGCATTTAGAATTCAATATAAGAATTTTTTTTTTTTTCATTTTAACATTAGATTATGTTTTGAAAGAGTAGTGTGACATATTAAAGGTGGTTCTGATTTTATCTTATTTATCAAGAGCCTATTTTAGTGTCACAAACTTTTTTTTTCCACACTAAAAGGTTCTTAATGCTATTTATTTTTATTTTTATTATTATTATTATTAAAAAGGACCAAAAAGAGATTATATTCTTTTTTCTTTTAAAAAAATTAGGATTCCTAATTTACCGATGAAATAAAGCAATGGAGCCACCATAATATTTTGTTTTCCTTAATTCCTCCAGGGAAAGGGTGGTCATTGTATCATTTACGAACCTAAGCTTTGTAGACTCTCTATTTTTCTTCGGTAAAAGTGAATTCTCAAGTACAGTTGTATGCAAAGGACATGCAATGCATATACGGTTGTGTAATTATATATATTTTTTTATTCTTTATATGTTCTAGTGACCTTTTCATATGAGATAAAGTAACCCTTTATTATCTTATATCATCAAGGTAATGATCCATAAACCTATTGCTACATTTTATGAAGCACAAATAGAAGAATTTGTCCTAAAAATGAAATAACTACTTAAAATACGTGAAATCCTCACAAGGGTTTATGCAAACAAAACAAGCAAACCCTTATAAGCTGTATCTAAAGACATGGAAATGGATGTTTTTATGTTAGCAGCAGAAGCCCAAGTTCATGGAATTGTTAATCTTGAAGCAATTGCATAAAAAATAACAGGAATTTCACACAAATCATAATTTAAAATTTTAGTTTCTTACTAAGTTTTAATATTCTATTAATTTAAATTTTATTAATTTTCATAAAATATTAAAATAGAATATGAATATAGAAAGAATTCATAATCATCTAGTTAGGATTGATCTAAACCAGTCCATTAAGCATACGATTCAACATGCCAACATAAAAAAGTTATTTATGATACATACCTCAACTTGAGTTTCATCTGATAAATTCATAAAAATATATTAAAGTTACTGGGAAATAAAAAATAATGGAGGAGTGTTAGTAACAGTTAATGCTCATACATAGAAAATAATATTTTTAACTTTGTTTAATAATGGTTCAAATTTATTTTTGAATAAAATATGGTTAATAGGTATAATTAAATTCAGATTTAAAGTAAGTTTCACTCATTTTTAAGGTTAAAAATTTATTGAAAATTATTCTTGAACATAAATTGTATATCATGTAACATTAACATGATTAAAATAGATTATGCGTGAATGAGAAATTAATCTAAAAAAATTCTTGGCATGTTTATTGTGAAACCCAAAATCTTCTATTTGTTATAAGGAAAAACATGAGGTTGTCTTGTAGTTTATTTAGTGAAAAGTTACAGGTTCATAAATAAACGTAAGCAAAGTTGTATGATTTTAACTTGCACGAGTGCTTAGCATGAGCTATGGTCTTACGCAAAGTCTAGGTGTTATTTTTGCTAACATATTTTGATTTTGGATTTGGGGTTATTATAAAATAAATTTTTGGCCCATAAAAGATTTATTTTCTGGTCAACCCATTGTTTTATTAAGTCTAGCCCATGAATTTGATAAGTTTTCTTCCATACGAGTTTTTTTGAACCTGAACAATTTGTACAACTAAAACAATCAAATTTAAAGTTAAAACATTCAAGTTTAATTCTTGTTCCAAAATCCACTGTAAATGGTGGAGGTGAAGGAAGAGTTTTTTGCTTTGTTTTTTCATATTTTACATACTCTTCCTTTACTTATATTTTCAATGTTTTCTCTTTTTTTTTTTCCCAGTTAGTTTTAAGCTTTGGTTTCCCTTTCATAATCTAAAGCTTAAGTTTGTCTTTATTAAGAGATATTTGAGTTACCTTTGGTTCATAAACCTTGTTTAAAAGTACATTTAAATAAGGTAATATTGTTGGAATCTTAGGAGACTTATTGCAAATATTCTTTACTACAAGTGATGAACAATAAAGTCTTAAACATAAATCATTTATCACTAATAAGAATAAAGTTTCAACTATTTTAAAGTGCTTCAACAAGTAAGTACTCTTTGTTAATTACATTAAATATAATATATTAGTATGCATGCTAAGACTAGTTTTCAATCTTTTATGTTTCTTTGTATATATGCTTAGTATACATGCAAGAATCTTTATATATTCTATATTGTATGTGCGTTTGCCATGACACATAAAATTGTATGCTTATAGTTTCAATATATATGAACTTTAGACTTTTCTTCAACATCTAATTTTTCTAAAATACTTTTATATATTATGATAAAATAAACATCCTTGCTCACTACTCTATTATTTTGGTTTACAACAATTGCCAATGTTCATGAAGCAACTCTTTTCATTAAATATATAGAAAACATAAGTAACATAAATAAAGGAAGAGAAAAACTCTAACTCAACTCCTAACACTTCTGTAATTTTACCTCACAACTCTCATTATCTCAAGTAACTCTTTGCTACTATTGTAATTGCTACCTGATACAGAACAAACATTGTTGGATCGTGATTTCGTTCAACAAAACAAATGTTAAACCAGAATTTAAAAGGAATTCTGAACTGAATACTTTAAGCCAAACATTATCTATCTTTTTTTTTTTTGAGGTTATAGTAAATTAAATACAACAATAAACCATTAAAGCTACTACTAAAATTCTAGATAAGACTTTAATTAAAATGCATGAATAAAGATAAATTGTCTAGATTTGATCAATGACCAGATTCACTCCAATAATTGCAGAAGACTTTAATGATCAGATTCAAAGTTTCTTGAAGACTTCATTAATGATGCTTGGCTTCAAATTGCTCCTTTTCTTCCTGCAATTCTTGATTTGGCTACAATTCCTCGTTATCTATTTGTTCCCCATCATTCTCTTCCACTTGAAAAAAACTCGTTCCTGAGTGATCATACAAGTTGTTTTCGGGATGATAAGTAGAAATATCTGCTACATTAAAAGTCTTAGATATGTTCATATTATCAGGTAAATCTATCACATAAGCGTTGACATTGATTCTTTTCAAAACTTTGAATGGTCCATAACGTTTATGCCTTAACTTGCCTTGAACTATTTCTCGTAATCTTTCTTTCTGTAGATAAATCATCACCTAATCTCCAACCTCAAACACTTGATGCTTCTGATGCTTGTCTACACCTTCTTTGTACTTAATATTGCTCTGCTCTAAAGTTTGTTGCACTTCTTGGAACGTCCTTAAATAGGAATATGCTAGATTAAATGCAGCTACACTAGAACTTGTAGAAGAAGAAAGTTTAACTAAGTCTACCACATGCCTCAGACTTTTATTATAAACAATAGAGAACAGACTTCTTCCAATAGAATGATTAACTGAATTGTTATAAGCAAATTCAACTTGAGCTAAAGCATAATCCTTTTGGCCCTTTTTATTTCCACATATGTATCTAATTAAATTTCCCAAGGATTGGTTTACCACCTTTGTAAAATCGGTGGAATGTGGAATGAAGTGCGACATCTTGGAAAATCGGTCAACCACCACTAACATTACATCACTTCCTCTCTGGGTCCTTGGTAAACCAAGCATGAAATCCACGGAAATGTCATCCCAAGGGGCATTAGGAATCACTAGAGGCATATACAACCCTGAGTTCTGCGATTGCCCATTTGAGCTTTTGACATATTGGACATCTTTGCACAAATTTTACAGCTTCTCTTTTAAGTTAAAGCCAATAATAACATTCATCCAAACCAGCTATTGTTTTATCTTTCCCTATATGCCCACTCAAATCACTGGAATGCATCTCCCTTAGCAATTTGTCATATAGAGAACTTCTAGGAATGCACAACCTGCTTCTGTTGAATAGATACCTATCTTGGACCAAATATTCATCTAGGGGTTGCTTCAAAATGAATTTATTCCAAACACCACCAAAAGAAACTTCATATTCATACAACTCGTTGAGTTGTTCAAAACCTAGAATCTCATTAGAAAAAGTAAAAAGAAGAATGGCACGATGACTTAGCACATCTGCAACTCAGTTAATAATTTTAGACTTATGAACAATAACATAGTTAAATCTTTCAAGATAGGTTACCCACCTAGATAACATACGATCAACATTCTTCTAACCTCGAAAATGTTTAAGAGATTGATGGTTGGAGTAGACAATGAACTCCATAGGTAATAAATATGCTTCCCACGTCTTTAAAGTATAGAACACCGCATAGAGTTCTTATTGATAAGTTGACCATTTCTGTCGAGCTTCAATTAACTTCTCACTAAAAAATGTGATGGGTTTCCACTCTTGAGACAGAACAGCTCTTATGCCAATTCCGTTTGTGTCACATTCAATCTCAAAGGTCTTGGCAAAATCAGGTAGAGTTAAAACAAGGGTTGTCATCAACTTTTCTTTGATTAATCTAAAACTATGATAAGTAAATTCTCCCCACTAGAGTTTACCCTTCTTCATACAATCGGTGATGGGTGCTATAATGGTGCTGAAATTTATGATAAACATGTGATAAAAGGTTGTTAGACCATGGAAACTCCTTACATCAGTTATTGTTTCTAGTTTTGGTCAATCCCTAATAGCTTTCACATTTTCCTCATCCACATGGACCTCTTCACTAATTATGTTAAATCCTAAAAATAATAATTTTCTTGTTAAAAAATTATATTTATTTAAGTTTACAAATAATTCATTATGCCTCAACATAACTAAAACTTGCCAATATGATCAACATGCTTATCGACATTTGTATTATATATTAAAATATCATCAAAATAGACAATAACAAAGTGTGACATGAATGGTTTGAGTACCTGGGTCATAAGACTTATGAAAGTACTTAGCGTATTGGACAACCCAAACGGCATGACTAGCCATTCATATAATCCATGTTTTGTCTTAAAAGTTGTCTTTCATTCATCTCTGATACGAATTCTGACTTGATGATAATAACTCTGCAGGTCTATCTTTGAGAAAATTTTAGCACCGCTTAGGTGATCGAACAAATCATCAAGTCGAGAAATGGGAAACCGATACCTCACAGTTATTTTATTTATGGCATAACTATCCACACACATCCGCCAACTTTCAGCCTTCTTTGGAGTAAGCAAAGCAAGTACTGCACAAAGACTATTGCTCTCTCATATCTGTCTTTTTTGTAACACTTCTCTATATTTTCCTTCAAGATGTCATGCTCATGAGGGCTCATACGATAATGGGGAAGATTTGGTAAGCTAGCTCTTAGAACAAAATCAATGCGATGTTGGATATCTTGCATTGGAGGCAAGTGTGTTGGCTCTGCTAATACATATTCAAACTCTACCAATAATCTGTGAACCTCTTCAAGTGGGGTTGGTATGTCTTGCTCCATTCCTTTTACTATTAAACAAACACAAGAGTTGGCTTTCTTCATATCTTCCATAAACTCGTTCTCTTTAAGAGCTACAGACAGTAGTATTCTCTTCCACTTTTGATGAAGTGCTACTAGGATGACTGGGAACCATAATTATCCTCTTGTTATTCCTAAAAAAAACATACATGTTGTCCCTTTTTTTATAAGTTGCATCAACATCAAACTACCACAGCCTGCCTACTTATGCTAGGGCATATAATAGTCTCCTTACAACACATACCACTTCATCACCATCTTCCTCAAACACTTCATAATTGCAATCCTCTTCGGATGTGTTATGCTCCTAATAATCTCCTTGAAGTTCTTACTGAGTGATATTGACAAATTTACATCTGGGATAGTCGCTAGATTTGTGGCCTAATTCATTGCACTTGAAACATCAAATTCTTTGTTTTGCTCCTTGCCTCTCCTTTGGCTCTGGCTTCTTAGTTTCACCTTCTTTACCCCATGAATTTGTGGGCTTGTTCTCAATTCTACTTCATGAAGCTTTAGTACGGGATCAAACTGTGGGTTCATATGAAACTTTAATGTCTTTTTTTATTGTATGATGTGTTTTGCCCTCAACGTCAAATTTTGAGCCTAATCAACTGACCATATACCTTGCATGGCCAAATAGTCTTGAACACTATAGTTCAATCCATTCACATAACGCGTAACTTACTAGTCTTCATTTTCATTCAAATTACATCTAGCTTGCAAACATAAAAACTCCTCAATATAGGCAAACATTGAACGTGTACCTTGATAACAATTTTGAAATCGTTGAAAAAAGGACTTGTTCATAATCTAATAGAAGAAAATGACCTTTTAAGAGTGTTTTCATCGAAGTCCAATTCCAAATAGAGAGCTATCCTTTTGATCTCACAATCCTCTAACAAGTTCATTCAGCATTTCAATGCTCTTATCCATTTCTTCTACACTATGCTCTATCCTTGTAAGACACTCTCCAGTATTGTTATCTTGCCCAGCCATCACAAGACCTAGCTCTGATACCACATGATGCAGAACAAACACTGTTGGCGCGTGATTTCATTCACGAAGACAAAAATTATTGATATCGTTCAACAAGACGAATGTTAAACCAGAATTTAAGAGGAATTCTGAACTGAAGACTTTAAGCCAAATATTGTCTGTCTTTTTCCTGAGGTTACAATAAATTAAATATAGCAACAAACTATTAAATCTACTATTAAAATTCTAGATAAGACTTTAATTAAAATGCATGAATATAGATAGATTGTCAAGATTCAATCAATGACCAGATTCACTCCAATAATTGCAGAAGACTTTAATGATCAGATTCAAAGTTTCTTGAAGACTTCATTAATGATGCTTGGCTTTGGATTGCTCCCCTTCTTCCTACAATTCTTGATTTGGCTGCAGCTCTCCATTATATTTATGTTCCCATCACTACCTAATACAACTTCCTTCTATTGTTTGCCCACACTTTGTTGCATTTTTTCTTTCAACAAGCTCTTTTTATTTATAAGTGAAAATGAGGTAAAGCCTCCCTATTTTTAATGAAAAATAACATTCAAGTCCTTTTTTCTATAAACAATAACAGCCACCTATGTTTTTATAGCTATGTTGGACTTCTATGCACTTTCATGCATGCATCTTACATTAGGGGTGAGCAAAAAAACCGAACAACCGATTAAACCGAGAAAATTAAAAAAAAATAACCAAAAAAACCGAACAAAAAAAAAACCAAATTAACCGATTAAAATTTTACAAAAAAATTCCGGTTTGGTTCGGTTTCGGTTTGTAAAGTCTAAAACCGATTAAACCGAACCGAACCGAACCGGTTCAACCAAGCCACCACTTAAAAAAAAAACAAGTATAAATAGCATGTTTTCATAACCCTAAACCTAAATTAGCTTTCCTCTAAAAACAAAACCAGTCGCCCCTTCCCTTCCTCTCTGCATCTCTCCTTTCAATTTGCTCCCTGCATCTTTACTTTTTGATTATCCTTCATGCTCCTTTATTTGTTAAGCTCTGCTCCATTCTCCTTCATGCTTCTTTATTTGTTAAGTTCTGCTCCATGCTCCTCCTATTTGAAAGGCACGCCACCCTCTTCACTTTTGCAATTTTAGTTTTAATTGTTTTATTCCCTCTATAGGAGACATGTCCCTCTTTGTTTTTGCTTTTAATTTTTTTATTCTTCTTTCTAATTTTCACATAATTCTGTAATTATTGTATAATTTTTCATGCACATGTAACCAAAAAAAATTATCATGTTGAACAAGTAAAACGTTTTCCTGTGCTCTCCTTGATGTTGGTATTGTGAGAATAAAAATTCAAAATCAAGTTTGGCACTCGATGGATGATGAGCAGATGAGGATCTATGTAAACTATCTTTTGATCTTCCCTTTGTGTTTTTTTCCTAGTCAAATGACTTCTGTTCTTTCCTTTTGTTTGTCATACATGCCCAGCCATTTTAAGAAAAAGCCATGTTGAGAAAGCCAAGATTTATCAAAAAATAAGCACAGATCTGTGAAATTAAGAACAAGACGAAGATAGAATTCTTGAAAAAATATGGTCAATGAAAAAACTCAGAATAAAAACTCATTTGAAATAATTTTGGTTTAAATCGGTTCGGAAGGGAAAAAAACAAAACCGAACCGAACCGAATTTGGTTGGTTCAAACCGGTTTTCAGTTCGGTTCGGTTCAAAAACTTGAAGAAAAAAAATTTCGGTTTGGTTAATTATTTTGGCCTAAAACCGGACCGGACCGGAAATGCTCACCCCTATCTTACATGGTTGTCATTGTTAACTCTCCCTAGTCTCACCCTTGACATGCATACTGCTCAACAAGGAAAAGATTTTGGATTGTAATATTAGAGGTGATTTTTTTTTTCATTCCATCATTTTGTTAGAAATTATTAGTCTTACCTTGTTGTTCTGGAGAAGTAGATATTTTTCATGTGTTGATCTAACAAGCTTGACACTAGAGTATTTTAAAAAAAATAGATTATTTTCTTAGATAATTTTTTTTCTTTATATTTTTTGCTATTCTTTATTGTGATGCTTTTCTAGTTTTTCATATTTAAAGGGAATATTCTTCCAATTTATCTCTCATATTATTAGGGTTTTCTAGTTTTTTCTATATAAAAGGTTGTGGCAGTTTTTTAGCAAATGTAAAATGTGATGTTATTGATACTTGTGATCAAACCTTTTATCCATATGTCTGCATCAATTGATATAGGATGTGTTTGGGAACGCGGTGCAAATCGCGTTCCCAACAAATTTGAAATTTTTTTTTGTTAAAATTTAATGCGGTTTGTACCTTTTGGATCGTTTTGATGTGCTGATGTCAAAAATAATTTTAAAAAAATAAAAAAAATTATTGGCATGCATTTCAGTACAAAAAGTTATTTGAAAAGCAACCGCTACCACACTACTAAACACACTCATAAAAACCCAACAATCATTTATGGTTATTTTATTTTGTTATGTGCTGCAGAGTCACATGCCTGAAAAAGGTTGCATAACATATCATGCTTATGCAAGAATTTTTTAGAAAAATAAATATTTTTTTTGGTTAATTTAATTTTTTTATTCAATATTTTTAGGATTTTCTTGTTTTTTTTTTCAATATAAATAGTTGTAATAGTTATTTGTAAGTGAAAACTATGATGATGAGTAAATATTAAGTAATTTAAAATTCCACGTGTTTTTAGTTTTTAAAATTTTTTATTTGTGATAAATTCCTTTGCTTTTGTCTAAGTCAAAGCTACCCATCAATTCATCATATAACCAGCCATGGTGGGTGCAGGGAATCTGTATTTATTTTCCGCGACAAAACTAGATTCAATGTAAACGATAATAGGCAAATTACAATGCATGAATTCGATTTGAAGCCTAACGGTCACACATTTAATCATATCTTACCATTTGATCATCGGAGACCCTTGCATGAGTCGAATTTGGAGAGTTTTATTTCTCTGTTTCGGGTACAGAGGCCATGAGGGGACCCAGCCACCCAACCCAGCAGGTCAGATGCGGCCCGGCCATAGGTTCGAATCCTGTCACCTTTCTTGTGGATCATCCTGTGGTTACCGAATAATGGGAATAAGAAATTTTAAATTATAAGAGAAAATCAAAGTTCAATTATATAATATTTTATATCCCTTGTTAAATGAAAGTTTGGATGGCTTCTTTTAAATTGGTATTTATTATTTTTTTAATAGATCCGAGAGTTCTTTTAAGATATTGGGACAGAAGATCTCTTTTAAGATGCTGGGTTTTTTTTTTCCTTTTATTTTACTGGCAGATTCCGAATTACACTTTGTTTTGATTGCCAAGTTCATGGTTTAATCGGATCGATATAGTGATTGACAGCTTGACCCAACCAAAGGAATCTATGACGTGAAAACTGGCCGCAAACAATGAATAAGTATTATGCACTCCTTTTCATAAGGGTCAAATTCTGGTAAATTTGATCGCAAGGAGGCTTCTACGACGTGAAAACTGCTGTCAAAACATCGAAAATATGCTCCAAGGGAACAGACATCAGATTACCATCAATCGGTGGTGGGGGGTTGATTTCA
Source organism: Populus alba x Populus glandulosa (assembly GCA_033617975.1). Classification (NCBI taxonomy): domain Eukaryota; kingdom Viridiplantae; phylum Streptophyta; class Magnoliopsida; order Malpighiales; family Salicaceae; genus Populus; species Populus alba x Populus glandulosa. Next base: position 16,230,405 of record CM066144.1, on the reverse strand, counting down.
AGTTTTACCTTTTTATAGTGGTGGTGTCGTCTGTACCGTCTTAGTAAAAATAATAATAATAAAAAAAATTATTTATATTCTATATTAAAAACAAAACACTCCTTTTTAAGTGTTTACAAATGTTATTTTCTATTATAAAATCAATGAAGCAAAAGGTATGATGAATAGACATCTTCGAGTGGGCATCTCAATGCTATTGCAAGGATATTTATAATATAAAAAAATGATTATTCAGTTTGAGATTATTTTTTTTAGTTTATTTTTTTTAATTTTTATTATTAATTTTAATATTTGTAATTTTTAGTATAAAATTAAATTAAAATTATTTGGTTTAATTCAAAATATAACTATCTAATTAACAATCATATAGTTTCATAGTTTAATTATAATGTTTCATTTCAAGTCTACATAAACCTATTACCATATGATGAAAAAGATATACAACAAAATATATATTTTTTATTTTATTTTTACAGAGATTTAAAAAGCTTAACTGTATCATAAAGATATTATATCCATGTTGGACAAATAAATATCTTAAAAATAATATTTTCACGTCTCTAAATTAATTGACTTTATTCCTTATTTGTTTTCATAACTAAATAATTTGTTTTTAATTGAGGATCAAACTAAAATATTTTTTTCTGTTTTTTTTTTATTTTTATTTTTTTTTTATTTTTATTTTTATAGAGATTTAAAAGGCTTAGTTGTATCATAAAGATATTGTTTCTATATTGAACAAATTAACATCTTAAAAATAATACATCTCTAAATCAATGAATTTTATTCCTTATTTGTTTTCATATCCAAATAAGTTGTTTTTAATTGAACATCAAACTAAAATATTTTTTAGTAAATAGAATCAAAATTGTTCAACTTTTGAGGGGTTCTAATTTTCAAGGAATTCTAAACTTATCAATAAAAAAATCGTTTAATGGAAAAAATATGAAGTTTTAACTTTTGATTTTCCAAGGATTAAAGATTTACTGAAACAAAAGTAACAAATATGCTATATTAGTTAGTGGGAGGCGGCAAAATTGTATGTAACGTATAAACCAGCCAACTTCTTCTTCTTCTTGTTTTTTTTTTTAAATAAAATAAAATTCCTCTAACTTATTGGAGGATGATGGTATAGCATTTGCATGCCGAAGCCGCCGCCAATAATTTTATACATTAAAAAGAAGACGGGAATAGATTAGATATAGAGTCCAAATAAAGCAAAGCTAGTAAGCTAAACGAATACAGAATATATACCCTTATAGGCAGGTCCTAGGTCCTACGTGACAGAGCACGGCAAGGATAAACGATCTTGTTTTCAAAAAAAAAAAAAAAAAACTCTTCACAAATAATATAATGTATCTTTCTCTCTTGCTATCCGCCTTTGTTTTTACCTTTCCTTAATAACTATAGAAGTCTGGAAATAATATATAAGAATCTGATGGTGAGAGAGAATTTGCTGTAGATGTACCAATTTAGTTGCACATGGCAACAGATTGGTGACCGTGTTACGTTGCAATCGAGTTGAATTTTTTTACTAATATAAATAAACTAATTAAATGATGCAAATGTTTTCAAAAAAAATTAAGACTGGATCAAAAACTCGATTAGATTTAATAAGTTTAATTATTTTAATAACATGATTAAAAAAAACTGGCAATACTAATAAATAAATTGAGCTAAACAAAAAATTTAACTATGATTAACTACAAAAAATGAATGTTTATCAATATTATAGAAAAATATCTTACTAGTATTCTTAAAAGTTTTTCATGATCTTATTTGATAAAAAAAATTAAAAAAAAGTAATAACCTCGTTGAAAACAAAATGAAAAAAAAATATAATTTGAAACTCAATTCCCAACAAATCATATAAGATTGAGATAATCACATAGAAAAAAAACTAAAAAAAATTATAAAGCTAAATCCTCAATCAACCCAATATAAATAATGAAATTAAAATAAATATTTAAAAAAAAAAATAACCAAAATCAACTCAAATTATTCTTCCAAATTCGTAACTCAAATCATGAGGCTGAGATTACTTTATAGAAAGTAAACCCAAAAAATCACAATGTTAAATTTTCAATCAACTAAATGTTGAGAGATGAAATTAAAAATAAATACATAAAAATAATTAAAAAAATAAATAACAATAAAAAAATATAAAAATCAAATTTAACAAAGAAAATGAAACTAAATATTGAGAGATGAAATACAAAAACCAATTCAATTAAGAAAATTATCAAAATAAAAAAATAAAAAAATAAGGAATAATTTTGATATAAAAACTAAATCATACCAAAAGCAGCTGAAATTAATTAGAAAATAAAATATTTAAAAAAGGATTCAAAAGAAAATAATAAAATAATAATAAAGATTAAATTTAAAACAAAAACAAAATAGAATGACACTTTTTATTTTTTCCAGAGCTGCTCGGATTCTGAGGAGAGAGCAGCGGAAATATGAAGGAGAAGAAAAAAAAAAGAAAAAAGCCTCCAGATGCTTCAAAATGGTGTACGCGTCACTTTATTGGGAAGCTCTCGCCGTGAAGAATCTAACGTAACAATAAAAGACCTTATTAGATCAATGGAAACAGCTTCATGCGCCATTTGATCATAGCAAACAACTCCCATACGTTACCTTTCTCGTTTTCATAGCCCACCATATTTGTTCCGGTTTCAATATTAGTCCCTTAACTCTTAATTATATAACATAAACATTATTTTATTTTATTTTATCAAAACAAGCATCAAACAAGCGCCATAATTTTTCCTCGATATTATGAAAACCATATATCTAGACAACCAAAATAAACTTTCAAGTTAAATCCCAAATAAAATCAATGTGAAAAGTTCAAATTAGGAAAAACAAAATTGAGTGTCTGAAATAAAAATCTTCCCTTGACCATGCAAATCAATCCGTGATGTTAGCAAATAAAAGAGACTCAATATTTCTTCAAGCTTCAAATTCAATCCTCAAAGATCTAATTCTTATAAATAAATAAAATTGAATCTTATTTTGTTAAATTGAGCATTAATTGAGCAATTAAATATTCCCCTGACATTGCCAGGCCTTTATACATAGACATAAAAAAAATCACCATGACCAATCCCAAAAAAACACAACATTAAAGAACCAAATTTAAAGCAAAACAAATTGAGATATCAAAGTGAAAAAAATGGGAAGAAAGAAATTGTATGGTTGGAATGCATTTATATTATACTATCTAACTAATCCGTATTACACTTTGGTCAGATCAAAAAGTTGTTTACTTAAAAAAAAAATAGTTGTTGCTACTGTATTTTTAGTAGTAAGAAATTATAAATGTGAATTTATAATATGATGTGCACATTAAATAAAATAGATTAAGCACCAATAAATATTTAAAAATTATTAATGCTGATTAAATACTAAGTTATGAAAACAAACAAAAATTGAGATATTCAATATTGTACCATAAAGAGTCTTTTAATTTATTTCACTTGTATAACTATAATTTTTTTTAAAAGAGTAATAATTTAATTTTCATTGAAACAAACTAATTAGCTATTATAAGTCTTACTTTTCTTATTATATCTTTAATTTCAACAACAACAAAAATCTAACATTTTGTTCGATTTTATTTGTTTAATAAAAACCAAAAGCAATAAGAAGACATACCCAACAAAATCTAAACAATTTAAAATAAGAATAACAAAAATATATCTCTAATTAAAACTCCTTTTCCTCATTAACGAGCTAATTTTTATTTTATTTTTTTACTAGAATATTTGTTTTTCAGATAATATTCTATCATTATTTCAAAAACAAGTTTCAATTAAAAAACAAAGATCATGGAAACTTTTTGGCATTGTTGTTAGATAATAATAATATTAACCCAAGGCCTAGTGGGTAAATATTGAAGCCTCTCAACCTAACTCTTTTTCCGGCTAAGGTTTCAAATTAAATAGTGTAAGGGTTAACCTAGTGTGATATGGTTGACTTGGCTAATCTAAGATTTTAAAATTTTGATTTAACTGAATATTTCAAGATGAAACCATTTTATATATATAGACAATAACATCTTGGATCGATTCATGTTAACTCCTCAAACTTGCAACTCGTATCATGAACCTGATTGAGTTTAATAACTTTATTTTTTAAAATTATTTTTCGTTTAACAATATGATAAAATTTAGATACTTGAAGGAAAATAACCAAATAAATTTTATTTAAAAAAAGTGATCATGATGGGTTGTTAAAAAAAATACTTGCTAATATTATTAAAACACCGCTATAATTTTATTTGGAAAAAGTACAAATTTAAAGGTATTTAATAAAAAAAATATCTAAAATAAACTCTAAATTAACTTAAAAATATAACAAGATAATATATGTAATATACTTTAAATTAATTAATTTTAAAGAAATTAATTTTTAATTTTTTTTTTAAAAAAACTTTAAAACAGTCTAGGTATGAGGGTTTGAGTAACTTAACACATTTGACCTATTAAAAATAGAGCCTGACATATAGGCCATAAAGCACAGGCCTAGATGTGGTTTTTTGGACTCATAAAACTAAATTTTAAACTATTTTATCTAAAAATAAATAAAAATACTTCTATAACCTCAATTAACTAATTTCTCAACTAGAAAAAACCCCAAAATGGTTTAAAAAATACAAAATTTTACAAAAAACAAAACTCCTTTAAACTTGATATACCTTTTTTTATGTAACATAAAAACTCAAAAACACCTTATGACGATCATCTCATCAAAATAAATACTTTAACACCAAACTTGGCTTTTGTTTGTTAACCAAGTTAAATATTTTCTCTCTCCTCATTTATTTTTCAACAACCCTCTCTCTTATTCCTCAAACTTAGAGAACATTATGTAAAAAAAAAAAAGAGATTTTGAGTAAAATGTATAATTGTCAAACTAAAAAGATAAAAAAAATTATAAAAAATATTAAAGTAATTTTTATATAATAGGTGACAACACTAAATAGAAAAAAAAAAGAGGCTACATGTTTGTTTTATTGTTAAATGTAGTCTCCAAAATTTCAATATTTTTAATTAATCAAATTGAATTCTATCTTACTAGGTTGAACATTAATTTAATACTAGAATATCTTTTTGACACCTTGTAAACTCAAAAATATATTAAAAAATATATATTTTTTATTTTTTTAAAATTATTTTTTATATTAATACATCAAAAGAATCCAATAATATATATAAAAATAATTATATGCAAAAAAAATTAAAATCTAAAAAAACACAATTTCAAATGCATTATCATACAACCCCATATTAATTTCAAAATATATGCATGCAAGATTGATTTAATTATCAAGGCAACGTGAACAAGAAATTAAAGAAACACTAGAGTAGTGATAACAATCATAAAATTATTCTAGTTATCTAAATATTGATGAAAATAGAAGATCAATAATTATGCATTTCATTTTATACTGTTTCTTTAATTATCTTGTCTAATGATAAATTTGATTATAATTTATTATGCCATCAATAATATTCTCGTCTCAACCAATGGATGCTGCCATAGGACCGGACACCTTATAACACTTTGTTTTTAATCTCTTTATAGTCTTAATATAAAATCTCCATAAGTTAGATTGTAATTCATTTTATCAATAGTATTCTCATTTTATCTTTAAAATTTTGAATTTAAAAATTAAATTTCACCACTCTTATTTCTCGAACTGAATTAATTAATAAAATTAAATATAAAACAATACTAAATTTATGTAAATTTTAAATCTAAAGAATTTTCATTGAAATGTTTAACCAGATATTAATATAAAATCATTCTTCAAGATTTACTAACAGTTGAAGTTTTTAGATCCAAATAGTTTTTTAATATTTTATCTTAGTTTGAATAACCAAGCAATTTGAATATTATCTTCCTTATTTTTTCTAATTATCATCCATGTAAATTTCAAGTATAAAAAAATTTAATTTTATAAATTAACAATTTAATTTTTGTGTATTTAATGGTTTGAATATGCAAGTAGTAAGTACTAATATTCATTTTATAAATCCATTTTAAGGAAAGATATAAAAATAAAAATAAAAATAAAATCATATCTAAACTCAGAAAAAAATAATAAGAACATTTTTACCTAATCTCAAAAATATATTTTTTATTATCTCATAAAATAAATACTTCTCTAATTTTCTCTATCAATACACATATGACATAACATTTTAATTTTAATATAACTTAATATGTTATGTGCAAGAAAGGAAGTTATTTTATTTTAATAAATTAAAAGAGAGTTAAATCAAAATCATTTTCAAGTTTGGCAATATCTTATCATTTATATTATAATAGGCTAATACTCATTTTTAAAAAATATATTTCAAGTGAAAAGAATAGAAACTTTATCTTCACTTAATCAAAATTATTGCGTCTTTAATAACAAAACAAAAAAAAGTTTCTGAGTGGTGGAGCTTTGGATTCACGTGTAGAAAGTCAGAAAAGAGTCAAGGAACGGATAGACATGCTATTGTACTATAAAAGAAATAAATCATAAAAAAAGTATGATATATTAGTTAATATATAATCTACAATTTCAAAATGCTAGTGTCTTGACCTGACCATGTCATATACTAAAAAGTATATAAAATAAGATCATGATACTTTAGAACTTGACCTAATAGTAATTTAATTTTGTAGAATAAAATAATTATTTGATGTGTGTATACAGTGTTGGACTATGAATATCAATTTCTAAAATATTGCTAGCTTTAAGTTCATAGGCGGGCATATTCTTTTGAAAGGCATTCATAGGCAAGGACTGCCTACTTAACAACCTACAAGCATCTTATCTCAATTCAATCCTTCTTGTGGTCCCTTATACGTCAATATATTATTCGCATGGGTGATATATATTCTAATTTTTTTTATTAAAGATCAAGAGAGCCAGCAAGGAAGAGGCTCAGCAAAAGAGGAAAATATAATGTCAAGAAATCACAGCGAAGCTACGTGTCTGCCACCCTCCCTATACAAGCTTTGTTTTGCAGGACTTTCCGCTATTGATTTTTTTTATTTATTTTAAAAGTATTTTTTTAAAAAAATAAAATTTTTTAATTTTTTATTAACTTCAAATTAATATGTTTTTCGTGTTTTCAAATCATTTTAATGTACTGATAAAATATCATTGAATTTTTTTAATTTTTTATTAACTTCAAATTAATATGTTTTTCGTGTTTTCAAATTATTTTGATGTGCTGATGTCAAAATATCATTGACATATATTTTAACACAAAAATTTATTAAAAAATTAACTATAATCAGACTACTAAATAAACTCTTAATTACATGAAATATGAACATAAACAAAACTAAAAGTATCAAACCTACCGATCGAAACAGCAACGCTGTTGGAAAGGTTAAGCAATCTCCAAAGCCTTGATTTTTATTTTACTTGCGTGGGTGATGATTTATGTAATGATTTGATTCATGATCATGAACGGCTAATGAACGATCAATCCAATGCCTTACTTTTATTCTACAATATGTTTGGTTTTCTTACTCATTGTGAGATTTTATTTACTTCTTGTGAGGCCCTTTTCCTTTCTTTCTTGTGGGGTTTGTGTGTCCCTTACGTGAATTTGTATGGCTTCAATGTTGATTTTTTCAACGATATTGACTGTTGATGTTAAGATCTAATAGTTGGAAAAAATAATAGTAATTGGAATGGTTCCAAGATTTTTCTGAAGTATTGACCTTGGATCTGCTGCGGCCGTGCCACGAGTCCTTCTGTATGAATCTCATCACCAGATTTGAACTGAGCAATAACATATAAGTGTTTTTATTTATTTATATTTTATATCAGCAATCACATCTTCCAGTACTGGAGTCTATTCGAGATGAGATTGTAGAATTATTGCCCATTAAAAAAAAAAGTACATTGTTCATGTTTCAATATATTATTCGCTAGCTAACAAATTACCCTTCAAGCATATACATATTACCATAAAAAATATTTCTATACTTAAATCTAATTCTGGAAACATAACATTTATCTCAAGTGTTAATTTCAAGGATATTACAATGCACCGCGTGATGTCCATGTCTTACATTCGAGGATTATGTCACAAATCCATGATTATGTAGAGATTGATTAAGGTTAAAAGAATGATTAATGTACCTCTATTGCAACAAGATTTTTCTAGAATATGTCATATCAATGAAATAACAATGACCAATTTTGATTATAAATTATATGAAATTTATAAAGTTTGTTTATTAAAAAGAAAAATCAAAATACCCTTTACTAGAAACATAGTAAAATATATAATATGAATTGTTATGTCTAATACATATAGATGTATTTGGACAAATAGCCATTCATGTTATATATGAATATATGTTTTAAATTATATTCATTAATAACCATATTGGATATGATTATATGAATTTATTAAAAGTTTGAATCATTTAAAAGGTTCAAGGAATTTGCAAATGAAGTTGAAATACAAATTGAAATAAGTATCAAGACATTTTGATTGAATTGAGGTGATGTATAATTGAGTAAAAATTATCTAAAAGAGAATGATATTCTCTAACAATGGATAACTCCTACAACACTATAAATAATACAGTTTTTGAAAGGAAAAATCACACCCTATTGGATATGATATGATCTATGATGATCTATGCAAACCTTTTATATTCTTTCTAGAGCTATGCCTTATAAACTATTGCTTATCTTTTGAATAGAGTTTTAATAAAATCTATTGATAAAACTCCATATGAGACATGGAAAGGTAGGATACCAAACTTATCATACTTCAATATTTGAGGATGTGACATTTATGTAAAGCGAATTGTATCTGAAAAGTTAGAAGCTAAGTTAGAAAAATATATGTTTATTGAATATTTAAAAGAAATTATTGGATATTATTTTTACCATCTTGTTTAGCAAAAAATGCATGTCTCAAAAGATGCTACTTTTCTAAAGAAAGAATTTGTTCTTGAAACAAGCAGTGAAAGGAAAATAGAACTTAAAGAAACTCAAGAACCATAAACTAATATCCAATTAGGACTTGAGCCCAAATCCATAACATTCGATGTTTAGCCTGAAGCTAAAGAAACACAATAACTTCATAGATCTAGTAGGACATGTCATGCACCAATGAAATATAAACTTCTTATAAAAGCTAAAAATGATGAGATGCTTATACTTGATGAGCCTACTAACTACATGAAATAAATATCTAATATTAATTCTGAGAAATGGCTTGATGCCATGAAATCTGAGATGGATTCCATGTACACTAATCAAGTATGGACCTTGGTTGATCCATCTAATATGATAAAACCCATGAGATATAAATGGGTTTGTAAAAAGAGAGAATGACAAAGATGGAAATGTATGTACAAAGCTAGATTAGTTGTCAAATGTTATAAACAAAGATAAGAGGTTAAATTTGATAAAACTTTCTCATTGGTGGCTATGTTAAAATCTATAAAGATTTTGCTTACTATATATGTATACTATGATTATGAGATTTAACAAATAGATATAAAAATTGTATTCTTAAATGAGAATCATCACGAAGATGTGTATATGATGCAACACGAAGGTTTTGAATTTAATAAATTTCTCAACAAAGTATGCAAGCTATAAAAATTCATTTATAGATTTAACCAAGCTTCAAGGAGTTGGAATATCTATTTTGATGAGATAATCAAATAGATTAATTTCATTAAAAAAAAATAGATGAATCATGTGTTTATAAAAAGGTTAGTGAGAGTTGAGTCATTTTTTCTAATATTATAAGTAGATGATATATTATTTATAGAAAAAAAACATTCATTTACCCTAATCAATAAGGATCTAGTTATCCAAGAATTTTTCTATAAATGATATGAGAGAAACAACCTATATACTTGAAAAAGCATTTATATAGATAGGTCTAAAAAATTGCTTGGATTATATCAATTTACTTATATAGATAAGATGTTAAAATAATTTAGCATGGAAGAATCTAAAAGAGGATACTTACCTACTTCACATGGGATACATATCTAAAAAAACATGTTTCTTAAGAAAAAAAATTGAGAGATATATGATGGAAAGAACTTATTATGCTTCGATTATAGGATCTATAATATATATGATACTATATACAAGACCATATGTATTGTATGCTTTGATCATAACGAGTAGATATCAATCTAATCCAGGTGAAGGTCACTAGAAAATAGTTAAAAACATTCTTAACTACTTAAGAAGAATGAAAAATATATTTTTCATCTATGAAGGATGAAATTATAGTTCATGGTTATTTGGATGCTAATTTTTAATCATATATTGATAATAATAAATTTCATTTAAGATATATTTTACTTTAAATGATGGTGTTATAAGTTAGAAGAGTTTTAAATAAGAGATCACAACATAATTTACAAATGAAGTCGAATACACCTCTGCATATAAGGTGATAAAAAACGTTGTTTGGATAAAAAAACTTATCAATGAACTAGGTGTGGTTTATTGTATTGTTAATCCAATAGTTTTGTACTATGATAACAATGAAGTCAATGTATAAACAAAAGAATTAAGGTTTCATCAATGATCTAAATAAGTAATTGGGTGATTTTATTTGGTTAGAGAAATCATAAAAAAAAGAAAGATATAAAGATAGAACGAGTATCTAATAAAGAGAATCTTACATATCCTCTCATTAAGATATTTTCCTAGTAAAAACATGATCACCATATGAACAGGTATGATATTAGATACATGAGCAATTGAATTAAATACAAGTAAGAGATTGTTAGTATATGTACCTTGTAGCCAATCGATTGATTACTTGTAGCACTAACTTTATTCATGCAAAATATATTTATAATTAATAATGGTTTTTTTTATCTTTAATATCCATTTATCTTTGATTAATGATCCTAATGTTTGAGTAATAAATCTAGAGTAAAAATAAAGTTCTTAAAATAACAATATCTTGTAAAGAAAACTACAAAGTGGTTATAATTATGAGGTTTTTATTGCATTAAGTATTGTTCTTAAATATTCCTAGTCAATACTCTATTAATTTGAGTTGTTGAGAATGATAAATATTATATTTTTTTTATGAAAGAAAACATATGTTCTCATAAGCTGAGATATTAGAGATACCTAGAACTAATATATAGGTGTTTGTCAAATGACATGTACATTGAATTGACCCGCATAACAACTCTATATGAAAAGATCACTTGTATCTATGGAAAAGCTCACATAATAGTTATGGAAGTGATTTTTAAACTTAAGATTACCAAGTTATCTTATGTCGGAATGATATGCTTTGATTTTGACTATATGTTGTCCTAATAAAAGATAATAAATGGGTAGACATTATATATAATATGAATTATATAAAGATATTTGAATGAGATTTAAAAAAAGGTTTTAAATCTTATTCAAATAATTAATGACTATAAGTATTGAGAACGAACATGATTTGACATATTATATACATTCTATGCTAAAAGATATTTGAATGAGATTTAAAAAAAGGTTTTAAATCTTATTCAAATAATTAATGACTATAAGTATTGAGAACGAACATGATTTGACATATTATATACATTCTATGCTATAGTATCAAAATCAAAACATTCTTGGTGAAAGGAAAATATTACTTGCGATGCTTTTCTAATATTTGAAGATCATGACAAATTGTTAGATGATGCGCTTGATCTTTAAATATAAATCATTCAATTGTTGAATTCATAATAAATTAAGTTATTTAATTTTTTAATCCTATTTTGATTAGGATTATAATTCATATTCGGTTAACAATATTAGGAATCTAATGGGTCATTGGTCACACACAATAAGAACCATTAGTCAGGAATTGAATTGAGATGATTATTTAACAATGTATGTAGTAAAAGGTTGGTGTGATGGAATTGTTCGTAAGGTTAATTTAATGTTTGATAGGGTTGCTAAAAACACTTTAAAGTTTATAGCCTTTCTAAGGCTGATATAGACTGAAAAATGTAGAAGGTCAGGTTTGGATAACTAGAACACCTACAAAGAAAATTCATTAAAAAGTTTAAAAAGCCTCTGATGCCTAAGTTAACTTAAATATAAGATAAGAGCCTTTTGAGGGTGTGTAGTTGCAAAGAATATTCACTTATGATTAAGAGAAAAAAGATGAAACCATTTTTCTACTTCTAGTAAAAAAAAGACTTATATTGGGTGGTTCACGACTATGTTTATAGCCTTTGAACCTATATGGATATCTCTGTGTAAAGGTAAGATATTCAATGTTCTCATCTCTTATAGCTTTAGGCTACTTGAGGATAAAGATCTAGCGTGACAACAAGTAACTATAAAGTTAGTCATAGTTATGAGTTTTGTAGATTGTCTACTATTGATGATGATAACAAGATCAATATATAGGGGACACGTGGCTAAACATGGCTAAAGGGTGTGCTTTCATTTAATGCATTCATATGTTTTTCCATGTAATTCGTTGTAAGCACACCAAGTTTGACTAGACAGTAGTGCATTTAAGTATAGTAGCCAGTCTTAGGTGAATTAGCCTTTTCGGGTATAGTAGCCGATCTCAGGTGAATTAGCCTCGTCCAAGGCTTGGTTTATCCAAGGGATCTTATAAACCTACTATATAGGAGTGTTGTTATATTGGTAATGCGAACCTCATAATCATATGGTTACGTAACTTATAATTAAGATTGAGATCTAATTCTGAAAAGCCAATAGAGGTATGATATGAGTGTGATACAATAAAAGCATGTCCCAAGACACTAATACTATTGAAATGAAATCAAATGATGTCACCAAGCTAGTTAATCTTTAATAAGTTAGATTCAGTTCATTCAAGACCCACATGATGCAAAGATCTCTCTCACACGTTAAACTAAAAAGTTTAGAAGTATTATTCATTAAATGTGCTAAAATTTAGGCTTAACATGTGTTTAACTAGTTATGATAAATTGACCTTAATAGATCTACTCTTCTGAGCTGAATTGACCTACTTACAAAAACTAACCCAAAACCTTTACTAGTGAGCTCAAAATTTGATCCAAACAAGTCTTAGATTGTAGCTAAAATTAAAAGTATTAATTAAGCTCAAACATATAAATAACAATGAAAACAACAAGTCTAGATAATAGCTTGATGATGTCACATATAATATAAAGAAAAACAAGATAAAATATTTCAATTCCCTAGCTTAAATAACTCTTAGTCGGGATCCACCTTCCTCGATACTATAGGATTACCTAGCCATTTTTTGAAGTCTTTTAAATGCTAGGAAACCTGATATGAATATGAATTTAATTATTGAAATTTTCTTTCCTTGTAGGACTAGGATTTCCCTTTAGAACATGGAAAATAATCTTAGAAATTAAGCCCATCACTTTCCTTCCTTGACCAGTAGAATCAAATATTTAACATTAAATAATTCTTTCAAGTTTAGGATTCAAATCTAACAGCCCTTTTAGTTTCCTTGCATGACTAGAAAACTTATTCTTTGTTGCTAAATATTCTTATAAATAATAGGGACAATAATGAACGAATTTCCTTTTCAATTTTAGAAGAATATTTTGTTGAGAAAAGGATATCAACATCTTAATTATCCTAGGCCAACTTTGGACCCCATATGGCCCAAACTCTTACTTATTAATATAACATGAATCAAACCTGATACAAGCTTTGAATAAGCCTACTTTGATGCCCCAATCAGACACATACATGGGTTGACTTGATTTAACTGAATGAACCATAAAAAAGATTGGACCGAACCTATTATTATGCACAAACTAAGGTTGGCTATAACTATCCCATATCAAAAACCCATCATGGCCGAATAAAACATAAACTAAATTCCAAGGGAAAGCAAAATATTGGTCGAATGGCCTCCTCATCAAACCCAAGCACGAAATCAAAGGCCCTTTATGAGAAATCTATGGTTGAACAATATCATTCTCTCTCTCTCTCTCTCTTCAAGAAGATTCGTCGTCGAATCTTTAATAGGAATAATGGTTGTTTCATAGGTATGTTGTTTAAGCCTTTAGAATTCCCTTCTTACTAACACTTGTCTCCAACAACTGGAGCGGCTGCCTTCACCCACGAAGGAATCAGAATCTCGCTACTAGTATGGACATAGTGACTAATAAAGATTTCAAATAAGAACGCCTCACTAACCACTTACACATGTGTTTTTGAATAATAACTAAGGCTACTCTATTTTATTTTCCATGCTTGCATCGTTGTTCCTCATTTTCCATTGAAGTATGAAGGTTATAAAATAATATTTTACACTTATCCGTTCCACATTCTAAAACCCTTAAACAATATATGTTTTAGTTTTTTCCATTCTTAATCTGGAACCCTCCTTCATCCCCTCTCCATTGTTGAATATACAACACTTTTTTTATATACCAAAATACTCAATTCAACGTAACCAATCAAGGTCGGATGCTTTTACAACACAATCTAATTATTAATATAGACCCCAGAATCAATAAATATACTGAAAACAAGTAAAATAAAGCTATGATTATAATTTCACGAGTAGCAATACAAATTCCTACGAATTGTGAACGAAACGAAGACGCGAAATAAAACAAAAGTAAAAATTAATAAAGATACTTATTTGACTTCCAAATAACCTCAATATAACATCAACAAACTGATTTGGTCAAAATAAACAATAGACAACACTCTTTAAGATTCATGGACTTGTTGAGCCATCTAGACTTTCATTGACCCAAATCAATGACCCTGAGTGAGCTTTGCGGTCTATTATGGCTTTGAGTTTGCACTGGGATATAAGCTGTACCCCGGGGTATAGCCTCGAGGCATCAGTGCTTATAAAGCTTCCTGAAATAATTCATGGATGGGTGGAGATCACTAGAAAGTGAAAAAATATAAACACAAACAAGAAGGTTTATGTTAGCTAGTGGTACTTAAACAGTAAACTAACCCTTTTTCTTTGAGTTCTTCCACAAAATCGCGTCGTCCGTGTTTCCCAGAAGAGACCAAAAGTTAGGAGAGAAAAATGGTGACAGAATCAAATCACATGCGCGTCGGGAGTCAGCTAAGTTCGCGTTAGTGCAAACTCGAAAACTGTTTGACAAAAAGGTCATTTAACGTTATGCATTGCTACAAACATGCTAACAACGTTTTTGTAAGGGTTGCCGGGGAGAAAAATGATAACCACGCTATCACATTAATTGAGATTGATTAATGCTAGAGCAAACTTCAGCACGTTTCTAGAGGCCATTCATTTTGCATCTTTGACGTAGAAAACATATGCATCGTCCTGAACATCCCCTGTCTACAGGTTATTAATTTTGTAAATAATAATAGAAAATATTATAATTAATGAGGTTTAAGTTTTGATTTGGAATCATTTTTACTATGGTATTAAGGATGCTTTGAAGAAATGGTTAAGATCATTTTTTTTCTTTTTTTTTAGTGATGGATGTGTGTAGATTTTAAAATCCAGTAGAACTTTTAGTTAAAATGTTATAGAGTTAATATAAAAAACATTTTAAGAGCTTTTTCCAGTAGCTTTTTTATTCTTGAATTAAATTAGTTCTTTAATTATACACATAACTATCAATTGCTTTGTCTAAAAAATATTCAAGAAATTTCTTTATAACTACGAGGATGAGTCTAGCTCTCTCTCTCTCTCTCTCTCTCTCTCTCTCTCTACCCTAACAAAAGGAGTTGTTTCCATTTTCTTGATTGAAGGAGCAATCAATCATTGCTGGTACACTTTAAATTTTTCAAAGACTATAATTTTGGCAATGAAGTGAAAAGTGACCTTGCATCTTACACACCATGTTTTAATTGTTACCGCGTAGAGTCTTTACATTCACGACACTCATCCAGCAAAAACGTCACAACAAGGTAACAATAAAAAAGAGTTAAACGAATTAAGTTTTTAGGTTTTTAAATACTAAGGAGTATGTTATAATCATATTAAACAAACAGGGACAAAATAAATTAAATAAATTCAAGCATGTGAAAATAATTTTTATATCAAAATATTAAAAAATAATATAAAATCATTTTTGAAATATTATATAATATTTTTAAATTTTAAATTAAGATGATTATTTAATATGGTATTAAAGTTTTATTAACTATATGATTGAGGGTTTCAATCATATGACTCTCATTTTTGTTATTAATTTAGATCAATATTATAAAGTAATGTATATATAAGTTTGAAATTCAAATGATTTTAATTTAATTTGAGTTTAAATCTCATAAATTACTTTTTTTTCCCTTTTTTTAAAGAGCCATTGAACTTTAGGTTCAATTGATTGGATTTTATTACCAAAATCAGATTTGTTTCAAATAATTGATTATTCTTTTCTATTCAATTCCTTTGCTTCCCTTGAATTTAAGGATTTTGAAAGTTTGCTAAAATAACCTCAAGGTTTTTATTCAGTAGCTTGAATCCTCATGTATATATTAGGGATGATATTGTTATAAATTTTTTTAAGTATGTTTAGTGGTTATATATAGGAGAAATTTTATTAGTAATTTCTTATTAGTTATCCCACTTTAAAGAAAATTATGGAGAAATCATAGGTGAAAATATTTCTATTATTTTTTGTGGTCATGAGTTTCATTTTCTTTCTCCACTTTATATATATATATTTTTTTAAGTGGACCTATGAAGTAATTAATAGAATGTCATTAATTACTCTACGAACACTATAAAATTTCTTGTTATATCTATATAAAAAAAATAGAAAAGTCTGAAAAAAAAAAAGACAAACCAAGCAACATCAATATTTTTTTATATTGGGTTATTTTTTAGTAAGTTTTATTTTATTTGTATATGAGAGACATGATTTTTAAACCTGATTTGGGAGTCGATTCAAGATAAGTTTCGGATTACGAGTCAAGTGATTTGACTCGAGCTAACCCAGATGATTTTAATTTCTTTTATTTAATTGAAAATAAAATTGATATTATTTAAAAAAAAATTAATAAATCTTAATTGAGTTTTATCTGCTGACTGAACGAATCGCATAATAATTCATATTAGATCAATTTTTCTTTTATTTTCATTAAAACTCGGCTCAAATTATACCTTCGTATCAAAACATTAGCTAGGTTGTTTGTGTTTTAAAACAACTACTAGGGGTTTCGCTCTCTAACAACAACCACACGTGACAACAAATGCTCGAGGAAGTAAATAGAAAACCCAATGGCCATGTGTTGCAAAATAAAATTTAAAATGACAAAAGATAAGGGGCATGACGCCGAATGCTGGCTAGTAAATTAAAAAAATAATAATACTGAAGTTAAGAGTGGTTGCTACGTCGTTTATCAGACAAAAACAATGATTATCGGCATGGAATTCAGATGACGGATAAAATGATTAAGCTTCTAGACCACTTGAATTTCCGTAACTATATTTTCCACAAGTAGTTGAAGTTCCATAAAAGACATTTACTAGAAAAAGTTACTTCTCTTATTGTAATTTGTTTAACAATAGAGGATTTCCAGAAACTTTTCTTTGTGTTTGTGCTCGAGTGAATCATCATTTTATCCTTTACATTATTATTATTATTATTATTATTATTATCATGTTAAAAGATTAATTCCGATTGATATGTTTAATAAAGTCCACTAATAATAATAAAAATTGCACTAATATGGGATCTATATATGAAAATGTTGTAATAAAATTAATACAAAATAAATAAATAAATTATCCATGATCCATCGATTGATCAGCAGTCGTAAATGGTTGGTCATGGTGTCATATTAGTACAACATATAAAATTAGTAAAGCAAACTAATCCATCGATCAACTAGTGTTCATTTAAATTGAGTTGTATGTAATGAGACTAGTTAACAAGTTTAAATCACTCGAGTTTTTCTATATATGCATAAAAAATGGCCAAGTCTTTAAGCTAGCACATACATCCTAGATTCATTATGTCTTTTTAATAAATGAGATCTAGGTCCAAAATAACATAATAATATGATAAAATCTATGCAAACAATTTAGATATACTAAATTAGAGATATAGTAACACACAAAAAATGATTGAGGATATTAATTAAATATTAATTAACACTAGTTGCATGAAGGAAAAGAAAAAAAAAATTATTAACTCTAGAGAGTGTAGATCAACTGGTCAAGTTATAAGTTTGCTCCCTAAAGATTACTAGTTCGAGTAACACAAACATCATGGCTACTGGAGGCTTACATGATTGTTAACTCTAGGGCTTATGAAGTTAGTTGAAGTACACGCAATCTGGTCCGAATATCCATGTTAATCTAATAAACAAAAATTTATTGACATATGCTGTTAGGATATTCAAGAATCTTGAATATCCGTTTATAACTATCACTCGTATAATTAACTTTGTTCATTAGAAATTAATATTGTAAGGATATTTTTTATTAATCCAAAATGATATTGATACTTGCACTGCTCACACACAAAGCATTAATCTTTCTAAAACCTAACTTTCCACTCCCATAAATAACATTAATTGTGTAAGGGGAAATATATTTTCTTTCCTTTAGAAATTTGTCTAGCTAATAAATTAGTATACTTTTTAATTAAATTGTCAAGAGTCAGAATTGTATTTTTTTTGGAAATATCTTGTCAAAAAATCATCTCAACTCAATATCTTAAGATGTTATGTGAGATCCAAAGATATGATTTATATTATTCTCTAACACACTTCTTCAAGTGAAAGCTTTTTGCGCTTGAAACTTACATATACCCATATTATCTTGTACTTGATTTTTATCAAATAAATACAGGTGGTGAGATTCGAACTCGTGACCACTTTATCATCAAGGCTTTGATATCATGTCAAAAAATTATCTCAACCCAATAACTTAAGCTCTTGGATTGAGATAGTTCTTTCAAATGTCTATTAGATATTTTATATGTTTTTTCTTTATTATTTTTCCAATGAATATAATTGTAAATACTATTTTTAATTCTTACAAATCCCTTAGTCAAGCGTTTAATATAACGGGAAGTTGGGTGTATATATGATATCGTTGAAGGATGATTCATGTTTTCGAACCCAGCCAAAGTTGCCTTCTGGCCATGACAAAAATAATCGCGGGGTTTTCCATTAATATGTATTGCGTAGGACGCTACTGTCCACTCCTCCTATAATAAATAGTATGAACGTATTTTGTTTTGTTTTTTTTTAACTTCATCGGGGCCACGAAAACACATTGACGAACCCATCATTTCTTTTTTTTTTTTTTTTTTTTTTTTTTTTTGATTAACGTGGGTGTCCGGGCCAGCTTGCGCGCACCTCGACTAATCCCACGGGTCCTGAAGTTAACGACCATGTAAGCCTCCAGTGGCCATCATATGAGCAACCTAGGGTTTGAACCTGAGACCACAGAGGGAGCAAACCTCTTGGTCCCAAGCTTTCGCCACTAGGCCACCACCTAGATGGTTCGAACACATCATTTCTTTCTCGTTGTGGTGGTTGCACAAACAAAACAAAGGGGAGAGACCCACCCATCATCTTTTTCTCGTCGTGTTGGTTGTACATGTAGAGAGAGAGAGAGGAGAGAGGTCTGTGGTTGTTTGAGAGAGGTGCTTGTCCATGGAGATGTTAAGGTCGTATGTCAGAGCTGCGATGGGGGCGTTCCCTCTGTAGTCTAGCTGCCACCAACGTCCATGTGGGCCCTAAACTGATACCCTACACACGGACCCACTTTGAATTTCCAAAAAAAATTCCCTGTCTCCATCAATGTAGGTCGGTCGCTCTTATCAGACGCACAGTAGAATGGAACCCCACTTGAAGACCATGGCTACAGTCACCGTGATATCAGACCTTTTTCTCATGTATTTTTTGGCCGTTTATGTCCTACCGCACATATATATATAGTCCAATGTACATACTCATTTTGGTACACCACAAATATTTCAGTTACTCTAAGACTTTCTCCATTCATATATTTTGTCCTAACCTCTCTTCCCCACTCCCTCATTAATGACAGAAAACATGAGTATATCTGTGAACGGGCAATCTCAGGTGCCTCCTGGCTTTCGATTTCACCCCACGGAAGAAGAGCTCTTGGATTACTACTTGAGGAAGAAGGTCTCGTATGAGAAGATTGACTTAGAAGTGATCCGAGATGTTGATCTTAACAAGCTCGAACCATGGGATATACAGGGTGCTTAGACGTTTTTCTCTATCTTCCTCGTGATTTCTTTCTTATTTATTCAATTCGTAAATGATTGTATTAGATGTGTGCCCAGTTAAGTGGTGTTAATGACGATTCGGTTTTCTGCAGAGAGATGCAAAATAGGAACCGCCCCCCAAAACGATTGGTACTTCTTTAGCCACAAGGACAAGAAATATCCTGCCGGTACGCGCACCAATCGAGCCACCGCTGCCGGATTTTGGAAGGCTACTGGCCGTGACAAGGTGATATACGGCACCGGCAAGCGGGTTGGAATGAGGAAGACGCTTGTGTTCTACAAAGGCCGAGCACCACATGGACAAAAATCCGATTGGATTATGCATGAATATAGGCTGGACGATAATCCCACTGATACCACTGTAAGCCTCTTTCAACCATGGGTCAGTGGTCATGTTTGCATTATACATGTTCATATAAGTAAAATGTTTTATTTATGTCAAGGTCTCCAATGTTATGGGAGAGGCAGCACAGGAAGATGGCTGGGTGGTTTGCCGTATCTTCAAGAAGAAAAATCTCAACAAAACCCTAGACAGAGCTATGAGTTCATCGCCCGTCACTGAAGATACCAGGAACCAGACGTTAAGTTCTTGCAATGATGGCTCTCTAGATCAAATGCTTCATTACATGGGAAGTACTTGCAAAGAAGAAAATGGAGCAGATAACAGTGCTAGATATCTTTGGCCTATTGACACTGCAATCAACCATGTCCACCATGATAGTAGATTCATGGAACTTCCAAGCTTAGAGAGTCCAAACTCTACCAGTAGCCTAAACTTTTACCAATCCATGATCACAGAAAATGAAGGTTCAATAACTAACCAGGTGAGTTACCCCTTAGACTCTGGCCTTAACAACTGGGTTGCCCTTGATAGTCTAGTGGCTTCTCAAATCAATGGCCAGGCCGAAACCTCTAGGGAACCAGCGTGCTTCCCCAATGACCCCACCATGACTTATTGTACCCCTACTGATCTTCATCATGATCTCCAATTCCCAACCCTACGATCATCATTTTCGTTTCCATCAAACAGATCTTACCATGAAACTCAAGATTATAACAGTGAAATCGACCTCTGGAATTTTTCCAGTAGATCATCGTCCGACCCACAATGGCACTTGTCAAACACTAGAGTATAGCAGAATTACCCTACAAATAACCATTCTATAGCTCCAAAAGACAGAAGAGTATCATGATGACGGCAGTAGTTAATTATATATGTGTGTGTGATAATAATGCAAGTAATATATAGTACAAGAGTTCTTAGATGGGATGGCATTGTCATCCATTATATTTGCTTAATCAAGATGTCTGCCATTTTTGAATTTTGTTTTTCTAGAAACCTAGCTGACTGTGGCTGTGGTATATATGATTATACCTTTCTAACTGCGCAGTAATGATTCTATCCCTTTATTCTTCTCTAACCTGATTCAGATTGTTTCAAAAGCGAGAAAAAAAGAAAAAAACAAAAGGCATTATCAAGATGGTCATGTGTGTAATTATTTTTGAGTTGAGTCACATGGTTTGTCGAGTTGTTGAGGTGCTGAGCTTAAGGGATTATTTGGGATCCATGTAATATCATGAAAAAAAAAAGAAAAAAAAAAAGAGAAAGTTTTAGGACCAGACCATTTTTGCTAAAGAATTAAGAATTCGAGAGAGATTCTTGCAAATCGCTGCTTTGAAAGGCATCGAGCAGGCAGAGATGAACGTCTTCTGGCTAATATTAAGTAATGTTGTGCTAATAATATTTTTTAAAATTTAATTTTGATATTAACATCTCAAAATTATCTATAAAAAAAACCTAAAAAATTAATTTAAAAAACGCAAAAACAAATGTCTCCTAGCTAGGAGAGAGAGAATGGAAGTATTTGTAGTTTTGACAGGGATTAATTAAGTTGACTTGTTCCAAGACATTATTTGTCCGACAAAAGAAACAGCACAAATAAAAACCAAGAAAAGCTGTTCGGCAGTGAAAGACGATCCACGACAGTCAGTCATGCATGCGTACCTCCATCAAATTTATGAGGAAGCTTCTCTTTTTTGGAGAAATGTTTCTTCATTGTCTCTTTTCTTTCCTTTTTTTTTTTTTTTCTCTTTAATAAACTCCACATAATAAAATTTCCCGTCCGCGCCGACGCCGGCATGTCTGAACAAGTTCAAGCTCCCATGCTCAGAGGGATGTTTTTAAATCACCACCACAAACAAAAGAAAGCAATATTATTTAAAGTGTTCTAGAATAGTACTTTGTTAAGAAGCAAAATGATAGCGTTGAAGTTTGTCTCTTTTATTCTTTTTATGTTCAACCAAGAACCAGAATCATTACTAATATTTCTTATTTAAAAAAGTTATTGAATTTTTTTTTCTTTTTTTTTTCATTATACTTGAATTACTTGTCAATTTTTTTAACTGGTGTTAGTATAAAGAAAAGGTTAATTATATTTTCAAAAAACTTAAAAATAAGATTTTATTTATTAACCGTGAAAGAATCAACTCAATCCAATAGCTTAAATTTCTATTTAAGGTCTCAAGATATGATTTATATTATTATCTAATACACCCCCTCAAGTGAAAGTCTTTTTAGCTTGAAACTTGCACAGACACATATTACTTTGTGTTTAATTTTTTTTATTAAATAAATGAGGATGGTGAGATTCGAACTCGTGATCGGTTGATCATCAAAGTTATGATACCATATCAAAGAATCATTTCAACCTAAAAGGTTAAGCTGTTAGGTTAGATCCCTGGATATCATTTATATTATTTTCTAACCCGAACGAAACTGATTTAACACATTTTTATTATAAAAATAATATGATCATTGATCATTTTATGTGTAGATAAAAAATATTAATAATTTTACTTGAGTGTAGCATTAAAAAAATAAGAAAAACCAAAATCTCAAAAGTAAAAATTAATTTGATTGCAGAAAACTTGAAGAAAAAATAAAATGTAAATGATAGAGAAATATCAGTTTCGTTTGATTGGTCTTCAAAATTATGATACCATATCAAATAATCATTTCAACCTAAAAGCTTAAGTTGTTAGGTTAGATCCCTGGATATCATTTATATTATTTTCTAACCCGAACGAAACTGATTTAACACATTTTTATTATAAAAATAATATGATCATTGATCATTTTATGTGTAGATAAACAATATTAATAATTTTACTTTAGTGTAACATTAAAAATACCTATTGAATAATCAGTGACATATTCATATGGTAAAATATAACAAATAATAATTAAGTCAAAATGATCACAGCCATATCTAATTAAAACATATCATAAAGTTCTAGTACTGGTAAATTAGAAAAGACTAATTATATATTTGAGTTTTATTTATGATTCTTAACATAAGAAGATTAACTTTTTATAATTTTAGAATTCAAACAAATTAAACTTTTGAACAAGATTGCTTTTTTTAAAAAAAAAAAAAAAGAAAGAAAGTTAGACAATTATCTGGACATATGGACTCATTATGCTTGTCAACTTATCATGCAATATTATTTTTGAAAAAAAATAAGAAAAACCAAAATCTCAAAAGTAAGAATTCATATGATTGCAGAAAACTTGAAGAAAAAATGAAATATAAATGATAGAGAAATCAATACTACTTAACGACATTGCAATATACAAGTCCTAAAGCGATTATTTCCTTCAAATTATAAAATTATTTATTACTACTTAATATTGTTAAATGAGTTGCTATAAAGCATGAATCATGTATGACATTATTATTAGTATAACTCAATACTTAAAGGATAAAAGTATTCAAAGAAAAATTGAACTTTTTTTTGGTTCATGGTTTGTAATGGGTTAATCACTGACATGAAACAAATATCTTGAGTTAATTTACCACAACTTTTTATTATTGCAATGAAACTCGATCGGTCTGATCTAATAAGTTGATTTGAGTGATTTAAAATTTTAACCGGGTTTTAAATTATAAAATCTCAACTTTGTAATTGACATGTTTAATCCAAATCATAAATATTTTAATTTTTTTATATTGAATAGTTACATTTAAAAAAAAAATTGATATGAGATAATTATATATAGCTTATATTTATATAGTTTTTTAAGTTTTTGATGTGGAATAAGTACACCATACTTTTTCTTTTTATAACATACATCAACATTATTTTTTTGTTTTTTTACTTTTTAATATAAGATAATTATATAGTTGTATTTCATATTATTTTTTATAACTTACATCCATAAATATTATTTTAAAAGAATTTAATATAAAGTATTAAAATTTTAAATATAATTTTTTTATGAATTAAATCAGATCAACTCATATAACCTAAAACCTGATTTTTTTTTTCTTTCCCGAATCGACTTTAATAACTATTTCTTGAATATTGTATGAATTCGTGACATATATTTGAATAAAATGGTGACACATAAAGAAAGGCATGACATCGAGTCAACTACAGGATATCTACAGAAAGTTGTAATTACATACACAAATGAAAGCAGCTGCTAGGTGCCTATATAAAAATTGAATTGTTCAAAAAAGTACCCCAATAAGAACAAGTGAGAGACAACAGGCAGCAAGATTCCAGGCTGTGCCATCATGCCACCAACCACCGAGGCGTACGTCCTCTTTTTTAGGCACGCAGCGACTGCCTGGTTACTTTTTTTCTCCCTTGGAATTCGACAACAACAATATTCGTATGCACAAGCTCGTGTTTCTTTTTTTTGTTGATCAATAATTTCTACCCTCATTATGCATCTCGCCACCATTTTCCTTGGGAGAAAAGAAAACATGTCTATAGTATTTCTTTAATTTCCTTGTTATATATGTTAGAAGATGGCAAGATATAAGGATTGTACCTGCTTGATTCTAACAAAAAAAAAAAAAGTTCATTCATTTGAATTTTGAACTTGAAAGAATTGAATGAACTAACATGTCTATAGTATTTCTTTAATTTCCTTGTTATATATGTTAGAAGATGGCAAGATATAAGGATTGTACCTGCTTGATTCTAACAAAAAAAAAAAAATAGTTCATTCATTTGAATTTTGAACTTGAAAGAATTGAATGAACTAACCTGGTTTTTTGAACCCACGGATCAATCGGACCATCTAGGTTCAAAAACTATAAAACTAGGTTTTTTAATTTAAAACTACATTGTTTAGATCTTCCTTAAAAAACCTTATTTGAGACCATCTCCTTCTCTTCTTTGTTTATGATGATACAACCTATGATGAAGATAATGATGATTCTTTTTTTTTTTCATTCTTCAATTATATCATCATTAAAAAAAGAAAAAAATAATTGTTGATTAAGGAAAAGGGATGCTTCTTCAAGATTCTTTTTGATGTACTCTTGACATTGTCGTTTTTGATATTATTTGTACTATTAATTGATTTATTTATTTATTTTATTTTTTTCTTGCAATTTGTATTGTTTGGAAACAGGGGTTGCATACGCAAAGCATTGTATATATAAGATGTAGGTAATACTTGGGATTCAAAACATTTTTCCAATCTTTGAAAACACAACAACAAAATAATAACACAAAATCTCAGACAAGCCACAACAATATAAAGAGGCCATTACACCATAATGGGATGTGCACTTGTAGGATTTCCATTGATTCAAGTCATACTCCACACTAGTGCCCTTGATAATTTACCATATATCATAAGTAAAAATAATTATTAGGCATATCATAAGTTATATTTCTCTTTCTCACATAAACATATGTTCTTTTATATATATATATATATATAAAATAAATCTTAAGGAATAATATAATAGCATTCATTAGCCTTCACCTAACAATTTAAATTCTTAGATTGAGATGATTTTTTAAAATAATATTACAGTTTTAATGCAATTATAAGGTATATCATAAGATATATTTCTCTTTCTCACGTAAACTGACAAGTGAAAGAGTATCAAAGAGAGGAATATAATTCTTGATACATTGAATAATATATTCTAGAAGTAATTCCATAATAATTGTGAAATGATAGCAAAATTTAAATTGTTAGTAACATAACTTTGCACATACCTATATATACATAAAATATGTCTTGTTCTTTTTCAATATGGTAACATAATGATCAACTTGATTTGAATATCAATTTTAAATTGGCTAATTTTAGTTGTGCTATTTGTTTTTATATTTGCATTCTATTTTTTTTTTAATTGGAATAGATTTTGTTACAAGTTGTTTGACTTTTTTTTTATTTTATCTTTTATAAATTTAACATATAGTATTATTTTTACAGATGCATCTGGTTTTAATTGTTTCTGCTTTTTATTCAAATATTTATATGGCAAAACTATATTTTAATCCATGGGGTTTCATGTGGTTAGAACTTAGTCTTTGAACTTTTAAATTTAATTTTTGATCTGTAAGAATTTATATTTTTTTTTGTTGGGACATATACCTTTTAGTAACTTAAGTATATTTTAGAACTTAAGAAGTTAAAGTTTAGCATGCCTAAGATTTCAAAGATTTAATGTGTCCTTCTAATATTTTAGAAATTATGGAAATGCATCCTTACATCTAGCTTTTTTTTTTCTTTTAATAGAATTAATAACTAGTACTTTAAGATTAATATTTATACATTGAATTTAATTAAGTTAGTTTTTGTAACCAAATCAAAGGTTGTTCTTGGACACTAAAATCATGCAAATTTGATCTAAAAGTTTGTAACTGGTGTAATTTTATAAATTAAAACATAGTTTCAATCCTAGTTGACTTTAATTTCCTTTATTATAGTGTAATGGAAGGATATATAAGCATATTGTTTTTAATTTTATAGCCTAAGATCCCTTGAGATTTATTGAGATGTGCCATGTATTCAAATCCTAATTATATAAGGACTTTACATTGAACAATGAAGAAGTTAAAGTTTAGCATGCCTAAGATTTCAAAGATTTAATGTGTCCTTCTAATATTTTAGAAATTATGGAAATGCATCCTTACATCTAGCTTTTTTTTTTCTTTTAATAGAATTAATAACTAGTACTTTAAGATTAATATTTATACATTGAATTTAATTAAGTTAGTTTTTGTAACCAAATCAAAGGTTGTTCTTGGACACTAAAATCATGCAAATTTGATCTAAAAGTTTGTAACTGGTGTAATTTTATAAATTAAAGCATAGTTTCAATCCTAGTTGACTTTAATTTCCTTTATTATAGTGTAATGGAAGGATATATAAGCATTTTGTTTTTAATTTTATAGCCTAAGATCCCTTGAGATTTATTGAGATGTGCCATGTATTCAAATCCTAATTATATAAGGACTTTACATTGAACAATGATAATATTATAGACTTAAAGATTGTTTTGTCTACAAAAAATTCTTTATAGAATTAGGATTATAAATGATCCTCTACTCATTAGGACTAAGACATGTTCAACTACCAGATTTAACAGTTTTACCGACAAAAATTTACATCGGTATTTACACATGCACATATTTTATCGGTAAGTATTTTACCGATGAGCTTATGGACAGAAACAATCCATTGTAAAAAATCTCGTAAGTAATTGCTGGTTTGTTGGTGAGTCCAACGGTAGTAAATTTACCTATAGATTTACATACGGACAAAGCGTACCAAAAATATTTACTCACTTCATTACGTCGGTATTTCCCATGAGATGTTTGTCATATAACTGATGGAATATTGTATACAATTCTATTGGGAAACATGTACATGGTCAGATAAAGCATTAATTTTTAATGTGTTGGAACTCTCATTCCATCGGTAAAAAAAAGCATTAATTATCACCGTCTTAAGAAGTTTACAGCCCTTTTAAAAAGTGAATAGTTCTGATCGTCACTGAAATATACTTATGGAAATATTCCACCGGTATATATGTGTGTAATTAACACAATGAATTGTACTAGAGAGAAGAAAAACAGTTCACTTCGTCTCTAGAATATACTAACAAACACATTCTATTGGTATATTCGTGTGTAATTAACACGACGAACAGTTCTAGAAAGAGAATGAACATTTATCTCTGCCTTTAAAATATATCGACATACACATTATGTCAGTATATTTCTGTGTAATTAACACGATGAACAGTGCCAATGAGAATGGAAACAATTCCCTTCGCCTTTACAATATATCGACAAACATATTCTGTCAGTATTTTCATCAGTGTAAAACAATGTCCGATGCCAGATTGTATATATATTCCCTATCTATTCACCCTGCAAATACTTAGATTCACAGTTGTATGCACAACACAATAACACATGTTCACATCACAATAATAAAATAAATACTTTCTTATCATTCAATAATATATTAGCATTATTGTCATTACATTGAAATGAATTTCATCCATAAATATTACATGATGTTTTATGGCATTACAAATTCTTGTTGTGCAAATTAATCAGAATTGTCTTCTTCTTCATCAATTGACTCTTCTTTATCTTCATTGCAATCTTCTATATTGATTTTGTCATTATCATTATTTTTATCTACTTGTGTATGTCTGCTAAAGCTCAAATCAATAAAAATATTATTAGTGATACGAAAAATTAAATTTTCTTCCAAGTTATTAGAATGAGTAACTCGATATGGATCAACTAACTCACCAAGTTGAAAAACATCATCTCCCATAGTTAATTTATCATTCTTATTCTGAACAACCTCAACACGACCTCTAGTTTTGGTTTTCACTACTGATAACTAATCAACTCTTGAACAATTCTTTATAAAAGGAGTGTATGTATAATAAACTTGCTGGCATTTCTTGGTGAAAATAAATACATTGTCGACGTTATGAAATCTAACCTTTGAATTAATTTGATCAAACCATGATGGAGATCTATTTTGATTTCTCTATCAGTAGTGTCATACCAATAATATTTGAATTTAAAAAAAACTATATTTTGTTCATTATGATATTGCAATTTAATTATCTTTTCTATATAACTTCTCATAATAGTCAACTTCAAGCTCATTAGAAATTAGTTGATCCCTAATATAAACCCTATTGTTATATGTCTTTCTACCATTCTCATATTTTTTAGTATGAAACACAAATCCATTAATGAAATTTTTTTCATCTTGTAATCAAAACACATGTCCATTTGGTTAACTAGATTGTAATAAGGATGTGACTATTGCACAATGTGATAGTCAAGAAGTCATACATCTAGCTAGGGATCACATGTTCCACGAAATGAAAAAGGCACATCAAAGTCAAGCAACATTTCATTCATTATATTATAGTTTAGATGATATTGTTACAAAGAAGATTGGTAATACATATAATCCAGTTGATATGATGATAAAATCATTTTTATTATCAAAGTCCAAGCATCACTTGGACTTGATTTTTATAACTAACAATATTTATGACTTAACTCTAAAGAACTTGATAACAAAGATAGAGAGTTTTGATAGTTAAAGAAATTCATGACAATGTGGATATTTGTTGAAATATGGCATGAATTCAAATTCTTATTATATAAGAACTTTACATTTAGCAATAAAAATTTTATAGGCTTAAGTTTATTTGTCTAGGAAAAGAATCCTGGTAAGATTATAACTATAAAAAATCTTTTATCCATTGAAATACAAGATATTTCCTATAAAAATATGATTGGACTTAGTTTTCTTAGCATGATAATGAATGCTCTTGCGAGCTATAATGTGCCATATAAGGTATTAGGTGTATTGGACTTTACAACCAAACTAGTTTTGATATATTAATTTCCCATTATAAATACTTATAAATTCATTTATTTTGTGAAAGTAATTTGTTGGTTTGATTGCAAATCTAAAAAAGAAATGAAAAGAATATAATATCCATAAATATGTAAAACATTGGGTTGTAAATTTAGGAGCAAAGGTTTTTGTTTCAAATTAGTGGTTTTCTTGTATAGCTTAATATACATTTGAAATCATTAGATATATAAACACACACACGTATTAATGTAATCCATTTGCTCATTTATTTAATACATTTTCAGTAACATAATAGATTTTAATATCGAGAAAACTATTTTAGTGAAGAGTAAATTCATGCATCATTAATTATTTTTTCTAATTTAGTGTATTCTATATATAAAATAGTCTTATCGATATCCGAAATATTATCTTACTGGAAATATATTAAATAGATGAGCAAATGCATTACATTAATACGTGTGTGTGTATTCTATTACATACTCCAATTTAATATATAGGTTCTAGGTGTAGGAGATATCCACGTGGCCATGTGCCAGCAAGAAAGATTAAAAAAGAAAAAGAGAGAGAGAGGATAATGTGCTACAAAGCATATTGTTATTAAACCAAGCACATCTAGTATCTAGTCAACTCTTCTCCTAACCTCTACTCGACTGTATGTCATAAACATTCCATTTAGAATTGATATAGCTTGACTAAATTCAACTTCATATGTTAATTTATAATATGATAAAAATTATGTTTGATTTTTTAAAAAAAATTAAAATAATATTATTTTTAAAAAATAATAATTCAAATGAACTCACCCACTAATAACCGAGATCAACCTCGTATTATCTTCAATAATAATAATAAATCATCGTGTCGACTTGTTTGTTCTCTACAAGGTCAACCCCAAATTATAATAGTACTTGTTTTTGAATCTGTCCACTAGAGAAGAAAAGAACCAAAATGAACACCTTTTTAAATGAATTATTGAGGTCATGCCATCATGGATCGATCTAAATCCACGCCATGGGAAACATGACTTACAACGTCAACACTAATGTGGAACCAAATTCCGATTAGGATATGCCGACAAATGCTAACTACAAATGGCTTGGCCGGTCGGAATCCCATGATGTTCTCCAAGCAAAGTATTGGTTGTTAGCTACGACTTTCTAGATGTTCCATTTCCATGATAAGCCATTGCTTTTCCAGAGTTACTGGTGGATCGGATCATGTAAACACACATTGGGCCTAAGTAATTGTTAAATTTACAGAGATTAGTGGCCGATTAACGAAGTTAGGTGGGTGGGGTCGGACCATATGGGCAAGGCGTTACATCTTCGAAATTGGGACACATGCAATAATTCTAATTTGTAGATGAATTGAAAGATTTGCATCGGAAGCTCATCTACTTTTTGAAAACCAAGGCCAGAGAATCGAATCTCGAAGGATATTTGATGTGATTAAAAGCGAGGAAAGACTAGTCCCTTTGTTAGGAAATTTTATTTTTACGGGTTCTCTCTTTATCAATAGGACACTAGTGCTCTTTTCGCTAGTGTCCAGCCCTCCACGGGACAAGAGAGCACGAGCCTTTGGAAAATCTCCTCGTGATTAGCGAGAGCGATTAATTATTTTGAAAACCTATTAGCTCATGACTAATACATATCAAACATGATGTTTATAATAATAATAATAATAATAATCCATGATATGTATTTTCCAAATGAAAATATAATCATTTAAATTTACCATTTGACCGTCGAGATCAAGCTTCGAATTCTTAGAAGAGATGGGCATGCAAATGATCATGTGTTCTTCTCTGGGATAATTATACAGATCGTACTGTAAAGTCTAAGAATCTTAATGCTTGAAAGAAACTCCTCTTTGATGTAAAAGTGACAAAAGACAGCCCTGCAAATGTTCTGCAGCTAGCTACTAGTTTCCTAAGGGCTGTAAATTCACCAAACTTCGAGATACTGTTGAGGTTGATCGTATAATTTTGTATCTACCGCCATAGAAGCACATCTTATTTGTTAACGACGTACGTTTACGTTGAAAGAAGACAAGTTTGATTAGGAAAGCGGCAGATGTTATTTTTTTAAAAATAATTATTTGAAAATATATTAAAATAATATTTTATTATTATTTTTTAAATTATTCTTCATATTAATATATAAAAATACTAAAAATTTAATTTTTTAAATATATATATAATTTGTTGGATTTTTTCTCTTGTTCACACTTGAACTGATGAATGGGTACAAAATCAGCAAATACGGATCCTAGCAAATATTGGCTCAATTTATTGTGGACAAGAAATAAAGCAGCTACGTTAATATCAGTTGATTAGAGCCTTTTTATATATTTTAAAGTGTTTTGAACTTAAAAAATATTAAAATTAATATTTTTTTAAATGATTTTAATATACTAATATAAAGAATTTTAAAAAAATAATTTAATATATTCTCTAGTAAAAATATATTTTAAAAATCATCATGCAAAATCCCAAAAAAAATATTCATTATTGTTTTATGATGTCAAGACAACCACACCTAAGTTGTTGGTACCTGCTGGGATTCCAATTAGCACAATAAGGGCCGACACGGACTTGGGGCGCTACATGCTAACTAACGTGCCTTTTGACCTTTCTTGATTTGTCTCTAATCCATCCTCTCTCTCTCTCTCTCTCTTTCTCTCTTTGTTCTTATTATTCCTTTTCTACTAATTTTATTCCTTTGTCCCGCTTGTAAATCAATGCACCATCTTATTATGTGGGACGAAAGTATTCATGAAATTCACGTTGTTTCATTTGATTTTCTCCATTACTACTAGAAAAAAAATATTTCACAAAAAAAAAAGTTTTATTTTTTTTCATGTTTTTAATTTCAATTCATGTTAAATATGATGAAAAGAAACTCATTAAAATTAAAAAGAAGATCATAAAGATACAATGCTTATGCTACCATTATTATACTAAAAATTAAAAGAGCTTTAATTTTTTTTTTATTAATGTAGGTATACGAACCAGTTTGTAGGCACCTCGATTAATTTACAGAGCCTGAAATTAACGACCATATAAACCTTCAGCAATCATTATATTATTAACCACATAAATAATAAACCTCTTTATTCTAAGTTTTTACTACTAGACCATTTGCAAGATGATTTTTCAAAAACTTTTCTTCTTTTCTTTGTTGTTATTCTCTATTCATGTTACACATGTTGAAAAAAGAACTCATTAACATAAAAATAATCGCAAGAATACAATGCTAGCACTATTATTGTCATACTAAAATTTTAAAGGGATCTAAATAATTTTTTTTATCAACATAATATATGCATTTTATTTCTTCATATAATATAAATGAGTTTTATTTATATACACAGTTATTTTGGCCAGTGATATAGTTCCGATGGAAGAAAAAAAATGTGAGAATCTCAGATTATTCCAATTCTCTAACAATTTATTATTTCTAAGAGCTCTTTTAAACACATATACTAGTTGCTAACTATTAAAAAAAAATTCAATTTCCTTCTCTAATTTCCTTGTATTAAAATTAAAACTCAGTATAAATAATTCAAAATATGTTATAATTGAAAAAAAAAAACATATAAAATAGTAGAATAATATATGAGAAAAACAAGTACAATAAAAAA
This sequence comes from Populus alba x Populus glandulosa, assembly GCA_033617975.1. Lineage (NCBI taxonomy): Eukaryota > Viridiplantae > Streptophyta > Magnoliopsida > Malpighiales > Salicaceae > Populus > Populus alba x Populus glandulosa. The sequence goes on along the minus strand of CM066144.1, from coordinate 16,196,864 downwards.
TTCCTCGGGAATAACACGGGGAATAGTATACTAGCATGATTTCTAAGCGCGCAAAGGGATAAATTTCTCAGAAAGCGGGCTCAAATTAGAACAAGATACCAGCCCGATTTCACAAGGCCAAAAGCCCACAAGAAACGTGGCCCATGGTATAAATTTAATTGGATAGCAGGAGCAGGGCTTCCTCCATCACATATAGCAACCCAAAAACATTTGAGTGTCCTCACCATATTCCATAACAGGGAAAGGGAAGAATCTCAAAGCTGGAAAATTTAATAAATACCATGAGTATCTATAATTGAATTTCTTTGTTTCTATCTCGTAATATTATTTTAATAACTTATTTTTTATTTTTAAAATATTATTTTCAATAGCAGCAAGTCAAAATAATTTAAAATACTAAACTCAAAAGTTTGGACCAGGAAGAAAATTGTTCATGGGAGGGGTTGGTGGCTAATATTACTTGTCTTCTTCACCAACCTTCTCATGATTGAAATGATTGCTGTTCTTGTCATGCTGCGGAAGAGAATAATCCTCATTTTCCTTACGATAATGATGTAATTTCTTACGCTGAAAAACGCGACCAATCTATCATCACAGGCCAACGTCTTGCCTCTATGGCAATTTGCTAATGTAATCTTAGTAATGTGATCCTCTTGAAGCAGAAATTGAGTCTGGATCTGAAAATGGGTCGGCATTATCGATCTTTATTCTTACGATTTGCATATTTTTTTTCCAAGTAGAACCGTGCAGGGCATACCTGTTTCTTGCTATTTGTATCGCTGTTTTTATATTGTTTTGCTGGGCATAAATTGTCAGCTGCGTTCTTCACAGATTGTTCTTTATCTATACCAGAAAGTTTGCATGTTCATAAGATTCTTTCGCTGTACTCATTGTTTCCATAAAAAATGATTCAAAGCTTCACGAAAGAAGTAAAAATTGTCCCTTCTGAGGTAACTGTGAAGCTTCTACAACAGGCAAGGCAGCACAGTTCTAACAAGAGGTTTATCATTGATGGATTCCCACGCATTTCACACCAGAGGTGGCCTTGAAATGATATCAATTCGTTTGTCTCTATTATCTGCTGCTGCTGCTTCCATCAATTCCTAATTTTAAGATTCCTTCCTTACTGCAATTGTAATGATCCTGTGGCTCCTTCTAGCTTCCTATACCTTTTTATGGTCGGAAATCTTGCAATTTTTTCGTTTCTGTAATCATGCGGAAGATGAAAATCGAACCCGGATTTGTACTATTTTTCGATTGTCCTGAAGAGAGTTGACAAAATGTACTCTGAACAGAAACCAGGTTAGTTTGTTGCACATTCTTGTTGATGAATCACTTCCTCTGTGCGTCTTTTTATTATTATTATTATTATTATTATTTATTAATATGAATATTTAGATTAATGTGCATGTCTTTTCATTAGTTTTTTTTTATTAATGTAAATGTTTAGATTAGTTTGTGTATATTTTAATTAATTTAAAAAATCATGTAATTTTTTAATAGCAATAAATTACTTTCTTATTTTTGAAGGGAAGGGTGGATGATAACATTGATATCTTAAAAAAGTAACTTAAAGTCTATTTTGAAACAATCTTGCCCGTAATTAATCACTACTTTGTTTGTCTAGTTGTCTTAAGAATGTTAAATTGTGCTAACATAAAAAATGAAAAACAATTTATAAAAATATTTTAATATAATTTTAAATAAAAAAAATATTTTTTTTAAAAACTCATCTCATAGTACCAAACACGCACATCAACCCTGAAAGGTATAAGTCAACTGATCAGACCTTGGGTTTGTTTCGTAGAAGTCACCAATTCAAGTCTCACAAATTTCAGGGCCACTGGAGATTTATATGTTCATTAACTTCAAGGTTAGTGAAATTAGTTTAGACGCATGGAAACTGACTCAAATACCTACATTATTAATAATAATAATAAAAAAACAAGCTCATCAAAATACAATTTTTCAATGTGATGTTATGAGTCAAATTATGGTGATTAAAAATCCCTTCTGTCTTGGATATGGTTATTATGAAAGCATAACTAGATGGTCCTGAAATTTGTTTTCCTTCCAGTACTTCGGATATTTTACACGTTAAGGATCGTCTACATACCTGATTTGATTCCATTTCTATCGATATCATGATGGTTATTAATGTTTGTATCTGCTCTTAGGTTGATGATCAAAGATCAACTGATAAGGTGTTTGAGGATGTGAAGAGTGTTTTTTCCAAGCTCAAACCAGTAACCAGGGCGGGTTCAATGAATTAACGAGATATCCTGGATTCTGCGTAATGACAATAGATTCCTGTGTTTACAGGTCAGATCTCCTTTTCAACATGTACGATGAAAACATGATTTTAGTAGTAAATTGGTGGGAAAAGAAATCTCTAAACATCTTAGTTAGAGATGGTGAATTCTAACCATGGTTAAAGAGTTTGGAATTAAAGCAAGAGGATATGATGGTTGTTCTCGTACCCTTTCTGATGCCAGAATGATTAGAAAGTTGAGAGTTCCTTCATGATTTGCTTTGGAGTTGCTTTAACGCTATGAAGCATGAATGTGGACAGTAGAGGGATTAATTCGGATCCCTGCATTATTCGATTTTTAAACTTTCTAGACTCTTGACGCCTATGAACCAGTAATGAATATTTGTCACAGTGGTAGCCTTGTTCATATCATACGGAAGAAGAAATGAAAAGAGAATGAAGCAACAAAGAACTGGTAATCCAGTGATCTTTAATTTGGAAAATTATTTCTACATCCATATATATGATTGACGAAGAAATTTGTCATTAATGGGTTCCCGCGTATTGAAGAAAATCTTGCTACATTTGAGAACCGTGCAAGATTAGAATCTTACAACATCGACTCACAGTTGAATTATCTGCTTGAATAAATTCATATTGGTGCAATTATCTGCTTAATCAAATATGATTTCCCTATTAATATTAACCATTTCGCCTTTTACTGTTATGTCTGGATGAGTTAAAGCCTGCTAATTTTCCTTTCGGATCAGATGAATCATCGTGCTCTTCGTGTTGAAAAATGCTTCACCCTGAATTGATACTTAATTTTGTTAAATTAAATTTAATCTTCTGGATCAAAAAACTTAAAATAACTGAGGTTAGCTATATTCTAAACACAAAAATACATCTATTTTCATGTTTATGAATTCTTTTTTATAAGAAAAGAATTATTAAGATGTTTTTGAGCTTTTATATATATAAAAAATAAATAATGATTAAGAATTTTTTTTGTTTAATTTTGAGTTTTTAGACCGGATTAAAGGTGTTTTAGAGTTAAAAGATCGATATATTAAGCTTCTCATTCTGTTTATTAGGTTAAAAAAAAAAATTTGATTTTTAAGATTAAAAAACCCAACTCAACTTTCCGATCATATAGTGGACAGAAACTAAACCAAAAAGCTTGTCATTTATCTCTATAGACGAATACCAAACCAAAAGACTTGTCAGCTCTCCAGTTGAATTTTTTTTTTCTTATTGCTTTTGTTTTTATTTAATGGTCTATGCTGGTCATATTGTTTTGAGCTAAGAAAAAAAATACAAGAATTATAATAGAGATATTATTTGTCATGAAAAAACATCAAGTTTTCTATAGTTAAAATGAAAAAAATGATAAAATTATAGAAGGCTCAATATAATTTTTTTAAAAAAATATTTTTTTTCTTCTCAATTTTATTTCTAGTCTCTCATATTTTTATTAATATATAATTAAATAAAAAATAAATTTTATAAAATAAAGTTATTAAACTTGAATAGGCTCATAATTTATGTTATGAGTTAGACTAGTTAACTTATGCCATTTAAAAACATGGTCGGTTTAGTGTTTTTGAATACAAAAAATGTTATATCAACATCTATTGGGGATTTGTTTTAAAATCAAACGGAGTTCTAATAGGTTCAACCAAGTTCTTGATTCATTAGCTAGATGAACTGGGTCAACTCCATCAGGTTTAATTTGAAACCGAACATGAGCTAAAAGCCAAGTTAACTGGCCACCATGCTGGCCTGCCGAGCCGAATTAGAAAAGTTGCCTGCGATAGCTAACTAGTTATATCTATGTTGCACGATGAGTTTGATGAATGTTCGAAGTCACTTATCTGTCGAGTCAGAAATATCAACAAGAAACGGATGATTGTTGAAACTTATTTCCTTATAACTTGATTTCGTCTTCGATGTTCTGAAGGATAATCTGCAGAGTCTATCTATTTCCTTGGATTAATGCCCGAGATCAGATGAAGAGGTATTTGAGGATATCAGGAGTGTTTTCTCCGAGCTCAATCCAGGAAGCTGGGTGACTTCTATAAATCAATAAAATATCATGGAATTTGCTTCATCACTTGTACCTCGATGAAGAAACAAAAGGGAAGAGAATTGAAGAAACAAAAGAGAAGAAGATACTTCTTATTCATATCAACACTATTACAGTAGCAGAGCTTTATATACAACGGGTTACAATGAGATAAAGAAGGGTTACAGTGTTCATATCAGAATCTATCACTACTAAATATTATCCTATCAATTGCAGTAGCAAAGGAATTGCAGTAGGAATGAGTTCTACAACTTGTGTTGGAGTGAAACTGAAACTCTGCACTTTAAACTCTGTCATTTGAACTGTAGGTGAACTTTACAATCTGTGTTGGAGTGGAAGTCTAATGCTTTTCTTCAATACTCCCCCTAAAGCTGGATCAAGGGGGTTGATTGAGCCAAGCTTGGATAGTAAACGATGGAAGTGAGCTGAAATTAGTACCTTTGTGAATAAATCGGCTAGTTGTTTGTGACTGTAGATGTAACATGTCTTGATAACCTGCGATTGAACTTGTTGATGAATAAAGTGACAATCAACTTCAATGTGTTTAGTTCTTTCATGGAATACGGGATTAGCTGCAATATGCATAGCAGCTTGGTTATCACAAAACAGAGTCATTGGAATATTGCTAGAAAATCCCAGATCTGACAGGAGACCTTTAAGTCAAATTAGTTCACACACCGCGGATGCCATCGTACGATATTCAACTTCAGCACTAGAACGTGCAACAACATGTTGCTTTTTACTACGCCAGGAGACTGGATTACCACCAACAAACATGCAGAAACCAGTGGTTGATTTGCAATCAATCGCATTACCAGCCCAATCAGAGTCACTATATCCAGTAATCTGAGTATGACCATGATTAGTCATAACAATCCCACGACCAGCAGAACCCTTTAAATAACGCAAAATTCGCTTAACAAGATTCAGGTGAAAAACTGTAGGAGTGTGCATGAATTGACTAACAAGGCTTACTGCATAGGTGATGTCAGGCCGTGTAATAGTAAGATAAATGAGTCTTCCAACAAGATGTTGATAGTAATTGAAAGAACTAAAAGGTTCACTAGTTGTGTTAAGTTTCAATTTACTATCCAAAGGAGTAGGTGCAGGTTTGGCATCTATCATCTTAGCATCCTTAAGCAGATCAAGGATATACCTGCGTTGATTTAGGAATAGCCCTTTGTGAGAAGTGGCCATTTCAATCCCAAGAAAATATTTCAATTTGCCGAGATCTTTAATTGGAAACCGTTGTTGCAGAGTAGCCTTGAGATGAGATATAGCATCACTATCATTCCCAACAATAATAAGGTCATCAACGTAGACAAGGACCATTACTTTGGTTGTTGGTCCAAGGTGAATAAATAAAGAGGAATCTGCATTGCTTCGTTTGAAGCCACTTTATTCAAGAACAGCACTCAATTGTGCATGCCAAGCTCGTGGAGATTGCTCTAGAACATTGATAGATTTGTGAAGCCGACATACTAAGTTAGGGTTTGAACCTTGTGGGTGACCGGGAGGCAGCTTCATATAGACTTCTTTTTCAAGGTTTCCAAGCAAGAAGGCGTTCTTGACATCCATTTGACACATCAACCATTTGTTGTTCACAGCTACTGAGAGCAGAACACAAATTATGTTCATCTTTGCAACAGGTGCGAAGGTTTCCTTATAATCCACGCCAAAAGTTTGAGTATAGCCCTGAGCCACAAGACGCACCTTGTATCTGTCAATAGACCCATCTGAGCTGAACTTGATTTTATATACCCAGCGACTGCCCACAACATGTTTATCTTTAGGAAGTTTAACAACACTCCAGGTTTGATTTTGATCAAGGGCTTGTAGCTCATCATGCATAACTTGTTGCCATTCATTATTTGAATCAGCCTCTTGAAAATTCCGTGGTTTATGCACATCAGAGATAGCAGTAAAAAATGCATTATGTTCAGCTGAGAGATGTTGATATGTAAGATAATTAGACATAGGATGTTTAGCAACATAGGTGACAAAGTCTTGTAGCTTTGTTGGAGGAGCACGGTGACGAGTTGGATTTCTGCGAGGCTGTGGCAGAGAAGAGTGATTGGCAAAATCAGATTGATTAGCTGAACCACCCTCAAAATCTCCCTCAGAATCTGTGGTAATGGAAATGACAGGAGAGTGCTGTAGAGGAGGCTGAAGAGACTGATTAGCTGAATCATTCTCAAGGTTTGTGATAACTCTTGAATCCGCATGTATATCTACCGTTGTGGTAGACAAGTTCTTGTTATGGTTGCCATCACCTATAGAGTCTGCAAAACTATGTTCAGAGTGAGTATTAATGGGACTGTTATTCCCTTCATTAATAGCCATACCACCAGAAACGGTGGGAAAATCGTCTGCAGCAACAAGTGTATCTGCAGATGGTGTCAAGTCTGTAATGACATTTGGTAGAGGAAACAATTCTGCCATGTTGTCTTGTTGATTCATGTCTTTAAAGTATACAGAGCTTTCTTCAAATCGGACATCTCTTGATATAAACAATTTTTTTGAAGGAGGATGGTAGCATTTATATCCTTTTTGGGTTGTAGAGTATCCCAAGAAAACACATTTAGCGGCCCTTGGATCAAGTTTGTCCCGATGTGAGGTTTGTATATGAACAAAACAAATGCAACCAAACACTCGTAGATGAGATAGATTTGGCGGCTGTTTCTGCAAGACTTCAAGAGGAGATTTAAAGTGCAATATTCGGCTAGGTAGCCGATTGATTAGATATGCAGCAGATAATACTCCATGAGACCAAAATGTTTGAGGAACATGCATGTGTATCATTAAGGCTCTAGTTTTTTCTAATAAATCTCTGTTTTTACGTTCAGCTACCCCATTTTGTTGAGGTGTTCCAACACAACTGGACTGATGTAAAATGCCATGAAAAGCTAGATATTGTGTCATATTTTTGGACATGTATTCAGTGCCATTATCAGATCGGAGAATTTTAATTTTCGTAGAAAATTGAGTCATGACCAGCATGTGAAAATTCTGAAAGACATACACAACTTCACTCTTGGATTTTAGGAGATAAATCCAAGTAACACGAGAAAAATCATCAATAAATGAGACAAAATATTTGTAGCCATCAAAAGATTCAATAATTGGTCCCCAAACATCAGAATGAACAAGATCAAACATCTTATTAGCCTTAGACGATGAAAGCAAAAAAGGAAGTCTAGTAAACTTAGATAAATGACATGTATCACATGGAATATTTTTTATATCCAAATTGGGCATTAATTTGGTGAGAACAATGTCTAAGGGATGAGCTAGGCGTTGGTGCCATAAATGTTGCTCTTGATGAAATGAAGAAAAAGCATAAACTTGACGATACTTGTTATTCTGGGGATGACTCGAAAAATAATAAAGACCTTCGAAAAAGAAACCTTCACCAATCGTATTCTTGGTGGCGAGGTCCTGAAAGAGAACTTGTTGAGAGTAAAAAATAACACGACAATTTAGAGTTCGAGAGATTTTACCAATGGAAAGTAATTGGAATGGAAAGGAGGAAACATATAGGACTGAAGATTCTATATCATTAGATAGTAATTTAATCTTTCCTTTACCTTTGACAGAAACATTTTTTCCATTGGCAATAGATACATGAGTTGGAGAGGAAAATCCATCGAAATCATATAGATTGGTCATTTTATTAGTTATATGATCAGTGGCACCTGAATCAATGATCCAAAAATTATACACAGTACTAGCTATCAAGGCACTTTTAAATGCAGTGAAAATACCTTTTGTGTTTTCTTGGGGAATGTGAGCAGAGTTTGCAAGGAAGCCCGCAAACTTACCAAGGAGTGCCATAGAATCAGAGGCAGATGTTGTCATGGTAGAGTCGCCTTTTTCCTTAAGATAGGTAGCGAAGTCATTGAGAAGAGCAAATGGGTTGGTTGAAAAATTTTCAACATTACTGGAAGTATTGCTGAAGTGAGCAGCGGCGGCAACAACATGACCCTTATGCTCATAGTCCCTTTGAGATCTCTTCTCTTTTTCAAAGTTTGGCTTCAATTCTGGATGAAGAATCCAACACCTCCCAATAGAATGACCAATATTATGGCATTGGTGACATTTCAAATCTGGTCATTTGCCCTTGTAAGGTCTGTTGTTGTTTATTAATCTGTTGACAGCATACACACGAGATTCTTATAAAGAGAGTTTAGAGTCAGAATTCATAACCTTTCTACGCACTTCTTCTCTTTGAATGGTAGCACAAACAGTAGTGAGAGATGGAAGATCAGGATTCATAAGGATCCTGTTGCGAAGATCTTCATAGTCTGGACCAAGACTAACTAAAAGTTGGAAGATCTTGTCCTCCTCTTCACGTTTCCGTAATTCTGCTGCATCAACTGTATGGGGACGATAAAGAGCAAGTTCACTCCACATACCTTTCAAGGTTCCAAGCAATTGAACATAGGTTTTTCCGTCTTGTTGCAGATTAGCAAGATTCCTATTGATTTGGAAAATACGAGCTGCATTGTTTTGATTTCCATACATCTCTTTCACTGCTTCCCATAGTGCCAAATATGATTCTGAGTAGCTGAATATTTCAGCAATCTGATTTTCCATAGAATTGAGTAACCAGGACAACACAAGTTGATCTTTGCATTGCCAAGCTTCAAACGCTTGTGAAGAAGAATCAGGAGGTGTAATATGGCCATTGATATAGCCAAGTTTGGATCTTCCACCAAGAGCAATTGTCACAGCTCTTGACCAAGGAAGATAATTAAATTCGTTTAACAATACAGAGCCTAATCGCTGGTTAAGATTTGGCTCTCCTTCCTGCATATTGCAGATTCTAAAATTGCCATCAGCACCATCTATCTTAAACTGGTCTTCCATAAGATTATTTTTTTAAAAACAAATAGCAGGTTATTAAGGACCTGCTCTGATACCATGAAGCAACAAAAAGGAAGAGAATTGAAGAAACAAAAAAGAAGAAGATACTTCTTATTCATATCAACACTGTTACAGTAGCAGAGCTTTATATACAACGGGTTAGAGTATCTCCAATGCAAAAAGCGAAATTGAGAAGCTAAATTGATAAAATGGCTTTTTGAATAGTATAAATATAGTTTTTTTTATTATATACATTCCAATGGTAAAAAGCTATTTAGAAAAGCCATTTATATTTTAATATATTTCATGTTAAATTTATTTTTATATAATTATGTAACTAATTTAGATATTTTATATATAATATAATTATGATGTTATTAATTATATAATTAATATGAGTAATTTATAAAAATAATATAAAATTTAATGAAATAATATGAAAGTTAAAAGATATAATTTAAAATTAAACTTAAAATTTATTTATACGAATATTTTTAATTTTCAATTTTATATTTTACTGTTAAAATTTTAATTTTTTAAAAGTAAATTTAAATTCAAATTTTAAAAAAACTATCAATATTTTAAATTTTGATTTTCAATTTTTTTTTTTTAAAAAATTCATGCTTTGAAAAAATTAAAAAAAAAAACAAGTTTCTTTCCTTGCTTTTAAAGAATAAAAAATACTTATTTTTTTTTGGCTATTTCTAGAGGAACATGTAGAAATAGCTTCTTTCAAGCTAAATAGCCATTTTGGCTTCTTTGTTGGCTCCTCCATTGGAATGACTAATTAGAAAAACAAAAGCTAAAAAAATACTTTTTTAATTTTGCCTTTTCATTTGCCTCTCTAGTTGAAGATGCTTTTACAATGAGATAAGGAAGGGTTACAGTGTTCATATCAGAATCTATCACTATTAAATATTATTCTATCAATTACAGTAACAAAGGAATTGCAGTAGGAATGAGTTCTACAACTTGTGTTGGAGTAAAATTGAAACTCTGCACTTTAAACTCTGTCATCCGAATTGTAGGTGGACTTTACAATCTGTGTTAGAGTTAAAGTCTAAGAGTGTGTTTGGTATTGCGGTAGCTGTTGTGGTTGTGGTTTGAAAAAAGTTGTTTTGTAAAAAGTACTTTTAATTGAGGTTGGTTTGAAAAAATAGATGTTTGGTTAAAACTGTGGTTAAAATTGAGGTTGAAGAAAAAGTAGTTTTAATGTGTTTGGTTAAGAATGTTTTTGAAATTGAGGTTATAAAATAATTTTAAAAAATATATATTAATATTGATGATTTTTAATTTAAATTTTATGGATTTAACTATTGCTATTACATAATGAAATAAATCATACTTAAAAAAATTACTTTAACAAAAAATTATCTACAATTCCATTACGTACAAAATTCATCCGACAAGAACTACAAAATTAGATAAAATATTATCAAGAATAAAATTAAGATTACACTACGAGTAAATTTAATTCACCTTAAACTAATTTTTTTAAAAAAAAAAAAAATTGTTGTTCACGTGAAATAGCACGAGTGAAATTAATTAACTACATTGGTATTAAAAAAAAAAAAAAAAAAAACCTGTTCAGCGAATAGTGGAGGCATGCTCCACTGTTCCCCGAACAGTGCATGCCTCCACTGTTTCAAAAACAAAAAAACTGCAGGCATACTCCACTGTTCACTGAACAGTGGAGTTGCCATGCAAAAAGCAGCCATTTGCTGCTTTTAATTTTCCTGCGGCGAGAACCCAATAAATGGAGGGACCCACGCATAGTAAATAGCTTTTTTTATTTAACCAAACACTCAGTCATTGCGTTTCTTCAAAAACGCAACCTCCACCTCGTAGCCAAACGGCTCTAATGCAGTGGAAGTCTAATGCTTTTCTTCAATACTCGAACTCGGAGTTTTCTTGTACTTTTCCTTTGATTCAACTGTTTTCCTCAAGGATGAAGATGCACTTATTTGTTAGTGGCATTCAGTAGCAAAAGAGATCTCATTTTGATGGTCGGTTTTCTCCGAGCATTCAAAGTAGAAAATGAATTATTTGTTTTATGGAAATTGCAAAATATTTATAAGTTGACAAAGGAGTAAAATTCAAACTTCGGAGGGGGGGCACTTTGTCCTCGGTACCATGACATGAGAGTTGATTTTGTGGTCTCGGGCAGATTAAAAATCCTGTATCTTTCCTTCGAAGCTTCGTTTGTTGGATCCAAGGAAACTGGGTTGTGGCATCCAAACTCTTGTTTTTTGTGCTTCCTGTAGCCTGTTTGCACCCTCCCATTTTCTAGTGAGAGGCTTATTCGGAACAGCAGATATGAATTTTCTATGAGCCCGGAGAAACAAAGACGTGGGTATAACGTTCCGTTTGGCTTTGTTTAATCAAAAATATTTTTTAAAATAATTATATAAACAATATAATTTTAGAAAATAGTTTTTTTAATGTTTGACGATATTATAAAAAATAAATTAAAAAGTAATTTGTATTATTTGTCTTAAAAAAATAATATAAAAACTAACTTATTAATATTTTTTCAAGTATACTATAAAAATAAAAATCAAATTTGATAAGCGAAAAAAATTAAAGGACGATAAAATTAAAAAAATAATAAATTTATAAATTATTTAAAATAAAAAAATAAAAATAAAAATCAAATCTAACAGTTAAAAAAAATTAAAAATGGATGAAATTGAAAAGAAACAATTATTTCAAAAATTATTTCAAATAACACAAATAATTATTAAAAAAATATAAACCAAATATAATAAATAAAAAGTTGGAGAAAGATAAATTTTTTTAAAAAATCTAATATTATAATTATCTCAGTAAAACAAATAAAAATAAAAAAATATTTAGTCATTTTACTTTTTATAAATTTTTGATGAAAGGTTTTTTTTTTAAAAAATGAAAAACACATTTAACTAATTTTTTTCTTTCACCGTAAAGTATTTTTCCATTTTCAACTTTCTTTTGGATTATTAAACATGAAAAGTGAGAAAAATGGTTTTAATTTTTTTTTTTTGTAAGAATAAAAGGTGCCTAAATTCACGTTGTTTCATTGTGCTTGCACGAGGCCCTGTCGAATTACATCTTCTCAAGAACGGGAGGCGTTCGAAGCTTTTTTGGAGGTCAAGGTGACATGGCATTGGCTCAGTCCTCGAGCCCAATAAAACAAGGAACTGGGAATGGGATCCAGCCCCTCCTTTTTTGTGGCTAGCGCATAAGCCTGGCCCTTGCAATAACTTTATGGATAAATTGTGAACACGTTGATCTTTCCCTGTCCTCCTCCAAAAGTAAAATGGAAATCAAATGGAAATAACATGGGAAGGGCCGCATTTCCAACCACTGATCAAAAAGCTTCTGAGCTATAAGGCACTGAGCAGGATTGGTGAAGATTTTAGTGGATAAAATAGTTTTACCCTTTGGTTCTACAACGTTCCAGCTATATGTTATGATTTTTGGAAATGACAATATAATGTATTTTAATGTTGAGCAATAAGTGGGGGTAATTCACTGCTTGTAATTGATTCATCCAACACCAAGGACATAAATATCTTGAGCTCTGACAATAATTTGGAGGCCGAGGAATCAAATCTAGTCTTGACCAGTCATGATATGATCGAAATCCATTCTTACGTCTTAATTCATAGAGTTGTGAAAAAGAAAAGAAATGCTTTCTCGTAACACCAAGAACAATTGCAAACAACGAAATTAAAAGAGGAAAAAAACGAAGCAGCAGCAGAAAAACCTCCAGGGAGGGCGTCATCACCATTGATTTTAGTGATAGGTTGTCCAAACCGTGAGCTAACCAAAACACCTGCCTATTGACTGAAGTCACTGAACTGTGGTCCATCGACTTTGAGATAATCTTTCACCAGCTGCTGCTTTCACGTGATGCCATGCGAGGTCACTTTATCCTTTATTTTTTAAATAGAGAGTGTGTGAAACTCCAAAAAGCTTAAATTGAAAAAGACAGAACCTTTGTACCCCCGATTAAAGCTGTTTTTGGTGCCCTATGCAATTCACCCTCCCTCTCACCTCAACTTGCACTCCCTCCCTCACTGTACTTTCAACGTTCTTCTCGATAACACTCTGTTCCTGATCACCACGTTCTCTTAGATACTTAATTATATTTGTGTTTGTGTCTGAATCAGTCCATAGATGGAACAATTTAACGTTGACGGACTCACTGACACTAGCATTACTGTCTCCTCCATTTTCATGCCACAAAAATGCACCAACTTAATTTTAACCTCACATGAAAAAAAGAAATATATATATATATATATATATAAACGTTCAAATTAATAAATACGTACACACTTTACATTCTATATCGATGTTAATTTATTATTCTCACAGCCCAGCAACTTCCCTCAGAAAGACGACACACATGCTAGCTAGCATCAGGCAAGCAAGACTCCATCATCCTTACCTCAATTTTCTGGCTCCTTATGATATAATGTTTTTCTAGAAGGGGTTGGTGTAAATGCAGCAGCTTGGTATAACTTAACCTACTTATCCTTAATCTGATGGGGAAGAAGGGAGGTAGCTCATGGTTGACTGCTGTGAAAAGGGCTTTTAGATCTCCAACTAAAGAAAGTGACAAGAGGGCTACTGAGGCTGGCCATGACCAAGAAGAAGATGAAGAAAAGGTCCTTTCTTTTCGCCTCTCTTTTAATTTTATCTATTGAAAACTAATGTCTCGTTGTTTCTCGATCTGTTTTTGAGCTGTAATGGCTGACCCTTTTGTGGGCTTTTCTTGTTGCAGAAGAGAGGGAAGAGAAGATGGTTATTTAGGAAACCTACGAATCAAGAAACAGCGACACATCAGAACCTGTCAAAGGCAGGAAATGTTAAGGCATCCCCAGGTGGTGGTGGAGGTGCTCCAACAGACCATGTGTCGGCAGCTGCAGCAGCTGAGCAAAGGCATGCAATTCCAGTAGCAGTTGCTACTGCAGCTGCAGCTGAAGCTGCTGTAGCCACTGCCCAGGCGGCGGCGGCGGAGGTGGCTCGGCTCACTAGGCCTTCATATCATCCTAGAGAACATTATGCTGCCATTGTCATTCAAACAGCTTTTAGAGGATACCTGGTAAAAACCGAATATTGCACATACATAGGAGTAGATGCTATTTTTTTTCCCTCACCTGCATTGCAAATAGTGAAAAAGTCATTCATGGATTATCAATATTTGTAGTGATTAGAAGAGAAGGTGTGTTAATTTGTGGTGTGTGTAGGCAAGGCGGGCTCTTCGTGCACTTAAAGGGCTAGTGAAGTTGCAAGCTTTAGTAAGGGGACACAATGTGAGAAAACAGGCCAAGATGACCCTGCGATGCATGCAAGCTCTGGCTCGAGTGCAGGCTCGAGTGCTTGATCAACGCGTGAGACTCTCACATGAAGGCAGCAGGAAATCTGCATTTAGTGACACCAATAGCGTGCTTGAATCGCGATATCTTCAAGACATTTCAGATAGAAAATCCATGGTAATTTGTTCTGTTCTTTCTAAGCATTGGTTGGCATTTCAATCTGGTCATACTTTGCTAGAACTTAATTCAAAGCAATAACAACGGTTTTTCTACTGATTAATGACCTTATGATTTTGAATCAAATTTTGACAGTCAAGAGAAAGCAGTAGCATTGCAGATGATTGGGATGATCGGCCACACTCCATTGAGGAAGTCAAGGCCATGTTGCAACGCAGGAAAGAAGCTGCGTTCAAGCGTGAAAAGACCTTATCTCAAGCTTTCTCTCAGCAGGTTCATTGCTTGCACTTTTCTCTGCCCCTGTTTTCTGAATTGTTAGGAGTATAGCTCATGGCTAATTGGTTGAATTTTTTCAAACCCATGTCCAAGATATGGAGAAATGGCAGGAACCAATCAAATGGCAATGAAGATGAGCTCAAAGAAAGACCACAGTGGCTTGATCAATGGATGCCTGCAAAGCCATGGGACAATAGCAGCAGAGCAAGAGCTTCAACTGATCAAAGAGACCCCATCAAAACTGTAGAAATTGACACCTCGCAACCTTATTCATATCTAGTTCCTAATTTTAGAAGAACAAACCAAAACCAACATCACCAACACCAGAGACCCAATTCATCAAACAATGGTGCGACACACTCTGCTCCTTCTCCACTCCATAGAGCTCATCAAACTGCTCCACTCCACCACTCTCCTATCACACCCTCCCCATCAAAGCCTCTTCACGTTCGTTCAGCTAGTCCACGATGTGCAAGAGAAGATAGAAGTTGTAATTCCTCTCAAACACCAAGTTTAAGGTCCAACTATTTTTACAATGGAAATTTGAATCAACATGGAATCAGGGGTGGTGCTAGCGTTAGTAGTAATGGTAATGCTACATTGCCAAATTACATGGCTGCAACCGAGTCTGCCAAGGCTAGATTGAGATCACAGAGTGCACCAAGGCAAAGACCATCAACACCAGAACGAGAGCGTATTGGGTCTGCAAGAAAACGGCTTTCGTATCCAGCCCCCGACCCTTGTAATGTCGGTATAGTTTATGGCGGTGCTGGTTACGGCCATGGTTTAAGGAGTCCAAGCTTTAAGAGCGTGAGCGGTCCACGTTTGGGTGGACTCGAGCAACAGTCTAACTATTCTTCTTGCTGTACGGATAGCTTTGGTGGTGAGCTTTCCCCTTCTTCAACTAACGATCTTAGGAGGTGGTTGAGATGATTTAATAATGCAGTTGGTGGGCTAGCTTACTGTGAGCATGTTCAAGTCTTTTGTGATCAGAAGTGGTTGGGATATAATGGAGTGACTGACCAGAAGAGTAAAGATAAGTTTAGTTTTGGATAGGTGGTTGGGACTTGGATATTCATTGTGTTGTGTGTCCTCTCTCTCTCTCTCTCTCTCTCTCTTTTTATTATTATTTGTTTGAGGTGATTGAGGCCTCCTAGCTCAAGATAATTCCTGACCATTTTAGTCACTCATTCCCCGTAGAAAACTGATTTTCATATGCCTGTATTGTATATATTTGTTTGGAATTGGATTAATTTTTGTTTTTTTAAGTGTTTTTTATTTAATTAGAAATGTATTAAAATAATTAATTTAAAATAAAAAAATAATAATAAAATTTTAATTCTTTTCAAAATCACTGTTAAAAAAAAAAAGAGTATCTATCTAGCGCACAGAAGTCATACCTTAATTGAAGCAATCCATATTCGAGAGACTAAGATTACAGAAAGAAAAACCCGAAGTTTTGTTTTTTCCTTATCCTCTAAAAAGTGGGTTTTGTATTTTCTCAAAAAAAATTTAAAAAATTAATTTTAATTTAATGTTTTTTTTTATGAATTTAAATTATTTTAATGTGTTGATATTAAAAATAATTTTTAAAAAATAAAAAATATATATTTTAATACATTTTACATAAAAAAGTGTGGCGTGTGAAAGACAATTGAGAGAGTTGAAGTGGCAATTTTTCAAGTTTCAATTATCTCTACTTTAATTGTCTGTGGAGCTCCGACTGAAGTGAAATCATTATATCAGGACGGCCTTGACATTCGAGAGAAATCCCCAAGAGGAGGCGACATGTTGATTTATTTTGGATTCGTGCTAGTTAAGGTTGCCAAACCATCTACAGCTCGCCTTTGCTACACCGTGCTTCTAAATCGAACATTTTTTTTTTTTAATTTTTACCTATTTTTCTGAGATGTCATGCCACCTTTGTTTTATATATATATAGAAAAGACTTCATTAAACACTTCTGTTTTTAAAATGTACCGAAAATTGCTTAATATAAGCATAATGTGGCCGAACAAAGTGTTAGCCTTTTCTTGTAGACTTTTAAGAGTGTATTCTGTGGTAGCTTTGGTGGTGATTGTGATTTAAAAAAAATTAGTTTATAAAAAATATTTTTGATTGAGATTGGTTTAATATTTATATATATTTGGTTAAAACTATAATTGAAATTGAAGTTGAACAAAAAATAGTTCAATGTATTTAGTTACGAATATTTTTTAAATTGAGTTTATAAAATAACTAAAAAAGATATATATTAATATTGATGGTTTTTAATTTAAATATTGTAGATTTAACTACTGCTATTACATCATGAAATAAATAATACTTTATATAAATTCATTCGACAAGGACTACAATTTCTATGGTTTTTTAAGCGTTCAACAAAATCAGACAAAATATCATCAGGAATAAAATTGAAATTACGTTCAAATTATGTAAATGTTACGTCATCATATGATCTCCTTCTAATTTATACAGTGTCATTAAATAATGTTAAATACTAGTTTTTTTAAATAAAACACAATTAAATCTTTTTAAAAAAAATAATTTTTTTATTAAGTCAGACTCGGTCAATATATTTAGGTTCATCCTAAATCCAGTCCGACCATTAACAATGGATTCAGCTGAACCGTGCAAAGTGAATTAACTTTGAACAGTTCGGCTGAATCCATTGTTATGTGTAAAAACATTTATCCCAATGTTAGAGGATAAGGACACCATGATTTAAAAAACAAAAAGAACGAATTTTTCCGACCATTAACAATGGATTCAGCTGAACTGTGTAAAGTGAATTAAAAATTCACTTTGAACAATTCGGCTGTAGAATGAATTATAATTTACTCTGTACAGACTCACAGTGACGATGTAGAACGCGGGCAATAAAACAACAATTTTTTGCTTTTGTTAAACCTGAGGCACAGCCGCAAGTATAGTGAGTTCCACCAAAACAAAACTCTATTTTTTAACTTAACCAAATATCAATAACTATAACAGACATTCAACCTTGTTCGCAGCCGCAATGACAAATGGGCACTAAAAGTTGGAAGCACAACTCAAATGAAGAGGTGGTGTAGTGACACCTATATAATGGAGCCTTTCAAACGACGGAGACCGGAGAGTTGCCTCATTTCTGCACCTCTGCCCCTCGAATGACAGGGACCCAAGAGAGTGGATGGTGGACATCGGCTTGTGGATCGAGAGGCTAATGCATCTGCTGATGCTTTTGCTAACAATTAGGAAATGAGACTATTTTGTTTTTAACCCCTCCGTATCTTGTTAGTAACTAGTTGTATTGAGATCATACTTATATAAGGGACTTTAAAGCTTGTCGATAATGTTGAGGCCTCGTTTGTCAAAAAAGAAAAAACTGGACAACCATGTAGGAACCAACTATGAGCAGCACCTTCAGTAGAGATGATAATTTCAGTAGAAGATTTTTAGACCTCGTAGGATTTGGTTTGATTCGGTTCGGGCTTGGGTAAAACTTGAAAATAAAAAAGTTACGTTTTGAATTAGGTATGGATATTGATTTGCTTAATTTGAATTTTACCAAAAATACATAAATAACCTTAAATTTTTTAAAAAGTTGCATATATATACCAAGCTAATTATATACTAAATAATACTACATTTTAATATTTGAGCTATGAATACCTATTAGGTATATGAAACCTCAACAGTTGAGATATCAAAAATTCATACATGTTCAAGTTTGAATCTGATTTGAAAAGTTATTTTGGGTTCAGTTTTAAATATGAATATTACAAAATATAATATATGGGTATCTATTACCTTTTATATCATTATATGAAAATTTATATATTTTATTTGATGATTCACTTCAATTTGTTTTTAAATTGTTTTTCATTTTAAAAAATTAAATTATTATTTTTAAAAATATTTTTTATATGTTATCGTCAAAAAATATTATTATGTTTTTTAGTAATTGTATTGAATTCCCAATTGTACTTTTGGGTTAAAGAGCTCCGGTTTTCAATAATACTAGTCAGTTCGGCCCTGTTTGTTTCTGCGTTTCAAAAGCGTTTTTGAAATAATTTGAAAATTTTTTATTTTTTTATTAACTTCAAATTAATATGTTTTAGTGTTTTCAAATCATTTTGATGTGCTGATGTCAAAAATGATTTTTAAAAAATCAAAAAATATCATTGGCATGCATTTTGGCACAAAAAGCTATTTGAAAAACAACCGCAACCACACTGCCAAACAAGCTTCATCTCGCCTGCCACCGCAGAGGGTTTTTTTTTTTTTTTTAAACCCAAATGAAGTTTTAAGACTCCGTTTGTTTGCAGAAAAGTGGTTTTTTTATGAAAAGTGAATTTCGAATAAAGTGAATGTTTAAAAAGTGAATTTCGGAAAAGTATTTTTTGATGTTTGGTAGTGTTATGGAAAATGAACTGGAAAACACTTTCTAGTGTTTGGTTGTGTTATGGAAAATGAACTAGAAAATAATTTATTAATGAATTAATTTTTTTTTCAAGTTTATATAATATATATAAAATATTTAATCACTTACAATAAAAAAAATAAAATCTAAAAAGTATAATGATGAATGTTTTTTATTATTTGGGTTTTTTTTTTTGTATAAAGAATTTTTTAAAAGATAAATACATACAAAAATATTTTTATGGGTTTTTTGGATAAATATTTTTTTTGTACGGGTAAAGGCAATTATCTCTTTAATATCTCTTTAATATATATCAAATAAACATCAAGATATAAATATAAATATCTAACATCAAACATAGTCATGCATAAATATTAAGTTTCGATGTCATATACATACATATTAGTTCAAATTACAAACATAAACATGCTAGACCGAATTAAACAAGTAAACATACTCGTTAAATAACAAACATAGTTTGAACCCAAATTTTAAACATAGTCAAACCATCTTAGCAAACAGGCCTGTAGTAGTGTTGGTACACAAAATTTTGAACCTAAATTTTCCTCAATTAGCATTTTTTGCCATAAATGCTTTTGCCAACATTTCATTTTGGACCAAATGATCAAATGCATCCCCAAGAGTGATCTCATCAAAGCCTTCAATTTTCATCACTTCTGTATACAAAGCATTAACATCAAGTTGATTTTTGTTGATGCTTTGAATTGCAAATGCTACATCTCCAATTTGTTTAAACAACTTTTCAATACCATCATCTTCATACATGTGATTTATCTTCCTATGTTGCCTCTTTTGTGTACTAGAGGAAGATGTTTCTTTTCCCTTATAACTTTCTTCATATTCACCTTCATTTTCAATTGAAATTGATTGTTCTTCAGTGTTCTCTTCCAAGTTGACATCAGCATATGATTTCGCATAATTTTCGATTGCTATGTCTTTTCCAACAACAATTGCCATCACATCGTACATATCAAGTTTTTTGTTGAGAAACTTTTCATGATTGGGATGTGCCTGTTCATAAAGTTTAGAATATGCAATTTTTTAGTTCATTGTATAACATTTTAGAAACAAAAGTAAATATAAAAATTACAAAGAGTATAATATTTATCATACCTTTACTTCTTCATCATATACATCTTTCGAAACTGTAATCATCTTCAACAATCATCCCAGCCAAAGCTACTTTTATTTTTAAGTTTGGTTATTATTCCTCATTCCTTTTTCATAGTCTTGAGATGATTTTCCACATGCTTAGGCTCGCATTGGACGTTGAACTTTTGACTGATTTCTGTAGCCACCTTAACAAAAGATTCTGCTTTAAAGGTGGAAGAAGGTTTGCTTCCTTTAAGTGCCTCCTCAGCTAATATCTCAAGCAACATGTGAGACATAGGCTTAGACCATGTGAAGTGCTTACCCTTGCATTTTTCATTCTGCGTGGAACTCATTTCTACAAAAAAGAAATTACAAATTTATACAAAATAAAATCATACAATATTTAGATTTAATAAATTTCATATAAAAACTAAAATTAATAATTAAAAGAGAAATTATAATAAAGTCAACATCCACTCCAAATACATAACAAAGATAATACAAACTCAAGCAATACATAATAAAAACAAACACATAATTAACACTCAATTAATTGTTTCTTTCAGTGTTATAGTCATTCCACATGGTTGATGCAATCATTTCTCTTTTTGTTATCCACTCCCTATTCTCTTCCCTTTCCTCCCGTTGACTTAAGTTGATTGTTCGTCTAATTGGTTCACTATCCAAACATATTTCTTCCATAATAAGGTCATAAGGATCAACCCCCATTATATGATTATGAATAATACAACATGCAAGCACAACATCTACTTGTGTTTCATAGGACCAAAAAGACTTTCCATCAATTGATCTAAAACGACTCTTCAAAATACCAAACCCTCACTCAATAGCGGTTCTCAATGAAGAGTGTCGAAGATTAAATAGCTCCTTTTTATTTTTTGCTGCATGTTTTGTAAACTCATTCAAGTGATATCGAACTCCACGAAAAGGAGAAATGATTCCTTTTCGAATACCGTAACCAGCATCACCAAGATAATATTTCCCTACAAATTAAAAAAAAATAAAACCTATTACTATCTTTATCTGATAAGACATTTTATATGTTTATTGCATATAATAAAATAATTTTTTTATATACCTTCTGAAATTTTTAGACCACTAGGTCTTGATAATGCATCACCTAAAACCCGTGAATCATGTGCACTTCCTTCCCAACCAACTAAAACATATATAAACTTCAAATCAAAAGTTATAGCTGCTAAAACATTTTGTGTTGTTCCTTCTTTTCGACCTCGAAACTTTACTTGAATCTCAATAGGAACATTTGCAGGAACATGGGTACCATCAATTGCTCCCCCACAATCCTATATAAACATGAAAAAATGATTTATAAACTTTTCTTGTAGATGTAATTAATTAATGTATAAAAATATTGGTATTGTTCTCATACCTTAAAATAAAGATAGAATCTTCGATTATTCATTATATTAGCTGGAACTGTATCCTCTGGATCTTTAATAAGGTGTTTGTATAGCTTAAGAATTGCTTTTAAAACAATTCTAAAGTAACGATGGATAGTTTCAACAAACCTATAGTATATACCACTAATAACCCGAAATCTTTGGTTTTGGCCTACAATTTGTAAGAACACAATTGCTTGCTCCCTAATAGATACATTTTGAGTTGATCGTAATAGGTCACGACTTGTGAGAACATCACACAATCTATATAAGACAACAGGTTTCATACGAATTTGTTCAACGCAATGTCTATCACCTCGATTCAAAATGTTGTCCATATAGAATTCTCGTTGAGCAATTGTATTTATACGTGGTTCTCTTGGTAAATAATTTCTATTTCTTTCTTGTTCAAAAATAGCTACCGTTGTAGCTATCACAGTTACAGCTGCTCCCATAATGCTGCATGAATAATCTTACTATCCATAACAACAAAGTAAAGTTTTCTGCTAACAAAACCTAAACATTTAAAAAGCATATAAGATACTTACATAATGAATACAATAAATTATGCTCAAAATTATGCGCAAAGAAGCTGATTCCCAACACAAACAATGCCTTAAAGGAAATAATTATATAATGATTTCTGTTTCCCATAACAAATAATACAATAATTTATTAATGAATTCTGTATAAAAATATTAAAGGACTCAAGTTTTCTACCGAAATCAATTTTTTTTTTTAACTGTGTATAATCATCATCATCAATGCACATAATATTTCATTGTCTAATATTTCTACCCATATCAATTCTTGAACAATTACTGTGATTTCTACCGAAACCAATATACTGGACATCATCTACCATTTAGTAATGCATATTTAATTAACACCCGGCTTATAACCACTAATAAGACCACTGCCTATTTCTATTTTCTACCTAAACCATTCTACTGTGCAGCATCATCAACATCAACCGGCCTCTTCACAATCAAGATTTCGACCGAAATCAATTCCCCCTTTCATCATCAACACAGCATCATCAACGCGCACACATCACGCCAACAAAGCACAGGAAATGCACAAAACATAGGGGATGCATATCAGCAGCAGAGAAGGAAAATCACATCGGGTGGAGATCAGGTGGAGAAACAGAGCATGGGTTTGCTGTGTTTTTTTCACAGGAACCAAACAAATTGTTTTGTTTGGTTTCTGTGAAAAAAACACAGTAAACCCGATTTCTGGGAAAATGGGTTTGGGTTTGCTATGTATGGGTTGGCAGTGTTTGGTTTATGGGAAAAATGCAGGGGTTATGGTTTTCTATGGATGGGTTGCCTGGCGAAGAGATTGGGAAGGAAACAGGCCTGAAGGGCACCTTCGGTTTACTATGGTTGAATGGGTTGCCTTCCCATGGGTTTCGGTTTGCTGTGACTCTGTTAATTCTTTGCTGTGATAGCAACAATGGCGAAAGGAAATAATTTTTCCGTGTATGTGTATGGGTCTGTGTTTGGTTTCTGAGTTCATTTTTCGGGTTTGTTGTGGTTGATTTTTCCTAGTAATTTCGGTTTGCTATGGTTGAATGGGTTGCCTTCCCATGGGTTTCGGTTTACAGAGGTTGCAGTGAAATTAAAACAGAGCATGGGAGGTTGCAGTGAAATACCCGGCTTCTTCTAACCACTAACAGAGCATGGTTGCAGTGAAATAACAGATAAACAAGAGAAAAAACGCAGCACAAGATTTATGCCATAATAATAACAACAAATTATAAATAAAGATGATGAAAACAAGATAAATAAAAAGACATTTGAGAAAAAAAAAATACCTGGAAGATGAGATGCTTGCAATTGATCTGCGTAAATTATTTGGGAGAGAAAGAGTCTTTAGGGATTTGGTTTTTTGAGACAGAGAATAGTTTTTGTTACTAAAGAAAAGGAAAGTGTTTTCCTTGGAATAAAGAAATGAAAACACTTTCCTCCTCTAACATTTTAATTTTTCTGTTGACTGGAATTGAGTTTCCTTTGACCAATTTTCCAAATGCTTGCCAAATATAGAAAAGTGGGGAAAGTGATTTCCAGGAAAATAAATTTCTAGAAACAAACCAGGCATAAGTCAACATGATGACTCCTCATCGTATAAGGCCCGGTTTGAGAGCAAATTGGGTAAGAATCGACGCAACATAGTGCAATCAATATCGCAACTTAGCTTATACAATTAAAATCTTGATTGATTTTTTTTTAAAAAAAATAAAATAATCTCGATTCAAAGCTTTTTTTATAAATAATTATTAAAATAATAATATATTAAATTAATCCAAAATAAATAAAGTTATTTTACTCAACTTATGATTTAGACCATGATGATAATCAAGTTTAGTAACCTTATTTCTAGAAATTTATTTATTTTATTTAACTTATTAATTATAAAAACAAAAATTCATAGGAATAATAATGAATAAAATCATCAATAAGAAATGATTTTTTTAATCTAAAATTTATTTCTTTATTGAATTATTTGTACAAAAAATGTTTTTTTAATTAAAAACCGGTTACTATCTAAAGCAAGTTTAAAAATAAAATTAAGGCAATGTCTCAATATCCAACATGTTTTTGAAGGAAAAAACAAAAAATGTGATAAAATAATGTAAACAAATATATCAAAAAAACGTTAAAGAAAAGTAACTTTTTTTCAATTAAACAATCTTTTATCTCTTATTTTTACATATTAGGTACACAACAATTGAAAAACAAATTGTCAGCACCCCTATAAATTTAAGCACCAAGGCATAATTGAAAAGTGATATTAGTATCGTGTTAAGGTATTTATTTCTTTTTTTTTTATTCATAATGCATTTCAATGAAAACCTAAAAAGAAATAGAAATGGATAGAGCAATTGGGCTGAAGATCTAGGCTTTAATGCTTGGACTTCTTTTTTAAATAACAGACAACATCTCATTTATCTTTTATATAAAAACAAAGCAAATGATGCGCTCTTTACTTTTTAATTTTTCAACTAGTAGAAAGATGTTGGAAAATAAGGATGAATTTATTTAGAACCAAAAACTCATTTTTAACCTATTTCCACTTTAAAGCACCCCTGTAAAAATTTGTCATGCCATGTTGGCACACTTGAACATAAATGTGACTCTTTGAAATATAATAGGAAAATATATATATATATAAAAATTGGAGTCACACTTGGTAATTAGAGAAAATTAGAAATCCTAAAAATTAACACTGATTATAAAGCTTCAGGTAAATAATTAGTTATACTTAAAAAAAGAATAATGATATCCTTACTGCATCCTTTTAAATGAAAGGTTACTTTCATTTTGTGTTTTTTTTTATAAATTTATATATCTTTTTAATTGCCATGAAATATTCTAATTATTTTCAAATCTTATTTACAATTTTTTAAAATCATTTTTAGGGAAAAATCCAATATCAATCCCTAGAAGTAAAAGACTTATTGATTTAGTTTTTTTATGGGTTTTCAAACATCTATCCTTATAAATAAAAAACTCGTTGATTTATTAAATTAAAATAATATTGATTTTGATGAAAATTCACCAATATAATTTGAAATTTATTTTTTATTTTTTTATGAAAAACTATTAAATCTATATTATTTCCTAAAATTAGAAGACACGTGAGAAAATTAAAATAAAATTCGACATTGATCCTTTAGATTGGGATCTCATTAAAAAAAAATCTTTTAAGTTCTAATTTTTATATTTCTAAATAAAAAAACCTTGAATTTATTTATTGCCAACACAATTTTAAAGGTTTGAACTCTCATCTCCTTAATAATTCATGCATGCATTTTACATATACAAATCATTGCACACGACTTGGAACCCTAAGAGACTTATAATTTAGATAATAAATCTGCCACTAGAAGTAAGATTTAATACAACTCCATATATAACTATAGGAATCAAAGAAAAGAAAAGGCATTCATGTAAGTGATAAAATCAAAGGAACTACCTTTTTTAGAGATCACTAGAGACTGATGGTTTCTTTGGTAATGAAAGCTTCTCGTATACCTACAGAAAACTTTATGCTCGCTCCTTTCTCCTTTGCTTTTTCTTTTTCTTTTCTTGTCTCCTAATCTATGCTACTTATAGGTGTGAGAATGGCTAGAATCATGGGATTTAATTCTGAGAATCAACCAAAGATTGCTAGAGTTTTTGGGCCAAAATCCCGTGATTAAATTATAGGATTGAATTTTGATAATAAATCAATTATTGTTGGATTTTTAAGGCTAAAATTCTGGTATTTCATCTGGGAAAGAAAAAAAAAAGGGGTGATATGTTTACTTCTTATATTTTAATTTTATTTTATTTTATAAAAACAACATGGCCCTTCTTCCCTTTTTGATTTTTTAATTTTCATTCAATTAGGGTTTTAATCTTTGATTTTTCTTTTCAATTTCACTCTAAATGATTTAATTGAACCCTTTAATTTTTCCACTTTTTCCAATTTAATCTTTGGTTTCTAAAACGATTTATTTTTGATTAATTTTTTTTATAAATTCTATTTTGTTTCAATTTCATCCCTGTTGAATTACTTGAACCCTTGAGTTTGACCATTTATTACAAATTCATCCTTGGTCCCTCAATTCATATGATTTTATCCAAACCAAACCCTATTTAAAAAATTATATCCTCAATTGCATCCCAAATTATTCCTGACTTTTCCCCCTTCTCAAACTTAATTCTTAGCTTGTTAAACTCAATTATTTATCCTATTTTTAACTATATTTTTCCTTTTTTTATTAATTTTACTACTTTCACTTTTTTTTTTCTTTTTTTTATTTTTTATTCTTCCTTTTCTTTTTCTTTTTAATTATTTATAACTTAACTTGAAAAATATAAAAAAAAATGTGATGAAAAATAATGAAATATTAAAATTGACTAGATTTATTGAAAAGTAAAAAAAAAAACAATATCAATTTACGTTAATTTTTCAAACTTATGACCCAAATCATTAGACCAGAAGCACCAATTTGAAAAAGAAAAAAAAATAAAGGATGAGATTGGAAATAAAATTAAATTTCATAAAATAATTTAAAATAAAAAATAACAATTAAAAAAATAAAAATCAAAATAAAAATCTTAATAAATAAAAAAACAATTCTGAAACTTTGCATGATCATCATGATTTTCAGAAAAAAAAAAAAAAAAAAAAGGGAAGAAGAAGAAAAAAGGTCACGACATCGTACCACCATTCTAACACCACTACACACCAATTCCAACACCACCATACATTAATTCCAACAAGATAATCTCTTCATGATGCTTCCAACGACATTATTTTGGTGGAAAGAATAAATTTGTTGTATATCGTTACACTGAGCAATAGCTTTAAGTATGAATGAATAATGTTTGTTCAAAGGGAATTAGTTCTGGTTAATATTTATAATCATAATAGAATATAAGAAAGTAAGAATATGCTAGTTTCTTATTGTTATATATTATTTATGCCAGACTGCCAATGTTTGGTAGGCAAGAGACAAGAGAAATACAATGGACCCAAGCGTGAAGCAACCATGATCTTTGATTTATCTTCCTCTGCCCATTTTCTTCTGCATCTCTGCAACCCAGTTTTCACGGGTTCCTCTACCCATTTTCTGACATACAAAAGCAGCCTTTTTGCTTTTCCCCATGTAAATAAAAGGGGTCAGTCTTGCAGAAAACACATCAAGCTGAAACGAAACCATGTGCTCTGATTTTTACCTTTTTTTTTCCGCTACTGCAATTATATCTATTCAAGTCTTTTCCACACTGAAATCCATAAAGAATTAATGATTATGAAATTAGTGACCCTTTTTTTTTAGTGAAAGAAAATCAAGTTAGTGAGTGTGGCAGTGTGCCCTCTGCCTTGAAATCCGTAAGAGCTACCCACTTATAATGTTCAAAGAAACCAAGAGAAACAAAGAAAGCAGGAACCCACAAGGGCTTGGACTGCTTACATAACTTTTGTCTTCTACCTTTGGTTTTCTTTCTGTACTTCATAAAAAAAAAGTTCATGGCATTTTACCGCATATCAGAGCCATTAAAATGGGTATTAATTATGGACCGATCAATGTACGATAATGGCGTGAACAAATCCAGATATAGAAATCGTGTTTCGGCTGAGAAATCATTTACTGATCAGGTTTTAGATGTATGTTTGAATTAAAAATATTTTAAAATAAAACGTAGCATTGCAAGTTCAAGGATGCTTTCCTAGCTAAAATTCCTTTTCATGCCGATGATCATTATATTCCCTTCATTCGACTTTCAGGGGCCACCATTAGGTCATTAGGCAAAATATTGAATCACCGTAGTCTAGGGCAAGTTGACTATTGGAGAAAGTTTGCGGCTTTTCTTCTTTACTAATCTTATTTCCCAGCAAGGGCGTACGTGTATAGTTTATTTAGGTTCTCAGTGGACTGAGGCGATTGTAAAAGATTTAAGATCTGTTTTAAATTCGAATTAAGATATGCATCTTTTATAAAAGTTTGGAACAACTAGAATTTTACTTGTTTACCTAGTTTTATAAAATATGTTTTTTTCCAGAAAATAAGATTTCTTTAAATCCAAAAAAAAAAAGGTATAGTTTATTCAGGTAGCGGCCACTAGCGTCACACATGCATTGTACTAACAAGCCATCTTCCTGGATTACATGTTAGTGAAAAGCTAAGCTATAGAATCTGCTTGGGACGATTTGATTCCCAATCTTCATATAAAAGAGTGTAAAGAAAAGAAAAGCATGAGGTGATGGGAAAGATAAAAGGTGACCTTCAAGTTCAAATGCAAAAAAATCTGGTAACACCATTGCTTTACTTCGTTAATTACTTAACTTCATTATGTGTGGTTTTTACACCATGGTAGCTAGCTTTCCATGCAGCGGTTTAAAAATTTTAAATGATGCAAAACTATAATATATATATTAATTAACCATATAGGGAAACAAATCATTCTTTTTTGCTCTCGTTTGGTATTGATGATGATTCTACTCATTTCTTTTACTATTCTATATCCATGGAAAATGACATCAGCTATACCTCAGTTTATTCATACAGAATTTTAGATGGGGTTTGGTATTTATGATGATTCTACTCATTTCTTATACTGTTCAAAGAAACAAAGAGTTTTTGATGAAGTAATATATAATTTTTAGATGACGTGGTTAGAACCATTACATTTAATTAATATCACGATTTAAAAATGTGATATATAATTAGTGTAGTGTTTTTTAACCAAGCCGTACAATTTAATTTCACTAGCCATCTCAATATTTTCATAAAAATTATAGCAACAAATTTTCTCTGCAACTAAATTTAACAAGAATGGTTATTGTGAAATTTATTATTTAGTCTGTTAATTTTATATTTAATTTAGTTAATAATCAGATATTTTAGTTTATTTTTTGTTTTTTAAAATGTTTAAATGTTAATTTAATATCAAAATGTGTTTTTGATGTTCTCATGGTGTTTTTTCAGTGTTTTTGGCTGAACAAAATAAGAGAAAATGGGTTTTACCCTTGGGGGTTGGCTGCATGATTTTCTGGCCATGACATTTAGAACAACAATCAACACATTGCTTGTTTTTTTTTTTTTTAAAGCAAATGACATGTCATTCATTTTTTTAAAAAAAAAAATTAAACAAAAGAAGGCCCAAGCATATGGGCTGGCCTAGGCCTGCATGCCTATGCTTTTTTAAAACATAAGTGTTTTAGGGCAATCGACTTGTGTACTTAGCTTTTTTTAAATATTTTTTTATTTTATCCTTTAATATTGTGATTTTACTGATTTTTTTTACTAACTTATTTTTTTTCTTCCAATTGCATCCTCTCTAATGTTTGATTCATTTTGAATTAGATGTCATTATTTGTTTTGGTTTGGTTTTTGTAGGTTTATCGTTGTCTCAAATAAACATTTTAACATTTGGCTGATGATTAATTTTGTAAATGACTTTTTTTATAGTTAAATAAAAAATATTTTTTAAAAAAAAACAAAATTATTAAACCCAGTAAAGTTCATGACCCAAATTGTAATTTTGAAAGGTTAACTTGGGTTGATAGGAAATTGAGTCTCATAATTTGTTTTGGTTTTCTTTCTATATTGTTATCGCGATACTAAATAAATATCTTAATATTGAGTTAGTTCTTTACCTTGGAAACATTTTTTTTTTATTGTATAGCTAAATAAAAAAATAGTTAAATAAATATTATTAAACTCAATGGAGTCAATGAATAGGATCGTGAATTTAGCGGGTTAACTTGGAATGATTGAGAATTGACTTTGTAATTTTTTTGTTTGATTCCTATCGTAATGTTGCAATCTGAAACAAATATTTTTACATAAAGTTGTTACTTAATTTTGGGAGCAACTATTTTTGCTATCAAACATTTTTCCATACATTTAATGAAATGAATCGAGAATTATATGTGTTAATTAATTTTAAAGAACTATTAACACTAATAAAAGATTGAGTCGGAGGGTTGAGAAAAATAAACAAATTAAGATATTTGATCTCGTGCAATAAAGAGCTCTTCACTTTAAATTCAATTAAAACAAAATGTATTTATTTTCTTAGAATTCCTTCTTTTTTAATAATATATTTTCAGAAAAGATATTAGCTTGTGAAGCCATGTTGTTTATTCAATAAAAACAAAAAAGCAATAAAAATAAACAAAAAATATTTGAACAAACAAGGATAAAGAAATTGTATCGCTTTAATTAAAATTCCTTCACCTTATTAATGAGTTCATTTATTTGGACATTTCTTTATCAATAATTGTTCGCTAATAATAACTTATTTGAACAATAAAATAATGTTGTGATAATTCTTAAGCGAATGAATTAAAAAATAAAACAATATAACACTTGTGAAACATATAATAATGAAGTAATTGGAGGAGTTTGGTTAAAAACCCAAAACATATATTGATTTAATTTATTTTAATAAATCTCAATTTAAATTGAAGTAAAATGGTAACATTATTTTACCTTTTTAAAAACAATAAGAGGATGATGGTTTTATCATTCTAGTTAAACCTAGATTAACTCACAAAAGTTGAGACTGAGTCATGTACTTGATTCAATTGATTCTCTTTTTAAATATATATTTTTATTTAATTATATAAAACTAAAACAAACATCCACAAAGAAACTAAATAAATTTTATAAAAACAATCAATAATAGTAGTTCAAAATAAGTGCTTGCTAATATTATAAAAAAAATGCTATAATTTTATTAGGAAAAACAAATTCAAAACTAAACAATATTGAATAAAATAATACCCCACATATATTTATAATTAATTTATTTTAATGAATTTAATTTTAAATTGAAGAAAAAAATAGCAAAAAAAGATCAGACATATCAACTTAGATGGGCAAATGCATCTGGCCCATACAAAAAGGCCACATGCATTGGCTTGCAAATGACAAATGACATGATTTTCATTTTCAATTTTTGACCATTAGAAGGTGTTTGAAAATTAGGTTCGAGTTTTTTTATTCAAAAACTATTTTTCAATATATTTTCACCTAAAAATATTTAACAAACACCCTTATAATATCAATAAACAAATTTATTAACTTAAAACACTACAAAATTGGTCAAAAAATACAAAATCAAAATTAAAAAAAAATTCTTTTTCTACCTCAATCTATTTTTTT
The DNA here is from genome assembly GCA_033617975.1 of Populus alba x Populus glandulosa. NCBI lineage: Eukaryota > Viridiplantae > Streptophyta > Magnoliopsida > Malpighiales > Salicaceae > Populus > Populus alba x Populus glandulosa. Next base: position 16,165,296 of record CM066144.1, on the reverse strand, counting down.
TGGCAGGATAATAGGTAAAAAACATCTAAATTGAACCTTTTATTATAGGGAATCCGTTGACACAAAACAATGGATTTTTTTTTGTTTTTTAAATATGGTCAACTAACAACTTTCTTTTTTCTGTGTGATTTTTTGAGGAATTTCTCTCTTTTTTTTTTAAATGTAGGGACTAAAAAATAAACAGAATAAATTTTGAACCAATAAAAAAAAATATAAAACGATAGGGATTAAAAAGGCTATCCATATATAATCCATGTAAAACAGACTCATTTTTTACCTTAATCTTACTCTTTTGTCTCCAAATTTTAATTTCTTTCTCGAGCACTAAAACAATTTTTTTTTCCTTAAAAAACAAGCATATACTGCATATCTGTATATTTTTTATATCTTGATAATTTTATATATAAAAAAAATCAAACCTAATTTACTGTAAATGTAATATAAATGGAAAAAATTGGAACACAAATTTTGATGACTGAAAAAATAAATACTATTTAAATAAATAAAAACTTACCGTATCATGAATAACAAGTTTCGATGAAGAATACATTGGAAATCGTGTCTCAATAATCTATATGCAATTAACGAAAAAATAAAAATGAATTTGAGAAAATTATGTAACTCTTATTTTCATCGAATATTCATGACAAGGAATTTAAAAACTCTTTCTATATGCAGTTGAAGCTTAGGTAGAGCCCTATCTTTTTTTTATCCACCAAGCTAAAACTTTCAGTACAAAATACTCTAAGTTGAAGCTTAGGTAGGGCCCTATCTTTTTTCTTTATCCACCAAGCTAAAACTTTCAGTACAAAATACTCTAAGTTGAAGCTTAGGTACGTAGAGCCCTATCTTTTTCTTTATCCACCAAGCCAAAACTTTCAGCACAAAATTTCCAGATTCAAAATCATTAGGACACCTAAAAAACACCTCCTCTAAATTTAAACTAGCTAGTTTGCGAATTCAAAGGCCTTTTGAGTATAATTCCTGAAGATTTTGCTTGAAAAACTTACTTCTCAAACTCCATTAACAGTGAAGCTGCTATCTCTTACATTATCGTCTGCAAATGCATCTTCTGAGTTTGACAGTCTTCTAGTGGAAACAATCTCAAATTCTCCCTCTTTTTACCACCATCCTCTTTCTACTTGAAAGTGTTCATAAGAGACAATCATTGATAAGAGAGTAGTGATCCCCCCCCTTTTTTCCTGGCATGTGATATACATATATATATATAAAGACACATATTTTATCCTATTAATTTTTTAAAATGCTTGTTAGTTGATGAAACAAAGTCAAATATTTATTTAATCATCAGAATGATACTTATTTAATCATTAGACTGACCAGAAAAAGAGAGTGGAGACGTGTTGTAGATTAGAAAAGGTGTTTTCCAGGTTGACAGGGATACCCCTGGATGCCATTAATAGGTACTGACCAAAATCACTAGGTCACGTTTGGTTTTGAAATTGACACGACACACCTGAAATAGAATTCCATTTTCGACTCCACTTCCAAATAAAATTTACCATTGGGTTTGCTAGGGATGGTTGTTTCAGATTTTATTAACGGCGTTTCTAGAATTGGCTGTTTCAATTTTTTCTATTTTCTGAGACTCTTTTTTGTTTTCTTCCAGTTTGGTCTTCCAATAGATTTTCTTTATGGATATTTTAACATTGTGGTTGGATTAAGAGTTTTTTTTTTTGTAGTTCTGATTCAAATGGATCTCATGAAACTTGGATGCAAACAAGGTGTTTGATGAAATGCTTTAATAAAAATTTTAGCTCCAGATAAGATTATAATATTAGTTTGATGAAAAATTAGAAATTATAGATTGATCGTAAAATTATAATATTAGTATTATAACGACTCTTTAGCCATTAAATACAAAATAATAACAATATTGTAAATGAATATTTTTATTATTATCTTGGGTAAGGATATTAAATGTTAATGCATGTATAAAGTTCATGTTGTAATTGTTAATTTCTCAAACTATAACAAGTGAAAAACAAACTAAATTACAAGATATTATTACTTATTTTTGGACCTCACGTGATGAAGATGGTATGTATCTTTTTTTAACCAAGTGCAGAAGTGTAGCTTATGTTGCTAGAAAATCTACAAAAGTGGAGAAGAAAGCAATGTTTTTTTTCGAACACTGTTTGAGCTGTTTTCTGCTCTCTTTATCCTTCTCTTATGCTGCCAAAATCTTCAGGTTTCTTAGACTGACTAGGAGTCTTCATAATGCTAAATTCATTCTTTCTTTATCTTGTTTTTAAGATCGGATAAATCTCTCAGAATTTGCATTTTTTTAAAAAATGATTTTGCTGTTATCACAATTTTTTATTCCAACTTAGGCTCTGATTCTGACTTGATTTCGTACAATATCTAACCATCCTAGCTATATTATGTCACTCATGACATATTGTAAAATTGACCTACACCTTTATTAGGTCTTAGGGATCTCTGTTCTTAGGGCAAACTCTCAATCAGATTTCGATGCTCGGCATTGTCAGATCAAGAACCTTTTTGACAAACTAGATTCCTGTCAGATTCTGTTATCTAAAAAGATTTTACCTCACTTTAAATCCTTCATCAAAGTTGTAGTCCGGGACACATAGATGAATTTGGGCTTTTGAATTGCTTGATTTCGATATCAAAAGCTCAAGATATTCATACTTGAAATCTAGCGTGAAAACATAGAATCTTGCCGCGAGAAGGTTTCCAGTCGAGTTTGGTTGCAATTCTATTATTCGAAATGAATTTATCTCATTCTTTTATCTTTCATGAAAGTTGTATCTCTACAAGTGTAGATGAATTTGGGACTCTTGAATCGCTTGATTTCGATATCAAAAGCTCATAATATTCCTGTTTGAATATCTAATGTGAAAGCAGATAATTTTACCATGAGAAGGATCCTGACCCAAGTTTTGCACTAAAGACTCTATTTCTATCATAAATTTTATTGATTTGTTCATAAGTCATACTCTTAGTCATATCAGGATGCTCGACATTGTCAATTTCTGTCAGATCAAGAAAACCTTTTTGACCAACCAGATCTCTGCCAGATTCTGTTATCTAAAACAATTTTATCTCACTTTGAATCCTTCATGAAAGTTGTATTTCGGGACAAGTAGATAAATTTGGGCTTTTGAATTTCTTAATTTCGATATTAGAAGCTCAAGATATTCCTATTTGAAATCTAGCCTGAAAACATAGAATCCTGTCGTGAGAAGGTTTCCAACCGAGTTTGGTTGCAATTCTATTATTCAAAACGAATTTATCTCACTTTAAATCCTTCATCAAAGTTGTAGTCCTGGACATGTAGATAAATTTGGGCTTTTGAAGTGCTTGATTTCAATATCAGAAGCTCAAGATATTCCCGTTTGAATATCTAGTGTGAATGAAGAGATTCCTGCCGCAAGAAAGATTTTTGCCCGAGTTTGCAGGGACACAATTGCAAGATGCTTAAAGTTTGAAGACCAATTGCAGGCAAATTTTTAGTTTTTTTTTACCAAGGACTAAATGGAAAAGGTGCTAAAATAAGGAAGTTGATTGAAGATAAAATTAGAAAGAAAATTTACCATGTGAAGAAATTGAAGAATAGAGATTCGATCAGAAAAGGAAAATAGGGGAGCTGATCACGTTCTGCTGTTATTTTTATGATGTCGTCGTACTACCTTTTGTTTTAACACAAGCTGCATAGCCCCTTCATGAAGATATAATTAACATAACACTGTCCTTTGTCATTTTGATAACAATCCCTCCCCCCGTTTGATTTCTTTCCTGCACAAACTTTCCCGGCTGAGTTCTTTCCTTTTTCTCTTCAAATTCATGATGTTTTCCTTTATCATCATACTTGATTTTTTGGAGTTACAGACCACGTTTTTATTACCTCAGCTTAAAGGAAACAACTGGTGTCTTATGGTCCCAGCTATGGAAGGAAAGAAAGGAGCCATACCATCCTCTAAAATACTGGAAAGAAATTAGATATGATCATAGAATTAAAATTAAAATATTTTGGTTTCCTATTTTTGCTCACCCGAGATTACACCCTAGAGTTAATATAATATTTGTTTCCTAAATAGAGTTGCGTTTTAAGTTATAAGCCTCCTCTGTTAGGAGAAGTGGGGGGACGAAAAAAGAGAGAGAGAAGGGAAGTACGACAGAAAAGAGGGGAAAACAGAGAAAACAAAGACGAAAAAAGAGAAGGGAAACAAAAAAGAAGCAGGGACTGCCTTCCAGGTTGCTCCCTTTTTTGAAAGTAAAATCTGCAGAATAGGGGAGAAGAAAGTGCAAATAACTAGTAGAGAGAGAGGGACAAAGATTGCAGAGGTTAAAACTCAGGAGATGAACAGAGAATAGGGGGAAAGAGCTAGAACATACGGCAACACTGATTGACTAGCCAGCAAGCCTTCAACAGCTTGCAACTCCTTCATCTTCCTCCAAAACAAGGGAGAAGGAAAGTGCAGATAACCATTAGAGAGAGAGGGATGAAGATTGCAGAGGTTAAAACTCAGGAGATGAACCGAGAATAGGGGGAAGAGCTGGAATAGACGGTAACACTGATCGACTAGCTAGCAAGCCTTCAACAGCGTTGTAGCTCCTTCGTCTTCCTCCAGGCTGTTCTCTTCACCTCTTTGCATGCACTTTCCTTTGTTTTTGTACTGTTCAAGTGAAATATAATTCACTTGAACATTAGCCAGGTCTTCTTTAAATGCAATTTCCCTCTTGAATAGTGTTTTGGCGTGTGAATGCATCATCTATGTACAATGGTTTATCATTTGTACCACTGAAGTGTTTGTTTTAAAAAAGCATGCAATGGTTTATTATTTATGCTTAATCACTGGAGTGTTTGTTGTAAAAAAATGTTTTCTTGTGCGTTGCATACGACCAATACCCTGACATATTTTGAATTTTCTCTTAAAAAAGAACAAATATTCGAAGTTTAAAAGAAAAATATATTTTAGCATGGATTTTGTAAACACAAAAATTATTTTCTTGCATTCTGGATTTTACAACATGCTTGTAAAACTCCAAAGCGTGTTGGCCAATATTCCAAAAATATAAAAATATTATTTTAGGGGAATTCGTCTATTATTCACCGCTAATGTCTGGATAAAGAATTCCTAAGGAACAAATATCCAAAATATTATTGGAAATAATTTGTTATTATTGACTGTTAATATTTGAATAAAGAAACCCTAAGTGGTAAATATCCAAAATAATTTTCTAGGAATAATGAGTTATCACACATCCTTGAAAGAAGCTTTAATTATAATTGAGAACATTTCAACTTTTGACTCCATGGTTTACGAGCCGTGAAAGCATGAAACACCAAGGCAAAACAAGGTTTTTAAAGCGCTCTGAATTTCCTTAGATTTCTAGATTTTTGTCCTTCCTCCTTGTGATTTACGAGTCGCAAACTCTTGAAATACTAGGGAAAAAATGAGCTTTTAAAGCATATGGAATCTCCTTGGATTTCTGTCTCAATAAATTTAGTTTGAATCAAACACAGATTTTAAGAGATCTGCATTTGTTCTCCTTGGTACTTTTTAGACATATCTAAGGGTGTGATCCACATTGATCAAGGGTTCTTTTTTAAAAAACCTTTGAGTCCAAGTTTGTTCATCATAGCAAACTTAACCTAGGAAAACTGATGAGATTAGAAAACACCAACACCATAGCAATTATAAAGCAAACCAAACACCAAGCACCTTACCTTAGGTAAGGCGTACTAGGGGTGCTAATACCTTCCCTTTACGCAATTAGTTCCTTGCCTTAGAATCTCTAAAAGACCAGTTAGGGTTCCTAGTGACCAAAATACTAGGTGGCGACTCCTTTACACAAAAATAAACAAAAACCCCAAAATCAATTGAAGGTCCCTACGACACCGTGCTCCGCCACAAGGGTGCGACACAAGAAGAGTAATTTTCTTGTTCTTGTAACTTAAAGCATTTCTATTCTTTTTTAATTTTCCAAACAAAAATTCAATGATCTATAGCTATTCAGCAACTAGTAAAATCAAGCGGTCTAGAAAATTAAACTTGTTTTTGTAACTTAAAGCATCTCAATTCTTTTTTCTTTTGTACAAACCCTTGATGCTATGCACGTTTACATATACATACATGCATGCATGCATGCATTTATACAAGAAAAGTAATTTTCCTAACCAAAATTCAATTATCTATAGCTATTCGGTTAGTAAAATCAAGTAGTCTAAGAAATTAAACATGTTCTCGTAACTTAAAGCATCTCGATTTTTTTTTGTACAAACCCTTGATATTATGTGTAACATCTCACATCGGAAAAGGAGTATCCAGAGCCAGGGCATATAAGGTAGTTGATACCTAACCTTGTAGGACGCGTTTTGGGGCCTTTGGGCCGCTAGGAACAAAATAGTGAGGCGTGGAAGCCGGTTGGGCTAAGCCATAACAGACAATATTCTGCAAGGAAAAGTGGGTCGGGCCTTATATTATGCGCGCGCGCGCATATACATATACATGCATACATACATAGACACAAGGGTGGAGTCATGTTGAAGGCTTGGGTGTGATATAGCCCTGGTCAAGATTTTAATCCATCAATATATTAAAATATTGATGAAGACTTAGGTGCAATAGATTTACTATTGAAGGCTTAGGTGCAATAGATGAGCATGCCATATATTGATGAATTAAAATGAAAGGGGATCTCTTAGCATATTTTATGATGATTTACATTAAAACAAGAGCTTGTTGAAGATATTTGTAAACTATCTGGGCAAAAAATCATAAATTGACTAGTTTTATATAAAACAAAAATTTGTAATTCTCAATTGGGTTATCAAAAAATTCTAAAAATTTGTGTGGAGCCTTCTAATATGATGTTTTAGCTTAGGTTAAAATTTCAAATTTTTTTGAGAAATTCAGAAATTTGATGAAAAATCACAATTTGAATAGTTTTACGTTATTAGACGTAATTTTCAATCTGATCATCAGATTGAGCTGAGATTTTACGAGGAATTTTAAAATATATTGAATAAAATCGTGTTAAAATTTTAGGATAAACAACGCTTATAAGTGCTAAAAAAATAAAGGATTGTCAAATAGAAGCAAAAATACTCATTAAGGGTAAAATGGTTATTTGCCATTAAAAAATAAAACAAATCAGCTCTTCCTTCCTTTTATATGTTGCAGACTGGGCAGAAGCAGAATAGGAAAAGCAAAAAAAGAAAAAGCGAGAGAGAAAGAGAGAAAAGTAAGGGGGAAATATAAAAAAAAATCAATGGAAAAAAAAAAAAAAGAAGTGAGAGAATAACCTTGTAAACTTATAAAGTCCAACTTATAAAATATTAATCTAAGGAAGATTCAAGTGAAGGAAGGAGGAACTGAGAGAGGGAAAAAAATTAATTACTTTGTTTTCCAGTTGACATGAGATTGTTATTTTATCCTGGTTGAGAGGTTGTTACAATATCGATTCAGATTTGATTATAGATGAATTATATTTTACAAAACATCGAAGGATGTAACTTTAATAGTAAGTTTATTTTTACTTTCACTTTAATTTTATGTACTTTCAAATTTATTTTTTTAATATTTTAGATAATGTATTTGAATTAAGACTTTACTGTTAACTTTACAAATTCATGTACACGAGTAAATAATTAATATTGAAAAAACAATTTATATATTTGTTTAGTAGCCCAGGCAGGAACATTCCTGGCTCCACCCTTGCATATACATATATGTACATACATACAAACATACATACGTATACATAAATACACATATACATACATACACATATACATATGTGTGTGTATATATATAGGATTCCACGGATCATCATCTTCTCAACCTATCTATTGTCAATACTCAAGAAAATGGAAATATTCCAGCGAATCCTCCTATCAACCAGCTGCCTCCTATTGGCGGTCTTTATGGTGGATTGCAGCCCCCCGGAGAGCCATATCAAATGTTCATCAACAAACACAGACTGCACCATCACAAACTCTTACGGCACTTTCCCCGATCGCAGCATATGTCGAGCAGCAAACGTGGCATACCCCACCACAGAAGAGGAGCTGATTTCAATAGTAGCAGGAGCGACGGTGGCCGAAAGAAAGGTGAAAGTAGCAACTCGTTATTCTCATAGCATCCCTAAACTAGCTTGCCCTGATGGCCAAAATGGATTGCTTATAAGCACCAATTACCTCAATCGCACACTGGAAATTGACGTTCAATCGATGAAAATGAGGGTAGAAAGTGGAGTCACTCTGAGACAGCTTATCAACGAGGCTGCCGAGGCTGGCCTTGCATTGCCTTACTCGCCATATTGGTGGGGCTTGACCATTGGTGGCCTATTGAGCACGGGTGCGCACGGCAGCACATTGTGGGGAAAAGGGAGTGCAATTCATGATTATGTGGTGGCACTAACAATTATTAGCCCTGGAGGACCGGAAGATGGCTATGCTAAGGTCCGGAGCCTCGACGAGAGTAACAGTACTGAGCTTAATGCTGCCAAGGTCTCGCTTGGAGTTCTTGGAGTTATTTCGAAGGTACGTGAGGTGTTAATTATCTCTCTTTTTTACCTTCATCTTGTTCATAATCTACCGTGGCGTTCCATGAGTGTCCCTTTGGAAAGTTGTCGGCCACAGAACGGAAACCATTCAGTCTAGTTAACTACTACTTTATATACTTCTTAAATAATTATCCAATAAATTAATTTGAATTGTTCCAAAAAAATTGTCTAAATATCAAAATTAATAATAAAAAAAAACACATGTAAACTTTATGATACGGTGATTAAAACAAGAATTATACAATATTTATTTCTTAGCGTAAAAGAAATCAATGAGTTTACTTGATAATAAAAGAAAGAAATCAATGAGATATATACCACACAAAAGACTAATTAAATTAGGTGTGTGTTTAAATTGAAAATGTATTTAGCAACTCAAATTAAAGAACAAACTATATCATTAGATTTTGGGAGTCTTTTCTTCCCTGGGTAGAAAATTTATTATGACAGGGCAGGCCCATGTAAGCACGCATGTAAAATATGATAATTACAACGTCCCATACTTTCCACCGTTGGATTGCATTTCAAGTTTAATCACCTCAATTAATATAATTGGTTTCCTTCTTTTCATTGTTGGATTGCATTTCAAGTGAATTAATTGAAGTCATATAATTTGAAGATGTTTGATAGAAGCAGTAATTGTTTTTTAAAATATTTTTAATTTAATAATGTATTTAAATAATTTTTTTTATAATAAAATATTAATTTAAAAAATAAAAAAAAATTCAATCTTTTTTAAAAATACTTTAAAAATATATATCTCATAAGTATACCTCAATCAGTGATGGAGTCATATAGGTACAAAAAGGGGTAATTGTTCCTTTAATTGTTTTAAAAAATATTTTCTATATTAGAATATTAATATAATAGTTTGGTGAGGAATTGATACACAGAAAATGGAAAGTGAAAAGTTATTATTTACTTATATAAAATATATTAGGATATTAATATATAAAGTAAACAATAACTTTTCACTTTCCTCACCAAACTATTATATTAATATCCTAATATACAAAATATTTTAAAAAAAAATTAAAAGAACAATTGCCCCTTTTTGTACCTACATGACTCTATCATTGATTGAGGTACACTTATAAGATATATATTTTTAAATATTTCATTTTTTATTATAAATGAATAAACTAATGTTTATGCAAAATTACTATTCTTGATATCATAGAGTAGATTATTGAAATTATTTAACTAAGATATCATAATTCACTATAATAATGGATTAACTATTTAATTGACGTCTTTTAATTTAAAATGTACATATATAGATTGTTATTTTATATCACAAATTTGTTTGTAATTAATTGTTAATGAGATGCTTGGAGTTAGGAGAGGGCATGGGTTTAAATCCCATAAGTTACACTTTTTCTCTCTTGGTATTTTCTCTTATTTGAAATTAGAGTATAGTATTAAAACTTGTTTCATATATTTTACTTAGTGAGTTCATATAATTTTTTTGTGTGTCTAGAAACAATTTAAATGTCTAAAAATAATTGAGTATAATTTAATCAATATATTTATTATATACATATAGATATAAATTGAAATGAGTTTTGATGAATTGATATGTATTTTGCCATGAATTTCATATAAAAAATTTAGAATTATTGTGTAACTCAGCTAACTTTATTATTGTGTAGTTGTATTAATTATTATGTAGAAACTAATAATAATAATAATAAAAAAAACTAGAAAGTTCATCAATTAAATTAACATATTATTATTTATTAGTAAAAAAAAAACCTATGACTCCGCCGCTTACCTCAATGACACATGGCGTAAAGGAAGAGTCGCAAAGGACACATTTTGTTTTCTGGGAATAGAATATAGAACTAGTCGAGTAACCTTTCCTCTGCAGCCAGGAACAAAGGTTTTTTTGGCAGAAAAATAAAAATGGACATTTTATTAATGTTTTTTTAAATATATCTCTGTTTTAATTATATCATCCAATATGTTTTAATTTTATTATTTAAAAAGTTTTTTGTACATTATGAATCAAATTTCAGACTTCCTAACATAATTTCTTTTAAATGAGGGGAAAAAAAGATCTGATCCGCGGTGTAGGTGAGCTTATTTTTTTTCTCAATTTTAAAAAAAATGTTAAGAACAAATATGAAGATGGTAACATGTTGGATGATATATTTTTTTAAAAAAAGAGAAACTAATTTCATTTAATTTAAAATCAAACCCCCATAAAAAAAGGTATAAATTTAACAAAAATGATGAATTTAAATATTCAAGATAGCCTTGGTATTTTCAAAATTAGTAAAAAAACAATGGAGCATAATCCACAAGAAAATAAAGGATAAAAAAACCAGGTGAATCTTTAAAATCTGAGTTAATCTTGAGGTTGTGGGTAGGCAAAAATTATCCCAGACACAAAAACAAAAAAAAATCGTATGACGCTAACATTTTTAAAGAGATCAAAGAAAATTTGAAACTATGGTCATCAAGCAAACTGAGTTGAATAATTTCAAATAACTTAAATCAAACTTAAAATATAAGTAATGGACACCTGTTGATATTTTTTCTTTTAAAAAGAGATAGCAAAAAACCCTTGAGCAAACCCGACAGTCAACCTGGATCAACAAATCAAACACACGACCTAGAACATGAAATTGATATGACCCTGTAAATAGAAAAGTGATAACAATATCGGGAAAAAAAATATTTCAAAAAAAATGCTTTAAAAAAAGATGGAAAACGACTTAAGCTAATCTTTCAAATCTATGACCAAGATCATGAGGTGACCCCATTAAAGGCAACCAAAAAAAAAAACAAAGAAGCAAGATTCTTAATCAAACAATTATTGAGGGATGAAATTAAAAAAATCAACAAAAAAACAATGCAAAACAAAACAAACAGCGTATAAAAGAATTAGGACTAAATTCGACAAAAAATTAAATGAAATTAAATGTTTAGAGATAGAATTGAAAAAACAAATCAATTAAGAAAATGATTAAAAAATAGTAATTAAGAGAATCATGACCAAATTTGACATCAAAATTAAATGAAAATAATGCTTAGAGATGGAATTGAAAAAAAAATCAATCAAGAAAATGATTCAAAACAACACAAATAGTAAATAAAAGAATGAAGATTAAATTTGATATAAAAAAAAAAATCAAATGACCAGGGATGAAATACAAAATAAAATATAATTTGAAATAATCAATTTAAATAAAAACAATTGCAATTAAGAGAAGAGTGACTGAATCAAAAAGAAAATATTAAAGGGCTATATAATTTTTTGCATGGCTAGTATATAATCCAAGAAAAAAAAAAAAAAAAACCAAATTGGAACCAAGCCAGCGTGAATCGACTCGCATGTGCCACCTAGTGTGGTTGGCTCCACTGTGAGGAAATGAGAAACACCTTGGATGATATTTTCTGGCTACTGTGAGCCGCCGAACGTGTTGCGCGAAGGCAATAGGGCACCTCACATACATACACATGCGCCACATGCGTCTACAATTCTTTTATCTTTTGAAAGACCGAAATAACTCCTATACCCCAAATTACCAAAAAAATCAAGTATGAAAAGCCAAAAAATTCCTCCAAGAACATCTGATAATAACAAAAAAAAATTACATGTGCAAAAAGATATATAAAAAAAAAAAACAGAAGTCCCTAAGTCATTGAATATAGTTCTTAGGAATTTAATAAATTAAAAATTTAATGGTCTTTTATTCTCTTTGAAAAATCATACAATTGTTTGGAAAATTAATTTGATTTTAAGCCAAACTACTCAATTTAAAAGCGAGCTTTATTGCTGTCGATAAAATATTTCAATAAAAAAAAGATGTTTGAATAAATACAAATAGTTTGAAATTTACATAAAATTATATTATTTTACTTGAATTTAATTTTAATTAAAATTTTAAATAAAGATTATAGAATACTCGATGTCATGTTAAAAAGTTATGTAATGCTGTCATAAAAGAGTTCAAGCCAAAAGCAGCGGGGCAATAATTGATGAGAGTTTTGTCACTTAATTAGGAAGTAAAATAATTCTAAGAAAAATGCTAATGTACAAGTAATAATAATTATAGTTTTTAGTTTTACCCTCCAAATCAAATATATAGTTTTTCTTCAATAGTAATAATTTTTTTTTCAAATTTAATAATAATAAGAACAACAACAACAACAAAAACAACAATAAAAATAATAATAAAACTCACGTTCCTTAGGTCTGAGATCCCTAGCTAGACCCTAGTAACGGACCTAAGAAACTTGGGTCTCTAGCCCCTGCCAGACTCAAGTTATTTGAATCTGGCGCACACCCCAGGTGACATAGATCTATTGGTGCCAAACCCAAATTCTTTGGGTATAGCTTCCCTTGCCTAACCCAATTATCATGGGTTTGGTGCCCCTACCAAATCTAAGATGCTGGGGTCTGACAATCATGCCTGACTCAAGCACTTGGGGTGTGGTTACTTAGTCAGACCCGAGCACTTAGGGTCTGGAAAATATACCCTATAACATACTTGAAAAAAAAACATATTTATCAATACTACAATCTTTAGATTTATCGACGGAATTTTCCGTTGGTATTTTTTCTATCATTCTGTTGGTAATTAATTTACCAACGAAATCACCGACGGACATTCTCTATCAGTGGATCTTTCATCGGTAAGTTTTTATCTGTTGGCAAGTTTGTTGGTAATAAAAAATATTATTACCAATGGATTTACTAATGGAAAAAGCGAGCAAAAAAAATAATATCCGTTTCATTATGTCGGTATTTCCTTTGGCAAAATACCGTATGTAATTCCGTCAGTAATTATTTAAAAATATTTTTAAAAAATAGATTTTACAAAAATATAAAATAATTAAATTAATATAAAGCAATACTCTAAATTACTCAAAATGCTTGCAAAAAAAAAGAAGAAAATGAACTCAAACAAATTTGCAACAAATAAATAACACGAAAAAATAAATTCAACTAAAACAATTCATATGAAAAAAATTTAAAAAATCATATAAATAAATCAGCTAAAAATTGATCTCATATGAAAAAAAAATCCTACACCAACATTCATACAATTATTAAGAACATAAACAATTAAAAATAAAACAAAAAACAAATATAATGAAAAAAAAACACGAAAACAGAAGGAAAACAAATCTTCCCTTAATGTAGTTACAAGTGAAGCTAAGAAGAGAAAAATAAATAAATTGGTAAAGTATAGTAATTAAAAAAAACTGAGAAGAAAAAAGAATAAAGGAGAAGAAGACATACTTGAACATAGAGGAGAAGAGAAGGAGTTGAGGAGAGAAAAGAAAAAAAAAATGGATATTAATGTTTTTTACATATGGGGAAAATAAGAAGAAGATAAGGAAGAATATGAAAGGAGACGGTCCTGTTGTGAAATTAGAGATTCTTGGCTTTTTATTGAGGTGTTTTATCGACGGTTTTACTGATGGATAATTAAATATTAATATTTTTAATCATTTCGTCGGTGATTCCGTCTATAATATTTAATTTAAATTTTGAATTTAATCAAAAAAATTTAGAAACCGCCAAATATCACCGAAAATTTTTCAATCCATCGGTGATTCCGTTTGTAATATTTAATTTAAAATTTTTATTTAATCTAAATTTTCAGAAAATCGCCAAATAACACTGATTATTTTTCAATCCATCGGTGATTTTGTTTGTAAAAAAGAGTAATTAACAGTGTAATTGGAAAGTGAATAGTTCTAGAGCTCTCTGTAAAATATCGACGGAATTTTCTGTCGGTGATTCCCTTTATAATTGACATGATGAATAGTGTTCACAGTTTACCAACGATTTTACTGACGGAATTCCCTCTATTAAAAATGACACGTCATTGTTTTTTTTCTTTGTTTTAATTTTTTTTCCCGCTGTAATTCCCGCGGTATATACTGAGGAAATATATTCGTCGGTAAATCCGTCGGAAATTTACCAGCAAAAATATTCCCTCAGTCTTTTCGTCTCGGTTTTTTCGTTTGTATTTATTAATTTTTTAGTAGTGTATCCCTTTTATATATGGTAATGATAAATAAATCCTTGTGAAATATAAGGAACACCTGTAAAAACTATTTAATTAAATGGTTTTGAGATGAATCAAATGAGAAAAACAATTTGCACTGTAAACAACGTTTTTCTCACCATTTACTTATAATATTTATAATATTTTGACCTGCCCGTGACTCTGTGAATTAATGAAATATGAAATTCAATAGTATACATACTTCAATATGCTTTAAATTTGAAATTTCAGGGAAAGCTTGAATGCAAATCTCATCACAGATTGTGAAGAATCTAGGATTCGTAAAAATATTAAAAAACAAGTTTCGGCTTTGTCAGGTTACTCTGCAACTTCAACCCCTCTTTAAAAGATCCATTTCCTATGTGGTGAAGGAAGATACTGACCTAGGAGATCAAGTGAGTAGCTTTGGGAGACAACATGAGTTTGCAGACATAACGTGGTATCCTAGTCAAGGCAAGGCAGTCTATCGAATTGATGATCGGATTTCTTCTAATACCTCTGGCAATGGCCTATACGACAACATCCCCTTCCGCTCTACTCTTTCTCTCGCATTGGCCGCCGTTAGAGCCACAGGTTTGCTACTATACTGTAAATATAAAGAAAATATGTGTTGCCTATACACAAATCGATCCCTCAAACTTTTTCTGTGTCGAGCAGCTGCATTGCCATATGAGTAATATTTTTTCTCTTTTGATTTCGTTATTAGAGGACGCTCAAGAATCCTTGAAAGACCCTGATGGGAAGTGCGCCAGCGCAAAACTAATTACATCCACCCTCGTGAACTTGGCTTACGGACTAACCAACAATGGTATTTTTTTTTCTACCAAGTAATTTATATTCATATTTCTTCGACTAAATTGTTGTGATTGTAGACTTCGATTGATTTTCAGGAATAGTTTTCACGGGCTATCCTATAATTGGGTACCACAATCGCCTACAGTCGTCAGGAACTTGTCTTGATAGCCCTGAAGATGCATTGATCACGGCATGTCCATGGGATTCAAGAATTAAGGGCGAGTATTTTTTCCAAGTCACATTCAGTATCAGCCTGTCAGTTGTGAAGAGCTTCATTCAAGATGTGCAAAACCTCGTCAAACTGGAGCCTAGAGCATTATGTGGCCTAGAAGTATACAATGGTATCCTCATGCGCTACGTGAAGGCATCAAGTGCCTACCTGGGCAAGGAAGATGATGCTTTGGATTTTGATATGACATTCTACCGAAACAAAGACCCGACGAAACCTAGACTTTATGAAGACATATATGAAGAGATTGAGCAGCTCGCAGTGTTTAAGTACGGAGGTTTGCCACATTGGGGAAAGAATAGAAACCTGGTGTTCAACGGTGCACTCAGGAAATACAAAAATGCTGGAGCATTTCTGAGGGTAAAGGAGATGTATGATCCGCTGGGGCTCTTTTCCAACGAGTGGATGGACCAAGTCCTTGGACTGAGAGGAGAGGTGAACATATTAAAAGAGGGATGTGCACTGGAAGGATTGTGTATATGCTCACAAGACACTCATTGCGCACCAAGAGATGGCTATCTCTGTAGACCAGGGAAAATTTATCAAGATGCAAGGGTTTGTGCCCTTGTTAGCACTTCTGAGCAGTAACGATGACAGGCTATGGGTCTGTCACCGGCGGATGGATTGATGGATCATGGCTCTCTAAACACTAAAATAAGAACTACTATATATACACTACTACACCGTCACCGCCTTCCGTTTAGCTGCTGCTACTTTACCGTTAAACATGCGCTAGCAGTGGTGGGATTAATTGCAATAAAATTGTCTAGTTTAATTTTTATATAAGCGCACAATATATCTTGCATACATGTTTATTCCTATTTAATTTCTTAGTATAAATTCGTTGTTGCTTGTTGCTTGTTGCTTGTTGCTTGTTCTGCTAAGTAAGGACAATAACTGGAGCTAGATCCAAGTAGAATATATTAAAGATACCCAACTTGTTATTGAACAACTTAGTTTAAGAATAAATTTAATGAAATCTCTCCTTTATTATTTTTTTGGAAGGTAAAACTATAATATATAAAAATAAGGGAAATGTTCATGGTAATTATCTAACCGATTGAGGGCATGTTTATTGCTTCGTCTGTCTCGACAGTGGTGATACATAGGAATTAGGCTAATGCAATCAATTTATGGACCAATTCTTTTTTCAGTATTTATTTAACGCTCAGGATAGAATATTTTCAAACCATTGCCGAATTTAATTTTTCTTTTATTAATAAATTGATACAAGACAAAATATCGGATCAGATATAAAAAGGAATAAACAAGAGAATATCAGCATAGATCATGCCTTTGAAACTCTGTGACTAGAAGATGGGTGAGGCAGCACGCCAGCAAATAGATCCTTCGCGCGTTCCGATCCTGAGCTGAAGCGCTGCGAATTATGTCCTTGTGATTTTCAGTTTGGTTTAATTTCTATTTATAAAAATAATTAAATTAAAATTTTATAAAATATAAAAAATAAAATTAAAATCAGTTCCAACATATCAATTTTGGTTCGGTTCGGTTCGGTTCAGTTATTTTATATCAAAAATTGAAACCTAACAGACTGATTTTGGTTCTATTCGATGTGGTTTGGTTCGGTTTGGTTAATTTCGGTTATTTTATATTAAAAATCAAAAACTATTTTTGTTTTTTGAGATATTTTTGGACTTTTTGATTGTTTTAGTTTCAGTTCGATTTGGTTTTTCAATTCGGTTTAATTTATTTTTAACTAAACCAGTTCAGTTCGGTTGAGGTTTTTTGATTTCTAACTTATGAAATAAAATTTTTTAAAATATTCTAATTGATTTAATTATTTTTTTAAAAAAATCAATTTTTTCAGTTAATTTTTTTTTATTTTCTCTGTTTAATCAATATATCAACTTTTTTACTCACCTCTTTTTTCTTTTCAAGTACCATGTTTTCTCTTTTAAGTTTTAGGCCTTGTGGGAAGACCCGATCTTAAAAGGAAAATAAAGAGTCTATTAAGGACACGATTTATATGCTCGTGTATAAAGTAGGGCTTTGGGCCCATGAAAGGTCCAACTTTCTTCATTAAAGGGTTAATTACATGATTGCATCTGAATTTTGTAGACAATAACAATAAGGTGCATCAATTTTAGTTTTTTTTTCTAGTATCAACATCTTAACTTTTTTCAAGTTATCTTCCGTTACATAACTTACGTGAACACAAGTAAAAACATATCTAGATGCTTCTTGTAGTCATGATCTTTCGGTTTAAGAGGTTTATTTTTGTATTTCAAATTGTGTTCAAGTGTGTTTTAAATTTATGTTTAACTTGAAAAAATATTAAATTAATGTTTTTCAATGATTTTAATGTGTTAATTAAAAAAATATATTTTAATTTATTTTCAAGCAAAAAACACTTTTAAATAATATTTTACACTATAATATCAAACACACACTAAGTTTAGAAACCCAAACCTATACTATTTTAATGATAGGTTTGGGTTAGACCTGCATGAACCCACAATCTATTCTACTCACACCATGCAAGTTTATATGATTTATGGATCACTATTTAAATGAACAACATCTACAAGCAATATCTTAAATGGCTATTTCCTTCTTTTCTGTAATGATTTAATAAGGCAAGGGTTTCTGCTAAAACCATTATTGTTGGATTGATTGTCAGAGTGATCTCACTCTTCAACACATTAACAACCTTGAAATCAACTATCTATTCTGTTGATGGGAATAGAAATAAACCATAAATCCCTATAGCTAGAATTCTTAAACAAACAACACTTTCCTTGTTATGCAGTTTATTTTTTAACATGGAATCTAAAAGGCTCCAAAACCACCCCTAATTAGTATCACTTGTTCATATGTTTTCTTACCATCTTGCGGTCTATCTGAGTAATATAGGCATGATTGTATAAAGCTTGCTATCTTAGAGTGTAGAAGTACACCATATTTGATTTTGGACAACTTAATAAAGAGTTATACTCTTAGATAATGAGAGTCATGTCTACAACATTATATGTAAAACACTTGTACTTTAAGTCCTAAAACTAACCATTGGCTTTACCCGATAAAACCTATACTAAGCTTCAGCTATACTAGGAAAAAACTTCGAACGGAACTAACTGCTACATGATTTGATTAGTCTTTCGCCCCTATATCCAAGTCAGACGAACAATTTGCACGTCAGTATCCATGTGGGCCTCCACTACAGTTTCTCTGGTTTCACCCTATTCATGCATAATTCACCATCTTTCAAGTTCCAATAGACATGCTCTCACTTGAACCTTTCTCATAAGATCAAGGTCGATCAATAGTGCAACCCTTAAAGGGATCCTGCTAGTTAGCTTCATTGTGCCTTACGGGTTTACATGCTTGTTGACTCACACACATTTCAGATTCTTTGATTCGTGTTTCAAGATGGGACAAATAAAGAGCCTACGGGACAATACCTGGAGTGTGCATGTGCCGAGGCACGCCGTGATGGTGCACGCTACAATCAATGATTGTAACAATGGCATCTTTATGGGCATTTTAAAGGCCCAGGCTTGGGCCGCCACCGCAATTTGTATCGGTCCACGCCTCGAGCTAATTGGCAGACTGGCTATCAACGTTCCATATCTAGTTGGCGACTCTAAACCTTTTTAACTTATAAAGAACAAGAATTTTTTATTCTTTACGCCCACACCAAATATCTTGATTCAAGAGAATAATCATTGTGATGTCATATACATGATACATTAACATTGAAATAATTATTTAAAGCAAAAGAGAATATCTAATTTTCAAATAAATTTTATATAAACTTTAAAGAACTTTGGGTTTGTCTAACAATATCCTTAAAATTCTAAAAAAAAAAAAAAACATTTCCTGTTACGTATACATTATTTGGGAAAGACAACAGTTAAAACTGACAATGGCTACCTAAATGCTTCTCTTTGCCTCTGTATGTTTGTTCTAAAGTGTATTGAAACTAGAAATCCGTATTGCTTCTCATAGCCCTGCAAATGAAATTATGTCTAGAATTGAGGAAGCTACAAGGCCTCTGGGCTTTAACATCGATAGACGAAACTACAAGGTAATGGTTTCTACCCCCTGTTTTCTTTGGATCCCTCGATTTTTTGTAATATATATTATTTATTAATCAATTATTTAAAAAAAAAATTGATAGACTAAAACTTGACCAATTTTATTAAAATGAATATTTACATGTAGGGGTTTATTTGCAATGTTTTTAGTTTAGGGACTAAATTGTTCATACCATAAAATTGGAGGGTCCAAAAAATTCTAAAAAGGACTAAACTGTTATAAAAATAAATTTTAGTCCAGTTTATTTACTACCCGTGAGCACGTCAACTCCCATTTAGTAAGCTAAACTAAATTGGATGAGCCAAACATATTGGATTTCAAATATACTAATCTGATACTTGTTAGATTTGTGTTGTTTTGAGCTCAATACATGACGAAATGCAAATATATTAATTAAGACAGCTTGTTAGATCCACATTTAATTAAGCTCAACATATAACCGAGTTTAACATATTGTAAAACTCAATTTGTTATGGAGCGATTTCCTGTTTTTTTTTCTCTCTCTTTTTTTATTTTATTTTTTGTCTGTTAAGACTTCTCTTTCATGTACCCTCGATGCCTCACTAGTCATTAGCGAGCAAGAAGGTTTCTTGGATGTATGATTGTATTCTCTGCTGCTTTCAAAATAATTTCCGGGAACTGGTGGCATCAGCGTAATTGTGAAGCCTGAGATATTGTAGTGTCGATGAACCATATCTTAATTTGTATAGAAGCTTGGTTACAAATTGAGAGATGACGCGCTGGTAAATGCTTTTCTCCATGATGTAGCTAAAGGCTCACTGCAGCAAGTGATTATTTGAGCGGCTAACCAGAAACCAGTCGAATAATAAATTATTAATAATTATAATTAAAGAGACCCTTCCTGAGCCCAACGACTGAAACTCTCTCAACTTAATTGACATATTTCTGGCTGCCTCACCCATAATCATAACTACACACACAAACGCTTCTTTAGAGTAAAATGCAACAGTTTAGACAGAAAGGAGCAGATGGTAGATTTGTACATAAACTTATAGCCATAAAAGGAAAGAAAAAATGGTGGAAGCTCCAGGTAGGAACTTGAGAGAATGACGAGGAGAGAAATGCACAATCAAGAAAGAAAGGTAGCAGGAGAGGATGGGGGTAATTTGGGAGTGTAAAAATCAATAGATCTGCACAGTGAATATTTCTGTCGGTGGGCAGAGTTTATGGCATTTCAAGACTTGATTTTATTGTGTTATCAAACACCAACACGTACGGAACACGTGGTTACGTGAGAAATAGTTGTCATATTAGGAATATACATGTGTAGATTTTGTATCTTTTACTAAAAAGACGGCATTATTTTAAATTAAAATCTTAAATAAATGTGGAAGGAAACTTAGTGTTATGTGGGGTTGAAGGTCGGCCAAATAAGAAGAAAAAGGAAAATTAGATTTAATTGATTTGAATACTTATTTACTTTATGTATTTAATGTATGGTTAATGGTAATTCCTATAAATTGTGATTTTATTTTGCAAGTGTTATTTGAGATGAAGATATTGGGAATGAATTTCTTAACTGTAGTATTTTCGGAATTTAAAATTAAAAAGCTTTGTGTTTATATATATACACACACACTGGAAAGGTTGAGATTAGGGTAAATTGACAGCAAATTTAAAATGGATATGAATTGATGGTATGTAAAACAAAAGAATTAATGGAATAACTTGAAAATTTAAATGGGAGATAGGCTTGATTTAAACCATATATATATAAAAACATTAAAACATGGAACACATGGTTACATGCGAAATAGGTGGCGTATTAGGAATACTCATGTGTACATTTTTTTTTATATCTTTTATAAAAACAAAAACGCATTATTTTAGTTATATATATATATATATATATATAAAGAACATTTTATATATAAAAAGGGAGAACATTCGTGCGTAGATAAAAAGTTCCTGACATGAACAAGCCTACCTTTTAGATATTTAGGTACCATAGAATTCCATTTTTGTACTGATAGAATTCCCATTTATTATATTCAACTCTAGAATTGAAGGGCATGAGAATAATTAATTATTATCGTAGACTTATTCTTGCATATGTTATTATTGATGAGGTTAGAAACCTTCTAAGACATAATCTTTCATGTTGGTGACTAATATTAGAAGTTGTGGAGTGATTGTAATGGTTAAGAACTAGCAAATAATAATAATAATAATAATAATAATTCTTTGAAGGGTTATAGGGAACTTTGATCGATTCAAATTAAAAGGAGCTAAAATAAGCTATATGTATACTTGTGCAGCAATGGAATATTGAAAAAGAAGAAGCCTAGAAACACGACTACCCCTTGCCTAATTAAGGGATCCTACACTTTTTTATATATTTATGAGTCATAACAAGTTGCTTGAAGGTAAAGACATAATAATGAGCAAGTTGTTATGACTCATCAATATATAAAAAAAGTGTATAATCCCTTAGGCAAGGGGTATTAGTGTTTCTAGGCCTACATATCTATTTGTAATTTATTCGTGCTGCGCTGTGGGTCACATGATGATTTTTTGAATGGTATAATCTTAATGCCTATATTTTATATGTTTCAAGTTGTAGCATTATATTGTGAGATGATTTATATAAAACATCAAGCAAAAGTTATGTTTATCAAACACATGAGTACAAATTCAAAGAGATTATAAGCTTAGAATATATATATACATGTTGGAAGCAATACATGGATAGAGAAAGCAAGTTCACAGTTGATCAAACCAAATCATAAGCTATATATCTTAGCAATAGTTAGAAAAAAAAAAAACATTAAGATCTATGCATTGCTTAAGAACATTTGGAGTATTTTTATTTTTGCGTTTCAAAAACAGCTTTTGAAAAAAATTAAGATTTTTTTATTTTTTTTAAATTAATATTTTTTTATATTTTTATATCATTTTAATGTGCTAATATAAAAGAATAATTTAAAAAAATATATATTTTAATATATTTTAAAATAAAAATCATTTCAAAAAATAACCATAATTATATTTGAAAAGTTATTTTTTTCATTCACCCACCTTCTCAAGTATTGTTGGGGTACCTTACATTACTTGTCATAACATTGATAGTAAATGATCTTATAATTTGGTACACTTACTCATTAGATGCATCAATTTTTATTTTTATTTTTCTTTCAATTTTCATACACTGTTGAGAGAAAAGAAAAGCAAAACTTTTGGTGCTCTTCTTTTTCACATTTTCCACTCCAAGATCCAAACATGTTCTAAGATTGTATCATTATCAGATGTGTAATTCACAATGTGATTATTAGCTCTCTCACATGTATGGAATCTATATATATATATATATATATATATATAGAGAGAGAGAGAGAGAGAGAGAGGGAGAGAGAGAGAGAGGGAGAGAGAGAGGGTCATGTCGGTGATGCGTGAGGGACTATAAAATTTATAAGCGAATTACCAGGTAGCCCTGGTTATTGTCCGCGACGAAATAATCTATATAGTCCAAAGGCCACTTATGTCAATGCAGTCTTGTCAAGATTAATAACCGGTTGGATGAGCTTGCATTGGTAAACCGAGAAACTATATCCTTACAGGTATAAGGGGATGTTTACCGTGGTTATTTAAAATTTTATTAAAATAATATTTTTTTATTTTAAAAAAATTATTTTTAATATTAATATAAAAAATAATTTAAAATAAAAAAATTGGAATTTTTTCAAATATATTTTTGAAACACAAAAATAATAATACCCATAAATCTATCTTAAATGCTTAAAAACTTTATTTCATCTGAACCCAGTTAATTAGACCAAGCTCTTTGTGATAGGGAAACCGATCGTATTAATTGAAACTTAACTAATAAAAAAATTAAATGTATTTGAGTAGTGTTTGGAAGCACGAGACAAATATTATTTGTTAATTTTTTTTTAAAATTTTTTAAAATTAGTTTTTATATTTCTAAATTGTTTTGATATAAATATTATTTTAATATTTTTTAAAAATAAAAAACATATAGCACTGTAGGCAAGGAAAGAAATTGGATTACAAGTGAAAATATGTGTTTGATATGAAAGTCAAAGAGTTGAAATCTCGTGCCAAAGTGGCCCACGTATGCTAGCAGAGGAGATCTATTAAAAGTAAGCAGGTTTTAAAACGACAACGCGATATCAAACAACATCAAGTAAAACAAATTAAAAATTAACAAACTAGACAATGGGGCCCTGCCGCGCCTTTGTGTATTATTTTTTTGTAATTTAGCAGTTTTGCATCCATTCTCCAGCTTTGTTGTCCTTGACTTTAACTAATTTTCTCAATTGCAACAATTATTTTTATAATGCAGCATTATACTGACTAAATGTAACAAACTCAACAAAAAGCTGTACTTTTTTATATATATGTAATTAACAGACTTATCCAAATCAGTCCCTGGTTCTTCAAGAAATCTCCTATTCAATCCCTACATTTGCTTGACCGTGTTAGAGTTGTTAACAATAAACTACTGTTTTGATATTGTTTTTGATAATAATCCCTATTGTTTAAGAAAGTTTGTTTAGTTTAATCTATTCTCTAGCCACCACACCCTTAGTGTTTGTTATGGACGTGGGGTGCACTATTTGTATTTCAAGTTTCTTGTAAGACTATATATAGCCAACTTATTCTTTCAGATTAATAAGACAATACTTCTTTTATCTTGTTTATCCTTCATAAAAGACACTTGTTTTTATATTTGGTATCAGAGCTCATCACGGGGCCTAGTTAAATTAGAAGCAACTGTCTTCTACGTGTGTAGTAATTAAAATACCGTGGCAAAAAATTTTTTGTGCAGCCAACAGTTCTGAAATTTGATGGACATTATGATCATTGGGTGATGCTCATCGAAAATTTATTGTGTTCTAAAGAGTATTGGGGCTTAGTGGAGAATAGGGTTCCTGCATCAACACGTCTCATATATGCTTAGAGAAAAAGCATTGAAGAACAGACGTTGAAAGATTTAAAAGCAAATAACTATTTATTTTAAGCAATAGATCATTCAGTCCTTAAGACATTCCTCAACAAGGATTCCACAAAGAACATATAGGATTCGTTGAAGCAAAAATATCAAAGTACAACACGAGTAAAACGTGCTCACTTACAAGCTCTCCAGAAAGAGATTGAAATTCTTCACATGAAAACAGGAGAATCTGTGAATATTCATTTTGCTTGGACTTTTGCCATAACCAACAAGATGAAAGCAAATGGTGAGGATAAGGAAGATGTTGTTGTATTTGAAAAAAAATTAAGATCTATGACTGCAAAGTTCAATTATGTTGTATGCTCTATTGAGGAGTTGCAAAGTAACCTATTTGTGCATGAACAACGCATAAGCTCTCATGATGATGAAGAACAAGCTCTGCAGATTATTCATGGAAGTCAATATGGAGGAAGGGGTCGAAGTTATGGAAGTTCAAGAGGACAAGGCGACAAGTTTTTAACAAGGCCACAATGGAGTGTTATCATTGTCATAAACTAGGACACTTTCAATATGAATGTCCTGAGCAAAAGAATGAAGTTAACTATGTGGCAGCTGATGAGGAAATGTTGCTCATGGCTTATGTAAATGGTCAGAATATTAGTAGTAAGATTATGTGGTTTCTTGATTCAGGATGTAGCAACCACATGTATGGAAACAAAGACATTTTTTCAGACTTTGATGCAACTTTCAGGGAATTTGTGAAGCTAGGAAACGATTCAAGTATGGCAGTGATGGGAAAAGATAACATAAGGCTTAATATAAATGGAACTACTCAGATTATCACATAGGTATTCCATGTGCCAGAATTGAAGAATAATCTACTAAGCATTGGATAATTACAAGAAAAAGGGCTTGAACTTCTCATTCAACGTGGGAAGCTGAAGATTTATCATCTTGAACGTGGGTTAATCATGGAAACCATAATGTCCTCAAATAGAATGTTTATGATTGCTGCAACTCAAGCGTATGAGTCTACTTGTTTCAACACAATCACAGAAGATTCAATTCAACTTTGGCACTGTCGATATGGCCATTTGGGATTCATATGTTTGAAAACTCTCAAACACAAAGAGATGGTACACATTTTGCCAAACTTAAAAACTCCTATAAAGCTGTGCAAAGACTATTTGGTGGACAAACAACATAGAGATTATTTTCCACTAAAGAGTACATGGAGAGCCTCGCATATTCTTCAATTGGTGCATGCTGATATTTGCAGACCAATCCACCCACTTCAAACAGCAACAAAAGGTATCTAATTACCTTTATCGATGATTTTAGTCGTAAAATTTAGGTATATTTTTTGAATGAAAAGTTAGAAGCTTTTGTTAAGTTCAAGTTTTTTAAAAGCTTAGTCGAAAAAGCAGCAAGTTCCAACATCAAAGGTTTAGGCACTGATTGTGAAAGGGATTTTACATTAACAGAGTTCACTAATTTTTATGGTGAAAATGGCATACGACAACAGTTGACAACTGCATACACTCCATAACAGAATGTCGTTGCAAAAAGAAAGAAGAAAACCATTATGAATATGGCTTGTAGCATGCTTTCAGCAAAACACATGCCAAAGATGTTCTGGTCAGAAGCAATAAATTGGGTTGTGTATATCTTGAATCGAAGTCCTACACTTGCAGTGAAGGATGAAACTCCAAAAGAAGCATGAAGTGGCATCAAACCTTTAGTTGAGTATTTTAAAGTCTTTGGTTGCATTTTTCATGTTCATGTTTCTGAAAATAAAAGAACTAAGCTAGATGACAAAAGCATGAGTTGTATCTTACTTGGAGTTAGTGAAGAATCAAAGGCATATAGGTTATATGATATAATTTCTTAAAAGATTATAATGAGCAGAGACATTGTGTTTGAGGAAGACAAGTGCTGGGATTGGGACCAGAGTCATGAAGAGGAAATTATTGTTGATTTGGAATGGGGAGATGGTGAAGGTAACGAAACTATAGCTAACAACAATGAAGGAGCAAATGGTGCTGATCTTGCAGAACGATGCAAGGCATCACCAGTTTCTGTTGTAGTGATAAAAGAAAATGAAGGAGCAAATGGTGCTAATATTGCAGGAAGATGCAGAGCATCACCAATTTCTATTGCACTGACTGATGAAAACTTGTCCAGCTCAAATGAAGGAAGACGCCGAGCACCACCAGTTTGGATGAGAGACTATGTGAGTGAGGAAGGTCTTTTTGAGGATGATGAAATAACATCAAATTTTATCTCCCTTTCAGCTAATGATCCAATATGTTATAACGATGCTGTGAAAGATGAAAAATGGCGAAAAGCTATGGATGTCAAAATGGAATCAATCAAAAAGAATAAGCGTGGGAGCTAATGATGTTACCTGCTGGAGGAAAAGAAATTGGAGTAAAATGGGTATATAAAATGAAGTTCAATGAGAACAAAGAAATAGATAAACACAAGGCATGATTAGTAGCAAAAAGGTATTCGTAGAAGCATGGAATAAACTACACTAAGGTTTTTTCACTTGTGGCATGGTTAGACACAATTCGCTTGATAATTGCTCTTGCAACTTAAAAGAACTGGATCATTTACCAGCTAGATGTAAAATCAGCATTCTTACACGGTGAACTGAGTGAGGTAGTCTTTGTGGAACAACCTTGTGGATATGTTGGAAAAGGTCATGAAAAAATGATATACAAGCTGAAAAAGGCATTATACAGACTCAAGCAAGCTCCACGAGCTTGGTATAGCCATATAGATTCTTATTTTATGAAGGAGGGTTTTGAAAGATGTCACTATGAACATACCTTATTCATAAAAAACACAGCAGGAGGTAAAATTCTGATCATATGTCTTTATGTTGATGATCTTATATTTACAGGGAATGATGAGACTATGTTTGCTAAATTTAAAAGCTTAATAATGTGTGAATTTGATATGTTTGATCTTCGAAAGATGATATTTTTTTTCTTGGTATTGAGGTGCTGTAAAGGGCTGATTGAATATTTATTAACCAAAAATAGTATGCACTGGAAATATTGAAGAGGTTTGAAATGGATCAAAGCAAACCAGTCCATAATTCCATTATCCCTGGTTATAAACTCTTAAAAGATGAGGGTGGAGTGACAGTTGACAACACTCTTTACAAACAAGTTGTAGGGAATTTACTGTATTTAATAGATCAATCATATCCAAAGCGAGTCTAGTATTATTTACTGTGATAACAATTTAACAATTAAGTTTTTAAAAAATCATGTAATGCATGGACAGAGTAAACATATAGATATTCGCTTTCATTTTCTCCGTGAACTCATAAAGGCAAGCACTGTGACTCGAGTCCACTGTGGTACTGAAGATCAAGTAGCAAATGTTATAATAAAGCTATTAAAGCTGGATGCATTTTTGAAGTTGCGTATTGTTGGGAGATTGTTCAAAGTTAGATGTAAACCAATTAGCAAAGTTAGATGTAAACCAATTGCTAAGTAACAATTAGTTTACAGGAGGATGTTAAAGTTGTTAACAGTAAACCACTATTTTGATATTCTTTTTTATAATAATCCCTATTGTTTAGGGAAGTTTGTTAGGGATGTTGGCTGCAATATTTGCATTTCAAGTTTCTTGTAAGGTTATATATAACCAACTCATTATTTCAGTTTAATAAGACAGTTCTTCTTCTATCCTTCACAAAAGACACTAGTTTTTACCGACCAGACAACATCCACGGGAGAGAAGGGATTGGAAAGAAAAAGAACATTGTGACACAATTGTTGTCGCTACGCAAACTCCTAGCTCAAATCTAATTCTTCGTTACTGAAGTTCTAGTTGCACACCTTATTAGCACACAGCCGCACGACCACATGCCAATGATACGCGGCACGCATCTAGTTTTTCATAGCAATGATTACGGGCACACCGCACATGCCATGCCAATACGACGCCGCGCAACTACCTCCTGGCATTCCATGGCGTATACAGAAATTCTCCATTACATAGCTGTCCGGCACTTGTCTCACCAATTGCTAGTGCGGCGCTATTCTATTTAACCAATTAATAATATGTGCAGCAACCAACCATTTGAATTTCATTTTTTATTACGCAATTTCCCGTGACCGATATATATAAATATCTTAAACTATTAGTTAATAATATATAACAAGCCATGTTACAATACCTCACATAACAGTTACAATATTCACTATCCTACATTTTTTTATTTTATCTTTATTAACTTAATTATATTCAAATCGTAGAGTCTTCTGAGAAACTGGATTGACGAGAACATCTTTTTAATAGCAATACCTCTTAGACATAATATCCCCTGAAATCTCTAGAAACTTAGTAATCTTTGAGCAACCAATTAGAACAAGGACTTTCAACTTGCCAGCAATTGATTGTGGAACTTCTTTGATTGAAGTTCCCCAAAAACGTAAGTTTTTTATATTTGGTGAAATCGTTGGATACGTGGTCAAATTTAGGCACCGACCTATAGAAAGTTTTCTGAGAACCTTTGAATCAAGCATGGGAAAACTTCAAAGATTATAGCAATCAAAGAGATGAAGTTTTTATTACGCAATTTCACGTTATTAAAAGCAATTTCACGTTATCAAATCTAGACATAATACTAGATGGTTTTGTTTATTACGATAAGAAACTTGTTTTGCGTGAGGCAGGAGGGCAGCTAAAAAACAAATTAATTCAAACCCATCATACCAGTTATGAAAAACCTCATATTTTAATTTGAAGTTTTTCCAACTTTGTCAGAACTCAAGCTCTTGCGAACAGATCAGAATAATCGAGCGCACAACCACGAAGACGGTTGGCACGAACTAGGCCTTTGAAGCTAATGGGTTAGGATAATCATGATAAACGAGAAACTCATAGCAGAATAAGAAAAAGAACATTGAAAATGAAGATCAAGCCCTGCATTGAAAACGCACAATGCACCCCACTGCCTTAAAAAATCTTCTGATATGGCAGGACGGGGGAAATGTTGCGTGTGAAAACGAGTTGGCTTCACACATGGTAAGCACTAGCTATAGTGCAGCACCTCAGGAAAAAAAAAACCTATTTCAAAGGCTGCAGCCTCCAAGAGAGGAGAGATGGAACACCTCTCCTTCGAGGTGTGTGACAGGTGGAGATAATATGATTCGAGTGAAGTTAGTTCGAAACCCCGTGTACACTTTAGGATTTCCTGTTAAGACAATTAATCCGACCCCCTTGTCACGAGGGTGCATTCACTTATCACAGATTGACATAGTCGTGCTTTCCAATTTTACTTTCTTGTCTTTCCTTCAATGATAATATAGAACAGATCTTGTCTGTCTTCTATCCCAATAAAAAATAAGGATCCCATTTCCATTTTCTCACGCGCAATACACATGTGTGTGTGTTAAAATCAGGCGGGTTAAAATTAAATTAAATTAGTTCTCTTAACTTGAAAGCATCCTGACTAGCATCTTTCTTTTCTTTGGCACAAACCCTATACGCTCTATATATAGGTGTCCACAGATCATCATTAAAAGCAAGCAGCTCTATATTTTGTGAAAGTAAAATTATCAAAAAAAAAAACTCTTCTCAACCAAGCCATTGTCAATACTCAAGAAAATGGAAATATTCCAGCGAGTTCTCCTATCAGCCAGCTGTCTCCTATTGGCGGTCTTTATGGTGGGTTGCAGCCCCCCGGAGAACCACATCAAATGCTCATCGACAAACACAAACTGCACCATCACAAACTCGTATGGCACTTTCCCTGATCGCAGCATATGTCAAGCAGCAAACGTGGCATACCCCGCCACGGAAGAGGAGCTGATTTCAATAGTAGCGGCAGCGACCAGGGCCGAAAGAAAGGTGAAGGTGGCAACTCGTTATTCTCATAGCATCCCCAAACTAGTTTGCCCTGATGGCCAAAATGGATTGCTTATAAGCACCGATTACCTCAATCGGACACTGGAAATTGACGTTCAATCGATGACAATGACCGTAGAAAGTGGAGTCACTCTGAGACAGCTTATCAACGAGGCTGCCAAGGCCGGCCTTGCATTGCCTTACTCGCCATATTGGTGGGGCTTGACCATTGGTGGCCTCTTGAGCACGGGTGCGCACGGCAGCACATTGTGGGGAAAAGGGAGTGCAATTCATGATTATGTGGTGGCACTAACAATTATTAGCCCTGGAGGACCGGAAGATGGCTACGCTAAGGTCCGGAGCCTCGACGAGAGTAATAGTACTGAGCTTAATGCTGCCAAGGTCTCGCTTGGAGTTCTTGGAGTTATTTCGAAGGTACGTATGCTGTCACTATCTCCTCTCTCTCTTTTTCCCCTTTCCTCCTGTCCTTTTTTCGGTTCGAAGGCTGGCTTCACTACAGTGGGGTTACATTAGTGTCCCTTTGGATAGTTGTAATGCAAAAACGATTCGGCATAATTAACTACTACCTTATATACATTTTAATGATAATATCCTAAAATTATACTAGTTATCTAATAAATTAATTAATCTGTGTAATTCCAATAAAGTTGTCTAAATATCAAAACTAATAATAATAAAAAGATATGCAAAGATTACGATACTGTGATTAGGACAAGAGTTAAACAATATTTAGCTTTTAGCGTCAAGAAAATCAATGAGATTACTTGATAATAATTGAAATCGAAATGAGATTAAAAAAGTAACTCAACATAAGCATGCATGTAAAATATGATAATTACAACGTCGTCCCACTCTTTCCACCGTTGGATTGCATTTCAAGTTTAATTACTTCAAGTTAATATAATTGGTTTCCTTTTTTTCGTTGTCGGATTGCATTTCAAGTGAATTAATTTGGTTCCCTAAGAAAAGGACACAAGTGGAATTTAATCTAAGTAACACACAGAGAACCGTACATCATTAACACACATAGCGTAGAGGAAGAGGCGCAGAGGTCTTCTGTTTTTCTCGGTGGAAATCGACCATAGAGAAAGGACACTCCTTTGTTTGGTGGGAAGAGAAAAAATAATGGTTATTCCATCGTATAAAAACTTAATTATTAAGCATGTTTTTAACCCTTTTTTTTTTGTTTGGTAGGAATAGAAAATAGAATTGTTATTCCATCATATAAAAACTTAATTATTAAGTATGTTACTTGATTTTTTATTTTTATTTTTATTTTTTTAAAATAGAAAATAGAATTGTTTACTTGATGTTATTAGGACAATTTTGGTAACTCTTGCCTTCTATCCAGCAAGTGGTTTAAGGTCATTGAATAGAGTTCTCAGGAATATAACAAATTAAATTCTAAGAAAAATGCTAATTTACGAGTATTTCACCGCGACGATCGATGCTTCTTTTCTTTTTCTTTTTTTAATTATGCTTGATCACGCTTTATAATAAAGAAAGAATTGGTTTTTTTAACATACTATATAAGTACACTGCCATGTGATATGGCTTAGTGTAAGTAATTAAATAATGAAATATTGGAAGTGATGCTAAACCATTAGTTTATCTACCAAATAAATTTTATAATTTTATAATAAAGCTCGACCAACAATTTGCCGACTCTGTAACCAGAAAAATAAAAAACGATTTGCCGGCCTCTTAATCTATAGAAAAATATATATAGAAAGAGCATGAAATAATTAATGGATTAATTACTTGTATGCTTGGCGCACAACCACTAATGCTTTTCAATACCATTAATATATAATCCCACATGCTTTGAGGTGTAGAAACATATTTTTTGTTTATACTAAATTATTGTACCATGTCCATCGGAGTGGACAATTATATAAAGCTAGTGGTTATTATTGTGATTAAATTAATTTTTAAAAAGTATTAATTTTTGTTAAAAAATACAATTTTATCATAAAAATAATCACATTCTGAATGATAGAATTACCTCCTTGTAGATTATTAAATTAATTGAAGATGGAAATGTATATTTATTCATCCCAAGATGATAATTAATTCCAAGTCTTATTATTAATCCTTTAATGACATGGCATAAACATTCCAACTATTAATCTCAAAGATATCTTAAATTAAACTTTGGTTCGGCTTTGTCAGGTTACTCTGCAACTGCAACCCCTCTTTAAAAGATCCATTTCCTACGTGGTGAAGGAAGATGCTGACCTGGGAGATCAAGTGGCTAGCTTTGGGAGACAACATGAGTTTGCAGACATAACGTGGTATCCTAGTCAAGGCAAGGCAATCTATCGAATTGATGATCGGATTTCTTCTAATACCTCCGGCAATGGCCTATACGACTACATCCCCTTCCGCTCTACTCTTTCTCTCGGATTGGCCGCCGTTAGAGCTACAGGTTTGCTACTATACTGTAAATATAAAGAAAATATGTGTTCCCTATACACAAATCGATCCCTCAAACTTTTTCTGTGTCGAGCAGCTGCATTGCCATATGAGTAATATTTTTTCCCTTTTGATTTCGTTATTAGAGGACGCTCAAGAATCCTTGAAAGACCCTGATGGGAAGTGCGCCAGTGCAAAACTAATTACATCCACCCTCAAGAACTTGGCTTACGGACTAACCAACAATGGTACTTTAGTTTCCAGCTAAGTAATTTATGTTCATATTTCTGCGACTAAATTGTTGTGATTGTAGACTTCGATTGATTTTCAGGAATACTTTTCACGGGCTATCCTATAATTGGGTACCACAATCGCCTACAGTCGTCAGGAACTTGTCTTGATAGCCCTGAAGATGCATTGATCACGGCATGTCCATGGGATTCAAGAATTAAGGGCGAGTATTTTTTCCAAGCCACGTTCAGTATCAGCCTGTCAGTTGTGAAGAGCTTCATCCAAGATGTGCAAAACCTCGTCAAACTGGATCCTAGAGCATTATGTGGCCTCGAACAATACAATGGTATCCTCATGCGCTATGTGAAGGCCTCAAGTGCGTACTTGGGCAAGGAAGATGATGCTTTGGATTTTGATATTACATTCTATCGAAACAAAGACCCCGCGAAACCTAGACTTTATGAAGACATACTTGAAGAGATTGAGCAGCTCGCAGTGTTTAAGTACGGAGGTTTGCCACATTGGGGAAAGAATAGAAACCTAGTGTTCACCGGTGCACTCAAGAAATACAAAAATGCTGGAGCATTTCTGAGGGTAAAGGAGATGTATGATCCACAGGGGCTCTTTTCCAACGAGTGGACAGACCAAGTCCTTGGACTGAAAGGAGATGTGAACATAATAAAAGAGGGCTGTGCACTGGAAGGATTGTGTATATGCTCACAGGACATTCACTGCGCACCAAGCAAGGGCTATCTCTGTAGACCAGGGAAAATTTATCAAGAAGCAAGGGTTTGCGCGCATGTTTAGCACTCCGGAGCAGTAACGATGAGAGGCTATGGGTCTGTCACCGGCGGATGGATTGATGGTTCTCTAAACTCAAAATCAAGAGCTACTGAACACCGGTACACCGTCACAGCCTTACGTTTGACTGCTACTTTACCGTGAACATGCACCACCAGTGTTGGGATTGATTGTAACAAAATGGTATAGTTTAATTTTTATACGACCACAGTTTATGTTGCATACAAGTTTAAAATTATATTATATGTAAATTTAATATAAGAAATTCAATCAAACAAATTTGTTATGAACTTATGGGATTTAAATATTGTCTATGAAATTTTAGTTAATTTTTTTTTTATTAAATTGAGCCCTAATATATTATTTAAACTCGAATCCACTTAGTAATGCTTTTGATGGGGTATGAGCTTGAGAGACCCAACCCAAAATATTTTAATGATTGGTTTGGGTTAAGCCTGTTAGAACCCGCTCTCATTGTTTGGACTCAGACTAGCCTTGATGTGAGAAGATCCAGGATTTCTTAAAGTTTATAAGAATCTCTATAATTTAAATTAAGCTTAGAAGAAAATTTGTAGAGGCAAAACTCTTATTTTCTTATTAAATTTATCTTCGGATGAAAACTTAATTTTTTTATTAGTAGCATGCCTTTTCAAATAAAAAAACTTACTTATAATCTAAATGAAGTTTCAAACAAAAATAATAAAGATAATGTCTTCAATATTTTTATGTTATTATATGAAACAAATCAAAGAATAATTAATTCATGAAAACGATATAAAAGAAGATAACAACAACAATAATTAATTCTCTTATATGATTTATTCCATATTAATACCATATATAATTATTAAAAACTTATTACATATATAACCATAAAAAACTCTAATCTTATTTTTAAAAATATAATATAATAGGATATTAAAAAAAACTAGCACTTTAATTACAATTTCAATAAGAATTTATTTGAAATAAAAAAAATAAAAAATCTAATCTCATTTTTTAAAATATAATATAATAGGATATTAAAAAAAAACTAGCACTTTAATTACAATTTCAATAAGAATTTATTTGAAAAAAAAAAATTCGCTTACTTGGCCTCAAAAGAAAAAATCTCGAACATGTTTGGCCTAAACCAAACCTGCATGCTTGGCACATTTTTTTATATTTAATGGAAGATGTGTCATGCACTCCATACATATATAAAAAGAAAATCAAAGGAAATGATGTGTTGTTTGTTATAATATTTTTCCTCAAAACTTAATTTTTAACATGTTTTAACTAAAAAACACTCCTAAAACATCTTAGAAACTTAAATTATTTCATTTCTAACTCCAAAATATTTTAAAATTATTCTAAAAACTAAAAATTAAATTAAATTCAAAAAACTTTTTTTCGAACACTAATTTTTTTTTTCTAACATGGTTGATGAGAAAAACAATCACTATTAAACTCTCTACTTCAAGAAAAAAACAACACTATTACCAAAATTGAATTTTTTTTTTTAATGATTGAAATGTGATTAGTATAATTCCTTCTCTCTCTTCTCCATTTATAACAACTTTATCTCTTATATATCATAACTTAAGGGATGAAACACAATAAAAAATAAGTTTGAGAGCTAAAATAAAAAACAATAAAACTTCAAGGGATCAAATTGAAAATCAAACTTAATCACCAAAGTTATTTATTTTTCCAAGCACTATTCCCTACATTATTATACACATACACAGTGCATATGGGTGTGGGGACAACAAAACACCTCTTTATTTTTATAATTATAATGCTCCATGTTACTGTTTTTGATAAAAACCTAGAGAAATAATTTATAATTAGCATCCAAATCTCCTACAATTGCACAAAATGTTATCCTGACTGGATTAATTTTAATTTTAGTAAGTTCATAGGATACAATAGCTATTACAAGATATTAAGACACTGTTTTAATATTTTTGATATCATGATAGAATTTGATTTTAAAAAATGATGCTTATAATCAATAAACATGCTTTTGTTTACACAATTAAAAAATGCATTGATCATGAAATTAAGTTTAGGTTCAAGAAATGCATTTTTCTTTAATGGTTTGATTTTTTTGTTTTCTTTTTACAAATGTTTATTGTTATAATAATTTAATTAAATAAAAAATAAAATTTTAAAAAATCATTAAACCCCATCAAGTCATAATTTAGATTAAATGTTAAACTTATTAACTTAATTTTATACATATTATTTTAAAATCCAAACCAATAAAAAAGGCCGAATAAAGGAGTCACCCTCTTAATTCAAACTGCTTGACTTATCTTAATAACATAATTACCGTGGGATTGTGGTTCAAGCGAATACATTCAACTGTAATTAAAAAACAAAACAAAACAATTTTTATGAGCATTTAGATTAGCCGCATCCCAGACCCAGTCACGTGCAATAATGCTCGGAGGGTATTATAGTCTTCTCATGAGAGAAATTCCGCGAAGCCAGATGGCGTGTCATGAATTGGGACGCATCTTCACTGTTATTAGAGTACTCCGTCACAGCAGATAAAAAGCTGTTTCCAAATTACGGTGGCGAGAGAGAGTGTCATCCACTCTCATTGATTTCCTCGGATAACTACCGCGAAGAAGGAAATAAACAGGGAGAAACAGAGAGGGAAAAAAGCAGTCACTGGTACGTTGCTAATGTTTATTCCTTTTATCTAATTCTCTCTCTCTCTCTCTCTGCCGCAGATATTGTTTCTTTTGTTCAACGCTTCGCTCGAATTCGACGTTTTTTTTTAAGGTTTTTTTCTCATTGATTTGGAATCTGCTAGGTTTTATCTTTAATTTCAATTTAGGGTTTGGCTGATTTAGTCCAAGTCAATTTTTAGATTTGCACTAAGTAGGGTTTAGGGTTTAATTGCTATCCTCATTGTCGTTCTAAAGTCTTGCTATTTCTCTTTGATTTCTGGCTGTTTTGGGGATTGTTTTCGTCACCAGAGTAAGATTTTTGAACTGGGTATATGTTTTGGTGTGTGAAATTTTTTGAACCACCCTTGAAATGTTGACCAAGTTGAGATGGAATAAGACTTAGTTTATCTGTACTGATTTAAAAGTTTGCTTATTTAGTTTGTGTTTGGATTCAAAATCTTGTACAGTTCCTAATAAAAGAAAAGTGCAGATTTTAACTTAAATTCAGCCAAGCAATGGCAATGCTACCTATGGAATCTGAGTGGTTTTTCTGTTCCTGTTTTTGTCTTTGTCAGGATCGATTGCAAAGGACAATTGGGTTTTTTTATTTCATTTTCCCTTTCTTCTTTGGTTGCTAGTTGAACTTGGAGCAAGACAACTATAGTTGTGCTGTCCATCACACTCCACAAACACTATACACACTCCACAAACAATATAACATGCTCTGCAAATACTTAACTACTCCATGGGTGCTATAACCACCTCCAAAAATGCTATAACCACTCCACAAATGTTAAAACATGCTCTAGCGACCACAAATACTATAACAAATTCTTTTTATTGCTAGTCGTTTGGCCCTACATTTCTGTAGCTTCCCAGCTCTATTCTGGACATGGAGGGTTTTTCCAACACTGCATGTCACTCTCACATTCCCATTTGGAACCAGCCCATATCAATTTTTGTGCATTATGCACATTCTTGCAGGTTCCACACGTTTTCCATGATGATTACTTAAACTTGCAGTTAATTTAGGGGCAATTTAACTGCAGTTGTTAGATTATAAGACCTGGTGTGTGAAAAAGTCATGGCAGAGGGCACAGAAATTGAGGAACGAGTGGATCTTGAAGAAGACAATTATATGGAAGAGATAGACGATGATGTTCAAGATCAACTAGATGAGGATGGAGAAGATGATGCTGGAGATGCACATGCTGAAGAAAATGTTGAAGAGGAGTATGAGGACTCAAAGCCTGAGGTCCGTCAGAAAGATCAATCTCCAGAAGCAGATAGAAGCCTTCCCAACGCTGAACCTGTGGAGGATGAACAAAAGCCCACTGCTTCAGTTAAAAAAGAGGAAAAGGATAAGCATGCTCAACTACTTTCTCTTCCTCCTCACGGTTCTGAAGTTTTCATTGGTGGACTTCCGAAGGATGTTATCGAAGATGAATTGAGGGATCTTTGTGAGACGATAGGCGAAATTTTTGAGGTCATAATTTTTTGATTTGTACACAAGATATATTGGTGTTTTTGTTTTGGCATTTTTAATGTGGATTTATCTTAACATGTTTCAGATAAGGCTAATGAAAGATAAAGACACTGGTGAAAGCAAGGGTTTTGCTTTTGTAGCATTCAAATCAAAGGATGTTGCTCGAAAAGCCACTGAAGAGCTTCGTAGTAAAGACTACAAGGTAGTCATAATTCGGTGCAGTAATTCGCTTGCATGATGTCCTTAATCTTTGTTTTCATTTTTTTTTTTAATTTTAAACTAAATTTGTAGCCTTGCCTGCAGGGAAAAACCTTAAGGTGTTCAATATCTGAAACAAAAAATAGATTGTTTATTGGTAATGTTCCAAAGAACTTGACAGAGGATGAGTTTAGAAAAATCATTGAAGAGGTTGGTCCCGGGATGGAAGTTCTTGAGCTCATAAAGGTGGAATTGGAGCTGAACAGTTCTCTCATCTCTCAAGTAGATATGACTGCTTGCCTTGCTAATGCTATTTTCCTCTTAATTTCAGGATCCTCAAACTCCAACACGCAACCGTGGTTTTGCTTTTATATTGTATTACAATAATGCTTGTGCTGATTATTCAAGGCAGAAAATGTTAAATGCTAATTTTAAGCTTGATGGTCATACCCCCACTGTTAGCTGGGCTGATCCAAAGGGCATGCCTCCTGATCATTCTCCTGCTGCTGCTGGCCAGGTAAATGCCAGAGGTAGTTGGAAGAAGCCGAGTCCTTAGATGTTCAAAATTTTATCTTTTGTTTACTAAAATGGCTATCGCTAAGTAATTTATTGAAGTCCTTGTCCTGTCTTGCTAAATAATTTATGCATCTATCTCTCAAAAGTGCAATACAAATGAGGATAATAGGAACTCGTAAAACTTGTATGCAAGAGTCCACTCATGCTTACCTTGCTTTTTACATTTGGAGGATTCTTTATACTCCTGTCCTGCATTATCTGTCTTTTTTTATCCTAAAATTTTTTTCTTCTTTTGTAAACTAGATCTTTTTATGTCGAACTTGCTGAAGGAAGGTAAGGGGATCTCTTTGCTAACTCTATGAAAATTATTGACATTGGATCTATGAGATTAATCAATAGTTGAGTGAAAAAAGTTAAAGAGAAGTTAGATATGCTAACATTTATTGTCAATAATAACAGTTGATCTTATTCTATTTGGGTTTTATATTTGAATCTGCGTGGATTACAATAACGAGGCATGAATCAATGGATGCTCTTGGTGATCAGTCTGTGTTTCTGAGTAGCTTGCTTGAAATGTGGCAACTAGTTGGAGAGTTTCTACTTTGGATATTTCAGCATGTGACCTAGGAATGGAATTTTGCATGTGGTCAATTCTGCGGGTGTTGATTTGTGTAAACTATTAACATAATGCTTTGGTTTTTGAAATTCATTTTTGCTACCATGATGTTGCATACTTAACAATGCTCTGTAATGCTAGTGTTCCAAAAAAGTGGATTTTTCCATGCTGAAACTCTACTTGTTTGTAAGAGTCCTTGTTCAATGATTTTGTTTTTTGCTGAAATAGAACGACTTTAAATTGGAAGAACTAAGAGATATATAAAGTTGTTTGTTGCTGTTTAGCTGGAGTAAATAAGTCTTAATCTTTATCTCTGGAAGAGAGAGGATTTTCCTTTTTGTTTCTCTTTTTTTGGCTTTCCTGTGTATACAATAATTTGACCTGTTACTGTTACAATGTGTATCTGTTTTGAATTCCCAGGTTAAGGCTCTGTATGTGAAAAACATACCTGAGAACACCTCCACTGAGAAACTGAAGGAACTATTCCAGCGCCATGGGGATGTGACTAAAGTTGTTACGCCACCTGGAAAAGCTGGAAAACGAGATTTTGGGTTCATTCACTATGCTGAAAGGTCAAGTGCATTGAAGGCAGTCAGAGATACAGAGAAATATGAAATCAATGGTAATTTTTATGCCAATCTATTTGAACATGTATGGATGAGGGGTCAATCCCTGGTTAATTAATTAAGATTCTGCTAAAACAGTTCATTGAGTGTCATATGTCTGATACATACATTGATTAGCAGGTTATATAACTTGAAGTCATATGCCAATTATCTTTGCAGAGGGTTATGCCCTTGGCCTTTTATGAGCATTACAATTTTCATCTTAGTTTGCAATAAAGCACAGCTGTCATGTTTTTTCCTTTTTTTTTTTTTTTACCATAAAAAATGAAGAATTATGGTGGATTCTTTTCAATGGAAATCATAACTTACCCCTGGGTTAGGCCACCTCACATCTTGCATCATGGCACCTGGTCCATTGATTTGTTTTCTCATCTTTTTTATTCACATTACATGGACAGATTTTCTCAAAGAAATGTTTAGACCTGCCAGAAAATAGCATAATAAATTCTTTCTGGCTGTTTGAGTTCGAAGTAAAAGTGATTACATAAATCAACTTTGCAGGGGATTCAAAGTCAGTTTCTAAACCATAAGTTGGTATGGTAAAATGTGGTCTGATCACAAGAAAAAAAGCACCATTTGCCTTTTCTCAGCTTGCTGATTAGCATGTGTAAGATTTTGCATAAGACTTTTGTTTAGAGGTTCCTCATAGTGTCAGGGAGCAAAATCTTGTAGTCCCATTCCACATTTGTTGGTGGTTAGCAGATTTTGTGTTGCTATTGGTCATGTGGTGAAGGATTTAGGAGACGTGGAAGAGGGTGGGGTTTAAATTGGCTTTAAACAGGTCAGAATCAGGTGAATTAGACTTTCCTTGAAAGATCTTGGAGTCTAATGGAGGAAGTGCATGAGAATAAGATTTTCTTTCCCTGGCATCCCCCCTTCCCGCCCCACCCGGTAATTGTGGATGGGATTCTTGTGGTTCTTTTTTGTGTTTGATGGGTATTCATTATATCTCGTTGCCCCCTTGTCTTTACAATAGTGGTGGATGTCCACAGCAGGATGATTAATATATTTTTACAAAAAAGTTGATTGAGAACATTGTGTTTGGGGTCCGAGGATGCTTATAGATGATACAATTCTTTTCTTGGGTGATGATGGGATAGGTAAGGTTCTGGCATCTTATCTTTACTGCATAATTTGTAAAGGTGCCTATGCTGTAGATTAATAGGATTAATAGTGTTGCTTAGAGATTTACTTAGAATTGGGCATGTGTCATTTGGATTGGCATTTGAAATATTTTATAGTTCCTCTTGATGGAAGTCCTATCTGTCCAAGATCCTAATTGGTTTGATGAACAGGATTGTGCCTTCTCTCCCTCCCTCTGGAAAGAAGGCTGTTCTTCATTCATGCTTGTCTAGCATTTCCTGGCAGTTTTCATCTCTCTTTAAATCCTTATTCTATTTCTTTTTGCATTTGGATTGGTAACACTGATGTCAAAATTTCCTTTTGACTGAAAGGAGATATGTTGCGATGACAAAACATATGGGGTTTTGGGATTTCTTCACTTGATTCAAAAAATAATTCCAGTGAGGAGGTGTTGACAACAATTTCATGAAAATCAGATTCTATATGGCACAAGTATGTATCCTTGAGTACAGGCTTTTGTCAGGTGGTTGAGATGGAAATGTTGCAATACCTGTTGACCCGTTGAACAGTATTTTTTGGGCCCTCAGAAATTAATTATACAGCCCTTCTCTCTTTAAATATAAAATTCATAATGATTCCTGCTTCATTTCTGGGACGACCCTTGTCTCTACAATGTGTACATTTCACCTATTTCTAGTTTTCTTTCCATGAAGGGTTTTGATTTCAATTAGAATATGGGTTATTTGAAGAACTGTAATGACAGTGAAACTGAAGATCATTTGTTAATCACTGTTATGCTTGTTCATACTATGCAAGGTCTGATAGCAGATACTGTTCCTTGCAGAGTTTGGGGGACTTTTTTTTAACATCATTTCTTTCTCATCTCTTCCCAAATCCCAAACACATTTAATTTTCTCTAGCAATTTAGATTTGGAAAGTAAAGGTGTCCTCCAAAGTTGACCTTGATCCAGATGGTGCCTAACAAGATCTATTGCAAATTAGGAAGCTACCAAAGGCTTGCAAATTAGGATGTCTTTCAAGGCCTTGTTGTCTAACGCATGCTGTGTCATAAAGTGTGAAGATTTAGAAACAGTTATTATGTCGTTCAGTTATGGATATGTTGAATTCATTGCTTTTGGCTGCCAACGTGCGGGTGGCCCTGCTAAGATTTAGGACATGTGTATGATGTCTAGGATAGCAACAAGTCATGGAGGTTTGTAATCATGTGTTGCACCGCTCTTTGGATCATTGATGTCTCTTATAAGTGAATTTTAGAAGTTTAGATAGAGACTTTGAGCAGAGGTATAGCCTATTTAGTTGACACACCTCTTCTCTAATCATTGTTGTCTCATGTTATTGATCTTAAAAGACTAGATATGGAAATTTCTGATGCTAAGGTATATAGCCTAATCGGTTGAGGCACCACTCTTTTGAGTCGGGCTGTATTTTCATGCTCCTTTTTTTTTTAATCTAAAACTTGTATACTTGTGTAACGAGACCCCATTTCCATGCTGGTGAATTGTGGCTGTGGTTCATCTTTTGTGAAGGGAAAAAACAAGGGGGTGGGGGTGACACTTGGAACCTTGGATAGTCAGTAATTTCAATGGAAAATGTTTAACTTGGAATTTATTATCTCATGATAAATGTAGCAAGATGTTGCCCTGGCAAGTCTATGGAATCAGTAAGAAGAGACCCCCCCCCCCCCCCCCCACCTCTTCTGATGAAAAGAGGTTTATTTATGTATCCATCTTACATGGGCATGATACTGATTTTAGGTGTTTAAAATCTAGTGATGCATGCTTGTGACACAAAATGAATACTATGGTTAAATAGGATGTGATTCCACAAATAACATGTTTAATGAATTTAACTGCAGGTCAGTTGTTGGAGGTTGTTCTTGCTAAGCCTCAGGCTGATAAAAAACCTGATGGATCTTATCCTTACAACGCTGGAGTTAATCCAAACCCAGTCCCCCTTCCTGCATATAGTGGATTTGCAGGGAATCCATATGGCTCTTTGGGCACTGGATTTGGTGTTGCTGCCGGTTTTCAGCAGGTATCTTGGTCATTCTGACATATGGTTCAGTTCCTGTAGTATCAAATTTAATCTCATGAACAACTTGCATTGCAAACAGCCGGTTATATATGGTAGGGGTCCAATGCCAGCAGGAATGCATATGGTACCAATGGTTTTACCAGATGGTCGAATTGGCTACGTCCTGTGAGTTGTCTTTTCCTTTTGTTTTAATTGCAAGCGATATAGATTTTAGATGGATTTCCAACCTTTAGTTTGGTGTTTTGGTACTCTGCAGTCAGCAGCCTGGAGTACAGATGCCACAGCCTCGGCCTCGAAGAGTTGATCGGAGCAATAGTCCAAGTGGGCCTGGGCGAGCTGGTAGTAGTGGTGATGCTGGCAATCGCGGAAGAAGGTACCGACCTTATTAGCAGCAGAGATGTGTTGTAGTTTTTCAGGGAA
This sequence comes from Populus alba x Populus glandulosa, assembly GCA_033617975.1. Lineage (NCBI taxonomy): Eukaryota > Viridiplantae > Streptophyta > Magnoliopsida > Malpighiales > Salicaceae > Populus > Populus alba x Populus glandulosa. Next base: position 16,121,687 of record CM066144.1, on the reverse strand, counting down.
TTGAGAAACATTTTAGTTGGATGACTTATTTCGCTGAACAAATAACAGAGCTATCACCCATTCCCTCAACCTCACAACTCCCTAGAATCTCAATAAAGAGAAGGAAAAAAAAACCAAATTATGAAGTAGAAGGATGTTAGAATAGGACTGTGAAGTACTGTGACTTTGATGTTGTAGGAGATAGTTGACAGTTGAGTAATTGCTGTTTTATTTATTGGCATCGTTTTATGGTACCCAGGAAGCATAAAAAACAGCATCTGTTTTGTTTCAGAACTACACACAAGTGATGAGTGGCCTGGTTTCTGTTTCTTGAAATTCCTGATCGCTGTCAGGTCAAGTCTGTATCATATCATTTCTGCCTATTGCATCTGTAGGATAAATGAGCTCAAAATGATCATGACACGTCACAAAGATTATGTGGATTTTACTGGGTTTTTTCACTATGGCTTTTGGTTGTCTGTCCTGTGCTTACCAAAAGCAAACTCCCAAATTGAAGGAAGCAGCAGCCTAAGCACATGGCTGATTGCCATCAAGGCGCATTGATGTGACGACAAAGGGCTATAATATGAGAGCTGCGGTTGCTTATGCCAAAATGAAGTTTTGTTGGGGATGTTTTCTGTGGACAACATTGAAGCGTGGCATAGCAGGTATTCCATTTCACAAATTGCACCTGGTTTGACAAGTTTAATGTTGGGATCCTTAACTGGCAATAGGACTGGAGCCTGCAAAAAGTTCAAATTTTCTAGTTCACAAGCCTTAACGAGCCTTGGGGTGCAAAATCGGACCAATCCTCTCCTATCCTCAAATCTCACGCCATCATCTCCTCGTGGAGTTGAAAATTCTCATCGTTTTGTGGAGAACACAGAAGTTCATGACATTGATCATTATACGTTCGCAAAATAACCTGAATTGATAATATCACAAGAAAACACAAAGCACAAAGAGACTCCTAGTTTTTCCCACAAATACATATTTTAATAGGAACTATAATCTCAATCAGAATGGTCTCCTCAGGGCTTTTAACGTTAGTAATTATGCACCACCAAGAATCATGGCTGTACAAACGCCAGATAAGAAAGAGACATTAAAACAAAACATAACAAATTAAGAAAAACTGAAAACCTTTGGCATTCCTAAGCACTAGATTGAGCAAACCTGGATGAGCAAACAGAAATCTACGACTACTCTTCCCTCATCCTAGCAAACGCTAAAACGTGAGTTTATGACAATATTAACAAAGCACCATCACAATCCCATCAAAAGCCTGTAATTCCAGCAAAAACAGCAATGCTAATCATAGAGGTAAATAATAAATGAAAACTCTAACATGAATTATGAATTACAAATTACAAATTTTCTCAGCAACCAAAAAGAACATTAAAAAAAACTTTTTTTTTTCTTTTAAACCTCTGACACGGTCTGTGAATTCAAGTCCAAATATTTGTATATTTGTGTACCATCAAGGGGGAGGAAAATCCACAGCAAGGGTTAAGAAATGGATGATCAATTACAAACAATCATTTAAAATGCACAGAAACGCAAGCCTCAATCTTCTTCAGTTTGTGTCAGAGAGCTCCTGAATACGCTTTTCCAACTCATCCAATCTAACATCCCAATCATTCTTTATGCACAAAGGCTTCACATTACTATGCTCCACGCTACTCTCTTCTCTCTGGATTCCCCCAGAGACAAAACCCTTTCTCGTCTTATTATTCTTTTTACCACCACCACCGCTCACTTTGTTTTTCTCGGCAGTTGCTCTTTGCATAGCCCAAAGCACATCGAACCCACTAAATTGCTTTGCTCTTCTACCTTCCCCTTGCTGTTGTTGGTGTTTCGATGTTGGGGAAGGCTGGTGGCTGGGAGGCTGAGCTTTGGCTGAGAAGGTGAGGGTTTTCACCGATTTGGCGGGTCCTGGGAGGAGAGGGAAGAATGGTCTTGGTTGAACTGGGGACGTCGCCCACCACATGATGTTTTGAGCGTTATCGATAGATCACGTGTTAATAGGTTTTTGCGAGTCTTTAAACTTCCAAAACTCTGGGCCTATTCCTAGTGGCTAGGGTTTCAGACATCTTTCGGACCACTTGAAATGATGGTCCTAACAAGTCCAGAACTGGCTGCATCGCCCACAAAAGCTTAGGCCGTTGTACACTCGCACTTTTGTTTTTTTTTTTTTACATTTAAAAAATATTTTTAATATTAATTTTATTTTTTATAATTTGAAATTGTTTGGATAAATTTTTAAACAAAAATATTTTAAAAAATAATTATACCATAATCTCAAATATTATCATTTGACTGGTTTGCGTATAGACAATAATTTTATGTATGGTTGTGATTGTTTTTCAAAGTATTTTTTATTCGGAAATATATTAAAATAATATATTTTTTAAAAAAATATTTTTGACATTAACGTATTAAAATAATTTAAAAATATTAATTTAAAATAAAATAAAAAATAAAAAAATTGTTTTTTAAAAAACATTTTAAAACACAATAAAAAATAGTCTCGAGAGACATGCATACTAGCGGTAATGTAGAACTTGATCTACAAGTGTGTTGCAGGGAAAAAGCGGATCCAAGTTTTGGACTATGGAATCACTGACCCCTAAATTCCAGACAAAACACTACAAAATTTCCTTAGTCACATAAAATTGATTTTCCATTCGTCCTCTATTTTCTCCTTCCTGGAACAATCAGATTTGTGTACTGATTAGTGTTTTTGAAAATTCACATCCCATAAAATCAATTTTTTCCTAAAAATTAGTGCACAAATCTAACTTATCTAAAAAATAGTGCAAAATCTTCCACGCGAATTCGCAGCTCATAGACGCTCTTCCTAGGTATCACAAATTTTTTTCCCCTCACATCTAATGCCTTGAGTTTACTACTTTTTTTTTACTAACACAATATTTAATATTTTCATGTTTTTATATATGATTGAACATCCTATTCTAATTAGAAACGTCAAAGACTATTGCTTAGTTATACACATTTTCTATCTTATTTATTTATATAATGCATTTTGCTTTTACATATGACATTGCCAATGAAATTAGGTTGCAGTAGTTTCAAAAATTCGAAACACCATATTGTTGATAACTATTAAAAGATTGTATCATTCACTTATTTACTGTATTTTCTCCCAATTCTTTATATTCTACGTATTTTCTTGTCATTTGATAGAATACTTTAAATTATCAACTTTTTATATTGAGGTTGGATTTGTGTTAAAAGCCTAAATCCAAGAAAAAATTTGGATATGTCAAACGAGTTTTATAATGAAATTAAACTTAATTTTTAATTTGACTATTTAATTGATACTAACAATGCATTTTACAAGTTAGTTTCTATAGAGATTAGCTCACTATAACCAGCTAAGCTAAGGTCATTTTCATTCTCAAATTAGGTTCAAAAGTTGCTGTTCAAGATATTTTTTTATTTTACTTGGTTATTTTATTTTTCTTATTTAGTTTAAAAATGTTAATGTTATTTGAATTCTATTAGCCATGTAACTTTCAATAATGATAAGGATTTAGGCCTAGGATTAGCATAAATAGGGTTGTCTAGTTTATTTTTCAAAATAGATTAAACAATTGATTATTTGAATTTATTTTTAGAACTTTTTAATTCAAAGTTTTCTTTACAATTTAGAGTTGTAATTTTAGGGTTTGAGAGGTTCTAGTTTATTTCTCTACGGTTTAGAGCTATGATTTTAAGAACTTGAGGAATAATAACTTCTTTCATATTGCTATAAGTCGTGTTAATTTATATTAGAGCATGTTGGCCTATTTTGTTAATGTATGCCCTGTAGCCAATCAGTTGGTTACATGTAGTATTGACTTGTTCATCTCAACATAATTAATTTTAATAAATGTTTTATTTATCTTTAATATTCATTAAATATTTGATTAATGAATCTAGAGCAAAGATAAAGTTCTTGGGATAAAAATGCTTTGCAAAAATAAATAAATTATAAAGTTGTATAATTATGAGATTTTTATTGTTTCAAAGTATTATTCCTAAATGTTCTTGGTGAATGCTCTATTAAAATTGAACATTAATTATAAGTTGATATATGAGGGATACTTAAAACTAATATATAAGTGTTTGTCATATAATATGTACACTAAACTGACCCAAATAAAAATTCTATATAGAGAGATAACTCATGTCTTTGAAAATGCTCACATGATAGTTTTATAAGTGAACTTTAAAGTTGAGATCACTAAATTATCTTATATAAGGAATGTTATACTTTGATACTACTATATATTGTTCTAATCAAAGGTAACAAATGTGTTGATATTAAGTTTAACATGAAATATGTAAAGGTATTTAAGTAATCAATAAATACCTTCATCACTCTAGGTGAATTAGGAAAAATGTTATATATGTTCTCAAATAGTATTGATTGTAAATCCTTATTCAAGGTGGAATGAGTTATAAAAAGAGTTTTGAATCTTATTCAAATAATAAATAACTATGATGTTAAGAACAAAAATAATTTGATAGAGTAGACAAACCCCATGCTATAATGTCTAAATCAGAATATTGTTGAAAAATAAATAATAATTACATTGAAAAATTAGTTACTAAAAGGTTAAGTCAAATCACCTATAACTTTTCTAATAATTATAGGATCTTGATAGGTTTCTAGTTATTGTACTTGATCTTCAAATATAAATCAATCAATTATTGAATTGAAAATAAATTAATTTATTTAATCCTATTTTACTTAGGATTGTGATTTATATTTGGGCAAACCTATTAGAAAATCTAATGGGTTACACATGTAAGAATTATTAGTCTGAAATTAAAATAGAATAATTAATTAAGTGTGACTTGATTGTAAATAAGTTTTAGAAATTGAGGATTAAAATGTAATTTATATAGAGTTTTAGACCTAGAAAAATCAAGTAGGGATTGGATTGAATAAATTTCTAAAATCATCTTGAAACAACATATGTGATATTATTTAGAGGGTATATTTTTGTTATTTATAGGGTTTTCATATTTTGCTATAAATAGAATGTTATGCCTTTTATTTTATGGATAATACACAATCAGTAGTATAATATGGAACATTTGAATAAAACATAAAAGAAAAGAGCCAACACTTAAAGACATAATAATCTCTCTCTCTCTCTCTCTCCCTCCCTCCCTCCCTCCCTCCCTCCCTCCTAAAAGGCTTTAGAAGATTTCTCACTGCTCATTCATGGGGATTTACTATTTGAGACCGAACACTTGGATGACTTATAGTTACAACAAGTCAGCCCTAAATCAATAATTGAAAGCCAAAAAAAAAAATATTTAGTCTTCAAGTAATATTAATATAAACCCTAAATAACTCTATATTTGTCTAACAAGATCTTATGACTCTTTCTTTTTCTTTTTCTTTTACCTTTTCCACTTTGTGTATGTGTTTCAAAAAACCCATCATGTTTGATGGATGGAAACATTAACAACATCTTCCCATCTAGTGATGAAGGACTGAAGGTCATATGGAGCATTGTGAGGGTAGAAGAGTTAGTATAAAAAATTCTGTAATAAGAATTTGTTCGGTTAAGTCAACTACCTAGACTTACCTCGGGGCAAACCAAACTCCTAATCTATTCCTACAAACCCATATAGGCACCATGAGTATATAGAGGGTGGTATTTAAAACAAGTGAAGAACTGGAGACCTAACTCGTAACCAACCTTTTTGTTGATGTGTTCTTAGTTTTTATGAAATTCCTTTCTTTGATGGGGATTTTTTTAAAAGAAAACAAATATTATTAGATGGTTGTAAGAGGTGGAAGCATAATTTCAATTAAAGAAAATCCCTTAATATCAAAAGGTAGGATATATAAAACATAAACCTAATTATGGTGTTGAAGATTAGTGGTATGATGTTCTAGAAGATAGAGTTTGTGTTTGCAAGCATGTGATTCTATCATGGCCAACAAAATTATTAACTTTGGAGTTTGTATAAGATGCCAAGAAAGAAATTTTATACTCGAGTATATAAGGAATTAAATTGTTATTAGTTGCATTCTACTCAACTTTTTTCAAATAACAAGTCAATTAACCCTATTTGCTAAACAAAAAGGAGAAACAAAAGATAAAAAGGTAACCAAGGTTAAGATGATTGATGATGTTTTTGTTTTGAATGTTTTATTTGATGATGAATTGGAAAAATATTTCATTTTTTATGCAAATACACCTAATGTTTTGGCTTTAATGACTAACGTGGCTAATGTTAAATTAGTTGCTGTCTTTTTCCAAATAAGTAGAAGAGAAAAAATTATCACCATCATTGAAAGGATTGTCATATGAAAAATTAAAAGAGAGTTGATCTTCCAATATTAATAAAACTAGTTGATTTATCAGAAGTTCTTTCCATTAAAGAATTGGAATAAGTTGTTGAAATTACTTAGAAGGATGAAGTTGATTTCAAAGAGGAAAAAAAATCTTATTTTCTTGAAATATTAGGAAAGGCTGGTATATATATAAAAAAAAAGGTTAAAAGGATTGATTTGTTTGAAGTGTTACTGAAAAAAATATATATGTATGTAAATAGGTTAATTACAAAGATATATTCAAAGTATCTATTCATATGCAACATAAGAGTTCAATTTTAATTGTTAATTGAGAATAAGTTCATGCACTATCAAAGTCTAAGTTCAAGAAAAGGTTCAGACACATCAAATAAGCTTTCCAAAATAAAAAGAATATAACTTTTAATTTTACCATTAGATCGAGCTGAAAATTTTTCAGCATATTTTATTGGCCCAATTCTATAGAACATTAGTTAGCTATAACCATATATGGTTATTTTCATGACCAAATTAAGTCCAACAAGTTTTCTAGGTTTTCTTTATTTTTCTTAATTGTTTTATTTTCTTATTGGGTTTAGATATCTCAATGCCAGTTGATTATTTAGGCATGTAACTTTCAATAAAAAATTCTTTTCTATTAAGATTTAGGTTTGGAACTAGTATAAATATGATTGTCTAGTTTATTTTTTAAAAAAGATTAAAAAACTTATTATTCAAAGTATATTTAGTTTCAAAGTTTTCTTTACAGTTTAGGGCTTGAAAAACCCTAGTTTCTTTATCTATAATTTAGGTTCTTAATTTTTAGGTTAGAGTTCAAGAATCCTTAACTTATTTCTTTGCATTGTATGATACATCATATATAGTCATTAAACTAAATTGGTGGCCCGTGTTACATAACAGGCCAAATTTTTCCTAAAGTGAAAAGGAATGCTTAGGCGACGCTAGTATTTTTAAAGAAGTAAGAAAAATATAATATTCGGGTCATTTATTCAACTGGGCTCAATAAGCTTGGATAATTTAATAATATAACTAAAAAGATAACGACAATAAATATACTAAAACAAACAAAAAAATGACAATGATTAATTGCAAAAAAATAAATGCTTGCAAATATTATGAAAAGTTATCATCCCAATATTCTTAAAAGTTTTTCATAAACTTATTTGATATCAAAGCAAGAATTAAATGAGAATGCGATAACCTCATAGAAAGTACAATGAAAGAAAGAAAAAAAATTCAAATTTCAATTCTCAGCAAATCAAATGTTTAAGGATAAAATTGAAAAAGAAAATTAATTTTAAAAAAGGACAAAAAAATCAATGAAGTAGGCTAGGCCAAATTTTTTCTAACATAAATAAAGGATGCTCAAGTAATGCTAGCATTTTTTAAGAAGTAATAAAAGTTTGAGACTCGGTATATTGACTCGATTAGGTTCAATAAATTCAATTAATTTAATAATAATATTAACAAGAGGCAACAACAATATATAAACCAAACCAAATAAAGAAAAATGACAATGATTAACAAAAAAAATATTAATGTTTGCAAATACTATAAAAGGATTCTTTCCCAATATTCTTGAAGGTCATCATGATATTATTTGATAACAAATTTAAAATTAAATGAGAACGAGATAACCCTATAGAAAGCAAAATAAAAAAATAAAATAAAATTTAAAGTTCAATTCTTATCAAATCAAATTTTGAAGGACAAAATTCAAAAAAACTAAATTTTAAAAAGGGCAAATAAACCAACAAAGCAGGCCAAGCCAAATGTAGCTTAACATAAAAAATTAAAAAAAAAACGATGCTTAAGCAACGCTAGCATTTTTAAAAAAGTAAGAAAAATATGAGTTTTGGGCCACTGACTTAATTGTGTTCAATAAGTTTGGTTAATTTAATAATATGATTAAAAAAAGCAGCGATAATAAATAAACCAAAACTAACAAATTTTTTGACAATGATTAACTACAGAAATCGAATACTTGTCAAATTATGAAAATTTATTCTCTCAATATTCTTAAAAGGTCTTCATTTTCTTTTTAGATATCAAAATAAAAATTAAATGAGAATATGATAATTTCATAGAAAGCAAAATAAAATTAAAAAAAAATAAAAGTTTAATTCATAGCAAATCAAATATTGAAGGACATAATTGAAAAAAAAATCAATTTAAAACAAGATAAATAAACGATGATGAGGGTCAAGCCAAGTATTTACTAACTTAAAAAAACGATGATGGTTAGGTGATGCAACCATTTTTAAAGAAGCAAAATAAACTCAAGGATTGGGTCATTCATTTAATTGAGTTCAATAAATTTGGTTAATTTAATAATATTATTAAAAAAAGAAAACGACAATAAATAAACCAAACCAAATAAAACTTTTTGACAATGATTAACAGTAAAAAATGAACGCTTGCTAATATAATGGAAAAAATATCCTTTTGATATTCTTAAAAGATCTTCATTATTCTATTTAATAATAAATAAATAAAATTAAATGAGAACATGATAAATCCATAGAAATCAAAATAAAAAAGAAAAATCTAAAGTTCAATTATCAGTAACTCAAATGTTGAACGATAAAATTGAAAAAAAAATTAATAAAAAAAAAACTAAAAAACCGATGAAGAGGTAGGGCCAAAACTTTTTCTAACGTAAAAAAAAAAAAAAGATGCTTAGATGATGCTGACAATTTTTAAAAAATCAAGAAAAATCCAAGACTTGAGTCAATAACTTGATTGAGTTCAACAAATTTGGTTAATTTAATAATATATTTTTAAAAAAACAGTGACAGTAAATAAACCAAACTAAACAAAAAAAAATTGATAATGATTAATTTTAAAAAAAGAAGTATTTGCCAATATCGTAGAAATATATTCTTCCAATATACTTGAAAGGTCTTTATGATCTTATTTGGTAACAAAGCAAAAAATAAATGAGAACCGGAAAACCTTATAGAAAAAAAAAATCTAAAGCTCAATTCTCAGCAAATCAAATATTGAAGAATGAATTTAAAAAAACAATTCCAGAAAATAACAAAATAAAATACCCCAAGTCTACTCGAGTTTGCCTACCAAATTTGCAACCTAGTCGAGAAATAAGGATAACCTCATAAAAAATAAAATAATTTAAGTTACGAAACTCAATTCTCAAATCAACCCAATATTGAAGGGCAAAATTGAAAAAAAAATTCAGTTTGAAAAAAAAGCATTGAAAAAAAACCTTAAGTCAACCTACCAAGCTCGTGATTTGAGACATGAGATTGAGATAATCATATTAGAAGGAAAGTGAAAAAACGATGAAGCTCAATCCCAAGCCAACCTAATATTGAAAGATAAAATTAAAAAAAATAGTAATAAATAACATAAAAATATCAAAGTCAACTAGAGCTAGTTTTCTAAACTCGTGGCTTAAGGCATGAGTTTGAGATTACCCCATAAAAGACAAACCAGAAAAAAATCACTAAGTCAAATTCTCAATCAACATAATACGAGGGATGAAATTAAATAAAAAATCAATAAAAAAAGATCCAAAGCAAAATAAATCAACAATCAAAACAATAAGGACTAAATTAAAAACCTAATCCAAATACGTTTTATTGTCCTTACTTTAATACCCTTCTAACTACGAGTATTTTAAATAATTTTCATATCAATTTTTCTAAATATCGTTTAGATAAAAGATATTTGAGATAAATTACGTCTAACATGGTTATAAATAGACAACTAAATCATCAAATCAAATATAAGGACAACGGGCAAAGACCAAAGACCAGGCATAAATATTTAGAAATTCTCTTAAAGAAATTCAAGTCCATAAAGAAAGCAAAGAATCAAAGTCCTTTTCTTTTTAAAATCAAGGAAATAAAGGATCAAAATCTTTTTCTTCATCAAATCATCAAGAAAACAAAGGTCAAAGTCTTTTCTTTTATTAAACCAAGTCAAGTTAAAGACCTCACATGGTTAAAGCTTTCAAGCTTATATAAATACTATTTATTTTCATCAAATCAAATCAAGTTAAAGACCTCGTACGGCTAAAGTTTTCAAGCTCATGTGAATATTATTTATTTTCATCAAATCAAATTAAGTTAAAGACTTCACACGATTAAAGCTTTAAGGTTGATATAAATAATTTTTGTCTTTATTAAATCAAGTTAAGATTTCAAATGGTTAAAGTTTTTAGACTTGTGTGAATATCTTTTCAAAACAAGATCTAGATCTAACCTTTAATTAGATGATTGAAGAGCACTTTAAGATAGTTTCCACTCTTTCTTATTATCAAATTTATTATTGTAATTTTGGTGCTATTTTTAGTATATTTTTAATACACAAAAGTTTGTGTGTATAGTCTTCTATACTATTTAATTCATTGAAACCAATTAAGTAATTTCATAAGACTAAAAATTAGTTTGATTTTGTTTTTTTTTTTTTTTGCCACAGCTAATTTAAATCTAAGGAGGGAGCAGCTAGAATCATACATTATCTATATTCCAGATGAAAACATGCCGAAGTAGAACAATCATTATATGTACTGGAAAAGGTTCCGGCTAATTATTGTTTCTAATAATTTTCGAACACTACAATCAAATTATCTTGGCGTTTATTATATTACTATTATTTGCATATAACACGACAAATGACAGCGATGTCGCTTTGTTCTGATACAAAGAAGACAAAAAAGGTAAAAAAACAAGAGAGTAAAATCTAAGACTCCCAATGCCACATCAACATCCAAATGACTGTCACATCCACTAATACAATGCCACATAAGCAATCAGGCCGAGGGAACCTTGACCGGGTACCAGTCAATCGAGTCATTCCACGGGTTACCCTTTGACTCACCCGCTGGAATCTCCCTCAGTGCTTTCCAAACAGCACTGTTGCACTTGAAACCCGACCCGAATGCAATCTGCCATACCCGGTCCCCGGCTACAACCCGACCCTTTGCCTCAGTGTAAGCCAGTTCATACCACAATGAACTACTTGACGTGTTACCAAACCTGTACAAAGTCATTCTTGATGGCTCCATGTGCCAGTCACTGAGTTGCAGATTCTTTTGTAACTCGTCCAAAACAGCTCTACCTCCAGCATGGATGCAAAAATGTTCGAATGCAAGCTTGAAATCAGGTATATAAGGCTTGATTCTGGCTTTCAACAGCTTTCTTCTAAGAAGGGCGACAAAAAACATAAACTGCTCACTTAAAGGCAGAACTAAAGGACCAAGTGTGGTGATATTCGTTTTTAATGCATCACCAGCTACTGCCATTAATTCACGAGCTAAGGACACCCCGATATCTCCTTTATCATCCTCTCTCTGATAAACACATCGGTAGTTTTTATCATCTGCTCCTTTGTGGGTCCGAACAGTGTGGACCAGCTGATACTTGGACCGGACACGATCTCGTGCTTTGTTTGAGAGAAGAACAGCAGCACCACCCATGCGGAAAATGCAGTTGCATAATAACATTGACCTATCATTACCGAAATACCAATTAAGAGTGATGTTTTCAGTGCTTACCACAACTGCATATGTATTGGGGTTTGCTCTGAGGAGGTCTTTTGCAAGGTCAATAGAGATAAGCCCGGCGCTGCAACCCATGCCGCCAAGATTGTAACTCTTGATGTCCGTTCTAAGCTTGTAGTGATTGACTATCATGGAAGACAGAGAGGGTGTGGGATTAAATAAGCTGCAATTCACAATAAGGATACCAATATCTCTTGGTTTAACTCCGGTTTTGCTAAAAAGATCGTCTAGTGCACCAAACATGACCGATTCGGCCTCGACCCGGGCTTCTTCCAGGGACAAATTCGGTGGTCTAGATGTTATTCCTCTCGGAAGATATGTTTCATCGCCAAGACCAGACCGGGTTGATATACGTGTCTGGAACCGAAGAGTCTCGTCCTCAAAAACCCCGAGATCTTCAGTCATCTTTAAAAATGAATCCACCGATATTTTACGCTCGTCTTCCGGTTTGTAACATGCAAAGTCGACTAGATAGACTGGCTTGGACCGTTTAGCCCAAACGACAGCTAGAAGAAAGAGTAAAATGGCCGAACCGGCAAGTCTTGTGGCCACGTCGAATTCATGAAGGGACTGAGTCCTCCAAAATTCATAAACCCGGTCTAGTTCTAGACCAGTGAACTGAACAAGTGTGGCTATAAATAAAGGTACAATTACGAGAAACATGAGAATTGTAGCAGGGTTACACGAATAGCCATAACCTAACCTCACGTATTTGAGCTTAACGGACTGTAGAAAGTCCGGCAAATGCTGACGAATCTTGATAACGGCGGAGGAGGAGTCCTTAAAGGCCATCTCAGCCGTGAGCCTCTCCTTATCCATCTCTATACTACCCATTCTGTGTGTACGAGTGCTTCTCTTTCTCTGTTTTGCTTGTTAGGTTTTTCAAATAAAATGGACGAGAGATATTGTTTATTTATAAACAAAAGTCTATAAGAAGCTGACCTAAATCACCCTCCAACTAAAAACTAATCTAAATTGAAAGAAAGCAAGCGCTACACGTCTAGGAATGGCTGGGTGGTACGAACTAGCTAGGGAGGGATGCTATGTATATTAACTACAAGAAAGCTGAAATGATATTCTTGAAGTGGTTACCAATAAAGGATGGACAGCTCAACCACCATTGATGGGAACATAGAAAAGCCGTGAAAATGTAAATAAAAATAGAGGACCGCCAATTGGGTCCAAGATATCCATACCTGGATTAGGAGATGTTGGTTACTGTTTTGTTGACGGAGGTGGGGACAATTGACTAATTGTCAATCGCACATGTGAGATGGGAGGTTTCTTCCAAGTAATAACTTTTAAAGGTCTCCGAGTCTCTCATTTGTTCTTATGTGGGCAAATCCATTGGATCCGAGAACAGTGCTAATCGAAATATTAAGCTAATGTTTAGGTGAACGAAATTAAATATTTATATGTCAATAAAAAAAAATAAGAATAGTTATTGTTCTTTATTGCCCTAAAAGGAAGGAAAGGCTGAAGTAGAGTAAAATTGATCAAGGAAATGTGATTGACAACGACAATAAGAGTTCGCGTAACGATCATCAAGTTTAGTTCAATTCTGAGTGGAAATTCACAGTACATTAAATTTATTAATTTTTAAATTAGTTAGATAAATAAAATATTATTCAATTTATATTATAATTTATCATATAATCACCTTGTATGACATAAATAAGTCTATATAGAATTATAATTAAGTATTTATATGAAACTCTAACATTATAACAATATAAATAAATCATATATATATCAGTTACTAGAAAAGATAGTCAGTCACATATATTTAATTTCTGTAATATATTTAATTTATTTTTTTACTTGGAGGTTTTTTTTTTCTATTTTTTTTTAATTTATTTTTCAAGCTCATCTAAATTCCCTTCACAAATAGTTTCAAGATCTTTCAATACATTCTCCATTCTCCATATTCTAAGAAAACTAACAAACCAACCTGGAGTTCACTAGTGTGAGATTACTTTAGAATTGTAATGTATGTATTTCAAGCCTAGTAATTAGGCTATTATTGATTTATAACTTCATTCTTTTTCATAGTTGATTCTAAATAATATATATAAAAAAATTAGTTGTTTGTTTAAGTACAAACAATCAAGAAAGTTGTTCGAGGAAAAGCTAGAAAACACTTTGTTTGAAATTTTAATTGATTGTTTTCAGTACTAATTATGACAAATTATGACAAGGAGATATTCTTTCACTCCATCTAGAAATACATATTAAATAATATGGGTGCTATTTTATATATATATATATATATATATATATATATATATATATATATATATAAACAAGTATTCATTTGCTAACCAAATAAGAACATTTATTGTTCACCATAGTTTATGAAAGGAAAGGCTAAAATCATCCATGACCAATGAAATTGATCAAGAATGATGATTGACCAAGAATCACAATTGCCAAAGAAAAAATGATTCATAAAAATAAAGTATTTGACCAAGAAAAAAACAATAAAAGTTGACTAAAATTTAATCTTATTCAAAGTAAAATTAAGATCAATGTTGTAGATTAGTTAGGATTCATATTGTTATTAACAATAAAATATAATATAATTCAGTTTGTATTAGAATTTATCATATAATCTTCTTGTATGATGTAAATAAGTATGTATATGATTAAATTTAAGTATTAATATAAGACTATTAGTTTATTTGCACCTCGAATGAGTTTTTATTTATTTCTTCATTTTATTTATATTTTTTTTTATTTTTCAAGCACATTTTAATTTCTGCAATCTCTCTTCGTAGACTTGTATTCTTTTCTACATGATGGTTTTTCCCATAACAAACATTACTTTCTTATGTTTTCAAATTATATTCCCACTTTTTATTTGATACAAGTAGTTCTCAACTCATTATAAGTTAAGTTCTAACTAAAATTAATTCACAACAACTAAATATCCAAATTTTAATTTGAGATTAGATTTAATTACACTCAGACCTTTCATACTCAAAATAAAATAAGATTAGTTATGTTTTAAATATCAATTTTCATTGACAAGAAAAAAAATAAGTATCATCATCATTCATTCATTTGGTATTGAATTATTGATTTAGATTAAATAATATAAAAATACTATGTAATCATATTATTTTAGTTTTAATATGTTGTAAATAATATCTTTCAATTAGAATTTAATTAATTATAATTATTAAAGATTAAAGAAATAAATGGATGAATATATCAATCAATCTATTTAACAAAAATATTTAAAATGTTAACATCAACAAATCAACTTATAATGCAGAGCATCTTAATTTCTTGAATTAGAGATTACAATTTAATTTGAACATGGTTGATACTAATTTTAATAGGTGAGTTTTTTTTTTTAAAAAATAGTTATCTTACATAAAGAAAAATACCAAGACTAGATAGGTGACTCACACTATATCGTTGGCCAACCCAAAATGTTTCTATCGTAAGAGAAAGTTGCTAAGGTGGCACGAAGCTTTAAAAAAAATGATACAAGTTATATTTACTTGATTGGGTTCAATAAACTCATATAATCTTGATAACATATATATATATAAAAAAACCAATGACAATAATTGGTAAAAAAGATTGGCAATGAAAAAAAGGGTAAAAATAACCGACCCGAGTCCATCCTAATTAGCATACCCAATCTATGACCCGATCATGATACTAGGTAACCTCATTGAAACAAAGTTGAATAAAAGAATGAAGTTTAATTATCAAATAATTCAATATCAAAGGGTAAAACTGAAAAAATTAATTCAAAAGAAGCAATGAAAAAAAGATTTTAGTCAATCCAGATTGTTAAGCTCACAACCATGAACATATGATTGGGATAACGCCGTAAATAGGAAAACGAAGAAAAAGTGCGAAGACCAAACTTTGAAGGATGAAATTAAAAAAATATCAAATTAAAAAAAAAAACTTTTAAAAACACCAAAGTCAACTCATGTTAATATATAAAACTTGTGACTCTTGTTATGTGCTCAGGACTAACATTATAGAAGGCAAGCCCTAAAAAATAATTTAGGTAAATTCTGAATCATAAAATATTGAGGGGTGAAATTAAAAACCAATGCAATAAAAAGGGATCTACAATAAAATAAATAGAAATTAAAAGAATTAGGGACCAAATTTGAAATAAAAATAATTTAAAATCAAATTTTAAGAGATGAAATTGAAAATAAAATTCAATTAGAAAAAGAATAAAAATAAATAAATAGCAATTAAAGGAATTAGAACCAAACTTGATACAAAAATTAACTCAACCCAAATGATGAGAGACTAATTCAAAGAAAAAAATAATCAAATAACAATCATAAGAATAAATATCAAATTGGTAGGAAAAACAACTTAAAAATAATGAAATTAAAAATAAAAATTTTATAAAAAAACATCTTAAATAAAAAAAATCAATTAAATTAATGATTATCAAATTTAAAAGATAAAAAAAATTAAAAGGGGTAAAATTAAAAATAATAATTAATTTCATAAATCATATCAAATAAAACAGATAGCATATATAAAAAGGAAACAAATGTGAAGAATAACAAATTAAAGGGCTATTTTAAATTGCAAAAGGTGAGCATAGAAATTAAGAGTGGAAAAAAAAAAAACAAAGAGTTGCATGTGCCAAATTAGAGTACTGTTTGGAACACACGTCATACTAGGATGAAAAGAAAATCAAGAAGATTCGAACACTGTCATTAAAGCCATCATTTAACCACTCCATGGTTTCTCACCCGCCAACCAAAAGGTACAGAGGCAACCCACATTCTAGTACGTATGTTGCACGCATCAACCAATGTTTGTTTTTTTTAATAATAGCTATATTAAGTCAATTACCAAATAACCCCTCAACCAACTTAATTGTTACAAAAAAAAAAAAACAAACGAACAAAAAAACTAACGTGAAAAGATACAAGGGCTCTTGGACATAAGTTTTTAAAAAATTGTCTCTTAAGGCTAAATGAGTCATTTTACTTTTTAAAAAAAGAACAAGAAAAAGATAATAAAACCTTTAGATACATGCTCATGATTTTTTATTTTCAAAGGTGATTAAGTAATTTTACTGTGTTAAAAAATATGCAAAGACTCTCATGCCCCCGTTCAATTCATAAATAGCCTTTTTATCATTAGTAAAAAGATCATTTTACCCTCATGCAAGGCTTAATGATTTGTGATAAAAGAGAAAAAAAATCCAAACATTCTTTCAATCCATATTTTTTTGTCTTTGTTTATAATAAAAACTTGAACTTTATAAATTTTTTTTATTAATATGAATATTATCAAATTCAACCCAAAACCTGTTTCAAGATTTAAACAATAGTGTGAATTCGAATCCAATATAATATATACAAGCTCCAATTGATACAATATACATGTATAACATTTATTGTATATAGTACTTGGACCATGAATACTGACATCCATGAATAAAATATATATTTAAATTTTATATTCGATGAATAATATAAATACAGTAAAAACATGATAAATGAGTATCCATTATAATCACTAATGTTTTATACATGCAAAACAATACTAGTCAGAAATAGGGAGGCCAAATTAGAAATGAGAAAGAAAAAGAAGGGGGCTATAAAGGGAATTCAAGGGAAAAAAAAAAAAGCGCTATTCAGGGAAGGGATCGAAAGCCATATAAATAAATGGTCGGTGGGTCTAGGTGACTGGCCCCGTCCGGGAACAATAAATGAAGCGGTGCCAAACAACTTGGCCGCTAACCTGTTAAATCCCCAGTCGACAGCTGTTTCTTAGCCACATGTAACAACAGTACATTCCCATGAAAGTAAAACATTTGATTAACGAAGTAAATAGTAATAATTCGGACAATAATTTTCGGCTGCTGTTTCTTAGCCACATGTTGGTGTCCGTACAAATTAAAAACCGGTCCCAACCCCAAGTCATGTTGAACCCATAGTTTTCGATCTTTCCAATTTCTTTGAATGGAAAGGGAGGATTTTACAGTTATTTATTCTCACTGATGGAAAAAATAGAGGGGCGAGAGAGAGAGAGAGGTATCAATGTGAAAAGCATGAGAGTTGATGATCTCTGATTTTGATAGGGTGACAATCGTATTTATGGATAGGCTCCTTTATATTTATATTATATTTATTGTTTGTTAAGTAAAATATTTAAATATTTATATTCTATTCATCAAGTTTTATATATTTATTATTTTATTATTATTATTCAACAAAAAAATTATAAATATATATATATATATATGTTTTTATATTATATCAATATTGAGATATGTAAATATTTTATTATATCTAAAAAAATATAAATATTCTGGGTGTATATAACTTAAATAAGCTTGAGTTAAGTTTAATAATATTTATATCCTATGTATTATCGGTAAGGTTAGTTATTTAAAGAAAAACCCACCCTTTCAAATTAGATTGAGACGATATACATCATGTGAAAATCATATAATAATGCCACATCAAGGGAGAGCCGGAAATTTCCAGTTGAAAATTATTAGACAGAGGAATTAGACACATTTAAGATATAATTAAAAATAAAATATATTTATTTTTTGGATTCAAATTTTATTGAAAAATATTTTCCACCATTAATATTATAGCAAAATCTGATTATGAGTAAACAATAAATTAATCTAAAAATAACCTTTGAAAGTTAACAAAAAACCCAAAATACAACCATCAAACATTGTCCCACGTTAATAAGAAATTGTTTCTTTCCTCTTCCAAGGCTATAACATTTGTTCCACGTTCAAAAAGTAAAAACTCATCTTCTCTTTCAAGGCTTGTATATGGAGGTTTTTGTTGATTTATTTAAAATCAACAAAAAAAGGTATTATTTTTTAATTATCTTCCTCTACTTTTCTCTTGGTGTCTTTTTTTTTTAAAAAATAAAAAATTGCTTAGACTTGGTGTTGAGTGCATCAATACTAAATAGTACAATTATTGAATCATGGGAGGCAAACAAAATTTTTCATAAACTCTTATATATGTTTACAACAAAAATATATGCTTATAAAATTGAGTCCAAAACTGTGATGATTTTACAGATTCCAAGCCGAAACATACATGAATACCAATTCAATAAAACTAAATGATGAAAGATGATATTGAAAAAAAAATTAATATAAAACAAAAATAACAAAAACTCAAAGTTGAAGGATGAAATGTATATATATAAAATTGGTTTGGTTTAACATTTTTTAAACTAATTTTTATTTAATTATATGATAAAAAAAAGTCAATAAAAAATCCCAACGTCAAATTATGAAATTGAAAAAACATCAAAGAAAAAGAGAGTTTAAACACGTGGCAAACATTAGTGGCCCGACATGCTTATGCCTTTTAAATAAATAAAAAAGTCATTGTATCATTTAATAAATTTGAAATTTAGTTATCTTTAACCTAGTTAGTCACGGTGAATGAAATGATAATATAAGATTTGTTGTACATGTATGATATCACAATGATCATTATTCTAAATTGGATTTGGGTGTGGAAATATCAATGAATTCTTGTTCTTTTATGATTTAAGGTTTTGGAATTGTCATATAGTGTTTTGATCATTGAAAACCCTAACTGGTCTATAAAGTCTAGATAAGAAAACTAGTTATGTATAAGGAAGACAATACTATCCCTAATACACTCTACTTATGGTAAGCTATATTATTCATTTATCTGATTATTACTAAGACTTTGTTGTGTTTCTCTAATCATTGATCTATTTATTGGTTAAAGCAAATTTATCTAAGTAAAAGGAATCATGGTTTTAAGAGTCAAACCTAGACATTCTAAAACCATAATATATTTTATTATATATATATATATATATATTATTTTTGTTTCCCTTAACACTACGAATATGTCTTATGTATAAGTTTATAAATCTTAATATTAAAAATAAACAAATTAGTGTTTTTGTTTGCGTTTTTAAATTTAGGCCAAATTTTAATAGATATTTACAAACTAATTGTAAAATCAATTAATTGATTTTTTTTATTCTTACAAAAATATACATGAAAACTATCTTTGAATTTGGACATATGCATATTTAGCAAAACATATTAATATTAATGATTTAAAAGGAATAATAATATAATATGTCATGGAATTTGACCAAATATCATATTATTCATTTCATTTAATAAAGACATGCAAACCATAATTAGCCTACCATCAAGCTAAAAATCAAACCAAATAAATGAGATAAATCAACCAATTCACTATGCTAAAACTCAAACCCATATAAGACATTCATGAACCTATACTAAATACCCAAGCCTAAACATAGCCGAAAACCCAAGCTTGTTTAAAAATCAAAGTGATAGACTATTTTTCCAAAGCAAACATAGGCTTTGTCCAGGAAAGTCAAATGGGCATTTTCTTTAAAAAAAAATGTATTAAAAAAAAGAAAAAAAGGGAAAATGAAATAGGCTTTAAAAATATAGACCTTGTAAAAAAAACAATTAAACTTGAAACAAATGTGGGTGTTTTCAAAACAAAGAAATTAGGGTTGAAACAAAGTAAGAGAAATAGTTTAAAATTGAGATGTGTTTATCCTCCTCGAGTACCTTGCAGAGATTGTTTTAATGTGCCTCATGACCTAAAATTTCCTCCCTTCTTCTTGAACAATCTAAACCAACCCCTTTACTTTTCTTCTGAAGAGGGGTCTTATTAAAGGAAACACATGCTTTTTGTTTTTTCAAACCCTATTGGTTCTTGGCCAATAATTTTTTATCGCCCCTTATTCATAGCTATATCCAAGGACTGTGAAGCATCAACAAGGTCGCCTATAGTTTTAAATTGTAACAGCAAGCAATCCCATCTGCAGGTCTTGTTTAAAATCATCTCGTAATCTCTTTATTTTGTGTTGTTCAATGGGTAGGTAGACAGAAACAAACATAGAGAGATCCTAAAATTATCTATTGTACTCTAAAATTGTAATATTTCCTTGTTTTAGTGTCAGAAACTCTTGTTCTTTGTTCTTTTAATGTTGACGAGAGTAATATTTATTTGCAAACTATGTTCCATAATCTCCAACACTTCAATAATTCTTCTCTCCCCTACCGTTTCCCACAATGTCTATGCATTATCATAGAGTAACTTGGTAGCATAGTCCACTCAAAGATCTTCTAGTACAGAAATTTGGTCGGAGTCTTTTCTACCTTTCTCAACCTGCGCCCAACTATTTTGGCAACTTCCTCTCACAAAAAGGATTCATAACCCATCTCTCTCATATCTTTTACCCAACATACCAGGGTAACTACATTGTTTTTTTAAAGATGTATCTGTTGTCCTTGGCACCCCTTTCATCACTGCTCGGACAATCTATGTACAACATATACATGCCTATCTACCTATTCATCATTTGTTGCTACTTTTAGTCGTACATTTCTGGCTCTTCAGGAGGAAGATTCTCCCTTAAGTCATACAATTTTGCTCTCTCAGATGGTATGGACATCGTAGGCATATGTGATGCAGTATTTGTTAGAGGATCTCTTTCATGTTCCTCACTCATTTCCATATCCAAACCCTCTTTTCTAATAGGAGATGGGTTCGTCATAGCTTCATGTCATGTATGAAGCATCCTGAAACAATCATCATTCCTCGATCATAAATTCCTTGGCTTTGATACCAAATTGTAATATCCTTAATTTTCCACACTCAATGAATGTACAAATCTTTCATGGTTTAGGAAAGTACTAGATTTTGTTTTTATAATCCTTAATAAGACATCCATATCTTGCAAATTTCATATATCGTAATCATTTCTAAAATAATTTCATATTTATATTAATTCCTACCAAACTTTTGATAGTGTTTTCCCTTAAAAAAAGGTCAATCCATAATTCTATTATTTGCATCAAACACAAATCAATCAACACAAATATGATCCAATCATCCTAGATCATAACCCCACTACAACAAGACATTTCTCATTCATTCTCATCATCAATAAATACTTCAATTACTTATTAAATTCACAATAACATAATGAATACTAAACAATTAATTAACAAGACATAACTTAACTAATACTTAAATAGCTAAGTCAAACATATATTTTAGGAAGCATCTCAAAATAGAATATGTTATCACATAACATCAAGTTTTACATCTTTAGTCTAGGTAAATCTCAAAATACATACAACATTATATTATTACATACATTCATTGTTTAAGATGGCAAAAGATAATACTTTAGTTTTACTACTATAAAGATTGTGAAGATCCTAAAATAAATTAATAAAATTTTAAAAATAATTCTACATATATGGATATTAAAAATAAACTTATTAATCATGTATATTAATTCATTTAACTCTCTTGAATATTTATCTAACTTCAATCAATCACAGTAATTATATATTATCATGACAATTCTCACGGTCGCCTAATCATCCAACTAAACTTCACGATTGCTAATACATCCAATCACCTTATATGAGTGTCAATAACTCCATCAATCCCACACGGATGCCAATAACTTTTGCAATCATACACGGATGCCTATAACTCTAGGAATACCACATAGATGCCTATAACTTCGACAATCCTACACAGGTGCCCAAAACTTTATAAATTCTTTAATTGAGTTCTTTTTTATTTTCACATCCAATAGTCATAATATCACAATCAACTATTTATATAGCAAAACTTTACCAATAATTAACTTAGATTAAGGTGTCAAACACCTACCTCCCCCCTCCTCACTGTTTTACTCCAATAATTTCTCTTGTATCAACATGATTTTTAATTTGTTACTGTCTTATTAGTAGGCAAGCACAATCCATACATATTAAGAAACATCAAACACCAATTCAAAGTCATTCATTTATTCTCAACCCAAAATCATCTTTTATTATTCCCTCCTTACTGTAAACAATCGGACACAAACAACATAATTTTATCTTTAATTTAAGAATTTTTCTCAAGAGCTCCAAGTCACATTAATATAACTGTTCAATCGCTACTTAGTAAAATGAACAACTTATTCCCAAATATCATCCATATAGTAATGCATTCCTATATATTAATCAAACACAACTAAGCAAGCATACATGAAAATTTTAATTTTGCCAATTCTCCTAATTTTTTATCGCCCCCTATCATCTCTTTGATGCTAAGTTTTTCTTCAATTTCTAATATTGTTTTTCAATGACCAACATTTAATCTAACCGAATTAGCCAAAACAACATTTAATTTGCATTTCCCTAAAATTTATATTACGAACCCTAACATAAAATTCATAAATTTGGCATCAATTCTATTATGTTTCACCTAAGCTTATTGAGGTAGGTTTAGAACCCCTTACCAAGTAATAAAGTGAACTTCAAATGCTAACCAATCAAAATTTTTCCGCTCTTCATTTTTTTTTCCTTTTTGTTGCCACTTCTCTCTCTAGTTTCTCATCTTTCTCTCTTGATTCTCCTTTAATTATCATGGTGGATGTGTTTAAGCACTCATCTTCTCTTCATCCTAGTTTTAACTCTTGAATTTCTTAAATTTTTTGGTGTGGTGTGGCCCACTGTGTTTACCATTTGTGATATTCTTTGGTGTTGTTGAATTCATTTTCTCAAAATATTTTATGGTACCGGTGAGTTATCAATGGAGCTTTGATGTGTCTCCGATGTTCATTTTTAATTATCATATTGATTGGGGATATATAAGTCCTTTAAACTTCTAAATATATAGTGAAACAACTTAAATAACCTTAAAAGAAAAGGAAAAATTTTGATTCAGGGGCATTTTTTTTTAATGTTTTGATTGCATAGTGGAATGACTAAATTTTCTTTAAAAGAAAAAAGTAAAACTATTATCCAGGGGATTCTTTTTATTTTCATCATAGTTTTTTAGTTATAATCAATTTGAATGACAACAATTTAGTCTTTTAACAAATATAAATATAATTAAAAATGGTTGGCGTGTACTTCGCACATGCCAACTAATGGGAGGCACCCAAGGGCTTTGAGCGGTATTTGCGGCCTCTCTTGATGGTCAAACACAGCCTTCCACAACGGTGTTGGAAGAATTATGTCATCCTAGACGCATATGCATAATGGAGCAGTGGTTAGACAATGATTAAGTTTTTACTTTTCCTCTTTTTTTTCTTTTTTTTTCGTTTTAGATTTCACGTCAGCCCTTCCAAAAATTAAATATTTATCTTCTATGGAGTAATCCTGGTCTCATAACCCAAATTACAAGTTTTGAAAATTAACTTGACTTAATTTTAAACTTTTTTTAGGTTTTTTTTTAATAATTATTTTTTAATTTTATCTCTTTATAGTATATTATTGAGTTTTGAGCTTTATTTTTGTCTCTTTCCTTATAAAAATTATCTTGATATTTTGGATCACGAGTTGATTGAGTTAACTATATTGACTTATATTTTTATATTTTTTAATGATGTACATCACAGATTTAGAGTACCTACTTGTTTTGGGCGAGCAGCCAGAAATCTGTCAATTCAATTGAGAGGGGATAATCGTTAGGCTCGGGATAGGTCGATTGATCATTATTAAGAGCATCTCCAACCGGAGAGCCAAATGAGAAGCTAAAATTAAAAAAAATGTCCTTTTAGCTTTTATTTCCTTAATTATGCATTCCAACCCAGCAGCCAAATGGGAAGTCAAAATGGCTCTTTAAGTGAAGAAGAGCTATTTCTACATGTTACTGTAGAAATAGCTAAAAAAAAAAGTAACTTTTCCCATGACTATTTTAATAGCCATTGGTTAACAATATTTTTTGTTTCTTTAAAAGCAAGGAAATAAACTTGTTCTTGTTTTAAATTTTTTCAAAGCATGATTTTATTTTTTTAAAAAATTGAAAATCAAAATTTAAAATATTAATGGTTTTTTCAAAGTTTGAATTTAAATTTACTTTTAAAAAATTAAATTTTTAATAGTAACATATAAAACTGAAAATTAAAAATATTAATATAAATAAATTTTAAGTTTAATTTTAAATTATATCTTTTAACTTTCATTTATTTCATTAAATTTTATATTAGTTTTATAAATTAATTATATAATTAATAACATCATAATTATATTATATATAAAATATCTAATTAGTTACATAATTATATAAAAATAAATTTAACATGAAATATATTAAAATATAAATGGCTTTTCTAAATAGCTTTTTACCATTGGAATGCATATAATCAAAAAAGTTATATTTATACTATTCAAAAAGCCATTTTATCAATTTAGCTTTTCAATTTAGCTTTTTGCATTGGAGATGCTCTAATAATTTATTATTCGACTGGTTTCTGGTTATTCGCTCTAATATTATAATGATATTTATGAATCAACGGATTGAAGATTTTTTAACTGGATGTTCCCGCGAAATAAAGCTTTCTCTCAGCTATCTTCAAATTGTTATTGGTTATAAACAAAATAAAAATCCCTGAATATAAGAGATTCATTGAGGAAATGAGATTTAATACATGAGATTCCATAAGGTTTTTTTCAAGATCTTAACAGGGTAAACTTAGCATTAGTCTCCACAAATATAATTAAAATTACTATGAAGATTTAATTGGATTGTTCAATTGGGAGAGTTAGAAAGCAGTTGTTAGATTGGGTGTTGCCATCACTCTTTAAAGAGATCCCATGAGAGACTCCCAGAAATTACTTCGAATGGATGGCTCCTCCAATTACGCGAACCATATCTTCAGGTTGGAAAACCTCAATTTGTTCCGTTCAAGAAATTAATGCAGAAGGAACCACAGAAAAGAGCGATGAACTGCAGGTGGGGACGGGGAGGTTGCCGGAGTAAAGACCCATTTGTTAGGAGTTGAATCTAATAAATGGGAATTATATTCGTAAAGAGGGGAGTTCTAGGGTACCTTAAAAACTGAAAGGTATAGGCTAAATAGATATTGAGTTGCAACCATATGAACTAAATGCTTTGAATTTTCGATCTCTTTCTCAAACCAGGAGGAGATCCTATGGTGGAAGTAGTTGAATGCTTGAATTTGACTTAATACAAGGCTACACTCTACGTGCATGTTACCGATAACGTGTTGAAATCAAAAGGAGTTTCTTTCTCAATGTGCGGTTAAAATTGTGTTTTGTCTTAACTATTATTTTAAAATTGCTTGATTAATCAATGCTATAGCCAGAGTTTTAGAAAAAGGAAAAAACTTGAAAGAACTTAAAAAAGAAGAAGAAGAAAAAAGGATAACATGGATTGTTCAATTGGGAGAGTCAGAGAGCAGTTGTTAGATTGGTGTTGCCATCACTCTTTAAAGAGATCCAATGAGAGACTGCCGTAAATTACACTAATTCTAATCTTTTGGGAGATTCCAGTATCATATAGCAATTAAATTCTTCCCTTAGTGGAGGGTCCCTCCAATTACACGAACCATCATCAAGTTGAAAAACTTAAATATGTTCAGTTCGAGAAATTAATGCAGAAAGAAACAGGGAAAAGGGGGATGAGCTGCCAATGGGGACGGTTGAGTTTCAGATGTCTGGAATGCACGATATTGCATTATACAAATAAAAAATGGTGTCCAGTAAATGGGAATAGACTTGCTTGGATAGTAAAAATGAACTCGACTGACATCACGAAGATTGTATAAGATTTCATTTTGATTCTTGATTTTTTTTTCAATAATTTATTTTAGCCCCCTAATTTTATTTTATAACAGTTTAGTACTTATTAGAATTTTTTGGATCCTCTGATTTTATGGTAAGAACAATTTCGTCCCTGAACTAAAAATATTTCATATAAAACCCTACGAGTAAATATTCATTTTAATAAAATTGATCGCATTTTAGTCTATCAAATTAAAAAAATAAATAAATGGGTTGATTAATAAACTAATATATATTATAAAAGAATGAGAAATAATGATGTTGACCCTCCTATTACATGCAGAAGCTTGTTCCACCATGTTGGAAAAAAGAACTTTGTTGACCGGACAAAGATCAATCCTTTTCATTTACAAATTATGAAAATATATCACAACTTATTCTATTCTGAATAATGCTTTATATTCAACTAGTCTCGGAGTTCACACTTCAACCATAACCAAACTATTTTTTTTATATAAAAAATGATGTTTAGGTATTAAAATGGAATAAAAAATGAAATACAGATCGGTCATGATAAGTGTGTAATAACGTAAATTAAGGCTAAGAAAATTATTACACCCGGACATCGCGGTGACCAAGTTAAAAATAATCTTTATTAAAAAATAAACAGATATCTGACATCTTGTTTTTAGGATAACTGTCACACCCAAGCAGCAGTCACGTGTGAATCAAGTCACATATGCTCTGCACAGTGTGAAGGTAATTATAATAACCTTTGCATTGTTTTCCAAACTTTAGAAATGGATTAAGTGGGCAGGAGGAAGAAAGCTTACCTAGGCAAAGACAAAAACAAAGACGAGGGTAATGGTCCTAGCATCAGTTGGAGAATGTCCTTCTCTTCCCCCTCTTTTCAGTCTCTAGTCCCTATGTTTATTGTTTTTCTTTTTCTTTTTTTGGTTTTTTCTTTCCTCTATATGTCTCTCTGCTTTTTTTACCTTTGTATTATTGATCCCCCCCTTTGTTTTTGGGATTTTTGTTTTTTTGGATTTTCCTCCTGTTTTTGAGTTTTTGGTTTTTCTGGCTTTCCCCCTCTCCTCTTTCCTCTGGAGAGCTTTGTGTTTATAAGGAACATCCTTGGTTCTCCCTCCACGCACGACTCTTTTCTTGATAAGCATGGCTGGGAGGGAGGTGTTGGTTTTTTTGTTGGGACTTGGATACCAAAGGTTCGGTCCTTATCTCCCCGGGGCAGTAATATTCATGAAGATAAGATTTGCAATTTGTGTGTTGGTTGGACTGAGATGTCGGTATTCCACAATTTCTTTCCCTTCTTTTCAGGTGGATTTGCAACGCCGGAAGAAGAAGATGAAGAATAATGCATGTTTGACACGATGTCGTTTTGGCCTAGGATGACCCATTCTCAATTTGGTCCTTGAAGTTTTTAAATTTTGCATTCAAGCCCTTGA
The DNA here is from genome assembly GCA_033617975.1 of Populus alba x Populus glandulosa. Lineage (NCBI taxonomy): Eukaryota > Viridiplantae > Streptophyta > Magnoliopsida > Malpighiales > Salicaceae > Populus > Populus alba x Populus glandulosa. The sequence continues at coordinate 16,093,821 of CM066144.1, read as the reverse complement.
TCTTTTAATTTCAAATCTTAACCCCCTTAAAATTAGATTAAAAAGCAAATGGGTCAGAATTGGGTTATAACAACAACATTGCTTATTTTTTTGACAACATGCGCTAGCCATAATGGAAAAGGAGACAGCGAGGAATAAAATTATACAAGCCTATTTTTTACCATCGAAAGATGTAGCACGCGCCATCCAAAGTGCTTGATGGCCCCAATGCGCCAATAGTTTTTAAATATAAACATATTAAGGCTAAGACAACATTGCTTATTCTTGGATGAAAGAGGAGACACCAAGAAATAAAATTATACAGCGAAAGCCTATTTTTTACCATTAAGAGCCGGTGCACGTGCGATCCAAAGTGCTTAGTGGCCCCAACACACCAGTAGTTTTTTAAATTTAAAAATGTTATTTAAATGTTAAATTACATTATCACCCTCAATCAAACCTATAATTAACATTAAAAAATTGAGGCTAAAATACCCTAATACCCATGACCCCAATTACTTACATTTATTGGATTCAAGGACGCATGTGTAATTTGATTATTTATATTAAAAAAATGAAAATGCCAAAATGCCTATGCTCCCATTATATTGATTCTTTTATCCCCGATGGTATTTTTGTTATTTCACTGTTATAAAAAATTATTGAATAGACAAAAATATCCCCAACCAAATCTACAATGACTAATAAGTTGTGTGAAAATACATAAACATCCCTGGCTCTAAGGCATGTCTTTTATTTTTGGGAAAGTCATAGACAACTATTATAATGAATAGTGAATTGTCTATGGTTACAAGGAAACCCCTTCCTTTTTAGTTATTTTTTTATTAACTTTATTATTACTATTAATATCATTACTATTACTACTACAACCCATAACCAGCTTAAGATAAATGAGAGGCCTTAGGCAAATTAGGACCTTTTAAAATATTTAAGAAATATTTTATTTTATTGATGTTTGATAAGTGGGGTCTTGGACAATCTTCACTTTGTAGTTATGGTCTTTTGTTAAGTAAAGATAAACTTTATTTCATATATCATAATTGACAAATATACCTTACTTATTCTTGGGATCTTTTGTTAAGTGGTAGCCTTGAGTTATTGTCCAAGTAGCTCTTAGCTTAAATTGGCTCGACTATTATCATTACTATCACTACTATCACCACCACCATTACCACCATCATTGTTGTTGTTGTTGTTGTTGTTGTTGCTGCCACTATTGGTAGTAATATTAATATCATTATTATTACTGTTATTATTAATACTATCATTATTATTGAAATAATAAAAAATATAAACTTGATTTGAAGGCTATTATTATTATTATTATTATTATTATTATCATCATCATCATCATCATCATCATCACCATCAATATTATTATTATTAGTATTATTATTATTATTACCACCACCAATATTGTTATTATTGTTATTATTATTATTATAACCACCATTGCCACCACTATTGTTACCGCTTCTTCTTCTTGGCATAGAGAAATTTTAACATTCAACTATATGTATTTTTTTTTCTTGTCTTGATATTGACATGCACTACTTGAATTCTATTTTTGAATAGCTACATCAAGTATTTTATTAGGACCATTCCTATTATACTCCTATTACCTATCTACTATATCCTATTATATTTAATTAATAAACTACATCTAATATATTTAGATTTATATAATACATTTAATTTATATAATATTTATATATATTTGATTTTTATTCCATTTTATTTGAATAGAATTCAAATTCATATTCATTTAGAATTTATTAAAAAATGTAATTTAGAATTTCTTTGAATTTATTATTCTAAATTATTATAATTTAGAATGATTTACTATTTACTATTTACTATTATTATTGAAATAACAAAAAGCATAAACTCAATTTGAAGGATAAAACTAAAGACCAAATAAAAACTTTGACAGAATACAAAGAAAAAAATTCAAAAAGGGACCAAATTGAATATTCTTATTAAAAAAAAATTCAAAAACCTGATGAGGAATAAAATTAAAAACCATAAAAACTTTGATAAAAGAGTAAAGAAAAAAAATAAGGAATCAAAAGTAGAAGGACCGATTGAAAAAAATTACATTTACAAATTAGAATTAAGGGATTAAATCAAAAACAAATAAAACTTTAACAAAAAAAAGGTCAAAAATCAAAACTAAAAGGACTGAATCTGAAATACCAACAACAATAAGGACCACTGTTGATTTTATGGGGTAAAAGAGAGAAATGAAGGTGGTAAAGAAAGGGTCACTAGCAACAAACAGGTTACCTTTAGATGTCATGTGCCACAAATAAAGGAAGAGGACACGAAAGAGAATCAAATGAGACGAAAAAAACTCTTTTTATACCACTAGGAGATGCTGCATGCACCGCCCAAAGTGCACAACGTCTCCCGCACGCTAACACGTGCTAGACAAATGCCAACAACTTTTTACATTTAAAAATCATAAATTAAATGATAAATTACGTTACTACTCTCAACCAAACCAATAATTACAAAACAAAACCATGAGAAAAAATGTCAATACCCCTGAATGGCTTAAATTTTTTGTCCTTAAGGTCATATACGTAATATTTTTGTATTCTAAAAAAGAAAAAAACAAAAATACCCCCACCTTATAGTGTTAGTGTTTTTTTTTTATACCAAGGTTATTTTGATTCTTTTATTGTTCATAAGTATATTAAATAGATAAAAATACTCCCACACAAATTCATATTGACTAATGCACCGTATGAAAAATCAAAATTACTGCTGGTTCAAAAGCTCAAAATTACTGCTGGTTCAAAGGCTCAAAATTACTGCTTTTATCTTGAGAATGACAAAAAAGTTATTACACAATAATGATGAATAGAAAATACGAGAAGGGATACAATATTTTTGCCTTCTGTTTTAGATGTTTTGCAATTTGATATGTTTTTTAAGTCAAATATATTTTTAAAATGTATCTAGATATAAAAATAACTGTCTTAGATTACACGTGAAGGCATTCTCTCCCAACATAACAAACACAATCTAATTCCATTTCTTCCATTGTACCACATATTAGTTGGAACCACCACGCCAACCGTTCAAAGCTGTCACGTTGCGCATATATACTCTCAAATTTGATCTAAAACAAATATCAAGAATAAAGGAATGGACCCAGTAGGAAAAGTTCTGCTATGGCCTGCACAAGAGAATCGTTAGTTAATTATGTGCACTTCACAAGAGACTCAAGCATACGTGCAGAGTAGAGGCACAGAGAGTTTACCTTAATCCTTCTATAGTTTGATCAGATTTCCAGACTACATCCTTTAAACCTGACGAGAAGCTCTTGTAGAACTGCCACATGATGAGAGAAATGCATACGATATTAGCCAACCACAAACTTAGCGCATTAAAACTCTTCCATCCTTCCAAAACGAATGCATCCATAACAGAAGGATGTTCTCTTCTTTTTTTTGAGATATCAAAGTTAGAATGCTGACGTACCTTGTGAAACTCAAGCGTATCGCCACCAATTTTCCGCAGCTCCACCATGTGCAAAGAAGGAGCTACCTCAAACACCTGAAAGTGCAAAAGAAACAAGTTGTCTACTTCCATATGCTGCATCAAGTATATGAATTAATGCACTACCATTAGCGTCCCTATATGGTTCTGAGAGGGACGTCAGAGCAAGGAAAAACTTCAATGTTACCTCAGTAGCTACGGAGAGTTGGCCCTTCCTCCCACTTTTGTCACCTTTCAACTTCATCTGGAATTAGTTTGGAAATAAAACCATTCAATTTCAAAAACAGAATCATAAATATAAAACCTAGAAGTTTAGGTAGACGTGTTGGTTTAAAAACGGGGGGGCATGGCAAAAGGAAGAAACCATTACCTTGTAGTTTCGTTTATCGACATTAAAGCCCAGAGGCTTTGCAGCTTCCTCAATTCTAGACATGATTTCATTAGCAGAGCTATGAGAAGCAATATGGGTTTCTCGTTTCACAACACCCTAGAACAAACATAGGGAGGCAAAGAGAAGCATTTAGGTAGCCATTGTGAGTTTTGACTTCGTTAGAAAGAAGGATCACAATGCGAACAGAATAGACTAATTAATAGTAATTATTAACATGATTATGGAGAAGGGTCGGGTCAGGACCAATTCAAACTGAGGGCCAAAAGGCTGAAGACTCTTCAACAAAGAAAGAAAGAAAATATAAATGGTCTGCGCATAGACATTGCCTTGGCAAACCATTGCTTTTCCAATTTACAACTATAATACATCACTTTCACATTAGTGGCACAACGAATTGCAAATTTTAAATGCAATGACGAAAGTGATGAAAGAAATCTAATTATACGTACTGCCTGCTTCCCGAACAAATTATCAAGGCTAAATCCCTGTGTTTTAGAAATAAGCTCGAAAGCATTCATTGACACTGGTTTCACCTTCCTTTCTGTCACAAGATGTTCCTGCAAAGTAAATAACTAAAATTAGAACTCCTTCTGTTAATGTATTGCCATTTCAGGTTGAATTCACTGTTGATTTAAAATTAGAACTCGTTCAAGTAATGTGTTGCCATTTTAAAAGGCCAATTTGATTTAATCATTGGCCAAATTAAAATTTAATTATATTTAAGAATTAATTTGGGTTAAATTATAGAATTTAATTAAGTACAAGGACTTAATTATACTTTAAATGGGTCAAATTAATTTTATTATGGACTCAATTGGTGATATATTAAGCCCGGGAGCCCAATTTAGGCTTAATTGAGAAGATTGAAATTTTAAGAGACCAAATTTAATTTTTTCCAAGTCAATTAATTGAAACTAGGGCAAAATCGTAAGAAAAATAGAGTTTTGGGGTCAAAATAAAAAATTTCATGGCCAAGGATCATTTTGCTAAAGACATCGAACTATGAGGATCCAATTGATAAAACCAGGGGTGAAATTAAAAAAAAATAAAAGTTTAATGGTTAATGAAGGGCCAAAATGCATAAATCCAAGACCAATGACCAAAAAGAAAAAGGTGTCGAACTCCAAGGTTAAAATTGAAGTTTTTCAGGGACTTAATTGCATTAAATCAAAAGTTCAGGGTCAATTAGGGGTGCAATTAACATATATTGAATGGTGGAGGACAAAATTGAACTGTGACAAAAAAAGGAGCCAAACACGTCATCTAGTTACTATTCATTATCCTTTTCATTATTAACCGAAAAACGTACCTAGGTTGCTACTTTTCATATACATTTAATGCTTCGTATCTTCACCAAATTTAACAACACTTAAACCAAAATGATCATCTGACATTTCTTCACAACCAAGTATGGTTCATTCAGACCTATTAACAACACAACGATCACGACGTAGGCCTAAAGTAACCAACTCAAACAACCTTTAACTGTCAAATTTGACAGTTCATGGTGCCTACTTTAAGCCAACAGTTGAAATCCTTCCCAACTGAATCAAGGGCCGGAATTTTTCCCTTGCAAAGACAAGATTGCCCTCTTCCACCCCCTACAAATAGGGGTGGATTTCATGGCCTGAACATCAAGAAACTCGGGTTCAAAGTTGGCAAAAAACCAGCCCCTTCTCTCTCTCTCTCTCTCTCTCTCTCTCTATATATATATATATATATATATATATATATATATATATATTGTCCCAGCTGCTGATCGTTTTCACCACCAGCTCCACCACAGGTAGCTAGCCCAATCATTAGCCGGCCACCAGGAGCCACCGCCAGTTTCTCTCTCTTCTGTGCCTCTTCCTTCTTCTTCTCTTCCCTTTACCACATGTCTCTACCGTTACAATCGCCGACCTTACATTGTCATCTCACAGTAGCCAACCACGACCACCACACTAGGTATATTAATAAATATTATCATAATATTTTTTATAAAAAAAGGGAAAAATTCCAAAAATCCTTTTAAAAAATATATGATTTTCTTGCATGTTTTTCTATCAATTTTTCATAATATCGAGTTATATATTTACACTGTAAGATACTGACCCAGTATTAAAATACTCGGTTTTCTCCGGAATATTTCTAAACAATTTCAAAAAAATATATTTTATTTTCATGCATACGACTAAATCCTAAAAAGTTTTTCAAACATATATTCATAAAAATTACATCTCTCATGTTTTAAAAAGCCAAAAAAAAATAGAAATCATAATCATTTTATGATTATCCATTGGGATTTGAACAAAAAGTCAAAAACTCTTTACCAATTATTTTTTTAATTCATAAGATTTAGATGTAGACTTTAATATATGTAGGGTGTAAAACTACATAATAGAATACACCCTCAGATATTAAAGATACAAAGTGTAAAATAAATGCGATGCTAAAATTCAGACTTTAAAACGGTTAAGATTTAACCCGATAAGATAGAGACTCTCTAACGAAAAGAGATCTACCTTGAATCGTAGACGAAACCAACGAATATAAATTTGACCTAGAAAAACAATCAAACGACAATATAGTTTACCTTAAATAGAATGCACTTGGAGCAATGTTTCTTCCCCTTACACAACACCCAGATGGCTACTCCTAGACCTTAAATATAATTTTATTATTAAACCCTAAACTTTTTCCTTCGCAACAACACACACCTCTCAGGAGGCATGAAAAGCTCGCCAGCTCCCCCACATTGCCCCGCGACATCATGGACACAAACAAAAGCCCAACAAAGTCCAGTGCCGAGAATTGAACATACGGGATTAAACATTCTGAATGCCCTTCCTTAAAGGGTCCGCAGAAGTTCGGTACCAAGACATTATTTGGACGCCTTGTCTAAGATAAATTAGCTAGCTTTTGTGATCAAAATTCTTACCTTTGAGTCATTAAAAACAGCATCAACATCATCTATATTTACATCCTCTTCCTGCTCGAATTGCGGTGGCTTGTATCCTTTCTTGAACCATTCATCTTCTAAAATTTCAGAAACTGTTATCCTCTGTGGAAGATGCAATCATAATATTAGTGATTATGAGCATACGATTGAGACAAGAACATAGCCATCAAGCACCGCATTAGGTGCTTTATACGCTGATTCTCTAACCACACTAATAACAGGTCCAGAAGCAAACTCAAAACGAATGAGTAAATTTAATATACATCCAACAAAGAGAGGGATCTAGATCTCACTGTAAGAGGTTTTGGGTCAAGAATGCGCTTTATCAGTTTCTTTGCACCAGATGAAAACCACGATGGAAATGTGAAATCAGCACTGCAGATCTGAAATTACTTTCTGACATGCATTGGTATGCATATGGAAGGTCTCTAAAATTAAAAAACGTGAAAAAGAGAGAGGTTAATTTGCTTACTTTTCTGTACAAAACCACAAGACTTGACTCGGAAAAAGGTAAGAATCCAGCCATAAGAACATAGAGAATGACCCCACAAGACCATACATCGGATGCGGTGCCATCATAACCTTGGTCTCTGAGAACCTGGAAAGAACAATAACATATGCAATCAACACAGTACCAGAGAAATGTATTATCTGATAATTCTAATTCCACCAAATTAAAGGTAAAATACCTCAGGTGCGACATAATTTGGTGTTCCACAGGCAGTGTGAAGCAGCCCATCACCCTAAAATTAGAAAAACAGAGGAAAAGGTTTGCCTTCATTGCTTTATATTGCAGAAACGATCAATTCCCAGCAGTAAGCTTTTAAATAGTAATCAGTTTCGATAATTCAAGAGAAAGGGCCCAGTGTCTTCATATACAGAACGTTGTGTATTAATTTTCATCATATAAATGTTGGGAAATACGCAATAAATCCAAGTATCAAATAACACACTTCTTAAAAAACTCAATCCACCTAGAGAAAGCTGCTCCTGTCTACATAAACGTACAGGATAGGATGTAAGCAATAATCAGATAAGGCTTACCCGCAATTGTTGTGACAGCGCACTCAATCCAAAATCCGAAACTTTAAGAACACCGCGTGAATCAAGAAGAAGGTTCTCAGGCTGCACGAATGCAGAGTAGCCATTAATGATCAACAAGTAAACTCCTGGTTGAGCGAGGCCAGAATCAAGTGTGTGTGTGTGTGTGTGTGTGTGTGTGTAGGTAATCAGGAAAATGAACACAGGAAATCATGCAAGGCATATAGGAAAACCTTCAAATCTCTATGGAAAACGCCTCTACTATGGCAGTAATCGACGGCTTTAATAAGCTGCTGGAAATATCTCCTGGCTTCGTCCTCTTTAAGTCTCCCGTGCTTAGCCTAGGAGCAAGGAAACAATCAAATAACCTTTTTTAACTACGTGGTCAGTGCTGACAAATTAAAAACATCAATGCACAAGAAAATGGGAAATGCGAGAAGTAATAATAAATTAGAGGAATTAACTCAAAAGAGAAAAAAAAAAATTTAACTTCTTACAATTTTGTCAAAGAGCTCTCCTCCGTCAACAAACTCAATGACAATGTAAATCTTAGTTTTACTTGCCATGACCTATAAATATATGCAGGTAGTATTAGTAAGATCAGTCGCATACATATAAAAATCTCAAGAAATATATCCTTTTATTATTATTATTAACAATCGCAAGTACCTCAAAGATTTTGATGACATTCGGATGTTTAATCAGCTTCATTGTTGATATTTCTCTTTTTAACTGCCGACAAAAATTATATATATAAAAGAAAAACAACGCAAGCAGTTCTCTAAATCATTGATTCAAAATTAATAAATCATCATAATTATTATATTGCTATTCCCACGGTACAGAAAGTGACAGAACAGAAGTTGATAAGAGATTAGCATTAATTATCAGAACCTGTTCGACCATCTTGTGACGGAGGACTTGATCACGGTCGAGAATTTTAATGGCAACAACATCACCGGTCTGAACATTTTTAGCGACCTTGACCTTGGCGAAGCTCCCTTCACCAATGGTCTTGCCTAACTCGTACTTTCCTACACGTGTTCTCGCCGCCGGTACCTTGACACTCATGATTAGTTATTTTTTTGTGTTAATAATAATTCAATTTTTCAGATTAATCGAGTTTGTTGTTGTATTATATAAATGCAATGGTTTTTGGATTAGAGGCGGAGGAAGAACGAAGAAGAAGAAGAAGAAGAGAGGAGGGAAATTTCGAGGATGGTGTGATGATGTGGGTCCCCGAGTGGAGAGGAGAGAATGCTATCCAACGTCCGTAACACAGTTCAATCAATTCACTCGGTTTCCGTGTCTTTACATTATTTTTGGTAATTTTTGTTTCCTTTCCTTTTCTTTCTAAGAACTCGGAGGCTTCTGTGGAACCAGGGAGTTTACGTCCTCATCCCTTGCACAATCTTAACTCTTTTCGAAATCAAATCATAAAATAGGAAAAATACATATAGAAGGTTGTCTGGAAATGTGGTAGTGATTGTTTTTCAAATAATATTTTATATTGAAAAACATGTTAATAATATTTTTTTTATTTTTTAAAAATCATTTTTTATATCAGCACATCAAAACGATCTAAAAAATACAAACCGCACTTAATTTTAATAAAAAAAATTATTTTCTAAAAAGCAGGTTCAACCGCAATGCCAAACAGACACTAATCTATCTTTCTTGGAAATGCTTACCATATGTTGGGAGTCACATCTAAATTAAGAATGTGATTTTTTTTTTCTTTTCATGTTCTCGAGATCAGAACAACAGAACAAAATATTAATTAATATTTTAATTTATACTTGAATTGTGGATAAATATAGGACTCAATATTAATTTGATTTTTAATATCAAATATAATTGTTAATTTGAATTTAACTGTTTAAATTATATAGATATGATTTATTATGTTCGAAAATATCAATCAATGATTTATAAATAATTCAATAATATAATCTCTCCAACTATATTATTCTCTTTAAAAAAAAAAAATTGATGGCAATCCACATATATGCTTCTTGCATGTGTATTTTTCTTTCCAATTAGTAATATAAAACCATTACTAGTTTAATTCTGATTTAATAATTTCACTTTAAATTAAAATATTTTTTATATGGTATCAAAATTTTAATTACTATTATAGGTATGAATCATACTATCATATTATTTTTAATTAATTTTAAAAATTAAACACAAAATAATCCATAAATTTTTATAAGTTTTAAATTCAAAAGATTTTATTAGATAATAATGATATAATATTATTAACAAAGTCCCATCCAACAGTAGTGAAATAATTCAAATTCAAAAACTAAATCAAATGAGATCAAATTTTCTCAAGAAGCAGATATCTGTTTGGAGTTCTTCACGTGTTTACAGGATACAAAATTTTTAATGCTATGAAGAACATCACAAAATTTATCTCTTAAAAACATAATGCCATCACAAATAGTAGGGTAAAATTTGCTTGGTCCATGTCCTGATTGCTCGTACGCTCTATGATGTGCTCATACTGTAAAGACTTTTTTTTATTTTTAGATTCTAGAAAACCCATCTTCTAAAAAGCGTACTTTGTGGGTCTAGATGAGCGAGTAAAACATCGGCTGTCCCAGGCTCTTACAAGAGCTGTACGTCCTGACTCGAACTCGAGACCTGTTGTGCAAATCTCAAACTCTTTATCACCACGCCACACCTCCTGGGGACCTCATACTATAAAGACAAATATCACTGAAAAGCAGGTAATTAAATACAAGTTACTTATCTAGCAACGTTGTCTTGTTCTAACCATAGTTTTTAAACCTGACTTATTGACTGGTCAGGTTCAAAATTCAAGTTTCGGGTTTTAATAGGGTCACCAAGTTAGCTGAGTCAATTTTAAAAAAAAAATCAAAACAATGTTGTTTTAAGTAAAAAAAAAAAGCAAAATAAAAATCAATGGGTTGCAACCAGGTTTTTGACCGGGTCTTGCCGGTCAACCAGGTCATATCGAATTTTTTCTTATCCTATTTCTTCAACCCGAGCCGGGCTGAATTTCAAAACTATGATTCCAACTACCTAATTCACTCATTCCCCGTTGCAGGTCACACACTTTTGTTTTTTTAAAAAAAGTTGAATGTAGAGTTTTTTTCAACGTATTTTTTACATAAAAAATTTAAATCAAAAGGTTTATATAAATATTTAATTAAATAAATAAATAAATATTTTTATAAATAAAAAGAATTGATAATAATAACTAAAAGCAAAATTAGAAAAATTAAGAGATAATTATAGACTAAAATATTTATTGTAAGCATTTAAATAAATTGATAATTATCTATATAAATAATGGAAAAAAACAATTAACAATAACTAGAAAGCAAAATTTAAAAAATTGAGAGATAATTCTAGATAACGATATTTAATTTGCAACATGGCGTATTTATCTAAATATATTTACTGAATTTATTTATTAAAATTAATTTTTTATTAAATTAAATGATAATATAAATATATATTTTTTAAATTAATTAAAATATATATATTATCTTAGGTTGTATTTATTAAAAATATTATATAAAAATAAAATTTATAAAAATTAAAAATAATTAGATGAATTAAAATAATATTTTTAAAAATTAAATATATAAAAAATATTTTTTAAAAAAAATACTATTTAAAAAAACAGCAAAACTTGTGGCCGGCTTCAAAAGGGGTCCGCATGGGAAATTGGTGGACTACATTTTGGCAACTCGTCCTTCGTTTTGTCCTTCATTGATTTCAATGTGCGGTTTATAATGTTTACTTTCTATGACGTCTCATGGTGGAACATTGTTCTGGAGAGGTTTTCTCACAAAGATATAAGAAGTGTTTATGTGACTAATTATTGTACTCGACCGGAAGTGTATTGAAATTTGATAATAGTTAATTTTTATAGTATATTTTATATTTAGAAATATATTAAAATAATTTTTTTTTAATTTTTAAAGAGTTATTTTTATATTAGCATATCAAACAGGATCATAATATACTAAATTGAATTATTAGATATTATAATTATAATTTGGATAATTACACTGATTTTTTTAAAGGTTAATTATTATTATTATTTTATTTTGCCACTATTTTTTAAAAAAATCACAATTTAAATGCTTGATTAACTTAAAATTTAAAGTAAAAGGAAAATGATGAATTTATAATGTAACACGAACACGCTAACATCCTACAGTTTCTTTTTTCAATTCCTCCCCCTTTCTCTCTTTTGTTTCAATCAAAAGACAAAAATTGCATGCAAATTCATTATTGATCAAACAATTATCTCTCTACCAGTATGAATCCTCATCTGAATAGTTAATGATAAGATTTTTAAGATCTTAAAAACTTTCACGAGATTTTTGCCTAAACAAATCTAAGATTTTTACTAGCAGTGAAATAGACATGTTTATCGATTCCAGAGCTGATGTCAAGACCATTGCAGATGACGCTTTTCAAATGTGAGAACCGACATCTTTGGGGTTGTGAAATATGGCTTTGTTGGCTTCCTCATCAACTTGTTTGACTAAGGAGCTGGTGGTGGAGCTGGAATTGAAAGGGAACTGGATTAGAAAGAAGTTGGGATTGATGGATCTAAATAAAAAAACTAAAAAAACTTCAAAATGGAATCAAAACATTTCTTCAAAATAGACCAATCAAGAACACACTTGGAGCTCGGGCTTGATATCTTGAGCCCAAAATACAATAATGTAGCCAACAAAAATATGCTCAGGTTACCACGCTCAAGCCCAACACCCAAAGAGCCTAGGCTTGGACTATTGCCCGAGCTTATACAAGGCGCACATCTTACTAGGCATGCACTCCAACACCATTGTGGGCTTGGGCTACTACTTGAGCCTAAGCAGGGCGTACACTTTATTGGGAATACACCTAACGTTCTTGGTGCTGAGAATGCACCCCACCACCTTTGTGGGCTCGGGTCAAGCCCCAGCTTGAGAGCATATCCTGAGCCTAACATGCTTGGGTCCAAACACTGTGCATGAACCCATTTCTCATCTATAATACACCTAAGCCCAGCTTGTTTGGGTATGAGTAATTGGTTTTGACCTACTTTCATCTCTAATAGGCTCGGATACCTTGCCTAAACTCAACACTTACTATGGAATTCTCCAAGATTCCATCCGGGTCCATCAGTATTTTATATTGTTTCAATACATATTATTTTAAGTAGAATATAACTCAAAATATCACAATGATAAAATTACATTCCAAACTTTCTTCTTCACAAAAAAACAAGACTTGTAAGCTATAAATATATCATGAAGCATTCAGAACAAAGGTTCATAATTTTTTCATTCTCAATATTTTTAACATACATATTTTGAGAGTCTATCTTTCTAAAATATCATTGTACTTTCTCTACAAAATTACTGATTTTACCATAAGAGAGTCCTCACATCAATTAAAAGAGACCTTTTATAAATACTAGCCACAAGTCACTTTAACCTACCAAGCATCAAGTATAAAATATCAACCATCTTGACTAGAAAGAATGGATGAGATTGTTAAGATTAATTTATTAACTAATTATCCAATCTAAGAATAGTATTTCTAGACTATTTGGATTTTTTAGAATATGCGCTGATCGAATGAATTGTATAAAAAATAGTTTCGAAGAGATACAATTTAGAAGGCCCTTTATGGTGTGAAAATAGCATGGTTTGTTCCAAAAACTTTTGGTTTTGTACAAGAAATCTCGGTTGTCATATGGGCAAAATTAGACGAAGTAAAAGATGAACTGAATTCTAATTTGACAGAAGTGAATGAAATATTTATGATTTTTTGTAACCGAAACTCTTTTTCCTATAAAAAGGGAAAGGAGAAAGACATTTTTTTTATGTTAGAGAGGGAAAAAAATATTATATTATGAAAATGAGTTACCATTTAATATTATAGACACTAAAAAATTATAATTGGTCTATAAAATTTTAAGGTAAATAATTAATTATGCTAAATATAAAATATTATCACCCTAAAGCATCTTTTTTAAGATATGATGCATTATTAATCTTATCTTCTATTACTAACAGTTTATTGTAACTAAAATACCACTAATATATATACTTCGATAAGAATATATCTATTACAATGAATTAAATCTTAGATAGACGGATGAGTTCAAGCATAACCTTTTTAAGGTCTAATTCATCTTTGTCACTCTCAATTATTATCTCTTGATAATATAACGTGTTTTTTTTTTCGGTTATGGGACACATGAGAGAGAGAGAGAGAGATGCTCAAAGTCTAGCTAATAGAGGAAAAATAGGGAATTTAATGCCAAAAAAAAAAAGAGGTTGTAGATTTTTTTTACCCCAACTGATATGATAATTAAATTTTCTTTTCATTAGCATTTTTTATTATCATTTTTATTATTACTGACTATTTTTTACTGCATAAGAATGAAGTTTTCTATGACTTAGATTGTTAAAACATATTTCCATTTCCGACCATACTAGGCTTAGAATGGCTCCTCGAGGGATGATGGAGCCTAGACCCAAACGACCGTATTAGATCTTCTGATTTTCTAACGGGCTCATATAAGAAAATCTTCTCTCCGTTTGATGGGCCCACTCAACTTATAAACTTGACGTTTATAATGGGCTGTTTTGAGCTGGAATTCGGAAAGGAATTAGAGTCCATAGCGGACAGTATCATGGGTCCATAGACTTCTATTCTTGAAAAGGATTTGGCCATCCAAATCCTGGGCCCACGAACCAAGTTGCTTGCTTTGAGAGTTTATATTATGCTTTTTCAAAAATAAAATTTTAAAACTATTTATTTGGTTAAAATTATTATGAGATAAATTTTTTTTATAAAATAAATAAAAAATAAATATTTATTAATGAAATACAAGTTATTTTATCTTATATAAAATCAAGGTTAGAAATATGGGTGAGGTTCTCTGTACAATATATATATATATATATATATATATATATATATATATATATATATAACCCCACGATTTTTTCTCTATAATTAGACAAACAAACAGAAAGTACCACAATATTAAATATTCTCTACTAATCTAACTAATGTCTCTCCGCTAATCAAAAGAAAAAGATTGGACAATAAAAATATTTTTTTATTATTTTTTTTAAAATTAACATGAATATCTAAATCAGTTTACATTTTTCTTGATTAATTTCAAGGATCATGAAGTTAATAATCATATAAATTTTTAATAATTTTTAGATTTATAAGATTAAAACGAGTAATTTTTAAAAAATAAATTTTCACTCCATATAAAAAAAAAAAAAAAAAAAAGCAGTTTCAATCATCCAGCGTACCTTTTGAAGTTATAAAGAAAGCTAACAATGTTACAATAATCTCAAATAAAGCAAAGCATCCCTAAATATAACTGGCTGAGATGCAGCCTGTTACAGCGTTGCCGACAAAATACATTTCAATTACAGAAGACTACGGCATAACCTAAAAGGTCAAATGCAAACGGTGGGCCTAAACATGTTCAGTCACTCAATAAAAGCCTCTTGTCGTTACACTACACCCCAACTCCACCGGTAAAATCTACTCGGTATAGTAAGTTTATGACAGTGAGTTGCATTAGAAACTGAGTTAATCTATTAAAACAGAAATTGAGTTAATAAAAATGAGGTTCTCCTGTTCTTCTTCTTTTTGCAGATGATATATATCATTTCATTTACAGAGAAATTATTTTCATGGTAGTCCTAGCATTGATCGTCTCGAGAGAGGGGAAAAAACTAGTATTAATTAGTATAAACAGAGTGAAGCACCGAGTAAAAAAACAATGGTTCGAGAACATTCATGGATAGCACCTTACATTATTTAAAAGAAAAACCTTGAGAATTGAAAGCCAATTAAATTATCATAATCAAAGAGGAAATAAAGATTATGATTTTGAGAATTTATTAAAGTGAACCCGCTGTATACAGGAACTAACAGCCAGCTATCAAAACAGGCACCAGCCACCAGAATTAAAAAGATAAAAAAATATAATCGTTATTTAAATTTATATGATGGATAATTTCAAGACTCTTAAAATTAATAATTATATATGGAAGCAGATTTGAATACACAAGTTAATATAAAATAAAAACAAAAGACAAGACAAAAGAATCTACCCCAGATAGCTTCATCGATCACAAAGAGTTAAAACTAAGACGCAATCATTTTCTTCTTTGAATACGGAACAACTTTTATAAAAACAAAAGGAAAGAAAACAAGATGTCACGTTGATCCTAGCTTTATTACCGGTAGCAGTATCACTTGAAATAATATTTGTTTTTAAATAATTATTTTTTTATATTAACACATCAAAATAATAAATATCAAAAAGATTATCAAGTCATGTGTCTTGCTTTATAAACGATTCCCACATATCACTGCATTCTCAGTCTCGTTCTGCTAGCATCTCTTTAATCTGTCTTTAACAAAAAAAAAAAACACCTCCGATTCTCCTTCAGACTAAGGTATGTTTCTCTATGAAGCTGTTACTCCTGGCACTGTCTCTGTATATAGCTTGTTATGCCAAGATATATATGATAAATGAAAGTTCAATCTTTCTCTTCTCTTCTTCTTTCCTGAATTTCAGCCACAGAACTGGTGTTGGTTGATGGGAACGTTCAAGGAAGACAAGCATGAGGCAAATCAAGAATATTATCCCGAGAAGATTGTGAAGAAATGCGTAATTTGTTTGCTTTCAATTTTGGTGTGTATGGCAGGAGGAACACTACTGCTATGGTGGGGTTGTGAATATCACCCAACAAATACTCAGCTGTGGATGGTGCCCCTCGGTCTCATTCTGTTGGTTACTCCTGTGATTGCTTGGGTCGCTGCTTTCGTCTCTGAAACCTGTAATTGTAAGGTAGAAGATGATGACTCTAAGACGACGAATGAACTCGTTGTTTAGGCAGGTGACTCAGTCGATGCTGAAAGAAACTATAAAAAATGGCGGTGTGGTTTTGATTTATCAGTATTTTAGTTGGCTACTTGTTAGAAACATGTAGGTTTTACTTGTGCAGCATTTCCCTGTACGTATGATTACAGTATAAACTATAAAGCAAAATTTATGCTGACGTTATTTTTCAGTTTTTAAGAATTTAAATATTACGAGGCAGACTCGACTTTAAGTCAACCGGGACATGCATGGGACTAAATGCTCATCAGCAGCTTATGTTCAAATTAATTTAAGTTATTATCGGTTACCTTCTGAAGCTTCATCCATCTATGGTGTCTTCTGTGTTATGTAACTTCAATTCCGCCTCAAAAAAAAAAAAAAAAAAAAAACCTTCAATTTCCCTCTAAAAGCGTTGTTTATCATCATGATTTAGTTCCCTAAAACAAGTTTCTCAAATAATTCATTATAAAGACATAAAAAATTGAGTTTCAAACCATAGGATTCTATAACACCCCAATGAAAGACAGCTACGCGTCTCCAGATCATGGGCGTGGAGGGTCATGTATAGTATGAGGTGTCAACTAGTGTGGTTTTAATATATAATTATTATAGCCTCTGATATTGAAGCAATTGTATAATATAAATAATAATAATAATCTATTGAAAATTAAAGCGATTAATCAGGGATGGTTTACGTGAGGCAAGAATCTTGCCTCCCCCGAGTCTGTACTTTGGGTATGATTTATATATTCGAGTAAGAGTGCTCTGATCAAGGGCTTTATGTCCCGTTTTTCACCAAAAGAAAGAGTGTGCTGATGAAAAGGTTCTCCACAGAATTAAACGATTGTTCTACACGCTCAATTTCAAAAGACGATGTGAAATTCTAATGGCAATGCCAATAAATTAACCTGTAGATTAACTAACACATATGTCTACTTTCCTCAAAATATTTTGAATTTGACCCTCTTTTTTAACCAAAAATAAATAAATAAAGGTTACCTATATAATAAAAAAATTTATTAAAAAGTAATATAAATCATATTTTAAAATCTCTTTTAATAACTTAAATTTTTAGATTGAATTGAAGTTAAATTAATTTTTTTGATCAGATGAATAAAAAATAAAACAAGATTATAAATTTTTAAATAAAACAAGATTATAAATTTTTAAATAAAATAAGATTATAAATGTTTGATTGGCAAGGAAACATCTTTGAAAAGGGAGTCAATATTATTGAGGAATGAGTTAATGACATAAGATGAAATTTATAATTGAGGAGAAAGGAAATGGAGATTAATTTAGACTCCGTTTGTTTGTTGGAAAGTAGTTTTTTTTTTTAAGTGAATTATTTTTTGATGTTTGATAGTGTAATGGAAAATAAGTTAGAAAATACTTTCCAGTATTTAGTTATGTCATGAAAAATGAGCTAGAAAATAACTTATAATGTTTTATTTTTCTCAAGTTTATTAAAATAATGAGAAACAAATCTTACAAATTAAAAAGTTGAAGGAGAATGAAATTGAAAAAAAATATAATTTCATAAATTATCTCAAATAAAATAAATAATAATCAAAATAATAGAGATCAAATCTAAAAAAAATGAAAGATAAAGAAATTAAAATAATAATAATTAACATTTTATAAATTATTTCAAATATAACAATCAAAAGAATGAGATCAAATTTGATAGATAAAAAATTTCAATAAAAAAATAATAAGGGAAAAGCATATAACAATTATAAAAAAGATGATCAAAGTTAATATAAAAATTAAATTTTAAGAAATAAAATTAAAAAATAAATATTTAAAACAAAATAAATATAGCAATTAAAAGTTTGAGGACCAAAGTTAATATAATCAGCAAATAATATGATATTTTTAAATTTTTTACAACTTCTGGAAAGTGTTTTCCACTTAAATTTTTCAAAAAAATACTTTCCTGAAACCAAGCCAAATATTTCTTTGACTGTAAAGTGTTTTCTGTTGAACAACTTTTATAATGACAAAAAAATACAAAAATATTTAAAAATATCTTTTCAAAAACTATTTTTCAAAAAACAACTATATGGTTAACCTTCATTTCCTTTTAAAGTCCCATCCCAAATCGAAGGTGGTCATTGAAGGAAGGGAAATGACTTTTAATTTTTAAATTTTTTTAAATTATTTTGATCTTACTTCTTTTTTGAAAAATCCAATTATATCCTTTTCGTCACCCCATCCCTTCTCCTACAACTAAAAAGACACTTAATATTTTATTACCTTTCCTCCCCTTTTTCCATGCAAACATAGAGCTTATTTAACCTCCATTTACCTTGTTACTTATCCAATCAAAAGAAGATAAAAAAAATTTCCCAAACCTCACCCCTCTTATCTCAGTTTTCTCCAAACATACTGTTAAGGGGTAAGCTAATCATTTCATGTTAGCCTGATTTATAATATGTTTGTTTTTATTATTAAAACACGCTTTAAAAGTTTTGTTTTATATTTTTGGATTGTTTTGATATATTTAAATTATAAATAAATTAAAATAATAATAAAATATTATCTTAATATATTTTTAAGTAATTTTTTTTAATTAACAGAATTCTATAAAAAAAAAGTCATTATATATCATACAAATAAAATTTTTATTTATAAATATGCCACCGAGAAAGATAGAATAATCGAACCGGTTTCATATTTCATTATAGGGATTATTCATGACAGTAACATGGAATCACATCCACTGGTCACTCTCTTTGGCATTCGCATGGATTAAATGCTCCATTTGTGTTTGAAAGGGAACAAGAAATGCTGTGGTTTTTCCATGTAATGTTAAACGTGTTGAAAACTGGCTTACCAAGCAAATTTAACTACCAAACATGGACGGATGCAGCTGTAGGCAATGGGGGCACTTGCCCACACTGCCATATAATAGGAGTGAGTTGAAATTTTAAATATTAAATTAAGAATTTTTTTTATAAAAATATGATGTTTTTAGAATAAAATAGAATATAAATAACTCTAAATAAAACTTAATCAAATAAGAAAGATTATATTCTCTAATCGGTTAATCACATAACATTTCTAATTCCACTACTTTTTAGCGCCTTTATTATTTTTATTTTGTTTTTTGGTTCGATGAGTTTTAAGTTTGGGAATTGATGATGATAAAGAATAGGTTGTTTTTTAAGGTTGTGTTAGAATTTTTTTTTTTTTTTTTTTTTTTGTAAGATACATAATTTTCAAGAATCTAGGCTTTTCAATTTGAATTGTGTTATAGGTAATTGGAGATATGGTAGGTTTGGAGAAAACAAGATGCGATAGTTGCTTATTTTTTTGGGTATTCAATTAATTATAGTTTCGTAGCCTCCAAAAATAAGAGAGAAAAATTGTATTCCTTGGTGTATTCAGTTGTCGATCTTTTTATATTTCATACATAAATAATATCAAAATTAGAAATTAGCCTTGGTCTCCTTTTGTTCAAGCTTAACATGAAGTAGATAGTTGACTAAACCAACCCAATAAAATGTTAGTCTAATAGTTAAGGCATTGCTATATACATATAAGAATAAAAATACAAGTTTGATTATTAGAAAGTATACTTATTAGAAAGAGTAGTTACAAACCCCGAACAAAACTAGTTTCATTCTTTAAAAAGGTATGAGGATACCCGAATAAGAACAAAAAACAAATAGTTGACCGAACTTTACATCATAATCTTGAGTTTAAAGTGTATGAGCTAACAAGTTTTTTAATTTTTTTTTTCTATTTTTTATTTTTATTTTTCTCTCAACAAGATTAAACAAATTGAGCGATAAAAGAAAATACATGATAATTTTATTGCCAAATAACAAAATTGTCATGCAAACAAGATCAAGCAAATAAAATCTATCAAGCATTTCGCCTCTTAAATTTTTTATGTTATTTTTTTTCCTTTTTAGAACCATCTTTGTTTAGGGAAGAAACTTGAAATAAAAAATATTAGAGAAGAAGAAGCAAAAATTATGGCAGAAGGAAGGAAAAGATGTAGAAATTATAAGGGTATGTTAAACATTAATTATAATAGAACTTTTTTATATTATTAATGAAGTTTATGTGTTTTGACTTACTATGTCAAGTGTTATCAACTATATAAATATTAAGATGTAAATTATAGTTTTTTAAAAGGTAAATTACCCTTAGCATCCTATGATTTAATAACTTTTTAATTTTAAAACTAATTTTTTAAATATTACACTCTACAATCTAGTCAAGACAGATTTTAAAAATAAATGAAAACACATTATATCTCCATATATATTAAGGCATGGAAAGTAATAGTTACTGCATAACTCATACTCTTTCTTTGTATTAACCTTCTCTTTTCTAGCATACTTTTTTTAAAAAACATGAATATGAAAGAAAAACTCAAACACAAATCTATGGTTTAACACAAAATCAAACATATTGAATACTAGTTGGATCAAATTTTTTTTTCTCTTCCAATTTCACACCTCCTCTCCTCCACATGCCGTCATCTAACATTCAAAATCTCTTAAATAGCCCAAAAATTCCAACTTTATAGATTTGTAGTTCTTTATGCATCGATGGTAGTGAAGATGGTAGGAAAAAGGAAAGGCTTTGGGGTTTGGATATATATATATATATATATATATATATATATATATGTGTGTGTTTTATATATAATATTTTTCAAAGAGTTTTTTTGATTTGTTTGAGAATGTGGTTGCAGTTATTTTTTAAAGCGCTTTTTACTTGAATATGTTTTAAAATAATATTTTTTTTTGTTTTTAAAAAAATATTTTTGATATCAACACATCAAAATGATTTGAATACATCAAAAAATATTAATTTGAAATAAAAAAAATTTAAATTTTTTCAAAAATATTTTTAAAATATAAAAACAAATAGATTTATATGAATATTATTTTTACCTAACCGGTTTGAGTTTTAGGGTATGACTACCAACTCATTACTTCGACTTCAAAATCATGATATTTTTTTTTCCATTTAAAGCCTTTCTTTCTCATTAGAAACCGTCAATCCATTATTGGTAGGGTTTTTTTAAGATACTTTCTTTATCTGAGCCATTTATGCCCACTGAAAATGGATGAACAAAGAGCACATGTAGTGGGATGAGTGTCTCTTTGACAATTCTAAATGGTCGTGTTATCAGAGGAGGAATTGCTTGGCTGCTGATAGTTACTAACCTTGTGTGGGGGTGAGTAAAAAAACCGAACAACCAGTAAACCAAGAAAAAAAAAATAACCAAAAAAACCGAACTGAAAAAAAACCGAATTAACCGATTAAAAACTTACAAAAAAATTCTGGTTCGGTTCGGTTTCTAAAGTCTAAAACCGATTGAATCGAACCGAACCGGTTCAACCAAGCCATCAATTAAAAAAAAAAACAGGTATAAATATGATGTCTTCCTAACCTTAAACCTAAATTAGTTGTCTTCTAAAAACAAAACTAGCCGCCCCCTCTTTATTCTCTACATCTTTACTTTTCGATTCTCCTTCATGCTTCTGTTATTTGTTAAGCTCCTCCTATCAAAGGCACACCACCCTCTTCACTTTTGTAATTTTATTTTTTATTGTTTTATTCCTCCTATAAAAGACATACACCTCTTTATTTTTGCTTTTTTTTTTTATCATTCTTCTTTCTATTTCTCACATAATTTTTATAATTTTCAATGCACTTGTAACCAAAGAAAATTATCATGTTGAGCCACCAAAAGGCTTTTATGTGCGCCACCCTCTTTACTTTTGTAATTTTACTTTCAATTGTTTTATTCCTCCTATAAAAGACATACACCTTCTTATTTTTTCTTTTATTTTTTTTTTATCATTCTTCTTTCTGTTTCTCACATAATTTTTATAATTTTCAATGCACATGTAACCAAAGAAGATTATCGTGTTGAGCCAATAAAAAGCTTTTCTGTGCTGTCCTTGATGTTGGTACTGTGAGGATAACAATTCAAAATCAAGTTTGGCACTCGATGGATGACGAGCAGATGAGAATCTATGTAAACTATCTTTTGATCTTCCCTTTGTTTTTTTTTTTTCTAGTCAAATGACCTATGTTTTTTCCTTTTATTTTGCCATGCGTGCCCAACCATTTTAAGAAAAAACCATGTTAAAAAAGCCAAGATTTTTCATAAAATAAACCCAGAGCTATGAAATTAAAAACAAGACGAAGATAGAATTTCTGAAAAAATATAGTCAGAGAAAAAACTCATAATAAAAACTCAATTGAAATAATTTCGGTTTAAATTGATTTGGAAGGGGAAAAAAACCCGAACCGAACCGAACCAAATATGGTCGGTTCAAACCGGTTTTCGGTTCGGTTCAAAAACTTGAAAAAAAATAATTTTAGTTTGGTTAATTATTTTAGTCCAAAACTAGATCGAACCGAAGATGCTCACCCCTAGCCTTGTGTAATTATATTATTTTATACAATTAATCAATTAGTTCGAGTACTGAAAACTTATATGATTGATAATTTTAAAAATTATAAAATTAATTGAGATATATAAAAGTTGACCACATATTCATAATTAATTAAAAAAAATCAAATGGAATGGAAATAAAAACGATCTACTGTTGCTGGATGACTCTAATTTCAAAATAATTTTCTAAATAAGTTCAAAGATATGGTGGAGATGGTGATTTATGGTGAGTGAAGATGGGAGAAGAAGGTTATCTCTCTCTCTCCCTCTCTCTTTTCTTTTGCTTTCTCTCCATCCACTTTAAAAATAAAATTCACCGCACTTCCCAATCTCATTTTTCAGAAAGTGAAAGTATAAAGCTGATTAATTTCATGACGACAACCACAACCAGTGTATAGACGATTGGAATTTTCCTCTTTATGCACTTGAACTAGCAGCTTCATCGCCAAATTTTCGAGTCTTCGACAGTCGAGCCACCTATCACGGGCAGATACGAAGTACAACAAGTAAAGCCAGAGCCTCCCTAACGAAGTGACGTAAGCATCGGGCCAGGGCTGAAAACAGTGAGAGTTTTGTCTTTAAAAGACAGACCAAATCTAGTATCTCTTGTTCGTATATATATATAAAAGACTATTATTTCTGCCTGCCCTGTCTAAAATTCCAGAAACCTACTCTTCAAAATATGCTCACTCGCCATCTCACAGGTGCTCCAACCCACCCCTCCTCTCCATATATTTTAAATATATAAAAAAACCTTTATTTTTTTTCTGCCTTTCTCACCTCTTAATTAGGGTTTAACAATTTGGGGATTTTTTGGGATTAGGGTTCGGGAAAGCAAAGTAAATTAAACTAGATGCAGCAACCACCGCAAATGATTCCTATGATGGCTTCATTTCCACCGGCAAACATCACCACTGAGCAGATCCAAGGGGTAGTATCTTTATGTAATTCTTCCTTTATTCTATGCATAAATTGGTTTCTGCATGGTTTTTTGGGTGGTTTTGTTCCAATGATTTATTGATCTGGGGTTCATTGCTTATGGTGCTTCTTTCATGTTTCTTTGTTAAACCAATATTTGAAAGCTGATAAGTAGCACAAGTAATGAGTAACTGTCTAAGTGAGACAATAAATAGCGAATTGATTGTGGTTTCTTAAATATTGTCCAATTCAGGAGTTACGCAACCCCCCCCGCGTCTATGCACATAACTTGTCATCAGTATAATCAAGGCTCCTCTATCTTTTTCTTTATCAATTGCTCAATTGTTACTAATGGGCTTTCCAAAAATCCATGATGCTTAAAATAGTTGGGTATGCAGATTAGTGGCTATCGTGACAGATTTTGCATAGATAGCCACCTAATACCATTAATATCAGGGTTTATTTGTGAGCTTTTGTTTGCGTGTGCCAAACAAACATAGTAGTTAGAATATGAGGAGATAAGGAGACTGTTCGTAAGCTATTAAGTTGTAGATTAGATTGAACTCAGAAGTTGGAAAATTCAGCTATTCAAGCTCGTTTTGGAATTAATTTATTGGAAACTTTGTATTTTTCAAAGTATTCCTTTTGAACCTTCTACATCTGCAAATTCCCATATTTATGATGTACATTTTTGTATCACGAACCCATTCCATCTTCATGAAATCCTCAATATTCATATATGCAAATTCATTCTTGCAGCTAGTAGATGTGTTTTCCTGTTCATGAAACATGACAAAATGTCATACTATATAGCAATGTATGAAAAAATAATGGAGAATTTACCATGTGATGCGTGAATTCAAATCCATGGTTGTACTGTGTGCTAATAGCTGTTTTTATTTATAGGCTTTCACACCTATTCAAGTTTGGCTTTCCTCTTACTGCCATGCTGAGCAATATCTGATCTTAGTGTCCATTTTTGGTTGCCCCTTCGTGTGCAACTCTAGGATGTATTATTTGCTACTATCTGTCATATGATGGTTGATTTATCTTTTTTAATTCTTTCTGCAGTACCTTGATGAAAACAAAAGATTGATTTTGGCGATATGGGACAACCAAAACCTTGGAAAACTTGCTGAATGTGCCCAGTAAGTGATTTGTTCTCATGTGCGAGTGTATGCCCAAGCTATCCTACTGTTTCTTGTGTGTTAAGCATAATGCAAGTTCTGATCTATCAGAAGTATGTGGGGCTGTTTCCTGTTTAGGAAACTTGAAAAAAAGGGTCTTATGACTTATGGGCTGGTTTTGAAATCCAATCTTGGTAACTTTTCTCTAACAAATGGACTCATTTTTGTGTTCCGGTACCTATTCAGAACAAGACCGGATCAGTTCTCTGAGTTCCTAATTACCCACTAGCATTTTAATATTTTCTAAACAATCAAATCCAACAAATTCAGTTGGTAGCTGGCATCATTATTGGTGATGAAAACATGGAGTGGCATATCTTAAATCTATTCTTGATTGCCTATTTTAATTTGGGGTCAATTATATTTTGTCCAGTTGGAAATGGGACTGAACTTGTGGACTTTGTCCGTTACCAGTTTATGACTTAAATAATCCTTTATTTGTTATAATGGCGGGGATGGTTAGGGTGCATTCCAGATATTAATGGTGCCATTGCATCCATAGTTGAGGTATTTACTTGTTCTTTTGGCTCAATTATCATGTTACTACATATATTCTACATCATATAAGGGGAGTGCTTGGTTACTGTTGTATCGGTACTGCTTCAATGTTCTTAGCAAGAATAAACATCACTTGAAGAAGGTAGGATTTTGTTTAATAAAGTATGTGCTTACAGTTAGATGGCAGTCCAGGTGAAATGGAGGAGAGCCATAGGATAAAAATTTAGACTGGATCTGAATTTACCAGCCAAAAAGAGGCATTGCACTCATGAATATCACAGGGAGAGTTTTTTTTTTTTTTTTTTTTTTTGAGAATGCTTCATTTTTAAAACTATATGGAATGAAAATATTGCATGCCCCTTTTTATCTATATGCATGTTCATTGCCACCATTTATTAGTCATGTATAAAATTTCAATGAACTAGGTATCAAACCCAGCTGCAGAAGAATTTGATGTATTTGGCTGCGATTGCTGATGCACAACCACAGACACCAGCAATGCCTCCTCAGGTGTATAGTAATTAATGAGACTGGTCATTTGCAATTCATTTACTCTGCTCATGCTTATTAGTATTGCTTTCAGATGGCCCCGCATCCTGCAATGCAACAAGGAACATATTACATGCAACATCCTCAGGCAGTGGCAATGGCTCAGCAACCAGGTATTTTCACCCGGAAGATGCCATTACAATTCAATGCTGTACATCAAATGCAGGATCCTCAGCTGTTACTCCAGCAAGCCATGCAAGGGCAAATGGGAATTAGACCTATAGGGGCTAACACTGGCACGCATCCCATGCGTGCCGAGATTGCTCTTGGAAGTAGTGGCCATTCTGCAAGTGCTGGCACAAATGATATGTGTGGGGGAAGCAAACGGCACGACTCCGAGGCTGCCACAACTGGTGGTGCAGATGGCCAGGGGGGTTCTGCTGCCAGGCATAATGGTGGATGATGGCTCTGAGGATGCAAAATGATGTGGCCTCTTGAGGGATTCTGTGCAAATCCCGTTGGCTGTTGATAGTAGGCACCCCTTATTGCAGAACTGGTATTGTTCTGTTGATCTATGTTAGTTTGAGTAAAGAATTGACATTTTATGTTTCCCTTTAGTGTTGACAAGTTAGGTAGGCAAATCACAAGGTCTTGGTATGCCAATGAAACAAAATCAAAACACGGGTGAGACAGAGGCTGTTGTAGTTTGTGTAGAAGGAAGAGGTGGAAGCTTGTGTTCTCTCATTGATGTCTGTCTCTAGTTGTACGTCCGTCATTTTGTAACAACTTGAAGATGATGCTTGGTGTTGTAGAATCTTGCTCTCACAGAGTCATCGTTTTGAGCTAGTTTTGAATGGCACAATTTTCCAGAATTGCTAACTGGGCCATAGAATTAATAGGCATTTTTAGATCACTGTTTTCGTTTAGTTTATTGTGTTTCATCAGTTATTTTTTAAAATATTTTGTTTAAAAATATATTAAAATGATATTTTAATTTAAAAAATTTAATTGTTTTAAAGCATTGAATAACCATAAAGTAAACGCAAAAGCAAATATACCCTGAGCCTGAGCCTGAGCCTGAGCCTGAGCCTCCATCAACTTTATTTTGTCTTAATGAGTAAAGCAGCTCTGGGATCCACGTGTAATTAATTAATTCAGAACATGTTGGTAAAATGGTTCAGCTTTCTTTGCTTTTCAGGATTGTTCTTGTTGAAGCTATTTTGAAATTATAGTTATAAAAACTATTAAACGGAACAGGGTAAAAAGTGAGGGAATGAAAGAAAGAATCCAGGAAAAAAGAAACAAAGATAATGACCTCCGAGGAACCTTTTCCATATGAAAGCCGAAGACAAGCCAGTTTCATTACTAGAAGTATCATGAATATTTAGTGGTTTTTTTTTATTGGAAAATATATAAAAATAATATTTTTTTATTTTAAAAAATTTATTTTTAATATCAACGTATTAAAACAATTTAAAAACACTTAAAAACAAAAAATTTTTAAAAAATAAAATTTTGAAAAAAAATGTAAACAAACAATGTGTACTTGTTTAAAGTTTAGAAGGCCATAAAAAATGCTTTAGATTCGGTGAAAAAGGGACCTTCACCATACTCGGTGAAAAAGGGACCTTCATCGTGACCCTGAAGCCAGCTTCCTCGCCGGATTTGTACTAAAAATCATTTTTCGGTTGAGTTAAACAACAAAATGTGAGAATCTATATTGGATCAGCTTACTTAAGCTTGATGAATTGCTGCGTAAGGAACCCTATCTTTTACCAAGAAAATATACTAATCTTCACTCATGATGTGCCAACTGCTGCTATCAATTACTTAATTCCCATATGAGCTAAGAGCTTAAAATAATTTGGAAGAATAACTTCTTCAACTTCTTAACGTTGATGTCTTACCTGCAAAGAACCTGTTTTGCAATTAATAACTGTTGTCTGCCTGTTTAAAATTAATTTTTTTTTTAATTTTTAGATTGTTTTAATATTTTAGTATTAAAAATAAATTTTTAAAAATGTATTATTTCAATATATTTATAAAAAATACATTTTAAAAGGCAAAACGAAAAGTATAAGATAAGCCATTATAAAGAAAGCGACTTTTGCAGTCGGTTGAATTCTGGGTAGCTAAATTTCAAGGGGAGAGATAATTCCATCTAAGACTGGAGAATGGAACCATTCACTTGTTCTATAATAAGGCCATAGACTGAACAGATTATAAGATGGACTTATGACCTTAACCCTTCCAAAACTCCAAAACTATGGCACTTCCATTGAAGCCCATCACATTTTCCATGTCCTTTCTTAACACGCCATCTCCATCTGTGTACTGAAGACGCAACTGACTCAAGAGCCACGCAACCAGAAACTTCGTTTCGATTCATCTTTCTTCAGAAAAACCTTACAGTTCTAGCAAGTGCAGCACCAAAAATACGTATCTGATACCGCCAGTATTCCTGCACAGTTGAAGCTTGGTATATATATCTTTTCTTCTCTTTCAAGAATTACTTGAAAAGAAACATGAAGGAAGAGCAGTTACCATCTTTCAACCATCGCCACACCGACAATAACAAGAAGACAAGATTGGTATTCAGATTATTGAATTCTCCAGCCGTTTACGTTATCCTCTTACTGCTATCCTACGCCCTAGGTTACTTATCAGCTCCAAGCTCCCGCTCTCCACCGCAGCCTTTACCATCTCCAGAAATCTTGAAAGTGGGTGATAACCTCAACACCCAACTCGACAACTTCCGAGTCAAGACTCGCTGTGCCAAACCCCTTCCACCCCAGCTCGTCCATCAAACAATTCTTGACCGGGTTTTCAACTCCATGTCGCCATATGACAATTTTCCTCCCGCGTACGTTAGCGGCCTCCTTAGAGAGAAAAAGTTCAAGGGATGGGGCTCCTACGGTGAAGTCTTTGAACACCTTATCCAAAAAGTGAAGCCTAAAGTGATCATCGAAGTGGGTACTTTCTTGGGCGCATCGGCTCTCCACATGGCCGAGTTGACTCGCAAACTCGGGCTGGACACACAGATTCTTTGCATAGACGATTTTCGCGGGTGGCCCGGGTTTCGTGACCGGTTTGGTTATGTCAATATGGTAAACAGCGACGTTTTGTTGCTGTACCAGTTCATGCAGAACGTTATTCACAAAAATGCTACCGGGTCGGTTTTGCCACTGCCATTTTCGAGCGGGTCGGCCTTGGAGAAATTATGCGAGTGGGGTGTGTTTGGTGATTTGATAGAAATCGACGCGGGCCATGATTTTAACTCGGCGTGGGCTGATATAAACCGGGCGTACCGGATCTTGAGACCCGGTGGGATAGTTTTCGGGCACGATTATTTTACCGCAGCGGACAATAGAGGTGTGAGGAGAGCAGTAAATTTATTTGCTCAGATGAATGGGCTTAAAATCCACACCGATGGGCAACATTGGGTCATTGACTCCGCCTGAATTCAGGTTTGTTATTAGTCCTTGAGTGTCAAAAAGTTACCGTTGATAATTTTGTGAACTTGAATTTTGTTAATTTCTTAAAGGACACGTGTGCCATGTGTGTGCATCTTCTTACCTCTTTCAGCTATGATGGGCCATGCATGGAAAAATCTTTCATAAGCCACGTATGAGGTTGATCGGGTCTCTTTGGTGTTTGTTAGTGTACAACAAGTAGTAGCCATTTTGGAGCAATAAGTGGAGGATTATGTGGAATGGAATAACAGAGACTTTTATTTTGTTTTGCATGGTTGTTTCCATCTCCATAGCCGTCATGCATGTCGACAATGGTGCACATTCAATCCTTTCTAATTAATTTATAAGGTCTATTGCTCATCAGCTCAACTGTTGCCGAATCAGAGTGATTTACTGGCAACAATGGCTTGCCGACTCGTCTGGATTGACATCATTTGATGTTAAGTTCATGAGCAAATTGATTCCAATGATTCTTGAAAAACATGAGTAGCGTGGAATTTGATATTGATGGGTAAAGATTTAATCCTCTTTATTTAACACAAAAACCCATAAAAGTTATGGACACATTTTTTTTTGGGTATATTTTGAAGACATCTTTGAAGGGTTTGGGTAGAGCATCCTAGTCCAGATAGCGGGTTAGACATGCTAAAGTCTAAGTGTTGAGAGGTCCCGCCCAGCAACTCCTTATGGACTCGAACACACCACTCAAGCTCACCTTAAAAAATAGATCTTGACCTTTTTTTTAAGCTTATAAACATATATACCCCGTGTTCTTTTTTATTATTTTCTCTTCTGTATTTATATAAAAGATATCATTCTTATTAATACTTGTGTAAAAGATATATTTCTCAATTTCTTTACTTGTATTCCTTTTAGTAAGATAATTTAAATTAGTTTATAGTTTTATGTTAGCCATCATTTTTATTCTATTTAAACACCACTAACTCCATTAATTTTTATGATTAGTTTTCAAGAATTTAACCTATCAACAATCTCATTAATTATTTTTATTTTTTGTCAAGAAATGGAGTGGCAGCAAACACCATCTCAATTTGTGTATTTTCTTATTTTCTATTTTTTAATGGAATATTGTGGTGCTTATTTGTCAGAAATGGAAAAGAATTTTTCATTAAAAAACAACGCATTTACATTAGAACTCTCTCTCTCTCTCTCTCTCTCTATATATATATATATATATATTAAGAAAAAATTATTCTGAACATCCTATAGTTTATTCTTTTTACACTTTACCTTCATTGTTTTGAAAATTACAGAAAATATTCTCGGTCAACAAAAAAATTTAAATCATATAAAATAACCAAAATAACCCTACATATATTATATCCACAAACACAAAAAACAAAAAACACAATCCTATCTCTTTTCTCTCTCATGATTTTGCAATTTCTAAATAAAAACTCTCTAAAATTAAAACAAATCTCAAAAACTAAAATTCTACACAATCAAAGTTTAGGGGGTTCATTGAGAATGAGATGACAAATCTCAATTGTTTTTTCAAATCAAGACTTCAATAATCAAGTTCATGGGTTTAGTCGTTGTTAAATTAATGTTATTTCCTTAGAATATAAATTGTATTACTCGATTAAACAATAATGCACAAAATTAAAGTTATTGTGAAACTCATAGATCCCTAAGCTTAAAACCCTAAAATTTCTGGTTATTTCTTATTCACACTTCAATGTTTATAATCTTAAAAGGGTTTAGTAAAATGGAAAACAATCTAGATTGTTTTCTTGAAAAACCCAAAAAATCTCCAAATTAAAAATTAGGGTTACTACTCATATGACCCTCGTTTTTTATTCTTTTACTGTAACATGTTTAATTAATATTTAAGCAACTTATATTAACTTTGTTAAACCATGGTATAGCTTAATTAGTAACTAGTTATTGCAAACCTTAATAAAACCCAAAATGTTGCCTTACAGGTTATTGTTAATCATTCCTAATATTCATTTATGTTAGATTCTACCATAATTATTCTTGTAATGTTAGTTATGAATCACTATTGTAGGAAACAAAATGTCTAGCATCATTATACATCATAGAGTTACTTCACTCATTATGAAAAATTGCTTCTCTGAGTATATGTCTTACATAGATATGTTGTACATATGCAAGTAAGCTTACCAAGTGGATTTGCATGTTTTTACTATAAAGGATGAAAAAGGTAATAAAATAGTTGATAATGCCTCGATAATGAAAATCTTGAATATGCATTAATTAAAAGAAGAGGAATGAATCCATATTTATATTGATATCGATACTAATGTTGCTTCACTAATAATCAAAATACCTAAATGTTATACAAGCAAACCAAATATTGCTGGTAGGTCTACTGGAATAAAATACTTTCCAGACTATGATGATAGAAATTAAGTTACACTAGAAAAAAGTTTAGATTTTGATGAAAAAGATGATGATGATGTTCGTATAGGTGTTGGAAAGGGTGAAACTACAGTTGTGGGAGTGATAGTATTGTTGTTGGAGAGGGTGCAACTGTAGGTATTAGTGTTAATGTCAGAAGTTGTGGTGTTGATTTTCAAATGGGTGTTGGTAGTTCTAGTAAAGGTGCATGAGCTGGTATGGGCGTTGATATGCATGTTGGTGTGGGTAGTTTATATTATAATATGGAAAGTGATAGTGCTAAATTTAGTAAAGATGATGATACTGGATATGAGAAAGATTATTAGGATAATGATTTTTTTTAGTAAGGATGACGAGGACTATATGTTTTTAGATGATAAATGATTTAAATTGTCAAATGAAAATGATGATGAATTGATTGATAGCTTGTAAGAAGATGCTTGCTTTGGCTAAACATTGAATGATGCATTGAATTTAGAGAATGAATGAGAGTTAAATAGTGATGATGAAGATGTTGATGTTAAAGCTAGTGAAAATTCTGAAAGTAGTGATGAAAATGATAAGGATGAAAATGATAGTGATGGAAAGAAGAAAAAATAAATTATTTATCCTACAAATAGATTTAAGTGTGAGACATTTAAGGCGAGTGTTGATGGATTAATTAAATTTACCAAACATAAGATTTTCACTAATATCACTCACTTCATAAATGTTCTTAGAGAATCTATAGGGAAATATAAATATCATATGAAAAGATACATTAATTAGAAGGAGAATATTAGAGCTACATGTATGGGTGATGGTTATGTGTGGTGGATATATGCTTCTTTGGTTTTTGGTAACTAGACTTTGTGTTGAGATAGGAAGAAATATAAGATGATTCCAAATAGTACTGTAAAGTATATATGATGGTTAAAAAAGGATTTGTATTGATTTGGATAAGAAAAAAAAAAAGCTCTTGTTGTAAATGAAAGATGATTAGAATTTCATTAAGGCATGTAGTACCTTGTTTGAAGCATAAAAGAATTGAAATTGAAGATTTATATCATACATATTACACTCTTTAAACATTTAAGAAGACATACTTAAAGATTATTTACCTATTACCAAAGGTTTTATTAGATCTTGAAGATGAAGATATAATTGTACTACCCCAAACTTAAAAAGGAGTGTGGGTCAACCAATGAAGATTAAAGAAGGGAAAAATGAGAAAAACAAAAAACCTAATAATGTCAGAAAAAGGGTTATCACACTTAGGTGTAATAATTGCAAACAATAAAGGTATAATTTTAAGATATGCTATATAGACAGTGTTGCCTAACTTAATGGTAATGGTCGTGGTAGAGTATCTAGAGGTGTGAGGGGATTTAATAGTGTTGTGAAGGATTCACGAGATTCGACAGTGTTGTGGGAGAAATCAGGGGTGCTATGAGATAAACTAAGAGTGTTATAAAAAATTCTATTAAGGATCCAAAGGAACAACCAATTTTAAAAGAATAAACAATGCTATTAATAAAGGCTTAATAAGTTCAAAAAGTGGAAAAGCTAGTATAGGTGATAGAAATGGTGTTAATACACCATTCTTTTTATCTTTGGAAGATAAATACAAGTGATTCTAATATAGAAGAGATAAACATGTGATTCTCTAACATATTATTCATGATAATTCTATTAGTTTAATAATTTACATTTATCCAATCAATTCATTTTTTTTAAATTGCATTTTGCCCAATTTATATCATCTTATCATTCAACACAAAGAAACTATATTAAGTGAAGAACATAATGAATTTTTTTATTATTGATATCAAACCATTACCTATATTTATGATGTGTTCTATATGCCAAGCTGCCTTCACTTATGCAATATGAATAATATTGCATTGCTTATATATTAAGGATGTTCAGATTATGTTTTAAAACGATATTAATGCAATATTGTTATTTAAATTTATTTCATGTATTCATTTTATTTTTTCAACATGAATGTTATAATAATTATAAACATAAGAATTTCTCACAATAAATTAGTTATCATCATCAACTTCACTCTTGCAATGCTAACTTTTATATTATTATAATTCTTGATTCAACTTTACGTAATCGTCGTATTCACGACTGTCTTATTTAAAATTTTTATCTTCCATCAGTTCATAATTAATTAAGTTTTGCAGAAAACATCTTGTCCAGGAACACAAACAATTTTCTATCTGTCAAGGAGTTATATCCATCACATAAGATAAGATAAATATACTGGATTAGTTAAACGCTATAAACTTCACTTAATAAAGTAAGCTGATTTTTTCATCTTATTTTAAAAATTAAGAGCTCAAGACAATAACACTTGTAAGAGATGACATTGATATATAAGACATTAGAATACGATTAATTGGTTGATTGTATATAAGTTATTTGTTTTTATCTATATAATAATTATTTATTTATTACTATAAATATGTAATATACATGTAATTTAATTATCATTCATATTAATCAAACAAATTATATCATAAATTTTTATTTCTTTACTTGTATTATTATGGGTAAGATAATTTAAATTAGTTTATATTTTTTATATTAGCCATCATTTTCGTGATTAGTTTTCAAAAGAGTTTAACCTATTGTTTGTAAAGAAATGAAGTGGGAGATTTTGAAACAAACCACATTTGTGTAGTTCTTCTTTATTTTTATTTTTTTTAATGGAGTATCGTGGTGTTCATTTGCCAAAATGGAAAAGAATTTTTCATTAGACCTATATATTCTCAATAATAAAAGAAAACAACAATTTTATGACAATGACCTTAATGTATTTTTGGTGCTTAAGATGATTTTAGTAAAATTCAAAATTTTTATTTTGTATATCATAAAAAAATACTACTATGAACTTATAAATATATTTAGATAAATAACGAAGATTTATATGTGATACTATTTCTTGTATATTAAAAGACCTGGAGTAATTTGAGTATTTTATTTTTTATATGAACAATAAAGTACTTTAATTTTTGAATTTTTGAATTTTTTTCTTTTAATTGAATCAATTTTGAACCTAATTTAATGAAAATAGGCTTGAAATTATTGTAAACATACCAAATTTTAAAAAATATCTGAAATGCAAAACATTGAGAAAAATATATATAATCTCAAATTCTCAATAATGATTATTTTCATTTAAAAGATAATTTGTTTATTTTTCAGTCATTGGCTTTAAGAGAGGAGTGAGAAATTCACTTGAAAACGACAAGGGAATATAAATGTGTCAATTTAGCCACCTTTTGGAGATGAAACTCGTTATTTTTTATGTCAATAAATTTTATTTGATAAGAAAAATTTGATGATGATATTTTTTTTTTCATCTAAAACATCCCTAAAAAGAGAGATCAAGTTTATTTTATATTTTTTTATTGAGCTAATTTTGATTTTTTTATATATAAAAATAACTTGAAATATGAAATTTTTATATAAAAAAAACACTTTACTGATTTTCTAACTACCACAATGATGGTCAAAATCTAGACCGAAGTCTAATAGGCAATGCATTGCTTGTTTATTTTTATTTTTATATATAAAAAGAGAGCAGAAACAAGTCATGCATCCCCTAAAAAGAAAAAAAAATCAACTATCCTGTATGTTATCTCACATTTTTATTGAATTTTTTTTATTTTATCCTTCAATTATTTTTCTACTATTTGAAGTTTTTTTATTATATATATAATAATTAATAGTGGAGTTTATAACTTAAATCATCAGTTTAACAAATTAAACCCGATTATATCAAATTACTTATTTTAGTTTATTTCATTTTTTAATTCAAAAAATCAGGTTAGCTTAGTTTATTAATAGCCGCTTGTTTTTATGTATAAATAAAAATAGGCATAAGTTATGTCAATGCTCCCCTAAAAAAAAAAAAAAACAGCTAGCCAACGTGTTTGTGCTCTTAGTTTTGGCCCTTTGTTTTTTTGTTTTTTTTTTGTATTTTATTTTAGTTTTAAATATCAGGTTTTTATTGAATTTGTTTTGATTTTATTATTTAATAGTGGTTATTTAAGTGTTTTTCTTTTAAAAAAAAAAATTCAAAACAAAGGTTACCTTACCTAGTCCATGGGCTAAACTACCTAGCCAACAACCCAATACCTTGGCCGGGATAGAGATGGAGATAATAGAGTTGTAACGGGACTATATCTTCTGGCCCATCAAGCTTAAGAAACCATTTATCTTTCCCTCTGACGCAGTAGTCTTCAGAATATCTCTCTTCACTCTTCTATCTCGGAGATTGCATATCAATCCAAGGTTCCTGGATTCATTGGTAAATCTTCATTTGAATGTGTTTGGGATAGAAACAGAAGCAAAAGAATTCACTTTCCAACTGCTTGCTTCAAGAAACATAAGGGAAATCACCCATTTTGCTGATCTATTATTTTTCTCTATTCAAGCTCTTGTTTTGGTCCTTTTCTAACTATGTTGAATCAATTACTGTAAAGTTTTTTAACTTTTTTTTTTATTATATAATTTTAATGTGAACCCATTTGCATGTTTCCACAATGCATGATCCAATCATCGAAGAAAATCTGTTTCTTTTTCGGTGTTTATTGTTAACTAAAGAATGAAGTTTTAGCCTCTTACTTGTATTTGCCCCTTGTTGTTTTTTAGCAAGTTTTGAGCTTTTTAATTCTTGATTATTTCTTATTAGATGGTAGATCAATATTGCGTTGGTTTCTTTCTGGTGTTTTCATGTTTTGTTGGAGCTTCAGATGCTAGTGCTGGCGATGCTGATCCCATTTACAAGTAAATTTTGAGCCTTCCTTCAATTCGTGTTTTACTACATGTGCATCTAGTTCTGTTTATTTGTGTTCGTCAGCAATGTTATTCATCATCCGTGCACCAATGTAATAAAAGGAACAAATCTAGCTCTTAGTATGATGCTACTACATGAATTGCCCAAATGGATACGTTGAGAAAGGAAGTTTTGAACCTGTAAATGTGATTTGCACCCTTAAATGTGTGTCTGTTTCTCTCACATTGGGACATCTATTGTGCACAAGAGATATGGCAGGGCTCTTGTCCATGCTATTATATTCCTGTGCTTCCATCACTTTGGGTCGTATGCATTGAGAGAGCACGTACAGATTAATTTTCATGGACAATTATGGATGCGCTGGACATTTAGAAATGGTCTTTCTCATCTTTTCCTCCTTGTTTCAACAGCCTTACAGTACTAGCTACTGTTTTAAGTAGCCTCTGTTGAGCTGTTTCTCATATCTTTGGTATCTGGTTCTGCAATTTTGGTCTGCCCCTGAATTTATCCGATGTACATTCCGGTCAACAGAGATTTTCTTACAGGGAACCATTACAAAATACCATCAAGTTTGTTTTATGTTGGTGTCTTTTCTATGAATTTATAGTTCACGTGTTCAAATTACAATTTTCAATGAGATGGGCTGCACCCTTCATTAATGTTTTTGTTATCCTAAGCAACCTGATTATATGCTCTTTGTACATTCTGTTTTTGATTATATTAATTCAACATGCATGATAGTCAAATAAACTTTCAATTAACATCATGATGCAACACATAATTGAACTGCACCAGACTTAAGAAAGATCAAATTGTATAAGAGAATGACAGAAGGGGGTCTAAGACAAATTTGTTCTTTGTTGTTGCTAAAACAGAGCAAACAAAAGCAAAGATGCTAATTAAAGTGTACAATGAACACTATATAATTATTTAGAGTAATCAATTTTATGAAATTAAAAAATATTTCATTAATAAAGTCATAAAGAAAAACATTTTACGAACAATATATACTTATTCAAGTAATCAATTTTAACAACATGTGATGCCATCTGGTACCTTTAAATTTTTGAGGAAACCCCTTATCTTGGTTACTTCATTTTTTCAATTTTTTTGTTTTGCTTTCTCCATGATCATGTCAACGAGTTTAATTAGGGTTCCCTCCATAGCTAGAGCAAAAGGTCCCTCAGCAAACATATAGAATGTTGATAATTCAGGTACATTTCCTCTCTACCTCGGCATCGCCCACAGAAAACAATCTTATATGTAACGACACCTGGAGCCTCAGCCTTCTCTATCATTTCTCCGAAAAGTTTCGCAGCTTCTTTTGATCTCTTCTGTTCAAATCGGGCTTGAATTACAGGGTTCAGAACTATGTCTTTAATCTGATCTCTACTTGCCTTGCACTGTCCTGCAATCGAGGTCACATATGTGACAATGTCTGGTTCACACCCATCAGAAGCCATAGTTTGCACAATATCTGCCGCCTTTTTTTATATCCCAACCTTGTAGAAGTGCGCAAGCAGGGAGTTGTACCCTTCCATTATCATCTGGTCCATCAATTGAGTAGCCTCTTTCATTCTCTCGTTTTAACAAAGGCCATGAATTTCTGGAAACCCCATGGAGCTCCATCTGGTCAAAGATCTCCTTTGCTTCTGCAAGCCTTTTGTTTTTTTGCAAAACCCATCAATCAAAGTATGATAATTTATAACATTTCTTGCATAAAGACTTGCTTCCATTTCCATTCAACAGGAAACTATAAAAAAGAGTATTTTCTACTGCCCTAATTAAATTCATTTTTCATGACAGTAAGAAACTCAAGAATCTCATTTGCATGTGTTTGTAAATTAGGGATGTTTACCCTAACTTAAACATGATAGTTGTTTATAATTTCATTAAAAAAAAAAAAGCCTTAATGGAATAGATAAAAGAAATCCAGAACATTTCGGCTAGAATTTAGATGAGAAATCTGGAATGATTCAATTGTTCAACAACTCAAAAATATAAAGAAAAATACAAAAATAAATGACATATAAAATTAAGAGAGAGGAGGCTAGTAGCTAGAGTTCCATTGATATTGCATGATCACTATAATCTAAAAGATAAATTTACCTTAAATACAAAGAGATTATATATAAGCTAAACTGAAAAGAAAATAAAAATATTATTATACCCTTAATAAATAAAAATAAAATAATTTATATTTTTTAACATCTTTCCTTAAACTCATGGTGCGACAGCTACAAATATCGAGAGTTTGCAATTATAAAATAAAAACAGGAAATAGAATGCGACTTGATAAAAAGATCTAAAATATGTAAAGAAGAATAAACCAATGACAAAGTAATTGTGTCATGCTTGAGATGATGATGAGTAAGATGACAATCGATCTTAATGTGTTTAGTTCGTTTATGAAAAATCGAGTTATGAGCAATCTGAATAGAATTATGGTTATCACAATACATAGAAGTAAGATGAAAAGGGAAAACTCTCATATATACAAGTAACCAACATAACCAAACAGTCTCTTTGGTAATTGATGTCATATCATGATTTTCTGTTTTAGTTGAAGATTGAGAAACAATAGATTATTTTTTGCTATTCTAAGCAATAAGAAAGTCACCTAAAAAGATACAGAAACAACTAACAGACTTGCAATCGGTGGAATCACTGTCATGATTAGTATCAGAGTATGCACGCAGCTCCAAGAAAGAGGTGAATAAAAGTAAAAGACTTTAAAAGATTGTATCCTGAAGATATCATAAAATACAAAAAACAACCACCTAATGAACGGTAATATGAGAAGCAACAAACTAACAAACAATATGAACAACATATGCAATATCTAGATGAGTAATAATGAGATATATCAAGCTCCCAACAATAGTATGATATAAAGTAGGATATGACAAAGGTAAACAATTAGAAGAAGAATATTTTGTGTTAATTTCAATGAGAATATTTACAGTCTTATTATTAGTGAGTCTAACTCGCTCAAGAATATTTGCCATATATTTGGACTAAGAAAGAAGATAATCATTAGGTGAGTAGGCTACCTCAATATCTAGAAAATATTATAGAGAACCCAAATCCTTCATTTCAAACCATAGTTTTGAACCCTAACCTGGTGATCGACCCGGTTTAATGATCGGGTCACGAGTCAAATGGGTTGACCCGGGTCAACAAAAAAAAAAATACTTTCAAGATGATTCCATATGAAATGATAACAACATATAAGCAACTAGAGAGAAAGAAGATTTAAGAATACTTTCTGAATGTTGGCAGAACATATGATGGAACAGTTTCAAAAAAAGATTAAGGCTATAAGAACTGAAGAAAAAATGTAAAATAAAGCAACCATACATATATTGTAACCAATCAAGGCACAAGATAACTAGTATCCAAGCATCCTGAACATTGTAGCTCCCACAAAATTCAAATCAATCAAGAAAAATCCCAAACAAGTTTTTGAATTTCAACATGAATTAACATCATATAAAAGTATCCTAAAAAAACAAGAATACAACTGAAATAATATATACTAAACTAGGATAATTAGTTTCTATTCTCAATCAGCATTACAAATTCACTACTTTTTAGCCAAACTTTGCTACATATCAAATCCAACAATAGAAACCCATGTGAAAATAAAATAAACCCCATTAATAGAAATAAACATAAGCCACCTCTTGATGCCACTATTTTGAAGAATGGAAGATAGTAATCTTTTCTCATCTCCCTCTCCCTCGTAAAGATTATGTCTAGAACCAAGTTTCTTGATCCAGATGTTCATAAATTTTGTAACTTAAACAAAGTTCTTGATCCAAATGTTTTAAAAAATCCTACTTGTCCTCAAAAAACAAGAATACAATTGAAATAATTCACCATTATCATTATTCAAGACGATTCAGCCTTGTCAATTTACTCAAAGACGAGCATGTAAAAACCTTAAATAAAGACGTGCAGAAAAGAAAAGAACAGAGAAACATACATGTGGGTGTGAACAACGAATGAATCGATGTAGAGGTCAAGAACTGCAAATCTACAAGTTTAAAAAAAGGCAAAGAACTCATGGATGAAGGTTAACGTTTTCTATTGGAATAGAGGGATGTGCAGATCAATTCAACTTTTCACTTTTCCAAAAGAAAAGAGAGAGTGAAAGAAGGAGATTCGTGTAGAGAAACAAGAGTTTAACCATATTAAAATCGCTTTTTCTTTATTAATCAAGAGTCTTCTGCTCCTTTGCTCTTCGCGATTGAAATCGCTTTCTCTTTAATTAGGTTTTCTCTCTGTCTGCAATTCTGCTCTTCGTCTTCATCATTTTACAACTCTGTATTTTTTAAAAAAGGCCAAGTCTCAACCAGGTTTACCCGGGTCGCCCAGATTCCGGGTCGACCGGTTTTCATCGAGAAAACTCTCAAACAGGTTTTTACTTAGGCCCGAATCGATCCCAGGCCCGGGTCGACCTACCGGGCCGGGCCGGGTTTCAAAACTATGTTTCAAATTGTCTAACTAACTTTATCTTCAAAACTGAAATACCATCAATGTTGTCACCAGTAATAATCATGTCATCAATATATAAAGATAAAGTGATACAACATGCATCAATGCATTTAACAAAAAGAGCAAAATCATGACTACTAGAAACAAATTCAAAAGAAGAGATCACAATAGAAAGCTTTTACATTTTCTTGAGCTTACAAACATACCTGGAGTCATGTGAAACACTAGGAGGGGGTGTCATATAAACTTTTTCTTAAAGATCTCCATTCAAGAAGACATTTTAACATCAAGTTGAGATATATGCCACTGGCGAATCGAAGCTACTACAATAAGAGTACAAATAGTAATCATTTTTGCAACATGAGCAAATGTCTCCTTATAATCCATGTCATAATATTAAGAATATCCTTTTGCAACCAATATAGCTTTATATTGCTCAATAGATCCATCAAAATTAGTCTTGATATTATACACTCAACAACAATCTCAAGGTTTATTCCTTACCCTGTTGATTGAGGAGGCGTGTAGAAGAACAAGCTTCTGATATAAAAGACTCCTCAGCTTTACAAACTCCTTAACAACAAAATTTTGTAACAACTTTTACAACAGAATCCATTACTTCAGGAAGATAACTACTAGCCTTTAAAATATTGAATTTACATGTTGATAAGATATAGGTAATGAGATAAGATATCAGTTTAAAAGTTCTATTTAAACTCTAAAGAAGACAACTCAATATGTAAAAAACTATTATTGTAAAACTTTTTCGTAGAACAAGACTTTCTATATATTTGACAACAAATTCATTTTTTTTTCCCAAAACCAAACCAAAAATGAACATCCATAGAAAGATGACATGATGAGAAGGGATTTCATAATAGTTTTAACTAGATTATTGATCCGCGTTATGCTGTCGGTTAAATTAAGCTTTTTTAACATAAAAAAAACATATGGCTGTTACTAATATTTTTTCTAGTAGAAAAAAATTAAAACCATATAGAATTGATCCAATGTGACTTGGTCACCTTATAATGTTCAAAGACAACCCAAATAATGGGTAGAAACGTTATTTAAGGTGATATTGTTTTAATAAACATTAAGACAATAACATATTGAATTGATTTGGGTTAACCAGAGTTAACTTACCAATCCGCATACAAAGTTATGAGATAATAATAACTCTATAAAAAGAAAATCAAAACAAATTATGAAACTCAATTTTCAACCAACCCAATATTGAAGAATAAATCCAAAAAAATAAAACAATAAAAAATAACTTGAATCAACTTAAGGTTAACCTATCAAACTCATGTTCAAATCATGAGACTAATACAACCTAATAAAAAACAAATAAATTATGAAGCTTAATTTTAGATCAACCCAATATTAAAAGATGATTTTGAAAAAAATTGAATAAAAAAAAAATACAAAAAGATGACTCGAATAAACTAGAGTTAACATGTTAAAATTGTGACTCGAGTCATGAAATGAATATAACCTCATAGAAAGTATACCAAAACAAAACATGAAACCTAATTTTAAATCATTTCAATATTAAAAAATAAAATTAAAAAATTAAAAAAAATCTTGAATCAACTAAGTTAATTTATCCGAATCATGAATTTAAAATAACTTAATAAAAATAA
Source organism: Populus alba x Populus glandulosa (assembly GCA_033617975.1). Taxonomy (NCBI): domain Eukaryota; kingdom Viridiplantae; phylum Streptophyta; class Magnoliopsida; order Malpighiales; family Salicaceae; genus Populus; species Populus alba x Populus glandulosa. The sequence goes on along the minus strand of CM066144.1, from coordinate 16,050,709 downwards.
ATTATAAATTTTAATTAATTTATAATAAATCTGAATGGTTAAATAAAAATAAAAATATATAAATAAAAAAAGACTTGAATTTTTTTTTTTTTTTGCAAAACTAATTGTACAAGAAGGGTACAATAAATTCTCTTCCTCATTTATTATTATTATTATTATTATTATTATTATTATTTATAATTTTGTTATGAGAATATATTTTCCCTATTAAAAAAACACGATGACTCGGGAAAATGTGATTGATGCAAGAATCGTCTTAACTTTCAAAAGGGTAAAACTGGCCAGGGAGATCTCTACTGTAGTGGGAATAAATCAAGAATTCTGCAGCAGAACTTGTGTTTTAACTGATTTTTATAGGTTTTCAAGAAACTTTCAAAGATCAACGAAAAATGAGTGAAGAAACTAAATCATCAGATTTTACATCACTTGAGACCCGACCAGGCATCTTGTTTATCGGATCCTCTAACGTTGGCAAACGCACTCTCCTCTCAAGTAACCTTCCCTTGCTCTCCGTATCTCGATTTGACTAGTTCTTTGATTATTGATTAATGAAAATTAATTGCAGGGTTGCTGTCAATTGATTTGGAAGACGCATTTGACTCATCAAACCAAGTTTTCTCACATGGGTTAATTTATCTGCTTGTTTTTCATTTTTTATGATTTTTCTTTTGCAATTATGTAGTAATGGTACTTAATGGGTTCGTTTTGGTTTTGTGAATAGATGGAGTATTAATACAAAGTATTACACAGCTGATGTTTCTCTATGGATAGCTCATCTTCATGAAGGATTTTCAATTGGATCACTTCCAATTTATAACAAGCTTGCTGCTTTGGTTATGGTTTTTGACCTGAGTGATGTTAGTAATTTAGTTTCCTTGTCCTATATTTGTGATAGCTTTTAATACTATTTTACAGTGTTTAAATTGGTAGTGATGCAGATGCTGCAGTACCCAATTTGAGAAAGCCGTAAAATTTTGAATTTTGATGGAAGTCATGCTTGTTTTTGTTAGATTCAAGTGCTTAAATCTCAAATGCTTCAAAAACCCATTTTCAGAAAGGTTTAAAGTTTCAAACTTTGATGCAAAGTAGGTTTCTTTTGTTGTTGTTGTTGTTGTTTTTAATTTGTTAAAGTTGTGAATGCTTGAAAACCATGTTGGAGAAAGGTTTAAAGTTTCAATCTTTGATGCAGAGTTCTTTTGTTGGTTTTTAGAGTTTAATTCGAAAATGTTTCGGATGGAAAAGCAAGGTTCAATCTTTGATTAAAATATGCTTCTTTTTGTTGACTTCAAGTGCTTAAACTCCAAATGCTTCAATTTGGGGAAAACTATATAGTTACAATGTTTGATGTGAAGTAATTTTTCTATTGAATAATGTGCAGTTGTCATCTTTTGTTGCACTTAAGGATTGGGTAGATGGAAATGATATTAGCAAGTTTGAGATATTGTTGTGTATTGGAAACAAAGTTGATCGGATTCCAGGTCATCCTGTTCATGCTGAATATAGAAGACAGCTAAGGAAAATTGGAGAGTCAGGATCTTTTGATGATCTGAATGTAGAGCCTGATGAGTTTGGAATTTCTGAGATTGAAGGAAGTAGTTTGTTGGGTGATGAAGAAGAGCCATCACGGGAGATCAAGAGGTCATGTATTGAATGGTGCACTGATCATGGAATTGAATACATTGAAGCTTGTGCTTCCAATGTTGATTTTGACAAATGTGAGTACCATCTATCTTCAGCTTGACAAATGGTTATGGTGATATCAAAAGGGATCTATTTCACTACTTTTGTGAACACTAGATGGATAGAAGTGCTCAAATAGATGACATTATGCAATATGTAGTTTTCCCAAGTCACAATCATGATGTCAATGCTTATCATTCTACCTCCATTTTGATATATCTATCTACCTTTAGGAGGATAAATGGTTTAGTGGTTTATGCATGGGGTCAATAAATTTGTAGAATTTTGGATTTGGACATTCACTCCGCATTATGGATTGAAATTGAGATTTTGAAGCGAAAGATAAGTAGAAAAAGAACATGACAGGGTATTTATGGTGATTATCATTGAATTTAGTCATAGATGCAAGTGATGAAAGATTAAACAGGGAATAAACAGTAGTTGTAAAGTTATAACTAATATTAAATCTCTGTGCATCTCACTTTTGTTATCTAGGAGAGTTACAATGTTGTTCTCGCAGGTTTGTTGGTTGATGGGGACTCACAAGGAGTAGAACGTCTATATGGTGCTCTTTCTGCTCATATGTGGCCAGGAATGATCCTGAAATCTGACAATAAGATAATCCAACCAACATTACCTGATAAAGAAGGTTTGGCACGACACTATCATTAAATCCATATTCTTTATTGTTAATTGAAATGCTAAATGAAATGCACTCATGCACCCTGCCCAGATATCTCGGAAGATGAATCTGATTATGAATTAGAGTATGAAGTACTATCTGGTGGCTCAGCTGAACCATGGGATGACACATATGGAGGATGGGTTTCTGCAAATGGTAGAACTGCCATTCCAGATGAAGGGGGACCAGTTACTGAAAATAATTATGTCAAAGAATGTGAGCATGAATATAGAGAAAAGTTTGATAAAGAAGAGATGCAGCCCTCATCATCGGCAACAGAATTGCAAGGTGATAAGAGAGCGGTGCCTGATGTACAAGAACCTTGTGAAAATGGAGAGTCAGATGAAGTTACGCCTTTTGACTTTGAGGATTTGGAACAGTTGATGTCTGAGATAGGGAATGTGCGTGATAACTTAAGGTTGATGCCTGATTTTCAAAGGAGGGAAATGGCCGCAAATCTGGCCATGAAAATGGCTACCATGTTTGGAGGTGGCAGTGATGTTGATGATGAGGAAGTTGAGTGATCAGATGTATTTGCATGAACTAAGTGGTTTAATTTGTATCCTTGTGAAGTCTAGTTCATGGTGATTTTGGGATGGTAATGCGTCCAACCATCTACAAGGTAAAACTACAAGATAAAACAAATGTACTGAAATTTTGTGTTGGCCACTCGATTCCATTGGTGGATTTACTCTCCAGCTTCTTAAGGTGGTTGCCGAGGTGACCCATATTTTGTGCTCAATCATGTTTAGATATTGGGCGTTAGATGATCTCCCCATGTTTGTAGAAGATACGAGTCCAAGGAGTCTTGTCTTGTTATTATAGGAACGGAACCCTTAATTATGTGGATTGATATTCCAACACTTGCCTAATGGTTTTGTTGTAACAAGTAGCTATCCAGATGAATTTGGTTTCTATATTCAATTTAGGACTTGCAACAAACTCACTTCTACGCCTTAAATTTCATTTATATATCAACCCTGCGTAAGGTTGGGTTTTGTGCAGAGACATTTAAAATTTGGAAGCTTCTTCGCAGTCATTAAGGATGTCACACAAGTGAGAAGATGCATGAAGAGATGTTGCTAGGGTAAGTTCTTAGGAAAGTTGTGGAAAGTTGGCCTGGTCACTAAATTGGGTCGTAAAGTGGAAACGATACAGATGTTGAAGGCTGGTCGCACATGCAAGTGAGTTCTCTACATCTTTCCATGCTCGTTTATTTGCCTAGGCAGCTGTTGCTTGGCCCTTAGTGCTTTGCAATTATTGCTTGGGAGAGAAAAAAAAATGCATTGCTTAATCCTTTCTAGCTTTGATGCATGATAGATATTTACAATCTTTTCCTTGAAGATAACCTTGGGTTTGTGATCGACTATGATGTGAAGATGGTGTTCTTTCTGTAGGACAAAAGAACAATCACCCTTTACCTCTTTTGGAATATCACCATTTTCCAACCGCGGATTCATTAGATTGGATAAAATGCACAAGATAGGGCTAAGACATCTACTTTCTGCTTTCTCTCCTTGTCTCCTGATTTTTTTAGCGTACCAATTCAGTAGACAGGTCGAAATACAGAGAAAATGAGTTGGGAGTTTAAGAAACTGGAATTCAAAATAGATGGCAAACGGATAGTGGATCAAGAAGAAAATAATTTATAAAGAAATTGCGAGTGCTTCAAGGTTTAGAAATTAGAATGCAAAGAAAACATAATTCAAAAAAAAAAAATGAAGAATGAAAAAGGAAATGAAAAGGGGATATATGGATTCTGGATGACTGCCCATGCTAGAATCTTGATTTTTACTATAATTTATGCAAAAGTGGAAGGACGGTATCAAATTTCAATGAGCCTTTTCGAGTTTTCTTTATAGAAAAAGGAATCTTCACAAGCAAAAGTGTGAAAAATTGACTTGAAGTACCTCTCCTCCATTGCTAGTGGAAGTTTCAGAATCTAGACGCAGAGAATCAAACGGGTGATTAAAGAACTAATTAAAGATTAAAAAATAGTAACTCATCATATTATGGATAAGATACCCTACAATTTATTGGTTTTGATTTTCAACTGTAGTCAATTGGTTGAGTCAATAATATCTTTTGGAGTTTTGATACTCTCGTCATAAAATGCACGAGATAGGCTCCTCTTGATGATGCTTACGCCAATGCTATCAGGGATTGTGACCCCGAAGTCCCCTGCTTCTGACAAAAGTAGGTTCTTTGTTTTCGGGCGTGTTTTCTCTGGAAAGGTACCCACTGGTCTGAAGGTAGGGATCATGGGACCAAACTATGTCCCTGGTGAGAAGAAGGACCTGTATGTGAAGAGTGTGCAGAGAACCGCCATTTGGATGAGAAAGAGGCAAGAAACCGTTTAGGATGTGCCTTGTAGTAACACCGTTGCCATTGGCGGTTTGGATAAGTTCATCACCGGGAATGCCACTTTAACGAACGAGAAGAAGTTGATGCCCACCCAATTTTTGCGTGTGGCTGTTCATTGTAAGGTGGCATCTGATCTCCCCAAAGCGGGTGGCCAAGTCTGATCCCATGGTTGTCCGTTCCATCGAGGAATCTGGAAAGCATATCATTGCTGGAGCAGGAGAACTCCACCTTGAGATCTGTTTGTTTGGAGGATTTGCAGGAAGACTTTGTGGGAGGGCTGAGATCATCAAGTCTGATCCTGTTGGGTCTTTCCATGAGACTGTCCTGGAGAAGTCCGGCCGTGTGGTGATGAACAAATCTCCCAACAAGCACAACCCGTCTCTACATGGAGGCACGGCCCATGGAAGAAGGCCTTGCTGAGGCTATTGACGAGGGTCATATTGGTCCAAGAGACGATCCTAAGAATCGCGCCAAGATCTTGTCGGAGGAGTTTGGGTTGGGACAAGCATCTTGCGAAGAAAATCTGGTGTGTTGGTCCTGAGACTACGGGACCCAACGTGGTTGTGGATATGTGTAAGGGAGTTCAGTACCTTAATGAAATGAAGGATTCTGTTGTTGCTGGGTTCCAATGGGCTTCAAAGGAAGGTGCCTTGGCTGAAGAAAACAAGAGAGGTATCTGCTTTGAAGTCTGTGATGTGGTTCTCCCTGCTGATGCCATTCACGGAGGTGGTGGTGGTGAGGTTATTCCAAACTGCCAGGAGGGTTATCTGTGCTTCCCAGCTCATTGCCAAGACCAGGCTTCTTCACCTGTTTACTTGGTGTTAGAAATATTTAGGATGAAAATAAATATTAAGTTGGTTTTTACATATAAAAATACTGTTTTTACAACGTTTATTTGTCCACGTAAAGGCAACACTTCTTGGATATAACTAAGCTCTCTAAACCTCTAAAAAATTATAAAGATAAGACCACGAAAAGAATATAAATTTTTTTATTGTGTTTAATTTTCTATGTAATAACAAGTTTTTATAAACTTGAAACATGACAATAAAACAATATAACTGTTAATGACATAATATACTTTAAATTAAATTAAATAACTTCTACTTAGTTTTATTTCAACAGTCATAAATATCAAATTAATTACGAAAAATTAATTCAATGATGAATTAAAATCTCATTAACATATTCAATTTCAAGTTTCAAATATCATCTTTTGATACGATGACATAGTATATTTTAAAATAAATTGAATAACTGTTATTTAGTTTTATTTCAACTGCTACAAATATCAAAATTAATTACAAAAAATTAATTCAATGATAAATTAAAATTTTATTGACATATTAAGTTCCAAGCATCTTTAGATATTATAAATATTCATATAACAATATTAAAAAGCCTATTAAAAAAATCCTTCCACGATGACTTAACTTATTATGTAATATAAATTTATATTTATAAATATTAGAAGGAAATATATTTTTTTAACGCGGGATATATATCTTTTTTTTCTCTACTCATTTACAAACTACACCAAGTATTGGTGAAGATCCAAGCTCCAGAGCAGGCTCTTGGTGGTATCTACAGTGTTCTAAACCAGAAACGCGGTCACGTGTTTGAAGAAATGCAGAGGCCTTGTACTCCCCCATAAAACATCAAGGCATACCTTCCTGTCATAATCTTTTGGGTTTTCAGGCACTTCGAGGGCTGCAACATCAGGACAGGCTTTCCCACAATGCGTGTTCGACCACTGGGACATGGTGTCTTCTAATCCTTTGGAGGCTGGCACACAAGCAGCTCAGCTTGTTCCTGATATCAGGAAACGAAAGGGTTTGAAGGAGCAGATAACACCTCTATCTGAGTTTGAGAACAAGCTATAAGCATTTTACTGTTCTTGTTGAAGCAACGTGGTTGCTCTGTTCTTTGCAGCCTCCTCATTTTGTGACGGTTTGAAATTTTGCTGCTTTGGATTAGTATTATTGGAACAGATGTCATTTTATCCGTCTCATGCTGTGATGAAGCTGGTATGCTTTAAATATTCCTGTATTTATTAAATATTCAGATGGTGCATTCCTTGATGCTTATCAGATTATGTATGTGTTTGTGGTGATTATATCTGCAGTCTTTATGCTATTGAGAAGATCATATTCAGGCATTTGTGCGTTATGACCTCTGGGTTCCTTAAATTTGACTCTCTTTTTTCATGTTTGATAAATAGCCTGGACTTTGTGTTTGCGATCTTTGTGTTTCCTGGCATTTTATTTTTTTCAACTAGGTGAAGACTAAAAGAGAGGTAAATATTTGCAGATTATTTAATGTACGATTCAAATTGCACTTCGGGCTTCGGGGTGAATTATTGTAAGAAACTTTAAACCGTGTGATCAAGACACAATTTAATGTGAATTTAAAGTGTGAAACTTTTTTATTCTTTTCTCATTTTGATCCTGTTTTTTTTTGTGATTTTTTATGGTCAATTAATTAAAATTTATTGAGGAAGAGCAAGATTAAAAAAAAAAAAGGAAACCAGAGTAAAAAAAAAAAGTAATTAAATGGCCATTTTTAAATTAGATTAAAAAATTCACTTTAATCTTTCTATTTTTTAAATTATGAACATTAGGTCCTTCAATGTATGAGTTTATCTTAACACTTTTGATAAAAACACTTGAGCATTGGACACAAATTGACCATCATATTTAAATAACATTAAGAGTGTTATGATTATAGCGTGTTTGGGAGTGTGGTTGCTGTTACTTTTTAAAGTACTTTTCACTCAGAAAAGTATATCAATAATATTTTTTTTATTTTTTAAAAATTATTTTTGAGATTAGCATATCAAAATGATTTAAAAACATATTTTTTTTATTTTAAAAAATCATTTTTGAGATCAGCACATTAAAATAATTTAAAAACATAAGAACATACTAATTCAAAGCAAAAAAAAAATTCAAAATTTTTGAAAAGTGTTTTTCTACCACACTACCAAACGGTGTCTAAAGCATGACATTGTCTAATGCACAATGTTTATAGAGAAACTAGACGTGGCCTTGTGCTAAGCCGTGGAGTTGAATTATTATTATTATTTATTAAAAATATATTTAGGTGCTATAAACATTTTAAAAATTTATTACTTGAGTTATAGACCCGACTAGATTAAATAAGTTGATTTTATTTTAATTAGATAATAAAAAAAAATAACAATAGTAAAATGACCAATTAAAAAAAAACCAATTATGATAACTTGGGAAAAAAAATGATGTCGCTCAATTTTAGCCAATTAAATATGGAATGATGTATTTGGATAAAAAAAGGTCTGAGTCAAACCGATTTAGTATGACAAACATATAAATTAGATAAAATAAAAAATAAAAGGTGAACCAACTCGGATTAACCTGCAGTTTAAGTTATGAGATTGAAATAACTTAATAGAAATGAAAACAAAGAAAATCAAAAAACCTTTTTTTTTCTTTTTTATTCATTACAATTGCATTTTGTTTTCTTGCTTATTCCTTTTACAATTTCATCACATAATAGTTGGTTGATTATTAATTGGGCAACGTAAAATGGTTCTCAATTTGTTTAATTAAATTTATGTATAAACTTTTTGAATTCCTATAAATCCCCAGATAAAATCAATGAAATTAATAAGAAAAATATTATATTAAATGCATAAGGTGAACATTTAATGTATGAAGAGGATAATATACTTGGAAAATTTGAAAAAAAATATTTATGTGTTAATTTAAAAACAAAACTATAAAAATGGTGAAAAAACAAAAAAAAAACAAATAAATATAGATAAAAACCAAATGAAAGAGGTAAAAGATGAAAACAATATCATGGGATATAATATTATGAAATTCAATGTAGTCAACTTAAATTTGGTGTTAAAAATATGTCTGAATCTAGAAAATATGACCCCACAAATATAAAAGGTACAATGTAGACTCATAGTCAATTTAATATTACCGACAATCAATTACATTGAAGCCATTAGCTTCGCTCAAAGCTCCATTCAAGATTATTAGTCAATTCAATCATTTCTTAATATTATCACTATTATAAATATAGCACGCATTTAAGAACTTGCAGTTCTAAGAATTTAAGAAATAATTTAATTAAGGGAAAGAAAGGAAAGGCGTAAGACACCTACATAAAGCATGTGCACGAGTTGCTGCTCCATGCTGTTTTGAGTTTAATTTCTGGGTTTCTTGTGAAGATTTATGTCATTCTTTCTTCTTCTTTCAAAGTGTCTAGCTTCTCTTTCTAAAATCTAATGCCCCATTGTTCTTTCTATTTTACTCCTTTTTTATGAAAACTACAAGCTTTACTTTTTATGTTCCTAAAACAATCTCTCTTCAATGTTTAGGTGGATGAAAATATAACCTGACAAATATAAAAGGTACAATGTAGACTCATTGTCTGAAAATTAGTGAATTAGTGATGAAAATGGAATTATTTTTTATAAATTTAGGTTGAAAATATTTAGAAAAGTATTTTGGATTAAAATAAATAAATTAATACATGGTTATGACTCTGATCATTGGTATGATAGCATATTTTTTAACTTGAAAAGGAACAAATTTTAAGGAAAATTTATAGGGATGAAAATCCCCAATGAATTAGTTAAAAATATTAATGGATCGGTCCTATCCATATTACATTATCATTACCTAAAGAAGGAAATATTATAAATAATAAATTGCTCTACTCGGGTTTGTTATGAACCTGAAATCAATTTATTATATAACATGAGTATGAAATTCTGAAATGGTATAACAAAACATATACACTTATATTTTATTTCATTAACTCGCAATTAACACCTTAACATTTATAAATAATTTTATCTTATTATTCAATTCCAACTAATGATCCATTTATAATGCGACAATTCAGTTACATTAATGCTTTCAACTCTATTTTGAGCAATTTAATAGATCAGATATCATACAAGTCATTTAGACCGACGTCATTAGCTCTACTCAAGATTACTAGTTAATTAAATATTTTTGGTAATTAATTACATTGATATAACTAGCTCCATTAAAGATTGCTAGTCAATTTAATATTCTCAGTAATGAATTACATTGATGTCACTAGCTTCATTCAGAATTGCTAGTCAATTTAATATTACCGACAATCAATTACATTAAAGCCACTAGCTTCGCTCATAACTCCATTCAAGATTACTAGTCAATTCAATCATTTCTTAATATTTTCACTATTATAAAAATAACACATATTTAAGAACTTGCAGTTCTAAGAAGTTAAAAAATAATTTAATTAAGGAAATAAAAGGAAACGTGTAAGGCACCTACATAAAACATGTACACGAGTTGCTGCTCCTTGCTGTTTTGAGTTCAATTTTTAGGTTTCTTGTGAAGATTTATACCATTCCCTCTTCTTCTTTTAAAGTTTCAAGCTTCTCTTTCTAAAATCCAATCCCTCATTGTTTTTCTTATTGTACTCCTTTTTTATGAAAACTTTTTTACAAGCTTTACTTTTTATGTTCCTAGAACAATCTCTCTTCAATGTTTAGGTGGAGGAATGAGGGAAAAGAATGCAGGAAGGCTTGAGACATTTCTCTTTATTTTCTAGCTATTGGACATTTAGTTGGTTCTTAAAAGAGTATGTGTTTTGTATTTATTTACAAAAATATGACCGCCTAGTTTTTATGTTATTTTTGTTTTGTTTTTTTTTCTAACCATCAATATTATTTCAAGACCTTATTAAATTTTGATTGATTTGAAATTTTAACTTAAAATACAACTACAGGTACAGAGATTTCTCCTAAACTTTCATTTTGATTTAACAGTCTGATAAAAATATATGTTTAATATATTAAAGTTGGATAGTCAATAATTTGTGTAAAAAATCTGAATTTTCATGCACTATTTTATTTATTTAAATCATTCTGAAAATTTCCCTTTAATTTATCATTATTAAATTAAAAATTATCATATTTATCACTGATTTGCCGTTTTTTTTGTTGAGGGGTTTATATTTAATCTTTATAGATAAAAGTTGGTTTAAAAATACCATTTAGTTGTAAAATTAAATGAAGCAATGGACTTAATCTTGATACGTTAAAGATTATCATAATATTACTTTATAATTTCTTATGTTTTTTCTTCCTGAGAATTAATCTCTTATGGTTGTTGGCAATATACTTTATTTTCTTTTTAATCAACTAGGGACCTCATGCTCAAGAACCAGGCCTCAGTCAGTCCAGCCAAGCTAGGAAGTTGACAATATACATATCTTCAGGTATTTACTTCTCTTTTTCTTTCTTATTTCCAGATTTATTAGAATGATTATCTCTTTATGTATCTTTAAATGGAAAATGAGATAAATGATGACATCAAGAAATTTAGTTAGGATTTATGCATTATATTATATATACGTAGGAGAACCATTTGACATAAATGGTCTCCGGAGCAGTATAATGCGTACATAATCCATAAACAAGCGGTAATGATAACATTTATTAATTAAGCATAGAAAAAGAAGACAACAGAGCAAGACAGATCACACTAGTCCTATTCCATTCTCCCCAGAAAAAAAAAAAAAAAAAAAAAAAAAAAAAAAACCACCAAACCGAACTAGTTCGACTCGAACATGCTCTAATTGAGCTTGACTCCATGAAAGGACAGATAAGACAGTAAGATTATTCTAGATGCATGCCCAAAAGACCATTTTCAACACCTTCACCTCATCAGTACCATGAACCTAAACGGAGATCCAAATCAAGTTCACCATATGAAGGAAAAAAAACCCCACCAACAGTGCTGCCATGAGTAAGCGTATCCTGAAGGTTGCTTTCGCGGGCATAAATCGGTGGAACATCTGAGCTTCCAGTTTCTGACCGAACAGGAAACGTTGGTTCTGTCACAGGGAACATGATTAAGGTTGGCTTGGGCTCGGATGTTGGAAACAAGTCCAATGTTGTAGTACGATTAGTTGTGCCTATGATCTGATCAACCTCAATGGCATTTGTTTCTGGCTCTACCACCCCGTTGGTTCCTGAGGCAGCATCAGCAACTTCAGGCACCACGACGTTGGAGGTGCTTGCAATATTGGCTGCAGCAGGATCGGACATCGCAACGCCAACTTTGGTGTTTGGTCCCTTTCTTGTAGAGGATTTCAACAACTGACCACTTATTCGGAACACCAAGTTAGCATGGTTTTTGACTTGTTGAAGATTTCTAGTCTTGACAAACTTCTTGGATATTTTCCCATAATTCCCTGTTCCATACTTCCTCAGTCCCATTAGGAATAGCCTGCAAAACAACAAGTTAATGAACAAAATATTATTAAATCAGTTGATTAACTCAACATAAAGTAATAATATTATGAAATTATGGCGTCAAAGTAATTTTGAATTAATAAATGTGAAGAATTTACTGAGTTTCACTGTTTGGCAAGTGAGATCCACAATATTTTTTAGTTCGGTTTTTTGCTCTTCAAGAAACATTAAAATGGTAAATATGATTTTTCTAAAAAAAATAAATATGCAAAACGAAAAATTTCGCATAGGACTTATCGAAAGATAGCTGGAGTACTAGAGAATACAGACATGTAAATAATGTAAAAACAACATTATCATTTATTTATTTATTTATATATTTAAATCACCTAAATTAAGATATGATTATTCTAAACTCAACCCCCATTTTATTCCTTTAGTTTTTTGAGTGTATATTCCGAGAGCGACCTGTCCATAAAAAACTAATTAGTATATATAAAAAATAGAATAAATAAAAATAGAAAATATTAAAAAAAGATTTCAACATATACATGAGACGATTTTCATCACCTTGAAACACGAAAGTTTCAATAATATAAAAACTATGAGAGAAAATGAAATTGGCAAATTATACATAAGATGGCACATGCAAAAACACACACATGATTTAAGATGTCTATAACAAACAAACAAAAATAAAACCATATGAACATAATAATTATTTGTTGAAAAATAAATGGATCGGTAATTAAACTAAGATGAGGAATTGTACTCGTGTTCTTGATCAGTCCAAGCATCATCAGGATTCTTCTTGTAGTACTCTTGCACAAACTTTTTGACCCCTTCAGTGATCATCTTCTCATAATCTTCCATTTTACGATGCATGTTAAGATCTATATTTTTATTTTTACCATTCATATTAGGCCTTCTCACAGGCTCAACTGTTCCTTGCAAGCAAGAAACATTATCTTTTATCATTGGTAGGTGTGGCCCTTCGATGTTTATCTTGGATGGAGGAGGAGAAGGAGGGGGAGGAGGGGGAGGAGGAGGAGGAGGAGGAGGAGAATTGAATCTGATATGTTTTTCTTTAGGTTTGGGTAGCGAAAGAGGAGATTTGGAAGCATCCGATTGGTTTTCCATTGTTAAATACAAAAAATGAAAAATGAGAGAAGAGAGAAGAGATTTGGGGCTGGGGGAAGTAGATTAAAGATGGAGGAAAACTGAAAGAGAAATTTTCTGCTTTTTTTTTTTAAGTAGGATGCTTTCACTATCAAATTACTAGGTTCTTATATAGTAAAAGAAGCAGTTGAAGGCTGCCTTAAACTTGCCAAAATGACCTTCCATGGTGGCCCTGTTGAGAGATTTTGTTTGATTCATTTGCTTTCTTGCGGAGATTATGAGTAGATGTGTCGAAATGACCATAATAACCTTGTGTCTTATCATGTGAAGGTGTCTTCTATCATATAGATAATTTGATGCTTTGGCTAGCTGAGGAACATGGTTAAAGAAATTTGGAAATGCCAAGCTTTTATTATCTTTTAATAAATTTGTTTAAAGAGGAAGATGATGGTTATTTTTTAGAATAGTTTAAACAATTTAGAGAAATATAAAGTCATTTTATATGGATCAAACATATTAAATAACAAACTTAAAATAAAATACACGTCATGATTTTGTCGGCGAGTTTTATAATGACAATATTAATGATTGTTCACTCTTCATTAATCTACAATTGTGAACAAAGTTGTTTTTATAATGCGACAACATGTTTTTTTTCCGAATATAATCGTTACTGATATAAATGCATATCTTAATCTATAAATTTTATAAACACGTGTTTTTATCTTTAAATAATTAAAATTTATATCATCACGCATAAATTATTGAATAAAAAATGTAAAAATTAATTTTTCCTAACATAAAAAATTAAAATGTAATTTTTCAAGTCAAATTATCTTTGAAATGGTATTTTCAATATACATTTCAATCAACTAAAATTAAATATACAACTAAATTTCAAATTAATGGTTCAACTAATTAGTTCTCAAGGTTAGAAATCATGTTTGGCCATACAATCTCTCATTACTAAAATACATTTGCTATATTGTTGTGATTCATGAAAAATTGAATATTATCACACAAACCCTCAAATCGACAAACCAACATTTTTTTGAAAATTAAAAATATATATATATATTACAAAGGGCAAAAGAGTAAAATAGATGGGCAATATATATATTTGCTAGAAATGATAAAATAAAATATAGTGTGCCACTTGTCTATAAAATAGAGTCCTAACGTATAGTTTAACACTCAAACAAAAACCAATATTCATCTCTTTAAAAGCAATAAGAAAAAGTTCTTCTCTATTTATTGTAATTTACCTATTTTTGAGAGTGAGTAAGCTCTAATTAATTATTTTTTTTCTTATCAAGGGAGTCCAAAACATTTGCCATACATGTGTTGAATTTCTTGGTTGTCATTTGGCACAAGGAAGTTACAACACCAGATATTTTTCTATATATGCTTTGTTTTAAGAGATTGTGTTTCTAAAACTATATTTTGTATTTAAAATTATGGTTTTGAAAGGGTTATCAAGAACCTATTTTTGACTTGATTGTTTTAACTAAGAATAATTATGTAATTGACAATATAAATTAGTGCAAGAACTCTTTAACACAACTCTTTTATAATAAAATGAATAATGATATTTTATGTAGCAATTAGTTTTTTCATAAAAAATATGTTTTTTGTTGTTTTTATACTTGTAAATTACATCTTTTTGTAACATAAAAATATTTGATTACAATTTTTATTTTAAAAGAAATTATATTTCTTTTAAAACAAAATAGAAAACCTTATGCTTTAAATTAAAAACACAATCTTTTATAATGAGATTTACTTTCTTAATTAAAATAGCAACTTTCTATTAATTATTTTAACAAATTATACATGTTCCACAAATGAAAGTGTATCTCGTGACTTAATTTCAAAACCTTTTTTAATGTGTTATTGATCATATTTAATTCTTTTTATTTACAATATCGTGTGTTGTTACACTATTTAAATTTTATAGTTTTTAAAATATAAGAATTAATCTAATAAACACACATAACATGTATTTAATTCTTCTAATATTAAGAGTTAATAATCATTAATCATGAAGGGTATAGCTTAACTGGTCAAATCTTGAATTTATTTTTTAGAGGTCAACAGTTCGAGTGCCACAAATCTCAGAGTCATTGTAGACTTACCTGATCGCTAACTTCAGGGGTCTTGTGAATTAGTCGAGTTGTATATAAAATCATCTGGACACCCACAGTTACCAAAAAAAAAAAGAGTTAATAATCATTTATTATAAATGAAATATATTTATTAACATACTTTTAATATATTGATAATTTTATATCTTAAAAGCATAACAATATAATTTGATTAAATATTATTTATTTCTTTTGAACACTTATAAGTACAACATAGTAATGAAATTTCAACAATTGCTTTGCCACCCAGCACAGCACCAAACAATACCATGCATAATATAACACAATAATATCATTAAGGTGTCAAATTTAATTAATTAGGTTTTGAATTTATTTTTTAAAGATCACTAGTTCGAGTGCTATAAATATTAAAATTACTAAAGGTAATTTCAGGATCTCAAAGATTAAACGAAGTATGCATAAATTGGCCTGAACATTCATAATTAAAAAAAATATATATATCAAAAAAGCTTGTTGGCAAAAGCTCACTGAAAACTTTTCAATGTACATTTCAATCAACCAAAATTTAAATATACAGCCAAATTTCAAACTTCAAGGTTAGAAATCATGTTATAAACTTATAATTATCACATAAATCCTCAATTTGACAGGCCAGCAGTTCTTGAAAATTGAAAAAATAGAAATATATTACAAGGGGTAAAAGAGTAAAATAGATGGACAGTATGTTTGCTAGAAATGGTATAAACAAATACAGCGTGCTGGTAAATTAAAAAAGAATCTGGCTGAGAAAAAGTTGACAGAATTTCACGACCCCCTGCAAAAAGGAATCCTAACGTTCAGTTTGAAACCCAGGTAAAGGCCAATGTTCATCTCTTAAAAGGTGTTCATCTCTATTTATTGTAATTTAGCTGTTTTTGAGAGAGAGAGGGAGGGAGAGAGTTAGCTCTAATTAATGTATTTTTCATTATCAAGGCAGTCCAAAACAATGGCCATACATGTGTTGAGTTTCTTGGTTGTCGTTTGGCACAAGGAAGTTACAACTTTTTTCTATATATATGCTTTGTTTTGAGATTGTGTTTTTAAAACCATGGTTTTTATTTTAAATTATAGTCTTGAAAAGGTTATCAGACATCTATTTTTTATTCAATTTATTTTTTCTCAACTTAAGTACTACAATACTTTACAAGCACTAAGAATAATTATTTAATTGATGATATAAATTTGTACAAGAACTTAATTTTTAACAAAACTCTTTTCACTGATATTTTATGTAGCAATTAGTTTTTCATTCATAAAAATTATGTTCGTTTGGTATTTTTATACTTTTATAGTACATTTTTTTTAATATAAAGATATTTGATTATAAATGTTATTTAGAAAGAAATTATTTTGCTCTTAAAGCAAAATAGGATACCTTCCTTATGCTTTAAATTAAAAACACAATTGTTTATCATGTGATTTACTTTCTTAATTAAAATAACAGTTTTTCAATTAATTATTTTAACAAATTATACATGTGGCACAAATGAAAGTGTTTCTCTTGACTTTATTTTAAAACTTTTTATATGTTATTTATCATATTTAATTTTTGTTAAAAAATAATATAAATTATATCTTGAGACTTTATTTAACAACTTAAATTTTAGATTGAGATGGTTTTTTGACATGGTATCAGAGTCTTAATGACCAAGTGATCGCGAATTCAAATCTCAACATTTTTATTTATTTGATAAAAATTAAACACAAGATAGTGTGAATTTGTGTAAGTTTCAAATATAAATGGCTTTTATTTGAGAGAGTCTGTTGGATAATAATATAAATCATATTTTAAAACCTAAACTAACATCTTAAACTTTTAGGTTGAGATAGTTTTTTGAAAAAATTTTATTATAATAATATGTGTTATACACAATTTAAATTTTTCATTTTTCATTTTTTAAAATTTAAATATTAATCTTATATATATATATATATATATATATATAAGATTAAGAGTTAATAATCATTCATTATAAATGAAGTATATTTATTAAAATATTTTAATATACTACATACTTATTGATAAATTTACAATATTAATAAGTGATTTGTTATTAACTAGACAACCACTTATTATGTGATTTGTTTTATTAACTAGATTTATAATAAATTTCATTGATTATTTTCACAAATATATCAAAGATGCTAATATTTTATGTAACTTAATTTCAAAAAAATTTCTAGGTTATTAATCATATTCGATTTTATTTTTTTTGAATCATTTGCCTTCCAACTTTCATGGATGGTTATGACTATACCACATTGTAAAAGATATAAAATCTTTGTAAATTAATAAAATATAGAATATAGAATAATGTAAGAATAAATTGAAGGCATAATCTTGAACATATGATTGAAAATATTTAATGAAAAAATAATTTAAGTTGAAAAAACTAAATGATATAAATTAAAAGATAAAATAAAAAAATAAATTTCAATTATATTAGGTTAATGAAAAAGGATAAATCATGGTAGGTATGTTAAAATCAAGAACTCAAGTACCAAAAAGGAAAACAAAATCCAAAACAATATCCGAAATCTAACTTTTCTCCATCAAAATCCCAGTGATTCACTTATTTGATCATTCCTATATTATATATAAAAAAGAACCATCTCGCCACTAACTCCAAATTTCAGTGAAAAGCCATCTTTCTCCACATTCTTTCAAGACTTGTACGTAGAACCCTAACCCACAATATTCAACTTTCAAAGGTTTGTGAGGCTCAATTTACTGTTAGTATCCATTAATGCTTAGGCTGTTGGACTTGGGTGAGACTCATATACCTCAATTACGATGGAAAAGTTTTTGGATTTTGTTAAACATATAGGTAGTGTCAAGATTATGAAATTCTTTCTCTATGCATGTTGCTTTTAATTAAATCCCTATATTTATTATTTTTTATAAAAAAAAAAAGTTATTGTTTCACTAATTTTAATTAAAGAGAGTTTGATTTGCTATTTTTAATATGTCATAACATTTTAATTTTAACATAACTTGATGTCTTAAATAAAAAAAAAGTTAGTTTTTTTTAATAAATTATGAATTAAAGAGTTAAATTATTATTTTTATGTTGGGAAACATCCTAACATTATAAATAGAACTACAACATTCTTGAGGGTAAATAATGTGTTTCAAGTGCTGGAGTTTTGAGTTAAGTTAGAAAACAGATGATCAAGATATTGTATTTAGGAGGGGACAAGTTATAATTGAGATTTTTGTTGGACCGATAAATATATAAAACAATTGCAAAAGGTCTTGCCATAATTACTATGTCGTGTGCTAAAAAATATATATAAAAAAAATCTTCTATAAGAATTTTATCGTACCAGCACCAACAATTTGAAGGAGGTTCAATGGAGCATTCTAAGAAGCTCATTCAAAGTATGTGTCAGAAATTCCAAGTCGTTTTAGTTTAAGATTTAAGAGGACATATTAAGGAGGTTCAATGGAGCAGTGCATATTATAAGAGGTTTAGAGCATGTATCGAAATTTAAGAGGACATGGCAAAGATAAGATTTATTTTGGATATGAAAATTATCGAAATACATGATGATATCTTTCTTAACCAGATGCTTTAATTATACTGAGAAAATGCTAACAAAATATAGTTTTACTAATTACAACCATGCAACTGCTCTTTTTTATTCTAATATTCATTTGTTTCATGTTGAGAAAGATGACGCTGTCATCGATAAAAAAAAGGTGAGTGCTTCTTTTATTGAAAATTTACATCATATGATGATTGTACTAGTCTGGCATTACTTATTTAGTGAGAGTATTAATTCCTCTCATTTATTGGATGAAAAGTGATTTTTTAAGAATTATTTTTCAAATTTATTTATATTTTTCTATCATTAAAAAAAATTAGTTAATAGAAAATATTTTTTAATTAAAAAAAATTTTAACTTGGTTTTCATAAAAGTGTTAAATTTTTATTTTTAATAGAAAACACTTTATAAAAGTTATGAAAAACTTAGAAATATCATATTATTTACTGATTATAACAAATTTGGTCCTTAAACTTTTGATTGCTATATATTTGCTTTGAATTTTTTTTTTTAATTTCACCCCTTAGAATTTAATTTTTATATTAACTTTGATCCTCATTTTTATGATTGTTATTTATTTTTCTCTTATTATTTTTTAAATTGAATTTTTTTATCTATCAAATTTGATCCTCATTTTTTTTATTGTTAATTATTTTATTTTAAATAATTTATGAAATTGTACTTATTATTACTTTAATTTCATCATCTTTTAATTTTTTTTATCTGTTAGATTTGATATTCATTATTTGATTGTTATTTATTTTATTTAAGATAATTTATGAAATTAGATTTTTTTTTTTTCAATTTCATTCTCTTTCAACTTTTTAATTTGTAAGATTTATTCCTCATTATTTTTTTAAACTTAAAAAAAAATATTAATAAGTTATTTTACTGCTCATTTTTCATCATATAACCAAACACTGAAAAGTATTTTTCAACTTATTTTCCAAGACATTATCAAACATCGAAAAATAATTTACTTTCCAGAAATTCACTTTTCAAAAAAAAAAACTACTTTTCAACAAACAATCGGGGCCTTAGTATGTTTATTAGTAAGTTTGGTGAAGAGCATAGGTGTTCCATTGAGAAAGTAATGAAGTATTTACATGTGCCAAGAATTATGGCTTATAGTATAAAAAGTAACTAAATTGGATTAGCCAATTGAACTAGTGAATCAAATCCCGGATTAATCTAGTTTAGGAATAAGAACTATCTTGAATCGACGAAAAAGCAGTTTGAACTAGACTAAACTGATAACAAAACTAAATTAAATCATGTTGATCTAGTTTAAGATCAATCTGCGATGTGTCACTTGAAAACAAAATCTAGAAAAATAAATACTCTCCACATGTATTACACCCGATCAAATTGAATTAAGGAACTAATTAAAGCAGTTTTGCCAATTTAGATTTTGATAACACTAAATTCTACAATAAAAGCTCAGTTAATCAGTTTATCATTGTCATTGATAGGGTGCGAAATCATTTTTTATAACAGCAAATCCATACCAATAATGAGAAAACATCGTACTATAAGATCTTAATTATATGATTAATGGTATCATTAATATGAATTATACTAAATCCAATAATAATCTTACAGATTCATCGGCTATAAATTATATTTTCACTTAAACAACATTTTTAGGAGTCTTTTTAAGCTTGCTTGCTTGTGAAAAGTCGAAGTTTAGTCAAATAACAGATAATCAGGTAAGTTGTAGTAGTTAATGCCTAAATAACCATGTTTTTATATAAAATTGATAATTATATATAAAAAACCAATAGTGGGAGTTAATATATAATTTAAAACAACAAAAAACTTGAATCTCCTTTAAAAAAGTGAGACATTTGTGCCTTGCCCTAACTATATTGTCCACAAAAACATATATAAATAATATTTATTTTACAAGAAATTATTATACTAGCACCATCATAATCTAAACCATACACAAGACATGATAAACATCATTTAAGAAGGTTAATTAAAAGAATGATCAAGCTGACAGAAGGTTTGCAATTGATTAACGGTGCTAGTTGAATGCTTGTCATCACCAATATCACTCACAAGGGTTAATGTAGCTAAAACGTATAAATAGAAGGCACTTAGTAATTTTCATATGTAAATATATATATCACTACCCATATTTAACTTTTTAGTTTTTTAACCTTAATAATTAGTTTGATAAAGGATTTGCTTACATGCATACACATGACATATAAGATTAACTAGTGATGAATCATTTAATATAAATAGAATATTATTTTAAAATATTCTTAATATGTTATGATTATTGTTGGTTATTATTTTATATTATAAAAGCACAAGAATAAATTTTAACCAGATATTATTAAACTTTATTTAACTTCTACCTCAACATAATAATCAATTATCAAAAGTATTTTTACTCTCCAATATAGCACTACACAACACTACAAAATATGTTTGAGTATTGATGACTTTTTTTTGGCACATCATGCTTATAATTTAAAACCATCACAAATCAATTAGAAGAATGATCACATTATCAAACCTTGTTGACAAAAGTTCTCAACCATTCAAAAATATCAAAGAATGTCAATCTCTTTTAACTAACAAAAGACATCTACCATGGTATTGGAAAAGATCCCAAAGTTTTATTCCAAAAAAAAAAAACATTCTCATCGATTTAAAACATATATTTAAGTTTTTAACAACCTAAAAAATTAAAATAAAATAAATAAATAAAGATAACTATGGCAACAAAAACATTACAATACAAAACTTTAGGTTGTAAATTCTACTGTGACTTAATTCAAACTCAAGATAATTAACTTTGATTTAATATGTTTTAATTTCGTGTCTAATTTGAAATTGTTGGGATGTTAAGTTGTTGAAATTGTCAAACTTCATTAAGTTAATAATCCCTATTAATTAGGACACGTAGGTTGAGTCTAACTATTTTCCTTAATTATTTGCCATGTAAAACGTGAGTTGTTTTGCTTCTATCTTATCTCTATGTAAGGCTTATATAAGCCAACAGTATGCTTTGAATTTATGAGAGATTTAATCAGGTAATTACAGTGAATTGCTTTGTGCTTAGAATTTCCAACAACGGTAGTTTCTTAATAATAATGTAAAGCAATAAAGATCAAACAAGCAAAGAGTGGATCACCATATGGCAACTGAAAATACCTTTGTTCAACCTGCAATTCCTAAGTTTGATGGTCATTACGATCATTGGTCCATGCTTATGGAAAATGTTCTTCATTCAAAAGAGTATTGGAGTTTGGTGGAGAATGGCATTTTTACCGCAGCAAAAGGAGTAGAGCTTACTAAAGCACAACGACAATCCATTGCAGACCAAAAGTCGAAAGACTTGAAAGTTAAGAATTATTTGTTTCAAGCCATTAATCAAACTGTTATAGAGACAATTCTTAATAAAGATACTACCATGCACATCTAGGACTCCATAAAGCAGAAGTACCAGGGGTCTACAACAATTAAAAAAGCACAACTTCAAACTCTTTGAAAAGAGTTTGTAGTTCTACAAATGAAAGAAGTTGAGAGTGTTGATACGTACTTCGCTCGAACACTCATCATAACCAACAAGATGAAGATTTATGGTGAAAACATACAGCAAGTAGTGATCATTTAAAAGAGTTTGAGATCAATGACCTCAAGGTTTGACTATATTGCGTGTTCGATTGAGGAGTCTAATAACTTAGACACTTTAACCATTGATGAGTTATAGAGCAGATTGCCGGTACATGAGCAAACGATGAATGGGCACCAAAGAAATGAGCAGGCATTAAAGGTAACCTATGATAATAGATTTGGTGGATGAAGAGGCAATCAAGGGCGTGGATCTTTTCAAGGAAGAGGCAATCAAGGGCGTGGATCTTTTCAAGGAAGAGGCAATCAAGGGCGTGGATCTTTTCAAGGAAGAGGCAAAGAAAAAGGCAACCAAGCATTTAACAAAGCCATAATAAAGTGTTATAAATGTCATCAATTAGGACATTTTCAATATGAGTGTCCTAAATGGGAGAAAAAGTGAACTATACTGAGCTTGAGGAGAGAGAAGAGACGTTGTTGATGTCATATGTAGAGCATAATCAATCAAGGAGAGAAGATGTATATTTTCTTAACTCTAAGTGCAGCAATCATATGTGTGCAAATAAGTAGCAGTTCTCGTATCTTGATGAGGAATTTCAGCAATCTATAAAGCTAGGGAATGATTCCAAAATGATTGTGTTGGGAAAAGGTACCTAATTAGTACTTTAAAATTCATTTTTATCAAGGTTTTATATCATCATTTTTGCACTTGAAGTATCAATAACTCATTAACTAAAAGCATGTTTCATAATAACATATCTAATAATATCAAATACCTTTAATTTATTGTAAATGTTCATCTTAAATGCAAGCTTATCACATAAATGAAAGGATTAATTGATGAGTTTAAGTACTGAAATTGAAAGGAAAAAGAAAGAGTTAAACTTAGAAAAGAGATGTTGGTTCAGTCCAAACTGGAACACTATTTGGTAATTGGGTCATATCTAGAGCTGTAGATCTCGGATTTAGGTCTGTATTATATGGATGGAAAGATAAGACATAGTCCTAAAACTTTTATGTGGAGTCCAAGATTTAAAAAGGTTGTTTTCAAGTCCAAATTATAGCAACAATGGAGAAATCTGAATCTGTCCTGTAACCTAGACAGTGTTTAGTGTTCAGCCCATATCTCGAGTTCTAGAAGTCCAAATGACCTCAATTGTTTTTTCTAGAAAGATGAGACAATTTCCTAGAACTTTCATAGTATAGGTAGTTCAAATTCGGACGTTATCAATGACATTTTGTTTAGAGAAGAAGATAAGGATTGTCACCAAGTCAAGATATGGCCACCCACTCTTTAATTATTCATCAAATCAATAGTTCTAAATTTTAGCCTATAAAAGGAGGCATTTGCCATGCATTTAGGCATCTTGGTTGTTCAGATCAAGATCATGCTCTTTATTTCTTTCTTTATATTTTTGTAATGTTAAAGTTTTATTTCCTGTTATATTTTCCTTAATCTCTTGTTTATGCTTTTTATTTCCTTTACTATACTTATGTTCTTATGTTGTTTATTTATGTTTCTCTTCTTCATTATGTTTAGCTAAGTTTATTATTTTAATGTGAAAAGGTTTCACTAATGGTGTTAGAATATGTATAATATAAACTTAACATGGACTTCAATGTTTATATCCAAGAAAGTTTGTTATTAACATGTCTTATCTTTTTATCTTACTAATTTTTAATACCTTGCTTGTTAAATAGTTAATCTAGATTTGTGTTGTATAACACTTGGTACAACAAATGCTTAGTACTTTCATAGCCAACAGTATGGTATAACCAACACATGTGCTATGAAAGGAACTTGATTTGTTGTTAACATAAGTTAGCATCATGAATTCCTGACAACATTTAAAAGTTTGGTGTTACTTAAATAAGATAATTAATATGATCATGTTAACAATTTATAATGAACTATTAAGGATAAATCATCCGATTGCAACCTTCTTTGTTTGTGGTTTCAAGTTGATTAATAAAAAGACTTTATACTATACTTATTTCTAATATCATTAGTGGATCCTCTAACATTGACAATTGTTTTATCATTGTTTAATCCTTACATTAATATTGCATAAAATTCTCATAAACTCTTTATTTTATTAAATATATATATATATATATATATTATTTGTAATTTATATAGTTCACCTCCCCATGGTTTGACCTCGGTCTTGCCAGATTATTTATTACTTTGACACTCCTACACTTGTGATAAGATATCAATCTTTTGGTCGTGTCAGTACAATAAGGTTGCAAATTGCTGGAGTTACTTAGGTAATCACAGATGTTTTCTATATACCTATATTGAGAAATAATTTATTAAGTATTGAACAAATGCAAGAACGAGGAGTAGCTATTTTAATCCAATATGGAGATTGTAGACTATATCATCCCAAGAGAAGGCTTATTGTGCAAACAAAAATGTCTGCAAATAGGATGTTTATGTTGCTTACAAGAGTTTTACCGAAAACTTCCAATTGTTTCTAAATTGACAGTGGCTTTGAATACCAATAATGGACTATTTATTGTTGCTTATGCTATTATTAACGTATAAAATGATACATATTTCCATCTTGCATCATCTTTGACAAGAAAAAGGTATATTTCACTTTATAATTATTTATATAAATCTTGAATTTGTTTTTATGTTTTTTCTCTATCTATTAGCATTTTTTTTTTTTTTGCAAAGTGTACCTAAAAGTGTTATTGATATATTTCTAGAGGCAACACATAGGCATTATTTAAGAAATATTTATGTCAATTTAACGAAGAAAGGACATCATGGTTTGGAACTGAAAATAACATTTTGATGTGTATCAAAATCTTATACAAATCTCAATTACTACAACTATATGAGGGATACTTGGGATGTTGACGTTGGTTCTTTAAATTGGTTGAAGAACATCCCTTTTAAGATTTAAACTAGTTTTTGTTTCACCTTGAAGTTAAGGTTAAAAATGTAATTAACAATTTGGTTGAGTAATTCAATATTTGGGCTGGCAAATAAGCATATTTTTTGGTTTCATAATAGTTTTGCTCAAGTTGCAAGTTTAAAAACAAAGATCACATCTTATGTTAGAAAGTTTATGGATAAATTTGTTGAGAAGTTAAGAATTATAAGAATGATTCTAGCAAGTACCGATAAATATCATGTTTTTAGGGCCAAACCAAACTTTCTATTAATTTAGAGTGTCATAACCAAACTTTGATATCAATTTCCAACATATTTTCAAAATAATAATAAAAGGAATAAAATATTTAAATTCAATAAAAATAAAAAAGATTAGGAAGTAAAACAGTAAACTACTAAGAAAAGAGATACCAAAATGATAAAGAGTCAAATAATATAATGGAAGATCATACAAATAAAGAAAAGAATAAAGATTTAGACAAAATTGGAAAAATTTTAGAAAGAGGTTCTACACGGGTAAGAAAAGAAAATAAATTAATCTTTGACCATAAAATTTTCAAATTAGAAATCATTTTTCAAGAAAAAAATAATATAAAAATCTTCAAATATTATTTTTTTTCAATTTTAATTTGTCTTTTTCTAATAAGAAACCTAAAAGTATAAATAGATGAGAAAAAAAACCTAGAAAGGAGAAGGAACAAATTAAAAAAAAAACTAGGTAAGATAAAGAATAAAAAGAAAAAGAAATAAGGGAAAACAAACAAAAGTTATATGCTAAAAAACCAAAACCTAGTTTCCCTTTTATCTCTTCCTCCTTTACAACTTTATCGCCACATACAATCTTCTTCAACCTCACATTAATCATCACCATGTAACACAATCATCTACTATTAGCCACATACCATCTTCTTAGCCTCACATTAATAATCACAATGTAACACAATCATCTACTATTAGCCACCAAACCATTACATTTTAGATTTTTCTTCTTCAATCAAAACCCAAAACCTCGCTCCCTTGTATAAATTGAAATAACCATATTCACGGTCATTGGAAAATCCTAACCACCATAACTAGAAGTTCATCAAATTCCAACAAGTCACTCAACATCATAATCTTCCCTACCACCATCCTTACCTTAATACCATATAATCAAATCGAACATCATCCCTTACTCTTACTAACCCACTATCATTCTTTTTTCTTTTTGAAATCATGATCAACACTAGCAACAATCACATTGTTTACCATTAGATCCACTCAATATAGCCACATCATTGATAAAAAAAAAAAGATTAAAAAAATATTCATTTTATATCATTTACTTGCAGGTTCAAAGCTAACACACAGAGTATACACACTCCCCTTATTATTATTAGGTAATCTACCAGCGCATAAACATTAATCGTTGCCACTTCTTTTTTTTTTACCTTAGGAGTCTAATTCTACTGGCTTCTGAAGGTCAAATTCGAATCTCAATGCATTGATTCACTTGTTTTGTGATTGATTTGTAATATGTTGTTGATTTTCTATGTGTAGATATTATATTTACATGCATTGATTTGTTTGTGTTGAAAAATTTGTAATACATGGTTGATTTTCTATGTATGGACGTGTTCATTTGTTTACTATAAGATTTGTGCTTTAATTTTCTTAAAATGTTGTGATCATATGGTTTTTTATTTCTCATTGTATGATGTTTGTTGATCATCGTTGACTCAAGGATAGTTAAATCCTTAAAAGGATTTTATCTTTGAGAATTTAAGACTTTGTTGTTTAAAAAATGTAATGTTGTTTTCAAAACATATAAATTTTGTTTTGACAAAAATATCAACTTGAGAATGGTTAAATCGTTAAAAAGGTTCTCTTCTCCAGAAGTGGAGAAATTTTTGTTTTAAAAAAATATAAATAAAAGTAGTGTTTTGTTCTATAATTGACCGAAGTATGATAAAAACCTTAAAATGATTATATGCTCGTGAAGCTAAAACTTTACCATGTTCATGAAAATAAAATAAAAAATATAATCATGTAAACACTTTCTGATGAATGTTATTTGATCATTTTTTATGAATATTTAGGCTTTGTAATACAATATACCCTACCATTTTGAATGGGTCAACAAGACCCATCAAGGCCCACTAAATATGAGTGGAGATTTTCCGACTCATTTTGACCATAATCAATAAAAGCAGGCTTTATGCCAAAGTTATAATTTCTCATCCTCTTGAATCCAATGTCTATATTATAAAAGTGAGGATTTGGCTTTATTATCAAGCTTAAATCTCAAATCACTATATTAGATTTTTGTAGTTTCTCTTTTTAACAACAATCATGCATATACAAGCTTAGAAAAGATTTAACCAGAGCATGATAGGTACATTTATTATTAAAAACAAACAAGAACTAGCTAACTTTAGATAGGATGTTTTAAGAAGATTTAACCAGAGCATGATAGGTACATTCATAATCAACTCCTTACATAAAACCTCTACCAGACTAGTTAAGGTTTTTAGTTACCATAAAACTATATGACGACTTCTTTTTTTAACCTATCAATCCTAATCACTCGCTCAAATGTCCTATGCAACATGGACACAAAATAGTGTTCATATGGTGAATAGATAATGACTACTATTTCATGTAAACATGTGGTCCCTTGTGTGCATCACATGAAAATGGATTTACAAGATTTATGTTATTCATATTGCACTGTCAAAAATTTTAGAAAGACATACATTAAGGTATTGCACCTATTATTAGAAGCTGAACTAGATCTAAAATAAAAAGATGTAATTTGCCACACTTAGCATGACATTAGTACCTTTTAAATTTAAGGGAAAATTAGGTTGCCACCTAATAATTAAAGAAAACTATGAATTCTAAATAAAGAGTAACTCTTAAGATTTAAGTAAGGGGGTAGTTATGCTTAAAGGAAGATTGATGTCACCCAATTACATTCTTTCAAACAAAATACTATGTCTTTTCTATTTTTTTTCTCATAAATTTATTCATATATGTCATTAACTGTCTAAATTATTTTATAAGATTATTCATGATTTATTTTAATGTATTTCTAATTATTTATGGAAATTTAATGTTGGTCCCTACAAATAAGAGACTTCTTGATTAGATCATTCATGAAAAATTTGACGTCTCTCTAAACATAAAAGACTTTTTAATTAGGTCATTTGTGAAAAAAAATAGCATTCATCCCTTAGAATAGAAGACTCGATTATGTCATTCATAAAAAAAAAAAATTGATGTTCGTCTTTACAAATAGAAGACTCGTCGATTAGGCTATTTGTGAAAAATGTGATGTTCGTCCCTAAGAATAAAAGACTTGTTAACTAGATCATTCCTAAAAAAATTGATGTTGATCCCTATAATAGGAGACTCGTTGATTAAGATTGTTAAAAATTTTGAAAGATTTAATTGTTGAAAATTTTGAAAAATTTATTTTGTGTCCTTCAAAATAAATAGATTAGGTCATTTCTAAAATAGGTGCTAGATCTTTATGGATAGTAAAAATTAGGTTTTGGCTCCACTCATTTAATATATCTAAGATAGGCTTGAAAAAGTATCACCCATACTAATTGGGTCTATGTGAGGTCATGTGAACTCAATTCAAGTCCACTTATAACAATAAGGATAATATGTCATAAAACACAAAAATTAATAAATACATATTTACAAATAAAGATGAGAAAAAGAACAAAATAGTTTTTTAAAAAAAAATCATTTGAAAACAATGAACCAAAAGGATATTGTTAAAGGCACCCTTCAACTCACCGATTCATGTTTATGTTCATGTTCACAAAATTATTAGCACACACATTCAAAATCAAACACGCAAAATCATACAAAATCAAAAAAAAAACTCAATATTCAATAACATGTTAAGATTATTCAAAAATTCATTTAAGGTTCAAAATTTACCTTTCAAAGTTGTCAGGATTGCTTAGGAGATGCTGGAAGATGATTGGACTAGAGGAGGCAATAGTAATGTGTGCAAGTCATACGCTGGAGAGGGACAATTATTGTTGGGGTGTTGTCTCAAACACCAACAAGGTTGAGAGGTGCATGAATAGATTTTCCATGTGCCTATAAGTTTTATATGGCTTTGTGTGTCTGTACATCTATGTGGCTTTGTGTGGAAAAATTTATTCTTCCTTGTTGGTGGATGAGTGTATGTTACACTCAACTTTTGACTTTTTTCATGGAGAAAGAGACAAAATATTGATTAAGAAATTGGCATTAGACATTGGTTGTGGAGCTAATAAATATTGGCTAACAATAATGCTCGTTGGTTATTATATCATATCATGCTTATTGTGCCATGCACCATTAATGGAGATGGTGGTTAACTGTTGGGAATGTTGTATCCATTAGTGTAAAAATATGGTGTTGTTGCCTGTATCCATAAAGTTTATATGAATATAAACATTGTTTGTGCATGTATATTTTATTGGGAGAAATTATTGGTGGCACTTAGGAAGAAATTACATATTGGTGTGTGCCTAGTTTAGCAAGGAAAAAAAATTGAAAGAGAGAGAGTGAGTGATCAAGCTAGTCATGGAGGCACAACCCACACAACCACAACTATATGGCCACAAGGTCTGGCCACATAGGCTAAGCTCACACGACTAGAACAATTTTAAAAAAACAATATTATAGTTTTTTTCTTGTTTTATCATTTTTCACGCAAATCTTTTAAATATATGTGTCTGATAGACTTAACTATATGGTTATGCTTGCACATAAATATAACTTTGGCTATGTTTGAATATTGGCTTTTGTTAATGTTTCTTGTATAAAATTTCTTCATGTAAATTTTTGTTAACATTCTTGCAAAAGATATGTGAGTTTAATTTTTGTTTCTTATTTAAAATAAGTAGTCTATTAATAATGAAAGGTGAATGTGAAAGCAAGTTGGTTTATGTCTATATTTAGGAACGTATTTTTATAGAAAAGTATTACATAAGTTGTCACAAAGTCTAGAGAAGGATCTCTCATCCTTTTATGAGATAGGTGGTCATAGAGACCTGGAGAAAATTCCCTAATTCTTTTTTGGAGACAAATGGATGTTAAGACCTAAATAATTTTAATAAAAACATACAAAGACATAAAGATTTTTAGGAAAACATGGAGATTTTCATAGAGAGATGTAGAAACACTACTGTTTTTTATTTGAAAAAGTTAAAGAGAGTGGAGATTATTTCAAGAGCTAATTTAGAGATTATGTAATCCCTAGTAGTTCATCAAGTGTGCATACTTATTTCTTTTTATGCTCAAGTTTTGTATTTTTCACAAATTAGTGAAGGTAACCTCTGGCAATTAATATTTTTATCTTTTTATTCAGGGCTTGTCATTTCTCAATGTCATACCCATAATCATGGTGAAAGAAACGAAGTTTATCAAGGTTTCATATGTTTGATGTAATAGCAACTAGCACCTTGGTTTGTATAGTAGTCAAATGGGCAATTAAGAGAACAAGAAATGTCAAGTGATCATGAATGTGTTCTTTAATGTTTGTTTTAGATGTTTTGGTTAGAGACTCTACTTTGTAGAAACGTGGGTGACTTTGTCTACTTATGCTAGCTTCTTTCACCCCTAATATTATTTATCATTGCTAGTTTTACACTTAGTTGAGTCGTGTTAGGAAGTGCATACATGTATTCCCATAATAAGTAATTGTAGATTCCATTGATTAGGGCTTTAGTGGAAATTAGTTTGTGCATATTCTTCCTGTTAGATATTTTCTCGTTAAATCTATGGAGATATGCTTTGGTGCTCTCATATTCTTGTTAGGTGATGATAAAGATCTTTATTATACTCTTTTTTATTGAGATATTAGTGCTAAAAAAAGAGGTGATCTTAACACAAAAATCATGAAAGCTAATGATAGAGCCTAGTTTAAGGGTGCAATACTATACCCTAACAGATCCATGAAACATTATAGGAAAAATATTGCACATGACATTACTTTTTATTATCACTAATTCTAGAATAGTTTTGACATTTTGCATGTGCTTTATAGGATCTATAAATTGGCCTTCACAACGATATATTCTTTGAAATAGCAAGTGTGCAAGGAAATCTCCC
Source organism: Populus alba x Populus glandulosa (assembly GCA_033617975.1). NCBI lineage: Eukaryota > Viridiplantae > Streptophyta > Magnoliopsida > Malpighiales > Salicaceae > Populus > Populus alba x Populus glandulosa. Next base: position 16,019,321 of record CM066144.1, on the reverse strand, counting down.
ACCTAGTAAAATTAGTGTTCATTTTTAGAAGTTGATCTCATCTTATATCGAGGTCGTTTTCATTTGGAAACATACGAGTGAGAGTCAGGAGAGGATTGCTAGAGATTTTTACACGTGTGGCTAGGATTCATGGAGGAGTGTTTTTATGGGAAGAGCATCTCATTCGGAGAGTGGAAGTATCATGCATACTTTGTATGTTATTTTGTCTCATTCCTTCGTGAAACTAAAATTATCTTTGTACGCCTTGTGCATATAATAGAGTTGTATGATGAATTTATTATTCTATGGCTACAACAACATTAGTAAGTACTTGCACTTGATAAGTGAGTTATTGAAAATCCAAGGGAGCTTGAGTCCTTATGGTAGGAAGATTAGTTAATCTCCTTTGTTATAAAGCTTCATCAACCATGGAAAGAGTTTTTGTTTAGTTTCCCACAAATTGTGCGACCAATAAAGTCATGAAAAAAATTCACATAAAAAATGGGTTTTTCTTGGCTAGCTACGTCTTAGGTTAGGTTATTATTGGAAGAAAAAAAAAATCCCTTCTAGGAACATGGAACACTATAATGCTTACGTTAGTTAAGGTGTGAAGAGAGAATAATTTAATATAAGAAAGAAATAAAAGTGAAAGTTAATAGTGTGTATCTATTAGTTTTATATGGCTTTGTGTGCTTCTATACTTGTATAGATTTTTGTGGAAAAATCTCTTATTGTTCTTGGTGGTTAAGTGTGCTTATACACTCGGCCGCAGACTCTTTTTCAAGGAAAAAAACATCATAGGTGGAGAAATTAGTGTTAGAAATTGGTTGTGAAGCTAATAATTCATTGGCTAGCAATGGTGGTCGTTGATCATCATGCTATTTTATGGTTATTGTTCCATGCTCCATTGATAGAGATTATGATTAACCATTAAGAATATTGTTGCTATTGATGTAAAAATATGGCGTTAGTGATAGCATACATAAAGTTTATGTGCACAGAAAAATTATGTGCATGTGTATCTTGCAAAAAACAAAATTGTTACTAGCATTCAATGGGAAAACACACATAGAGGTTTGTGCCTAGTTTGGCAATGAAGAAAAAAAAAACAGAAAAGGAATAGAAAGAGAAGGTAAAAACATAAATAGAGAATAAAAAGTGACTGAGTTGATTGTATGGACTTAGCCCATATAACTATAATGTCTTGTCACGTGGACTTAGCCCACTAGGGTAATTTTTTTTGTAAAATTATAATCATTTTATTACTCCATGAGGTTTGATATTTTGTTATTCTAAATATACTTATATTTAAAAATAAAACACCAAAACTTTAACATATTAATGCATTTTGACGTAGAATAATATAACAAAATTTGTTTATAAATTATGTCAAATGTTGTGAGTTTTGAAGTTACATTAACAACCAAGGATTAGTCTTAAAATCTTAGTTAAATTTGGTATGTATATATTTATTTATTTTGCAGATCTAAGCTCATCAAAATATGCTGTCTTTTAATTATTACTATTTTCTTCTTTTTTTGTGCAAGTTCACTCCATGTAAATTTGGTTTTCATACATTTTTTTAAGATTTACTTTATGTGTGTGTGTGTTTTACTCAATTAAGTTGTTAGAACGTTATGCTCTTTATCTCTAATGCCTAGCTTTGTTTGAATTTATTAATGATATGATATCATTTTATGATAAAAAAAAAACAAATCTGCAAATACCTTTGTTTTTATTTGGCGCGGACCTACAATTATACATCATCATAGTTGGTAGTAAATGGCTCAACAAGTTGCCGTTACCACACATGTGGAAAAATCACTTTGTATATGTGTGTGTGTGGTCGCAGTAAGTGGAGGGGTCTTTTCCACCACAAAAAGTGAACATCACCATAGAGATCCTGCACGGCTGGACCAACTGATCCCTGTTCGTCTGCATTTCTTCATGACTCCAATTTTATTTACTCAAACAATATCATCAAATTCCATCGCGGTTTTTTTAATAAGAATCTGTTTATTTTTATATTTAAAAAAATTAATTTTTTTATTTTTTTATTTCAAATTAATTTTTTTATATTTTTATATTATTTTGATACGTTAATATCAAAAATAAATTTAAAAAAATAAAAAATATATATTATTTTTATATATTTTTTAAAAACAATATTTTAAAAAATAATTATTGACACAATATAAAATAATTTCTAAATAATTTAAAGATAATGATACTTTATTATTTTCAAGTTATCCATGACTTCACGTCATGAAAACATTCATATAGTAATACTTTGTGGACATAAATTTAAAATCATAATTCAAAAGAAAAATAAAGTATTATATTGAGAGAGAAGTGGATTTTTAAAATTATTTGGAAAAATTATAGTATCAATTAACATAGATGCTGATCTAATAATAGTAACCACCATTAAATAAAAAAGATATAATTCTCTAAAGTTACCCACAGTTTATTAAATCAAATTTAATCATATTTATATTATATCTAATAATTTAGTATGGACCATTGCTTTACTTGCTTTGCTCGCAACAGACAATGGACCAAACAAAGGAAGGGTACCTACAGTTCGTACACCTGCTACCTCTGTATTGGTTTTAAAATAGTACGACCTTAAATTAATTGCAAATAACACGTGATTTGTAAGAGAGGGTATGGTCCAGGTTCCCAAACACGTCTATTTCCCTTGTTTTAAAATTATATCCTGGGAATGAGTGTTTTTTATTTTAAAAAATATATATTTTTAATATTAGTACCTCAATACAAACTACTAAAATAAATTATTTTAAATTTTTTCAGATATTCAGATGAACTGCAATAACATACGAGATATAGGCATGGCCCAGGAAGGAGCGACAGAAATAAATATTTTTTGCACCACTGCCATCCATAATAGCAAGTTCTACATATAAAAAATCAACAACATATATATATATACTAGCTTTTATACCCGCGCGATGCCGCGGGTCATTTTTTTTGTATAAAAAATATTTTAAAAAGTAAAAATTTAAAAATCTTGGATTTTTTTGCAAAGTTATACCCAAGAATCTTGGGTTTGACTGCAACACCTGACCTAAGAGTAATATTTATAATAAAATTAAACTTGCATGACCCAAGTTTAAGTGAGCCTGACTGTAATACCGGACCCAAAAATATTGGATGTAGATCTGGCTATAAAGTCGTGTCATAAAAGTGTGATAATTAAATAGATTAATTAAAAAAACAAAGAAAAAAAATCAACAGAAAAGAAAAAACTAATGAAGAAAAAGAAAAAGAAATTGAATTAATTGGGTTAACTCTTTAAACCAGGTTATCCCGTAAAACCTGAGATTTGCATCATAAAGTTTGCTAACTAAATAGAAAAAAAAAATGACAGGTTTACCCAGAATTAACCGGGTTAACCCATCAAACCAAGTTAACCCATCAAGCTCAGTACACATGTCATGAAAGCCTGATAATTAAATAGAAAGAAAATTAACTTTAACAAACTAAACTAAATGAAAAAAATACCTCGTCAAATCAGGTTAACCCATCAAACCCGATATTCGTATCGTGAAAATATGATAACTAAATAAAAAAAAAATTAACATTAACAAACTAAATCAAACTAAAAAAGTTAATTAAAAAATTTAAAAAGAAAAAACAGTCATATAATATAATACAATATAATAATAATTATAATGAAAAAACGTGGGGAAAGCTAAAGCTAAAGTTAAATTCTCAACCAACTCAATATTAAAAAAATAAATTTAACAAAGATAATTTAAAAAATAAACATGTGGGGGAAACACTGCAGCCAAACAAAAATCATGTAAAAGAAACACTGTAGTAATCCATAGTATTTTTTTTTAAAAAAAAAAGCTACAAAGTTAAGTTTTCAACCAGCTTAATATATATAAAAAAAAACCAAGATCCGTGTAATGAAAGTATGATAACAAAATTAATTTTTTTTTTCATATTAACAAACTAAATTAAACAAAAAAAATTCATTAAAAGAAAAAAAAACACAAAGAAAAAAGCAAAAAAAAAACCTATGGGCAAAACGGGAAAAAAAAGGAAAACAAAAATGAAAAAAAAGTCAAGTGTTTCACTGTGTGCACAGTGATACATTATATGTAAAAAACAGAAAAAAAAGCGAGGAAAAAAAAACAAATTTACTACAGTGAAAAACCCACGCGTTAAAAAAAAACATGTAAAAAAAACAAAAAGAAAAAAAAAGGAAAAACTGCTACAGAAAAAAAACCAAAAACGAAAAAAAAATGGCACAAAAGAAAAAACAAAAAAAAACTGAAAAAAAAAACAGCTTTAGCTACAGTGAAAAAGTTACGCGTTTTAGAGTTCTTATTAACCTTTCAAATCAGGATAACCCGTCAAACATTAAATTCACGTCATGAAAGTTTAATAACTAAATAAAAAAAAATGACAGGTTAACCCATAATTAACTGGGTTAATCTGTTAAGCCTGGAATACGTGTCATGAAAGTCTGATAATCAAATAGAAAGAAATTTAACATTAACAAACTAAACTAAATGAAAAAAAATTAATTAAAAAGAAAAAAATAAAATATCTAGTTAATTCGTCAAATCAAGTTAACCCGTTAAACTCGGGATCAATTAACAAACTAAATTAAACAAAAAAAATTAAAAGGAAAAAAAACTAAGAAAGAAACAAAAAAATACAGGCATAAAAAACCAAAATAAATAAAAAAAAAAACAAAAAATAATATATATTATAATATTATAATATAATAATAATAATTATTATTATTATATATAAGTATAATTAAAGGCGTGGGGAAGCTACAGTGCTTTCCCCACGCGTTTTAGAGTTCTATAATATATATATATAGTAGTCATGGCCCCACTGCCATCCAATAATAGCGAGTTAGGTTTCCTTTCAAGTCATGTACACCTGCATCGCTATGAGCATGGGGAGCAGCAAAAAAACGTGAAGAAAATTCAGTCCAAACACTTTATACTTTTCAGGGTCAAGATTCCAGTAATGTTGAAAAAGGGATGATTGCTTCATTTATTCCATAAACACATAATTTGGAGGTAGACATGGAAAATAGAAAATAGAAAACAAGCAAAACAATCGGCTTTTGATCATGATATATTTATATAATATGAACAGCCATAACCATGATCTTTACTATTATTCTAGTCTTCCAAGAAGAGCAGATTTCAAGGCCTCTTCTGTTCTCAGTCCATCAGGAACCCTAACTACCACATCTTGGAGCATAAGCTCGTTAACACAGGACATACTAGCATGGTGAACCTGAAACTCCAGTTCACGGAGCGCACACATTAACCTGGAAGCTGGATAGTTCACATTCTCCGATTGGACTCTAATCATTGCATCATTACCCACAAACTTGACCTCAACTTCAAGTGCCAGTCCAGCGCCACCAGCACTATTCGGCCTGCAGGTTGATTGGTCCACAGAAGTGGTGGTGCTTTGATTGTCCAAATTATCGGCAACTTCCAATTTCACTTTCTTGGATTCCCTTTCTAGTTGTGACTCTAATTCATCGACCTTCGCCTTCAACTCATTGATGTAGGATACAGCATCAGATAATAGTGATGCTTTGTCCATTCTAGACACGTTTGGGACCACCGCACGCAGCGCGTAAAACCGGTGGTTCAACTTCTCTCTCCGCTGCCTCTCAGCCTCTACATGGTTCAGTGGGGCGTCTCTGCCTAGGCCAGGCTTTCTCCCTCTTTTCTTTGGAATTCTTTTCTCCATGTGCATAGCAAGTAGAGGAAAGTCCGAGTCTGAATGCTCTGAGTTCAAATAAGACAGGCCTGGTTTATTAGCGCTACGTTTATTTGCTTCATCTGTTTCATGAGCGTTCTTCTGTTCACGATCAACTGCACAATCTTCTTGAAGTCCAGCTATTATGCCCATATCCGCAAAAGAAATGCTCCTGTCAAGAAACTGGGTCGGTTCTTCACTGGAGTTATTAGGGCCCTTGGGCACCAAATAAGCGCTAGGATCTGACCCAAAAAGAGACTTGGCTTGTTGAACAAGACCCCAATTTTCTCTGATCACAGAAGAGGATCCTAATTCAAGAACCCCACACGATGTAGGTATGCAAACCAGGGTCTCAATGCCATGCATTTGTGCTTCTTTGACTCTTTCACAGTTGTAGAATTGAAGTTCATGGCCACCAGTTAACCAAATCAAAGAACCAGTGGTATAAGCTTTGCCAAGGATGCCATCTCCAGGTGAGAAAGATCGAGTAAGGGACATGACATAGAACCACTCAGAGTCGGTAGCATCGTTACCATCCATCAGAGACATATCAAGATCGTGACAGTCACCGATCAGGGATTGGATTCCCTTCATCATGACCCTTTTCCTCTCGGAGTTTGATATCGTCATGCGGCTATTGCTGAAGGTGCTTGGTTTGGGAGAAGTGTCTTTAGAGCCTTGAAAATGGCCATCACCCCAGCCTAGGAAGATTCTGCCGCTGTCATCGTTTGATGTTCGCCAAAATATGGCATAAGACCACCAATCTGGTTGGTTTTGGACTATGAATTGAAGCCTTTGTTGGAGAGTCGGTGGGGTTTCTTGGGATAACGAGACCGGTGAAGATGATGAAGATGGAGAAATAATGAGTTCCTCCATGTGGATTCTATCAGCTGCGCCGAGGAAAAAGTTTTTAGAGAAAGAAATAGGAGAGGTGGGTTGAAAAGGAGGAGACACTTTTCTTTTTAAGGACGGAGTGGAAGAGGACATGCCCAGGTCAAGAGTAAATTAACATTTACATTACCAATTAATAAATAAATAAATAAACTAATTCTTCTTAGTGCTATACTGTACACCTCGGATTATGATAGTATTTTTTATTATTATTATATCCTTAGGTGCATAATTTGTTAAAATTTTAGTGGTCTCTTGTATTTGTATATTCCTCATAATTAAAGCTTCCAATCAAATTTACTAACATGATAAGAAGACAACTAGATATGTTGCATGAGTGTAATAATTTTTTTATATAGAAAAAGTGATAGGCAAAAAAATAATTTTAACTCATTGGTTTAAGTGGTAATTTAAATAAAACAAAAAACAATAAATTAAAAAAAATTACCAAAAGAAATAAAAAGAACCATACTCGAGTCTATTTGAATTATCAAACAACTTAATGCAAATCTAATTGAAGGAAAATCACAAAAAAAAGAACAAAATTATTAAAAAAAACAGGAAAAATCAGCTTTAAAAAAAGAGGAAAACCAAGTGAATTTTAGTGAACCTTCTAAATTTCATCTAATTTAAAAAACTTGTAACTTGTTAAATAATGGACCCAAGTTCAATCAAGAAGCTTAAATATCATTCAATTTAATTTTGAAGGATAAAATCATTGCAAAAATATTAATAAAAAACTTGCAAAATAAAAGGAACAAAAAAAAAGAATAAGAAAAAAAATATGATAGAAAAAAAACCTAATAAGGATGAAATTTGAAAAAAAAAATGATCTCAAATAAAAAAAATCACGATTAAAAGAATTAGAATCAAACTTGAAATATTAAAAAACCATAGGAATGAAATTGAAAATGAATTATAATATGATGGATTATTTATAGATTATAAAATAATAGGGGGTGAGATAGAAGAAACAAAAATTATCGAGAGCTAACTCAATAGAATGAAACCAAAAAAATTAACAAAACAAAAGTTACAAAAAAAAAAGAATATAAAAAATAAGAAAACATCAATTTAGAAAAAGAGAAAAAAACAGGACAAACTCAGCAAGCCTCTTAAATCTTGTTTAATCTCTAAAAATTGCATCATAAGAAATCTTTGACCCAGATTCAATCAACAATCATAATTCTCAACTAATTTAATTTTAAAAGATGAGATCGGCAAAATAATATTAATAAAAAAACCTATAAAAGCAACAACAAAAAATGAGAATAAAATTTGATACGAAAAACCCAAGAATGATGCAATTTGATGGAAAACAAATTAAAAAACAATCCCAAATCAAATAAATAGCAATTAAAAAAAACCAAATTTTAATGATTAAAAAAATTATAGGCGGTGAAATTGAAAATATTTGTATAAATCGTGAACCCGAGAAAACATCCTAAACCAAGTCAAATCTTAAAAAGCTCGAACCCTAGGTCTGGATCACATAAAAAACTTTATTATTAGCAAATTTAAAAATATCGATTTAAAGAACTTGTTAAAGTAAAATAAAAATCAGCAATTAAAATAATATAGATTAAATTTGATAGGGAAAAAAAAAACAAAGGATGATGAAATCATAAAACAAAACAAATTTATACAATTATCTCAAATAAAAACTTGTCAAGGCCAAAAAATTAATAATAAAAACAACATGGATTAAATTTGATAGAAAAAAAAATAAGAAAGGTGAGATCGCAAAATAGAATCAATTTAAAAAATAACTCAAAATTAAAAAAAAATTAAAAAAATAGAGATCAAATTTGAAAAATAAAACATTTTAAGGTGGGGAAATTGAAAAGACACCAATTTTATAGATTATTCAAGATTAAAAAATATATAATAAAAAGCAAAGGAACCAAATATAAAGAATCAACAAATTAAAAGGTTGTTCTTGAATTTTAAAGGGATTGGCGGGGAAATCTAGGTGATTAGAGAGAGAAGAAAAGGGAAAAATAGCCGTCTACGCCAAACTGCCATGAATAACGGCACTCATGCTGTCTCATTTGGTACGGACGCCGAGACCTTCCAAACACCGCCTAGAATATAGTGTTTAGTGGTTGGATAGTGCAAAGGCAATCCACTAGATTATGTTTTAATTATATTTAATAAATATAATTTATAAGAATGTTCCTTAGTAACCTTAAAATGTACAATAAAAATAAAGTAAAATGAAAAAAAAGGGTATTGGGTGAGAGTTTAACTAGTTTTTTCTTAAAAGATATCAAAGTAATCACATTATTCTACAAAAAATAAAAAAACAAAAATACCCTTGAGGAGGAGGCATCTAATGATTTTATTTCAGGGTTGAATGATTAATTTTACTATAAATTTTAAAATGAAATTACTACCCTAACCCTATATAATTCACAAAATAAAAGTCATAGTGAAAAGACCATCTTATCCCCGCAGCCAAGTTAAAAGATTAAATGATGAAGGGGTAATATGATAATTATACTATTGGAATGAGCATGAGAGTAGAGTTAAACACAAAACAAATAGTGTGGATTTTATTAAATTCATGCAAAAAATTGTATTTTTTTTTTGTCAACATATTCTCTACTGATTTCTATTTTGATCTTTTTAATTTTTTATTTAAAACTTTATTTTGCCAGAAAATATAGATTGAGGCTCAAATTTTTTAATAAAACAAATCGGGATGTTTTTCTATTTAAAACCGATTAAAGGTTGGTTTGATGTTAAAGATGAATTTATTAGGGTTTGTAGAGTTCTTTTAAGTATTTTCAAGTGTAAATGGTTGAAAACGAGTTGTTTAGGTGAAAAGATACAAAACTCAATTTTTCAGTGTTTTTAATAAATTTAAATTTTTTTATTGTGAAAAAATAAAATTTTTATATGTTTTTTGGATTATTTTGCTGCGTTGATCTCAAAAATAATTTTTTAAAAATAAAAAAAAATTATTTTGATGCATTTCGATACAAAAAACACTTTAAAAAACAATCACAATCAAACTTTTATTATCTAATTTTTTTTATATATTTATATTCTTTTGTTGATAAACATAGATTAATAAGAAAACGGGGAATTATACCAATAAAATATATTTTTGTTGATAAACAGAGAACAACAACTTTTTTTAACGTTTTGGTTTTTTGTTGTGAATTGAAACGTAATGTGTGCGTGAACATTACATTTCAATTCACAATAAAAATCAAAACACACGTTAACATTAACTAGCAAGCTAGCTAGTGGACCCAATCACTTATCATCACAAAAGGACTAGCGCAAGAAGGGAGAAAGTTCGCCAACTTGGTAAGATACAAACAAACAGCATAAAAGAAGAGGTTCTTACACCGTTCAGTCTTGAAAGTAACATCCATCGAGAGACAAAGAAAACTTGGCAGGGAAAAGGAGATGTTCATGTTCACGCGGGCAAGAAGGGAAATATTATTTCATTAAGATCTTGTTTTTGATGGACAGTGATTTTTAAAAAATTAATTTTTAAGTTTTTTTATGTTTGTATGTTATTAAAAAAATTAGTAAACAAAAAAAAAACTTTTCAGTTAAAAAAAAATTAATTTGATTTTTAAAAAATTATTTTCCTTTTATTTTGGACGGAAAATACTTTTTAGAAGGTGTGAAAAATTTATAAATATCATATTATTTGCTGATTATAACAAATTTGATCTTCAAATTTTTAATTGTTATATATTTTATTTTGAATCTTTTTTTTTCAATTTCATTCCCTAGAATTTGTTTAATTTGATTTTTATATTAACTTTAGTTTTTATTTTTATGATTGTTATATGTTTTTTTATTATTATTATTATTTTAATTGAAATTTTTTATCTATCAAATATGATCCTCATTCTTTTGATTGTTACTTATTTTATTTGAAATAATTTATGAAATTATTATTATTATTATTTAATTTTATCATCTTTTAATTTTTTTTATCTGTTAGATTTAATCTTTATTATTTTAATTTTTATTTATTTTATTTAAGATAATTTATAGAATTAATTTTTTTTTCAATACCATTCTCATTCAACTTTTTAATTTATAAGATTTATTCTTCATTATTTTAATAAATTTTCAAAAACAATTATTAATAGATTATTTTCCAGTTTATTTTTCATGACATAACCAAATAATAGATAATATTTTTTAATTTATTTTCTGTGACACTACTAAATATTAAAACATAATTTATTTTTTAAAAAAATCCCTTTCTAAAAATAAATTACTTTTGAGGATTAAAATAAGGAAGTAATGGTTGGTGTTGGTGGGGCCATTGCGTCTCGAATTAACTTATTTGATGTGTCAGTATTGGACATTACTAGCACGTGAACGGAGAGCGATAGGCTCAGTGAACTTATTTTCGGAGTCCATTTTCAAGTTTCACCGAAAAAGAAAAATGAAAAGTCGGAGTACATATAGGCCCTCCAATCAAAAAGGCAAACGGGGTTTCTGAGGCCCGTCCCGCCGTATCAATCCTGTTGTTCGTCCTTCCGTTCCAATGTTTTTCTTACAACGACATTATTCTAGAGGTTATATTTTAAAGTAAATTATTCAGAGTGTATAATTACTGTGGGTGAAATGTTAATGATATTCGTCACAACTTAAATCAAATCTATATTTAAATTAAATTAAGTTTTTGAAAAATAAGACTTAAATATCCCATTGTAAGATTAAATTAGAGTTTGAAAACGTGTACCTGTATTTTTCAAAAAATTAATGTTTTATAAAAATAATTTTTTTAAATAAAAAAATATTATTTTAATATATTTTGTAATAAAATATATTTTAAAAAATAATCTTAATAATACTCTAAACCGTCAAAAAATATTGCTCTCCTCCGAAATCTTCCTTCCATATAATTTGTGCCACGTACAAATGAAGGGCTGATCCCTTATCCTCCACATATAAACATGTCACTGATGTGTTGTTCGACTCCCCTCCACACGATCACCTGTGTAACACTTGTGTGGTCCTCCTTCCATGCCTTTCCGTGCAATTATTTAAAAGTTGGAACTCAATGAAACTAATTCATGTCTTATATTTGGCTCGGTCATCCGTCAAACTCGATATTTCTAGACTTGGCCACGTTATGAGTTTAAACTTTAAATGCATGTTAGTTTAGCAAGTTAGTAGATCTAAATTGTAATGGTATTATTTGCCAAGATCCATGTGCAAAGACCCATAGATATTGCCAGACCTAAAAAGCAATAAGTGTCATTCACCGGATCTAATATACCCGGGGCTTAGTACACTGTCAATCATATATATGATTATGTCTAGTAATTGCTTGTGATTTGACATACTACTAAGCCCAATTATGATTAGATTTGACTTTGGTCAAATCCAACATACCTTCACTAAACATTTTTGTGCTGGTGCATACTAATTAATGCACCTAAAAATTCAACAAAAATATATTTGTATAATTTTTTAATTTTATTTTATATATATATAAAAAATTATCTAGAAAAGCCAAGTATATTTTAATATATCTGATACACAACTATTTTAATAACTTGATATGATTTGGTTAATTTGGCAGGTCTAAAAACAACCCAGACGATTCTTAATTTGCTCAATATTAAATTATAAAACTTAAAAAAAATAAAAATAAAAATAACTTAAATCAATTCGAGTAAACTCATCAAATCCATAACATGGGTCGTTAGACCATAATAATTTTCTAAAAAGAAAAAAAAACATAAATTTTAAAAAAATCAAAGAAAAAAAACTATTTTTTTATAAAATAACATTTTATTTAGCATTTTTCTTCAAACATGTAAAATAAATATTGAAAAACTTAATTAATATTTTATTATTATTATTATTATTATTTACTTTTCATTTAGCACATCTCTTGGAGATGCCGTTAAGAAATCAGCTTCATCAATAAACAAAACTAGATTGTGTTTTTCGACCATTAACAAATGTAGACATGTTTTTTTTATGTGATTGAAATTTTGACAAATTTTGATTTTACTATGGAGTTTTTGAAGAATTGTGATCTTGATTTTCTTTATCTAAATTAAAGAGATGAAACTCTTCTAAACTCAGTGAGTTATAGAGAGAGAAAGAAGTAGCTAAGAATTCGGTTTTTGTTTTATTTTTGTTCTTTGGATTCTGCCTTTTCCACTTTCCATGTTGAATTGGAAAGAAAAAAAACGTGGGTCTTTGTTTTCGTGATGATCTTAACAAATATTTATTTATTTATTAATATAAATATTTAGATTAATTTCATGTATCTCAATTAATCTTATAAATTTTAAAATATATTATTTATTTAGTTGTAATTATATTAACTGTGTTGTTGATTAAGTTCACTTTAATGGAAAAATCGTGCACTCGACTTCTTGATTTTGAAGCTTAAAAATGTTCAATTATTTACTTTGTTTTATTTCTCTTTTTCTGTTTTTTGCATTCCAGTTTTTAGAATATGCGAGGAATTTGTATAATGAGGGATATGTGTCAGCTACTCATTGGCTGTTGTTAGGTTTACTGACACCATTTGATCAGCCTAACATCGCTCTTCAAATGAGAGATAACAAACAAGCCATCATCTATATGGTGGTCGGGACGGGAAGATCACTTTCAAGCATAAAAAAACATTTAACGTTATATATAATTATTCCACAGGAAAAAGTTAAAAAATATTAGATTATAAATATAAATATTTTACATGAAAAAATAAAAAAATATATATTTTATATAAATAGATATTGGGATATAGACTATAAATATAGTTATCTCTTATAAAAAAGTTAAAAAATATTTTATAATGATGTTAACTATAAATGATGTGATGGATAAAAAGAAAGAAAACGTTTTTCTTTTTGTATATAAAAAATATTTCATAGATTTGTCTAATTATTTAAGTTATTAGGTGAGGTCCTGAGATATGATTTATATTATTTTCTAATACACACTCTTAAATGAAAGCCATTTGAACTTGAAACTTGTATAGGTTCACATTACCTTATACTTAATTTTTTCAAATAATAGAGATAGTAAGATTCGAATTTAAGACTATTTGGTCATTAAGACTCCGATATCATGTCAAAAAATCATCTCAACCCAATAGCTTAAGTTATTAAGTGAGATTTCAGAATATGATTTATATTATTATCTAACAACTAGCATCATTTTTTTCATGATAAAAAAAACATTGATTGTATTAAATTGATATGAACATGCATGTAGGAAGATTTTAGTCTTATCATATGTTTGAGATAATGATAAAGATTATTTTTTAAAATAATTTTGTTTAAAAATATAACAAAATGATCTTTTAAAATTTATCTTTTATATTCTAAAATTATATAAAAAGTATTAATTTAAAACAAAAAAAAATTATAATTTTATAAAACAGTGGTTGCACCGCTGCTCCAAACACATACTTTTTAACAAATAAAATATTTCAAAATTTATAACAATCTGTTTATCTTTGTGTTTTAAATTTTTTTAAAAAATTTCTTTTTATTTTTTTAATTTCAATTGCTTTTTGTGTCTTCATATTGTTTTGATGTATTAATATTAAAAATATATTTTAATATATTTTCAAATAAATATTATTTTTTAAAAAAATTATAATTATACTAGCAAACATGGTCTTAATCAATTAGTTAAACGTAGGATGATTTTGTAACTTTTATCTTAGTTAATAATATGATAATCACATACGCATAAAAAAAAAAGAAAAAAAAAAAGAGAGACCGCAAATCTCATGCCTGAAAAAAGAAAAGGGATAAAAAATGGGTTCTACGTTGAGTAATTTTATGTTTGCCAATCAGCCACGAGTAACCCATGGAGGTATCACCATGGAGGTATCAATACTATGTATGATATGACCGGAAATGTCTTAAAGGCTAAACTGAAGCGGTAACACGTAATTGAAAGTGACATTTAATTTTAAGTAATACTAATTATTCAAGAGGTCGATGGGTTTGTATTTTGATTCCTTTGTTATTTTCTCCTTTGACGTTTGAAAACCGGAATGTTTTGTTAAAAATTCCGAGACCACAAAATAAGCACGTGGTAAATGTTTACTACCATCATCTTTATCTGCTGTCTACCTCACCCACTTGCCATATTGCTTTGAAAATTAAGTTCTTGTTTGAGATCGATTGGGTTTGTTTATTACAAAAGTGGTTTAGTACTTTTTTTGGATTTGAGTATTTTTTATTTTCAAATATATTATAATAATTTTTTTAAAATTTATGTTTTGAAAATTTTTATAATGTTCATGTTGGAACTAGTAATATTCTAGTAGTTACTCTGTACAATCCTCTTTAAAGAAAAATATAAATATAAATGGGAGAGAAATAATAAAATTTCATGGCGCACCAAAAGTTATAAGAATATTTCTATTTGGTATTTCTTTCTTTTACTTGTATTTATTTATGCCTGTAACTGATTAAATCTTGAGCATCATAAATTTTATCTCACCTTTTCATTTAAGATATTTGCACATTTAAATTATTAAAAATATTAAAAAATATTAATTTTATGTTTTTTCAAAGCCAATGTACTTTCAAAAAATCTCATTTAAAAATAAAAATTACCGCACTTTTAAACAGGTTATTATAAGAGCTAAATTATTGATATGCTATTTTAAATAGTATAAATACATCCCTTTTTTAACTTGCAGTTCAATGAAAAAAAAACTATTTTAACAACTCATTTGTATTTTAATATTAATATTTATTTATTTTCTAATAAAAACTTGAAAAAATTTGTGGATGCGAAAGAATGAATCTTTAAACAATCTACTTTAATACTTTTAGCATTTTTAATAATTATGTAGGAATGATTTTTCTTTGACACAAAAGCTATTCTGGCTCTTTAATTTACCATTTTTGGGGGCTATAAAATCAATGAAGAAAAACTAAGGGCCGGTTTGTATTATGAAAAGTAATTTTTTTAAAAAAAAATTTAAAATTTTTTTGTATTTATTTGCTATTAGAAAATTTAGTCAATGAAAAACATTTTCGAGTTAAAGAAAAATTTAGCTTGGTTTTCAAGAAAGTGTTTTTCGCAAGTGTTTTCCATTAAGTTTGGGCGAAAAACACTTTTTAGAAGTTGTGAAAAATTTAAAAATATCATGTTATTGCTAATTATATCAAATTTGATCATCGAACTTTTGATTGTTATATATTTTGTTTTGAATCTTTTTTTTCTTGCAATTTCATCCCTTAAAATTTGATTTAATTTGATTTTTATATCAACTTTGTTCCTCATTTTTATGATTATTATTTGATTTTCTCTTATCATTTTCTTAATTAAAATTTTTTATTTATCAGATTTAGTCCTCATTCTTTTGATTATTATTTATTTTATTTGAAATAATTTATGAAATAGTATTTTTTTTTAATTTCATCATCTTTCAACTTTTTTTATCTATTAGATTTGATCTCTATTATTTTTATTGTTATTTATTTTATTTGAGATAATTTATGAAATTAGATTTTTTTTCAATTTCATTCTTATTAAACTTTTTAATTTGTAAGATTTATTTATCATTATTTTAATAATTTTTTAAAAAATATTCATAAGTTATTTTCTAGCTCACTTTTCATGACATCGCCAAGTACTAGAAAATGTTTTCCAACTTATTTTTCATGATACTACCAAAAATAAAAAAAAATAAGTCACTTTCTATAAATTTATTTTTCAAGAAAACCACTTTCCAACAAACAAACGAGGCCTAAAATTAATTTATTTTTACTCATCTTTTGGCTCTCCCATTGGAGATGTTCTAAATATTTTGTTATTTCCCATTATAATTTGTGAGGAGAGAGGAGAGAGAGAAAAAATAAATAAATTTGGAAGCACATCTAAGCTTCAATTATGACACTACTAGTATCATAAAAAAAATCTTGACTAGACGAATCCAACAACATCAATGAAGATTATCAACGATGAATGAAGACAGTCATACTTGTCATCAAAGGCAAATGAGTTATCTGCCACCTTTAAACGGAAAGTGTGACACGCTTGGGTTACTATTCATGGTTGTTTTTGGTATTGTTAGATTTATCTCGTTAAGATATTTTTTTAGAATATCATTGGTCCTAATTATAGTTTTGGCGTGCTTTTATAATTTTTTTTTTATATATTTTTGTTTTTTCTATCTCCCCATATATGGTCCATTTCATAATTTTTTTGAAATGATTTTTTTTTAATAAAAAAATTTAGACTATAAAATAGGCATGTGATAAATGATTACCATCATTAAAAAACTCTAAAACGCGTGGGGAAAGCACTGTAGCTTCCCCACGCCTCCTATGCATCAGTTGTTTTTTTTTTTTTCCTCCAAGCCTCACTGTACTTATTATTATTATATTATATTATATTATTCCTAAGCATCGAACGAGAGTGTTTTTTTTTTCCAAGCCTCACTTTACTCCTATGCATCAGTTGTTTTTTTTTTTTCCCTCCAAGCCTCACTGTACTTATTATTAATATATTATTATTATATTATATTATATTATATTATATTATTCCTAAGCATCGAATGAGAGTGTTTTTTTTTCCACGCCTCACTTTACTCATTATTAATATATTATATTATATTATATTATATTATTTAACTGTCTTATTTTTTTTTGTTTTAATTCTTTTTGTTTTTTTAATGAATTTTTTTTGTTTGATTTAGTTTGTTGGTATTAAATTTTTTCTATTTAATTATTAGATTTTCATAACATGTATTTGACGGGTTAACTTGGTTTAATGGGATGACCCAATTAACTTTAGGTAAATCCGTTAATTTTTTCATTTATTTAGTTATCAAACTTTCATGATGTGAATTTCAGATTTGACGGGTTAATCCAGTTAATTCATTTTTTTCCTTTTTCTTCATTAGTTTTTTTTTCTGTTAGTTTTTTTTTTCTTTTTAATCAATCTATTTAATTATCACACTTTTATGACACAACCTTGCAGCCAGACCCATATCCAAGACTATTGGATCTGGTATTGCAGCCATCCCACTTAAACTTGGGTCATGCAAGTTTAATTTTATTATTAATATTATAAATCTAATAACTAAAAAAAATATATAACATTAACAAACTAAATCAAACAAAAAAATTCATTAAAAAAATTTAAATTCTATTTAGTTATCAAACTTTCATGAAAGGGTTAACCCAATTAATTTAATTTCTTTTTCTTTTTTTTCATTAGTTTTTCTCTTTCTGTTGATTTTTTTTATTTGTTTTTTTTAATTAGTTTATTTAATTATCACACTTTTATAACACGACCTTATAGCCAGATCCACATCCAAAATTCTTGAGTCCGGTGTTGCAATTAGGCTCACTTAAACTTGGGTCATGCAAGTTTAATTTTATTATTAATATTATAAATATTACTTTTAGGTCAGGCGTTACAGCCAAACCCAAGATTTTTGGGATGACCTTGCAAAAAAATCCAAGATTTTTAAATTTTTGTTTTTTTTTTAAATATTTTTATACAAAAAAAATAACCCGCGGCATAGCGCGGATACCAAGGCTAGTCATCTTTATTTGCTGTCTGACTCACCCACTTGCTATATAGGTTTTGAGAATTAAGTTCCATGAAAATGACGAGTGGAATATCTTTTAGAATTACAAGATAGACCAAGATCGATGAAATCATGTTCACTTTGCAAGCAAATTAATCATAATTACAAGAGTTTTTTTGTGTGTTTTGCAAAAGTTCAAGTCGCCTTCATGTTCAGACAAGCGAGGAGGAACTTAAAAAACAAGGATAATGGTCGGCCGTAGGCATATTATTGTTAATTAACCTGATGATCTCTGTGAGTTATCACATCCCCAGATCCAAACGGAGTTGCCTGAGTAACCGTGCCAGATCCAGTCCCAGTTCCGTGCGTGGCAATGGCAAACATTGGATTTGATTAAAGTAATTCAAAAAAAAAAAAAATATATGAACATGAAAAAGAAAAGGAAAAGGAAAAAGAATAGAGTTTTTATTAATTATTATATCCTGAAGTGTTTAATTAATCTAAATTAAAAAAGATTATATATAGCTTAAATTAAAAATATTATTTTATTTTTAATAAAGATATATATTTCTTAACAACAACAACATTAACTGCACGCCAATCTTGACAAGTATATCTCGCAGTTTGGACCCGATAGAAATAAGAATGATTGCTTCTTGGTAGTGCACAAAAAATAATAATATAAAAAACATTCTTTTTGTTTGGGTCAATCTCAAAAGAACTCAATTTTAATATTGTCCTAAAATACACATCTTAATTTTATTTTATTTTCAAGTTGTAAGGAGTTGCACATCACCCGCTAGTGCACGCTCAAATTTTTTTGTACACGCTAGTCGCGCACTTGCTGATCTGTAATAATTAGCTTAAAATAGATATAATTTTTTATTTGATTATTGAATTGAATTTAAATTTTAGAAGTTTATTCCTAAAAAAAAAAAAAAAAGAGCTTGAGCCAAGGTTTTTCTCCCCTTACAAGCCTGTTCGCTATTCAGATTCTTCGAACTTCATTCCAAAGACCCTTCAAATTTCCTTCGAAGTATCAGATAGTATATTCAACTTTTTTCTTGTTGATTTTGTGTTTTAACTTTATTATTTTTCCTTGTTGATTGTTTCCTAGTTATTATTGCCGAACAAGATTTTTTTTTTTGAACAATTGCTGCTAACCTAATTAATTATGAAAAAACACCATAAGAATTCATAATATTTTATAAAAAAATAGCAATAATATTTTTCCCATGTGATTTAATTTTTCTATTAATATATATTGATTTTATACATAAATTCATCAACATCTCACTGCAAAACAGATATTATTGCTTATTAAAAAAAATTTATTTTAATGCATAAGATCTAGAGTTTAATACTGATAAAGAGCTTTAATTTTCTTAAGATTTTTTAAGTAATATGTGGTGTGTTCATCTTGAACCAATTTAATTGATAAAATGAGAAATTTAAGCTTGTCCTTACCAAATTAATTATATAAACGACTCAATCCTGATAGGTAACTCAACTACTTAGACATTGAATCTACTTTTTAATGGTCACGAGTTTGAGTCTTTTTAGAGCAACTGGAAACTTACATGATTCTTAACTTGAAGGTATGTGGAATTAATCGAGGTGTACGCAAGCTGACCGAATATTTATGTTAATAATAATAAAAACAATATTATACAAATGACCCATTACTTCAAAACAAATCGGTGCAAGATTTGGTTCACTAGTTCGTAATCAAATTGACCAGTTCCATCCGGTTAGGATAATAATGGTTTCTATTGGTGGACATCAGATGGGTCTCATTTGCAACAAGCTATGCTCAGGGCTCAAATTAATCATTTCGTTAAAGATTGGAACTTGCGACGTTAAAGATTGGAACTTGCGAGCTGGTTCCATTATTCAGTCGAATCATTTGGTTTAAAAGAAAATTCCCCTCTAGCTATTACGAGAGAGAGAGATAAAATAAAAATATATGCAAAAATATATTATTTTATTTAATTATTTATTTTATGATCGAACCGACCGGATAACGATGATTTAGATTGGTATCATTTAGCATTTGGTTTCAAAGAATATTTTTTTGTTTTCTTATATACAAAGAATTTATAAAAATTAGATTTTCATTATCGTTTTCTAATATATGAAATTTGAATAATAGAAGGCCTAAGTAATTGTATTGGTAATAAAGATATTTTATTAATCAAACCTTATAATAGAGGAACATAGGATACAATCAACACTTGGAATTTTTATTGAAGAAGTATAAGATCTACCCTTTTAAATTATTATTTTTCTCGATAACGTATATTTAACTAACAATGATATAAAAATAGGAGATATGGCAAACAGAATCTCTTGCTAAATTTGGTCGTACCTCCCAAAACTAAGTTAAATGAAATATATTCTTTATTTATCTCAAATAAATTTACGTAATAGATTGAACATTGAAGGGCCCCACAGATAGTTTCGTCTCTTCTTGTGCATGAATATTTTATTGGCTATTTACAATCTAATCACTTATTCAGTTTGATTTGGATTTGATTGATAGATTATTATAATTTTTACATTTAAAATAAAATATTAAATTGAATTAGCAATTTTGATTATTTTATATTAGATTTTGAAATTATTATTTTTACAAAAAAACACATCTTTTTTGTTAATATAAAAATAAAATCTATAAATTATAACTCATGAAATATATATATATATATATATATATATATAAACTTTAATTTATGATTGCTCCTCCCATGTCTTTTGGGGTTATGTTTTGTATCAATTCCGAGCTCAGATAATAATATTTCATGCTTAGTGTTGGGTCTTCCTTGTTGATTGAAGAAAATCCCTTTTTCCTTGTATTTTCTCCATACTAGCTAGCCATTCGGTTTTGAGTTTCCACTTCTATGTTACATGCTCCTAGCTAGTATTTGTTCCATATTAGAAAACATGCGAGGCCTAACAGAGTTATTGATCCCCATAGCCGTTACCTTTGTTTTTTAGATTCGGAAACCCTACCGGAAAGCATATTTTATGAGTTTAGATGAACGAGTAAAATCCTGGCTATCTCAGACTTTTACAAAAAATACATACCCTGACTCGAACTCGAGACCTGCTGTACAAATCTCAAATTCTTTACCATCACGCTACGTCCCTTGAAGATAGCAGCTGTTACCGTTTAGCCTAACAAAGTCATTTTGATTTGGAAGCCTTTGGCAGTCTTATTTTCCCACTTATCAAGCAATTTCTTAAAGCCAGAAAACCAAAGCTTATGTTGAAGAAAAGAAAGAGACGTTACAGAGAGGTTGGAGGGTTTTTAGAGAAAAGAAAAATGAATATTTTTGAAATAATATTTTTTTTTGTTGGAGTTATTATAACAAGTTAGAGGGTCTCTTTTCTAATTTTTATTTTTTATTTCTTATGATTTGAATCTCATTTGGAATTCAAATTGATATCCAAACACGTGAAGTGAAATGATTTACCCTTTGAAATCGAATTACATGTTTCAAATAGTGATTAGAAGAATTTGAATTATCGAATGAGTTGATACCTCACTCTGGTTGACAATAACAAAAGCTATTCTTTAGGTGGACAAGATGGAATGCCACTTTAGTTTGTTAAATCATTTAAGTATGTTTAGAAACGTGGTCCAATTATATTTTGTTAAATTTTAAAATTTATTTTTGTTTAAAATGAAATTTTATTTATGTTTTCAAATCGTTTTGATGTGTTGATGTCAAAAATAATTTTTAAAAAATAAAAAAAATAATTTTAATTTATTTCTAAATAAAAAACACTTTAAATCATCAGTATCACAAAACTTTAGAATCTGGACAAGATGCAGCAGAAAACTATTGAGATTGAGAACTAGTTGAAAGTGCCCAAGATTTTTCCAGGTGCATAGTGGATCGATGACTTGTAGGCTTTGGCATTGAGCTGCATGAATATCCTCTTCACTTTTGTTAAAAAGGAATGCAGTCAAACATTGGTATAATTTAAGCACGCATAAAACGATCATGAATATTGCAGCCGTATTTACTACAGGAGTGTAGGCGATGCTGGAGCTCGTAGCTGTTGAAGTAACAAGTTCTATCGTCACATGCTTTTTTTCTATTATTTCTTGTCGGATTATGGGTAAATATTATTATATAAATAAGTCTCACTCGCTTCAGAATTTTTTATGTTTTCATACTTTCGCTGTCAAATAATTAGCTGGAAAATTGCAAGAACTGCTGATGATTCTTCAGAACGAGTCAAATAATGGTTTGAAAACTGGTTTTGAACTTTGAAAAATAAACCGAGCATGAGAAAATGAAAAATAATATATAATAGTTTCATAGTGCGAAGAAGATATTATTTTGCAGAGCTGGCAGGATACTTCTGCCATTCTTCTCCTACCGAACACCAAATCAACCATATCTTTCAGAATAATAATAATAATAATAAAAAAGACCTAAATCTTCAATTCACACGTCATATGAAGTGTCATTTGGGAAATAGGCATAACTACGGTATCCACTCCAATTCACAATCAATGAATATGTTTAATAAAATAAATTGAAAAATATAAAAAAATTGTTAATAATAATTAAAAATTAAAATGTAAAATTGATCTTTAAATTATTTTTATTTAATTATATAACAATTAAAATAAATATTTGTAAGAAAGACATTGATTTAAATCATTTACCTACAACTTTTTGGTCATTGGAGTGGCTCCAGGGACTGAAAAATAGGAATTCGAATTTTAATACTCAAAAAATCAAAATTTCAATATTTTTTAGCTCAAAAATAAAATTGAAAAGAATGGAGTCAAATGACCAAAGTGAGAAAAGAAAAAATATTCAGGGATCTAAAAGAAAAGATTGGCTATAAACAATGACATGAATAGTCATTTAGGTTGAAAGAACCGAACGTTTTAGCTTCTTTTATTAATTATCATGATTGTGATTTAATACATTTTTTTAGATTTTGTGAAAGCAATGAATTATAAACTTAATAATTTGTGTTTTGTCTTTTGTCTTTTTTTTCTGGAAAAAAATTCAATAAAACAATTGAACTTTGAACTTCTTCAGAATGCAGGTTTTTCCTGCGAGGCTGGAAATCACCGGACCCATGTGTGTACTTTTTGGTCAATCTCAAAATCAATCTAAAATTGGGCTAACACAGCCATCTACATGTTATGCTTTATATAGGAACAAAAGCCCATGTTCTAAAAGCTTAAAAGAAAACCCGTCCAGTGGCTTGGGCTGGTTGGATCCAACCTCCTCAGATTATTCATTAGTTTTTTTTTTTTTTTTTGTGGTGAAAATTATTCATTAGCTGCCTACGCTTTAGCGTCTTTGGTTAAAGATTGAAGGCATTGCCTATTCTTTGGATGGAATAATTCAGTAACTGGCTTAAACTTTCTAAACAATGACAGGATCCAAGCATGTCATACCAGAGATTTTTATAGAATCTTGGTCTAGAAGTAGTTGATCAGGTGTTGTAATATCAACCGACAATAGGAAAATGTAATGCCCGTTTCGAAATTAATCAAGATCTTAGCAAAATTCTTGTCATTGAGATTACTTAGGCTCCGTTTGTTTGCAGGAAAGTGAATTCCTTTTGGAAAGTGAATTCCGAGGAAAGTGAATTCCTGTAAAGTGAATTCCGGGAAAGTATTTTCTGATGTTTGGTAGTGTTATGGAAAATGAACTGGAAAATACTTTCTAGTGTTTGGTAATGTCATGGAAAATGAGTTGGAAAATAACTTATTAATATTTTATTTTTCTCAAGTTTATTAAAATAATGAGGAACAAATCTTACAAATTAAAAAGTTGAATGAGAATGAAATTGAAAAAAAATATATAATTTCATAAATTATCTCAAATAAAACAAATAATAATCAAAATAATAGGGATCAAATCTAAAAAATTAAAAAAAAATGAAAATTGAAGAAATTAAAATAATAATAATCAACATTTCATAAATTATTTCAAATAAAATAAGTAACAATCAAAAGAATGAGAATCAAATTTGATAAATAAAAAATTTCAATAAAAAAATGATAAGAAAAAAGCAAATAGCAATTATAAAAATAAGGACCAAAGTTAATATAAAAATAAAATTTTAAGAGGTGAAATTGAAAAATAAATATTCAAAATAAAATATATATAGCAATCAAAAGTTTGAGGATCAAATTTGATATAATCAGCAAATAATAACATTTCTAAATTTTTCACAACTTCCGGAAAGTGTTTTCCCCTCAAATTTTTCAGGAAAACACTTTCTTGAAAACCAAGCCAAATTTTCCTTTTACTGGAAAGTGTTTTCCATTGACCAACTTTTCTACTGGCAAACAAACACAAGAAAGTTTGGAAAGTGCTTTCCCGGAAACTACTTTCCGGAAAACAAACATAGCTAAAAGGAAAACACTTTCCTGAAAACAAAGTCAAATTTTTTTTTTTTACTAAAATTGACTGGAAAGTGTTTTCCGTTGACCGGAAAGTGTTTTCCGCTGACTAGAAAGTGTTTTCCGCTGACCGGAAATTGTTTTCCGTTGACCAACTTTCCTAATGACAAACAAACACAGGAAAGTTTGGAAAATGGTTTCCCGGAAACTACTTTCCGGGAAACAAACAAGGCCTTAAAAAAACCTGTGATGTAGCAGGCCCTGGGACTATGGGTAGTTCTGAATAATCAGTATAAGTTTACTATATTAAATGATGATATGTCACATATAAATTATATGATCATTTAACAAATATATTTACGGATTGGTAGGACAGGTTAAGGCCTAACAGAAAATCTAGTTATATTAGAGTAGAATAATTGTGTTGCTATACAGACTATCGGATTTTTAGATATCAAAAATTTCTTCCAGACCTCTTGGTTTTAGCAGTTTTTGTGTTTTTTTTTTAGATTTCTTACTTATTTTAGATTTTATATTTTTTATCTTTGTAATTTTTTATTTTTACTTTTTAGTTGAGGGTTACTCATCTTTTTAAAGTTTTGTAAATTTTTTAAATAAACAAATTTTATTGTCATTATTTTAGAGAAAATAAACTGGTGAGAATTTAAGGTTTATATCCGCTGTTTTTTCTCCTATTAAAATATTATATAGTTTTTATTTAATTGTTACTTTTAGTTTTCCGGCTGCATCAAACTATTTGGAGAATTTACGTGTGATATGAAAAACAAATTTAGCAAAAAAAGAAGCGTTTCTTTTTCAACCTACAGCGTTGCAGAAAATGCCAGGAGCAAGTACACGACCGAGCTCAAGCACACGGCAGACCGGTGTTCTTTCCTAATCATATCTTCAGACATATTGAGGATTCTCACCAAATGGGTGGCTTTGGTTACACGATATCGAATCAACAACTTCCATGGAAGGTAACTGGAAGGTTCTCTCGTTCCTCGACATGTCTCGGAGGAAGTGGATTTTCTAACTGCGGCCAACCAGACTTTCATGTGTCTTATGTATCTTGCCTTCCTGCTTACTTCAGATCCCCTTTCTTCGGACTAAATTATTATGGATGCCGAACATGTTTTTCCTTTTATAAATCGCTCCTGAACCTTGACAATTACAGTCACTTGTGTCGCACGACTTCTTCAGTTTTCTTCTAGCTAGTATATATGGTACTACTGGCTAGCTAGTGTGTCCAAGCTAGTTGCGGAATAATTATATTTTATAAAATTAATATTTAATTAAATGTCAATTTTTCTCAGACATCTCAGAACATGTAAAGAAAAACAACACATAAAACAATGCCACCGTAACCCAAGAGGATAGAAATAAAATTCTGTATCCAGAATGTAAAAAGAAAAAACAATGTAGTTTCTTGAAAAGTGTCATCCATAGTGAACTTAGAAAGGTTCTACAGTTTATTAGTACATTAGAAGCCCGTGCAATACTTGACAGTTAAATCAGTTAAATCAATATTTTATTGAGCTTAAAAGAAAAGGGAAATTTTTTTAGCAATATTATTAAATTTAATATAAAAAGTCAACTTTAAAAACTTCACATTTAACTTTTAATTTAAATTAGATTTTAAATTAAATCATGTAAGAGTTATTTTGATGTGACTTAATCAACTTGATGAATCCAAAAACAACTTATATATCCAGTAAAAATATAATTTAACTTTAAAATAAATTTCTACATAATATTTTTTGTAATATTAGATTGACTTAGGCTTTACGATTTAATCCGTCAAACCTTTAACCAAACACTAGGAAGTATGTTTAGACTAAACAATAACCTCATAGAAAATAAACCAAAATATATAAAAAAAATTAAGAGAAAATTTTAAAATAAGTTTGAAAATGTTCATGTGAACAGGGACTGCCATTCAGTTTTTTTTTTTTTTTTTTAGTTTTTGCTAATATACATGCTGAAAACCAGAGGGAATTTGGGGTAACGATCTTATTATTCAAAC
The DNA here is from genome assembly GCA_033617975.1 of Populus alba x Populus glandulosa. NCBI lineage: Eukaryota > Viridiplantae > Streptophyta > Magnoliopsida > Malpighiales > Salicaceae > Populus > Populus alba x Populus glandulosa. Next base: position 15,992,750 of record CM066144.1, on the reverse strand, counting down.
CAAACCACAAGAAAATTGAATTAGCTCATCCTCCCAAATTCTTCTCAGCAGTCTTCCACTCTTCCTGGCCTAACGCGAAGGTACATAGATAGAGAACAATCTGTTTCCAATACACTATACATCCTGCCTATGCAAATCGTTTACTAAGTTAGTGATATCTAATATCCGGTGGCATTAGTATCCCGTCCGGTCCTTGAAATCCCATCGCATTAGATTCAGCCGGCTGTTGATCTCAAACCTGCATGATTTTCCTGAAACAAAACCTCCAATACAGTTATGAAGGAGGGGGAAAAACAATGAATCATTACGGTGAGGGTCATCCCTCGAGAGATTATTGTCCATCTAGCTAAAGCTGCAGTTAGGGCCTTCAAACAAATTAGAATTTTTTTTTATTTTTTTTATTTTTATGTTTTGTTTTTGGGGTTCCCTGACTATAGAATTAAACAAACGCTGACATCTATTTTAACACAATCTTTGGATCAGCAACCATGAACTGATCAACATATATACGGTACAGGCCAGAAAGCAACTGATAAATCAAGTCCAAGCTTCTCCGCCTCCTCCCCTGGTATTTACAATTCCAAGATCACGAGTCTTCTTAACTGGTTTGCTCAACTGAAACACAGGGTGTCTGCATAGCCTCCTCACCCCTTTGCTAAAACTTAGCCAATCCCCACTATCATTTTCACCTTTACATCCACTGTCTAGGGAGTCCATTTCGTAAAAAGGAGGGCTGCTACTTGAAGCAGATTTAAATTCCTCTTCTCCATCACTTTTTTTCTGGAAGCTCCAATATTTCTCCTCAGCGTTGGATTCTACTCTATTCACAGTGGCAGACCTCGAGAACTTGCCGGTGGTTGGTATCTCAGGTGCACGAGCGTTGAGTGATATTTTACAGGATTCTTTGCCGTTTAAGTTTGAATGACAATCACTCTTGTCGCTTGGGGAAGTTGCACATTCTGAGAGCAGCCTAAACTTTGCACTGGATTCCTCTCTTTCCCGGAATTTTTTTAAGATCAATGTCTTGAGCAAGTTCATTACTTGCACGGCATGAATCAATGCAGTCAAGGGATCAGCCATCTGCAAGATAAGAAGAGTGCATCTTAGTTAATTACTGAAAAATATTAAGCATTTGCAAAAACAAAAAGGAATTTCCTTGTTGGTGGTTGCAACCATAATCTGAACTTGTGAAACCCCATACGTCTGAGAGTTCTTTTTAAATGTATAAAATCAATTAGAATTGATGATTGTCAGATCTAATCAGGAGTCTGATGTCAACATTTTAGCAGCAAATGGAGTATTGTCATCTTTAGTAACCATCCAAAAGAAGCAGTTTGGCCATCCCTTTTTTGAATTCAAAACCATAGGATTTAGTAACTACAAAGCTAATATACTGCTCAACACGAGGTTAACTATCCAGCAGCAACCAACTATACACCAACAAAAACAAAGTCAACAAACCTGCGTCATGTTGGGTGCAAAGACCATAGCAATGTTGCGTACATTCATCTTGTTATACTGTTCATGCTCCACAACATCTGTCATCAAATTGATTGCCCAATCAAGTAGTGCAGCTTCTGTCAGAGGAAGTTGCTTCACAAGTTGAGTGCAGTCATCTTCAGTGTTGCAGTGCATCACCTGTTCTGGCGTGAGAGAATCGAGTACCCCGGAGGGTAGTTCTCTAAACCAAGCCTGCAGATCACCAGAAAGATGCAGCATGCAGTTCAGAAAAGGGGGGGGGGGGGGGGGAGCGGATTTCCAGAGTGACATTTAATCTGCTTAATTATGAAATAAAGTGAAATGTCAAACATGTTGACAACCAGTGGAGAAATGTATGTCGGATCATGTCATGAGGAAGCAGAAGAAACATTAAGGCAGGTAAAACCTTAAAAGAAACAGCAGGAAATTGACAACATAGAATTATATTCCTACAGCTGATTTGCTTGTCAAACAATGTAAACATGTCATATGCATACCTTTATTAAACCTGCCAAACAATGGACATCAATTCCACGAGGCACTACACCTTTGTTTAGTTGGTTTCTGACATACGCTTCTTGGCTATTATCGGCATTTATACGGAAAATTCCTTCCGCCTTCGATAACACAAGAAAGCACCCAAAGAAATGCCTCAATTTTTTAACAGAACTGATGAGCAGCAGAACAGAAACTAGACTAGGTTTTTATAGAGCTGACAAGTAGCGGACTGAAGCTAATTAAATTTCCTTGAATCAAATTAGGAACATAAACATACCTTAAGTCCTCCTTCTACATATAAACGCTTTTGCATCATAAGAAGAATAGTGGGCACACTGTTCCCTTTGTCATCATAGGAACATTGCATTGACCAGGCAGAAACTCCAAATACATTTGCACTAGAAAACAGAGGAATGATGTATCGTGTAAGTCAAGAAGAAATCGACTGTTGAACAATCCAAGAAGCAGGACCGGAGAACGATACGAGGAAATTTACAATTCAATGAGCAGAACTAGCGCCGGCAGGTATTACAGTTTCAATAAAACTCTTAAGCAATTCCCCCAGATCAATCATCAAGATCGGCTCAATTAAACCATTCTTCGTATGATTAAAAGGGAAATCACAACTAATCCAGTAGGATCATGCAAGCAACACCGCATACATTCATACTGCACCCCCACAAAACAGTGCAAGCAAAAAATTGCCTATGCATATGCATACAAAATAGACCATCAGAGGGTATTTGTTGGCATTCACTATATTTGATCACAAGAGAAAGGAAAAGGAAAACCCTTTTCTTCTCCGTTTACTGTCCTCTACTAGAGTGAAATATTGATGAATTCAGTTACTTTCAAAACTGAACCAGTTATTGAAAAACATCCCCGTGCGAGATGAAAAAATCATGATCAACATTAGTTACATTTTTCACAAGCCAGCCTTAAATGAGCCTAACCTTTTTCTTATAGAACAAGCCCGCACCTCAACCAGGACATCTAATACTCAGGTATAAATCAGGTAGTCAGATTCAATTTCAAAGGCCCCATTATCTGGATCGTTTATTTGACTATAACACCAATGTAACTCCTAAAATATTCAGCAGGCTCATATATATATATATATAGAGAGAGAGAGAGAGAGAGAGAGAGTGAAAATAAACCTGGCGCTAGGGACCTTGCGAGGAACCTCAGGCTCAAGCTCAGTAGGCAAACCGAGGAAGCCATTAAACCTATCAAAAGTCACGTGAGACACGTGCTTAACTTCAGTAGGCCAGCTTATGTCCATTGAAGAAGAAACATCGTCTCTTTCCACACTGCATGTCACCAAAGACTTCTTTAACGCCGTTACGAAAATATCCAAAAATGCAAACTCTTTATTGCTATTTCTGTTTCGACCTCTCTCATTCCCTCCCGTTCCTTCTCTTGACCCAAAAAACGGCGTCGATAGCGGGTTCTCAGAAGCATCACTATACAACTCTTCTTCTTCGTCCTCACCCTCCTCCTCCTCCTCCTCCTCCTCATCCTCATCCTCTTCGTACTCGCCTTCAGTGTCGTATTGGTGAAAGAAGGGAGTCGGGGGAGGGAAAGAGTTGAACTCGGTGAGTCCGCAAGATTTGGATCGGAAAAGGCGAGTCATTCGGTTGAATGTGTGTTTTGATTTATTTAGCAACTGGCGAGCCAGGTAGAGAGAGTGATATAAATGTGAGTTATGTGGAATGGGATTTATTTTATTAATGAAAACAGTGGAGGAGGTTAAGGCTTAATAATTAAGAGGGGAGGGTGGGACTATTATTATTATTATTATTGCTTTTATTATTATTATTATTATTATTAATGGAGTGATAATAAAGAAGGGATTTGGTGAGAAGAGATCAGGAGGGGAAGGGATAGGGTGGGAGGAAGAGATGATGATATGATATGATATGATATGATATGGGTTGGGTTGGGTTGGAGTGAAAAATAAAAGACGTTGATTTTTCTTTCCTTCCATGTTTAAGATATATTCCAATCAATTTATTTTAAATTATTTTAAGTTAATTTTTTATTAATATTCTTTAAGGTAATATCCATACATTTTTTAAAATATTACATTAAAACTAGAATTATAATGTATTTTTTTTTACCATCTTTTTCTATGGACGAGTGAAAAGTGGATCTTGACATGCACTGAAGCAAGCAAATGAAAGTCAATAGTTGAAAGAGAGAATAGCGGTAGATTTAACAAAGCAAACATATCTTTAAGGTGATGTAAATATTTTTTTTATAAGAATATATAAAAATATGATATATTTTATTGAAATGGAATATTATTTACATTAGTTTTAGATTTACATTAAAAAAAGTATCAATAAATAATTATGGAATAAAATAAATAGAAAAAAATTATCAATCTCAATATTTATTTTATTTCCTAAACTAAATAGAAAAAAATTATAAAGTTAACTAAATAGGAAATGATAATAACTAAAACATTATTTTTCCCTAAAAATCCTCAAACATAAATAATACAATATCTTTTTCAATTATATTATTCAATCAAAAGATCTATGATATATAGAATTGTTAATTATGGGTCTATTTAAAAATATAGTTATTGTTATTTTTTAAAGTATTTTTTATTTGAAAATATATCAAAATAATATTTTTTTATTTAAAAAAAATTATTTTTGATATCAATATATCAAAATAATCAAAAAACACTAAAAAAATATTAATTTAAAATAATAAAATAAAATAAAATAAAATCCAAAAACAAACGAAACTTAAATCAATTTCTTTATCATGGTTTCCCTCCCTCTTTCTTAACAAGGACAAAGGGCATTGAAGTGTCATTGACATTTTAACCAACTGACCTCCGTCGTGATCAAAACACAATCCAATAAGTTAAAAGGAAAGCAGCCGGTCAATTAGTGCTTTTTAGCTGAGGTCAATCAAGTTGGAGAGTCCCATGAAGAGATTATAAAGATCTAGATAATAGGTAGATTTTAGTTTTTCCGACACTGACGCGCCTCGTAAAAACAAAATCGGAAGGGCGTCGTCATGCACCATCTTTGCAGGTAAGCGCATAGAAGAGAAGAAGAGGGAAGATGGATTGATGGCGGGTTTAAAGTAAAAGATTTTATGGTGCGATATACCTCAAGCACTGATGTACAGCATAAATTTCACCATATATATATATATATATATATATATATATATATATATATATATATATATCGTCTGTTTTGTATATTGCTTGGCAATATATCCCCATAATCCAGTCACATGGAGGTGTTCCTTCCTTGTTCCTTGTGGGCTCTCTTCTATTGCAGAGTATAGTGTCAAATGTCACATTTAATTTTCTGTTCTGTATGAAACACTGGTCCTTACAAGCTCCATTAATTGAAGCCAGTATCTTTAATTATCCACAACTCTCTCTCCCTCTCTCTCTCTCTCTCTCTCTCTCTCTCTCTCTCTCTCTCTCTTGTCATTATATTAATCCTTTTCCAAAGCAAGGGCTAGATTATAATTCGCGATGCGAAATATCATGTTGGTTTCCATTACAAGCATCAAATCATATTAATTGTATGTTCTAAAGATATTTAATAATGAAAAACGCAACCTCCACATCATTTATAAAACTTGTATGGATTATTTGTTAATTTTCACGACAACCCTCGCTCTCCTGCGTAAAGAAACTGATGATTAAGGTTCGAGTCTGTTCTCGCCTTGGACATGAAAAAAGGTGCCCTGTTTACACCAAGGAACAGTGTAAATTTGACAGTGTAACTATATTCAAGGAATCTTACCTCGAAAGAGATAGGCAATGGTGCGTTTATAGTGTACTGGTTACTAATGATACAAACAAATACAGGGTCCAGGAGAAAGAAGGTGTGGCTCGTGAATATATATAGCATGCTGGCCATGCAAATGCATCGATGTTGATCTACCGCTCGTTCTACATGGTCCCAAAACGCGACTGTATGCCTCAAATTTTGATGGATCCTGTAAAGTTTTGCCCGCTACAACTACAGTTCGGTCATGGCCGTAAAATCACGAGAGAACATCGATCGTCGTCCAAATAACTCCCCGTGGCTAGCTCTCTCTCCCAGTAAACATGAACTTACGTGGTAATTAAACACATATTGCAAATATTCTTATGTCAAGTGGGAAAAATATACTTGACAATTATTTAATTTTGCTGCCATGCAGAGAACTTGCCAACGGCATGCAATGACATCCACTTGGCAATCCATTCCAAGCTTGAAAGAAATCATCAAACTCCCATTACCAGAGCAGTAGAGTATAAATTCAGCTTCGGTGTGTATTCCTACACGAAAGTGGTAGATATCTTCATTATTTGCCTTCTGTGACATTCTGGTATTGCTTCCATAGACAATCTGTCATCATCTTCAAAATGTGATCGATCGAGTGATGATGATATGATTGGTGGTTATGGTTGATCTCAACGCCCCACCGGCTCTTTTTACCACCTAAAGGTTCCTGTACTGGCTTTCTCTAAAATCATTACAGACAGACCCTGCGATCGCCCTCTCATGCAAAAGCCTGAAAGGAAACATCGAGGGGGCCTGGGCCCATACTAATAGATATGGGTGTGCTGCCTTATTTGAATTCCTTTTAAGCTACTCCAAAATCTGCAAAGCACCACATCCATGTAGTGTAACTGCTTAACTAACCACCACCCAAAAATAAGCGTCTTAACGGAACCGTATAAATTAAGAATTAAGACAGCTAAGAGATTAAGAATAATATCAAATAAATCAAAATTATAAATACATCCACTACTTTAATTTTATTGGTCTTTAATACTTATCAAATATAAATATACAAAGTTTATAAAAAATATTAGCTAATAAAGCATCATTTTTTTACTATTTTTTTTAAAATAAAGTAAAATAACAATAAAATAATAAAAAAAAAATTATTATATATTTATATTAATTGTGCTCGTTGTTCTTTCATAAAATAGAAATCATTGATTATCATATCCATTGAGAATCTCTCAACAATCTCTTTTTATATATAAACAATCAAATAATTTGCAAGAAACACATTTTTTATATGATTGCGAAGTCTTGTTTTAATAATTTTCATTGTTGAAAAAGTTTGTACAGTGGTTGTTGTCGAAACAAAAATTAAGTTGAATCAATTTGTTAATTAATGGATAAATTTTCAACTTAATAGATAATTCGTCAATTATGTACCTATGAAATGCTCAACAAAATTGTTGATCCAAGTAATGATCTTTGCATCGTTTGCTTCTCATGCATCTATCAAATTAACATCCCCTTCTTTAGTATTTTTAGGTACCATATAGGTTCCACTGACATATCCTCACATTTTTTTACCTTAAGAAAATTTCACGTTACGTAACTCCAATATGAATAGTTATTCCCATCTAACCTTACACTTATAGACTGAAGCAAATCAACTCTTTTAGTAGCCATAATCAACAATCATAGAGAACCTGCAGGATGCAAAAATAGCGAAAGATGAAATACCAAATTGTAGAAACTGAACAATATTGTAGAACCTAAACAAATATCTTCTCGAAGTTATATGATTGCTCTAAAACATAAAACAAATTGCAGAAGCTGAACGTAAATATCAAATTGTAGAAACTGAAAGGAAAATGAAATACTAACGCAATTGCAGAAAACAGAATGCAAATATCAAATTGCAAAAGCTGAATGGAAGATGAAATACCACTCTAAAAAAACATTAAGGGTAAAATAATTAAGATCAAATATAAAAGGAGACTAGAATTTTCAATAATCTATTTATTATGAGTGCTTAGGGTTAACCTAAATACAAAAAAATTATATATAGGTTAAACTGAAAATTATATTATATCCTTAATAAAAAAGATTAAATAAATATTATTTAACTAATCCAACTATCAAAGTAAAAATTATACCTAATTTTATTAAAAAGCTCATTTGGCTTGTCCAAACTTTTTCTTGAACTTGGACTTGTCAATATACTTTGCATGTCATTGTTGATCTTATTATGACAAAAAATAAGTCATTAGGCAATTTTATTGTAGTTTTATCACTATGTACTCTCTCATAAATCATTGTGAACTGGAATAGACAATTTTTTCTAAGTTTACAATTTGGTAGTTAGATTATTATTTTTACATAATTGAAGTCATTTTGAGCATAATTATTTAGCCCCGAATTGCTTAATTTTTTGGAAGAAAATGTTGGATTGAAAAATAGAGGACCAACATGAAAAAGGCAGATAAAATGACAGCTTTGAATTCCATTTAAAATGTTCATTTTTTCCCCCCCGTCCTTTTTATTTATCAGGTAACCAATCCTTTTAGTTGTTAGAAATTTAATTTTAATACCAAATTTTTTTCCCTTATTTTCAGTCCTTTTTTATGAGAAGAGATTGAGAGAGAGAGAGAGAGAGGGGCTCATTGAATTCTAGTGTAGAGAGAAAAAATCATCATTGACGATGATTTTGACCATAAAAATAATTAATATTGACATCAATGAGTTTTATTTCATGATGAAGGTTTCACCTAAGTATTTTTTTTTCCTTCTCGTTGCTCGAGGAGGCAAATATATCTACGAGAATATTTTTATGTTTAGGTTGAGTTTCATTTTTTGAGCTATTTTTTAGGTTTTTTAGGATATTGATAGGTTTGTCAAGGTTTTCTTTTAGGTCAAAATAGGTTGAAAAATCGGTTTTTTAGCAAAAACCCCAAGGTCTTGTTTTTTTTTTTTTTACTTATGGTCACTAAATTATATAGAAAATAGATGATGTGTCGTTTACTTTTTTTTTTTTTGAAAAATAAATTAGGGTAGATAACATGCTGAACACCCTTTAAAAAAAGCTACATCTAGATGCATGAGCTAGGTTAGAAGGCCCATGTGTTTGAGCTGTATTTTTTTTAATGTCGAGACAAGTTAGGCCACTAAGCCCATGTGCATGGACTTCTTTTTTGTTTTATAGTCAAGTTAAAAAATTGATTAAAAAAAATCATTGATCCCAATTAAGTCAATGAATAGGGTCATAAGTTTAACGAGTTAATCTGCGACATCCGAGCTATTATTTGTCTTTTTTTGTTTAATGCCTTTTATGCCCTTCAATTTAAAAAAAGAATACAATTTTATCATTTGTTATATAGATGATCTAGTTATTTATTTATTTGTTTAACTCAAAACTAAAATAATGTAATTTTATTATTTATTATCAATGATCTACTTCTGCTATCTCAATCTCATATGTCTATCATAATTTTTTTTCTTTGAAAAAAATGTTTCATGCAAGAAAATTTATTATTGTCGTATAATTAAAAGAAAAATAATCTATAGGATAAAAAATTTATTAAATCTGGTGACGCGAATGAGTTGTATTGCAAGTTTGCTTTGTTGACTCTAGCTTATTTAGTTTTTTTTTTCAATTAAGTACTTTTTCTAACCAATTTTACCCTTCAATATTGAGTTAATTTAGAATTGAGTTTTTTTATTTATTTATTTTTCAAAATTATTCTCGTGGGTTTTATAGATCGTAAATTCAATGTGTTTCATCTCAAAATTATATAAAAATATTATTCAATTCATAATTAAAACATGTTATTTTAGAAGACAAATTACAAATGCCAATACATTTTCTTTGCACTTAAATTTTGTTTACTTTGACCAGCGGCGCTAGTTATTATTTATGCCTAGGTAATTATATCATTTCTTTGCTAACATAGCAAAACTAAAAACAATATATCATATTTCATGTTTATGTTAATAGAAGAGCTTATAAGAGAGTAATTAAAAATTTATAATATTTACTATGTCTTTTACATTATTTATGCAAATAATTTATGTTAATAAATGCGTTGGGCTGCTTAATTTTTTAATTTTTTTTACATTGAATAAATTATTTCCTTGTGAAAATTGCTAAAGCGGTGACAACGAATAAAGTGGAGAATGATGTGATTCATGTGTGTTTTATTCAACAACAAATGGTATTTTCAAATAGAAGTAAATATATTGCATACACAATATTAAAAAAAAAAAAGCATGGAGAAGAGGAGTGAATAAATGATATACAAAGGGATGCATGGCTGGATGAGAACGCATAGATAATTTGCGTTGTGACTAATGAAGTCACGATATTTTAATTCATGATATTCTCTATCGAATAAATTTTGGCATAAAATTTCATTAATGTATTATTTGGTAATAGCAGAAATATTAACTATTTTATTTTTATTATTATATTAATCATTATCTACATTATTATTATCATCAAAAATTTTCTTTTCAAAAATAATATCACAAGTACTATCACGTTGCTTTTTCAGCACCACCACTTTTTTATCACCTTTCAACTGTATTTGGCTATGTTTAAAAACTTGTGTTTCTAATAAATTTAAATTATTTTTTTATAAAAAAATATTTTTTTTATATTTTAAATCATTATGCTCTAATCTTAAAACTAATTTTTAAAAAATAAAAAAATATTATTTTATAATAAAGAATTAAAATATATTATTATTAGTATTGTATTACTATCATTCTAACATCAACTTTTTCATTATTGTTGTTATTATTATTATTATTATTATTAATAAAATTATTTTTTCATCTTATTAAAAATATGAGGTATTAAAAATTTTAAAATTTTATGTAATTTCTTGTTACTATTTCAAATATAATATTAAAATTAAAATGTCATATCAATTTCTCCATTTACATCCCGTACTTTTCATTTCTAATAACTTGACGGCACCTGAGTGGTGTACGATCTATTAAGAGAGAGAGAGAGAGAAGAAGGTAGGTGGCAGTGTTTGTAACGAGTGGATAATCGATCCCGAGACCAAGTTGTACAAACTAACCCAAATCTATTAACCCGCTCCCCTCCACCTCCTCTTAGAGAAAAGAGTCCGGCCCAAACGTCAGCCAAGCCCATCACAAGCAAGCTTCCGCTTTAGAACAACACTTCATCTTTTAAATTTGTCTTTTGTTCGGTCGGTGACCTCATAATCGGTAACTTATTTGAATAGGGCGCTACAGTATTGGTTGTTTTTTAAATAATATTTTATATTAAAATAAATATTAATAATATTTTTTTTATATTTTAAAAATTATTTTTGATATTAACACATCAAAACGATTCAAAACTTTTAAAATATATTAAATTTTTGTATAAAAAAAATTAATTTTTTTAGAAATATAATTTGCACCGCGTTTCCAAACCCTATTAAAAAGACATCCAAATATACGAGGTGTTTTGAAGTGTATCAGAGGTTATTTTTTACAATGTTGTTTTTTATAATAATAAATTAAAATGATTTGAAAATATTAAAAAATATTTTTAAATAAAATAAATAATTTTTTATAAAATACTGTTTGGATCATGTTGTTATACTTCAGTAACAATATTCTTAAAGACCATCTGGGAGGTGAAAAAAAAAGATTTAAATTTGGAAAGAATAAAAAATGCAAGTAAAAAAGGTAATGCTAATGGAATTTCCACAGAGCGGCACCTTCTTGGTTGTTTACAAACAAGTAAACATACATGCTGTATCCAAGAAAAAAGTCCTCCGCCCTGTCAGATTGGTGATGGGTTCGGGTGGAGGACGTGGGCTTTTCAAGGTTGGAATAGATTAGGATGATTTTTTTTGTTCTTATATAACCAAACTAAACCAATAAATTTTGTTTTAATTAGATTTAATTTTTAAAAAATAAAAATTAATTCAGACTAATTTTTTAAATTTTGCTTGGTTTGGTTTAATTTTTTTAGTTTAAGTTCGGTTTAATTTTTTAGATAACAGTTTATAAAATCAAATCGAATCAATCGGTTTTTTAAAATTCTAATCAAATTTTTTTTTTATGATTCAGGTTTTTCAATTATTTTTTTTTAATTTTTTAATTTTTTTACTCATATAATGGATAGGTGAAAAACCTGCTCCCACTCGTCTGTTATCATCTTTACTGTGATTAAAATACAAAAAAAAAAAAAAACATAGGAAGAAACAAAAGAAGAGGAACAACAACATGAAGTGACCGTCTTTTTATCATCTTTACTGTGATAAAACATTTTTAAACAAAAAAACAAACAACCTTGTGATGCAGCTAGGAGATTAGGTCTTCTAGTTACCTTTTATTTATTTATTTTAATAATCTTAAGATTGAGTGCTTGAATTAAGATAATAATACAGTACGGATCATAGTAAATAGAATATTCACTAGTCAACGAGCCAGTGGCAAAAGCCATGGACAATTGGAAGTTGCTCAGCTCAACTTTTATTTTTATATTTTTAAAATATTTTAATTTTTTTTATTTTTAAATTAATATATTTTTAATATTTTTAAATTATTTTAATGTATTAAAATATTTTTTTAAAAAATAAAAAAAATATTATTAATATTTATTTTAACATAAAAAATTATTTAAAAAACAATCATAACTATAGTAACAAACAAGTTTTTATTGCCGATAAAAACATGTGTATGTACACGTTTCGATGTTCCCTCGCAACAACTCTGCTAAGATCATTTATGCAAGTTGCATCGTTAATTATGGGCAGAAGCCACACCTCACCTTTCATTCTCACCATTTTAACGATGATTATCTCTTTTCTTTCGAGCTGTAGTCAGAAATTATTTTTTAAATTTTTTTATATTTATTTATTATTAAAAAAATTAGTCAATAAAAAACATTTTCCAGTCAACAAAAAACACTTTTTAATCAATGAAAAATATATTCCGGTCAACGAAAAACACTTTCCAGTCAATTTTAGTCAAAGAAAAATTTGACTTGATTTTCAGGAAAGTGTTTTCCCTTTAGCTGTGTTTATTTTTCGGAAGTGGTTTCCGGAAAATCACTTTTCAAACTTTCTTGTGTTTGTTTGCCAGTAGAAAAGTTGATAAATAAAAAACACTTTCCAGTAAAAAGAAAGTTTGGCTTGGTTTTCAGGAAAGTATTTTCCTGAAAAATTTGAGGGGAAAACACTTTCCGGAAGTTGTGAAAAATTTAAAAATATCATTATTTGCTGATTATATCAAATTTGATCCTCAAACTTTTGATTGCTATATATATATATATTGTTTTGAATATTTATTTTTTAATTTCATCTCTTAAAATTTTATTTTTATATTAACTTTGGTCCTTATTTTTATAATTGTTATTTGTTTTTTTCTTATTATTTTTTTATTGAAATTTTGTATCTATCAAATTTGATCTTCATTTTTTTTATTATTACTTATTTTATTTGAAATAATTTATGAAATGTTGATTATATTATTTTAATTTCTTCATCTTTTATTATTTTTTTATTTTTTAGATTTGATCTCTATTATTTTGATTATTTTTTATTTTATTTGAGATAATTTATAAAATTATATATTTTTTTTAATTTCATTCTCATTCAACTTTTTAATTTGTAAGATTTGTTTCTCATTATTTTAATAAATTTGAGAAAAATAAAATATTAATAAGTTATTTTCCAGCTCATTTTCAATGATATGACCAAACACTGGAAAGTATTTTCCAATTTATTTTTTATTATACTATCAAATATCGAAAAATATTTTTTTATAATTTATTTTTTTTTAAATTTATTTTTTAAAAAAATACTAATTTTCAGCAGATAAACAGAGTCGTAATTGTATAGATTATGGATAGAAATTGATGATTAATTAACAGGCGCCGAAGTACTTTGAGTTGAAAGTTTCACCTCTCGAGTTACGTACGTGGGGTTTATCAGCACGTGTACGTAATTGTACAGTAATTAGCTCCATTGATGTCATCTGGTGTGCCCACTTAAGGGTTCTGTAATGAACATTAATTCGTTGGTAACTACTGAAGCTTTTTTGAAGGGCAGCCGGCTCCACAGAGGAGTTCATGTGTGTAATGGGGCATATGCATAGATGACAGTGGCTGTTTGGTGTTGTGGTTAAATGTTATTTATTTAAAATTTTTATTTTTTAAAATTGATTTTTAGTTTTTTTTATTAATTTGATGTATTGATTTTAAAATTATTTTTTTATATAAAAAAAATATTATAATATATTTAAAATACAAGGAATTTGCAAGACAATAAAGCAGTCAATTCATCAAAAAAGACAGTATGTATATATGTATCAAAATAATATGTTTATATGGGTTAAAACAAATAAATAAATATGATAAATAATGTAAAAAATGTATTTAGAATTTTGAAAAATAAAAAAATATATTTAAATGAATATCCATGAACAATTTATTATTATTAGTATTATTATTATTATTATTTTATATTACGTATACAATGCTTGAAAAAATAATTATATACATTATAATGAAAATATTTAATTTTATTTAAGAACTATGCCACAATTAAAGTAGATGAATTATTAAATGACAACTAATTTTTTTAGATTGCCAAAAAAAAGCAATAAAATAGTTAATCTGAGCGCCTAACTGTACGACTGACCCACACACTAGGTATTGTTTATATATATATATATATGTATGTATGTATATATATATATATATATATATATATATATATAATGAGTGTCATTCATTTTTTTTTTAATAAAAATTTATAAACAATGTGTCATCTTACAGCCTATATTCTAATCATCAGGCAATGGTAAAAAATCAGATTGATATGTTTTTGAATTCAGAATTATAATTTTAGATACAAAACACCTAATAAACCATCAAAAATATGAATAAACTAATCTTTAAACTCAAAACATTAAAAATTCAGTTCAAAAACACCATCAAATCAGAAAAAAAAAATCTCTTTCTAGCCCGGTCTATGTTTTTAGATAAAGTGAAGGCTAATAAAAACCTTCATTGTCGAAGTCTTTTCGTTAAATAAAGTCTTTAGGCATCTATTTTTGATTTATTTAATTGTGAGGTGTGATAATTAACAAATTTCTTTTTCTTTTTAATTTTTTTTCATCGATTTTTTTCCTCCTTTTAACTTAAATATTAAAGAATGGAAAAACAAACTTTTGAATAAAAATAAAATTATTAAAAATTTAGGATTAGGTAATCCTTAGTTATACTGCTGCTGAGTCTGCACGTGCACATTGTATGAAGGTGTTCAATTAGTTAAGGCTCTTATCATTCAAGAAATCTAAAAAATTATGTCTTTTCTTCATGTCTCGTTAAATCTAAATTATTAAAATTAAAATCAATGACTATGATTTTAGGCATAAAGATAATCACAAGTGAAGTGGGAAATGATATTGAGTATTAATATGAGTCAAAGTAAAGTTGATAATAATAATCCATATGATGAAAAAAATATTTAATAAACTGAAATAAATTTTTAATTTTGAAAAGTTATATTTAATCGACGGAAATTGAAAATACAGATTCTTAATTAATTAGATTGTGAGTTTAGCGTTATTTTTAAATTAAACAGAGTAACTTCTCAAAGATCTACTTATGGGAATGCTTATTTCGACGGTTAAGATCTTGCCACCTCGTATCAACTCCCCTCCCGAGCACCACCGAATTGGCGATTTCTCGTCTGCACGGATCCTTATTTGTACCATCGACCCCATCATCTCTTATACTCCGCACCCTCAACAGAGAGCCACGTTTCGTTGCAGGGGCATTTTTGTAAGCCAGGAGTAGGATATTTCCAAGCCTGGAAAAAGAACTTGCTGTGATTAATGATAGCATGGTTCAATATATAGTTCCGTCACCACTGAATAACAATAAAAATCTCTTCTATCCATAGAATTCCATTTCGACTATAAAAATTAGAAACAACGGCAAGAAAAGTAGGAAAAGACAAAAACCGAAAGCAAGCTGTCCAAACAACAATAATAAACACCACATGAGCCTGTTGTTGTCGAGTGGAAAATCTGTTTCCCAATTCCCAGCTCCTAAGAAATTTGGATTATAATCGGTTTATAAATGGGAGAATAGAGAGAGAGAGATATTGACAGTGAGAGAGAGAAAGAATTCATTCGAGATTTAGATTGTTTGGAAACACAATATAAATTATATTTTTAAAATTTTTTATATTTTTAGATTATATTAATATTAAAAATAATTTTTTTAAAATAAAAATTTTTATTTTAATAAATTTTTAAATACAAAATACTTTAAATCACTACCATTATTATAATTCCACCCTTCGCACAAATGAATCAACTTGTGATTAATATTGCATTACGCTCCAATCAACTTCGGATCTTCTCTATATTTCGTTAGTAGTAAATAAATAAGAAAATAAGTAACTCTCCTATTTTTCTATGATTATATCATTAATTGTATTTTTTAAAATTTTTAATTTTTTTATTAAAAAAATTAAATTAATATTCTTTATTGTTCTATTAATATTAAAAATATATTTTTAAATATTTTTGGATATAAAATACATTTTATAAAATAACCTCCAGTACAATTATTATTATTAATAAAAATAATATCAATTTTTTAAAGTATTTTTAATTTAAATATTTATTAAAATAATATTTTATTTTATTTCTTGAAATTTATTTTTAATATCAATATATTTAATTGTTAAAAAATATTAAAATAAAAAAATTTAAATTTTAATTAAAAAGAAGTTGAATCTCAAGCGAAACAGTCCCATCTCTCTCGTATCGTGATTTTGACTTCCATAAATAATATAATTAATATTTATTCTACAAAATCCAACGGCAGATTTTAAATCCAATAACTTTTGCTGATTTAACTCCTCAATATAATTTACTTTCTTAGCTGCCACTGCTAGTTCACCTGTGCTGTATTCAATCTCTGTCTCTCTGTGTCTCACAAGCCACACCATTTTGTCTTTCCTCTTCTCTTTCTGACTTTGAACTCTCTTTTTATTCTCTCCTTTAATCGTTTTCTTAACTTGGTTCTCTTGCTCTGTTATTTTTTTTTTTTTTAAATTATTTTCTCTCCGGTGATGATCAGATCAGATCCGGAGGAGAAATATTTTATTAACCGTCCGATGTGTGGACTTTGACTGAGACTGTAAGATTTCTTCTGATGGGGCAGTGTTACGGCAAAACTAATTCTACTAACATAAATGACGAAACAACCATCACAATCGTTGCTTCCTCCACCGATCACAACCAGCAAACGCCGTTACCTTCCTCCACCCCGCGTAACGGCGTGCGCTCGTTGAAGTACTCGGCCAGTTCCTCCTCCACGCACCCGAGCCCCTGGCCGAGCCCGTATCCACAGGGTGTCGCCGCCAGCCCGCTTCAAGGAGTGTCGCCGTCTCCGGCGAGGTCGTCTACGCCTAGGAGATTTTTTAGGAGGCCGTTTCCCCCGCCGTCGCCGGCGAGGCATATAGCGGCGTCGTTGGTGAAGAGGCTTGGTGGTAGAGGGAAGCCGAGGGAGGGACCAATCCCGGAGCACGGCGGTGTGGAGGCGGAGCAGCAGCAAGAGCAGTCGCTTGATAAGAGTTTTGGATATAGCAAGAATTTTGGAGCTAAGTATGAGTTAGGGAAGGAAATAGGAAGAGGACATTTTGGTCATACTTGCTCTGCTAGAGTTAAGAAAGGTGAACTTAAAGATGAAGCTGTTGCTGTCAAGATTATTTCAAAAGCAAAGGTACTAATTTTATGCTCATTTCAATTTGATTAGTGAGGGTTTTTTTTTATTTTTTTTGTAATTAGAGTATTAGATTTTATGTTTAACTTCTTCTTGCTGCTGTGTTGGGGCTAATTTTAGCCAGTTTAAAATATTATCGGCTATGTATAGCAACTCTTAGGCGTGGTTTAGTTCTGGTGCTGACTTGTAAGGAAACAAATTGATGGGGATGATGGGAGAATCACTCTCTTTTTATTTTTTTTTGTTTTCTGGAAGTGGAAAATCCAATGATAATTTTGACGTATGTTTATCTGCAATTTATTCCTTCCATGTGTGGCGAGAAATTTGAAAGGCAGTCAAACTTAGATTGTGACATGGATGTGAATATTTTGGAAAAAAATGGAAGAGACATAGGGGAGTGTTTGTCAGTGTCCGAGACGAGGTATCTGGTTAGGTCAGCTTATGGTAATTCATGTCTTAGCCTAATTTTGTCATTGAAGAGAGAAACATTAATGATAATATTTCTCTGCCAGAGTTTCCAAATTTGATGTTACATATTGAGTTCACTGGCATCTTTGCAGCATATAAAAGCATGCAAATACTGCAAGTATAAAACAATGGATATTCAACTTGCAGGTAGCGTTCTCAGCTTTAGTTTTGTCAGTTATGATGACCCTGGAAAGATGAAAAGGACTTGATATGGTGTGACTGTTTTATGTTGCTATGTATTATAGAATAAATCAATCTCAAATTCTTTGATTCTTCTGTGAAAACTGAAGACAATATGTGAGTGGAATTATTTTCATCACTCGGGTTCTATTAATGAGATCAACCATTCACTAGCTAAAACTGAATCTCATTGGAATATGAAGTTTTTGAGTAAACTATCCAATGTCTCTATTCATAGAAAGAATTCAGATACCTATAATACTTTCATGGAGATGCATTAAGTATTGTGCTTCATAGGTTTTAGGCATCACTCTTTGGACCATCAAATGCGTTCTGGTAGTAGCTTTTTTTAATTTTTCATTTGTAATAAGATATGCATGTATGTGTTTGAGTATGCGCAAATGCCATATAAATGTTATATTTCATGGTCCTCTTCTAATCTTCTCTTACATCTTACATTCATCTCCATGGAAAATCATTTGGTAATTAAACTGCGATCACTTATTATGCAAAGTGATAATTTGACCCTCTATAAATGCATGCTGTACCTTGAAATGACTTGCAAGCCATATTTTATTTAAAACTATAATTTCACTTTGTTGACCCTATTCTTTTACATATTCATAATCCTTTCAAACCCTTATTTATAAACCATATTGAGCCCTTTTTTTGTGTAGGAGTTATAAAAAGGTTCAATTGCCAATTTGCCAGTTACTTGACACAGTACAAATACGAACGTACACACACTTATGCATGAATATGTGCTCATTGGTGCATGTGTCTGCTCAAGGCAATTGAAATCAAAGCCCCCCTTCCTCCTTCTTCACATGCCTAAAATATGTGTAGCAATCTCTAGAGCTGGGAAATGTCCATTGTTTGTGCCAGTACAAATACGAATGTGCCCTCACATGTGCATGAATATGTGCTCATCGGCGCATGTGTCTGCTCAAGGCAATCAAAACCAAAGCCCCCCTTCCTCCTCCTTCACACGCCTAAAATATATGTAACAATCTCTGGAGCTGGGAAATGTCCATTATTTGTGCCAATGTATGCCACAAAGGCATAATGGAAATTCTGCGGCCTTTTCCTTCATTAAATGTTTCCTGTATATGACGAAGATTGAAGTTTTCTGCTTAAACTTCTATTTTCTAATTCCTAAGAAGTATCCTTAATTGTTTTCCTTGATAGCTTCGGCTATTGCCTCTTTTCTTTTATGTGCAGTGATCAGATTTATGAAATTTCTGAATTATTTTCTTAATTAGGATTAATTGCATTATGTATTGTGTAACATCTATATTTTCACAAGACTTATTTGGCAGATGACTACCACTATATCAATTGAAGATGTTCGTAGGGAGGTAAAAATACTGAAAGCTCTATCGGGACATAGGCATCTGGTCAAATTTTATGATGCATTTGAGGATGCCAATAACGTGTACATAGTGATGGAGTATGTCTTTTATTATTTTTTGTTTAAATTTATGCAAGGAACATAACTGAGCATTGTATCTTTGTCATTATTTTCTCTGGCAGTATTTAAAAATGGCAATTTTTGGATTTTTTTCTTGCTAGAAGCATTAACTTCTATTTATGTTGTATGATTTTGTCAACACATTTTAAACTTTGATGTCTAATGTTTTGGGGATTACTGTTTGCTTTTCAGATTGTGTGAGGGAGGGGAGCTTTTAGACAGAATTTTGGCAAGGTAATGCAATAAGTTTGCATGGTCTATGAATTTTTTTTTTATTATTTTCTTGCCTTGGCCTCAAATTAAAATCATGATGGATGTTGCATGTGAACCTTTTCATCCATCTATGCTGGGTAGAACTGATTCAAATTCTATGTTTTGTTAAATGATTCTCGCATGGTTGAACTGTTATGTACTCATATTAATGTAACATTTTCCTCTGCTGCAGAGGAGGAAGATACACAGAGGAAGATGCAAAAGCTATAATTGTGCAAATCTTGTGTGTGGTAGCATTTTGTCATCTTCAAGGCGTTGTACACCGTGACCTAAAACCAGAGGTTTTCTCCTTAAACTTGATGTGTTATTGTTTTACATAAAATAATTGCAGGCATTGGTGACGTGGGGGTTGGCAGTGTTTATGTGGAATTTTTCATTCCATACTCATAACTGGATCCTCTTTTGTTACAGAATTTCCTTTTCACTTCTGGGAGTGAAGATGCTGACATGAAGCTTATTGATTTTGGTCTTTCCGACTTTTTTAGGCCAGGTAATAAGCAGAGTTTCCCATGGTTTTTGGTCAACGTACATAAATCACTATCCTTGCCTCCGTTGCTTTACTCGTTGATTGATTTAGTTATCTTTCACTGAATGGGTTGGGTCTGTTGCCCACACTGAGATTTTAAGTTTTCACAGGATTTGGTTATTTCCTTGCCATATTTACTTGTTCTATGCCTGATAACTGGACTCCCATGCGTGTTGTGACAGCATTTTAGATTTGATTGTGCTAATTTGGGGTTTAACATTCTTAAGCTAAATTGATGCAGGCTGTGAAAATTAGTAACCTAAACTATATAAACTATTTCCCATCACATGCTTTTCTGGTTTAAAATACATGGCGTATAAATCTTTATGATTTTTGTATGTAGTAGTTGATATCTGAGAGTTTTTAGTGTTTTAATTCTGTATGGTGTTTGCAGATGAAAGATTAAATGATATTGTTGGAAGTGCATACTATGTTGCTCCTGAAGTCCTGCATAGATCTTACAGTCTTGAAGCAGATATATGGAGCATTGGCGTTATTACCTATATCTTGTTATGTGGAAGCAGGCCTTTCTGGGCACGGACTGAATCAGGGATTTTTCGTGCAGTGCTGAGATCTGATCCCAACTTCGAAGATGTACCCTGGCCTTCTGTCACTCCAGAGGCCAAGGATTTTGTGAAGAGACTTCTGAACAAGGACTACAGGAAAAGAATGACTGCTGTCCAAGCTCTAAGTAAGTTGGTAATTCCTCAATTACTTTGTGAAAACATTCCCATGACTTTGACAAAACAGTGGATACGCATGGATGGTTTTGCAAGTTTATCACAAGGTTATGGCATTCTTTTCTATGATAAGAAAGTGTCCATGGAGAATTGGCTGTGGATGAGTTGCAGTTTGTTAGGTCAGAAGGATCCTTGATTTTCATTTTTACTAGATGATGGAAGATGAACCGTCCCCTTTGGAAGTCCCTCATGCAAATAAAGTTGAACAAAGGACTATTGCGTATGCTATTTGGTTGTGTCCATGTTGTTTAAAGGTGTCAGCTGGAGGTGGAAGTGGCTGAAATATTTTGGAAATATATATCACTTGGAATAGTTGGATGTTTGACATGTGTACAGAATTGGTCTATCATCTTATATTTGCATGGTGTATCTTACGTGCTTATTGACAATTCAGAACATGATCTTGAGAAATTCACATCTGACACTTCTTATTTCTTGATTTCTTTTAGCTAACAAAATCCTCTATTATTGCAGCTCACCCATGGTTGAGGGATGATAGTCGTCCTATACATGTAGACATATTGATCTACAAGCTAGTCAAGGCATACTTACATGCTACACCTTTTAAACGGGCAGCACTAAAGGTACCTTTTCTTTTCCCTCATGCCTGACCTTAAGGATTTTATACTGTATCTCAATCATGATAATGCAAAATTTTTTCACCATGGAGATTCAAAGCCTTCTGCAGGGAACCTTCAAACGTTTGGTGTCTCTAGTGTACATGCCCCCCCCCCCCCTCCCTTTTCTTTTGTAAGGGGGTGGAGGGGGTATAGTCATAAAAAATCTGTTGCTGATAAGTTTTAAGCTGTGTGGATTTTATTATTTTTGTTAATTACCAAAAATCCATTGATCATTTGTTGGCTTCCTAACCCAATTTTTTTTTTTATTGAAACCCCCTGATATTATCTAAACTATTAAGAATATCTTTTTTTCCTTTAAGGAAACAGAACCTGAAACTAAAATTAAATTTGGTTTGTTCTGTCTAAAAGTTAAATTAATAGCAGTTTTCATGTCCATTGCATTTGGATTAAGGCTGCCTCAAGTGAAAGTCGCCATTATTTGTTAGGTATTAGTGAAGATTTGTCTGACTCTATTTCTGACCTATTTACTGACTCAACTGCTGTTTCTGATGCAAAAGGCATGATCATCAATGTAGCTGAATATTTGAATTCTGCTGAAGATTAAAAGTACAATGGTTGAAGAGTTAAGTTGATATTCTCTTTTGTATATCCTGACATTTCTTTGGATTTTCTTCTTATTGCAGGCTCTCTCAAAAGCTTTGACTGAGGATGAGCTTGTGTATCTTAGAGCTCAATTCAATCTGCTAGGGCCAAATGGTGATGGAAGTGTTTCACTGGACAATTTCAGAATGGTCAGTCACCGTTTCTATTTCAGTCAATCTCTGTAGTCTACAGGTTTATTATTGGAGTAGGAATGATAATATAAGACTTCTAAAAGAAAAAAAAAATGCATTTTTTTGCAGGCTTTAGTACATAATGCAACTGATGCCATGAGAGAGTCGAGGGTTCCTGAAATTCTCAATGCGGTAATCATATTTAGCTCTGCTAATAATATTATAACCAGCAGTTACTATCTTTGTATTTTAAGTTAAATGAAACCCTACTTGTTTGTTAGAAAGTAGTTTTATTTTGAAAAGTGGTTATTTTTGGAAAGTGGATTCCTGAAAAAGAAATTATTTTTCAATGTTTGATAGTCATGAAAAATGAGTCGGAAAATATTTTTTAGTGTTTGGATAAGTTATGAAAAATGAGCTGAAAAATAACTTTTTAATGTTTTAATTTTTTTTCAAGTTTATTAAAAGAATGAAGATTAAATCTTACAGATAAAATTTGGAGGATGACATTAAAAAATAATAATTTCATAAATTATTTTAAATAAAATAAACAATAATTAAAATAATAAAGACCAAATCTAATAGATCAAAATGAAAGATGATGAAATTAAAAAAATATATATAATTTCATAAATGATTTTAAATAAAAATAATAGATACCAAATATGATAGATAAAAAATTTTAATTAAAAAAATAATTTGAGAAAAACAAATAACAATAAAAAGAATGAGGATCAAAGTTTAAAAAAAATCAAATGAAATCAAATTCTAAGGGATGAAATTAAAAAAAAAAAAGAGATTCAAAACAAAATATATAGTAATCAAATTTGATATAATCAACAAATAATAAGATATTTTTGATTTTTTTACAACTTCTAAAAACTGTTTTCCGTCCAAAATTAAAGGAAAATACTTTTATAGAAACCAAACTAAATTTTTCGGGAAAGTGTTATATTGATTAATGTTTCTAATGTTAAACAAACACAAGAAAGCTTGGAAAGTGCTTTTCATGAAACAAATAGGGCCCAAACATAGCAATATTCTATCTGCTCAAAAAAGATTTTTGCTTCTATCCACTTGAATTTCAACAGCTACACTGCCTCTTATTGTGTTTGGATGATGTTAACCAAGGTCTATTCTGATAGTCAATCCACTAAAACATATTAGTTGATATGAAGATCAGGAATTGTTTTAATTTCTTCCCTTTTTCTCACCTCAAGGTTGATGGTTATCCCTTTCCAAATGTACCTCTCTTTCAGATGGAATCCCTTGCTTATAGGAAGATGTACTTCGAAGAGTTTTGTGCCGCCGCGATCAGCACATATCAATTAGAGGCTCTTGAGGGGTGGGAGCAGATTGCCTCCACTGCATTTGAGCATTTTGAACAGGAGGGTAACCGAGTCATCTCAGTCGAAGAATTGGCGCGGGTATATACAACTGCTGCTGTTTGATTTGTGTTGCACTCATTGCTATTTGAATATAATTTTAAATCTCTCCGCACTGCAGGAACTAAATGTAGGTCCTTCTGCCTATACAATCATCAAAGATTGGATCAGAAGCTCCGATGGCAAGCTTAATGTACTTGGATATACAAAATTTTTACATGGTGTGACACTGCGTAGCTCAAATACGAGACACCATTAGTTTTTTAGCTCTTGACATATAGTTTTTTTTTTTTTTTCAAAAAAATTGTGGCATTGGAAGATTTGGAGGGTTTGTTTTTCGTGGGTGGGGTTACAGAAAAGTGTGCGCAAGTGAATGTATTGTTAGCCGAGTCATTTCTGAGATTGCTGGGGCGAATTTTTAATTTATGTTTTTCCGTGGCGCATTTCTTATTTTTGCAAAAAGAAAAAGAAGGAAAAGAAGAGAAAGGTCGAACGTAGTTTTTTAATAAATTAGTTTCAGTCTGGATTACTGCCATTATTCATCAACGCTGTAGTGTTTGTATTTTTATTTCTTTAAAAGGGTTTTTCTTGTTTGTAAGATAATCGTTGGAATTTTGTTGTTGAATAACAGGTAAAATTGGTTGACTTGAGCGGGTTTTTTTGTTTTTTTATATATATTTTGTAGTGTTTGTATATATATATTTTTATATATATATTGGTTCATCTTCTGAATTGGGATATACAGTAACTCTTCCTACGAAGCTTGGTGGATTGGATGTTCGTTAGGCAAGAGAGGTTAATACAGCCTTGATTAGTGAATTTAGTTGGGAGCTTGTGAGCGGGTCTGATAAGCTCTGCATGAAAATTATGGGTGCTAAATATCTTCATGGGTCTGATTTGTGGCCTCATGTTATTTCTTCCGGCGCGTCACCACCATGGAGAGGGAGTATGCATGGATTTAATTTGCTTAAAGAAATTACATTTTCTTTTGGTTTGACACGTGGCTCCCTGCGGTCCGTCATGCCTGCATTTCAAAATTTAGCATAGATTATTTAGGTTGACATCACAAAAACATGCTAAAAAAAAATAGAGTTTTTAAAAGTTTAAAACTATAAGTATAAAAAAAACATAATTCATGATAAACATGCTCTATATATATACATAATTCATGATAAACATGCTCTATATATATATATATATATATATAAAGATTTTAGCATGTATGCCAAACATATGTCAAACTTGATATCAAAATAAAGTTCATGCATGGATACTAATCATTCAATAAATCTAAGTTTAAAATAAAATCAAAGAAAAGTACTTACTAGTATTTTAAAATAATAAAGCTTTTGTTGTTGTTAATGATAAATTATTTGTCCTTAAGATTTTATAACCTATCTCTTACAATAAGTATTCTAAAATTCTAACAATACCAACTTAATTTAGATATATTTCTAAATAAGGTCTTTGAAAAATAGAAAAAGACTCAATTGTCTCTCAATAAAAAAGATTTAAGCTCTAGATTTGGAAGAAAAACCAAAATATAAAGAAAGAAAGAAAACATTAAAAGTGAGGTGAGAAAGAATGCTTAAAAATATAAAAAAAGTTACAGGAAACTTTTCTTTCACTCTCCTTTTATAGTGGGTCGTGGAAGCTAAAAAGTCAAATAATTGATTTTGATAATAATCAAAATTAATTTTTATTATTATTAATCTTTGATTAACTACCATAAATCAAGAATTTAACCTAAATGTTTTAACTATAAATATAAAAATTGTTCAGGTTTGTAAAAAATACTTTAGATGCTAATATTTATGGTCTAGATTGGACAAAACAAGGGGCTAAAAGAAATAATTTTTTTATGAAACAGACAAAAGTCCAACTTTTTTGTCGGAGAAAAAAAAACTGTAATAGTCCAAAATATTATTTTAAAATAAATCCAAGCTTAGGCATAGGCCTGACACGAAGCTCAAGCACGAGTTAGGTTGGGTCAGGCGCGTATTTGTGTGGGTTTAAATTTAAATTTTACTTTGCTTAAAACCCATCTTCTCTAAAATTTTGAGTGTCATTTGGGTCTAATTTTAATTTCTCAACTTTCCACTTTATAAACAATAAAAAATTTTTATTTATTTTCTATGCCGGATAAATTTTTTTTATAAAATTTTGGGTTTCACCAAAACATGTCAACCAAGAGTTCTTTAACATTAATTTCTCATTCATCTACAATTTATTTAAATCATGTTAAAATTTCATATTAAAAAGAATATACCAGAAATTAGATTCAAACAAAATTTTAACCTCTAAAATGATTACATATTATTTTTAATTTAGTTTTAAATATGCCTTTTAAACATGCACTTAAAAGGCACATTTACTTTTCAATTAAATCTTTTCATATATATATATATATATATATATATACACAACATATCTTTGCATTCATCAATGTTTCATATTACTAATCTTGATGTTTTATTTTTGTCATCTTAATCTTATATAATCCATAAATAAATAACTCTAGGTGCGGTAATCGCAATTGACAAACACAATTTAATTTGACAGGTGCGATAAAAAAAGATTTCCTGGAACAAAACACATTGGATTTTCGCACAAAAATCGGGATTAGGTAGAGCATATCTTGAACGCAAGTTAATCATTATTTTTTATATTCAACCTCAAGATTAAATGCACACGTTTCTATGACAACTCCTGTATACATTGATAATAATTCTTAATAATCAAACGCCATGTGTAACATGAGCATGAAACACACTTGCCATTCTCCCGTCCTAGCTAGTTGAGACCTGGGATTTGAGGGTGTCCAGATCATGGAAATGTAGTGGTTGGCCACCATGGATGGTTGGAGGATTATGAAGACCAGATCAATTGAATTGACTCTCGTGCCTGCCTCCAGATTGTCCAGATAACGATATGTCCACAACAAAAACAGTTCTAATATTCTTAGGGTTTTTTTTTTTTTGGCAGTAGTGGGCACATGATTTTGTGGCCCCTTTCAAATCTCCTGATATGCCTTTTCTTTCGGTTTAAACATCTGTTCAAAGTATATGTTTGGGCTTCTCAGTAGCTACTCGAGCCATTTGCCTAAAAGTTCCTTTAATCGGGAGCCGAGTTCGGAGCCTTAGTGGGCCTAAGAATATGACGAAGGGAGACCAGAAAGGTCTTGTTCTGCAACCGAGCAATTTAAATTCGGCAGGCTAAGAAAAAGCAGGAACTTTAGGTACATTGAAAGTACCAAAGCACTAAATGGAGCAATCATTAAAGGGAAAGTTCAGACTTGACAAACCAGAAGACCTTGGTTTGGAACATATTCTCCAAATTAAAGGGTGATTACTGATTAGGAATACGATTTAAAATATATTTTTTAAAAATTTAATTTTTTTAATTTTATTTTAAAATTATTTTGTTATTCGGATGTTAAGAATAATTTTTTAAAAAAATAATAAAAATATTATTTTAATAAAAAAAATTCTTTAAACCACAGTTAACACTCATATAATCATATAAAATTGTCACAGATGTGGTCGGAAGAACTCTTCAACTAGAACACTCTATCATCTTTTTTCAAGTGGATGGAAGGTGTCAGGATCTCACCTTATACTTTTCCTTACCGGCTATATTGCCCGCTTGACTCTGAAACATTCTTATTTAATTCGAAAATACCTCAGTTTTCATGATCACAATTTTTTGATGTATATCTATGTGTGTGTGGCAGGTGGGACTTTCCATACCTCACACAATGCTTGCTAAAAAGAAGACAAATAAATAGCATCAATTCTCGATAAAGTTGAACTAGAGGTTACAATAGCATTGTCAACTGGTTGACTTCGCAAGTGCAGCAATAAGAAGTTTTATATACTAATTACAAATTGCCCATAAAGACTGTTTAATTTGATTCTTTAAGTTAAAGGGAGATAGGATTAAATATATGACCCTGATGTTCTTATAGGGATATAGATGGACACTTCTTCGAAAGAAATATGAACACTTGTTTTCTTCCAAACTTTTTGGTTCATCACCTTCTTTTTTCCAGGAGGAAGTGTCATGTCAGCCAAGATTTTATGAGAAACTCTTTCCATACTGGTTATTCTTATGGATTCCATATAACTATACCTTCAGCCACAGTTATTTTTATTTTGAAACTATCATTATAATTGAAACTTTTCTGAATGATTAAATTAAAAAAAAAATCTTGTTAAGTTATAGATCAACCCTTTAATTAAGCTTGTATCAACACCCATCACATTTTCCATTAATTAGAAAAAAGAAAAGAAAAGTTGTTTCAAAAAGTAAAAAGGATTGTATATCTTGATAGTTAAGAATACGTATATTTTTTATAATTAAATTCTGAAATCCGTATTTTATAATTTTTTTTAAATGTAAATTATCGATATAATTTCTCTTAATTTACATTATACATAGAAACGTGTTTTTAATATCATTAGAACAAACAAAGAATTTGATATCGATTAACGTTATTTTACAAGGAAAACGTATTGATAGTCTTATCTCGTCTCTAGCTAGATACTGGATTAAAGGTAAAACTCATGGGTAGTTAATTTCTTGGAAGTAAAGTGTCCTGTATATCTGTCTATATTCTTAGCTTCAAGAAATCGAATCATATGCAGGTTTTAAAAGGGAAAAATACACATGAACTTGGAGTTATATTGCATCCCTTTTCTTTTATTGCATATATAAACTATAGGAGTTACGATCGAGCACTTGAATTTGAGGTTAATCACAATATATTATTTAGACAAAAAGAATAGCATTGATTCCTCCGGTATATAATTATTGATTTGATTTGATTCCACTAACGATATATTATTTAGTACTTTTGCATGATGGGACGCACAAGTTGGGATAAATTAACTGGGTCTTAATGGAATCTTTGCAATTATTTCATCAAAACGAATTGAAGAAAATAATATAACAGAGTTTTGTGTAAATAGGAGGTTTGGTCCAATATAGCAGTCATCCTCTCTGTATATATGAATAAGATAATATATAAAAGATAAGTTACACTATATTACACAAAATAACTCTATAAAAAATAAATATATTATTTTTTATAATATAACACATTCCATAATATACCTTCTCAAACTAAAGATGGGGTATCCACATGAAGCTTGGATTATAGATGAGCAAAGGTAAAGTGAGACAATAGCTTAGTAAGAACATTAGCTAATTGGTCATTCAAGGATATGAAGTGAATTTAAATCTTTTTTTTTTTACTCTATCACAAACAAAGTGATAATCAACCTCAACATGTCTTGTACGAGCATAAAAAATCGGATTAACAGATAAATAAGTAATACCCAAGTTGTCGCACCAAATAGTAGTGACAGAATTAGGAGAGAAACATAAGTCTGACAAGAGATAGTGAAGCCATATAACTTTAGCAGTGCTATCAGTTAAAACTTTATACCCAACTTCAGTGGAGGAGCAAGCAACAATTCGTTGCTTACCATATTTCTATAAAATAGAAGTGGTGCTAAAAAATAAAAGGTAAGCCCCGATAGACTTATAACATTAATACTATCAGCCCATTTGGCATCAGTAAAACCATAAAGTGCCAATGAATAACAATAGGTAAGGTGCAAGCCAAAAGAAGTTGTACCTTTAAGATGTCACAATATGCTTTTAACATCAGCCCAATAACCTTTAGTAGGAGCATGTATAAATTAACAGACCTTGTTTATAGCATAACATATATTCAGCTTTGTAAATGTGAGATATTAAAAAGCACCAATAATTTTGCGAAATCAAATAGGATCTGAAAATAACTCACTAGACTGCAATCCAAGCTTAGAAGCAAAAGCCGAAGTATCAAGCTTGCGCGATGACATACTAGCTCAACAAAGGATATCAATAACATATTTGTGTTGACTAAGCATGAGACCTATACTAGTAGGAGCGACTTTAATTCCAAAAAAGTAATGAGCAACACCCAAACCATGAAGTTTAAACTCTAAACTCAACGAAGTAATAAGACGTTGAACCAAAGTAGAGTTAATTCCAGCAAGTAAAATGTCATCAACATATAAAAGAAGATAACATATATAATATCCCACATAAAAAGAGGTATCAACATTAGAAGACCGAAAACCAATAGAAAGAAAAAAGTCGCTTAATTATACATAATAAGCATGGGGAGCTTGTTTTAAGTTATAAAAAGACTTGTGAAGATGATAGATATGAGTAGGCAAATTAGGAACCACAAAATTCATAGGCTACTCCATATAAACCACCTCCCTAAGTGATCCATTGAGAAATGCATTATGAATATTAAATTGTTGAATTTGTCATCCTTTGGATATGATAATAATGAGTACTAACCGAATAGTAATAAGTTTAACCACAAGACTGAAAGTTTTTGAGTAATCAATCCCTTCTTGCTGAGTGAACCCACTCACAACCAAGTGAGCTTTATAGCGGTCAATACCGTCATCAGCTCATCGTTTAATTTTATACACCCACTGATAAACAACCTTATTCATAGTAGGATCAAAATGAACCAATGATAAAATACCATTTTCATCTAAAATAGTAATTTCAGATTTTATTGCATTATGCCAGTACACAAATTGATTAGCTAACTTAAAATTAAGTGGTTCAAGATTAGGAGAAGATGTTATCGTGATGTTAAAGACAACAAAATGTCAGAAACCAAACTTAAATTAGCAGACCTATTTTGTCGTGGATGTAAAACCATATGTTGCTTCCAAAGTGCTAAAGGGAGATTAGATGGGAGTGAAATGAATTGTTGTGGAAGAGAGTAACTAGAGAAATCAATAATGAGGTCTATACAAGGCGTGGATTGAGCAAAGGCACTGTAAGGAGAAGAAGCACTTGACAGTGAAGTTAGAAATGCAACAAAAATAGGTGAGTCAGACGGAAACGATGCCAGTACTAAATAACCTGAACTTGGAGAATGATCAAGAGACAATAATGCAGGTGGAGATAATGAAACTGATGGGGAGGTCGGGGAGGACCGAATGGCTAAGGTTTTTGGCATCGAGAAGGTAGTAAAGGAAGAAATGTTTGGAGGGACTATAGGTATAGATATAGAGGAACTAATATGGAGAAATCGATCAAACTCAATAAATAAAAAATGATTTTCATGAAAACAGACATGACTAGATATGTAAATACAATGAGATGACAAGTAAGACAACAATAGCTTAAGTTAGATGAACTATAGCATAAAAACACATATGGAGTAGAATGATAATATAACTTATGAGTATTATAAGGATATAGTAAAGAAAAACAAAAACAACTGAAAGTACACAAAAGATATAATCAGGTGGTTGAGTAAACAAACATTCAAATGGTAATTTATTATGTAAGATAGGTGGTGGCATACAATTAATGAGATATATAGAGGTTTCAAAAGCATAACTCTAAAATTTAAGGGATGTTTTACATTGACCAAAACTAACAAGATTAATTTCAACAATATGTCAATTTCTTGTCTATGGTTATTTTTTACAACATGCATGGCCTTCTTTTTATGTTTCTACCTTTTTAAATAATTTACCTACCATATCATTCACTAAATCATTCTTTCACTTATATGGAGATGACCATGTGGTTTTTCTTGATGATGAAGGTAAATCAGTCCAAATCTCCATTAATGAAAGAGTTGGTTGTTCATATCACAAGACATTTATCTTTATGCATATTTTAGAGCTTTCATCAATGATCACAAGCATGCATAGTATGATCAATCCATGTTTAATTAAATTCATAATGGTGTTTGTAAGTAGATCAGTACTTAATTAATTGGTAATTACTCAAGATCTTATATAGTATTCCGTGATATTTATGATCACTGTTTTTAAATACTAATTTTTCTTTTTCTATAAGCTTTCAATGCATTTGTTAGTATTTTTTTTCTTACTCGGGTATCCTCATACCCTTTTAAAGAATGAAACTAGTCTCGTTTGAGGTTTTTTAAATACTGATTTTTCTTTTCTCACAAGCTTTTAACACGCTTGTTAGATTTTTTTTTTTGTTCTTACCCGAGTATTCCCACACCTTTTTAAAGGGTGAGACTAGTCTCGTTCGGGGTTCATAGTTTTCCTTTCCAACAAGTGTACTTCCTAAGAATCGAACTTGTGTTCTCATCCTTTTAGAGATATAGCAGTGCCTTAACCGCTAGACTAACACTTTATTGATGCTTGTTAGTAATTAAAATCAAATAATTATGTTTTCTTTTTTAACTTACTAATTTCTTTTTCTTTTTCCAGTATTCATCATCTTTATAATCACTTGACCAATACTATTGTCATAAAGGCACATGCTTATCACCAAAATAGGCTCTTCAACTTTAATTAATATGATATGGCCACCAAAATTTATATTTTCTTAGTTTCAATGCTTTTCTTCTTTTTTTTTTTCCTTTCTTTCTTTCTTTTTTTTTAAACAGAATTATGATTTTTAACCACATTTAACTTCGATTTTACACGCATCTACCAAGTCCACAAAAAATACAATGTAACCGAGTCCAATTAAAACTTTTTTTTTTTAGATTCTGTGCCGAAAGAGAACATGCCAAATGGATTTAATTGAATCTAATTGGTTCCTTGAGAGCAATTTTCTTAATATAGTTTTAATGGAGCAATTAGAACCTGAAAATGGTTTGTAATCCACTTTATTATATTGTATAAACATCGCTAACCAACAGAAACAAAGGTTATCTTTAATAATGGAATCGCAACATTCAAAAACAACTTCCCTTTAATTCTTTATTATCTCTTGAATTAGCTTAAGTCTATGTATAAGTTTTTTATGACTATTGGAATTGATTTAATTATAGGGTATGAAGGTATTATAGATTGCTTTAATAACATCAAATCAAGACTTTAAGTATGACGCATCAGCTTTTTCAGTTTTGATATTTTTTTCTAATCTATATTTGTTAGCTTTTTATTTTTTATTGTTTGCTTTTTGTCTTTGAATTATTCTGTTTTTATTCTTTATCTAACTACTTTTTTGGTTAGTCCTTTTATCGTTGCTAACATTTCCACCTTAAAAAAAAGAAAGAGAAAACCTTTTTGCAAATGGATCAGAAAAGGGACAACAGAAAAGCTAAAATTCAAAATCATGCAAATATTTGGAACTGATCTGTGGTTTTTATATTAAAAAATAAAATAAAAAATCCCCCAAAAAAATAGAATTTCAAACAACAAAGGATGAAATATATAGAAAAGTTAAATATTATCCAATAAAATGATTCCATGGGGATATTTATTTGCTTCGCAAGTTCATTATCTCAATGACCAGGAATCATTATCAATCATACTAAATGAAAAATTCAGGAAATCGGAAATTACGATGAAGTCCTTGTCCCTACTAATCTTTTAATTAGGCAAATAATTGAAGCTTTATCTGTTATACACAAATTACCAATGACATTAAGCATATCCAGAACAGTCAAACCCCACCAGTCCATCACTGGGCCCCGCAATGCTCTGTGCTAGTCTTCAACATATTGGAGCTGTGACATTTGTGTACAGCCAAAGATGCCATTGAAACTGTGTCGTTCCCGAACCATAATCTCCAGCCCTCAATAAATACTACACTGTAGAAGGTTCGAAATCGGTGCCGTTTGGCTCTTCTGTTCAAGGCTTCCATGCAGAGGTGCGTCTGTCCTACAGGAACTACTCGTAATATTCATCAACCGAAAAACTTACCTGACGTGGAGGGCACAAACCACCGGCTATTTCTTGACTCCATAACCCTCTTCACCTACCCAATTCAATGCGGTCCATGGCTCCAAGCAGCAGCAGCAACTACCGTATTGTTTTTTTATATTCACTCAAGGTATTTTTGCCAGCGCGGTCCAACCACGTATTTTTAAAGAGTTTTGAATATTTTTTATGTGAAATTTGATGATGTTAAAAATGAATTTAAAAAACAAAAAGATGTATTATCTTAATATATTTAACCTTTAACGCTGACTCAGAGCACCCCCAAGCGGTTAAGGTGCTTTTGCTGCAGTTATGGCTCCATGGATCAACTCTATCCTTCAATTCAAAAAATCATGTTGATTATTCTATCCTTTTACCTTTTCCAATGTATACAAGTAAAACAAACCACTAGAGATTTTGAAACTGCTTGACATTATCGTTTCATTTCCTTCGCGGGATAATCCACTATAATTAGTATATTTCATCAAAAGGGAAGGAATTCTTTGGTAATAAATTCAAAGAAATCAAGAAAGGTAATTATGCGTTAATTATGGTATAGAGTAAAGTTTACCGAGTACAGGAAAAGTCATTGCAGATACGTGAATAGATAATTCTCGGTCTGTCATTGTTGGGTGCTGCGTCATGATTGTTTAGTGTTTGTAAGCGATCATTATTGAACTAAGTAAGAAAATTTAAAGTCTTAAAGAAACTTCTATGTATGGCCCTACCATTGGTTAGCCCTGTCAATTCTCTCCTTCCCTGTGCTGTACAAATGATGCCATCACCATTAAAATTTTCAAAGGGTCATCTTCAAGAAAGGAAAAGAAGGGAAAAGCATTAACTTCTGCTTTTTCGATCGCACATTTTGGTTCCTAACAGAAAAGAAACGAAATCAATTATACAATCGCAACATCATTTTGTCCTCGTCATGATCACACATCATCTTTATCAGCACCATCAACTTCCTCGTCGTCCAGCCATCAAGGTCTATCAAGAACCAGAAAGAAAGAAAAACAAACCTTAAAAAAGGAAGTCCTAACTCTAGAAATCCGAATAAAAAGACTGAACCTAATTCATGGGGTTAGGCCTGTGTGGCACCACAACCCGCCACGATCTTTTCATGATATACTAATATCAAACCCTAAAACACCCAACATGGTGATGATGAATGGACTTTTCCTTGTCAATCATGCCTTGGACGTACCTAAACTCCTCCACATGACAAGGGATAGTGATGGTGCCTTTTTGATCAAAACCATACTCTTCTTCTGCTTCCTTCAATAACTGTATGAACAGTGGGTGATTGAAGTATATGACAGGCACCACAAATCTCTGTTGCTCCTCTCCCTGGCCCACCTTGATTGCCAGACACCCTTTCGGAACATCTCTCGCCTGCTTCTTGTGATGGTGATGATGAAGATTCGGCAGGTGGAGGTGGAAGTTCTTTAGGCTCTTTTCTCCACCACCCATAATCATATCTATATCTCTACAAAAGAAAAGGAAAAATCGAAAGAAAGAAAGAAGAAGAATAAAAACCCTAGAGTTCTTTCTTCTTTTGATGACTTTTCCCGATAAAAACTTAGTGCAGAACAAAGGAGCATGGCCATGGATCTGCTGTTATGGCTTGGTTGGCGAGGGCTAAAGAAGAGTATGCAAGGGACATTGGTACGGTGGTCAGGTGGTTGATATATAGAAAACCAAACAGCATATACAAAACCAAAAAAGAATAAATATATAGGAAGAGTGATGGAGAGAGGCTGCGAAGGTAGGGTTTTACTTGCTTTTTAAACAGACTTGGATTTCTATACGTCTGATTAATTAAGATACTGATGATGAAGCAAATGATGTTTCTGTTAACGGGCGAAATATTTGGTAGTGTTTAGGATTCCTTCAGTGGCAAAGGTGTAAATTTGGGGAGTGACAAGGGGCAAGACACGTGGACAGTGAGTAGAGAAGGTGGGTACACGTGGATGGAAACGAGGCTATGAATTATCAGCATAGCCGACAATGAGGTGTCGTTTGCAGTAAGGCAATTCTAAAGGACAGGCAATAGCAGGGGTTCGACATGTCCATGTAGACCGTCAAGATGTATCGTCAGCTCGTTTTCGATGAAATTAATAAAGGGATACTATGGTAGCGTTTGAGTTAGATTATCGTATAAGGAAAAAAAAAAAAAAGAGTTGGTTGGGATAGAAATATATGTAGATAGTTTATTGTCTCGGGATAACATAAATGAAGACAGTAGAAATAAAAATATAAATGCTTGTTGTTGGAAAGATAAATATGAAGATATAAAAATAAATATTATTATAAAATTTTGTATTGAATTTATGTATTGAACAAGGCCATTGTCATAAATCAGGAATATGAACTCGAGTCAACCTCAATTATTTTTTTAAAAAGCAAATTAAAACGATATTGTTTTGACAAGTTAATGAGTTTTTCACTCGGGTTTTGAACGGGTCATAGGTTAATCTGGATTTTTGACAGGGTCAGGCCAATCAATTCTCCCTCTATTTTTTTTTTTTAATTCAGACCAGTCAAGGCCTTAAGTTTTTCGGGTCCCATGACAACTTGTTGAGCTAATTTGGGTTTTATAACTAAGATTATTATACTATTATTAATTTCAACACTCATAATAAGCAAATATATATATATATATATATATATATATATATATATATATATATATTCTTTAAAAAATAAATAAGTTTGACAATAATACATATTAAGTGAAACAAATTTTTTATGTTTTATTTTTTCTTATCTACGATTGACCAAAAAGGATACAAAGAAAATAATTTTATTTTATATACCATTATCAAACACAATTATGTTTTTGTCACCTGTTTTGTCTTTTTTTTTTCCGCTGTTCTCATAACCTATTTTTGAGTTATTCCTCTAAAATTTATTATTTTTCTTTTAAAATAAAAAATAAAGTAATAATAGCAAGAATACTGGTGATTTGGCAAAAGCAAGTTTAGAAGGATTTCAAATATATAAAAGAATCAAACTGTAAATTTAGATTAAATGGAGCTTAATCATACTCCATTTAACTCAAGACTAGAAAGATAATGCAAATTTAAAATTGAATTAAATAGTTATTGGACGAATCTGCACAAAAATTAAGCACAGAAACACAATTAGATTCTTAATAAGCCAATTTGATATAATCATGGGCCAAATTAAAAGTTTAATTGTGTTTAAGAATTAAATTTGGATCAAATTAAATGATTTAATTAAGTGCAAGGACTTAATTATACTTTAAATTGGTCAAATTAATTTTATTAGGAACTTAATTTGTGAGAAATTAAGTTTGGAAGCCCAATTTGAGCTTAATTGAGAAGATTAAAATTTTAGAGGATCAAACTTAATTTTTTACAAAGTCAATTGCTTGAAATCAAGGGTAAAATTATTAGAAAATTAAAGTTTAGGATCAATTAGGGGTTAAATTAAAAAAATTCACAGCCAAGAACCTTTTAGGAAAAAACATTGAATTCTAGGGATTTAATTTGATTGAAGACATGGGTGAAATTAAAAAAATTGAAAGTTTAATTCAATTGAGGGTCAATTTATAAAAATCCATAACCAATGATCAAAATGAATAAGGCGCTAAAATTCAGAGTTGATGTTAAAGTTCAACAGAGACAAAATTGCATAAAATTCAAAGTTTAAGGCCAATTAGGAAAGAAATAAAAAGTATTTAAAATCCAAAGGACTAAATTAAACTTTGGCCAAACCCTAAATTAAAACTCCAAATCCAAAATGATGTCGTTTTGAAAAAAATCCAGATGACGTGTTGTCTAGTTACTATTTATCATCTTTTCCTTTTCACCCATAAAAGCTGCTCGAGTGGCTACTTTTCAGGAGCATTTAATGCTTCTTCTCTCCATTAAACCGGGTAAACCATATACCACCATGATAGCCTAACATTGTACTACTCCATAGAGTAGGTTTTGCCGGCCAACTACCCTTACAACCACCTCCAAATAGCCAACTTGATTAGTCTTTAGCAGCCATTTTTCACAGACTAGAAAGGCACATTTGAGCCAACGGTTAAGATCCTTTTCACTTGAATCAAGGGTCAAGATTTTCCTCTAATAAAGATAATATATCCATCTGCCACCCCTTATAAATAATGGTGGATTGTAGGCATTGAAAAACAAGAAATTAGAGGCTAAAGTTGGAGAAAAACCGGCTCCCAAGTTCTTATTTCTGGCAGTCTTCTTCCACCTCTTTTCCTTCACCGCTGTCGCCACCACCAACCACACATCGGACTTCCCAGTAACATCAAGAACACCAACAACAACTCCTTTCCTCAAGCCAGACAAGTTTTCTTCTTACTTTTCTTCTCCAAACCCGCTCGTAATGATTATTGCCACTACATGCAATGCAATTTAATTAACGTGGTCGTTGGGCCGGGCCAACAACCATGTGGGCTTTGGCTAGACCTGATTCAACCAAACCTAGATGATTTGGCCAAGTCTAGCCCAGAATATATAGAGAGAGAGAAAGAGAGCGGGGGGGGAGGTTGGACCTTCTATAAGCCCAACCCGATTAGGTTGGGCTTGGGCTACAAGCCTAGCCCAATATTTAAAATAAGAGGGGAGACAAGGTTGTTGGGCTGCTAGTCAACCTAGCTCAAC
The DNA here is from genome assembly GCA_033617975.1 of Populus alba x Populus glandulosa. NCBI lineage: Eukaryota > Viridiplantae > Streptophyta > Magnoliopsida > Malpighiales > Salicaceae > Populus > Populus alba x Populus glandulosa. Next base: position 15,954,483 of record CM066144.1, on the reverse strand, counting down.
TCAGTCGAGTTGGACCCATTTTAGCCCAACCTAGATGGCTGGGTCGGGGTCCAGCCCACTTAATAAATAAATAATTTAATAATATTAATATATTTTGAAAAATATTTTTTAGAAAAAAGAAAATGAATTTCAAATTTTCCAAAGAGAATTGTAAAGATATTTATGGGTCCTTCGAATGTTTTCCAACTATTTTGCATAATATCAAGTTGTAAACTTGTATTATAAGATATAGACCTGGTATTAAAAATACTCGGATTTCTCTAAATATATATTTTTTTAAATTAAAATTTCAAATAAAGTAAAGAAATTTAAATTAATTTTCTCTTTCCAAGAAAATAAAAAATTTATTTTGTCTTTATGGATATGACCAAATTCTAAAAACCTTTCATGCATATTTTCTACAAAGAGATAAAATTATTTTTATCATATTTTAAAAAATACAAAATGAATATTGTAATCAATTTATTATTAGCCATTAGTATTTTGCAATGCTAGAACTCAGCTATATCTAAGAAATAAATATATAAGTCCGACTCTTAGAATGATTATGATTTAATCCAATAAGATAGAGCCTTATTCACTAAGAGAGATCTTATTTGAACCTTGAATAGAAACACGATTTAGAATTATAATCAAACAATAATGTAACTTATTGTAGATAAGATGCGCTGGGGGTGATGTATTTTTTCTTTACACAATCAGTTCCTTACCTAGACTTCCATAGACCTTTAGGTTTTCTAGTTAGCATAACACTAGATGTTGACTTCTGAATTTTATAATCATAATTTTATAATTAAACTCAAAACTCTCTTTTCACTACTTTTAGTAGGTTGATCCGTCATTCGACATCATACATGTCACTATAACTATTTTAATTTCTTTTATTCCATTACAGTAACTAATGAACATAAAAGGAAGTTATTTTTCTAACTAAAGAACAACGGTTTTTTGTTTTAATTTAAAAAGGGATGGTGGACCCTCCCCCAGAAAAAATTCTTACTAGCTTTTAAATATGTTTTGTCACATTCATATAATATTATTATATTTGATCAAATAATATGATAATATTATCATTAGATTTCAAATCTTTTCATTTAATTAATTTTGTTTCAAATATGATCATTACCAGATTCTATCCCCGTACCAACCCATCTATTATTTCATAACTTGTATACAAACACTTTTTAATAGTGTAAAAGATTATTTTTTTGTACATTTTCTTACTTAGTGTCATCAATTTAAGTTTTGTTATAAATCTACTATAAAGACTCTTTTCTTGAGTTAACAATATAAATTTTTTATGATAATTTTTTATTTGAATGAAATAAAAATAGTATTTTACAAGTAGATTATCTTATTATAAATTTTATTTTTTTAATTGTTTTATGAATAATAGTTGTAATCTTTATTTATTATTTATTTTATATTTTTCAAGAAATTCATTTTCATTCTCAATAATAAACATGTTTTTAAATGTTTTATTAGAAAAGAAAAATTATTTTCCGTTACTGAACACACCTTTAATGTTGTAATGATAGTCGTAGCCAAGGTTGTTAAAATTGTGATTTTAACACGAAACGGAAAGCCGTTCACAAACTCGGATCGTAAAAACAGATCATAAAATCGTAAGGAATTTTAAAATACATTAAAAAAAATTTATGCTTGAAATAAAAATTCATACATGGTTCAAGCACCTTAAAAAACATGTTTCAAATAAAAATTCATACATATTTCAAGCCTTCAAATAAAAATTCATACATATTTCAAGCATCGTAAAATACATGATTCAAATAAAAGTCATACATAATTTAAAATAATTTTTTATTAACTAATAATCAACAAACTTAAAACAAGAAAATAACCAATAATCGGTTTTCTGTTTTTTTTTAATTAATTCAAGAAATAACCAATAAAATAACACTAGTTTTGTTTTCGGCACAATAAGATTTTCTCGCGGTAGATATAGTTATACTCAATCAATTCTAGTGTGATTTTGACTTAATTTCAAAGATATTAATTAGTAGGATATGCCAACTAATTAACCGGAGTGATTTCAAGGGATTAATTTTCATAATATGATCAGAGAGGATAACATTAAATGATTTGGGAATTGAGAATTTGGGAGTTGGGTTACCCATTTGTTTATAGTATAGATTAAAAATAAAATATGAAGATTAGTGAATGATTTATACACATTAACTAATAAAAACAGCAATAACATGTCAAATTAGTGACAAAAACCACACGACACAGTTCAGATGTGCCTGCCATGCTGTCCTGTTCTTGCCATGTAACTCGATCGAGGCAAATTATTAAATGCATTGACTGAGTACAAGGTTACTGACAGTTTGTGAGTGTTCTCGAATCTCGCCCGAAGACTGAGTCACTGAAGTGAACTGAAGACAGTCACGTGAGGGGGAAAGAAAAATCCAATAGGCGTCTGACAGTTGGACATGAGGGGGGAATTAAACTTTCAGCTCCTCATTTCGCAAAATCGGTCCTGATATCGTGATTTTGCGCGATTTCATCCGATTTTTGCGATTTCACCCGATTTCAATCCGATTTTACCCACTTTCGATTTTTTCAAGCGATTCAACCCGTAATACATGTTTTGAATCGTAAAATCGTACGATTTTACGAGTCAAAACGCGATTTTAACAACCTTGATCGTAGCCTCTTCACACGTTAAATCTTAGATATTGCTTTGTAGCTTCTCTCATTGAAGGATGATATTTTATTATTAATTTAAATTTTAAAATTTAATCTTTATAATTTTAATTATTATTTATTTTATTTATAATAATTTATAAAATTATATTTTTTTTTCAATTTCATTCCCATTCAACTTTTTAATTTGAAAGATTTGTTCCTCATTATTTTAATAAACATGAAAAAAATAAAACATTAATAAGTTATTTTCCAGCTCATTTTCCATGACATAATCAAACACTGAAAAGTATTTTCCAACTTATTTTTCATTACACCACTAAATATCAAAAAATAATTCATTTTCCTAAAATTTACTTTCTCGGAATTAACTTAAAAAAACTACTTTACAGCAAATAAATGGGATCTAAATAACAATTAGATTTACATAAATTATGTTCTTTTACAGCTTTTTATCTTATGACTTGTTATTATTAATTCAATTTAAGTTATAGTAAGGTATTGGTTGAAGAAATTCTTTTTCGGACATTATCATTTGGATGGAGAAATTATAAAAATAAATAACTAATAAAATCACCTATTCATACATAAATAATTTGTACGAGACTCATCTGAAAAGATATTTAATGTCAATATGATGGAAAGATTGATTGTATTGAAGTATTTTGTCTTGATAAACATATGATATTCAATCTTGATCTGATTGAATTACATTTCTTATATTTTTATCTCATCCTTGGATGCTTGTGACCGTCCACTGGTGAAAAACAACTGAGAGTAGAATGAGAATCCTGGGACTACGTCCTTTGCACGAGCTCAACTCTTTTGGTTCGAACATGGTCGGGAAGAACAGAATCAGGCACAGGATAATATAACCCTCGGGTCCCGTAATCAGGCTGGCTGCATTTCATTGTCCTTAGTTTTTCAGAGAGAGATAGAGGGAGGGAGGGAGGGAGTAAAATAAAATAAAAAATAGGTGAAGTGTGCCAGTGCTTATACATGCACAAATTAAATGAGAAAGATTTACATAAGAAATTAATAGGATATCGAATATCTTGTACTTTGTCGTCATCACTTCTTCTTCTTTGAATCGAGAGCAAGTCGAATCATTCTTGTAAAGCCGTGTTTTTTAATATATTTTTCACCTGAAAACACATATATCTAGCAAGTAGAGGGAGACCCATGAGGGCAGAAAGATGCAAAGTCAAGGAAGTGGAGACCGGAAAAACCATCCAAAGTGGAGGAGTGTGCTTTGCTTTTTGAAGAAAGAAAAGAAGAAGAAGAGATAACCATGACATGGCTTTTGCATCCACGATAGCCATGACATAATGGCTGTCGCTGCTGCATGGCAGCAACCGTTTCGATTACGATTTCTACAATAACAATAATAATTATATAATATACTAAAAGAGATTAATATTTTACTGATTTTACTGTTTATCAGGACACAAATTATTTTAGATCCAAAAAATACTGCTTTGACCAACCATTGCACGTAGCCAGTGAGATTTTAGTTTTGATGGTTACGTGAAGTGTCAAAGGACTTCGTTGATCGGTAATTTTAACGGTCTTTTACTCTATTTCCTATGGGCTTCTATTGTAACCTTGGTGTTTTTTTTTGGGCCCAACTAACACTTTTGTGGAGTTCAGTTCATATTTCTTAAGGAAACACCGATCCACAAACTTGCCGAGCCCAACACTATTGCTAGCTTAAAATCAATTTATAGATTGGACTCGTAGTGGGCCTGAATCTAGTGCTTCTATTGGACTCTTTTCCTTTTCTTTTTTTTTTGTTAATTACAGAAAATGAAGAAGCGGTTCTAGGGCTAATTCCAGGACTCCATTGATTCTCAACATATCCGCAGGGTTCCATCTTATCTCTACCGGTCAAAGCTAAGTCTGTAATGATCATGGTATGATTAGAATGGCGAGGCTACTTGGCCACCTGAGATCTAATGATTGAACCATCTAATGATGAATCCCTCTAGCTAGATGCTTTAATCTATGGTTTCCACCCCCATGGTTCAGGTTTTCCTAATGCCACCCTTATTATAATTTCTAAGAAGATTTGATTCTACTCTTAACTATCAATAACGAGTGGAAAACTCAGTTTTGTAGGCTATTTAATGAATAGAGGTGTGACATTGAAATGTTTTTAAAACTATAGGATAACATCTAAAATGTTTTATGAAAAGAAACAGGGCACAGTAATTTGCAATCCAATGGTTCACGAAAACATTGTAGATAAGAAGGGTTTCCCTTCGGCGTAATTATTAGATCCTGGGAAAATCTGCTTAATGTTGTATAAACTCTCTGAAAATTCCTATCTTAGAGCTCCAAGTGTTTAGAGGTATCTGTCAAGGCGATTCTCCATCTCCTTTTCTTTTCAAAACTACAGCAGAAGGGTTATCGAAACTGGTTCGACGAGCTTTAAGACTTGAAGAATCTAATGCAAAGAATTCAGGTGACTGAGAATCATGTGTTTCTAATCTCCCATGTACAGATGACACTTTTTTTTGTTGCTCCTGTTTCGATTAGAGATAGCACCACCTTGTCAAGTTAAAGAAGGAATTCAGAAGTTGGGATTTTGAAATTGAGATTCATTAATTTAGCGTATAGAGATTAAATTAACTAAGGTTCGATCAAAAAAATTATTCAACAGTGATGCTGTGAACAAGAAAGTCATAGCTAGAGACAGTCTTGGTTCAAAGGGCAGGGGTCATTATACTTTATGTCTGCAGCAGGAAAGATTGTAGTGCTTCAAAAAAAAACTGTAGTTTTGCTATTGGCCCAATTCACGCAACATAAGGTTCATATGAGAATTAATGCTCTCCGACGTCCTGACTCTTGACTGCCGAGGGACAAGGGGCGAAGACAAAGCTGTTTGCGTGCATTGGATCCTTCACTAATTTTGAAGGTCTAGGTTACACTAGTCTTGTAGTAGAACCGTGGAGCTCCAATAGTACAAAGTTACTATAAAGTTTTAGTCAGGTTGTACACATACCAATCACACCATGGAAAGATATTGTGGTCTTAAAGCTTTCATAGGAATTCATCAACATGGCCCCTCTCTATAAAATCAAAGACTAAAAGGAAAATAAATGGATAAAAGCATAGCAGAAAGTGGGATACTTTATGTTTGCAAAGGTCAAAAGATTCAATTTCCCAAAAGGTGGAGCTTTGCGAGACAGCATTCATACATGCAATCCCCTTTTCAACAAAGGGCTAGAGGAAAAATTCTGAAACAGGAAAAGATGGTGAGAAGAAAACAAAAAACAGAAAAAGAAGTCTAATTAAGCACCCATATCCAGGAGTAAAATCATAAAGATTGGTCAGGCTAGCTGATCTCAAGGTACAAATGCTGACATCTGTAAAAACATTAAAAAATGGACTTTGCTTTCTAGGTTACTCAGTGACATAGAATAAACTGGTATTCATGTGGCTCTTTCTCCTCGTGACCTTTCGCCATGCTCTTGCTCTGTGATTTTCTTTCATTTTGTGCTCCCATGTATGCTTGTGCGAGGGAGAGAAACAAGATTATATACCTGTGTTTGCCTACAGTATAGGGCGACTCTTTTTGCCATCTTTCAAATCTTACTTTACGGTTTTTGTTTTCATCTTTTAGCAAGGATCTCATCTATTAAGCTCACATGAGGAAAGTAAGGCAAATAATGGGCAACGAGGCAAGCAAGATAGAACAAAAATGCTCACCAAAATTCAACATCCCATGTCATCGCTTCCCATTAAAGTTGACTCCCAAAAACGAACAATAGCTTCACAAAAAATAGAGAAAAACTCACTGAAAACATGAGGTCTTACCCGCATAATGCTCCTCTAGAAATCGACCAAGCTTTGAGGGGAGACTTCATAAACCTGCTGTTTAACACATAACATCTAAAATCAAATTGAGATCAGTATTGATCTGTCAAAAGAGAATTTAATTTGTGAGCTATAAGGTACGGGAACTTATAACCTTGGACCAGTAGCTCGTCTTGAGAAGGAATTAGGGCTTTGATTGAGGAGATTGCAATTTCGCCAATATAGTTTCCTTGCCATTTCCTGTCTAGTAAAGTAAAAACTAAAAAACAAAAATAGAATTTCTGAGCAATAAAAAAATGGGACGTACTGCTTAATAGCTCGTCTTTAAAAAGAATTAGGATTGTAATTGAGAGATAACTTTGCCAAGGCAGCCTCTTTCCATGACGTGACTGACAATGACACACAACACTCGGGCACAAACTCCTGGAAATGACATAATTGTTCTCGTTTCAAAGTATAATTCTAGCTTGCCATATAAATAGCATTTCAAGGGAAAGCATAAATATATTTTAAAAAAAAAGAAAAAGAAAAGGTATAATGTTTACTACTGAACCCAGAGAAAAGAAGGCCAGGTAGAAGATAACGCATTTTCAAATTGCGAGCAGCCATGCATAGGAAGTCTCCCATGTTCACATATTTAGCTTAGATTTGAGAAAATAACAGTCTTCTGAAAGCACAATCAAAGGAAGAAAGGGCACGACTGTGGAAATCTTCAAATATCCGAGCAAAGATTTTGAATCTAAAAATCATATCAAGAGTATGCAAGGGCGTCTAAATCTTTAGTGCCATCAAGTTTTGTATCTCTTTCTCTAAAGAATCGAGAGACTTTCAAACAAGGACAGAAAGTGCATCACTTTCTTGCTTGTACATCTTCACACTACACATGACCTTTTCTTTGTAAAATATATTCATTTTGAGATCGGAGCCACAGCTGCAGCATGTGACCCTATAAAGCAAGAAGGAAGAATAGAAGAAATATTTCCAAAAAGTTCAAAGCCAGATCTGAAAATAGCAGAAACAGACAGATCAGATACACAAAGCCATCATGGCAAAAATCTACCTAATAGTGAACTACAGGAGGCTTTTAGACTGACAGAAAAAAAGAAAAAACCATCATTACATGATCAGGGAAAAAGAAAACCTGAAAAAAGAGTAATGATGAGACTTTTTAGTTCTCAACATTGGAGACTGGTATGGGGGAAACATGATTACACCAATCTGCATACATACTACCAACCCTAAAGCCTAAAACGAAAAACTAATGATTAAAAAACAGCTTATTCTATCTGCAGAGAGTAAGAAACAAATAAGCAAGTGAAGTAAAAATAAAAGAAGTAAAAACAAAACCCTTACATGCAAACCATGATCGAATCCTCGAAGAAACCTTTAATGGAAGCAATAATTGGGGGGAATGAAGCCTGGTCCGACGACCCTAACACATGATCTAAGATGTTAGATCTAAAGATAGAAAACTTGATTGGACTGATCAAGAAAGAGTCCTCGAGCCAGACAACATTCCCCTCAAAAAAAGAAGCTCCCTCAGTTCGTGCGGGTACGTGGGTGTTTCTCTAACTAGTCTCTTATCTCTCTATCCCCCATGAGTCTCGCCTATCTTCAAGGGGGGCTTGGGGGGGAGAGAGATTGTGGATGATGAATGAGATAATGAAGAGAATGATATGAGGGTTATAAGAAGAGTAAAACCAGTAGAAAGCAAACGTTTAAAACGACAAAAGATAGACGCAGACCCGACCCTACCAGCTGGGGTTTCTCAGTTCCAGAAATGACCACGACCCCATGCATCTCTCTCTCTCTCTCATATTTAAAAATATAATAATAATTACTTTATAAATATTTTTATTTTAAATTATATTAAAATAATATTTTTTTATTTTTTAAAAATTATTTTTATTATTAACACTTCAAAATAATCTAAAAACATAAAAAAAAATATTAATTTAAAAAATTAATTTAAAAAAATTAATTTTTTTTAAAACACTTCTAATTCTGAAACATAATGCAAAACAATATATATATATATATATGAAAACAATTTTTTTCCCAAAATACTAGTACTTATATCATAAAGGCATTCATTCATTTTCGTTCAAATAATGCTCTACGAATATTGCGTTTCTTTTTACATTAAAAAATAGTGTTTTTTTTTTTTAAAAATTCAAATTATTTTTCTGATATAAATTATTTTTTAAAAAAATATATTATTTTAATGGTGAACTTCATGATAGATGCATCTTTGTCGTTTAAGCCCTTAACCACCGTTGGATTTGCCATATATCTGCGATGGTAACCCCTCGTACAAGATTGAATATGTACACAAGTGAAACCCACCTTTAGATTTTTAGCTAGGATGGCTGGATGGTGTTATCGTACATGAACACTGTTTACTGTGACTGTTCTGTGTGTTGTAATATGTAACCTATCTTGAAATTAAATGTTTATTCCATGATTATATTTAAGATTGTTTTTTAAAATACTTTTTATTAGAAATTATATTAAAATAATATTTTTTATTTTTTAAATTTTATTTTTTAAATCAACACATAAAAGATATCAAAAAATACAAAAATAATTTCAAAGTAAAAAAATTAATTTTTATTCTTAAAAAGATAGTACAATAATGTTTAACGGTGGCTTAAATACCACCATGGACCACAGGAAGGGGAGACTTTCGTACCATGCAAACAAAAGCTGTTATTATATATGTGATTATTATAAAATAATTGTCAATAATATATAAAGGAATCAAAGTAAAGGAGACCTAGAATCGGGTCAGAGGAGTGGTTGAGTTATTGAGCTGCCCGATCATGGAAAGCCCATTTAATATAAATATACACACAGTGAAAAAGAAAATTAAATATAATATACATATACTCCGTAATATATAGAAAGCAGAAAAAAAAATTTCTTAAAAAAATTAAGGTTTTTGTTTTTCATGAAAGATGGACCCTCGTCTGCCGTGTCACTTTTGAGACAAAGGCGAGAAATTCAAGGCGATGACCGACAGATAGAGTCAGGGGTCCACGCTCTCCTTTTCACTTTGGCTTTTTACCCCATTCCAATTCCTCGGCGACACTACGTTTCTTTTCTTCTTTAGGTCAAAACTAGCTATGGGCCGCCGCTCCGCTCTGTATTTTTATGTGAAAAAAGCAACGTCGAGGCACTGTTTGCCCATTTCAGAGAAATAATTTTTTTTTTTTAATAAATCGATTTTATTTTAATAAGAAGATAAAAAAAATTAGTAACAATAGTAAACAGATAAATTTTTTTACAAAATAATCATGATAACATGAAAAAAAAATCCTCTAAAAATATATAATTGAATAAAAATAAATAAAAATAAATAAATCGAGTAAATTCAAGATTACATGACAAACATGTAAATTTGTAATGAGAAATAAGTTACCTTAGGTTAACCTGCAAAATCTATAACCCAGTAATGTGATTAAGATAACTCAAAATGTAATTGTTTTATCAATTGACCCTTCACGAAGGTTTGGCCCATGACTTAGGTAATCTGGGGGAGGATCGATAAGTTGAGTTTCAATAAAAATAGAAGGAGAATTGACCTCGTATGATTCAATTAAAACAAGGGTTAACCCGCAACCAATTAACCATGGGGAAACCCAATCAAAATCCATTGACCTTTTTAATTTTTTTTCAAAATGATATCATTTTTATATTTTTATAAAACAAAAAATATTAGGTTAACCCGTCTGACTTGTGACCTAAGATTTTCTGTTTCTGTGGGTTGACCCTCGAGTCAAGTTCGAAAATCATGTGATAGAAAACTTTTAAGACCCGTAACACAAATCATTAAACTGGAAACACCATGCATGGAAAAACCAAAAAAGTCCAATCCTCAACAATCAAATGTTGAAGGATGATACCAGGAAATAAAATCAATTACACAAAAATATTTCAAATAAAAAATAAAATAAAAATAATAAGGTTGAAAATCAAAATTAAAAATACATTAGAGGAAAAGAATAATTTTTTTGATTAGAAGGTTAGATTGAAAATAAAAATAATAACAAAAGAAAAAAAAAGAATCAAATTAGAAAAAACTAAACATCACAAACTTGGATTGAAGAATGACATTGAAAATCACCAAAAATCTTAACAAAACGCCCAAAGAAAAATGTTAGAAATTAAAAGAATGATCAAATTAAAAAATATTATATACGACAAATTAGAATCGAGGATTAAATTGAAAATAAATAAAACTTTAACAAAAATACAAAAGACAAAACTAAAATCAAAATAATAAGAATTGAAGTTGAAATATATATATATATATATATATATATATATATATATAAAAGGATCAACTTGTATTTTTTGGGTAGGAGAGAGAAAAGAAATGAAAAAAAACATCACTAACAAGAAACCACCCAACAATCATTGACACAACCCATACGTATTAGGAGGAATAGGATGCTATAGCTCATCCGATGACACGATGAAAGAGTATTTTCTGCCAATAGGAGGCACCGCACGTGTTACCCAAAATGCATGGATGCCTCTTATTCGACAACACCATTTCTTAATTATATAATATTTAATTTTAATAAAGGACATATATGTCCTTGATTATCCTGTCAATTACCAAAAAAATATCCCAATAATTACCAAAAAAACAATGTAAAAAAACTTATAGGCCTTCACCTTATGATTTAATTTCTTGTTTTCACTCTAAAAGCATACTTGTCAATTCACTAAACATTAACAAACAATAAGACTTATTTACCACTCCCCCGCCAAATTTTTTTTAGGGTAATTACTTAAAAAAGAAGTTCAAAAAATATTCAGGAAATGTATTTTTTAGTAAAAACAAATTTAAAATTATTTAGAGAATGACTTAATATGACCCGGTTGACTTGATGGATCAAAAATCAATTTGAATAACTATTAAAAATATAGTTTGACTTAAGAAAAAATTAAGATGATATCTTTTTTAATATTGAGATGACAACATATTTATTGGATCAACCTAAGTTAACCTAGGTCAACCTACCAACTTTATTATTCGAATCATGAGACCGTGATAACCTTATAGAAAGCAAATTATAAAATTTGATTCTTAATCAATCTAGTATTGAAATATAAAATTGAAAAACAAATCAATTAAAAAAGGATAAAAAAAAATAACATGAGTCAACTCTAGTTAACTTGTTAAAATCATAATTTAGGTCATGAGCCTAATATAATCTCATAGAAAGCAAACTAAAATAAATTATGAAGCCTAATTCTTAATAAATTCAATGTTGTAGGATGTAATTTTAAAAAAATTAACTAAAAAAGACCTAAAAAGACTTGAGTCATCGGGGTTAAACCACATAACCTATGACTTCAAGTAATAAGACAATGATAACTTTATAGAAGTAAACTGATAAATTATAAAGTTTAATTTTTAATTAACATAACATTAAAAAATATGAAAAAAATCCAAGTTAACTGAAAAAATTATCCTCGTAGACAATGGCAAAATACCATGTTCTTCAATTGGCTAGTGATCATAGATTGATCATGCTGTTCATCCAGCATTGCATCAAACACCATCAGCATCCTAACTTATAATTGCGTTGTTTTATTCTAGATGAATCAAATATTACCACTAGAGTTTTCCATACTTTGTGATCCAAGTTGACGTGGGTACTTGCGCTCTTTAAGAAAATCAATCAACCATAGCTGTATTACTACATGATCAAATCTATAATTATTGACGAAAGGAAACAAATCGGGACGTGACCCTGAAATAAAGATTTCTTTGGCTTATTAAAAACTGTCATCTACTTTCTTGGTGTCCAGATAGAGACTTGGCACGTCCATCATCTTCCTATGCACATCGCCTTAATACATTTACAAATGGGTCCATCTTCTTCCCCGTGTCGTCGTTCTGAGAATTTAAATGCATGTCTCCTCCTCTTGGCCCCCAGAGCCTGAAATTGTTAGGGGAAATGGATCCTGAGGGTCTAATTACCTATTTGGTCACACGTCAATCATGCTCGAGACGACGCTGGGCACTCGTGGTTTGGAGTCATAAATTGTCAATGCATGTTGCAGTGCTGAAAGATACCTCACCTGAAACGTTGTCTCTTTAACATTTATTTCAATGATAAGTAAAGATTGGCCCAGCGCTGTTCATACTTCAGAGTCATCTAGCTTTTGCTTTCTTGACAAATGTGAATTTTATTAGCACTTTATTGGACAAGACTTTCGACCGGGCAATCAAGCGACGAGATTCTTAACATTTGACATTTACACAAGTCAAAGAAAATAGTATGGCGATGGATAATTATATTGCCGTTCATCAGAATGCCGCTGTGATTTGCTCCTCAATCGTCACAGCTGCCTTGATTAGGTATAGGGGTCATGCAGGGTGATTCTTTTCATCATTTTTTTTTTTCTCTCCTGCAAGTATTACCTGTGGCCATTTGATTCCAGACATGATTAATCACAATTAATTAGCCTCGAGGATTAGTAGATAATGGAACTTGCACAGCCTTACTCGGTGAAAACAACTAGGCTTTGTTTTCATGTGAGGTTGAGCTGGATGGTGCCCGTAAGACGTGCTGCCATGTTTGCTATCACCTCTGTAACACAACCAAGGCTCCCCCACCATCTCTCTCTCTCTCTTTATCTACTGTATACCAGAGTGACAAACGGAGAGGACGATACTGGCTCCATATTTCAACGCTTTCACAGTCTTGAAAATTGTGTCTCTATATATAGACAGGGAGAGAGAGAGAGAGCGCGCGCGAGAAGTGAGATCGATAGAAACAACACGTAAATGTCAAATCCTGCATCTGCAACCCATGTTGTCGACTCCGCCCTCTGAATCGTATAATAATTTACCAATCAAACACTATCTGCTAATAAAATAAAACCCAACAGTAATAGTATTAAATTAATCAACGTTTTCTCATCTTAATTTGCTCTCCAGCAAGCACCATCGTGTCCAGTTGTACCCACATGGATTCTCAAGCTTTAAAAATGCACGGTCACGTGCCACCTATCTCCATCTACACGGGGTTCGTGTGGTGGCGTGTCAATTGCAGGAGCAGTTGAAAGGCGGGGAAGAAAAAGGGTTAATCAAACTTTATTATAATTTAGAAGGCAGCTTTTTGATACTCAAGTCAATTTGGTGACTGGATCGAGAAAGAGTGGGAGATACTGATACAGTCACACTCTCTCTGTAAAGTGAAGAAAACAAACACATGCTGGAGCTTGCGTGGGTAACGTTCTCCATTTTTTGAATTTTTTTTCTGGACTGCCCATCTGTCATTGTACACTTTCTCCTATATATAATTTGACACCTCAAAGTTTTACTATAATTTAATGCTGTATGATCACCGAGGAGAGGACTTTTTAAGCACCTAAGAACTTGTTAAGTATAGGTTGTAGCATTGTAATTAGTGAGAGCAACAAGTACAGTGAGACCTCTTTCTCTGTTTATGTCTTGTTCTTGTTCACATCTCCCCCTGTAATAAGAGAATCCAGGTCATCCTTCCACCTCTTGAGTTTAGATACAGCACTGCTTACTGCTCCCTGCTATGTTTGTTGCCTGTAAGCTATACCCTTAGGTACGTACTCAGCTCAGTTTGAGCTTGGACTTTCTGTCTTGATGGTCGTACCAAGTGATAAAAAGGTCAAAAGGACGAGTGAGATGACTATTTTTAACTTCCAACATTTAAATAATTATCAGCGTAAGAACTCTAAAAGAAGTGGGAAAACACTATGCATGTGAATCCACATTGTTTTTTCTATTTTACCCCTCTCATCACAGAAATAAAGTCCTGAAATAGGGGTATTTTTATCTTTTTAAAGGGCATAAACATCTTTAAAAAAACATTGGGTGCACAGATGTTTTTTTTAAATTTTTTTCACGATAGATTTATTAAAATAACCTTTTAGACAGAAAAAAAATATATTAGTTTTTGTCGTGGTCATTTTGTTTTTTTAAATAAACAGCAAAAGCAATTCAATACTCTCGTGATAAAATAGCTTTAAAGCTTTTTTTTTAGGGTCATTTTAGTGTTAGTGATAAGGTTTGTTTTTTTTGTTATTTCATGTGAGTTAAGGGTATTTTTATTTTTCAACAATATAAATATTAAAAAAAAAAAAAAGTTGTGTCAGCGAGTAGAGGTTGAGCGCTCCTTTTAGGCAAAGCATGGGTGTTGTACAATATTTTTCAATATTGTCTTCCAATGTCTGGAAGCATCACCGAATTCTCTTTTTCTTGATGCAGTTTGTGTTGAAAAATATTACATTATTTAAAATATCATGATAGAAAGCTAACACATAAATACAATTTAAATAACTTTATTTATAATAGATAAAAAAACTTCCTAAACAATTCTACAAAATAATAATAACAAAAGAGTTATGAATAAATAAAAAAACTTTTAAATCAATTAAAAAACTAAAATAAATCTCGAAAAGTATTTCCTGACCTTATTATAATACCTTCTTGTTTTAGGATTGATGTGAAATTTTAACACGTAAACATCTAGTAAAATTACAAATTATAATTATAAGATCGCCCTCTTCATTTGAATTTTTATCAAACATGTGATGGACATCACCAAAGCACTGTAACTACATGGTTTCACTCTTCAACCCTGCCAACTTTACATCTTAGAAATTGCAAAAACCTATTCTACTCGCAGATAGCAATTAACTTCAGCGGCAAAAAGCAACATCATCATCCTTTGATGTGCTTACAATCCGTGCATGTAATCATTTTGCTTCCTTCAATGCATTTCCATTCTGTACTAAACAATACAGGCTACTCGGCTAGTATAAACAAATACAAACTAAAAATTTGTTCTTCTCCATGAACAACAAGAATCAAGTTATCAACTACATCATTAATTTTGCACATTCTGTTTCCAATGATGTTGGTCGGTCTTCGGAGATAAAGTACTCGGAGTTTTCATAAGATTAAGTGGAGCCACTGGATATCAGGAGTTACGAACAAACCAAAGAAAACTTATGATGCGGGTGGAAGCTACATTGGACAAAAATGAAAAGGAATCACAAGGAAAGAGACAAAAAATTAATGGGCGAAGATAATTGTAAACGTGAATCCTGATTTCCTAATTTATTTTCTGAAAATTAAAGCATAGGATGGCCATCTCCTTAAGAGGAGGTTAAATAAATCAGAAAATCTTATATTCCTTATAAAACAACTAGGAATATAAAATCATAAAGGGAAAAAAACTCCAAATTAAATCACAGTCCAAAAAACCATGAAAAAATACTAAAAATTATTATATTAAAAGCATCAATGCTCAAAATGTGATTTTGAAAAATCCGATGGTTCGTTCTGTGATAGGATGGCTACCCTAAAAAAAATTCATATAAAATTATTCATAAAAATTTAAATTTATCTCAATAATTAAATCTATTGTTATCATCGTAGTTTTAATAAGCTAATTAGTCATCATAGTTTCATACATTTTTTTAGAT
This sequence comes from Populus alba x Populus glandulosa, assembly GCA_033617975.1. Lineage (NCBI taxonomy): Eukaryota > Viridiplantae > Streptophyta > Magnoliopsida > Malpighiales > Salicaceae > Populus > Populus alba x Populus glandulosa. Next base: position 15,938,508 of record CM066144.1, on the reverse strand, counting down.
CTAGATTTATTTTATTAGTTTTTAAAAGTATATAGTAGATCATCTATGTATTACCAAATTTCCATCTACTAATGTTATATCATCACCTGACCGGCTAGAACCGCCAAGCTACATCAACTTAATAGTACAATCTAGAGAGCTTCATCAAAAGCAAGTATAATCCATGTGTATAGCAAGTGGGATAGCCAGCTTATGCAACACCTTGCTTAGCTTTAAGAATTTGAAAGGCTAATGGAACCGTATAAGTCTTGGTGTCTTTCATTAGTGGCAATAATACTCGTATGGAATACCCACTATTTTGTTTCTTACCCGTTGAGATGAAAGAACCATAAAAAATTCAAATAAGAGACAATTAATTAAGAATTTATAACGACCAAACACAAACCCATGTCAACAAAACCAAAGAATTACTACCTTGACTGTAAAAATAATAAGTTAGATTCGTAGAGCCAGAAATTCTCCAAGAACATGGACTTGTCTCCAACCATCTCAATTCTTTCCTTCACTTCTCCACCGTACTCAAATTGTTTTTTGAGTTTTTATCTAGGAAGATTTCTGCGACAAGATCAAGCGATCAAACTTCCGGGCCCAACTCTGAATCTCTTTCCTGTTTGAGGATCGAGGAGCCACTTAGCCCCGTACGTTAAAGTGAACTAAAGAGTTAGTGGATCCGAGGCCCGACTCGGACGCCCACTGAGGAACTATCTGTTTGTAGATTGAAGCCTGTGGACCTAAATTAAGGACTCAGCGGTCAGAACCTTTCAAGAAAACAACCCCAGCTGGACCCAACCCTGACTGCCCCAGGCACTGGCGAAGGCGTTGTCCGGCTCATTACCACCTCAAATCCGTCACGTTACCTTACATCAAAAAACCATCCCGGCACCTCCAAATTCCAAGTAAACAGAGGTGGGGATGTAATGATTATTACAAGGACTTTTGATGATTTTGATGTTTGTTTTCAAAGGTCAATGCTCTATCCTTTCCCAGATTCTAGTTCACACAAGAACACTGGCTGCATTTGTAAACATGTCCTGAAAAACGACAAGAATTCACGACAGCGACTTCGAGTTGATCCTTTCTCTCTGCCAGCTTGGCCCCCAGATTCCACGTACCAAAATAAAATTGACCCCGTAGATCCAAAGTGTTCAACCCCCTGTCGCCTTCATTTTAGGTCAGGTTGCCCTTCTCTGGCCTCTAGTCTCTGCCTTGTGCTGGACATTTCTTTATGCGAATGGCTTGAAGTTTCCACTTGCCTCTCTCTCTCTCTCTCTCTCTCTCTGTATATTAGACTGCTCAACGTCCCTCCCCGTGTAGCTTATTTGCTACTCCGCCATTTTAGATTGGTCCATTGTTCCATTCTTACCCATACGGAAAGAAATGCTAATGATACCCTCCGCCTAATACAAATAAAAATGGTGGTCACTGTCACCGAAGTGTCTCCGTCACTTTTGTCGCCCGTTTTTCTTTTACTTCCCATTTGTAAACTTTATAGTTATCAAAAATAAATAAATTATATTAATACTCTATCTCTACTTGCATTTTGGTAAGAAAGTGTAGTCTACGTCAGAACAGTGCTGAAAATGGAATCCGTGAAAGCTTACTATGCGGCACCGTCCAGCTGATGGGCGATCGATAAATTCAATGAAGGAGGACAATCTTGCAGGAACTTCCCTGGATCTTGAATATTGATATTAACCGAGAAAGAAAAAAAAATGTGTTTAGACATGAAGTAGAGTGAGTGAGTGCGTGTGTATGCTGGCTTTTAGCCTTTTTTGCCCTCACGATGCTATTGATGATTTTTAATCTAATTTTTATTTAATTATGTCACAGTTAAAATAAATAATGAAATCTTTTTTTATAGACAACATTGTTTTTTCATAAAAAATAATAATTAAGAGAAATATTTGCAAGAATCTCAATAGTTCAAAGGAGTGAAAAACTTTATTTATATAAGCAAAACTTCCCTTTTCTTACTAACTTTTATTTTATGAAAACATCTTTTTTTATTAGTAGCATTTTTTTTTAGCAAAAACTCATCATAATGTAATGCTCATAAGAGTTTGATAGATTTAAATTATGGAAAAGAAAATGCATTTCTTAAACTGAAGCCCATATTCTTCATTTATTCATTTTTTTTTTATGAAAAACTTCTTTTTTTTATGAAAAACTTCTTTTTTTATTATTAACATTTTTTTCTATTAAAAATCCAAGATGGTTGAGATATAAATTCACAAGAATCTCAATAATTTAAATAAATGAGTGAAATCTTTTATTTATAGAAGCAATACTCTCATTTCCTTATTACCTTATTTTCTTTTATGAAAATATTTTTTTTATTAGTAATATTTTTTTAAGCAAAAACTCATTATAATATTAAAAACAAGTTTCAACCCAAAAACAAAATCATAATTTTTATGTGGCTATATGATAAAATCAAAGAATACTAAAACCAACAATAAAAAGACTATTTAACTCCCATTGAATATTAATGTGCAACTTTTTACCATTTATAACATATTAGGCTTCTTTATAATTATTTAAAAAATGAAGCAAATATAAGCATAAAAAATCTAACATTTAAAAAGCATCACATAAAAAAGTGATTTGCTCAATAGCATTATAATTATTAAATTAATTAAAAATTTATTAAAAAGTATTATAACCCTTAGAGGTTAGGCTCGCATGCCTGACCTAAAAAAACAAAATATTGTAGGCACCCATGGATATGGGCTCCGCAAACATGCTCCTAGACCTGGTTTATGTGCTTAGATTTTTTTTGATAGAGTAGACAATACATTGTTTATCCAATGCAAAACAAAATTTTTTTTTATATAAAAGATGAAGTGTTATCCATTTTGATAATTTTCTCATAATTTATAGCTGCTGGAAAATCAAGCCAAATAGTTTTAAGACCATTTCAACAAAAAAAAACCTCCAAGACCTCCCACTTTCAAACTTCAAAAGATTTAAAATCCTTTTTCTCTAAAATCCCTTAAAAAGTTAAAGATCAAACCAAATATTAATAGGACTTGATATATTTTTTTTTCAAAATCATTGATGAGCAAAAACACTACAAAATAGACTAACCTTCCTATGAAAAATTCATTAATATCAAAATTAAATTTTTTTATTGTCAGAATATGACCAACCAAATTCCTCTTTTTTTCTTATTATTTTTCAGTAATTTTCTTTGTCATCTCTTATAACTTGAGGACTAAAATGATAAAAATAAAATTTAAGGATTAAAATGTAAAACCATGAAATTTAAAAGGAACATGATGGTTTTAGAGAAGGCCTAAAATTGGATTATAACAGTTTGGATAGAGCTTTCCTTTACTCCTTCCAACTAAAAAAGTTCAATTTGAAAACAGTGTGCATGACACATTAATGCACTTTGTTTTATAATCAATTTCACTATTCTCTGGACACTTCAAGCAATATATGGTAAAGAAAAATGTACCATGAACTCAAAATATTATGTATATATATATATAACAAAATAAATTGAGGATCATATATATAAATAAATGTTAAAAAGAGATTTTACCACAAACCAAATACTAAGTCATGAAAATAAAAGACATGAATAGACAAATATATCTTTTTTATATGTGGGTTAGACTACCGATCAAAACTCAATTGACTTAAAAATATGTTTCGAGGTATCAATTTTTAATAATGAAACAACAAAATCTCTAACCTACTTAAGACAATTTTAGTTAACTTGCAAAATGACTTCAATTATTGACCCAGCTAGGTTTAATAAAACCTTATACTATTTTTTTTTTAATTGTATGATGGCGAGAATCTTCGAGGCAAAGAAACTGAATAAACTACAAAAACAATTGTGATGGGTTGTATAAAAAGAATAGTTTCTAATTTAAAAAACTTTGATGATGTTATTTTAAAATACTAAAAACAATGAATGGTATAAATAAATAATATATTAATATGTTTATAATTTGTTTAATAATTTTACAAAATATATTTTTAAAAATTTAAAAATGAAATATATACTTTTCTGTAAAGAGAGAGAGAAAAATAAAACTAAATCAAGCATCCTGCCTTAGGTGGCCGAATACTTGGGTTTTTGAAAATAAATTCATGCACTTGGGTTTGGTAACTCAAGCCAACGTGCCTAGGCCATTTTTTTCTTTGCAGACTACATGAATGATGTTGATGCAACAAATGATGTGTCGTGTCTATTTCATCACCAACAATCTTATATGGAAGCAAACTCGAGCTTCCAACTTCTTGGACCACAAAAACCATTTGCCAAGAAAGTTTTTATTTGAAAACACCTTAAAATACTTTGGCTTTAAAAGTCATATTTAACTATTTTTTTAAATTTAAAAACACCCTAAATATCTTAATAAATCAATTTTAACCTAAAAAAACCTTTAAATAGAAAAAAAAACACTAAATGAAATGACTAGAAACTTTTTTCCTAGCCCCGATTAACTTCTTTTGGGAGATGAAAGTTTAAAAATTCCTTAATATGACTTTTCTTGTAAAAAAAAAATCTTAATAAAACTAAGATTAATTTTTTTTTTTATGGCTGAAATATTTCCAATCAATCATTTTCTCTCTTCTTCATTTTCCATCACTTTCTCTCTAGGAACTTAGGGATTGTGAAGAAAAAAATTTATGTTTTAAGATATAAATATGAAATCCAGAAATAAAGGGACAAAAAATGAGTAAATAAAGCATTTTTGGATGAATTGGAAAAAAACTAGTTTTTTTTTATCTTGATCATTCTCCTTTTAATTTTTTACATTATAAGTTTAAATATTATTTCATCAAGATGGTCTTAATTTTAAATTTGAAATTTTATTAAAAACCTTAAATTGAAAAAGAAGAAGAAGGAATTATCAACGTATAAATTATCAAAAAAACATTACATAAAATGTTGAAATTAAAAAAAAAATGCAATTGGCCAAAATAAATAATGAAAATCAGCATTATTGATTGAACAATAACATCAACAATAATTAATAAGTATGCGAACAATAAGGAACATTAAAACCATAAATTCTTTTAGTTTTAGCTTGTCAGTTGGATTTCTGAATACACTTGTAAGCATTACGTGTCAGGCAGATAGAAGGCAACAAAAAAAAAGCAGAATAGGCCAAAAACCTTTTTGAAATTAAAAGAAAAAAAACTGCCCCCACTGACGATTCTAGAGTCCGTTTTCTCTGCGTAATTGTTTTTTAAAATATTTTGTATTTAAAAATATATTTTTAATGTTAATATATTTAAACAATTTAAAAATAAAACAATAATTAAAAAGCAAAAAAAACCCAGATAGGGGGCTCCGGTTCGGAAGCAACAATGAGCACGTGTCGCCTGTATTTAAAACAGTCTTTCTAGTTTCTACCTTGAACCATAGAGGTCTCGACACGTACCTACTGACCTGAAGCCCCCACCCAAACTCCAAAAGAAAATGACGACAAAAAAAATGGACGCTCCGTTTTGACCCATTGCAGCTGGCATAATATCATTGGGTGACGTGTTAAGATACTTGTTCCAAGGCAACTAATCCTATTGGATGGGGTTGGAAATACTATTCCATTTTTTAAAAAAATTAATGTTATTTTGGAAAGATAAAACTAAAGATATTGAATTGATGTTTGGTGGGGTAACAAAGTCAGGCACGTTAAGCTGAGTCTGGGACTCACTCCCTCGCTCGCTCACCTAAGTCTTCTTAAATACGGCTCAAGTCGACGACTTGTTTGCATCAAATGCCAACAGCAGCGGTCCCAAACCTCTTAACTATTGTAGTGAATTACTGTTTTGTTTTTATATATATAAAAACATATATTAAAAAAATATTTTTTTATTTTTTAAAATTTATTTTTAACAACAATACATTAAAACAATTTAAAAATATATAAAAAATTAATTTAAAATTAATTCTTTTTTTAAAAATACAGCTGGATAACAATACTAAATAAAGATTTAAAACCCATTTATTTTTACCATTGTACATAGCTTTCACAAGTATTTGAAATTCTTCTTACAAAGCAAAGGAGATAGATTGTTTACAACCTTTACTGATCTCTGACTATCAAATATGATAAGTAACTAGTTTGAAAATATAATTATTATTATTTTTTAAAGTGTTTGTTATTTGAAAATATATTAAAATAATATATTTTTTATTTTTTAAAAATTATTTTTAATATCAATATATCAAAATGATTTGAAAATAACAAAAATATTAATTTTAAGTAAAAAAAATAAAAAAAAATTAATTATTTTTAAAAATACTTTTAAAATATAAAAACAAATAGGATGAAATATGCTTCAATAAAATATATATACAGATTAATTGGAGGTGTGTTTTATATCAAAGTGGTAAGTTCAGCGAAAGAAATACATTTTTATGGGAAAGGAGTCGATGTATTGCATTACATTTCCCCATCAAATATACTTGAAAAGAAAGAAGAGAGAGCCAAAGTAATTATACGTTCCTGAAACATCCTGCGAATGCAAAAGGTGTTGGAAATGACACTGTGATAACAGCTCCATTAGTGACAAAGCATTCGGTTGATTTTCTATTCCTGGTGAGATTGAGCGTGTCCAGCACACCATGCTTCGCAGATGACACATAAAAGCTATGCCAGCGTGGCAAGACAGCGACTGATCAGCTGCACATGGAAGAAGGCAGATGACATGTCTGAATACCATGGAGAGCATCATCAGCAAAGATGGTCACAGATCGATAATCTGTCTAGCAAATCTGGAGACTGAACCTGTAATCCTAACTCTGAAGACATTTGATGTAGGCTTTCTTAAAATTATGAAAACAACATAAATGCCTGCTTATAGCTAAGTGGCACCATGTGACTCCCGTTGCCGACATCTTCAAGTTCAAAACAATATGAAAGGGAGAAAAAACTTGTTTGCTTTAGCATTTTATATTTTCAAAGTATTTTGATATATTAATATTAAAACGAAAAATTTATTAAAAAACAATCATTATCGTACACTCAATTATTTTAAAAAAAACTTAGTATGTTTTTAACACAAATCATTTAAAATGTGCTTCGATTCCTATGGACGTTGAAAGGGAAAAATCGCCCACTTCTCTACTCTTCTGTTCGATTAACATTAAGGTTCGATCTAAATGCAAAAAATTGCAAAGTGGGTCAATTTAATCTCTACAAATCTACATAAAGGTTATGCCTGCTGCAGCACATGAACATTTCGAGTGAGAGCAGTAACAGACCTCGACAATTCAGTTCAGTTAGATGCCAAAATCAATCTATTAACATCTTAACCAGCGAGGTTCCAGTTGTTCTTCTTCGAAGACAAAGGCAATAGAGAGAAGAGGACAAATAAATAAATCCAAAGTGATTTAGAATCGACATAGCTTGTCATTTGGACTTTTTGGTTCCCAGAAAAAAAGGTTTCACACTGTGTGTACGCGAGAAAATCTCAATTAATTATTTTAGGTAATGGAAACTGATAAAGACTTCATCTTGAAATGTGTTCAAAGCCTGAATCATGCAAGATTCTCCAATCAAAAGTTATAAATTCAGATTACAACTTTTGCGATCAAGTTTTTTTTTTTTTTAAATAACTTTTTTAATTCAAATTAATAATTTTTTTTTAATATTTTCAGATAATTTTGATGCTTCATTATTAAAAATAATTTTAAAAAATTATAAAATTTTATTTTAATATATTTTTAAATAAAAAATATTTTAAAAAATAACCATTACAACTGGTTTTAAAAATTTATTTTCTCACTTATAGGAGAAGTTTGTGTTATTTTAGATATTTATAAATATATACAAGAAATTACGAAGTCATTGATAAGAATAAACAAGCCGGCTTGAATAGGACACCTAAGCTAAAGTCCCATCCATGAAATTACTCCCAAGAAATGAAAAAATAAAAATAAAAATTGAAGCACATATAATGTCCCCAAGGTGCCATAAGAAAAGCACTGTAGGTTTCACGGTGGATATAAAGCCCTACAAACTGAAGATAAAAGGCAGCAACTAAGCCATTGCAGTCAGGCCAGGAACCAAGACTTGCACACACAAAAACTTAGCTAATAAATAACATTCATTTCTAGCTCACAAATACTCTTAACAGTTCCAAAATAATCTCCTATGACAAACCATATTTGATATTTGAATTAAAGAAATAGAATTTCCTGAAGGCAGTTGAAGATCCCAACAACAAGATGTTTGATGGAGGAGAGTATTCACCTTCGGCGACAGAGCCTTTTAGCTGCATGAACGGTGTCACAACCTCCAGAAAGAAGAAGAACAAGAACAAAAGGAGGTTTAGTGATGAGCAGATTAAATCGTTGGAGTCTATGTTTGAATCAGAAACAAGGCTTGAGCCTCGAAAGAAGATGCAGCTGGCAAAAGAGCTTGGATTGCAACCACGACAGGTTGCAATATGGTTTCAGAATAAGAGAGCTAGATGGAAGTCTAAGCAGCTTGAAAGAGACTTCAGCATACTACGAGCCAATTACAATAGCTTGGCTTCCAGGTTTGAGACTCTGAAGAAAGAGAAGCAAGCTTTGGTAATACAGGTACTATACTCATAATTTTTTTTGTGTTCACCTGGTTGGGGGAAAAACAGAAACATTCGTGTACATGCTAACCAAGAATTTTCCAAAATTTGACAGTTACAGAAGATTAATGATTTGATGAAGAAGCCAGGAGAGGAAGGAGAGTGTTGTGGCCAAGGACCAGCTATGAACAGTATCGAAGGCAAATCAGAGAATGAAGACACAACTATGGGTGAATCAGAAACGAATCCTAGATTGTCAATTGAAAGACCAGAACATGGATTAGGAGTCCTCTCTGATGAAGATAACAGCATAAAAGCAGAGTATTTTGAACTCGAAGAAGAACCGAACCTAATTAGTATGGTGGAACCCGCTGATGGATCATTGACATCACAAGAAGATTGGGGGAGTTTAGACTCTGATGGCCTCTTCGATCAATCAAGCAGTGACTATCAGTGGTGGGATTTCTGGGCTTGATTGAAGAGGAAACTCAATGAAGCTTGAAACAAATTTATCAATTGTCCTTGTATTGATGAACTCCAGCTCTTGGTGAGGCAAAATTCAGAGAGACCATTGGAGAGGAAAGCTTCAGAGGAATGCATCAATTGACGTGACAAATTTGGATTTTGTTGTGAGTATAGAGATTCAAATTGTCTTCTTGGTGCAACTAGAAAAGCTTCCGCTCTAATCTTACCTCTCCGAATCTGTCCCACATTAGAGTCCCTACTGGTCTGGGCCTGGAAAGATGATGTCCATAAAAAATGGAGAAAATAAAGGAAGCCGTGTAAGTAGTAAGCTAGTGTGCATAAAAGAGTTGCTTTTATGTGGGGGGGAGACGGAGAGAAATGCTGCATTAGAACTCCGATATAGAGACATGTTCTCTCCAATCTTTAAAGGAGTTGCTGTTGTGCTATCTTATATGCAATTCAGTGTTTTTCTTTTTCCCAATAGTGGTTCAATGTTTGTAGATAAATTTCATTATGAATACATGATCAGAGGGATCCCAAATTATAGTGCACATATTGTGAATTGCGCCAAGTAAAAACAAGTAATGAAAACTATAGGGTTGAAATCAAAGGTACATGGTGATTCAGGAGATATACAAAAAGCAGCCATGAAGTAACCATACAATTTCAGGAGAATTATCCGCCTGCTTTGCAAATTGCTCTTCTAACATTTGAATATCCCACTCAGATAAACTAAAGAACATTAGATGCATCTCTAGAGAATGGCTAAATAACATCTATAGGACATTAGCAAAGCCTTTAAATGTTGCATAATTGCAGTTCATGCCAAAAAAGGCAGCCTTAATGGAGCATGCAACACTAAGGTGTTACATTTCAAGTTCTGAAAAAGATGCTGTTTTGAGTGTTATTCAATGATTTTTGACATCTTTATTATAAAACCATCCAAAAGCACCTATAGAAGCATCAACCTGATGCTTCTTCAACCCAAAAGCACATTCCAAAACACCAGAAAGACGCTACCAAATTGGCCCTAAGCTATCCATCATGTAGAGAAGTTGTGGGCAGTAATCTTGACTTAAAGCTCTCATATGCTGATGGAATCTTGTGAAAGCAGAATGTTTTAATACGCAGACCGTACTAACCTTGTACTAATGCTATTTGCTTATTCTAAGAGGGTACGACAATTGATCTTAACATTCCGTTCTCCTAGACCCATCCACCACATCAAAAACCTAAAAGAAAAACGAAGTTTCTACTATGGACCAGGATTTTAATCACGCCAATGTCTATCTAATCATTTTAATGCTACCTAAAGCCAATAAATTCAAAGATCAAAGAGCTTCACTTCAAATTTTTGTGCCAATTCAATCAAATCAGACATTAAGATCCCTTTAAAAGGGAAAGAAAATAAATTAAGCACAGCTACCAGCCATCTCCATTATGGCATCGCGTCACCTCAAAGAATAGTAACAACAAGCAGAGATGCTCCATAAATCAATGCAATGCAGTTCAGACAATCTCACCTTCAATTCCGGATTTTGAATCCAAAAATCGTCAATTCAATCGGCAAGAGATCCTCTCTACTCGAAGAACATCTCTGAAAACGAATTAGAGCCAATCAGGCGGCTGGCAATGCATGATTTGAGCTTATGGCGGGATGATTTGGTCAATAAAAGGGTCCCACTTTCTTCCCACTAACCAATAAACGGGACCGTTTAAGGAAAACGAGATTCAACAAGCAACATGTCGTTTGTAACAAAAGGTATGTATGTATGTATCTCCCCATTCGACCTGCTGAAAATCTCTCCTCTCCTCCTCTCAATGGTTTGGTAAAGTGGGTTGCCGTACAGACACAGATAGAGAGAGAGAGTGATGAACGACCTGTCCAATACAACTTTGAGAGAACATAACAGCCACAGTTGCAAGCCAATACCAAGACTAGCAGTCTGCATTTTACTACTTGTATTCTTTGTTGGGCTTTCAGTTTCTGTTTTTATACTCATTGTGGTCCATAATGTTTTCTTCTTTCTTTCTTTTATCTTGCTCTTTGCTTTGGTTCTTTCCTTTTTAGCTTGGAATAAGCTTAATTGGAGACGTAAAGCTGCTGTCTTTTGGTGTCTTCGTTCTTTTCCTGATTCTGACCTTGCTGCTGCTACTGAAGGACAGCTTGTTAAGATTACCGGGGTACTTCCAAACTTTTGATCTCTGTTCTCTTCCTTTCATGAGCCTGTTTTTGGTGGGGTTTTGTTGTTTCGCTATTTGGTGTGGTTGCTCAGGGGAAAAAAAAACGAGAAAAAAAAGGGAAATGTTTGCTGAAAATGGGAGGATTTTTAGAGCAAACAGACATAGGATTGCTGGCGTACTATTTTTTATTTTCTTTTATCTAGGTTACCGTTTCTTCGTCTTTAACTTAAATGGTTTCAATTGAGGGGTTTCAATCCGTCACATTGTTCAATCTGAACATAAATACCTTATGGGTTTTTGAACAATTGGTTTTGGATGAGTTGCTATTGAAGGAAAAGCATGGGGAATGTGGTCTGGTGATTATCAAATTGAAGTGAATAGGTCAAATGGCAACCTAAGGATATGCTATCTGTTTTGGGAGCGTGGGTGATTTTCTTATTTCTAATTTGCTTTTCCATAACTGTTTTTTTGTGAGATTGGATGCCAATGGATTCTCTTTCTGATTTGATGTTGTACTTTTAGTGAAACAGAAAATGTGGATCCAAGGTTGAGGGCAACTTTTATATCTATATATTTGAATGTAGGTGATCACATCTTAATTGGATTTTTAGCTTTCTTGCCTTTGCAGATTGATCGGCACTTGACAGAAAATAGTATCAGTAATTTTTTGATTTAATGAAACATTCCAGATTCTGTAGTAAAAACTTAGACATATGATGACAATGCTGCCTTTTTACTTGCCAAGTATTGAATGATTGGAAACTTCACTGATTATTTATTTATCTATTTTATGTATGTGTTGCCAATATTAGTTTAACTAATATGACTCAATATTGTCTAGAAAATTAAGCACGCGGTTTTCATAGCACAGATAGCTGTCTGAGAAAGTCATGATAACGGAGGCATTAGTTAAAGAAGCTCATTGCATGATGGAACATAATGAGCCCGTCCTGCTAATCTTGCCTTTATTACCCTGATCTGAGATATCACTTAGCAGAATATTTTCTGGCTGACAAAGGATCATTTTTAAAAAAAAAAAATCTTTTGTTCATGATTTTAGCTGGTATCCTGTGGAAGCGTTTCCCTGGAATCTTCATATGAGAGAGCTGCCAGATGTACCTACGTATCCACTCTTTTGTATGAATATGGAGGTTTTGGAGTGAAGCCAATGAGTGCTAATTCATCATGCTTACAGTGGAATCTAAAATATTGCGAGGTACGGATATCTCCTTACTCACAAACTTTTACAATTAGAACGATTACTTTATTTATATTTTCTACTGGGTTGATAGCTGATGTCTGTTTCCTTTCTGATTCACATAACTTCACTTTAAGTAGTTAGTTGTAATTACAGTCTATCTCTACAGAAAACTAGAGATGCTTTGTACATTTATTGAATATACTCGTCTCTTGATCTTAGTTTATTTGTGTACATTTATTAATTTTTGCAAAAAAGATGATTACCAAGCTATGATAAACCAAACTGGAGCTTAGAGAAAGAAAATGTGAAACAATCCTTTACTTCAGCATTATGCACAAAGTGGCTGTTATGCGTACAATCTTATGGTTGCAACTCTTGCACCAAGCAATGACACCCTATAAATGGAAGAACAAAATCTTAGCATAATATTGCTCATTGTTTTAATCAGTTCAGCATCTAATTCCACCTTCCCTATTTGTACTCTTTTTTTTATCAAGAAATTGGCATTCTAATTAGTTTCACAGTCTATGGACATGTTGTTTGATTCTCGTGCTGCAATTTTTATGATAAAGCATGCGGCAGTTATGAATGCTGTGCCATTGTTTTGATAGCTAGCTTCACCTTGCTGAATTTCTCCTGCTTTATCATTTTTTTTTTCTTTCCCTAATTTCTGCATTTTTTAAACTTCCCAGATTCTGGCCTCCCCCCTAGATTTTCCCGTCTCTGATGCTTCACAAACTATTTAATTTGACCTAATTCTGTTTGCAGTCAAGATATCTTTGATAGTGTAAATTGATGGTCATGCAGAGACCACAGGGTTGCTGCTCTTCTGTCAGTCAACATTTCACTACATTTTTGTAGTGCCCTCCTCAATAAATCATTCGCCTATGAATTACAATTTGTAAAACATGAAATCTTAAGATCAGATAATTAATTTATCCAGGTGATGAATCACTTACAGTATTTGATATAGGTCTGATATTTGAAACTTTCCCATTGTATTAAAAGCAGGTTAACATCTTCTTTGGATCTTGCTCATGCAGCAATTAAAATTGGACAAGCATGACTGTATAATATAATATATGTTGATGCTTGGTTTAAGAAATAGACCATCCATTTGTCAGGATTTGAGGCGACATGTTATTGTTAAATTCATCATGAAATCAATTTCATGTTTTTGGCATGTATGTCAATAAAAAAGCTCTGTGGCTCTTTCCACTAGTTCAGTTACATGTTAATGCTGTGCTTGAATCTAGAAATCATGGCGAGTCATTTTTATTTCTGGAAGTTTGATGTTGTTCTGTTTGGAATTTCTACCTGACAGAGGTTCTCCACAGACTTCTACATAACTGATCGAAAGTCTGGTATCAGAGCCATGGTAAAAGCTGGTTCTGGTTGTAAAGTTGTTCCCTTGATTGTTGAGAGCAAACTTGTGACTACAAGGCAATGCAGAACCCTATCTTCTCACTTGAGGAAATGGTTGCAAGAAAGAAACCTGTCAGCCGAGGCCCGTCTACTACGTTTAGAAGAAGGGTAATCTATTAACCTAGGTCTTCTGTTGCTTTTGTGCATGCTTTGCAGAAGCTTACGAGTTGGAAATTTCTGTCTGTTTCGGCAGGTACGTACAAGAAGGCAGCTTTGTTACCGTGATTGGTGTTTTGCGTAGAAATAATGATATTTCGATGATTGTTCAGCCACAAGAGCTTTTCTCCACAGGATGCCTGTGGCAAAAGCTTTTACTCCCTGTGGATGTTGATGGGCTAATCCTGGGGTTCCCTGACACTGCTGGCCCTAACATGAACCCAGGTTACACACAACACTTGGAACAATAATGTCAAACCACTCAGAAAATTAGGAATATGTAGGTTTTGGTTCTTGTTGATAAAATTGATTTCTCCTAGAAGTTTATCCTTTCTGTTACACCTGTGCGATTTCTTTTCTACGTTTTTCTAGGTGGTTCTTTTCTGATCTTCATTCCTAGCCGCTCCCTGGTCCAAAGATTCTTGTGCTTACCATCTAAAATGACCCCTCAAAGACCACCATGAAATGATGAAGATTTACAGGGATTGGAAGAAACTTCTTCCGTGGGCAGGGCATGGGTGGCCTGAACTCCCTTTACCGGGTAACAATAATTTTCAATAATAATAAAAAAAAACAGCATTGAATATGGTCACTGGAAATTCTTAGCAATTAAAATTCGTAGAATTTGCAGTAAACTTCTTGCCCAACATAGCTCGCAAGCAAGTAGCATGTAAACCAAGGTGCTCCGGAGTTCGCTGGATCAGTGTGAGGGACGAGTGGCCACCTGCAGGATCTCCGAGGATACCCCCGGTGCCTGCTTGAAGGTTTCTTAGTATTCCAAGAAAACAAATGAAGACGAAATCCTCGTAATAAAAAAACTAAACTTGCATCAAACAAAAATCTTCAGTAACATTTCTTCTCAAAGGCTAGTTGTAGGATAGGAGTCTGTCCGTCTTTTCAAGGTAAACGCGGTAAAAAGACAAGTCGTTCTTTGAGAACCCCAAAATGTTTAAGCGACAAGTCTCTTACTCTATCAGCAACGACACATAAAGGAAAACCTGGAGGTGAAGAAACAATAATTAAAATCAAGAGAAGAAAAATAATGCAGGGGGTCTCTTCAAAGACAATCTTCTTCTCTATCCTTAAAGGGCCGAAGAATAATTACAGTGCCTCGCTTCACTCTAACATCCTTCTCCTCATACACAGACAACAACTGCACCAAAACCCCAGCAACAACACATCAAACAAAACAACCAATGGGTTTGGTCTTATTTCTCTTAAAACCCAACAACCACAACCACACGAACAGGACAACAAAGTCGATGAATTTGCAAGCGATGTCGAGAAGGTATATAGATTACTCAGGAAATTTCACTCTAGAGTTCCTAAATTAGAACTTGCTTTACAGGAATCTGGTGTTGTACTGCGTAATGGTCTCACTGAACGTGTCTTGAATCGCTGCGGCGATGCTGGGAGTTTAGCTTATAAATTCTTTGTCTGGGCATCGAAGCAGCCTTGTTATAGACATTGTTATGAGAATTATAAGGCTATGATTAAGGTTTTGAGTAAAATGAAACAATTCGGTGCTGTTTGGGCTTTGCTGGAGGAAATGAGGAGAGATAATAGTGTGTTAATAACGAGTGAAGTATTTGTTGTTGTTATGAGGAGGTTTGCTTCTTCTAGAATGGTGAACAAGGCAATTGAAGTTTTAGATGAGATGCCAAAGTATGGATGTGAACCTGATGAGTATGTGTTTGGTTGTTTATTGGATGCTTTGTGTAAGAACGGTAGTGTTAAGGAAGCTGCTTCTCTTTTTGAGGATATGAGAGTGAGATTTAGTCCAAATTTGAAGCATTTTACATGTTTGTTGCATGGTTGGTGCAAGGAAGGGAAGTTATTGGAGGCTAAACATGTGTTGGTACAAATGAGGGAAGCGGGGTTTGAGCCAGATATTGTGGTGTATAACAATTTGTTAAGTGGGTATGCAACGGCTGGGAAAATGGGGGATGCTTTTGATTTATTGAAGGAGATTAGGAGGAAAGGATGCGACCCTAATGCGACTTCTTATACCATTTTGATCCAGGCACTTTGTGGGCAGGAGAAGATGGATGAGGCGATGAGAGTATTTGTTGAGATGGAGAGAAGTGGTTGCGATGCTGATGTTGTGACTTATACTGCTTTGGTAAGTGGCTTTTGCAAGTGGAGGATGATAGATAAGGGATATCAGATTTTGCAAAGCATGATACAGAAAGGACATATGCCCAATCAATTGACTTATTTGCATCTGATGTTGGCCCATGAGAAGAAGGAAGAGTTGGAAGAGTGCAAGGAATTGATGGGGGAGATGCAAAAGATTGGTTGTATTCCAGATCTTAGTATTTATAATGTAGTGATTAGATTGGCCTGCAAGTTGGGGGAGGTGAATGCTGGTGTTGATGCTTGGAATGAAATGGAAGTAAGTGGCCTTAGTCCAGGACTTGATACTTTTGTTATTATGATTAATGGGTTTCTAGGGCATGGATACCTGGTCGAGGCTTGTCAGTATTTCAAAGAAATGGTTGAGAGAGGTCTTTTGTCTAGTCGTCAATATGGTATACTGAAGGATTTGTTGAATGCCTTGCTGCGAGGTGAGAAGCTTGAATTGGCTAAAGATCTTTGGAGTTGCATTGTGACTAAAGGATGTGAGCTTAATGTGGATTCATGGACAATCTGGATTCATGCACTGTTCTCAAACGGGCATGTGAAGGAAGCATGTTCGTACTGTCTGGACATGATGGATGCTGATTTAATGCCAAAACCAGAAACTTTTGCTAAGCTCATGCGTGGTTTAAGGAAATTGTATAACAGACAGTTTGCAGCAGAGATCACAGAGAAGGTGAGGAAGATGGCTGCAGACAGACATGTGACTTTCAAAATGTATAAACGACGAGGGGAGAGGGATTTGATAGAAAAGGCCAAGGCGAAAAAGGATGCGAGAAAAAGAAGGGCCCGCAGACGCCAGTGGGGTGGGGGTCATAATAGAGCTACCATTTTGTAGTTTTTGTGTTGGACTGTTATCAAGCGACTGAATTTTTTTATTGGATTTTGCTTTCGAGTCTGTGTGCTTGCTTGCCCTGGTGTGACATGGAGCTGCTTCAATCATCAAAGTATGTTTTTTGCCCCTTCTTCGGTGCCTTATTCTTCTGTTCTGTTTTGTTTTCCCTTTCTTTTGGGTAGCAGGTAGTAAACCAGACAAGTTGTGAGTCCCCTGGTGACTTTTCCCCCTACATTCCATGTCTGAACTAAGTGTGCATTGCTTTGGTTAGGGGAGATGTGCTAACAAATGGGCGCCAGCAAATTTGTATCTTGTCTATCACTTTTGCAGGACACAAACGTAGTAGTATCATGGGATTGCACTTGTGCATGTGCAAACATCTTAACCCAGTCTGTTTTTAAATAGTTCGCATCTCACTTCATTCATCTTTTGTCCAGCATGCGAATGGAACAAGGGCTCTAATAGCTGCTCCAGGAAAGGTGACAGTTGAGAACACTCCAGACTAAGACCGGTGAAGAATATCAAGTGTACATACATGCATCTAATGTACATGATGTTGCTTCTAAATTAGACATTATATCCCTACTGCTGTCATCCAAACCATTTCGTGTCAGTGACTCACTTCCCCTGCTCAAGTGTTGGAAAAGACGCTATCAGTATTACCAATATGATAATGGTTCTTCAAATGTTTTTCTGGTTATCTTTACTATTCTGTTGAATTCAGTGGTAGTGGCTGTTTATGCAGCTGTTGCTCGAAAGGCAGATGATATGATCTACTCTTTTTCCCTCAATTCAATTATGCTTTTGGTGCGCTAAAGTCTTGTATATTTATGACATTTGAATTCTCCTGATTCGTTCCTTGCTGTTTACACATCCCTTTTCTGGATAAATTATTCTCAGAAAAGCTTGCTTCGTACAGTAAGGTAGGTATTCAAGTTGATGACAATGCCCATCATGTTTTATCTGTCTCTTTAAAGATCCACACACCTGCATATGCATAAACCAGGAGGTATAACTTGGCGATATGCATACCCATGGTTAAAACCTGACCAGCAACATCAACATGCAATATTGAAAAATCAAAGCATAATAAGAATAAGAAACGAAAAATCAAAGCACAATTTATGTAAAAGTTCCGAAGCCAGGAGCTATAACTTGGCGAGCATATGATATCTGGTATCCAAGGTTGTTATCATTACTCTGTTATGATGAGAGTGAATA
Source organism: Populus alba x Populus glandulosa (assembly GCA_033617975.1). Taxonomy (NCBI): domain Eukaryota; kingdom Viridiplantae; phylum Streptophyta; class Magnoliopsida; order Malpighiales; family Salicaceae; genus Populus; species Populus alba x Populus glandulosa. The sequence continues at coordinate 15,920,347 of CM066144.1, read as the reverse complement.
AGAAGGAACAGCTCGCGTAATCTTGACTTTAAGACTGTCATATCTAGCCAAGTGATTTTGAGATTCAAGATACCCCTCATGTTGATAAACAAAACTGGTGGTGAAAGAACTATAATCCACAAGGTTAGTTACAAGTTCATCTAAACATCTCCCTTGCACATGATTTAATTTACAGACTAATACAAAACAGCCAACGTGAGATTTTGCATAATCAGGTCCTCTTGATCTTTGAAAAGGTTCCATTCTCAGAGAAATAGGTGCTTTGTGTCCCACTGCCAAGTTGGTGCGCATGAGCTTGTGGATTTGTGAGCTCAATCCCCTGTAAAAACAAGATGATAATTGTAGTAAGCACTTATCTAATATTTTATGAGCTTAGTTTTGTTATGGAAGGCCTGTTCAGGATTTGATTGACATATGGTAAAGCATAACTTAAAAAATTTATAGTAGTAAAAAGTTCATAAGGCATGGTGGAAAATTTTCCTGGCAAAACTTGATTGAAATAGGCCATGATCAACTCAACTTCAGATGCAAGATGAAACCAATTTTACTGTTCTATTACGGTCTATGAGGATGAGAAATCTAAACAGCTTTTATGACTACTCTGGAATCTTTAATTCTCTGATATAGGTAGATTCAACCCTGAACGGCTGAACCCATTCCCTGTCACCACTAGAACCTAATGCCCAGAAAAAAAATGACGTTTTATACATGGCAGGAGGACAAGAGAAAGTGGAACGCCATGCAACATCCAATCTAAGAAGCAATGTTCTATGATCCAAAGCTTCATCACCTAACTGCTCTAACAAACAGCAATGGATTTCGAAGGCAAATCTGGCCACAAGTATTACACAGGATCAACATGAAAGTACAGATTTCTACTTCTAAAATGCTTCATAACTTGATTTCTGTTCTTTTGGATCAAGTGAAAGCTATATAGTGCTTGATTTTTTAAAAAATTATTCAATCTCATATAGAAACTTAAAATTCTTAAAAGAGAAATTCCCCAATGTCAACTAACATTCCAAGAATTGAAACCCAGAAACTATTGCAAAAGGTCCGGTGAACTATTATGTTCACTGTCAAGTTTGGGGATAAATTTGCAGTCTGGGCTAAATACACTTTTCCTTCCTTTGTAAATCTTTCTCATCAGTGCCAGCAGCACCAGCTTGAATTTGTTATTCAAATTACCATTGATAGAAGCAATTCATAATCAAAATAGACAAAAAAATACAACAAACCTGAACAGGAGTAAATGCCAGACTTGAGGTGAGGCCAGAAGTAGCACCACTGCTTCCATAATTCTTCTCCTTGAACCTAAAAACATTAAGGCCATGAATGGTTGAGGTGGAATGCAAACAAGTTTGACCAATTTGAGTTCCAAGCTAAAGTTTAGAAAAATTAAAGAGAAACTTTTAAGACTCATAAAACTGCAGCTTTGATGGAAAAAGAATAAAGATTCAAAAGAAGCAAAAAGGGGTTACTTCTTAGCAACTTTCGCTGCAAGTTTGCTCTGACCAATTGATACACGCAGCTTGCCATTCCCAGCCTGACCAAGCATACCATAACCTTCCCCCAGCCCATCACCTAAGTGTCAACGAGAATTTGCAAGCCAAAAGAAAAGAATTTAAAATATATTCTAGATCTATAACAACGGACATAATAATAATAAAAAAAAACCTTGCCAATTAGTTTTCCTTGAAACTTTCATTCTTACAATGAATCGAAAAAAAATAAAGAATACGATATGTAGGAAGTTTAGCAACATAATTTTCCAAAACAAACCAGTAGGTGGAAAGGAGGGGGTATTATGTTTGTATATATTTCAGTGACGGCAAAAGGTCTATTTTCCTGCTTATTGAGCACTTAAAGTGACGAAAGAGCTAGCTACTCAGAATATATTATGAGGTATAGATTCACAACTATTTCAGAATCTCAACAAGCTAAAGAGAAGAATTTACCCAAAGAACTCTCTTCAGGTACCCCAAATTGCATCCTATTGGCAAGCTTCCTCATGTCTGTTATCGCATATCTGGAAAACCATGCACTATGAGGTTACCCAAGATTCAAAGAAAAAAATCACCTAATAACAAACATATAAAAACAAAAACCTACACTACCTTTCTTTCATCTTCCTTAGGCGCCGCCCACCTCTCTTTTTCTTAGGTTCAGAATCAGGAACTGGAAGTGGTTTGGGTTGCTTTGCAGGAGGAGGCTCTTGCCACTTCTCTATTTTCTTGTGAATCTCTTCCCTAAGGGTTCTTCCAGTGTTTCCTGATGGATCTCCTCTAGTAGAATCTACTCGTGCAGCAAGTGTTGATTTTGCGGCCAATAGTCGACCAGCACGCATTCTCAAAGAAGGTGGTGTGGACTGAAACACCTCTGTTTGCTCTATATAACCAACACGGAATTGGGATGTTGCAGTAGAAAATCCTGCAAGGTTCTTCTTCTTGGCACCAAGAAGCTGCACATTGCAGGCAGGCATCTTGGCTAAGGCTGTGAGACCACCAGCCATCCCCATAAGTTTAGCAGCAACAGCACTACCAACAATAGCAGAAAGATTCGGTGCAATGTAACCCATTCTAGTTTCTACAAAATCAAGGACCTTCTTCTTTGCTGAATCAAGTGCAAGAGCTTGATTACAAGCGTCAATTGTCTTTTGAAGGACTTCCTCAGGAAGCGGTTTCCCACTTGTTGTGGATGCTGTCACAGAAATCACCATTCTGATAGCAGCAGGTATAAGCCCTTCCATATCAACAAGGGTCAAATCCATCTCGTTTCCAATCTTCTTCACAACACGAGCATAATCAATTGGGTGATGGACGAGTGATTCAAGCTCTGGAAATTTCAGCCGGTACTTGTCACGAATAAAATTGTGGATGATAACAATTTCATTCTCAATGTCAACTGACAATGCATTGCAGTTCACTATTAGCTGATATTCAGGATCATCTTCCAATACCATTCCATGATCTTGGACATCTGAGCCCTTCTGAAGTGCATCTTCCACTTTCTATCATTTAAACAACAGGATAAACACAACATCAGGTTTACTGAGGACAGCATCAAATTAAATCAAATGAACAAAAAAAAAAAAAAGAGGTAGCCTTAGAAGAATTAGTGGTTGATCAAAAAACTTCTTTTAATAAAAGAGCACCAACATGAATTTTATTTCTTATAGAGAAGCCTTCAACAAAAAATAAAAGGGAAAGGTAGGAACATGGAAAGGCAAGAGAACCATGCATAGAGTGAGCAGACGAGAAGTTTATACCATTTAGCCAAACCAACAAGTACAGAGAGAGAGAAGTGAATATAAATGGATAAAAAATGATAACCTGCATTATATCATTAAATCGTTGTGTTTTCTGCAATTTTGACACACTGTCCAAATCATCATAGTTAAGAGCTTCAATGTCTGCCAAGTCTCCATCGACATCCTCTTCCATGTTTCCTGCCTCTACATCATCATCTTCATCCTACAAAATTATCCAACAAGGTTAACCAAACAACTACAATACAAACTTAATTCTCTAACTCACAAAAATAAAAATATAACACGCGCACACACAGAGAGAGAGACTTACGACAGTATCAGCATCGTTGTCGGATAACTCATCAAGGTCAGCAAGGAAAGAATCAGCTAGTGTTGCCTAAAAAAGAAGGCAGTTAGCAGACAAATACTAACTACTACAGTAATCTTCTTCTTCTTCTTCTTTACAAGTTTAATAAAAAGAATAAAAAAAAAAAGAAGGAGAAAGCTGCCAGTACCATTTTTGTGATGTAATCGCGTCGGCCTTCGTCCAATATTCTGTAACGAAACAGAAATTAATTTTATTTTTTTTAATCTGGAGAATCAAAACAAGATAAATAGTAAAGCAGGTTGCAATTACAAACACACAAATATTAATTGCCCAAACAAAAGATATGTCATTAAAACGTAAAAGAAAAAAAATGAAAATAGGAAAGCCTTGAAATCGCAAGGACAAACTTCTTCTCTTTGATACTAACCTAGTGATTTGATTCCACTAGCAGTGATTGTTCTGAAGATTGCCCTAATTTTACAGTAAGAGAAATTCAAAATCGGTGGAGCACTTATATAGATTTCGATTTTAAAAAGGAAGTGGAGAAAAGGTTGGGCTTATTTCTTTTTATTTTCAGGAAGAAAAATCTTGAAAGAGAGAGGCTAGAGCACGGGCATACGTTCAAGCAACGGTATGGATCGTGCTGGCGCAGATCGAAATAGGGACACGAGCCCACAATGTGACCTGTGATGATGCAAATAGCGACGATGGCCCAAGATATTTTGATCACCATAACTTGGACTTCTTGACAGTTTTGACTTTTAACCAAATCCTTAATAATAATAAAGTTGGTTTTCTTTGTTTATTATAAAAAAAAAACCTAAAAAACATTAGTGATTCCCTGTGTAGCAATACTCATTTCATTATGAATTGATGTAGTATAATAATTTTTTCTTCTACAATACAAGCCAAGGGAGCACAAATTGGAGGGCAAAATCATTTTTCACAATGTTTGTTTGATATTATCAAATTAATTATAATTAATTAATAAAAAAATACCCTTAAAAAAAACAAATTGCCTAACATCCAGGGGCTGCTTGGTCTTTTCACTTTTAAAAAAATAGTAAAGAACTTAATAATTTAATAGAAACAAATCTTAAACTTATTGTTAGGTCTTTTTTGTCTTCTCATTATATTTCTTTTGTTATTATCACGTATGATTTAATAATTTACCAACTTTAAATATTATTAAAAAATAATTAGTATGTGCAGTGTACCCGCGGGTGTTTCCGCAAGGTTCAGGCAGCGCGTACAACGTTACTTGTTAGCTAAAATTCAGATTCTTAGGCAGTATTGGAAAGTGCTCCTGCGTCCCCTGTATGCTTGGGCGAGCGTTTGGAAAATGAACTGCTGGTTTTTCACAATCAATTTTTTCTCTCTTTTTTTCCCCCTTTCTCCTCCTTCAATTCTCACCCCAATCCCTTCAATTTTCTAGCCCAGCCCTTCAACTTGGTTTTCCTTTGAATTTACTTTCTATTTTTTTAATTATTATTTGTATTATTTAAAATAATTTATAAAATTTAATTTTTTTTTTAATTCTATTATTCTTTAATATTTTTTTATCTATCAAACTTGATCTCCATTCTTTTAATTGCTATTTTTTTTATTATGTTCTTGATTTATTTTATTTTTCAATTTAATCCCTTATTTTTTTATTTCATTTAATATTAATATCAGATTTGGTTCTCATTTTTTTAACTTTTATATGTTTTACTCTTTTCTCGATTTATTTTATATTTTAATTTCATTCGTTTTATTTTTATATGAAATTTGATTATTATTTTTTTTATTACTATTTTTTTTATTTTTCATTTTGAATGGTTAGGAATTTTTCTTTGTGATTTTTTTGGGTGTGTTTATTATGAGTTAACTAGTCTCATGACCTGGAACACAAATTTCAAAGATTAACCCAGTTTGACTTTGGTTTTTTTTTTTTAATAATTATTTCATCATTTGATATTATATTATTAGGCCTTCAGCTTCATGAGTTTTGCCTCTTTTCTTTCTATGGAATTATTATGATCTTATATCTTGAGTCACGGGCTGGTTAAGTTAATGTGGGTTGACTCGATCTTTTTTATTTTTATTATTGATTTTTTTCGAGTTTCATCTTTATTTATTTTATTTGCCAAAAAGTTCACCTTTTTTGTTTTATTCAATTTCTTTTATATAGTTATTGAGTCCTTATAAATTGATTATATGTTTGGCATGCTAGCTAGAATTGGGTTTTTTTTTTCATCTTTTTTTTTTTTTCAATTCATCCTTCAATTTTTGTGTTGCTAGTGATTGAGCTTTGGATATTATTTTTTATATCTTTATGAAGTTTTTCTGTTCTCATTCAATTGAATGAGACTAGGTGCCCAATGCATTGACTAATGTATGCCGCAATAAACTTTCTCGTGAGGGAAGAAATTATTTTAAAAAACGAGTGATTGAGGCATGTATTATACCTATTTTATATATTGGATCCAAATATATAAATGAATACATAAAATATTTTTACACACATTTAACTATTATGGTCCTTGCAATAACAAAAAATTAATAAATATTTGTTACTCTTTACTTATTAACAATTGTTAAGACTTCAAAATTGAATTTCATGCTCTTTTTATTCATCATGTGACTTTTTATTTTGAATTACTCAAAAAATATTTATGTTAGATTAATGTCCTTTAATATTTTATAATTTAATTTTTATATAAAATTCCAACAGTCTAAGCAAGTTTTTTACGTATTATTTATCCGTTGCTTAAAAGTTAAATCATATACAGTATCAGTTCTTGATTGCAGGCTTAAACTTTTTATCTTTCAATTGTCGCACAATTAAAAACAACAAGTATTTTCAAAAGTAACCTGTTTTAAAAAATAACCCGTAGCAATGCGTGAACATCCTTGATACTGGATAATGAAATGATAACGATAACGAGAACGAGTTGATGCAGTGGGGAATATGTAGAATATCGTGCTGCAGTTGTCGCTAATATACACCATCAGGCATGCAGCAAATAGGAACCAACAATTCATGGTTCACTTGAAAGAGGGAGTAATGACAAACATATCACATCTCTTCCATTAACAATAACTCTTCAAGTTCAGGTTCAAAATCATCCTCGGTTATTTGTAACTTCATCTTTGTCGAAATCTCATTCAGTAATGCATATATTTCATAATGTCTTGGATGTGATTTATCTTCCACAATGAACTTGTGAATTTCACCTTCTCCTTCGATAACACTATATCCTGCTGCCTTCGTGATCTGCCCACCCTTCATAAGCTTTCTAAGCTTCGCAACCCCATCCCACCGTTGCGCTGATGCATATATATTGCAAAGAATTACATAATTGCCCGGATTCCACGGCTCAACTTGAAAGAGAGATTCGGCAGCTATTTCGGCAAATTCAACATTACTATGGAAACTGCAGGCTCCCAGAAGTGTTCCCCAGATTATGGAATCTGGTTTCATTGGCATACTTTTAACGAGATCATAAGCTTCTTGCAGTTCACCTGCACGCCCTAATAGATCGACCATGCAGCCATAATGTTCCAATTTGGGAACAATACTGAAGTTTGTCTCCATTGACTGAAAAAGTTGCCAGCCTTTTGCAACCAAGCCTCCATGAGTGCACGCCAAAATAAGTCCTACAAATGTGACATCATCAGGTTCAATTCCTTCTCCCTGCAATGACATCAACATCATGGGAACAAGTCAGCGAGAATCCGAAATTGTGTTTTCCAATAAACTGCTAATACAAAGAGCTAACAAAGAAAAACCATGGTTACCAGCATTTGATCATAAAGCTGCAGGGCCTCATTGCTTCTTCCATGGACAGCCAAGCCCATCATCATAGAATTCCAAGAACACAAATTCCTCCTCTTGCCAATCTCGTTAAACACATGCCTCGCTGCATCAATTTTACCACACCTAGCATACATTTCCAACAAAGTATTGCTTACATACAAATTTTTCATCAGCCCATTGTCTCTTGCGTAACTTTCAATCCTCTCCCCAACTTCCAATGCACCAAGTTTTGCACAAGCTGAAAATACACTAGCAATGGTCACTTCATTTGGCCTAACTTCTTTATCCTTCTCCATCTTCAAAAACATCTCCAATGCCTTGGTGTACATTCCGTTCTGTGAATACCCAGAAATCATTGTGGTCCAAGAGACCACACTCCTACTAGGCATCAATTTAAACAATTCCAACGCACCCTCCATATCCCCGCTCCTCGAATAACCCGCAATTAATGAATTCCAAGTGGGTATATCTCTCACAATCATTTCATCAAACACTTGGCGTGCCAGCATGAGAACACCCAATTTTGCGTACATGCCAACCAAAGCAGTCAAGGCATAGACATCAAAGTCAAAACCTGATTTTATGAAATGGGTATGGATTACTTTGCCATGAAGAAGGGAATAAAAGGAAGCGCAAGCGGGGAAGAGGAAAGTGAAAGTGAGTTCGTTTGGCGGGCAGCCTTTGAGAAGCATTTGGGAGTAGAGAGAGAGGCATTGGCGAGGTTGGTTCTGAGAGGAGTAGGCTTTGATGAGTTTGTTATAGAGAAAGACGGTGGGGTAAGGACTTTGATTGAACACTTTGTGGGCATAAGGGATGTCAGGGATTCGGAGGAGCTCTACTATGAGACTTTTCGAGTAATCTATGCCTTTTTTAAGGGTATGGGCATGAATTCTGTTCAATTGGCTCATGCCAAGATAGTGTTCATATATATATATAAACAGCATTTATCAGGGGATGCAAATCACAATGCAGCAATGAGAATCTCAATATACTGTATAGATTGGGGCTAAAATGTGGAATTTGATTATTTTAAGGTCCTTAAAAAACAGTGGTTTGAGTTTGAGGAACATATAAATTTTCGAAAAGGGCTGAAAATGAGAGTTTAACATGCGACTTCAGGGTTGGTGATGCCCAATTGCCCACTACTACGTTAGTTTGATTAGGCAATGTGGGGCGTTGTGAAGGAGGTAAGCAAAGAATCCACCATGACAGGGGCTTGTTAGCCTTCATGATACATGGCTTATAAAGAAAAAACATGATTATAATTTATTTTTTCTTATGAATACATCAAATTCACATACATAATTAGATAAAACCTCAATAGAAAAGATTTAGTTAGTGTTTAGTTTTGTAGTAGTTTTTGTGGTTGCGATATTGTAGAAAAGAAGATAAATTTTTACTTGCAAAATAAATAAGTAAAAATCTCTAAAAAGACAAGTTATTTTAACTTCTACAAAACCAACAAGATTCAAAAAAATATAAAATAAAACAACAGTTATTTAGATAACCAAAGTTGTCAGTCAAAAAAAAAAACACTACCAAAAGGTTTTTCGAAGAAGACTTCACTAAACTGTCAAAACGAACAAGATAAAGAAGGCAACCAAATGATACGACTTCCTGCAGGTAAACATAACAGGGGCATCACTACTCCCAGCAGAAGCTGGACCACTCAAGGCTTTATTTCATTGCTACTCTTTCTGTCTAATAAAATAACAACCAAGAATATCAGAAGCTATGCCACAAATACGTGCAAAGAATTCAATTCTAGTAGGGAAAAAAATGAAAAATGATCGGGGAGGGTACAGTAACCAGTCTATCAATGGTTACCTAATCCTGATCTGTCATTTTCTCCTGCAGACAAATCAATAGCTAATTCAACTTTCAACTGTACAAAGGGAACAATTTATGTGGCACTTAACAGAAGCCACTTCTATAAATCCATCTCTCTATCAATATTCTATCTTCACAAAAAAAATGATAGAAAATGTTACGAATTCAGCACAAGACAACTTATCTGGCATCATCTAGAAGTGAGAAGATGCCCTTCTACAGCCACTTTCCATCCAGCATTGAAAACGTGAAGCCTTACTCATAGCCATGCAGAGGCTTCTTGCTAGAGAATCAAGATGGGATTCATTCCTAGTCATTACTTGTCGGACCTGGAGTAGATGTGTATGATTTTGAGGCATTAAACATTGAATTTCTTTAGAAGTATGAGGACTGTTCATGAAGAACGTTCAAATGAGCAAGTATTCTGGCTGAAAGAGACTTCATTCTGCTGTTACCCCGTTGTGTCAGGTCAACCAAAGGCATCTGCGCAGAGGACCCATACTTTTGTTTTAACTCTGGCAGCCGGAAGATCCTTTCTAGAGTGTTTAGAGCCTTTTCCTGCAGTCTGAGGGATGACGAACCAAGAAATCCAATAATTGGTGGTATGGCATTTGCTCCTGCAAGCACCTTACTACCATTTTGAAGTTTAACTCCATCAATTAATGTCAGTAGGGCATCTAAAGATGCCTCACAGGTTCCAGGATCTGGATCTTGAAGAACCCTCACAAGGGGTCCTACCGCATCAGCTTCCACAAGGCAAAATGATGATTCAACAGCACATATTCCCCCATGAATCGGGCAGCCAGTTTCTGGTGGAACAGAGAAGCACCAGAATCCCTTGTGCTTGGGTATTGGGCGACTAAGTGCTAGTGAGCTCTCCGAAAAACGAGCAAGAGAAATTGCAGCACATTTCTTCATCCTGGTAGTTCCAAAGTCCAGAAGCTGCACTAACACAGGAATTATGCCAGCTTCTGCAGCTCTCTTTTGCCATTCTGGATTTGTTGAAGCAGTAAAATGCCGCATGGCTCCAGCAGCGTTTTCGACTAAGTGATTTTTACGGGGATCACTGTGCTTGCTATCAGAGAGAAATTTAGAGATCACAGGAAGTGCCCCAGCATCCAGAAGCCACTGGGTGATCTGGGGCTTTTCTGGGAGGTTTGAGATAATGCCCATCGCACAAGTAATCGCTTCTTCAACATTAGAAAATTGGATAATCTGGAGCAAGGTCTCGATGCATTTCTGACCCACATGCTCAAGTATGATGGCTTCATCGCCATCTTCTATCAAGCAATATAACAGCTTCACAGCATTTGCTCTCACATTAGGGTTGTCGTGCTCACATAACTGGACCAAAACTTGCATGGCTGAGCACTGTTATCAAGACAAGTTAGTAACAATATGATGAAACCCTATCTAACAAACATTATAGATAAACTTAAGAAGCTGGAGGAACTGAATGGCAGGATAAGACAATAAAAGATGGAAAAAAAATCTCAGGTCCTTGCATTTGGCAATTTTCCTGGTCTGACACAGGTTTATTAAACAGTAAATAATCATCCCATGTATTATCTTATCTGGTACTTTGTTCATAGCAAGAATAGATTCATCTTTCAAGAACATTATTAAGAAATTGGATCTTGATGGCATTCTGAACACCAGCAGTGTAGAGCCAAATTTGTTAGTAGCCAATCTCTGGCCATAACATTGCATCTATGTATCTAATTACATTTATGCACCGACATTTCTTGATTTCTTTGCAGGAGAAATTACATCTAGTTTTATCACAATCTTTTTGGTATTAGATTTTAGCACATTGTATTGCATGTGGATTGTGCGAAAGTAATTACTATATTAACAGAAATTGTAAATAGCTACTATGCACAATAGCCATGGTCTACTTTTCTTTCCTTTGAATATGCAGTAATATCATCCTAGAACTGGACACACAGACAGAACTTCTTGTGTACCTCTGTCAACTTGGCCTTGATATTTGATGCTGATGGGGACTGGCATAAGGCATGGAAAGCTAGAAGAATGTTTTGCTGCACATCAGGCCCTGCTAAGTTAATTAATGAGAAGAGCTTGAAAATGTCATCATCAGATTCCAACAATGAAACCAGCGTCGGGCTGGATTCTTGAGATGCTGTTGATACAGCAAGGTGCATGATTGTGGTAGCCACCTGCTCACGTAAACTTGAAGACGAAGAGATGTGCTGAAAGAGAAGGCCAAGTAATGGCTGAACTGCACCTTCTTTAATCATCTGCAGGCCATTTTCAGGTAAGCTTGATAGGTTCTGAAGAGCTTTTACAGCCACTTTTTTCATTGGAATGTCACCACATGATACCAAGTGAAGAAGAGGACCCAGAGCACCTCCTTCAAACAAAGATGCTTTGTTATGATCAGTTAACTCCAATTCTGCCAGAGTTGATGCCATGATCGTTTTCACATCTTCTGGTCCTGCAAAAACAGGTCAATAAGCACTTTTGAAATATGAATATGTCTCTCTTCAATCACTCCAAGGCTAGAACATAAATTGTTATCATATAAATATTACACTTAGCAGTCATTGGCAGAAACAATTTAAACTCCAGGTTACATTGTTGAATTCATACATAGCACGTTGGTGACCACACATCCAGCATGCTGTTAACATGGCATGTCGAATGTCACTTGGAAATCCAGAATTGTATGAATTGACACGTCCAGAATTGTATGAATTGACACAAACACATTCAACATGATTAATTAGGCCCAGTTTGACTCCATATTGTGACAAATATTTCAGCTCATTTTACAAAGGGCAGCAACTATTCTAGGAAGATCTCGCACCAACAAGAATTAAAAGAAATAAAATTGTGAGGGGCAAAATAGATGACAGGCTTAATCAAAATTACATTAAGAAGATTAATACAGTTGTCACATGCAAATCACCTGTGGATAGACGCTGCAGCAAATGTTTGAAGTAATTTGCCTTAGCCATTTGTATGATGTTGGGATCAGAGAACGAAAGATTCTCCAATAGCTCTTGGGCATCTGTGGCAGCTTGATTGTCATCACTGCTTGCCATGGTCACTAAGAGGAGAATACAACCCTGAACCTTTCCAATGCCATCCCTTACCAAATTACACTTTGACAATTCCAACAGTAATGCCACTGCTAACTTCCTTTCCCCAATACGGCGTCCAAGAGATCGAACAATGGACTCGATTGCATTATCAACATTTGCAACTCTTTCCTACAACATGTTTCAGATTTTAGGAAAGAATTGCTATCAAGAAATACCTCCTTGATTATCTACCAAGTTTATATGTCAAATATAATTAGGTTGGTCAATACCTTGGATAATTTTATGAGTGTGATTTCAATCTAAATTGAAAAGTTTCTTTATGTTTAGTATTAATGAAGTATTGAAATTATCAAGAGTAAATCAATTAATTTAATTCAATTGAATGAACAAATCAGCTATAACATCTCTCCCCCTCTCTCCCCCTCTCCCTCTCCCTCTCACACACACACACATAACTTATCCGAATTTTAATTAAGCAAGTGGCTCATAAGCCTGCATTGTATTTCCGTATATGCAGATTGTGCATGTGCATCCATGTTCTCTGTCCACATTTGTTTGTATCTGATAGCCACATATTTGCAGTATTTGTGCACATAATTTATGTTTGTTAGAAGAGAGAAGATGGGGAAGGTGGAACAAAAATAACATGAGCTCAAGGATAAAGAAAATCTATCATCGCAATGAAAGTTTAGCCTCTATAAGAACTGATTGGAGGTGATGGATCCATGTAGCCAACCCAGCTAGTTTCATACAGAGGTATTGTTGAATGAAGTTGAGCTGAGCTGAAATAAGCAAACTATAACTTGCAGTTGCAAATAATCACTATTTAAGTATCTTGCTGTCCTTCATCAGGAATGGAAATAAATAGAGAAAGAGAGAAGACACCATAATAGATCAAGCTTGAAGTACCTTGGCATGATCACTATCTTTTGCAAGCATGCAAAGGATGACTAGAGCACGATTCCTTATATCTTGATTTTTTGCTCCAAGAAGCTGGATAAATTGTGGTATATAATTCTCCAATATCACCCATTCCCGATGTTGGTCTCTTTGTTCACAGAGATCCTCTAACTGTTCTAGGCATTGAAGCACTTCTTCTTCTTCTTCAGATACAAGTTTTGATTTCATGGAAGCAATTTTAATCATGGTGTTTCTATCCTTCCATTCTTCTATTGATTGCCTAAGAGTTTTGTTATGCCTCAAAATTGATGTGTCTAGAGGGGTCATGGTCAGAGGACACATTTCATGGCCGTCTGCAAGCCATTTTTCTATTGCACTTCTCTCAAATGTCTGTCCCGAAGAGGTCTCCACAGGGTCCTCCATAACATCCCGTGTAATTGGGCAATAAAAAGACTGGAGAGGTTCCAATGGTTGACTACCCAAAGACTTCCGTTTGGAGAAGTACTTTATCTCTTTTTCCTTAGGAGACGAAGCAGCATCTGCCCTTTCTAACAAAGCAATTATCTGATCCATTTGTATAGCTTCAGCCTGATCCTTCCTTAACCGGGCATTTTCAATCTCACTCTTGAATTCTTCAAACTCTTTCTTCAATGCAGACCTGTCAGTTGAGATCCCAACAGCCTCAGCTATGTGAAACAGTAACTTATTGGCATAAGAACGATCAACAACCCTCTCCTGTATTCCAGACTCAATTTTCACCAAAATCTCTTCTTCTGCTATAGCAGCCTTGAACTCAGCTCTCTGCATACTATCACGAAGCTTTTCAATCTCTTCAATTATACCGGCTGAAAGATCCAAAGAGGCCAAAGGAAGAAGACCTAGAGCTCGGCTTATCTCTCTTGTGGTGTCCTCTAGGTTCTTCATTATCGTCCGAGAATTCATTAGGAGATACACTTTGTTTCTCTTGGTGCAATCAGCAGTCAGCTGCTTTGCAGCTTTAATTTCCTGATTTAGGATCTCAATGGCACTGTTAAGGCTCCTAGAACCACTAATGTCTTTCTTATTCAGCTCTTTTAGAACAGGTGCGACCCTTTCCAAGTAGACAGAAAATTCCTTAAAACTCTCCTTCTTAACAAGGACATTGTTTGTAGCATAAACAACCTCCATCATCCCCTCCACAATTTGTGAAAGGCACTCATCAGCTGGAAAAGAACATGCACTAGTAATAACATCTAGTGCCATCATGTATCACTCCTACAAAAGCTAAGAATCAAAACACTCTACTCCCATGAGGTAAAAAAACCCAGTTGCATAGCAACCGTCTAGACATTTTGATCCAGATCAGGTTTCATAAAATGCCTGCATTCAATTCAGATTATGCACAGATCAACAGAACTACTTGATATATATATTAGAGCCCATATTGACAAGGAACAGAATGAAAACAAATATTCAGAGGAATTGAAATCATGGCCTCCACTTGGTTTCTAAGCATACAAAAGAAATGAAATGCAGACAAATTTAAACCATATGACTATAATCTGTTTGGTTGGGTGAAATACGGATTCAATTATACTAGTTTTTATATCATTTGAAATCACTTCAAGCCTCCACATGAAGTGCTTAAATCCATAATTAGAATTTAGGTTAGACAACTTCTTAATTCAAAAAGTATCTGAGATGGGTGTTTTCCATTCATTTTTTCCCCCAACTCTATTTAAGCCACCACATAAAGTGCTTAAATTCACTGAGCTGAGCCTCCATGGCAAATCCAGAAAAACAAAATGCAAGTTTCCATCATAATTGATGATCTTTTCCCACATTATCTCTTTAACTAAACAGAAATATTCAATTTTTTGAAGTTGAGACATAGCCTTGGAGCAGGAACATGTGACCAATTTTAAACAAAATTCAACAACAGGAGATAAAGAAAGGTTCAGCTAATCTTTTCTTTAATCAATTCAAAGCTCAAAATGAAATTCAAATAAACATAGTCAAAAGAAACGTTAAATTAGATATATAAAAAAAGATCCAACTATAATTATCTTTGAAGCAGAGGGAGAAGGAGAAGGACCTGTTTAGTTAGTAAATGCCCATGAAAGTTCACTAGAAGGATCGATTTTCCGGGAAATGCACGGATTTTGCGGGGAAAGTATAAGAAAGACCCGAAAGAAAACAATAGTGATAGTACAAAATGAGGTAGCATGTGTATAGAGAGAGAAGAAAAAGGAAGCAAAATAAAGAAGAAAGAAAGAAGACGACTTTAAAAATATTTGTTTATGGTAAAACTAATTTAGGTTTCTGAAAATAAAAAAGCATTAGAGTAAATGTATTTTTGTATTTTAAAAGTATTTAAAAAAATAAAAAAAATTAATTTTTTATTTACTTTAAATTAATTATTTTTAGAATTTTTAAATTATTTTAATATATTAATATAAAAAATAAATTAAAAAAAATTCTTTAAATATTTTTTAAACAAAATATATTTTAAAAATATTAATTTTTTAAAAAACTAATTTTAGGTTTTTGAAAATAAAATGGCTTTGAGTCATCGTTTATTTTTTATTTTAAAAATATTTTTAAAAAAATTATTTTTTTATTTTTATATTTTAAATTAATTATTTTTTATTTTTTGATGTTTCATATAATTATGATGTATTAATATTAAAAATAAAAAAAATTAAATATATTTTAAAAAAAATTTATTTTGAAAGCAGCTGTTACTATAATAATTAATAAATTATTATGTGTGCATTATTCTAGTTTTTTATATAAAACATGTTTGTTTTTGTGTTTTAAAAGTATTTTAAAAAAAATTTGAATTTTTTTATTTCATTTAATATTTTTATATCAATTTAATATATTAATATTAAAAATTATTTTAATAGATTTATAAAAAAAACACAATAATTAATAAACTATCTATCACGTTAAAGACTCTCTCTCCTTCTCTCTTCCCTATCTGAAATCATGCGTCTCTCTACTCGTTTGTTGGTCTTTTGGTTTGACTTTGTAAAATGACTCACTCTTTGTCTTCTTTCTATAGTTTAACCCCTTCTCTCTACGCACAACACATATCAAATTTATAATCTTCTTCTTTTTCTCATCTTTTAACGGATGCCTTGTTTTTTCTCTCTAATTATTTTGAAAGCTGATTAAAAATTAAAAAGAAAGAAAGAGAGAACAGATATTGCAAAATTAGGTTAAAACGACGAAATGGTGTAAAGTAAATTAATTTTTTGATGTACGAGGAACAGTTTTGAGATTGCTAGAAGCAAGACAAGTACTAATCAATTCTCTGGCTGAACCGTCCTTTTGATGTGTATCAAATGAATGTTCTTGTTCACAAACCCATAAATATAGATAACCTGTTGAAACCTCTGACTATGTAAATAATTTAGTATAGTTAGTTTTAATCCCGACACTCTTCCTGGGAAGAAGGAAAATATAAACATCAATTTATCTGGTGTGGGGTTATTTGTTTCTGTATTTTAAAACAAATTAAATTTTTTTATTAATTTTAAATTAATATGTTTTTAGTGTTTTTAAATCATTTTGATATACTGATATTAAAAATAATTTTTAAAAAATAAAAAATATCATTAGTATGTATTTTGACACGAAAAGTTATTTGAAAAGCAACTGCAACCACACTACCAAACAAGCTCTTAATTAAGTTGTTGTACTCTTGAACCGGTAAGTGAAAGGAAGATTGTTGGCTTGTAAAAGTTACACTTGACAATAATACTATGCATTTAAAGTAATCTCAATTACAAAAGCAGTTTTTACATTAAATAATAATGATGACGGTGATGGTAAAAAGATCATCTAGAATTGCCAAATTGAGCCCTTTTGAAGCTCAACTAAGGCTGCTTGTTAATGGTCCAATTGAGGCTTAGACCAGGGAAGAAGATAAAAAGAAAGAGAGAAGAGAAGGGGCGGACCCAAACTGAAACCAAAGATCCAACTGAGGCCGGGAGGAGGAGAAAAGGGGTTGGTCCAACCAAACCATCTCCATGCAAGCCCAACCAACCCCTAGCTAGCCAAATCATGGGCAAAAAAGGGTGAATGAGAAGGACGAGATTGGTTGCTTAGCCTTGGCCCAATCGACCTTTATTCTAAACCCAACCAAAGGTGGAGAAGAGAAGGAGAAGAAGATAAAATGTCAACCTAACTGAAACTTGCATATAGCTTGTATTAACCACCTTTTCTCGCCAATAACACCCTCTCTCAAACTATCTTAGGCTACATTCTTAGCTAACAACTATCCATAATTCTGACTTTTACGCTAACACTTCTAACCTGCAATGATCACCCTCTCTCGCTAATAAAAGCTCTCTCAAACTGTTTTAGGCCAATCTTTTAACCAACAGCTATCTATAATGCTGACTTCTATACTAACACTCTTAACCTACAATAACTATCTTTTTTTTTGTCAATAATTACATCTCTCAAATTATTTCATGCCAACTTCTTAACTAATAGTTATCTCGAAGCCTAACTCTGCATCAACTTTCCTAGCATAATCATTCTTTTCACAAGTGATTTATTCTTAAGCCCGAATCTATTTTCTAATAATAAACATGATACATCAATCAATAACTCAATTTTTTAAAAAAATCAAATAATCCTCATCATTTCTCCCTTTTCGAGAAGTAAGCTTATATGGCTTGAGGTATATTTAAGTACCATAAGTCACTAAGTCAAAAGCTCTTCACTTGACTACATTATTTTATTGTTTCAAAGACAATATTGTTTTCTTTACTACTCATTCTCTCATTTTATTTCTTTTATATTTATTAATTTAAACATAGGAGAAAGTCTTGTTTTAATAATAAAAATAAAAATAACCATATTTTACATGTCTCACCAACTCAGACGCAACCATGAAAGCCTAGATACAATGTCATTTTTTTATAGCTTCGTCGAGTAATTAAAAAACAAACAAAACTGAGAATTGGATGGGGTCAACATGGGCATCCTAAAAGCTCTTGGACACCGGAAAGGTACCCACTTGAATTCCACAAGTGCATTGACCAATTCAATTACAAAGAAAGAACCAAGTCTTTTCTCTTGTGCACGTTACAGCTGGGAATATTGGACGAGGTCGCACTTGGCAGTGGTGGATGATCTTCTTGAAAAGTCTTGCAATACAAGAGGAAAGTCGTGGGCCCCCAAAAGAAAACCCTAGGTCTAAAAGGTCGATGTTCGGCCAGTTAATACAAGCAAAACTTTTTTTATGATTATTTATTTTATTATTTTCAATTTAACTCAAATAAAGCTCTTGTTTTCTATTTTGAAAACGTTATATATATTTGATAAACATGTCTTCTTAATTCTTCTTGCATCTTCTTAATAAATAATAAAATTAGAGATGAAAATAAAAATACTATATATAGAGATAGGAAATTAACACAGCTTAAACATTTTTATTTTTGGTAATTCTATTTCTTTCTTCTTCTTTTTATCAATGCTCTTTAGGTTTTCTAATTTTTAACTTTTACATGCTTGACATTGTCAATGCTTTTTTCTTTTCTATTCGTTTCAAGAATTAGGGTATTTTTTAATTAGTTTCTGTTTGTTGTGATAATGTATTATTATTATTATTTAGATTAATAATTAAAAAAAAACTTAGTCTGAATTTGATATGCAAATTGGCTAGAGATCAATATCTAGCAACATCTGTGATGCTTGTTGCACTGCTTTTCATAGAGTTTTGAATTTTTTTTATTTTAAATTAATTTTTTTTATTTTTAAATTATTTTAACATCTTAATATCAAAAATAAATTTATAAAATAAAATAATATTA
The DNA here is from genome assembly GCA_033617975.1 of Populus alba x Populus glandulosa. Lineage (NCBI taxonomy): Eukaryota > Viridiplantae > Streptophyta > Magnoliopsida > Malpighiales > Salicaceae > Populus > Populus alba x Populus glandulosa. Next base: position 15,901,359 of record CM066144.1, on the reverse strand, counting down.
TTTTAAAATAAAAGGCACTTTAAATAAAAATATCCACGTAAAAACGCTTTCCTTGCTGCAAACTGCGTGGCTCACGTTATTAACAGCACGTCACAAGTTGAAACGGGTAATTATTATTATTATACAACACACAAAAAACGTGTAGTTTTAACGGCTGGAATCCACTTTTAGCTTATCTGAAAAAGGCTTATTTTTTCTATGATATTTTTAAAATTTTATTATTTAATATTAAATTTATTTTTTGTTTGAGTTATTTTATTTTCATTACATCGATAATAACTTTAATAAACTAACTTGATTAACTCAATTTTTTTTTAATTTCATTCTTTAATATTAGATTAATTAATAATTATGTTTCATGATTTGTTTTATTTGCTTTCTAGTAACTTATTTCAGTCTTATAACTCGGGAATAGTGCTTAACATGTTGACTTGAGCTGGCTTGGGTTTATTTTTGTATTTTTTTATTGATTTTTTTTAAATTTTATCTTTCAATATTAGATCAGTTGAGAATTGAGCTACATAATCTATATTGATTTGTTTTCTATAAAGATATCTTGATTTCGTAATCAGGGAAGCAAGTTTTGGCATTTTAACCCTAGTTAAATTGAGTTGTTTTTATTTATTTATTTCTAAGTTATCTTCATCTCATGACCCAGGTCACAAACATTGAATTTTTGTTTTATTGGGTTGTCCCCCTCTTATAACCTAGGTCGTGAGTTTAGTAGGTTAACCCAGTTGACTCAGTTTTTTTTTTAATTGACTTTTTTCTTCTAATTTCATCAGTTAATATTGTGTTTCATTTGGAATTAGGCTTCGTAATTTATTTTGATTTGCTTTTTATAATGTTATCCTGGCCTCATGACTTAGAAATAGTGCTTAATGGATTAACCTGAATTGACTTAACTTATTTGTTTTGTTATTTTTTAAATTAAAACTTTTACAGATTTCATCGTTTAACATTGAGTTTGAGAATGTCGATTAGGGATTGAACTTCATAATTAATTTTGATATGCTCTTTATGAGGTTATTTCAATCTTATAACTAGAGTTGCGAATTTGAAAAGTTAAATCATATTTTTTTTTTTGATGAGGTTATTTTCGTCTTATGGGTTTGACAAGTTGACTTATATCATTTTTCATGTTTTTTTTGTTATCTCATCCTTTAATATTGATCTGATTAAGAATTACACTTCGGAATCTATTTCGATTTGTTTTCTATGAAGTTATTTTAGTCTTATGACCTAGATCGATAGTTTGACATGTTAACTCGATCCGCTTTTTTGGGTCTTATATTAATTATTATATTTTCAATTTTATCCTTCAACATTTAATTGATTGAGAATTAAACTTCATAATTTATTTTGATTTGTTTTCTGTAGGGTTATTATAGTTTCACAACCCATGTTAATTTGATTTGACATGTTAACTCGGGTTGATCCAAGTCAATTCAATATTTTATCATCTTAATATTAAAAAAATGTTATCTTGAAATTTTTTTTATGAGTCAAACTATGTTTTTACGGGTTGTTTGGATTATTTTTAAACCTGCAAAATCAATCAAGTTATATAAGATCAATCTCCATATAATTTAATATTTTTTTTTCCATTCAAGAAAAATTTGATGTAGCACATAGCATAACACAAGTTGAAACTAAATGAAGGGACAAAAGTCTAACTTGCTGTTTTTGTATATATGATCTGAAAGGGGAAAACTATTAAGATGGTCAAATTTGAGATATCTAATTGCTCATATTTTTTTATTGCCTGTATACTTTTTTTTTAATCATAGATGTCCCGATCAGCTTACGCGTTCTTTGATTAATCCCTCAAGACCCTGAAGTTAACGACTATGCAAATCTTCAGTAACTCTAAGAATTGTGTCACTCAAATTAGTGATCTCTAAAAGCAAATCCAAGACCTAACCGGTTGAGCTACATCCCCTCATAATTGCTTATATACTTTTGAGTCTAGCAGCTAATTCAATCCACGGATACGACAATGCTAGTGATCTCTAAAAGAGCAATCCCCATTCCCAGTAATAACCAAGTAGAGCTTCATTGCTTGTCATCCAAACATCGCGCCTGAATTTTACAAAATTAAATTATAATTGTTAACTGAAAAATTAAAAAACTCAATTAAAAAGGGTGTAAATAACAAAAGAATCCAATCAAAAAAAGAAAAGAACATGAATTAAAAAAAAGAAGAAGATTTGAGGTGATTCACTATGCATATGAATTGTGTTTCCATCTCAAATTTTTTAATATTTTTATTAATGGTTAATGTTACCAATTTTGGTGGGCTTCATCGCTCTGATTTTGCCCTGCAGGTTTATTTTGCCCAGAACATAGGGCATCATGAACCAGTATCAGCAGCGAGCCTCCAACATCTTTTCTGCCATCGGGCCTCAGCAAAATATTTCATGGGTCCATATATTTCACCTTTTTGCCATAAAGCATACAAAAATCTGGCCCATCCACGACCGTCAGATCGTGCCTTCAAATCTCCCGTCAGAGATCCCTTGGCCCATTGAAATCTGTTCCAAGTTCCGACAACGCAAGGCGATAAGAAATTGTGCTCTCATTGTTTACGCGCAAAGCCAGGATCAGAGAGCAGTGTTCGTGGCCTTTTCAAATCTTAAATATTCTTGTTCATGATTAACTGTTTGCTTTTTATAGCATAATATGTCGGGCGAGTTAAATTCATCATTAAAAACCAAACGTGTAGTTTTTTTTAGCTTTTAAAAGGAACGCCGTGTTGATTCTCAGTAAGAGGAACATCATGTTCTTTTCTTTTTTGTGTTTCGAGGATTCAGTGAGTTGTTCATTTCACTTTGAAGATGGTTTCGATTTGACGTCACTGCACCCAAGAATTTTGACGGTGCAAATAAAGCCGGGAGTCCTTTTCTATTTAAAGACTGAAGTTGCTGGGATAAAGCAAACTTTATTAGAAGTTTCCAGTGCATTTAGGGGCACTGTAAAAAAAACAAAATAAAAGGACAGCCATAAGTTTTGAAAACTTTATTGTATGGGTGATCATTTGTTTTTTTTTTATATATATAAAAATAATCAAATTAAAATTTTATTAAAAATAAATAAATAAATTGAAATCAAACCAAAACCGATTTCAATTGACCGTTTTGATTTAATTTGATTTTTTATATCAAAAACCGAAAAAACCTACACACAATTATTGTGTAGGATGAATGTAGAGTCAAATTCAAGTAAAATGAGTGCCTCCAATCCGCTTAACAACAGCAATTAAAGTTTCATATCCAAAAAGAAAATGATAATAATCATCAAGAATAATAATCATAAAATAATAATAAGAGAAACAAGAGAAATAGTAGCATCAACAATAACAACGATCACAAGAAAAAGTCTGATTCACTTAGATATATCGAGTTGTGGAATCAATCCCTCTATCTATCTAAAAAACATAGGTAATATAATGACCACCATCCTTTTGAGCTCGGAGAATGATACGAAAAAAGAAGAGGGATTTATTTTGTGTGTTTGATTCTTGCAAGATTTGCCAAGAAAGATAATGGTGATAGAAGTGGAAAGAAATGGGGCTATAGGTGCATTCCAGCCATTTCACATAGAAAAAAGTGCTGGGAAGAATACAATTATGCCATGGAGGCTAGGCAAAAGGTTAAAGGATAGTTTTTTTTTACTTGTTATTAAACGTAAAGGAATAAGAGCGTGTTTGGAAGTGTGGTAGCGGTTGTTTTTTAAATAGCTTTTCGTGCCGAAATATATGCTAATGATGTTTTTTTATTTTTTAAAAATTATTTTTGACATCAGCACATCAAAACGATCCAAAAAGTACAAACCGAACTCAATTTTAACAAAAAAAAAAATTTGAAATTTAACGAAATGCAGTTTCGACCGCACTACCAAATGGTCCCTAAGGCTAGGGTGAGAGTCTCTAGGCTAGAATAGAAAGTATTCTTTTTTATTTATAGTATTTTTTGTTTTAATCTCAACCGGTTTGATTTGGTTGGAGTTTATTAATTTTAGCATTACAAAACTGAAATTAAAATCAAATTAAATTTTAAAATTTTTTAAATATTTTAATCAGTTTAATTAATTTTTTTATAATTTAATTTTTTTGTTAATTTTTATTTTATTTTTTCAATTTAATCAGTTTTTTAATATTTTTACTTACATCGAATGGTGGTCTGAAGTCCATCTCTCATTGGCGATATGCATGCATTTTTTAGAGCGCTTCAAGTTAAAAGAAACAAAGGCTGAAGCTCGATCCCGAGATTGTTCCGGGAAACTAGAGATGTACGAGTAAGCTCACAAATCCCATTAATAATGCCACAGTCAACACTATCTAATTAATTTTCTCTATCATGCTATGTGAATTAATAATGCACGGTACCTATTAAATTATTAATTAACGAACACTAAGCTGTGTCGCCAAAAAAAGCTGTAGTATATTTACTGTTTATTCTCAAATAACTCACCGAGAGGATTGGAATAATTATTTTTTTAAAAAAAAAAAATCGATTTGTATTTGATTTTTTCAGCTCAACCTGCACCAAATTGTAATTTTTTAGAAGAATTAGATTGAAAGTTAAAGAACCAGATTGAAAATAGCTGGCAATATAGGTGGTAGCTTCAAATTTCATACAAATAATTTATTTTAGTTCCTCATTTTTTTGGTTCATAGGTGATCAATCCTTTTAGTTTTTTAAAATATAATTTTAATATAATTTTTTCCCTTAATTTTCAATCATTTTTTATAGTAGAAGAGAGAGGAATGTTAAATTTCAGTTTAGAAAGGAAAAAACATCATTTATAGCCATTTCAACCACCAAAATTATAAAAATTAGTGTCAATGAATTTCATTCGATGAAGGGAGTCTTATAGTGGTTTTTTTTAGAGCCTCGATATTGTCTAAAAAAATATATCTAAGTCAAGGATGAGAAAATTTATTCAGCTTGATTTTGTGATTTGAGTTGTGTTTTTTGATTTATTATGTTGCTAAATTGATTTTTACATGTTTTAGAACGAAAATTTGGTTTTAGTTGAAAAATAGGTTTGTTAAGTTTAAAATCCATAGCCCTGATTTCCTAGCCACCACAATGGTGGCTGAAATTTAGACTTTAAGATGACATGTTGTCTTTGTATTTTTTTTTAAGAAAAATAAAAAAGGATAGTAGACAAGTTGTCTAATCCTTTAAATCAGAGAGAAAAAAAAAGTCCAAGCATAAGGGCTTGGGCTTAAAGGCCCACACACCTGAGTTGTTTCTTCCAAAAACCCATGATGGGCTTTCTTCTTCTTCTTATTTTAGATACAAATTTATGAAAACAAAAGTTAATTTGATTAGTTTCATCGTAAGTTCGACGAGTTAAGTCATAATATTCAATCTATTGTTTTTTTTTAATGCATTTTTCATTCTTCTTAAAAAAAAAAACTTTTTTTCACCCTTTCTCATTGATGATCTATATTTTTTTTAATTTAACTTACAAATTAAAAAATATATAGTTTCACCCTTTATTATAAACTATTTGTTTTTGCTATCTCAATCTCACACGCATGTCACGGTTTTTCTCTTTAAAAAAATATTTCATTAAAAAATTCACACGCACTTTATTTTCATCTAAATCTATTAAATAAAAAATAAACTTATTGAATGGGATGTCATGTATGACTTGCATTGAGAGTTTGATTCATTGGCACAAATTTACTTGGTTTTTTAATTATTATTATTTTTAAATTTTATCCTTTCATATTGAATTAATTTGAAATTTATGTTTTTAGTTTATTTTTTTTTCAAAATTATCCCCACAATATTTTCTTATCAATCCAAAATTATCTAAATTAATTCAATATATTTCCTTCTCAATATTAAATAAAAAACATATTTTACAGCTAATTTTAAAAAATTTAATTTCGAGACAATACGCTAGTACAACTAATCGAAAACATTAAAGGCAAGTATAATTTTTCTGAAAACATGGTGTAAATCGTGTTTTTTTAAATTTTAAATTTTATTTTGCTTAAAATTAATTATTTTTATATTTTTAATTTTTTTTAATGTATTAACATCAAAAATAATTTTTTAAAATTATAAAAAAAATATTTTAATATATTTTTAAATAAAAATCACTTTAAACTATAATTGTTATCCATGCCACCCGTCCGGATCATATTTCACAACTCCTTTTTCGCTGTTTAGTGAAGGATTTCGAACCTTTGAAAACACAGTCTTGTCTTGTGACTCTTGTCTATCCACTTTCTCGTCCTTCAATTACCACCAGGACTCGAGTCCCAAGACCAATCACAAAGTTTCAAAAGAGTCCCTCCGATATTTGGCATACAGCTGAGAAACCAAGTCAGAACAAAATACCGTTTATTTTTGCCCCAACTGTGTTTTAGTAGTGGTAAATAACGAACCAAGAGATGGATACTGATGGTGATCAGAACCATCAAGAGACTGCAGAGAGAATAGATTATGTGTTCAAGGTGGTGGTGATCGGTGACTCTGCAGTAGGCAAGACTCAGATTCTTTCCAGGTTTACCAAGAATGAGTTCTGCTTTGATTCAAAGTCTACCATTGGTGTTGAGTTCCAGACTAGGACCGTCACCATTAAAGGCAAGGTCATCAAGGCTCAGATCTGGGATACTGCTGGCCAAGAAAGGTTGGGGCCTCCTATCTCTCTGTTTTTTCTTTTCTCTCTCTTCATATGCACATCAAACATATATCTTTTTGCTTGACCCTTCTTGGTCGCCTGATATATACATCTAATCTAATTGTTTCAAGACTGTAACTTATGGCTCCTGATAAAAGAAAAAAGGAGAGAGACTATAAAGTATAGCTGCTTGCGCGTCCGCTTAGTAGAAGATAATAATTCTTCTTCTAATTGATGTTTATAATTTGTTTCGTTGTGACAAACGAAGAGATTATCTTCCTTTTGTTTTATTGTTTTTTTTTTTTTTAGAAATCTTCCCCTTATTTTATAATTTTTTTGATGGAATGTTCGTATTAGAATTATCAAAAAGAGTACAATAATTGTGGAAATGTGTGCCTTGAAGGCCATAGTTGGGCCCATTGCATATTGGCTCGTAAATAGCAATGAAATACTGAAGCTGCTATTAAAACATATTCCGAGTCAAATTCTGATATATAAAGTTCAATTTATTGGAAAACAAAAATCTGCAGGTACCGAGCAGTGACGAGTGCATATTATAGAGGGGCACTGGGGGCCATGTTACTCTACGACGTCACCAAGAGACCGACATTTGATCATGTGGCTAGGTGGGTCGAGGAGCTCCGAGCCCATGCAGACAACTCAATTGTGATCATGCTTATTGGGAACAAGGTTGATCTCGTGGACCTCAGGGCAGTTCCGGCAGAAGACGCGGTGGAATTTGCGGAGGATCAGGGCTTATTTTTTTCCGAGACATCAGCCTTCAGTGGTGACAATGTGGACAGTGCATTTTTAAGGTTGCTGGAAGAAATTTATGATACGGTTTGTAAGAAGGCATTGGACTGTGGCAATGGAAATTCTAATGTTGCTGATGCCATCATGCTTAAAGGTTCTAAGATTGATGGTATATCAGGGACTGATTTGGAGATAAGCGAGATGAAGAAATCATCTGCTTGCTCATGTTGATTTGATCATTTTCTAGTGAATTTTGTGCTCTATGACTTTACTCCTCCATGCTCTTACATAATTCTGTGGTTGTCTCTGGAAAGTGGTGATCGGTGCCATGGTAAGGGTGGCAAGGTTTTCCTTTTTCTTAACTTGCCAAGATTTGAACAGTACTGTACTTGTCTTGTATAACCATTGCATTTTACCTTTTTTTTGTATTGATTTGGATGGATGGTATTTCTTTTCCTTCATTAGTTATAATTCTGGATTGGTTGTAAAAAAAAGAAGAAAAGAAGCTGAAGTTAAAGAGTGATTCACTGCCAGCATAGACAATTTTTCCTTTTCTAAAAAACACTATATCTTTGGTGTTGGGGTATTTTGATCTTTTTTATATGATCAAAGTGTGTTTTGTCTTCAGTTAAATGACATGGCAACCCCCCCCCCCCCCCCCCCCCCTCCACACACACACACATAAAGGTGAAGTGGTTTATCACCTGTAAGTCTTTTTTTTCCTTTTTCATTCCTTGAAAATTACGAGTTAGTTTTTTTGCATTTTAACTACAATTGTTATTCTTTTAATTTTTAATTTTTATTCTTAATTCTTTTTATATTCTTTTTAATTTTATCATTTGATTTTAATTTGTCATATATTTTTTTATTTGTTCCTTATGTTTTTTATTTTTAATTTATATTCTTTGCCCTTTTATAAAAGTTCTATTGACTTTCAATTTTATTTTTTGATCCAAATTTTTTATATGTATTTTCAATTTAATCCTAATTCTTTTGAGTTTTTTTTTTCATGTGGTTAAAGCTATTTTTCTTTTCATTGTAACTCTCATATAAAAAAATTATGGTTGCCTTCTAATTTATTTTTATTTTCACCCTTATTATTTTAATTGTAATTTTTTATTTTGGATTCTTCTGTATAATTATTTTTTGGTTTCATCTTTCAGTGTTTGATTTGTTTGGGATTAGGCCTTATAGTTGTTTCATATATGATGTTTTCGATCTTATAACTCGAGTTACATATTTGAAAAGTTAACAAGAATTGATATTGTTTTTTCTTGGTTTTTTTTTCTTCTTTTGATTTCATCGTTTGACTCTTAAATTTTTGTCCATTATAACCCCATCTTTTCAACCCATTATGGTTTGTTGTGTGTGTTTATAATGTGGTATATAACACTTTGTAAAAGTATTTTTTATTTTAAAATATATTAATATAATATTTTTTTCAGATTTTTATTTTATTTTTGACATTATATATCAAAATTATTGAAAAAATTAAAAAATAATAATTTAATGTCTTTTTAAGTAAAATGTATTTTTATAACATACTAAAAAATAAAAGTTTCTGCACTTATAATTTTTTTTAATATTATGCATATAAAGTAACTAATGATATTTTATTAACTACTTCGTTGACTTAACTTTGAAAATAAATATAGACATATATAGAAGAGAAAAAAAATCAAATAAACAACACAAAAAACAAGTGATAAGCTTATCCTATCTAGGTTACTACAGTAATAAAAATTACTCATTATGCACGTATGCATTTCCCCTATGCAGCTGTGCACGTACGTATGCACAACCAGAGCATAAATCCACTTTGGTTCTTTGCCCTATGGGGAATTGGTCATCATGGTAAAGAGAATACATATTTAGTTTGAGGTATTAAGTTCGAATTCTATAATTATTTTTTTGAAGAGTTCATCATTTTATTCGTGAAAATATTCTAAATTTTAGTTCGATATTGTGGAACCCCCCCCCCCCTCAGATATCAATATGTATGGCGAAAAACGAAGGAAAAAAAATAAAAATAAAATTGGCTCCTTGTACTAGGTTCTTTGGTCATGCAAGTTGCAATTTTAAAACGTTTTCACCCTTTGATTATGCGTTGAGATCTCTAATTTGGTATGAATAAAGGTTCCTCTGTGTTCAAGGCTCTGCGAAATTGAGTGACTTCAAATTAGATAAATGGTTGCTAAGTTAGGTTGCTAGGTTTGTAAATTTGCATCAATGAGCTAAAATGTCTCTTGGGAGAAAGAAACCCCCGAGCAACCGAGCTTGCAAATTATAGCAGACTTGGGTGGAAATACCCGCCATTAAATATACTTTTTTCCCCTTAAAAATACCATATCAAATTCGGTCCTTTGTGTTTCCTAATGGCAATGAGAATGTATAGAAGTTTGTTTGCCTTATTTAAATCTCAACAGTTAACTACTGGTGATCTGAAAACCCGCGATACTTTGTTGCGGTTAGAATTACAAATTAATTTTTAGTGTAGTAGAGAAATATGTAATCGATTTTATTATATCATAATTTTTTCCGAGTAAAAAACATAAAAATATTATTTATGTTCAATATATATATATATATATGTGTGTGTGTATATATTTTTTATATATATATATATATGAATGAATAAACTTTGAAAAAGTAGTTAATGATAATTAAATTAAAAGTTAATATTTCTTCTAAAAATAATAGACAACTAAGTACTCCGACTTTTCTTTTTGATTTATATGTTTTTTACTTTTGTTTTCATCTTAGAAGCTATTTTTTCTTACCAAAAACATTATAAAACTTCAAAATAATTTAAAAAAGGTGAAATTTAAAAAAAAAAATAAAAAAGAGGGTATTAATCTAAATTAAAAAAAAATACAAAGTAAAATAAATAAATAAAAAAAGGAGGGTATTAATTATTTTTTTTTTCAAAAAATGATTAAAATAAAAAAGGGGTTAGGTGTTGATGGGCTGCCTCACGCGCATAGCCTAAAAAAAAAAAAAACCTAGGCTTGCACTTGCTTTTTTTTAAGGCAAGCGACAAGTTGTTTGTAGTGACAAGTAATTATCATCGCTAGTTTTTTTTTTTTTCAATGAAGATGATTAAAAAATTAGGGTCTAATTTCTTGGACCCATAAAATTCAAATTTCAACTTGTTTTACCTTAAAAGAACCTCAGAATACAATATAAACCTAAAAAAATCATTTATCAACCCTAAAACACCTTGAAATCATTCTCAAAAACAGAATTTAGACAAATAAAAAAAAAAAACCTCAATCTACATTTCCCAGCATGTTTAGAGGGAAACACAACCTCTTTTGAAGTCCTCTCAAGAAGAGAAGCTCATGGCGCAAATACTGTTACTGTTGGTGGCCCGGAATATCGGCAACGAATGACTTTTTCTCTTTTTTTTAACAAGTTTCTCTTCACTTTTATTTTTAGAGACTAAAAGATGAGCAAAATAAATTTTTAAATCAAAATTAAAATTTTAAGAACTGAGATGGATTACATATTTTCTTTGTGTTTTACATTATAACTCTTTTTCTTTTAATTTTATTTTTATTTTTATAATGATTTAAAATTTTATCTTATAAAATTAGTTTTTTAAAAAAGTCACAGAACAAAAAAAAAAAAACACTGGAGAGCAACATTGAGAATCCCACCTCGATTCTTTTTAGGTAGGTGTTATAATCACAACAAATGATCTAAAAGACTTCATCGATAACTAAAGAGCTCGAAAGTTCTCTTGGAAAGACCATAAAATAATATTATTGCCTCTCCTTTAGGTGCTTCGGCAATAATGGCTTTGTTAATTTTCGTGTTATTTGTACGTGCTTTGCCACATTTCGGACAAAATTATATAATTCGCACATCACGAGCGTCCATGCGTTCATGTTGCGTGTTCTAGGCTTTGCACGCCTCTAATTCGTTGTTAATATTATGCTTCCGCAAGGATCGAAGAGAGACGAATGTTGCCATGCGTTTCGTGTGATCTCTAATCACATCGCTAACAATCATCACTTGGATCATGAAGAGGTTAGTTACTCACAAGTCACAGGAGATCTTGCTTAGGTTAGGTAATCAGATCCGCCAAATAAGACGCGCGCGTGCGCGTGGACATATATACACATGTATCTTGTTTGTTTTAAGAATTGTGTTGATGGATTTAAAATCTACTCCCTCGTACTTAATTTGTTTTTGTGTTTATAACTGTTTTTATATTTTTTTACTTTTTTTTAATGATATTCATATTCTAATATTAAAAAATTATTTTAATTTATTTATAAATAAAAAATATTTTTAAAAACATCATACATCAAAATACTAAACACATTTCCTGCTTTTAAAATATTCATTATAAAAGTTAAAGTATAATTATTATATAATTTTATTCACGTTTCTTTATTGTTTTAAAAAATCTATTCAAAATAAACATTTAATCGGTAAAAGTGAAATAACACTTTTAAAACAAACACCTTTATTAAAATTAAGAAAAAACAATTAAAAATTAACAAAAATAAAATAGTCTAAGTCAATCTGTGTTAATTTATCAAACTTATGACCTAGGTTACAAGATCAAGATAATCTCAATAAAATAAATTAAAAACACAACCTGAGTTAACCCGGGTTAATTTACTAAACCTGCAGCCCGTGTTATAAGACTTGAATAACTTTATAGAAAGCAAATCGAAATAAATTATCAATATCAATTCCAAATCAACCCATTATTAAATGATGAAATAAAAATATCAATATAAAAAAAAACATAATAAAATGACCAAAGTCTACATGGGTTAATTCAAAAAACCCATGACCTGTATCATGAGACCAAAATAACCTTATAAAAAGCAAATCAAAACAAATCATATAAATAATCACTAATCAATCTAATGTTGAAGGATGAAGTAAAACAAAATATTAATTAAAAAAATCAAAGTCAACCGTGTTAGCCTGCTAAACCTGCAATATGGATTATGAGATTGAGATAACTACATAGAAAGTAAACCTACAAAAACCCAAGTTCAAATTTTTCCACAATCTGATTTAAAACTTTACCTCGAGAACAAGACATATTAAAATTTAATGTATATACTTTTACTGGATTAAAATAATTAAAAGTGAAATGAAACTAAATAATAACAACAACAACATTAACAAAAGGATATTAAGAACAAAAGAGAGGGGTAAACTAGGAATATAAAGAGGAAAGAAAATTTCATCCTTTCTCTCTCATGATGACCGATTACCGCTGCAGAGAGGGTTAAAAATGTTATACATTTTTCTATCTTGAAATTGGTTGGGTTTCATCATAAATCAATGGGCAAAGTTTGACAAGTTTAAGAATCAAGTTGCTAACATAACTAAGACAAGAATTGAAAGGAGAAGAATTGAAAGGAGAATTTAGAGGTTGTAGAGAGAGAATCGATAGGCTAACATTCAAAGCTCACTTTCTTCTTGGTAAGAAGTTTTAAACCCAATGATATTAGTTTTATGGAATATACTCTAATTTTATGCATGAAATTGAATTTTTCTAGTTAGGGTTCTTGAAGACAAATTTGAGAAAAATATTATATTGTTATAAATTATTGCAAATGAAGTAAATTATGTTACAACTAATGTCTTATAGTAGATAATTGAAGAAAATATCATGGGTTATTAGAGAGAATTAGGGCTTGCCATAATAGGGAAAAATAAAGAGTTTGAGGAAATCAATTTGTTGCTTGTGAGGTGTTATGAGTGTGTTTGATATGAATTAATGTTTTTGGTGGTGGAAATTAGTGCATGAATGAATGAAATAAATTTTATTGGCTATTATATTGATGGTTGTTATTGATATTGAATTTTAGTTTAAATCGAATACTTCATTAATTAATTATGTTGCAAATGTTAAATTTGATAGTTGTGGTATATTGATTAAATTGGTTGATTTGTTATAATAATTATTAAGTTGATGGAAACTATTAAAATAAATTGTTGAATTGATTGAGTTGATTGAGTTGATTTATTATGTCGATAAGAATTATTAGAATTAATTATTGGGTTGAATTAATTGATATTTTAATTTATTATGTCAACAAGTTATATTAAAAATAAATTTGTCGAATTAAATTGATCAATCGAACTATACCATTTGATTTATCATTAATGAATGTGTTATATCAAAATTGTTTTTTTTTTTATTTAGTTAAACAATTGTTTGGTTGTATTGAGAATGTGACCTTGATAATGAAAGGTGGTCGTTCTAAGATTAACACACATGCACTTAATTGTTTTGGCTTCCAATGAAAATTAGGTGTATGTATTTGGTGAAGTAGTAAATCGAAAATGTATGATAATATTAATACTAATAATAATAATATGATATACCTGTAGGTATAGGTGATGCCACATTCACTCTTCAGTAGCAAGGGACTGCTAATTGAATATAGAATCTAGATAGGTACTAGACACCTTAAACTAGTTGAAATAATAAGAACGGTGCCGTTTTCAAAGAGTTTCAAAGGCTTGAAGGAGCGTAGCCGTATCGGAGGATTCGGCTTAAGCTAGTGAAAGAACTTTAGGCAGGTATCCATCAACATGAACTGTAAGGGGGCTTAAGCTTACAATTGCTGTTCTCTCTCTCAAGGCTCTGCGACAAAAGGATGTGAAAGTGAAGTGACCCCAGGAGGAGGATAGATTGGATTGTTAATTTTATTTTTTATTTTGCATTGTGGTTTCGCTACATAAATTAGTCAAAAGGAAATAAATATTGTCGCGATTTGGTTAATAAATTATTTAAATGGAAGTGAATTTGGCGTGTTATTTGGAGGAACAACATGTGGAGATGTTTGAAAGCAAATAATATAGATTCACTCACTGTGTCGCTTTACCCTATGGACTTGGACATGACTTGATTTTTATTAAGATCATATGCCTTTAGAAGGCAGTAAGTTCTTCCGGTTTGTTATAGATCATGTTTAGAAGTGTACTAATTGTTATTTTTTAAAGTATATTTTATTTAAAAATAAATTAATATAATATTTTTTATTTTTTTTTAAATTATTTGTTATACTAGCATATCAAAACAATTAAAAAATATATAAAAATAATTTTATGAAATGCAGATTGAGAAGTAATGTGGTTCTTCAACCTTTTAAGCAATTTAGGAGGCAGCCAACAAGGAATTGGTGGTTTTTCTACATTTAGTGGTGGATGTTTTGCTAGAGATAAGAAAGATGGTTGTGGTGGCTGGACAGCAGTGATCAACGGAAAAAAGAAGGGAGAAGAGGCGGTGGAGAGGGCTATCGTGGAAGAGGAGCAAGCATGTTTTAATTAATAAATTAAATATAATGACAGTTTATTAAATAATTTAATTTTTTTTTACACGGATGCACGAGGATGACAAACTTATAAAGTATAGGATGTAATTGAGGCAAAGTTAGATAAAGTTTTAAAAAACAATCCAGCTAATTTTCTAATTTGTTAATTCCCAAAGCATATCGAGTATCTTTCTAATTATATGGAATCAAACTGAGACGATAATTAGCAATTTCTTTCGGCCGTAACGTCTGGCGAGGATCATCATCAGAGCAGCTGACTTTTGGAACCCACCATCTGGTGGCGGTGGGACAAGACCAAGGTAGCTAAAAAATGTCAGTTGTTCACAGGGGCTTCGGTCCGTACGACAATGGCAGCAATAATTATATGGAGCCATTGAACTTTTCTGTCATCTTCGGAGGACAATCTGGCTTCACTTGGCATACAGCCTCAGAGCCTGACTTTTGATAGACACGTTGCCAAATTCTTGGATATAGAAAATCCGATTAATAACTCCACATTAATGACATTGCAGCTTGAACCATTGCTGTACTGCTTTTTCTTTTTTCTTTTTTCTTTTTTCTTTTTTTTTTTATAATAAGAACACATGATAGCAGTCCTTTTTTCATTATTGTAAGGATTCAGATACTATAAAATTAACATATATTTTCCTCCGCCGTGGTGGTTGCGTTTATGGTCCTAGATTCAGCAGCAGATGCCGACAGTCAAACAGATTATGATGACACTGACGATTACTTCTTATAAACAGCGTGATTATATATTTATAATCTTACATTTCACAATTCATTTTGAAGAAAGATCATTAAGAGCCAAAAGGGTCTTTCTTCTGTTCTTATTTGCTGCCTTTTAAGTTATACAATGTATATAAAACTGATGAATAAGTTTTTTTAGAAAAAATAATAAATGTTCTTTGTTTTTTTATATTTTCATTTTCATTTTTTATATTATTATACTTTTCTAGTACAAAACCACTTTACAAGTGATTGGTCAAGCACATCATCGCCAATGATGAGAGTACGAAAATGGTTGGAGCATCTTTCCTTTTGGCAGAAGAAGAAGATTGACATTGCACTAGAAACAGAAGAAAAGCCAAGCCCTACTTCCGAAACTTCATATACCGTGCCCAGTTTTCTGCTCAATTCTGCTAAAAGACCAGTACAGATTCCTGATTTCACCCTTCAGTTACATCCCATCAATTTTAGGGAGCTTTTTTTTTTTTTTTTTTTGGTGGCTACTGATGGCTTCTACATGTTCCAAATCTCCCTCATCAAACAACCAACAATCGCAGGAAAAATTACAGAAGATTGGGGAACACAAAATTCAGATCCATTGTTTACTTCTGCTTCTGCAGAAAAAATGGGGAAATGTTTCTTAATCAGTGATTACTCTGATTCAAGGGACAACGCTAATTTTCTGTTGTTGTTAGCATATCAGAACCTTGGTTGTGTGGTTGGAGGCATGGCTCTAAACCACCAGACATATAAATGTTCCATCTTTTAATTGCAGACACAGTTAAAAGGATCTTTTGCCCAGTGACTGAAGCCAGGAGCGCGTGGATTGATTATAAATTTATCTTTTTTAAGCCTTCTGCTCTCTTAACTAGGTGGATGATGATTATGTTACACTTGGTTACCTAACCATTTGGCCTACCTAATAGAATATTCAATATTAAACTTACACAGCACCTGTTCTTGAATGTTGATTCTCCTTTAGGTTGCCTAAATGATTCGGAAAATGGACAGATATACATACGTGTAAAGTCCTCTAATTACAATCAAGTACAGATCATCAAGCTAATGCATCATTTACATGTCCAAAATACTATCAAGGGAAGAAGCAGAGAAGATGAAGTTCAACTTCTTCTACTGCTAAACTAAGAGAGAGTAAAAATAAATGGCGTGAAAAAATATGACAGAATCATATTCTAGTTGGATTGGAACAAAAGCATCCAAACACCAGAATTTTTTTTTTTAAAAAAAAAAAACAGCTGTTCTAAACTATGCTATGTTCTTATCAACATCTGGCTTTTTCATTGTATAAGTTCTTCATGCCCCATTCCCGCTTGTCAATGTGAAACATCGAACCGCACCATGGCTATGAAATTTCCTGTATGTTCCCGAAACATCACAAACCACATGATTGCCCATCCTTACTGTCTGGCGTCCTATCAAACGACTCTGATTTTTTTCTACTTTTCAATCTCAACAAGCCATACAGTTTTCTAATATCCATCATGGCATTGACACCCTCCTTGGAAAAAACCCCCGACTGTTCCCCTGATTCCTCAGTCGACTTCCTTGAAGAATTATCAGTCCACTGTCTTCTAATGTTCAAAGATCCCCTTCCATCACCGTCCGTTTGCAAAGCAGTAATGACCGATTTCAAGGCCCGACTAGGCGAATTCCTGTTGGCAATCATAAGCTCCCCAATCTCAGCTGGGCTCAAACTGGCCCCGGTTTGAAAAAACTCCTCTACTTGAGGAAACAATTTATGATCCTTAACACCCAAGTAATTATTAGCTAATGTTTTGAAAGCAGAGAAATCACACAAAGGGAAATGAATATGAACATCAATCCGACCGGGTCTAAGAACAGCCGGATCAACATGTTCTTTACAATTCATCGTATAAACCATGATTCTTTCGTCTGCACAGCAAGCATTTAATACCCCATCCATGAAGTTCAAAATACCTGACAAGCTGACCCTCGCTGATTTATCCATCAAAAACCGATCAAGATCTTCAATCAAAATCACTGACTTGCTTGTCGTCTGTAACAATAACATTTTCATATCCGAATCATCTAAAACCCTTGAAAGATCAATATCATACACATCGTAGCCAAGAAAATTAGCAATGGCCGCAACAAAGCTGGATTTTCCAGTACCTGATGGGCCGTACAACAAGTAGCTTCGCTTCCAAGCACGCCCCAGCCGGTGGTAGTAATGTTTGGCTTTGAGGAATGACTCAAGATCTGATTTCAACTTATTCTTGAGATCAGATTCCATTGCAATTGTATCAAACGTCGACGGATGCTTGAATGGAACGGATCTCCACTGTCTGCTTTGCTCATGACTGTCGATATTTATGTAGAGCTTCACATCTTTCTTCTTTTGCTCGAGCTCGTCTGAAGTTATGTGGATGTGCTGCAGATAGGGACGCAGAATTTTGCGCTTATCGGCTCTTCTGATCTTCAAAACGAAGGTTCTGCAACGATTGGTATCGTTTTTTTCCTCGTTAATCCAAGAAACTCTAGCGCCAATGAAATAATCATCGACCACCTGGTTCGGATCGAGATGAAGGTCGATGTCGTGGGGTTTTTTGCCGGTGAAGAGATTGATGAAATCAGAGTCTTCGATGGAAGCTATAGAGCTGAGATAAATAGAGACTTTGCGATAAAGATGATTTGTTTGCATGTTCTCATTGAATTCTGGGACTTTGAAGAATTGATAGACATGGAAACAATCTTCTATTGATCTCCACCATTTTTTGGTGCTGTAAATTAGCCCAGTTTTGAACAAAAGGACACGAAGCAGAAACAGTAGACTAAGTATCACGAACAAAAGTAAGATTGGGGCATAGAGAATTTTCATGGTTTTTTGCCTGTAAATTGCTAATAATAAATTAAAAGATGGATTTTAAGGGGAGATTTTTTTCCTCTTGCAAGAAGAAGAAGAAGTCATGTTTTAAAAGGAGGAAGAGAGGTTGATAGAGAAATAACCAGTGTAGAATGATTTGATTTTGATTTGAAGAGGGAAGGGAAGAAGAGGAAATTAAAATAGGAGAAGGAGAAGACAAGTTTGAAAGGGTGGACCGGTGAAGGAGGCCTAGTTGAAGACAAGTTTAAAGACGGCTATTAGCCTCCGCCAGGTTCGATGCACACGGGATGGACACAAAAACTATTATTTAAAAAAAAAAAAAAACAGATGGGATTAGAGATATTCACTGCAATAAGATAACTACCGTTTTGCCCTTTTAACAAAATAATAATAATAATAATAATAATGAAATTGATATAGTATTTTTTTTCTTGGGAATTTCAGTATTTTTATCTTTAATTTGCATAGTGTAAAGATTATGTTATCTTTATAAGTAAAATTTGTTAAAAGGTTTACTAAGGCAATTTGGCCTTTTTACATTTTAAAAACACAATATAAAGACTGTTTTTGAGGTAGAAATGATGTTTTAAAAACTTTTGGATTTGTTGTTTTGACATGTTAATGTTAAAAATAAATTTTTTTTTTAAAAAAATACTATTTTTATGAGTATTCGAGCCAAAAACACTTTGAAAAAGCAATCGCTACCACCAAGGTTGTTAAAATCATAATTTTATGAGTCAATATGTGCTTAACGTGCGAAATCGTTTTAAAAATTCAGAAATAGGTGAAATCGAATTAGAATCGGGTAAAATCAGGTGAAATCGCGTAAAATCACGATTTCACCACCGGTTGAACGATTTCATCATAGAACATAAATTGTTATTACTGTTGGCCTATTGCTTAAGGTGTCCAATGACTGTTGGCCTATTGCTATTACTGAACAAAAGCAAAATCATGTTCTGTCGTTCTTTACTTCTTTCATCGCGTTTAGTTTCACTTTCACTCCCACTATCCCACACATACAAAACAAAATTGAAATCCCTAAATTTCTAAAAAATTATTATTATTATGTGTATCTGAGCGAAAAACATTTTGAAAAGCAATCGCTACTAGCCTACCACAATGCCAAACATATATTATATTACCCTTAAAAGCAAAATTTATCAAGTTTGCATCCAAGGCTTTTTCATATTTTTCAAATTAGTTTTTAGTTATGAACAAGTTGACCGGGAACATTTGATCTTTTGACAAACATAAATATTATTAAAAAAAACAAGTTGCTAATGCACGCGACATTGTTTCATGTCAGCGTTTCAGGCATCTTGTCGTGATCTTTTCGTTGGTGTTGCGCATGTATAAGGCGGAGCAGTGATCGGCTCATGTAAACATTTCTCTTCTCCTTGCCAAAATATAAAGGTGTTCTTTCATTTATATTTTGTGTCCAATTTGGTCCCTTTTTATTGCTTTTTTTATTTTTTATTTTTTCCCTTCAATTTCATCCCTCATCATTTGGTTTCATTTAATTTGTATATCAAATTTGATCTTCATTCTTTTGATAGTTGTTTTTTTCTCCTTTTTCCTAATTGATTTTTGTTTCATCTCTTATCATTTGATTTGAAATTATTTTTATTTCAAATTTAGTCCCCATTCTTTTTATTTATATTTATTTATTTTAATTTTTTTATGATATATTTTTTTTTCAATTTCATCTCTTAGTATTTTATTGATTTCAATTTTTATTTTGTTATTATTTAAGCTTTGCCTTCCATGGGATTGGTTCCGAGTTCATTATCAAGATCACGAGTTTAAAGGTTAACATGAGTTGACTTTAGTCTTTTTTAGGTTCTTTTTAAAAATTGATTTTTTTCTAAAATTCTTCCTTCAACTCTTGATTTATTAAGAATTGCTTTTAGTGTTTTTTGTTTTTTCACTTTCCTTTCTATGAGGTTATCTTAATTCTGTGTCTAGGGTCACTAGGTTAGTGAGTAAACTCTAGTTGACTCAGATCTTTTTTTTCATTGGTTTTTTAATCTTTTTTTTTAAATTCCTCTCTTGAATATTAGGTTGTTTGATAATTAAGTTTCACAAGTTTATTCAGTTTACTTTCAACGAATTTCATAGTGTTTTTTATGTTGTTAATTTTTTATATTAGTTTATTTATTGTTATTGCATTTTTTAATCATATTACTTCAATTAACTGAGTTTATTAAACCTAGTCGAGTGAATGATCCGAGTCTCAATTTTTTTAAGACCCGCAACATAACGCAAACCTCCTATCTAGTAACAACAAAAAACTATAGGGTGTGACTAAATCATTGTAGCGACACTCACAAAACACTATTTACTATAATAGTGTTTTGTGTTGTGTAGTGTTTTTTTTTTTTTTTCAGTTTCATTATTCAACAACTTCTTCTTCTTTTTAATTTCTTCCTTCAATATTAGGTTGTATTGGAAATTGTGCTTTGTGTTTTTTTTCTTGCTGTGTCATATATTGGTCTCATAGATTTTTTTTTTCGATTTCAACCTTATTAAATTTATTAGAAATGAGGCTTCATAATTTGAATTTATGTTTTATGAATTTATATTAATCTTATAATCTAGTTTGTGGGTTTAACAAGTTAACTTAGATTGGTTTGGGTTGTTGTTTTTTTTTAGTGTTTTCTAATTGATTTGTTTTAGCTTTCATTCTTCGACATTGAGTTGGTTGAAATTGTTTCATTTTTTATGGGGCTATCTTAATCTCTTAACCCTAGTCGTGAGTTTGGAAATTTGACTCAGGTTGATTGAGTTTATTTTTTTAACCCTTTATTTATTGATTTTTTTCAATTTCACTCTTCTATCTTCTTTTATTTTCTTAGATTTATTTTTGAATTGTATCATTTAATAATAGTTTGTTTGGGAATTGAGCTCTATAACCCTTTTCAATATGCTTGATGTGGAGTTATACTAATCTTATGGATTTAATTTCTCTCTCTCTCTCTCTCTCTCTCAAATTTAGCCTTTAATATGGGATCTGTTAGAAATGAATCTTCACAATTTTTTTTTATTTGCTTTAATGAAGTTATTATAATCTCACAACTTAGATCATTGGTTTAACATGTTAGTCCTGGTTGACTTGAGTTGTTTTGTAAGTCCTTTTTTTTTAATTGATTTTTTTTTCGTTTTCAACCCTCAACTTTTAATTGGTTTGAAATTGAGCTTTATATTTTTTTTATAGGGTTATCACGATCTCATAACTTAGATCGTAAGTTTGATACATTAACTTGAGTTGACTCAAATTATTTTTTTATCCTTTTTTAATTTAATTTAATATTAGTTTTTTTTAAAAAAAATTTCTTTAATATTGGGTTGATTAAGAATTGACTTTCATAATTTATTTTAATTTACTTTCTAAATTATTATCACGGTCTCATGACCAATCTCACAATCAATATATAAAAAAGATCTTTTTTTTTTCAATATCCATCATATTTTGAGTCATTATTAATTATTTTTTATTATTAAAAAACATGTTACTAATGCTAAAATATTTTTCTTCACATTAGAAAAAAAAATGTTTAACCCATAACATAGCAAGAACCAATCATCCATCAGCAAGTATCAGAAAGCAATGGACCTTTTGGTGCTTTTATTTTTGGAGATTGGTGATTGTCATAATCATTTATATGGATTCTATCTGTAAGATTTTAAATCAATTTGTTAATAAAATAGCGAGGGAGTCTCTTGTGTTTTTCTATCATGTTACCTTACTTTAAAGCTTTTTAAAATAGCTTTTTGTCTTTGATGTAATAGTTCATATGCTTCACAATATTAATTGGATTGGATTGGATTGAACATAATTAAACAAATAATTACCATGTCTTGTGTTTAGTGTGTTGTGGCCTTAATTGGATAGTTTATCTTATTTTAAGGTTAGTAGACACTAGACGAGAACAAGTTTGACGTGACCCGATCAACCTCAGATAAAAGAATAGATAAAAAATATATTGATTTTTATTTTTTATTTTTTTTAGTCAAAACAAGATTACTTTGATTTATTTTTTAATTTGGGTCAACTCGGATTGACCATCTTGATCAATGACCCGAGTCTTGACCTAGATCGACCCTCCAAGTCAAGTTTTAAAACTATGACAATAACAATTTTTATTCGTATGTTGACTTGAATCAACTTGGGTTGACCCTCCCGACCCGTGTTCTAGGCCTTGCCCCAGATTAACCTTTTATCCTTATATTGAACTGGATTAACCCGGGTTAACCCTCCCAACTCGTGATTCAAATATGCAGTTTAAAGTGAATGAAGGTCTCGGGTAAAACTATAAATTGGACCTTTTAAAATATTTAAAAAATATTTTTTTTTATGTATTTCTAACAAGTGAAGCATTGAGCAATTTTCATTTGGTATTTGAGGTCTTTTTTTAAGTGAAGAAAATCTTCATTTCATAAAACATAATTGACAAATATATGTTATTTATTTTTTGGGCTTTTTGTTAAGTGGGGGACTTGGGTCATTGCACAAGTGATCCTTAGCTTAAGTCGGATCTGCTTACCCCACTTTGACCCTTGAGTCAGATTTTAAACTATGATAATAACTATTATTATCCTTATGTTGTCTCGGGTCAACTCGAACTGATCATCCTGACTTGTGACCTAAGCTTTGCTCCCATTCGACCCCTTAGTCAGATTTTAAAATAATGATAATAATTATTTTTATCTTTATGTTAACTCGGGTCAATAATCAACCTAGCCCGTGTCTTAGACCTAGCCCTGTATTGACATCTGAGTTGGATCTCAAAACTCTGATAATAACAACTTTTATTTTTATGTTGACTTAGATCAACTCAAGTTAATCCTTTTAGAGGGAAATAAAGAAGTTTATTCAACTCTTTTTAGTGGGATTTGTTTCCCCTCTAGAACAAACTTGGACATGATAAAAAATAGTTTTTGTACTGTCTAAAAATATATAAAACAACTTCATAAAAAATTATCATGTGTGGTTCATTTTTGTATATTATATTAAGCACTATCTAAGTGATTTGTGTGTATTCAATTTGTTATGTTGGTTTTTTTTTTTTCAAATAAATATTTTTTTAAACATGGATTGCGGTTAGATGCGTAATTAATGAATAAATTAGTCAACTATTTAGACCTGAAAAACATCATTATTTCATGTTTTTTTTTTCAACCACTTCAAGCATTACTATTTCGTTCGATTCCATTATATGCGGTTTCGATGTCTTTTATTCCCAAATACTATAGATGTGGATTTAATTCTGACGGGTTTATACTTTCTCTTACAAGATCGCAGCGGTTTCTTCTTCTGCATATTGACAAAGAAATAAAAATAAAAAAAATATTCTAATTTTTGTTTTTGTTTTTTAGAGGATCGAAGTCAGAGCATGTGTAGCCAAAAAGGTGGAAATTTCTTACATGTGTGCATCTATTTATGTTTTAAAATAGTCTCTTTGAGAATATAATTGAGATTATTTTTTAAAATAATTTTTATTTTAAAATATATATAAAATAATTTTTTTTATTTTAAAAAAATTATTTTTAAAATTAGCGTATTAAAACGATCCAAAATATAAAAAAAATAATTTTTAACAAAAAAATTTAATTTTTTAAAAATATAAATTGACCCGCGTTTCCAAATATTCTTTAAACCTACTTAAAACCCTTTGCAATAAACAAAAAAGATTGTGTTCTCATGTGGTCTCTTATTTGACTGTTGTTGATAAAAATAGACTAGCAATTCTAAAAGTTTAATTTATATATATGCCATTTTTATAATCAATGTAAATTTGCAATTGAAACTAAAACAAAATACTATTACGTATACAAAACATATAATTAAATATCATATTTAAATTATAATAGTGTCAAGTGCTTAATTATTAAAAAACTTAAAATATAATTAAGTTGGATATTTATTATTTTCAACTATTAGTAATTTATCTTTAAAGTTTTATTGTAAGTACAAAGCAAATGAAATAAATAAGTCCCATATTAATTGGGAATTTTACTTTGTCATTTTCTAATGTTTGTATTATTACAAGTCAATCCTAGTCTTATGACTTGGTTTAACTTTCTTCTTTGTTATGTTATCCTAATTCTATATTCCGAGTAACAGATTAGTCGAACTAGTTTGAGTTGACTTGAGTTTTTTCTTGATGTTTTTTTTTAATTTAATCATTTTGTATTATATTATTGACCATTAAGCTTTGTTTTTTTTTTTCCTTTTCTTATAATGTTATCTCGAGTGCGAGTTAGTCAAGTTAACTCAGATTATCTTGGTTTTTTTTTTTTCAACATTTGTTTTTATTTAGCTTTAGTGGCTAGGTTCTTATTTTGAAATCATTTTTATCTTGATCTCATATCATGAGTGGTGGATAGTCGAGTTAACCTGGGTTAACTCATTTGTTTTTACTTTGTTTTTTAACTATTTTCTTTTAGTTTCATCATTTAGCATTAGATTATTGGCCTTTGAGCTTTGTCATTTTTTTATTTTTCTTTTCTATGAGGTGATCCCAAGTTTGGGTTTGTTAAATTAATCTAGGTTAGGTCAAACTTATTTTTCAATGTTTTCTTTAATTGACCTTCAGTAATTTTTTTTAGGACCTTCTTTTAAAAGTCAATTTTTTTTTATCTCATCCTCATATCATACGTGGTTGGTTGGTCAAATTAACCCAGGTTGACCTGGGTTTCTTTCTTTAACATTATTTTTTAAAAACTGATTTTTTTTTACATCATTTTATATTAGGTTATTAAGCTTTGAACTTCATGATTGTTTTTCCTTTTTCTTTTTTACGGGTTTAACTCGACCTCATATCTTGGACTGCATATTAATTATATTAGCCTGGATTGGCTTTGACATTTTCTTACGTTAGGAATATTTTGACCCTACCCTCAGCGAAGCGCAAGCCACCTATCTAGTTTGTGCAAACACAAATCCAATTTTCATCAATTCATGCACAACTACGAGCAAGAGTGTAAATTTAGAGCACCTGATGACTATCCAAATCATTTTTCCTTTTCAAACATTCTAGTGTAATAACTAGTATTGGTTACTCTGATTTGTTGCGGGACTAAAGTAATTTTTTTTCATTAAAAATGATGTTCAGGTGTGGTAAGTATGTTTTGAAAAAGAAAAAAATTTATGACTCGAGTTATAGACCCGAATAAGTTAAATATGTTAGTTTTATTTTAATTAAAAAATAAAAAAAATAAGTAATGACAATAGATGGATCAAGGTTTTTTTTTTTAAGTGATCACGATAATTTAGGAAAAAATACTTTAAAAAAAGAATACAAATGATATAGCTCAATTCATAACTCATCAATTGCAACATAATGAAATGGAGTAAAAAAAAGACCTAAAAAAATTAGCCATGATAAACCCGAATTAGCATGACAAACATGCAACCTCGATAATCATGATTGAGCCAATCTAGGATATCCCTCCAAACTCTCAGCCCAAATTATAAAATTGAAATAACCCAACAGAAAAAAATAAAATAAAATATAAAGCCCATTTAAAAAAAATTCAACTCATATTAATTTTTCAAACTCGTGACCTTGTTTATTATACCTGTTGTAACCCATTTTTGGGTCCCCACATATAAAATAATAAAATTCAAAAAAATTCAAAAAAATATATTATAAAAAAAATATAACAGTGAAAAAAATGCCAGAGCGCTCTAAAAATGCTCAAAAATTGATTGAGGATGTTCAAAAATTAAAAATTAATTTTTGACAGTATATCATTGACTGATGAGAGCCCCGATGATAAAGAAAATTCAATTTGAGAAAGAAAAATGCAAAATTAGAAGTTTATGGACTCAAGTAAATTTTATTGAAGGTTTAATTGAATTTATAGAGGTTTTAATTGCAAAAAAAATTGATTTTGGAGTTAATTTGGGCTTTAATTAGAAGAAATTAATTTTCTGGGGTCAAATTATAATTTTTGAAGTTAATTTGATCAAATCAGGGGCTTAATTGCATAAATATTAAAGTTTAATGGCCAATGAGGGACTTAATTGAAGAAATCCGAGACCAAGGACTAAATTGTAAAACGCGTGTAAATTGAGGTCCTTCTTTGAAATCTGACGCGTTTTGGCGCCCTTTTCTTTTAAATGAAACGACGCGTTTTGACCAAAACGGCGCCGTTTCATTAACTGTTGCACAAAAAAAAAACAGAATCCTAAAACGGTGCCGTTTTGACGGCGCTGTAGCTCTTCTTCTTCCCTTGGACGCGCGAGGCAGGGGAAGAAGAAGATTTTTTCTTCCCCTTTCGCCTAATTTCTTTCCCGTTTTTTGCGCAAAAAGACGCCGACTTGCCGACCACTTTCCACATGTTGGACGGGCGGCAGCACAACGGCCACCACCATGACGTCCTCCCCCCTGTTTTTGCCTATAAAAACAGGGGAGGACCGAAGAGAAAAAAAAAAAAAGGGAGAAGAGAGGGGAAGAGAAGGGAGAAGAGGAGAGAGGACAGAAACGAAGAGGAGAAGAAAAGAGAGAGAAGGGAATAGAAGAAAAAACCGAAAAGAATAAGAAGAAGAAAGAGCAACAGAGAAGAAAACGAAGAGAGAGAAGGAAAACGCAGAACCACCGTGCCTCCGCCACCATCGCCTCCTCTGCCACCAGCAGCACCGCCTCGACGCCACCGCAGGTAACCTCCCGCTGCCCCGTCTCCTTCTCCTTCTGCCTTCTTTTGTTTTCATGCAGAACGTGAATTAATTCACGTTCTGCAACTGATGGGAGGCTAGTTACTGTGCATAGTAATGGGTCGGGTTGGCCCAGCCCACTGAAATGGGCCGGGTCCGGCCCATTTCATTTTTTTTTTATTTTTTTCAGCACATTTTTTTTTATCAATTTTGCTTAATATCGGTATGTATTTTACATCGTAAAAATATAAATCCGGTATTAAAATACCCAGTTTTCATCCCGCGGCACTGTTCACACAACATAAAAAATCAAAAATATTTGTTTCAGCATTTTATAATTTTTCTGCGTCGTTTTTATGTCATTTTGATTAATATCGGGCAATATTTTTATGTCGTAAAATACAAATCCGGTATTAAAATACCCGGTTTTCGGCAAAAACTTCCAAAAATACAAAAAACAACAATTAAAAAAAAGAAAAAAAAATGTTTTTGTGCATACGGCCAAGTGTCTCAAAGCTAAAAAATGATATCGTATTTTTCATATGTCAAAAAACAATATTTTAGCATGCATTTTGGCTTTAATAACCAGTTTATTAAAGACAAGAGAACATTGGCCAAAATCTCAAAAACAACAAAAAAATTTATTTTGTTTGATTTTAGTATCAGGGATTATGAATTTATACGTAAATCGTATTCCTGATATTAAAAAGATATTTTCTTTTAACGACTTTGAATAGTTAGTTTTTTACCCGATAAAGATAAGGATCTCTTTACAGAGGAGGACTTTTCTTAAACCGTAAACGAACCAACAAATAAAAAAACCACAACACGATTTTAGATTTGATCAGACATTAAAACAATGCAGCCTACCTTAGGTAGGGCGTAGTTGGGGTGCTAATACCTTCCCTTTACGCAACCAGTCTCCGTACCCGATCTCTAAAGACCAGTTAAGGTTACTAGTAACCAGAATACTAGGTGGCGACTCCCAGTCCATATTTTCACTTGTAGAGACAAGAATTTTCTTGTCTCTCCCTATTTGCCAGGAATATAATATTTCGATTTTTTTCCTTGAGGGTGGACGATCGCCGCGCCGCCGCACACGCGCGACAAAACCCAAAGCATCATATCTAGAAAAACCATATGTATGTTGATAGACCGCCCCACCATCAGGAAAAGGATGTGGCGACACTTCAAATGACATGGTGAAATGATATTTTTGACAATTGAGAGGTGCTGCCTAAAAGGCGTGAGTGTCTCCCATATATGGGTGGGGGGTTCATACATGCCAACAACTTTTTATTTATTTATTATTATTATTATTTATTAAAAGACCTAATTTTCCCTCATAACAATAAAAAATAAATCTTAGTAAAAGAATGAAAAAGCCTACTGAGTCAGTTGTAATTGTTCGGCTTTCAAGGATTTTTTTTATTATTTAACTGTGTGCTTTGTGTTTTTAAAAAAGATTTCCATGCCTAGTCAAACTCGCAAATCGCAATTGCTCCTAATCTAACGTGATAATAATGTAAACACTATTGTGAAAATATAAAATTATATATTGACTCTAGTTTTAAAATTTTCTACTATTTTAATCATTTCATTTTAAATTTAAAATTAAAAAAAACTTATTTTTTTATTAATTTAATAACGACCAATACACCTTATAATTTTTTTTTTAAACTCCTAATGAGTCGAATGACAAAACCATCGTTACACTATTCAGCTAACAATACAAATGAGTCAAGGTGATCAATTTTTCTTGGAAGGGGGGTAAGCTTTTGTTAATAATTAAGGGATAAAGCTTCTTAATTCTAATGATCTCTCTCTGAGGTTGTTTTTTTTTTTTTTTTCCAGAATAATGGTCTCAATCATCTGGGAAACAAAATTGAAGTGAAAAATAACTGGAGGCAAGGGCCGGATCTTTTCTATACGGTATACTAATAACGCTAAGAGAATCCATCAAATTGTGGATTAATAGCTCTGGAAGGTTGAATAAAGTAAAACTCGGAATTTTACAGATCTCCAGTTTGGCCAAGAAGGCTCTAAATATTATTCATTCCACTGGAAACTTCTTTTCTTTTCTTTTCTTTTTTGCAGTTTTGTTCTTCTTTTATGTTAGTTATTGGATTAGACCTGATTTATCTATAATAAATGGACATATTCCAAGTTATTAGAGAAGTTTCAAAAATAAAAAAACAAATTTTTACAAGTAAGTTTCTTTCCTATCAACATCCTACCTGAGGACTGTAGAAGAATTAGATCCAAAGAAAAACAAAAGTAGCAGTTAAAGTCTCACTCATACCTCTCCTTTTATGAACTGAAGAATTCAAATTACTCGGTTGATTACAACTGCACACGTGCGTGGGTTATGACAGTTAGGGAAGTTAAGGATAACAACGTGCGTGCGTGTGTTTGATTTGATGATTTGGATATATTCTTTATTCTCCACGCGAGTTCTTATAAACCCTACCGAAGAGGGACAAATTCTCTCCAGGTGGAAGAACCAGCAGAATGTGCAGGCCGGCAGCAGGATTTGACGGCTTTCCAGCTCTTGACTTCATTGCGTGTATACAGTAAAACTGAGAGGACTTTCAAGCTTGAACAGGCAAGGAAGCAGCTTAATTCATATTTTAAAATGTTAGCCAAAATGGTCATTTTAATTATCGGTGTTTAAAAAAGAAAACCATGTTTCATTTTCTTCGTTGATTCTACCGTTCTATATGATTTTGTGTATCTTGCGTTTCATTTATTAGTTATCGATTTAAAGTTATGTTTTTAAAAATTTTAATTTTTTATTATTTAAAATTAATTTTTTAATGTTTTTATATTGTTTTGATTTATTGATGTAAATAAAATAAAAAATAAAAATATACTATTTTGATATATTTTTAAATAAAAATCACTTAAAAAAACAGCTAATACATGGCTAAATATCCCAATAGCTCCCAAGGGGATTTATTTATTTGCTGGAGATTGAAGATTTGCAATATCAACTCTCTTTTTTCACATAATAAATAAGATATGTAATACAACTTAATCAAAGTTTAATTCATTAATCCAAAAATTCAAATTAAATAAAGACTACAGAATGTTAATATTTACAAAAACATGATACTTCATGAATATAAGCTTTAAAGTGACGTAAACTCAATGATTTAATAACAAAGTCAAAAACTACCATTAAGCCTCTAATAATAAACGCTAAATTCTATTTTTTTTTGTTTGCACCGTGGCAATATTAAAATACTAAATTGAAAAATAATTTACTCATAGATTTCACAAGAAATCACTCATATATATATATATATATATATATATATATATATATATACACATATAACGTCACAATAACCTCTTCCGGTGTCTAATTCTTCCTCAGAAAAGAAAGAAAGAAAGAAAAAACTTTTGAAAATGATTATACAAGAGAGCACAAGAGAAAGCCATGTCACGAGAAGTTCAAAGATCAAATTATAGAATTCCAAGCTACTTCTCTCATACGGCATTCCCAGAGAGCAATAAGAAATGCTTATATTCTCCATCTGTTTGGGAAATGTCCGCCTCAATTAAACCTAACACACTTTGATTTTCTCATTAAAATTGATGGTTTTTGGACTTGCGTGTAGCTAATGCCGGTGCTAAGACCGATAAGATTTTTATTTGGATAAATAGAATAAAAAAAACATATGCACATCCGTGCGAAACTACCCCATTTGTTTTTTTAGAAGACCAATCAAAGTGTCATAATTTTTTGCTGGAGAGTGATGTTTTGATTGCTTTTCAAAGTATATTTTAGTTAGAAATATATTAAAATAATATTTTTTATTTTTAAAAAATTATTTTTTATATCAGCGTATCAAAATAATATGAAAATATTAAAATAATTTTAATTTAAAACAAATAAAAACATAAATTTTTTTCAAATTTTTTTAAAAATATTTTTAAAATAAAAGAACAAACTGTTATCAAGTATACAGATGCAATGAGTCTCCTTCAACTCCTCTTTATGTTGTTTCATTATTTTAGGTACTCCTCTGCTAATTAAGTCGTGGAGTCCACCTCGCTCCATTTTTGCATTCTCAGCAAGCTAAATCATCGTTTGTTATTAGTTTAAAGTATTTTTTTATTTAAAAATATATTAAAATAATATATTTTTATTTTTTAAATTTATTTTTAATATTGATTCATCCAAACAATATGAAAATATAAAAACAAATACTAATTTAAAATAAAAAATAAAATTTTTTAATTTTTTATAAAAATATTTTTAAAACAAAAAATATAAACAGATTAGGGTAGACTAGGATGCCCATTATTCTATCAGTGAAGTAGATAAACCATAGTTTTGAAACTCGGCCCGGTCCGAGACCCGAGGCGAGAACCAGGTCAGGTTGAAGAAAAAACGAAGGAAGGAAAAACTGGTATGACCCGGTGATCTGGCTGTAAACTCGTTGATTTTTTTTTGTTTTTTTACTAAAACTACGTCATTTTATTTTTTTTTTAAATTTAACTCAACCGACCCGATCAAAATCTAAAATCCGAATCTTGAACCGGCTAGCCGAGTCTTAAAACTACGAGATAAACTACCAAATCAAGTAGGCAGCCTTAAGCTTTTTTTCCCCCTTCTGCCAACAATGCATATTTGGATAATTATATCTTAGATTCTATGAATTAAGCAGTCTTCCGATTTAACTTTTATAATTTCAATGCCAATCTTAATGTATTCCATAATTCTAAAAATTCCAATCCCACAGTTTCCCTTTTAATCATTTTCTCTTGATTTTCCGGTCATTACTTCCTCCCATCTCCATGCAATTCGCTTTTGTTAGCTGGATATTCGAATTTATTAAAACTTCAAGATTGACACTGGAAAGAAAATTGAAAGTACAGGACTGAAGTAGAACATTATAAAATATAAATGAATTAATATTTTCATATTGATTTTAAGATGATTCATCCTTTTTTTTCCTAAGATTATTTAATAAAAAGTTTTTGAAATATAAAAGAGTAATATTTATATTATAAAAAGCTTTTCAGCTTCGTTCTTAAACTGGATATAATAGTTCAAACTTATAAAATTCTTATTTGATTTTTTATTTAGCCTGAGCTTTTAATTAAATCATAAAAGAAATTCTTAATTTTTTATAGAAATTATCGTAGTAATATCATGTCAAGCCAATTCTTTTTCACACAACAAGTGTTATTTTACAGTGTGATTAGTATCAACATCTTTTTTAGTTGTTTACTTGGATATTTAATTGTTGTGGGTTGAATTAAAACAAATTTAAATATAAAAACAAATTTAAAATGAACTTTTTAAAAACATTAAAATAGTAATATATTGATTGACATGCTATGTTAATCTATTAAATTTATGGTTCAGGTTAATAACTCCATTAGATTTACTATTTTTTTTAATTTAGTTATATGATAAAAAAATAATTTAAAATAAAAACTTAATATGAAATGATAAAAAGAAAAAAAAATAAATATTAAAGATTAAAATTAAAAAAGAACAAAAAATCAGGTCAAGTGCCTATGGAAACAAAATTAAAACAATTATTCACTAAATAATATAGAAATAAGAGTTATTTATAGTTTCTTGAAACTTTTCTATTCATCATTGTCATATAAAAATTAATTAAATGATGCCTTAATCAGTCTTTTACTTATGCATTTCATATGGTGAATATATATTGATTACTATATTTTAAGTTATTTTTTGAAAAGTAATTATATTTCAACAATTTGAATATATCTTTAATTATTAATTTGGTTACACATATGTAATAGGTTGTGTATTTTGTTATAACTATTTTTTTACAGAAAAACCAAAAAACAAATCTTGATTAAAAACTCAAATATCTAATGAAATAAAATTTAAAAAAATCTTTTAACTCCTACATTCTTATGCATTTACATTTTATCTTTTATATTATATTTTTTATTTTTTATTATCAAAATATCCCTCAATCACCAAAAGAATAATCATTTTTAAAAAATAAAACAATAAAAAATTTAAGAAACTTCAAAACCTTATTAAACCCCAAAACAATTGTCAATGTATGGGGGGGCGCTGCTTGGGTAACCGGATCGTTTGAAAAAAATCTTTTGTGCTGGGGCTTCATCCTAAGCCTAAATGCTTAATTATTATTTTTTTCTTCTTAAAAGGGTGGGCATCTTATTTTTTAATAAAAAAATAACATATGACAAGTTGCTTGTTATAAAAACAAGGCCGTGTTATTTATATGGCTACATTTTAGACCATTATTATGATGGACAAAATAGAAAGGCTTTTAGTGTTGAAAAAAAATCTTATGTGCTTGTTGCTTCCATCCCAGGCCTATATGCCTAATTACCTTTTTTTCTTTTCTTTTTAAAAGGGTGGGTGTCTTTTGTTTTGTTTTTTTTTTTTTATATATAAAAAAATAACATATTACACGTTTTATAAAAAAAAAAGCCATGTTATATCCATGGCTACATTTTAGATTCTAACCATTATTATGGTGGACAAAGAGTATGTTTGTCTACGCAGCTGCGGCTGTGTTTTATTTAAAACGTATTTAGCACAAAAAAAATCTTAAATTACTGTGCATGGGACCTACGTGTTTTTGCGTTTAAAACGCTGAAAATGAAAAGCATAAAAAACCTGCTTTGCGCGCGCTGGTAGCATGTAAAAACGAAAGAACATTGCAATTCACTTGCACTGTTCGCTGGTTTTTTTTATTATTATTATTTATTAAGTGTGTTAATTGTATTAATTTTTTTTTAAAAAAAAAAACTAGTTTAGAGAATTAAATTTATTCGCGATGTGAACAATATTTGTTTCTCGAAAAACTAATATAGAGTGAATTAAATTTACTCGCACAATAATATTAATTTTATATCTGATAATATTTTATCTAATTTTATTACACGCTCAAAAAATTATGAAAGCTGTAGTTCTTATCGGATGAATTTTGTACGTAATGGAATTATAAATAGTTTAATGGAATAATAAAAAATATTTTATATAAAGTATTATTTTTTTCATTATGTAATAGGAATAATTAATTTTACAATATTTAAATTTAAAACCATCAATATTAATATATATTTTTTAAAATTATTTTATAATCTCAATTTCAAAAGCATTCTTAACCAAACACATTAAATTACTTTTTCTTCGACCTCAATTTTAACCACAGTTTTAATCAAACATCTATTTTTCAAACCAACCTCAACTAAAAGTACTTTTTATAAAACATTTTTTTTCAAATCACAACCACAACAGCTACCGTAATACCAAACACACTCAAAATAAAAGGGCTTTTAGTATTGAAAACAATCATGTGTACTTGGGCCCTACATGTCTAATTAATTTTTTTTATTTCTTTTTAAAAGCACGGGCACTTTATCTTTTGTTTTTTTATATAAAAAAAATAACATATAACATGCTGTCTATTATAAAAGAAAAAAAAAAGCCGTGTTATTTGCGTGGCTATATTTTAAATTCTAGCTATTATTATGATGGACAAAATAAGAGTGTTGAAAAAAATAGATTTTCAAACAATTTTAATTTTTAAACACTTTCAAAACATCATAAAAGTCTTTTAAAACTAAATGCAAGCCTCAAAACACCTCGGAAACACTTAAAAAATCAAAATCAACCGAGAAAAATTCAAAATGGTACCCGATTTTATTTTTCAAGAATATTTAGAAAAAAATTACTACCATCAAACTTTTATCATCAAATGAAATCCGTTAACAATAATAACGAGTTTCACTTGAAATATAAAATCCAGGAGAATTTCCAACTCTTTCAATTAGGTGAAATAAAGATTTCTGAATTTTCTTAGTTGATATTCTCATGTCTTTTTTTTCCTAATTCCATGACCAGTAGGTGTAGCATGGTTACATACACACACAACTATAATGTCAGTGACTATAACAAACATGTTTTGAGGAATATGAAAGGTTAAAATATTACATCTTTAGGATACAACAAAATTTTAACTTTACAGACAACACTTTCTATAAATTTATTAAAAAATTTTGTTTTGTTTATGATAAATATAAATAAAGAGTTTATAGAAAAAGAAGAGGATAGGAATATTATTTTTTAATTAATTCATCAAACTGACATTTATAAAAAAAACAATATTATTTAAGACCAATATGTTTGTAAAATATAAAGGCACATCTTCATATCAAAATACAACTTTTCATTTAAATTATTTGAGCAACTTGGCAGGATGTATTATGTATAATTATTTGATTAATTAATTTAAAATTTTTAAATAATTAATTTTAAAAATAATAATTATTATTTATGTTACATAATACCAAATATAAAATACCCAAATACCATTATATATATATATATATATTTGGATTGTTTTTCTCTAAATCTTTTATCCGATATCCAAATCTATTGATTTTTCTATCAACCATTCAAGCAGAGATGCCTACAACAATTCAAGGAATATGAAAACTGAGGACCATCATGGACCAGGTAGTGCCTAGTGGTATAAAACCAAGCGCTGTTTGTTTTGAGCCACATCTACTTTACGAAAGTTGGTTGGTACTGGTGGTTTGAACTTTCGAAACCACTCATGATTTTAGTGGTTTAGTCTGTCTGTTCAACTAGATTATCGTTTTAGTGGTTTAGTCTGTCTGTTCAACTAGATTATCAATCTACTTTTTTATAGTATGCTATCAAGTGTTCCGATGGCATGTCGTTACTATGATAGTATGATGTAACCTCGTAAAGGTGCCTAACATCTCGTATGTATGATGGCATGTCGTTCCAATTTGTTGCCAATTAGTGAGAGATGGCTACTGAAAAAGTCTTGGACGCAGTCATGCCATATTATTATAATTATAAACACAACTAAAAGAGGTTTATCCGTCCATGTAAACACTTAACATGTTAATATATTAATAATAATAATAATAATAATAATAATAATAATATATTTCTTTACTCGTTTTATTTCAACTTTGTATCATAGTTTAGTTTGCTGACATATGGGACGACACCCTAAAGTCACATAGGCCAATAAAATAAAATATATATTGGCTGAGACCCAGGAATTCGCTGAAACTTATGTATCTAGGCTTTGTTGTAAAAGGTTATTTGATTTTATTTTGATCCTTTTTTTATTTTTATTTTTTAAAAATTTAATCTTAAATGTGAATTTTTTATTTAATTTTATTATTTAATATTAAACTGATGATAAATTAGTTTTTATATTTTTTAACATATAAAAAAATAATATGATTGAGTTGAGTTTATAAATCAAGTCACAGTTTACTAACTAGATTAGAATTGAATTGATTTTTTTTATTTGTGTTTATCTGAACATGTTCAGTTAATAAGGTCAGATTAGGACAATTCACATGTGATATAGTTTAAAACTTAGGTTACCTAAAAAGTTAGGTATGAGATTTTTAAATTTTAACTGTTATATTGAATTTAATAATAGTGCCATACAACTTTTAACAATCTAAATATTATTTTTACATTTCAAAATATTTTAGTACAGCCCCTAACAATAGTGCGTGAAATGGGGGAGCATTTGGTTGCTTCATGAATATTTTTATGGGATTTTAAATGAAAGATGAGTTATTAATATTGGATTATACTAGGTTATTGCTCATGCTATGCTGTAATTGGGTAAAAAAAAAATAACATAAAAATATATCAAGATATTATTGATGTGTTTTTTGATAAAAATAAATAAAAACAAACTATATGGAGATTGATCTAATATGACCTTGACTTGTTAAATCTAAAAACAATCAAAACAACCGATACAAATGTAGTTTAACTTAATAAAAATAAAAATTATATCATTTTTAAATATTAAAACGACAACATATTAATTACATTAATTTGGATCAACTCAGGTTAACTTGTTAAATTCATTACCAATGCTATGAGATCATGATAATCTTATAGAATACAATTCAAAATAAATTACGAAGCCTAATTTTCAATGAACCTAATATTAAAGGATGAAATTGAAAAAAAAACTAAAAAAGAACAAAAATATTACCATAATCAATCCGAGATAATATATCAAACTTAAGTCAAGAGATCAGGATAATTCTATAGAAAGCAAATAAAAAATTTCCAATTCCCAGTCAACCCGACGCTAAAAAATAAAATTGAAAAAATTATACCTAGTTAATAAAAAGTTAATAAAAATAATAGAGTCAACCTGACTGACCTACAAAACTCACAACCAGAGTCATGAGACCTTGATAACACCATAAAAAAATCAAATCAAAAAAGAAATTTGAAGCCCAATTTCTAATAAATCCAATGTTAAAGGATGAAGTTGAGAGAAAAGTTAATTAAAAAAGGATAAGAAAATAACCAAAATCAAAATGATTAACTCGCAAAATTCGCAATTCAGATCACGAGAACATGATAACCTCATAGAAACTAAATCAGAAAACAATTATGAAATCCAATTCTTAATCAATTCAATGTTAAAGGATTAAGTTGAGAAAAAAATTAATTAAAAAAATGACCGAGTCAATATGAATAACCTACAAAACTTGCGACTTGAGTCATGAAATTGAGATAATTTTATAAAAAATAATTTAAAACAAATTATGAAGTCCAATACTTAGTAAACCCAATAAAAAAATAAAATTAAAAATAAAAACTAAGTTTAAAATTTTAAAAAAAAGTTCTAAAAAAATTTGAGTACCAAAATAGAGCATTTTTTCCTATGAAAAACCAAGCTTAATTAATTAATAAGCTTTTAGCTAAGCAATCGCTATGCTTTGGATTTACTGGCCCAATTAGTTGATGATGGGCTAAGCATAAACCGACAGTTTTTTTCAGGCACAAATGATCGTTCTTTTGGTAAATTAAATCCGCCATACGTTTGTTTGTATTTTTCTCATAAAGATGGAGGTTGATTTTATTAATTCTTTTGTCCACTAACTCCTACAAAATATCATACCTTGTGGTTCACAACTAGGAAAACTGCCATTATACAAAGAAGACAGTAGAATACAATCAGTACACATCACAACAAAGCATCAACTGATATTTATCATCCTCAACTTAGGTTTTAATTGATATATATTTTTTTAATTTTATTTTTTAATATTGAATTTGATAAAAATTAAATTTCATAATTTATTTTGATTTAATTTTTATAAAGCTATCATGGTTTAATGATCAAAGTCTTGAATTTAATAGGTTAATTCAAGTTAACTTGGGTTATTTTTTGGTTTTTTTTAATTGATAATTTTTTCAATTTCATCTTTTAACATTGAATGAATTAAAAATTAAATTTTATAATTTATTTTTATTTGCTTTATATGTGGTTATTATAGTCTCATGATCAAAGTCATGAATTTGACAAGTTAACCAAGTTGATCTTAGTTAATTTATTACATTGTCGTCTTAATATTTTTTTTTAAAATATTATATTAAATACTTGTGAGTCAAATTATATTCTTACTTATTGTTTAAATTATCTTTAAATTTGTTAAGTTGATCATGTCACTTTAAATCAACTCCTCCTTTATATATATATTTTTTCCAATTATATGCGTTTTCTTTGTTAATTATTTTTATCCAACTCAGAACGTAGCCCTTAATTACCAATCTAATGCATTCTATAAATGCAATCCAATGAAATCAATATTTAAGCATGGATATGTCATCGGAGAAGATTATTCATCCGAAACTTGCAAGAGAGATGATAATGAATAACAAAAAAATAAAAAAATATGATCCGTTAGATTATGTTGTATTTAATAATAGGTTTCAGTCACATATGTATAAACTCTTTCATCATAAATTTATCATTATGGTTATTTTTTTAAGTATTTTTCACTCAGAAATACATCAAAATAATATTATTTTTATTTTTTAAAATTATTTTTAATATCAACACATCAAAATAAATAGAAAATATTAAAAAGATATTAATTTGAAACAAAGAACAAAATAAAAATATTTTAATTTTTAAAATATAAAAATAAACAGATTTAATTTCTCGTATAAGTTTTTTTTGCATTATGTAATCCAGATGCGTGTACGAAAAGTTAAATCTTCTTTGCCACAGATGGAGTTCGAGGAAAGGGGCTTTGCCACATGAAAGCTTGTTGTAGCCACACACCATTTGTTATTATCTACCAATTGTTTGAAATAGACAAGACCAACCAATTTAAAGATCTTGTTTGCGCCTCGATCACAATTTAATCAATTTTCCCAGAGCAATATCTGCATGAGTCTCAAGAAAAAAGTTTATAAATCGATGAAGTTGATGTTCCAAGTGAATTTTTTTTTTTTTAAATCCAACCTTCTCCGAATCTGTGGTGCTTGTTGCCTCAGCTGGACCATGCATTTTTATAGTGTATCACAATATTTTGTGGCATCATATTTTCTGCTGAAATATTCGTAATAACTCCATGCAAATCACATCTAATATTGGAATGAAAAAAAAATTAAAATATTTTATTAATTTTAGTATAGTAGATTCTGAACCTATATTGAATTATTTATTTTTAATATCAAGTTAAATTAATGTTTCGGTTTTTTTGGGCTTCAAGTTTAGTAACTTTTTTTTTATTAGTTTCTGCCGTACTATTTTATTAATGAACTTTACTCACATTTTCGAATGTATTAATCAGCATATATAATTTTGTTTGATTATTTTTATATTAATTCTTAAATCTTCTTTTATATGTAATTCATTTATAAATTAAAAGAAAGTATTTTAAAGAACTTTAGTGTATAGTTTGGTAACAATGAATAGAATGGAAATAAAATGAAAGTTTTATTTCCAATTTATAATATAAAGCAAGAATACAAATAAAAATTGAATATAGTTTCATTTAATTGATAGAGATTAAATTAAAAATTAAAAATAACAATGAGAGAGAGAGAGAGAGAGAGTTTAATTGTCGTGGGAAAACTACCATACAAGATGTAATTTATTGTGATTTAAAACAATGAAATTATTATTTGTTTCCTTAATTAAGAAAGTCAATGTACTGGTCTTGGGGGTAAATAAATCTTTTCATGAGATTCATTAATTATTATTGAATTGATTATGGGTAACACAATATTTTTATATTTTTGTAAAGTGAAATAACCTAAAATACCCTAAAAGAAAACAAAATTCAACTACCTTATAAGGGCTTTTTTTAGAATTTCTCTTTTCAAAGCACAATAAAATTACCATGTTATCTTTTTTTGTACTTGCTCATTGTTTTTTTTCCTGTTATTATCATATGGGTTTAGGGATAAATTAATATTTTAATTAATATAATAAATAAAATAGAAATAGTTGTCGTGTGGAACACCCACATTAGCGTGTGAGCCTCCCTGCCATCTTCAAGTAGTGCATGTGGTGGTTTATAGTGGCCAAAAAGTCTTCCATGGTATTTTTTGATTTTTCTCGGTAATGCATCTCTCTGAGTGATGTATGTATTATAATCCCTGCTAGCATAATTTTAAAACCCGGACTGGCTCGGCGGGTTGACTTGGAACCAATCCGAGTTTAAGTAAAAACCCGTTCGGGAATTGGCCCGGTCAAACCCGGTCGACCCGGCTAGTCAACTCGAAACCCGAGCGACCCGAGTAAACCCGGTTGAGACCCGACCTTTTATATATATATATATATATGGATGCGAAATGGCATAGTTTTTGACTCTCATTTTCTATTTCTATATTTTCTCAGAAACCAAACTGAGGATATCAAACAGAGCAAAAGATTTCAAAGTAAATCAGGAAACATTTAAGTACCAATCATTTAATAAAAAGATATCTTCACACGAAGAGAAAGAAATTGTAAAGCCTTTAAATTTCAATTCAAAGAAAATGAAAAGAAGAAAAAATCATAATTTTAAACAGGTGTGAAAAACATATAAATTTTTTTTTTGAGCATCAAAAACTCTGTTTCTTATGACAAAATCATTTTCTTGGAATATCTAAGAAGATATTGCCTCTCCAGGTTCGCTCACAACTTTTCTATCATCCATGTATCCACTCAACCAGAGAGCTCACCTCAGCTGCCATATTCACAAAAAAAAGCTCGTTTTCTTCTTCTTCATTATAGCAGCAGCAGCTAAAGAGACAAAAGGAGAGTGGGTGATCCGTGTATATGAAAGGAGAGTTGGAATATAAATGAAGGGATAGATATTTGTTACGTTAGTGTTGATTATTACTGTGTGAATTTTGAATTTCCCAATACTCATTTCCTTAATTGTTTCATTAATTGTTTTAATTTAATATAATTAAAGTGGTATACAGATGGAGCTGGGGAGGAGAATTCAAAGAAAGGAAGGCCCTCAATAAATGCTACCATTTAATGCTTTGACTTAATATTGACATACTATGTGAGGTTTTGTGGAGGGTGAGGATGCCTTCTGTAGACCTCTGGTTTAGTTAATGACAGACAAAAAGAATAAGCTTTAAAGTTTGAACTTTATTTGAATTTTGCAAATCAGTTTGGCTTTTTTTTTTTGGGTTGACCCGGGTCAACCCATCTAACCCGTGACCTGGTCATTAAACCAGGTTGACTATCGGGTCGGGTTTCAAAACTATGCTTGTTAGTTTGGTGTCGAGTGGATTTTTTTTTCTTTTTTCTCTTTCCTCCTCAAATTGCACGCTACCCTTCAAAACCTTCACAACATCCTTTCAATTTAATTTTTTATCGGGTTAGTCCATGTTCTTTTAGTTATATTTTTTTATTTGAATAAATTATTTCATTTTGAAAATTATTTTCAATTTCATCATCCTTTAATTTTTTTCATCTCTTAAATTCAATACATATTCTTTTGATTGCTATTTTTCTAATTAAGATGATTTTTCTAATTGATTTTTTTTTACAATTTCATCCTCATTTGTTTTCCTATCGGGTTTGATCCTCATTCTTTTAATTGCTATTTTTTTCTTTGATAATTTTTTTAATTTATTGTTTTTTTTTCATTTAATCTTTTAATATTATTTTGATTGAGAATTGATTTTCTTTGTAGAGGTTGAGTCTAGGATTTCTCGAATCACAAATTTGAGTGATTAACTTAGGTTTAGAAGATTTGTTTGGGTTTGCACCAATTTTCATATTATTAAATTAAAGTTGTATTTTTTTAATATTATTAAATTAACCGAGCTTATTAAATTCTGCTGACTCAATAATTAAAGTCTTTATTTTTTTGGTTTCTCTAGCAACACCTTAAATTTGTTCTTTTCTATGTTTAAAAAAATTTGGCCCAACACATAATATAGCGCCCAACTACCAATATGAGTTACTTTAATTAGAATGTCATTTTAATTTTTCATTATTTATCTCCTTTTTATCCTTTTTCATTCCAAACTTTTTTATTTCTGGAATTCAAATGACACCTTTGAAGGTTTTTTTGAAAGCTGTAATTTTGAATTTTTTTATTGGTATATAACCGTGACAATGGGTTGTTTTTCTTGAGATTTGTTTTTTGGATCTTGGATCCTTAGATGGGCTGGAGGCCCTGTGGGATCTCACCCCTCCAAGAGTGCATGAAATTCATATGTCATCTAATTATTCTTCTGGCTGACGCTTTGTCAGCGGTGCTGCTTTAGTCGCAGCCCTCTTGCAAAGCAAACCAATTCTTGCATCCTTTGCAAACCCCAAAGGACACCATTTTCATCAAGCTACCACCTATTTTAGATGAAACTTCATGTCCTTTTCCTTGACCAGTAGTTTTATGTCATTGCTGGCATCTGA
Organism: Populus alba x Populus glandulosa; assembly: GCA_033617975.1. Classification (NCBI taxonomy): domain Eukaryota; kingdom Viridiplantae; phylum Streptophyta; class Magnoliopsida; order Malpighiales; family Salicaceae; genus Populus; species Populus alba x Populus glandulosa. The sequence continues at coordinate 15,858,672 of CM066144.1, read as the reverse complement.
GCATATCCTTTAAGTTCTTGCTTTTGATCCATCTTGATTTGGCGGGAAAGTTGGTCGGTAGTCCGACACGACCGCGTCCATGGCGAAGCTAGCTCTCTCCTCCTATCTTCTTATGCCTCTTAAACGCGAGTTGGGTCAATGAAGGACAAGATGTATGGTAATCTTGTGAAGATATATCATTTTAAATGCCAATTCCAATTCCATCTTGTAATAGAACCTTGAAATAGGACCGATGTTGACAATAAAGATAAAAATAACATGAGTCGTGTATATATTATTTTTTAAAATTATATAAATTATCATAATTTTATATTTATATTTATATTTATATTTATATTTATATTTATTCAACTAAAGATGTTTTTGTTTTTAATTTTTTTTTTTATTTCAGAATGATAATCAAATATTTTTTTAATTTCACCATTTCCTTCGTGTCCTGCAAATATGTTGGATAATAGAAATTCTAGTATCAACACCTTTCACCATCAAAACTAATTTCTTTCAAGGTCAGGTTTTAACAATTAGAGTAATTACTTTCAAATTCTAGCTTGGGATATAACCATTCACGCCAAAAATAAAATAGTATATACATCAAGTTTATTTTCTTATACTCGTTATCTAGATTTAATTTTGTGATGATGACATGAAAAATAATCCATATGTAATTCAAGTGAATATCTAGAATTCCACCTTTTGTTTTGGGAACAGCAGATTTCATCTCTTGACTTGAAAAGAGGATCGAGACAATAAGCCAGGAAATATGAGGATTTGGCCCAATGAAAATAAGCTTCGAAGCTTAAGTGACGATGGGGATTTCACAATATCTCACCATGGCCAACAGGCCCGAAACCTTAGATTGTCCCAGACGACATAAAGTCTTTAGGTGTTCCCTGTGGGCTGTGATCCTCTCTTGCCCTAGCCAAGAAACAGAGGAGAGCGTGGCTATCACACTCTGCCTTCTAAAATTTCCAAGTCTTGCTTGAATGAATAAGAGTGTGTTTGATATTGCGGTAGCTGTTGTGGTTGTTATTTAAAAAAAGTTGTTTTATAAAAAATACTTTTAGTTGAGGTTGATTTGAAAAAATAGGTGTTTGGTTAAAACTGTGGTTGAAATTGAGGTTGAATAAAAAGTAATTTAATATGTGTGATTAAGAGTGCTTTTGAAATTGAGGTTATAAAATAATTTTAAAAATATATATTAATACTGATGGTTTTAATTTAAATGTTATGGATTTAACTATTGTTATTACTTCATAAAATAAATAATACTTTATATAAAATTAGATAAAATATTATCAGGAATAAAATTGATCTGATATTACAGTGCAAGTAAATTTAATTCATTCTACACTAATTTTTCGAGAAAAAAAATATTGTTTACATGACAATGTGAGTAAATTTAATTCTCTAAACTATTTTTTTAAAAAAATATATATAGATATATACAAAAAATAAACACATTAAAAAATAAAAATAAAATAAAACTGGGCACGTGAACAATGCAAATGAATTGTACTGTTCACGTGAACAGTTCAAAACAGTGCAATTCATTTGCACTGTTCGCGTGAACAGTGCAAATAATTGCACTGTTGGTGTTCACAGTGCAAGTGAATTGCACTGTGCACGTAAATTATAAATTTCGGAAAGCAGCCAGGAGCTGCTCCTCAAAATTTGCGTGTAGAACGCGAATTTGCATGGGCCCACTAACATTTATTTACATTTCTGATGTAACTAAACGGATTGTTTGCTGTGATTGCTTCAAACATAGAAGCAACCACACAAACAAACGAGCTCTAACACTCCATTTATCCACGCACACAAAACTGCGTCTTCCTTCTTCTAACTCATCAAAATCAGATGTCTGCAAAAAGGACTCGCATAACCCACACAAGCTCTTCTAACCCACCGATTCTGATGAGGCTGCCAAAAAATCATTAAGAAAAAGATTAGAGTCGCTTTTCTTGGACTGATAAAATTAAATCTAGAGGACTTAGTGGGCAGGTGACACGTGCAAGAAAAATCCTTTGAAGCTTAAGTTGATACGTTGTTTAAATAGGTGACGGCGAGAATGAGTATTTTTTTAGAGTGTGTTATATTATAGTAGTGATTGTTTTTTAAAATGTTTTTTTATTTAAAAATATATTAAAATAATATATTTTTTTAAAAAATTATTTTTGATATCAATATATTAAAATGATAAAAAAAATACTAAAAAATTAATTTGAAAAAAAATCCTAATTTTTTGAAAAGCACAGCTCAACTGTAGAAATAAATAGAGTTTAAGTTTTGTATTGGACCTGTGTTATGTTACACTTGAAACATAGAGAGATGAGCTCTAACCTTTTTGTTTTGTTGATGAGTTTATATAGATCTTTTGAAGATAAATATTTTAAGAAATATCTTAGATATTTAGTATAAATATCTAGAATATTTATAGAGATATTATGAAAATGTGTAATTATATAAAATAACATAGTTTTTTCATATATCATCACAGCCCTTAAGTCTTGCAAACAAATTTGTTTAAAAGATGACCTAGTAAAAATGAAGGAAAGACATATTTTATGTGTCTAAGCCACTATAAAAGTAGTTTGTGGGTGTAGCCTTGATGTGGGGCATACCTTAGGCATAACCATTGATTTATCCATTGGCATTTTATTAGCATGGCCATAGATATAGTTGTCCATGGATTGGAGTTTTGTTATTAATGAAAAGAACTTTTGAGAAATAGAAATGAACTGAATTTTTGTTTGGTTTCCAAAGACGGCCAATAATGAGATTAGAAAAAATTCTTAGGAAAAAGATTGATTGAGACACTTTTCATGGGTTAATAAAACTGGACCTGAATGGCTTGTTGGGTGCAATAACATTTATAAGAAAAACATTATTTTTTTGGCATTTTTTATGCTTTTAGAAAGATCTATTTATATAAACTTTCTTAAGAAGACCAAAAAGTCAGAGCTCATATCTCTAAGGTGACTTCAAGTCTAACATAATATAAGTCTAATATAATATTTAAATACGATTTAAGAAACATTTAAACCAAGATAATACTCATTTCCCCATTCCCCTATCATTTGTACAAACAATATATTGACTTAAACTTTGGAGTGTTTTTTTGTAGGTATCATTGAGATTATCAAGTCTTCCGGATCTAATTTTATCATCTCATGAAAGCATCCACAATCTTTTTTTTGAGGATTTTTTACACTCTCATCAGAATATATATATATGGATTGGACTGCAGGCTGTTGTTGGTGGAGAGTTTGAGATACTGGTAAGTGAAACCTACCCCAGTTACTCCTGAAGGCACACCTGTGGAATCTGCACCATCTCCTGTTGAACTCACAGGCTTGAAAAAGGAACAGTTATAATTGTAGTCATTCAGAATTCCAGCAGTGAGTTACTATTAAAGTGAGTCATTAGAGAAGAAAATATGTTTGACAGTTTGAGGATTGCAATTTTCTAAGAAAATGCTATATTTTACCTTTCTTTCTTTCTTTCTTTATATGTATTTTTTTTAATTTCTATAGATACCTAAAGATATTTTTGGCATAGCATGAAGTGATATGATTTAGATATATTTGATAGAATGAATCACGAATGCAATGCCACGGGAGAAGATATTGGTTTACATTCTCTACTTTCATCACTACCAAATTCTCTTAATTGTAGCACAGACATTAATTGTACCTGCAATGCAGAAAGGGAATGAAACAGCCAGAAACCTTCACATTGCGTTGAATGCAATTAACGTTGTTCTGTTCTTGTGGCAAATCCCCAATGGAATTGACATGGTTCTCAAAGTGTTTGAATTCACTAAATGGCCTTGAATCATAGCAACCCAGGGGGTGATGAGCTTTCTCACAAACCAAGCAGGTATATTTTCTGCCTTTATATATCAGGTCATTTGTATAATCTGCACTTGAGATGTTTTCATTTTCTTCCACTGTGATTGTCTGTATTCTTGTCGCTAGTATATATGATAAAGCAGAATGAACTACATCACAACGCGTTAGATGCTCCTCAGTTTGTAAGAAAAAGCATTTGCACAGTGCTGTAAATTCAACAGAAACCATACCAGACTTCTCTAGGTACTGACTAATGTTTGGCAAAAGAATGTCAAAAGTACTAGCTCAGTACATATGCAATTGCATCATTCTTCTCTCAGGCTACGCTTTTGCCTTTTTTTTTATCAACTTTACATGAAGTAATTTTGAAATTTATGGAAATGTTGCAGTCCAGAATAACAGTGAAGAATTACTTTCTGTTTGAAGGAGTTGAGAGTTAGACTAATACACAGCAGCAGCACGAGACTATAGTTGACTGCAATTTCTTCCCTCTCCCTTTAAGCTAATTCTCTCCCTTGTTCTATTACATACAATTAAAAGAAACTAGCTACCCCACCAGCAGATCATCTGATTCTTTGATTGCTTTCTTGTGCACTTCCGTAATCTCATTTTCACATTCGGATCAGTTCCCTTTTGGACCTGTTAGCTCACATAACCTTAAAAAATATGTCAGCTTATGTGGTCGAAAGAGATAGCAGCAGTTCATGGATACAAATAAAAAATCTATCTGGATGCAGGGATATGGCGCAAAACTGTTGCTAGAGGAATACGTAAAATGCTATCTTGTTTACACGGGCGCATTAGAGATCAGATCATTTTCCAGAGCAAGAAACCTCGTAAGGATAACGTGCTAGATTGTCTACAATAACACAAAAAGGAAAATATCATTCATTATGCAGGGCAGGAAACCATGCAGCATAATGGACATTACGAGTCATATAAATATGAAAGATGGTCTAAGATATACAGCCGGAATCATTTCCGATGAGGCTGCCACCGGTAACTTAAAATCTTGTATTAACGTGACATGCCTCACTTAAGATACCGAAGCGATATATTCAGCCTCAACCACTCCCTCGGAATCCTTGATTCAACCTCTCTACTCGTGTCCTATATGTAATGCACCTCCTCCCACCCAAAACTTACTCATTAGATTTCCAAACCTTGGGATTCAAACGAAAATAAAACTGATAAATGTAAAGAAATCTCCCTCCACACTGAAATGGTGGATGAAATGATAGGTCCCAATCAAGCTATGACTATGTAATGCAGAATTTATTCTACTTCGGGTGAGAATTAACCTCAAGAATTGTATTTGAATGAAATAAGTTTCCTTTTCTGATTTCTCAAAGGGTCTTTTTATACAGGAAAGAAACTAACAAACATTTCTAATTCTGAGATCGTATCCCTCAGAATCAGGACACTACCTTCTACTGGCAATCAACCACTTCGACATTATTGAAAGTCAAATAACTAATAGACCTATTCTTAAGCACATAGATCTATTCTTAAGCATGCATGCTTTGTGGGCATGACTAACAAGTTAGACCATGTCCTTGGTCACAGGTCCATGCGTGACAGTAAACAATTAATCGAGATACTTTGGGTTTTTTACTGCTACCCTTGCAGATCTTCATGGTGCACTTCGTGGCTCATCAATACTCCCCCTTGTGACACAAACCTTGTCCTCAAGGTTTCATGAACTTGGCGCGTAATTCCTGAGTGTTTTCCCATGTAGCATCATCACGTGGAAGCCGCTTCCATTGGATTAAACTCTCCTCAATAAATTTGGATCCACGTTTTACCCAGCGAGTATCTAACACACACTTCGGTTCCAGGAGCAATTCCCCATCATCTGCTACTGGAGGCAGGTCAGTGTGAGTAGTAATGTGATCTCCCACCGTTTTCTTTAAAAGAGAGACATGAAAAACGGGGTGAATGCGAGAGCTGGGGGGAAGATGGAGTTTGTAAGCAACAATTCCAATCTTTTCTTCCACGAGATAAGGCCCATAAAATCTGCTTGCAAGGTTTTGATAAGCTCGCTTAAATACGGACTACTGACGATAGGGATGTAGTTTGAGAAATACCCTGTCACCAACCTGGAACTCAACATCTCTGCGTTTGGCATCAACTTGTTGTTTCATACGATTATTTGTAGCATGAAGATTGCTCTTAAGTTGCTGAAGCAGAGCATCTCGCGAAGCTAAGTTCTTGTCAACTTCGTGTACTGGACAAAATCCTTCACGGTACTGAGGAATCGTTGGTGGTGGTCTTCCATAGAGAGCCTGGAATGAGGTCATACCTATTGAGGCATGATAGGTGGTGTTGTACCAAAATTCAGCCCAAGGTAGAAATGAATACCACTTACGGGGCTGTTGGTAAGTAAAGCAACGTAAATATTGCTCAATGCAACGATTGACGACCTCCGTTTGTCCGTCAGTTTGCGGATGGTAAGCTGAACTCATCTTCAATTTGGTGCCGGACAATTTAAAAAATTCTTGCCAAAAATGACTGATAAACATGGGGTCCCGATCACTCACAATAGACTGAGGCATGCCATGGAGCTTGACAATGCCAGTAATGAAAATTTCAGCCACCATTTTAGCGGTATATGGGTGCGCCAGAGCCAAGAAATGAGCTGATTTACTCAATCTGTCAACAACAACCAGAATTGTAGTTTTGCCAGCTGAGGGGGGAAGACCAGCAATAAAATCCATCGTAATGTCATCCCAAACTTGACACGGAATTGGAAGAGGTTGCAAAAGACCAGCTGGTGACAGTGTGTCATTTTTAGTGCGTTGGCAGATTTCACATGCTGCCACATACGTCTTCACTGCTTGGAACATGGAGGGCCAATAGAATTGTTGTGCCAACTGTTTGTAGGTACGTAAGACACCAGAATGGCCACCACCGGGAGAGTCATGGAATTCATGGAGCAACTGGGAAATTATTTGGGAATGTGGTGGCACCACCACCCGATTCTTGTAGCAGATCAACCCATTACGCCAGCTGTAGGGAGCCCCGGGATTTGCAGTAGCCTTGTTGCTGATTGTCAATATGTAGGGGTTGCCGCGAGCCTCATCTTTGATTGCGTCCCATAATGAAGTGTGAGAGACAGATAAATTATCCAAGCGTGGACTGCCCAGTACCCGTGAGAGAGCATCAACTGCATTATTATCCTGACCCGGTCTATAAATTATCTCATAATCATAACCAAGCAGTTTTGTTACCCATTTTTGTTGCTCAGGTGTCACTATACGTTGATCCAACCAATATTTGAGGCTACGCTGGTCGGTTTGAATGAAGAACTTCCTTCCCAGCAGAAATGGTCTCCATGTTTGAATGGCATGAATGATGGCCAGCATTTTTTTAGCATACACCGACCATGATTGTTTGGTAATACTCAATGCGCGGCTCATGAATGCGATAGGCTGCCCTTGTTGACTCAAAACAACCCCGATGCCAGTACCAGACGCGTCTGACTCAATGGTGAAAGGTTCATTGAAATTGGGCATCGCAAGTGTGGGTGTTGTTGTCATGGCAGTTTTGAGTTCTTGAAATGCTTTTTCAGCTGCATCAGACCACCCGAACTTGCCCTTCTTGAGAAGACTGGTAAGAGGCTGAGCAATGAGTCCATAGTTCCGAACAAATTTCCGGTAATAACCTATAAGGCCTAAAAAACCACGTAATTCGGAAACATTAGTAGGGCGAGGCCAATTTAGCATCGCTGTAATTTTGTTTTGATCCACCTTGACTCCTTGGGAAGTCACAATATGCACCAAATATTCCAATTCTTGCAAACCGAAAGCACATTTACTGAATTTGACAAAGAACTGGTGTTGCCTTAAAATTTCAAATGCCTTCGTAACATGTTCAAGATGCATGCTCAAATTGGGGCTATAAATTAAAATGTCATAAAAAAAGACTAGTACAAATTTACGCAGGTAAGGGCGGAAAATAGAATTCATAATAGCTTGGGAAGTAGATGGAGCGTTACAAAGACCAAATGGCATAACCAAGTATTCATAATGACCATTATGAGTTCGAAAGGCAGTTTTAGGGATATCGAATGGATGTACTCATACCTGGTGGTATCCTGCTCATAAATCAAGTTTGGTGAAATAATTAGCTCCATAAAGTTTATCGAGCATGTCATCAACAGTGGGGATAGGAAACCTATCTTTGATGGTTACGACATTAAGGGCTCTATAATCAGTACAAAACTACCACGAACCATCTTTTTTCTTTACCAACAAAACAGGAGATGAAAAAGGACTAGTACTAGATTTTATTAGCCCCAATTTTAACATATCATGAACTTGTTTTTCGATTTCGGCTTTTTGAAAGTAGGCATGCCTATAGGGTCGGACGTTGATGGACGTTGTCCCCTCCTGCAAATTGATGTGATGATCTACTTCTCTTGTGGGTGGAAGTTGAGTGTGCTCTTGGAATAAATATGCAAAGTCTTCGAATACTTGTTTCAGCTCCGGATTGACATTATGTTCTTGTGGATTAGCTGAAGATTGCATGCAAATGGCAAACATCGAACTCCCTTGACGTACATCTTTGGCAATAGCTTTCCTAGATGTGGGCTGAATTGAGGTACCCATCCCCTGCAGTACATGATTTTGGTTGCACTACTGAAATTCCATTGTTAATTTCTTCCAATTGCATATGACAGTACCCAATTGTTCCAGCCAATGAACCCCCAAGACCACATCTAATCCAACTAAAGGCAGGGCATACAACGTGAGGATAAAAGGAATACCCTAGAGTGAAATATTGACGTTTTCAAACCTGCCTTGACATTGTAGTGGTCTGCCATTCGCCACGCGCACATTGAAGGAGTCTGTTGGAATCACCGGCAATTGCAGCAAACTAGCTACTTTCTCGTCGATGAAGTTGTGCGTAGATCCGCTATCAATGAGAACAACAATCTCATAGGGTCTAATTTTGGCCAACACTCGCATGGTCTTATATGTCTACAATCCAGACAGCGCATGCAAGGATATTTCAGGTTGAAATTCCTCCGAACAGTCAGCTTCTCCTGAAGATTCACAACAGCCTTCTAACAATAGTAGCTGTGGCCCTTTGTATCTGTGACCAGGGGTAAATTTCTCGTCGCAATTAAAACATAAACCCTGTGCGCGTTTCTTCTGCATTTCATCCCATAAAAGTCGTTTCATGCCTGGATTTGTTTTGAATATGTTTGGTGGAGCGTAGTCTTGCATGACCCGAGGCATGGATCGTGCACTTCGTTGTTGGTGGTTCAATTGTTCATCTCGCATTCGTGCAGGGCTGCTAGCTTCCTTTAATGACTTCGATTTAAACATCCGAATGCCATCAGCTATTTCGGGTTTGAGGCCACCCATGAATGTCCCTACTAAAGCCTTCTGTGGCCATCCATGCACCCGATTACCCAAACGTTCAAATTCTTTCTGATACTCGCACAAAGATCCCTTCTGTTTGACCTTAGATAAGGCCTCATCGAAGTCCTCACATTCGGTAGGGCCAAATCTTGCCCACAGCTCTTCCTGAAAAATGCCCCACGTTACCTCCCTGTCTTCTTCTCTATAAGATCGCCTCAGCCACTGCCATCATTGATTAGCTTCACCTTGTAAGTGGAACGATGCTAGAGACACCTTTTGAGCTTCAATGGTTCCTTGGAATTCGAAGAATTGATCCACTCGAGTGAACCATTCCGTCGGGTCATCTCCTGAAAATCGTGGAAACTCCAAACTTGCTAGTTTCGAAGAGAACTGTGAAAACCCACTAAATTATAATATGAGTAAAATAAATAAAGTATTGAATAAATTAAATAAAAAGATTTTAAGTATTGTAATTGGATACAATAGAACAAAATATAAGATGTTATGGTGTGAATTAAGTAAAAGAAGAGTTGAGTGACAAAAATAGAAATAAGAAGAAATGAGGGCCAATGTGTAAATTGGAAAAACTTAGACTATAAATGCTTCATCTTCTCCTCTTTTAGCCGTGAGTTTGAAACAAAGAGAGGGGGAAGAATTGTGTGATTTTCTACTTAAATGCTCATTGATTTCACTAATTAAAGTGAGTAATTAGAGTGATTAACTTAATTAAACATCAAGAGGGGGTTGATTTTAAGGTGGTGAGTGCATTGAAGGAAGGATTTCAAGCTAGGGTTTGAAGAGGGAGAAGAAGAAAACTTGTTCTTTCTTGCATTCTTTCCTTAAATCCTTATCAAAGTGAGGTAAATAACATGTTCTAAATGATTAATTCCTTTAATTTTATGTTTGATGAAGGATTATGCAAAATGATGATTATGTGAAGTTGTGGATTTATGTTATAATTTATAGGAATAATGCAAATTATATTTGAACCATGTTAGAAAGCATGAATTATGATTGGGTAAGTGTTTAATTTTAAATAAAAGAAACAAAAATTAATTTTCCTCATTTTAATTGAATATTTGGCCAAGAGAGGAATAATTTAGGGGATTTGAGGTTTAATACAATTGTTTGGAATATATGGGAAAATGTTTCAAAAAGGGGGGGTTATCCCCTTTGAATTAAAAGTCAATTAAACTTAATTAAGGGTATTGGATTTAATCAAAGAATATGTTATGGGTATTAGAATTTTACCGGTTCAAATGAATGAACAAATGACAAAGTAATTTTATTGGTGCAGAGGAGGCCGCAGGACCTGATCAGCAACGAGGGACCTCTTCACGCGCACATACACCAGGTAGGTGTTCAACACCTTTGCGTAATTAATCACTTTATATTTTTATGGTACAAGGAACTTTATAGATTATAAATATTAGTGTTGGTTACTAGAAACCATGCTCTAGTGAATGGGCAAGCCTTGACAAATTATTTCCTGATTTCTGGAAATAATGCCCTGGTGAATGGGCAAGCCTTGTAAAAAAATTATTTCCTGGTTACTGGAAATAATGCCCTGGTTAATGGGTGGTTACTGGAAATAATGCCCTGGTGAATGGGCAGGCCTTGAAAAATTATTTCCTGGTTACTAGAAATAATACCCTGGTGAATGGGTAGTTACTGGAAATAATGCCCTGGTGAATGGGTAGTTACTGGAAATAATGCCCTGGTGAATGGACGAGCCTTGAAGATCATTTCCTGATTATTGAAATTTATGCCTGGTAGAATGACCATGTTAAGAAAAATTAATTTGTCAAATTAATGGGATAACCACTCGATGTAAAATAAATCATAGAACTTTGAAGTTAAATATGTTGGGTTGTGGGAGACACTCTTGATATTTTTTATTTTAGTAGATCTATCCCTGTCTAGAAGAGAATTTATGAAATTAGAAATTTCAAAAAGAAAATAAGACAATCAATTCTATGATATGAAAATCACCTTAATGTATATAAATAATTAGTCCTTAATCAGTTACTTATTGAATGGTGCAATTGTTTTAATCATGTTTAATGCAATTATGTTTTTAGGTACATCGCACCCTCGATCTGGGAAGTAGATGCTCGGATAAATAATTTTGTTATGTGATTAATGTACTTGGAAGAACTAATATTTTGTTGTAATATGCTTCCATATCTAAAATTGTAATGTTTAACTTATTATCTTGTGTATGATGTAATTTGTAAGGTTATTATTATTAAGTTGAATTATGGTTGGTTGTATATATATAAATATATATAAAAAGAGACGATGCATGTTAAGAATTTATTAGTTTTATTGTAGTGTTCTATAGAAAATAGAATTGAGATATCAAAATATGCTTGAGTTTTTTGATGTCCAAATGATGGGACGAATATTGTGATTGATGTTACAGGTTGGGAAATGATTGAGTCGATAACTTGGTACCTAAAGAATACAAAGGAAACTCTGCCGAAATTTCGAGAAAATATATATATATATATAAAAATTTGGTAACTACGAATATATATAATATATTTTTAAGTTTACGAATTGAGACTGTTACAGTTGGTATCAGAGGCCTGGCTTGGGTTCAGGAGTGGAAAAATATTTTATATATATATATATATAATAAAGGGTTTAATAAATTTTTGACTTGTGCCAGGATGGTTTGTACAAGGAAGGGTACAATGATTGGAGAAGGGTTTGAGGAGAGACAAGGAGAGGATCCATTAGAGGATACTGCCTCTCATATGCCCTTAGAGCTCTAGCAGTCAAGACTGGGAGAGTCGACTGGACTCATTCGTGACACTGACTTGAGGCAAACTGAGGGGTTACAACTTGAGGGTTCAGACGAGCAAAGGCAGGAAGTTGTGCCTCCAGTTATTGCTCCAGCTACGACTCCAGCACCTGCAGCAGTTCCTACACTACATGTCGACCCTTCGTTCATAGCTCAGATAGTGAGAGCAGTGATTGAGGCAATGCCTGGTGCCTCGGCCCCGACAATCCCAATAGCTCCGGCAGTACAAACAGCTCCAGCGGCTATGACAAAAGCTGATAATGTGGTCACATTAGTGCGGATTGTAAAAAGCATGAGAGAACTTGGGTGTGAGCCCTTTTTAGGAGAACCAGACGCCGAGATAGCAGGAAGATGGCTTCGCACAATTGAGGATACTCTGGATCAGATGCAGGTAACAGAGGGCTTGCGAGTGAACTGTGCTGCTTATTTGCTTTCTGCTAGGGCACGGTCTTGGTGGGATACAGTGAGATCAAGGAGACCCGTAGGATCTTGGACTTGGGTTGAGTTTAAAATGCAGTTTGAACATCAGTTTTACTCCTCCTATCATCGAAAAATTAAGGAGCAAGAGTTTCTGGCCCTGAGGCAAGGAGACATGTCAGTACTTGATTATGAGAGGAGGTTTCATGACCTCTCCATGTTTGCTTCGCATTATGTCCCCGGTGAGCAACATAGGGTGGAAAGGTTGAGGGATGGATTGCGTCAAGAGTTGAGACAAGGGTTGATTGCATTTAAGTTTGAGACCACAAGAGATCTTGTTGAAGCAGCAGAGGCTCTAGAAGCTTGTATGAAAGAGGGCCAACAAGGCCAGCATGGCCTAGGTAAACGAAAGGATACAGAGTACACCCATAACAGACCCCCTTTCTCAAAAAAAGGGAAAGGACAGTACAACCAGTTTAAAAGGGTGGGAGGTACATCAGTTGCATCAGTTCAGACTACTGAGGTGGGGTCGACAGGAGGACAGCCAAATCTCAGGGGTAATTTTTCTAGAGGAGTGTCAGAGCAGAGAACGATCACTTATCCGTTATGTGTTCAATGTGGGCAAAGGCATCTAGGGGACTGTTCTGCAACACCAGGGCGGTGTTACATATGCAGAGGGGAGCACATGTGGAGGGACTGCCCGCACTTAGGCCGAGGCTGCTATTATTGCGGGGGTCAAGGGCACTTCCGAAGAGATTGTCCTCGTAGGACTGAAATCACCAAAAATCAACAGCAAGCTCAGAGTCAGCAGCAGTCTGCTACCGTGAATAGACCAGCCAGACAGGTTTTGTCAGGGGCCAGTGGTAGTAGAAGCCAAACTCATGCCCAGGGTGACAGAATACGGGGGGGTCGAACCCAAGGTAGAGTATACTACATGACCCAGGAGGAGACCAGAGCCGCTTCTAACGTAGTTGCAGGTACATTGCAACTAAATTCTCTATCTGTTCATGTACTGTTTGATTCGGGTGCCACACACTCATTTGTTGCAAATAAACTTGTGGGGGAATTAGGGAGAAATCCTTGTAGAATAGAAAATGGGTTTATTATAAGCACTCCATTAAGTGAAAATGTGAATGTTGATCATATGTATAAGGGGGTCCAGATTAATATAGGTGGTCATGAGTTAAAAGTAGATTTATTACCACTAGAATTACATGATTTTGATGTCATCTTGGGAATGGATTGGCTAAGTATAAATAAAGCTCAAATGGACTGTTTCACAAAAACAGTAACTCTTCAAGGGCCTAATGGTAAAAAGATAGTGTTTAGGGGGGAGAGAAATGTCATCCCAAACTGTATTATTTCAGCTATGGCCGCTAGAAAAATGATAAAAAAGGGATGTGAGGCTTACCTTGCCTATGTCTTAGAAACCAAAATGGGAGATAGTCAAGTGTCAAATGTTCCAATAGTAAGGGAGTTTCCTGATGTATTTCCGGATGAACTGCCGGGAGTCCCCCGGAAAGAGAAGTAGAGGTCACTATTGATGTATTGCCTGGTACATCTCCAATAGCCCAATCACCGTATAGGATGGCACCAGCTGAGTTGGCCGAACTGAAGATCCAACTTCAAGAATTACTAAATAAAGGGTTTATTCGTCCGAGTAATTCACCATGGGGAGCTCCTGTGCTATTTGTGAAGAAAAAGGACGGAACCCTTCGGCTTTGTATAGATTATAGGCAGTTGAACAGAGTAACAATAAAGAACAAATATCCGCTCCCACGGATAGATGATTTGTTTGATCAGCTGAAGGGGGCGAGAGTGTTTTCGAAAATAGATCTGAGGTCGGGATACTATCAGTTGAGGATTAAGGAACTAGATGTAGCAAAAACCGCATTTAGAACTCGGTATGGACATTACGAGTTCTTAGTAATGCCGTTTGGGCTAACAAATGCACCAGCTGTGTTCATGGATTTAATGAACAGGGTCTTCCGACCATACTTAGACAAGTTTGTGGTGGTATTCATAGACGACATCTTAATTTATTCAAAGTCATATCTGGAGCATGAACAACATCTGAGGCAGGTATTGATGACCTTAAGGGAGCATCGACTATATGCCAAACTTAGTAAGTGTGAATTCTGGCTGAAGGAAGTGATTTTTCTAGGACATATTATATCGGCTGAAGGAATATCGGTGGATCCTTGAAAAGTTGAAGCAGTATTGAAATGGGAAAGACCTACAAATATCACTGAAATTCGTAGTTTTCTTGGATTAGCAGGGTACTATCGAAGATTTATCGAGGGCTTTTCTACCATAGCTATTCCCATGACTCGGTTGACTTGAAAAGAGACAAAGTGGGAGTGGACTCAAGAATGCGAAGAAAGCTTCCAAGAACTGAAAAAAAGACTCACTACTGCACCAGTGTTAACACTCCCATTAGGAACTGAAGGATTAGTGGTCTATAGTGATGCATCAAAGAAGGGACTAGGATGTGTATTAATGCAACATGGTAAAGTAATTGCGTATGCCTCAAGACAGTTAAAGGCTCACGAGATCAATTACCCGATGCATGATTTAGAATTAGCCGCTGTGGTGTTTGCCTTAAGAGTATGGAGGCACTATTTATATGGGTCTCGGGTTCAGATATTTACGGATCATAAGAGTTTGAGGTATCTAATGACGCAGAAGGAATTGAATATGCGGCAAAGACGCTGGGTGGAATTGATAAAGGATTATGATTGTGTAATCGATTATCATCCGGGGAGAGCAAATGTAGTTGCAGATGCTCTTAGTCGCAAGGTCAAGACAGTGGATGCTCAATTGGAGGATTGGGATGAAAAAGAATTACTAGAATTGAGAAAGATCGATGCTCAAATAGAGGCGGGACCGGATGAGTCTTTAGTGGCCCAATTAAGAGTAAGGTCAACACTCCGGGACAGGGTACTAGAGGCTCAGCAAGAAGATCTAGAAGTTTGTAAGATAAGAGAAAAGGTGAGGTCAGGAATCGAGACGTCATTTCAAATTCAGAAAGATGGAATGGTGGTCCTTGGAAGACGAATGTACTTACCAGATGATCAATTGCTAAAAAGGGAAGTTTTACAGGAGGCTCACGAGTCTAGATTTGCAACACACCCTGGAAGTACTAAAATGTATCGAGATTTAAAAGATTTTTATTGGTGGCCGAATATGAAGAAAGAAGTGGCTGAATATGTGGCAAAGTGTGGGATTTGCCAACAAGTAAAGGTGGAACATCAAAAGCCAGCTGGGTTTTTACAACCATTATTGATACCTGAGTGGAAGTGGGAAAATATCACGATGGATTTTGTATCTGGACTACCGAGAGGAAAAAGAGGAAACGATGCTATTTGGGTCATTGTGGAGCGATTGACTAAATCTGCACTCTTTTTAGCAATGAAAATGACAGACTCAGTGGAGAAATTGGCAAAATTATACGTGGATGAAGTTGTAAGGTTACACGGTATGCCAGTGTCAATAGTTTCAGATCGAGATCCAAGGTTTACCTCTCGATTATGGCCAAGTGTTCAACAGGCTCTCGAAACGAAGTTGAATTTAAGCACAGCTTTTCATCCTCAAACTGATGGTCAATCTGAGAGGACTATTCAAATATTAGAGGATTTACTAAGAGCCTGTATATTAAAGTTTGGAGGGAACTGGGAAGATCATCTACCGTTAGTAGAATTCACATACAACAACAGCTACCAGGCTACAATAGGAATGGCTCCCTATGAAGCCTTATACGGTAGAAGATGTCGGACGCCAGTATGCTGGGAAGAAGTAGGGGATAGACAACTAATTGGACCAGAGCTGGTACATATTACCTCTGAGAAGATAAAGATCATAAGGAATAGAATGAAAGCAGCCCAGGATAGACAGAAGAGTTATGCTGATAATAGGAGAAGACCCCTAGAGTTTGAAATTGGTGACAAAGTATTTTTGAAAGTGGCCCCGTGGAAACAAGTATTAAGATTCGGTCTGAAAGGGAAATTGGCGCCGAGGTACGTAGGGCCTTTTGAGGTCACTAAAAGGATTGGGCCTGTGGCTTACAGATTAGCTCTACCTCCACATCTGGCCAAAATCCATGATGTGTTTCATGTCTCTCTGTTAAGAAAGGCCGAAGTGGATCCATCCCGGGTCTTGCCTCAAATTCCTCTGGAAATTGATGAGAATTTAACATTGGAAATGAAGCCAGTGAAAGTCTTAGATTACAGTGTGAAGGAATTGAGAAATAAAAAGATTTCAATTATCAAGATATTGTGGAGGAATTCCCAAATCGAGGAGGTGACTTGGGAAAGAGAATCTCAAATGAGACAAAAACACCCCGAATTATTTCTAGATTCAAGTACGAGGTTCAATTTTGAGGACAAAATTCTTTTTAGGGGAGGATAATGTGAAAACCCACTAAATTATAATATGAGTAAAATAAATAAAGTATTGAATAAATTAAATAAAAAGATTTTAAGTATTGTAATTGGATACAATAGAACAAAATATAAGATGTTATGGTGTGAATTAAGTAAAAGAAGAGTTGAGTGACAAAAATAGAAATAAGAAGAAATGAGGGCCAATGTGTAAATTGGAAAAACTTAGACTATAAATGCTTCATCTTCTCCTCTTTTAGCCGTGAGTTTGAAACAAAGAGAGGGGGAAGAATTGTGTGATTTTCTACTTAAATGCTCATTGATTTCACTAATTAAAGTGAGTAATTAGAGTGATTAACTTAATTAAACATCAAGAGGGGGTTGATTTTAAGGTGGTGAGTGCATTGAAGGAAGGATTTCAAGCTAGGGTTTGAAGAGGGAGAAGAAGAAAACTTGTTCTTTCTTGCATTCTTTCCTTAAATCCTTATCAAAGTGAGGTAAATAACATGTTCTAAATGATTAATTCCTTTAATTTTATGTTTGATGAAGGATTATGCAAAATGATGATTATGTGAAGTTGTGGATTTATGTTATAATTTATAGGAATAATGCAAATTATATTTGAACCATGTTAGAAAGCATGAATTATGATTGGGTAAGTGTTTAATTTTAAATAAAAGAAACAAAAATTAATTTTCCTCATTTTAATTGAATATTTGGCCAAGAGAGGAATAATTTAGGGGATTTGAGGTTTAATACAATTGTTTGGAATATATGGGAAGATGAAAGTTTATAAGTATTGTTATATGAATGGAGTAGGAATTTTTCAAGGAGAAAAGAAATATATTCACTTCCCTCCCTAGGTTGTTTTTGGCTAAATGGAGAAGAAAATTAGAGAATGGAGTTTAAATGATATTATTGAGGAGTTTTTGGCTAAATGGAGAAGAAAATTAGAGAATGGAGTTTAAATGATATTATTGAGGAGTTTTTGGCTAAATGGAGAAGAAAAATTAGAGAATGGAGTTTAAATAATATTATTGAGGAACCTTACTAAATTTAAGACAATTGATGTTGATAGGTTAAATTGAATAGAGACTTTTATGGAAATAATAATAATAATAATAAGAAAATGTTTCAAAAAGGGGGGGTTATCCCCTTTGAATTAAAAGTCAATTAAACTTAATTAAGGGTATTGGATTTAATCAAAGAATATGTTATGGGTATTAGAATTTTACCGGTTCAAATGAATGAACAAATGACAAAGTAATTTTATTGGTGCAGAGGAGGCCGCAGGACCTGATCAGCAACGAGGGACCTCTTCACGCGCACATACACCAGGTAGGTGTTCAACACCTTTGCGTAATTAATCACTTTATATTTTTATGGTACAAGGAACTTTATAGATTATAAATATTAGTGTTGGTTACTAGAAACCATGCTCTAGTGAATGGGCAAGCCTTGACAAATTATTTCCTGATTTCTGGAAATAATGCCCTGGTGAATGGGCAAGCCTTGTAAAAAAATTATTTCCTGGTTACTGGAAATAATGCCCTGGTTAATGGGTGGTTACTGGAAATAATGCCCTGGTGAATGGGCAGGCCTTGAAAAATTATTTCCTGGTTACTAGAAATAATACCCTGGTGAATGGGTAGTTACTGGAAATAATACCCTGGTGAATGGGTAGTTACTGAAAATAATGCCCTGGTGAATGGGCGAGCCTTGAAGATCATTTCCTGATTATTGAAATTTATGCCTGGTAGAATGACCATGTTAAGAAAAATTAATTTGTCAAATTAATGGGATAACCACTCGATGTAAAATAAATCATAGAACTTTGAAGTTAAATATGTTGGGTTGTGGGAGACACTCTTGATATTTTTTATTTTAATAGATCTATCCCTGTCTAGAAGAGAATTTATGAAATTAGAAATTTCAAAAAGAAAATAAGACAATCAATTCTATGATATGAAAATCACCTTAATGTATATAAATAATTAGTCCTTAATCAGTTACTTATTGAATGGTGCAATTGTTTTAATCATGTTTAATGCAATTATGTTTTTAGGTACATCGCACCCTCGATCTGGGAAGTAGATGCTTGGATAAATAATTTTGTTATGTGATTAATGTACTTGGAAGAACTAATATTTTGTTGTAATATGCTTCCATATCTAAAATTGTAATGTTTAACTTATTATCTTGTGTATGATGTAATTTGTAAGGTTATTATTATTAAGTTGAATTATGGTTGGTTGTATATATATAAATATATATAAAAAGAGACGATGCATGTTAAGAATTTATTAGTTTTATTGTAGTGTTCTATAGAAAATAGAATTGAGATATCAAAATATGCTTGAGTTTTTTGATGTCCAAATGATGGGACGAATATTGTGATTGATGTTACAGGTTGGGAAATGATTGAGTCGATAACTTGGTACCTAAAGAATACAAAGGAAACTCTGCCGAAATTTCGAGAAAATATATATATATATATATATATATATATATAAATTGGTAACTACGAATATATATAATATATTTTTGAGTTTACGAATTGAGACTGTTACAAGAACAATGGTCGTCCACCTTCTGTGACATCTCTGGACTCTTCCCTTAAGGAACGGGGACGTCCATTGGGAGAACTGGTAGCAGGGTTAGAAGGATTGGTGCCCACTGTGTTGTTAACTGATGCATTTAGATTGGATAGCATGACTTTAGAGAGTTTGCTAAGAACGTCTTCAATGTGGTGCAACTTGTCAGTTACACCTGCTTCCATGCGACTGAAATTGTTTTGCAGCCCACCCAAGCTAGCTTCTAAATTTTCAATACGCTCTTTATTTGTTCTCATAGCTCTGATACCAATGATAGGTCCCAATCAAGCTATGACTATGTAATGCAGAATTTATTCTACTTCGGATGAGAATTAACCTCAAGAATTGTATTTGAATGAAATAAGTTTCCTTTTCTGATTTCTCAAAGGGTCTTTTTATATAGGAAAGAAACTAACAAACATTCCTAATTCTGAGATCGTATCCCTCAAAATCAGGACACTACCTTCTACTGGCAATCAGCCACTTCGGCATTATTGAAAGTTAAATAACTAATAGACCTATTCTTAAGCACATAGACCTATTCTTAAGCACACATGCTTTGTGGGCATGACTAACAAGTTAGACCATGTCCTTGGTCACAGGTCCATGCGTGACAACAAACAATTAATCGAGATACTTAGGGTTTTTTACTGCTACCCTTGCAGATCTTCGTGGTTCACTTCGTGGCTCATCATGAAATGTCTCCGAGAAAAAATGATTTATTGGATTTGCATACCAAGATTATAGTGGCTGCTATGGATCACATCACACCCTTCACCTTGAGTTAATATAGTTTGATGTAATGATATTTTTTTTTATTTTTTGCTATTTAATTTAGATTAAACTAGATTGGTGGCTGTGGTATGGTGCGAGCCAGACAAATTTTTTTTTTTCAATGTTTAGGTGAAGGCAATGCGTTTAAAAAAGAAAGAGAAATCTAAGAGTTCGATTATTGGCTTTATTAGATTTAATGATCTCGTATAATTGGATAATATGAGAGAAAAAACAACAAATAAATTAAAAAAATAAAAAACAAAATTGGGCAAGGTCAAGCTGGGTTAACATGCAAAACCCTTGACCTGGCACATGAGATTGTGATAATCTCATAAAAAGATGGAATAAAAAAAATTAATTATAAGAAAAGACCTGAAAAAAAAATCTAAGCCAACCAGTTTCAATCTTTCAAACTTGTGACCCAGGTACTAAGATCAGAATTATTTTATAGAAGGCAAACCCAAAAACATCATGAAGTAAAGTTTCAGGTTAACAAAATTCTAATAAATAAAATGCTGAGAGATGAAATCGAAAAAGAAAGTTTTAATAAAAAAAATAAAAAAAATAAGGACCAAATGTAATATAAATAAGATGAAATAAAATATTGAGGGATGCAATTAAAAAAATAATTCAATTAAGAGAATGTCTATAAACAAAAAAAAAAATTCACAATAAAGAGAATAATGACTATATCTAAAAGGTAAAAAAATCAAAGGAGGATTACATTGAAAGAAAATTCTAATTCTATGGATTATTTAAAATAAAACAAATAACAACAAAAATAATAAGGATCAAATCTGAAAGAAAAATAAAATCAAAGGGCTACTTTGAGAATTATACAAGGGAAGATGCTCAAATTGACTAGGAGAGAGAAAAGTAAGAAATAAAAACAGACGTTGGTGTAAAATTTGATATCTATTGGCCACACGCTCCACCATATAAAAAGAGCAGGCATTCTCATGCGTGTCCACGTGATTTGCCTGTAGAACCCACCTTTTAACATTAAATAATAATTTATAAATGATAAAATACTAAATTTCCCTTGACCAAACTTGCACTACAGTAAAACTATGGTAAAAGGCTATAATAAAACATTTACCCCTTTTAGTTTCTATTAGTTATGTGACCTACGCTTTTTCATGAGTTAAATATTTTTATTTCTTATAAAAAAAATTTTATATGCAGATTTTTTCAACGCATTTATGTTGTTTAAGAGATTTAAGTTCAAATCAAGAATTTTATACATACATGTAATCAAATAAATCGAGAACTATATGTGCAAATAATAAATAAAAAGTCATTAACGATACCTAAAAATAAAAATTAAAAAATTAAGAGACAAGTATAGATTAAAATATTTAATCTTGAAAGATGAGATATTTATCCAATTATATTTGCTACATTTATTTATTAAGATAAATTTTTTTATTTAAGTAAACGATAATAGAAATAGAAACATAAATTACATTGATTTAATAAAATAAAATAAAAAACAACAACTTGCAAGGCCGCACATATTATAAATATTATTTGAAAATGGATTTTTTTTTAATTTTAAAAAATAAAGTTCATCCATACAAAAAATAAAATAAAAATTATAGATAAATAAAAACAAATCTTTAAATTTAAATGCACAACAAAAACAAAATAATGTTTTTTTTATATATAAAAAAAATGCTCTCTAAACAAAATAAAGGAAAGAATGGGTAATAATCTAAATATAAATTTAAAAAATTGGAGAAAAAACCATAAAAATTTAAATTAAAAATAGAGCAAAGACCAAGCACAGTTCTTGGTAATTAGATTAGTACTTGCATATTCTAGAATTGAATTGACATACGTTGATTTTGTGAGGTGCTACCAAGCTCATTTTGTGAGGGCCCACACATGGGCTGCTTGGTAGACCTTCCTGATTGATTTTTTTTTCAACTAGGGATATAATTTGCCTCAATTTGTTTTTGAAAAAAAAAAATTAGACACATGTATTGTGATTTGCCCATATTCTGGCCACTATGATGATTAGAAAATTAAAGTAATTTTTTAACCTGAAAACTCTTTTTTCTACATATTTGTTACTCAAAACACCTTAAAACACATTAAAAACCATGACAAACCTATTTATGACCTAATAAAACCCAAAAAAAATAATTGACCTGAAACAAAAATTCAACTTGAGTTGTGATCTATTTTATCATGAACTTTAAAGGTTAAAAAAACATATAATATAAACTTCTCTTATAACATGAGATTTTTTTAACACAAATATCATTTATTTTGATGGTCTAAATCGGTGTTAACGACATGTTTTTTTCTTTATCACTGGAATCCAAAGACCATCTCTCTTCTCTTTCTATCAAGAACTAAAAAATAACAAAAAAAAAAAATTATACCAAAATTGAATTTAAAAAATATTAAGGTATCAAATTGTATAATTTGTATTATTTTTGAAGTTGGAGGATCAATGTGTCTTTTGGGAAACTTGTGGCACACTATCAATGTTTGATGTCTTTTTCATTTTGGACCCTTAGCTTTTAATCTTATATTTCCATAAAAAAATCAAAATCAATTGGTCTTTAATCAAGTCATCAAAAAAAAATTGATGATCAAATTCAAAAAATAAAAAATTTTATTCAATCCATCCACAATAAATAAATAATTAATGAGAGGATGAGCATTACACTTCTAGACAGTGAAAAACCCATTTTATACTTAATTAATATTTCCGAATGAAGAATCTATGCTTGATATTCTATTTTACATCCCCTTCTGACATGTTTCATTGGTGATCACTTAACCACAAATTTGCTCATCTCCTGTGAAGTTACAAAGCTACTAAAATAATATTTGAAGGGGACTTGTAAATGAAGATCCTAAAACCTTTTTTACTACCAAGTAGCAATGAAGAGACAGGGCAGATATTCCCAGGACCCTCTATGCGTTCTTGTCCTTTCTTTTTCAACAATGGAGAACTTTGGAGTATTTTGAGTCACCATCATTTGATTGCTACCTCTCTCCATCTTCTCTCAGCTATTTTCGCACCCATAATTACGTAGACGGAGGGGCAATCTTGAAGCGTCGTAAAGGTAAACAAAGTTTTGAAAGCTAAAAAAAGGAAGGAAAGAATCACAATCTGCTATCTAGCAAGCAAAGTGAAAATGAAGACACAGACAGCTACGGTACTAAAATTTCGAGGGATTTCAAGAATCTTATTACAGTATGTTTTGCGGTTGCTGACTGCAGAGCATATTGAAAATTTGTGGTTCTTTAAAAAAGAACGGGAAATAGGGAGAGTAGATTGAAGCTGCAATAATATGCTTTCTAGCACATTAGTGAATACGATGTCGGTGGACAGCCGTTGTCGTGTTTAGAAAGAGACGGCTGATATGAACTCTGCTAGAGCAGAACCATGCACCAAAAAGTCAATGATAATGGTGTCGATTAAAAGTTTGCTGAGGTATAACGTATTTGGTAGCCTCCCTCTGGAGGACAGGCTGGAAGCTGAATCTTCTTCTGTGGTCACTAAAAATTCAAACAGCACTGAGAACTCAGGGGGATAGAAAAAAAAAAAAAAAAACTTCCAGGATCAATAAATTTTTCTCCGCCGTTGCTTCAGGTGGATTCTTGTACAAATTAAATACTTGTCTAGAAAAATGTTGATTAGGGTTTCTTTACGAATTATTAGCTTAATGAAAGGAGCATTTTAGAAAATGATGGCAGGAGACTGCCCATTTTTTTCTTTAGAATGCTAATACTAATGTATGAACATATGAAGTAGACTAATACCAGTTTAGCAAGCAAAACAGGCTAGCGTCGACCTCTGTATTGTTTTTAATAATTACCTATCAATTCAATCCAACGATCCCGCATTAGACCAGAGATGTCATTCCACCATGGCTGAACTGAAAAGCCAAGTTTCTGTAGGACTGTAGTTGATACCAATCTTGGATTGTGGGCGAGCCCTTGTGATCTGAGTGCTTTCTGAATCTGATGCCTTTCCCTTATTCCTTCTCTCATCTCTCTGTATGCAACGGTGTGGGTTCCGCATGGTGTTTTCCTTTATATTTCCCCTCTTTTTTCTGTTTCTATATCAAGCTTAGCTTAAGGTTCATGGATCATACAAAATCATAAAACTATAAATAACAACGCACATTCATTTACCATATGTACTTTTATTCATTCCTGTGTTTCTTATCTAGTCAAGTTCTAAAATCCGAAAACTCTCCGCGACATGTCAAACCAACCTGCCCCTGCTCGTCCATGGTTCCGTTTGCCATCAATAGCTCGGCCAACTGCCCCTACAACAACTCCAACTCCAGAGCCACCACCTCCACAACCCCGTCCAGCTCTTGCCCGACCTGCATTTAGGCCTGCTGCGACAGGACCACAGGCTGTAGCTGCTCCCCCACCCGAACCAGTGCCACCTGTTTCCGGTGTTGCTTCAGTTCCAACATCTCCAGTTGCAAGAGCTGCAGGTGGTGTTGCGTCAGTACCAACATCTCCAGCTTCAAGGGCACCTGCTCCTTCATCTTCAGTGCCCACTTCTCCTGTCCCAACTTCCGCAGTGCTTCCACTCACCACCTCTTCACTTCCACCTTCTCCAACCCCCAAACCAGCAGCAACTTCCTCTTCGGTTCCAACCTCTCCTGCCACTAAGCCTGTGACCACCACATCCTCAGTGCCAACGTCTCCTGCCACTAAGCCTGTGACCACCACATCCTCAGTGCCAACTTCTCCTGCCACTAAGCCTGTGACCACCACATCCTCAGTGCCAACTTCTCCTGCCCCTAAGCCAGTGACAACCACATCCTCAGTGCCAACTTCTTATGCCTCTAAGTCAGTGACAGTCACATCCTCGCTGCAAAATTCTCCAGCTCCTAAAGCTGCAACCACCAATGCAACTCGTGTGCCTAGCCCTGGACCATCTCCAAGAACCATCAAGCCAGCAGTTCAAACCCCACCTCAATCACCAAAGCCTAAGCCCACTGCTCCACCACCTTCTCCTCTAACACTTCCACCTTCCCAAGTAAAATCTTATGCAGATCTTGAACCCAAGATTCCATTAGTGGCAGAGCAAAAAACTGTGCTGGTTCAAAAGACGTTTGAGAAGCCTAAGGTGGCGCGCGATTCACAGAGGGACTTTGCAGACAGTCTCAGCTCTGGCATCGCTCGTCTTGCAAAGCAAGAAACTACTAAAGATGTTCACACAAAGGAGAAAGGTAACCGCAAGAAGAATTCTTCAGATTCTGAGGATGTTGGCATGAAGGTAATTACAATTGCCGGTGAAAACAAAGGTGCTTTCATGGAAGTAATCCGTTCTCCCAAGAAACAGGTTTTTGAAGGAACTTCTCATTTTCTCCACAAGAAGGGTAATCCTAAAAGTGAAGGCAGTGACAGCAGCAGTAGCGAGGAAGGCAACAGCAAGAAGAAGGACAAGAACCCCGGTGGAAAAGCAACGGGGCCATCTCCTTTGAGTGCATTTATGAACAGTAATGTGCAAGGTGTTAACAATTCAATCGTTTACAATTCTTCATGCAGCCATCATGATCCTGGGGTGCACGTTGCTCTCTCTCGAAAACCTGCTGGTGCTGCTGCATTCCATGTCAAGGACCATGGCAATGGCAACCAGAGTTAAAAAAATAATAAAGAAAGAAACAAAGAAGTTGTGATTTAATGTCTTCATTTGGTCTACAATATTATATACCGTGAGAATAAATATAAGTAATCGAGTGATGAGAAGAAAAAGGCATGGATTCTTATTCTTCATTGTTGTGTTCCACTTCTTGTGGATTACAATGGAAGTTAGTCCATTGCCTTGCCTTTGGTAGAGGTCAACCTAAAATATATGTATGCATATATGCAAGTGGGTATCCAATAAGTCAGCAAGTTTGCTTTATATTAATTTGGATTTGCATCCATTTGTCGATTCCTATTGTATGACAGTTTTACTTAATGAATTTACCAAACATTTCTCTATCTTTGCCTTGCTATTCAAATTCCTCACAAACGAACTTGGAAGTTGAAAGGCTAAAAAAAACTTGATTTCTTTTCTTTTCTGATGAATTGCAAGATGTTATACAAAATTAAATCTACTTTATGAGAACGATGATCATAAAAATTCATTAACAAAAAGTAAGAGATTGTAAGATGTTATATAAAATTATTCTCTTATTCAAAATATCAAAGTAACCAAAAACTTCATTTTTTTTTCCTCTTTTCTTTACCCACCAAAATATAAAAAATAAAAAAAACTCATAAATAAAATTTACCTTAAAATATGACAACTTTAAGCTTTTATAAGGACTAAGTATATGCATGCATATTAATTTTTTTCAATTTGGTCCTTATTCTTCTAATTCCTAATTCTTTTTCGTGACCTTTTTGTACAATTTTTATTTGTCTTCAATTTAATCCTTCAATCCAAATTTATTATATATTATTTTTTTTCAATCTGGTCATTATTTTTTTGTTTTTTTTTATTCTTTTGTTAAAGTAATTTTTCTTTTTAACTTCACAATTCGATCAAAAATTTATTGTTGTCCTTTAATTTATTTTTTATTTTAATTTTTATACTTATTTTTTTATTATTATTTTCAGTTTTGGATCCTTTTTATAATTGAATTTTTCCCCCGACTTCATTCATCAATATTTGATTCGTCAATATTTAATTGATTGGGGATTAGGTTACGTGGTTTGCCCATGTATAATGCCTTTGGTCTAATGAATTGGATCATGGGTTTGAAAAGCTCACATACGTTACTTCTTTTTTTGTTTTATTACTTATTTTTTTTTTGAATACATCATTCAACATTGTTGTTTTTTCAATGAGTTTTTGTGGTTTTTTTTTTTATTTTTTATTAAATTATCTTAATTTTATAACTTGAATCACGATTTTGATTAGTTAAGTTATTTTATCTTGAAACTTTGTAGGGATATAGATGAAAATTGAGAATGAAAGAGAAAAAAAGATAAAGAAAAAGAAAAAAAAAAGAAAAGATTATCAGTATGAAACCACGCACCGCCTAGTGATATAGGCGCTGCTATGGGATTCAAACATTGTTGTGGATGCCGATGCTTGGCTACAATACGACGCTGCATACATCGTTCGAAAAGTGCGGACACAACCACAAGTGATCGTCTGGGAACTTTGTTTGAAACAGTATGAAAAAGAAAACCAGAGTAGAATTGGATTGGGCATGGGCTCAAATCAATATAGGTTGAGCGTTGCCCAGGTTAGACTCTAACCGGGTCCATAAGAATGTATAATGTCTAATCAGGCTGCAGAGGCTCCTCACAGGGCTTGCTACATCCAAAAATGTCGAGTCTCATGTTTAGACCTGACTGAGAACGCGAACTTAATTGGGGGCCTCTAAGAGCCTGGACAGCTGGACTAGACAAATGTACGCTTTGTTCAAGCAGTACGTGCATGGTTATAGCCACCTGGGCTAGCTCAGGTGCTGATCAGTAGTGGCTTTGCCTGTTGGGTAGGGTTGAGAGCTATCAGCTATATGCCTTTAGCAAATTGTATGGTTGATTCGAAGATCCAGGGGCATGCTACAGTCAAAGAGAGGGGTCGATAGACATCAATATTTAACTACGTTATGCAAGGCTTAACCCCAACATCAACGAAAGATTGGATCGAGGGGCATTCTTGTTATTGTTGTGAAAAAAACTATTTCTCTTGTGAAAAGAATTTCACAATCTAGTACAGTCAAGGCAGGTACGCATGCTCATGAAATACAAATCCAACCCATCTTATTTATTTTTACATTTTAAAAATATTTTTTAATGATAATTTAAAATTGAAATAATTAATGGACTGGATAAAAATTGAATTTATAAAATACCTATAAAATCCATCATAGAAATGAGGTTTGACTGTATTACTTCAACTCTAGGCACACAACAATCTGGTCAAGCCAATCAATGCTAGAATTTCAAATGAGAGTCATAGAACTGGTCAGGAGCAAGTAGCCAAATTAGAAGAACAAATGAGAGGCAAATTAGAAGAAGAATACAGAAGAATTGGAAGAAAGTGATGAAAATATATGGCTTTATATTTTTTCTCCTCATTTTGGATATTTTAGCTCCAGATTCCCCCCTCCCCCTTTATATTCATATGTGTAGAGATGCATTTATTGTTGTAAAATTAATTTTGAATGAATATTAAAATTAATAAAATCTTAATGTTCAATAAAATTAACAGTGTTTGGTTTTATTGTGATATTTGTTAAATTTTCAATTAACAACTAAATAACAAAAAAAAAAATTCATCAGTGATTCTGTTAGTAATATAGACAGTATTTCATTAAAAAGTTACAAAATAATTTAAAAATTTTAGAACTTTCTAATGGAATTACTAACATAAATTATATCGCCAATCTTGAGATTCTGTCGGCAATGTTTAGGTTTTTCCAACAAAAAACAATTTTATTAATAATTTAATTATTGACAGAATGACTGATGAAAACTAGTCGGTGCATTTTATTTTTTATTTTTTTTATTCGGCATTACAAATTACTGATATAAAATAGCAACGGGTAGCAAATCTTCAACAAAAACTTTTTTCAATGATGTTTTTCCATTGTTAAATCCATTGGCTATATAAATTGATGACAAAATGATGTTTACATGTTGATAGAATATTCCATCGATGTGTTCCATTCTTATAGTGTGTGTTCTTGTGCAAACTTTACAATACAATAATTAGTGTTCCTTCCTTATATAAAGACAACAAGTAAAAAGAGTCATCCACTTATCCTTATTCAAAATTTAAATTAGCTTTTAATATTATCTCTGTTAGAAAATTGACTTATTAAATTATGTTATTTTTTAAAATATATTTTAATTGTGTTATTTCCTATATTTTGTTTATTGTGTTATTTTTTTTAATAAAAAAACACGTTTTACTTTGCATATGCTGTATAATAAATAAAGTTTTTTTGTTTCTTAAGAAAATAAATGAAAAAAAAAGAAGAAGCCAAAAAGGTAGATATGATCCCTAGAATAAAATGTCCAAACTTATAATTCTCTGATTGAGCCTCGAATATTAAACGCATGGGCACTTGCAGACATTCCTATGCATCTGCCGCTTTTCATTAATTGGAGAGCCCTCTCCAAATGCACTGCTATTAATGAGTTACAGAGCTTTTGAAGATTTTGTTTGCGCGTTGACATAGATAGCGTATGTATGTATATGTATGTACATGTAAGATTTTAATAAAGTTTGGAAAATAATTTTTGCTACTGTGCTTACGTGGAAAAAAACTCGTCCTATCTGAATGTATGGTATACCCTTGAGGATCTAGCTAGCCTCTAGCTCCTCCACTTGTCGCCATATAAAAGGCAGAGAAGTACTAGTTTGTTTTGTTATTTGAAAAACAGAGCAGGGCGTAGAATTAAGCAAATGGAGCTATTCCAATGAGACGCGTATGTAAATTGCATTCGTACACGTACAAGGAAGGAGCTAAGAATTTTTTCTATCCTAGCTATATTATAAATACATATAAATTATTTTTTAAGATTAATCATTAACTTGTATATATAAATTTATTAAGTTAACAATAAAATTTCAATCTAAATACATAACATAAAATATAAAAATAAAAAATAAAATTTAAAGTACATAAAAATAAAAATAAAATAAATTACATTATCAAAGTTGCACCCTTCGATATTTTATAAAAAAAAGAATTCATTTATGATAGAATTTGAATCAATATCTTTAATAAGCTTTCGTTCAATGTAAATCATCATAAAATCCGTTAAAAACTCCTCTTTCTTTACTGGTTGATATTTCTTCGCTTGGTTTAAAAAATAAAATATAGTTTTTTCTCTTTTACTTCCTTGATTTTTCATTATAATTTATAATCTATTCAAGTAAAAAGAATTACGAAAATCAGGTGCAAAATGAAAAGATACTAATGTCATAGTAGAATATTCATGAAATGCAGAATATATAAGGCTAAAATAGTGATGCAGGTTACGGGGAGATTTGAGGAACTTAATTTTGAAATAAATTTTTTAATGTGTTTATTTTTTTTTTCATGTGTCTAAATTCGAACCTCACAACCCTCTTACCTGGAAGTTGGGACAGGAGAAGTGGGCACTGAAGATGAAGGAGCAGGTGCCCTAGAAGCTGGAGATGTTGGTACTAACGCAACACCACCCGCAGCTCTTGCAACTGGAGATGTTGGAACTGAAGCAACACCGGAAACAGGTGGCACTGGTTCGGGTGGGGGAGCAGCTATAGCCTGTGGTCCTGTCGCAGCAGGCATAAATGCAGGTCGGGCAAGAGCTGGACGGGGTTGTGGAGGTGGTGGCTCTAGAGTTGGAGTTGTTGTAGGGGTAGTTGGCGGAGCTATTGATGGCAAACGGAACCATGGACGAGCAGGGGCAGGTTGGTTTGACATGTTGCGGAGAGTTTTCGGATTTTAGAACTTGACTAGATAAGAAACACAGGAATGAATACAAGTACATATGGTAAATGTAAGCAAGTGTCAAAGTCCGAAACAAACACTAACTAATCACCTGAAGAATAGGACTTATACAAGTGATAAGTTAGCTATAGTATAGGACTCTAATTGTTGTATTTGATTGAAACTCTGCAGCACTGTCTCTGCTGTGTATATAACCTGTGATTCAATGAACAAGTATCATAACGTTTTCACAAAACAGATCATCATTCTTCATGGTATCAGAGCTGTTGATATAAAATTTTATTCTCTTTGTCTAGCTCCAATTCAATCACCATGAGTGATTCCTCAAACACCACCCTTGTAACTATTAATGTTACAGCTCAAGCTCCGCTGAAACTCAACAACACCAACTACCTATCATGGCGACTGCAGTTTCAGACACTCTTTATTAGGTATGACCTGCAAGGCTACATCGATGGTACCAAACCATGCCCATCACAATACCTTATCACCACCTCCCCTCAAACATTAAATCCAGAGTATCACACCTGGATACATCAAGACCAATTGCTTTTGAATGCAATCATAGGATCCATTACACCATCCATTATTCCATTTATTGCTCGAGCCACAACAGCTCGCGAAGCATGGAATATTCTTGCAGCCACATATGCCACTCCATCACAGGGTCGCATCAAACAAGTAAAAGCCAATCTAAAATCGCTGACCAAAGGCACCCTCAGCATTACAGAATTCTTGCAATCAGTCAAGGGTAAAGCAGAAGAACTTGCAGTCCTAGGAGCACCTGTTGACAATGACGATCTGATGGACAAAATCCTAGAAGAACTAGGTGATGACTACAAAGAATTGGTAAGAACAGTGCAGGCCAGGGAGAATGCAATTAGTTTTGATGAACTCCATGAAAAACTATTGATGTTTGAAGCCTCACTCCAGACAACCACCAAAGCTATTCATTTTTCTCCTACTGCACATCCCTCCAATCGCACCAGTGGCAGGTATAACCCCAACAATGCTGGTCGATCCACATCCAACATCTCGGGTGGAAATTGGCGCTCCTCTGCCAACCAACAACACCGCTACACTGGACAGACTGTGGCCACCCACAACACATCCAACAGCAACCGATTTCAGCCAAGGCCATATCTGGGATATTGTCAAATCTGTGGAATTCAAGGTCACACCGCGAAAAAGTGTCCCTCATTCCGTCTTGTTCCTCTCAGCAACAACCCAAGTTCCAGCCCCTCTCCATGGCAATCGCAGGCTAATCTTGCAGACACTAATTCCTCAAACAGGTCTTCATGGCTCCTAGACAGTGGGGCTTCCCACCACATCACGGCAGATCTCCAAAACCTGGCTCAACACTTGCCCTACACTGGCACAAATGATGTTATGATAGGGGACGATAAAAGTTTAAGAATTACACACTTGGGCTCCTCTGAAATACACTCATCTACTCACCCTTTTAGACTTACCAATATATTATGTGTG
The DNA here is from genome assembly GCA_033617975.1 of Populus alba x Populus glandulosa. NCBI lineage: Eukaryota > Viridiplantae > Streptophyta > Magnoliopsida > Malpighiales > Salicaceae > Populus > Populus alba x Populus glandulosa. The sequence goes on along the minus strand of CM066144.1, from coordinate 15,826,555 downwards.
CCTGATATTAAACGCAATTTACTCTCTATATATCAATTTTGCGTTGACAACAATGTTTCTGTTGAATTCTTACCCTAGTGTTTTCTTGTGAAGGATTTGTTGACGGGGGAAATTCGCGCAAAGGGTAAAACCAAAGAAGGTGTGTACGAATGGTCGTGCGTTGTCACCCCTCATGCATTTTCAAGTTTGAAACTCGCTTGAATAAATTGGCATTTTCGATTAGGTCATCCAGCTCCTCCTGTTTTAAACACAATTTTGACTAAGCATAATTTAAATTCATCTTCAGTATTCAAAGATTTTGTCTGCGATGCGTGTCACTGTAATAAGAGTCATAAACTTCCATTTTCTGTCTCCACATTGAATTCTCATAAACCTCTTGAAATAATATTCTCTGATGTATGGACCTCACCCCTTTTGTCTATTGATGGTTTTAAATACTATGTAATTTTTGTGGACCACTTCACTAAATACATATGGTTTTATCCGCTAAAGAAAAAATCAGACGTCAAAAACACCTTTATTCGTTTTAAAGCAATTGTGGAAAATTATTTCAAAGAAAAAATTGTGACTCTATATTCTGACAATGGGGGTGAATATATTGCATTAACAGAATTCCTTGTTATGAATGGCATATCTCATTTGACAACCCCCCCACACACTCCTGAACACAATGGATTTGCTGAACGCCGTCATAGACATATTGTGGAAACAGGTCTTTCACTTTTAACTCATGCATCTTTGCCACGTATTTTTTGGTCTTATGCTTTTGCTACAGCAGTCTATCTTATTAATCGCATGCCAACTCCTGCATTACAAAATCTTTCACCTTACGCAGTTATTTTTCAACATTCCCCGAATTATGAAAAACTTCGCAACTTTGGATGTTTGTGTTATCCTTGGCTTCGCCCGTATACTGCTCATAAATTAGACCCCCGATCCAAACCATGCATTTTCCTCGGCTATTCTCTATCCCAAAGTGCTTATTTATGTTTTGAACCCGAGTCCTCTAAAATCATGGTGTCTAGGCATGTGTCTTTCGTTGAGAATATTTTTCCATATCATTCTTTACATAAACAGGAGCCCCAAAGCAAATCAACCACAATTGACATGTGGATTCCACCACTCATTGTTATTCCATCACCCACATCTACATCTTGTACACACTCTTCGGCGGCTGCATCTGATGCGCGATCTCTCCCTCAAACCTCTTCACCACCAGAGGTTCTTCCTCCCTCACCAAGCCATTTAGCAACCTCTTCCCTGCCTCCTTCCACAAACTCTACAAATAACCCGGCCATCTCAATTCCAGCACCATTAAACCCTCTCCCCTACCACCCTATGACAACCAGATCCAAAAACAACATTCACAAACCCATTCAAAAACTCACATTCACTACCACAATAAACACTCACCCTCAAGAACCTACAACATTTGCACAGGCCACCAAAGATCAACATTGGAGATCTGCCATGCATGAGGAGTTCAGTGCTCTACTACGCAATGAAACTTGGACTTTAGTCTCACCTGATTGTGCTTCTAACTTAGTTGGCTGTAAGTGGATTTACAGGATTAAACGCAACTCAAATGGCATCGTGGCTCGCTACAAAGCCAGACTTGTGGCAAAAGGGTTTCATCAGCGCCCTGGCCTGGACTATCATGAGACATTTAGTCCCGTTGTGAAACCAACGACGGTCCGTATAGTTCTCAGCATTGCTGTCAGCAATGGATGGACACTTCGCCAACTAGACATTAATAATGCATTTCTTCAAGGCACACTGGATGAAGATGTCTACATGGCCCAACCTCCAGGGTTTCATGATCCAGACAAACCTGAGTATGTCTGTAAACTCAGAAAAGCCATTTATGGCTTGAAGCAGGCGCCCCGTGCGTGGTATCATGAATTACGCAATTTTTTGCATGCTTCGGGTTTCTTTAACTCCCTGGCAGATACATCTCTCTTCATCTTCCATCAGCAATCTCACATTATTTATCTATTGATCTATGTGGACGACATCATTGTTACAGGTAATAATGCACATGCAGTTAATACATTCATTCAATGTTTAGCAGCACGATTCTCCTTGAAAGACCTGGGTACTCTGCACTATTTTCTAGGGGTTGAAGTTCAACCTCATCACACCGGTGGTATACTTCTCTCCCAGCAAAGGTACATTCTGGATCTTCTCCACCGAACCAATATGGCTCATGCAAAGCCTATGTCTACTCCGCTGCCTCCAGGCTGCAAACTGAGCTTGGACATGGGTGCTCCTCTAGTTGATCCTACACCTTACCGTGCAACATTAGGCAGTCTTCAGTACCTATCTCTCACTCGGCCTGATGTATGTTTTGCTGTAAACAAACTCTCTCAATACATGCACCAGCCCACTGATGTTCACTGGAAATTGGTTAAACGTCTTCTTCGGTATTTACTTGGCACTATCCATCACTGTCTGCTTCTTCATCGTCATTCTCCATGTTCAGTCCATGCCTTTTCTGATGCAGACTGGGGGGGAAACAAGGAAGATTTATCCTCCACCAGCGCCTATGTAATTTATCTAGGTCGGAATCCCTTCTCCTGGTCCTCCAAAAAGCAGCACACCATGGCACGCTCATCCACTGAAGTTGAATACAGAGCTGTTGCAGACACAGCAGCTGAAATCAGCTGGGTCTGCTCTTTACTCTCCGAACTACACTTTCCAGTGAGTCATACTCCGGTTATTTATTGTGTGAATGTGCGTTTTTATTTATAGTTTTATGATTTTGTATGATCCATGAACCTTAAGCTAAGCTTGATATAGAAACAAAAAAAGAGGGGAAATTAAAGGAAAACACCATGCGGAACCCACACCGTTGCATACAGAGAGATGAGAGAAGGAATAAGGGAAAGGCATCAGATTCAGAAAGCACTCACAGATCACTAGGGCTCGCCCACAATCCAAGATTGGTATCAACTACAGTCCTACAGAAACTTGGCTTTTCAGTTCAGCCATGGTGGAATGACATCTCTGGTCTAATGGGGGATCGTTGGATTGAATTGATAGGTAATTATTAAAAACAATACAGAGGTCGACGCTAGCCTGTGTTTGCTTGCTAAACTGGTATTAATCTACTTCATATGTTCATACATTAGTATTAGCATTCTAAAGAAAAAAATGGGCAGTCTCCTGCCATCATTTTCTAAAATGCTCCTTTCATTAAGCTAATAATTCATAAAGAAACCCTAATCCACATTTTTCTAGACAAGTATTTAGTCACCTTGGTTTGTTCAAGCTTAACTCAAATTCATATTAGCTTGGCTTGAAGTGGTTTCAAAAATTGAAAAAATATGGTCCAAAATGGTTCATTAAAAAAAAAACACGAAAGAGAAACTATAATTAAACAATTTGGTCACGTTTCCTTCAAATTAAGGCAATGTATTTAACAAGATATTTAGCGAATCATAACCTATAAATTAAGACTAATTAAAGTATTTAAAACACTTAATATATTCAAACTATCAGATTTCTAGAGTATAGTCTATTACAATGAATGTAAAATATTGAATTTAAAATGAAAAGTCAGAGTTTCTAAATTCTTTCCTAGTAATTTTATATTTTTGTTGCTCTCGGTATATTGTTGAGAAGAAAAAAGCTAAAACTCTAGATTACTTGAAAAGTATGTAAATCTAATTCTCACACCAATTAATTATTTATGTTTAAGTTTTATGCAAAAGACAAAAAAAAAAACAACCAATTAATTATTTGTGTTAGGTTTTCGTAAAAAAACAAAGAAAAACAACCAATTAATTATTTATATTAGGTTTTATGTAAAAAAAACAAAGAAAAAGTGGGTTATTAGATTTTTTATGAAAGAATTGAAAGAATGACACCATAATGAGAACAAGCTAAACAAAACAAGCAAGCAAGCCATCAAAGTTTAATGAGTCGGAGGTTAGAAACAACTCGGAGGTTTCCCTATGACTAACTTTGCGCACTTACAGTGGTAGCCCCTTTGCTTGCTTCTTTTGGCATTTCATTGGGGACGAAAAGCACGGGTTACTTTCCTATTGATTCAGGAACTATTGACATATTAGATCGGAATTAATTTTTTTACCTGGGCTACAGCCCACCTAATACGTAAGTGCGCCCGCTTAAGAGAATAATCAAGATTTAAGGATGATTCTGTGCAGTATGTGACACGTCACCTTTATCGGATTTGAGATGAGGAATTTAATTCAAAATTAAGGAATTAAAAGGGTATAAAGATAGGGGCTTCTACGAGTAAGAACACATGTGGGCTCAAATTATTGAGATTTGACTAGCATTCGGACATCATTGTATATCGTCTAATTGAGTCAACATCAGTCATGGGTAGTTACAGTTCTGATCTGGTCCGCTTGGACGACTGGGCAGAGTCGCAGCTCCCATGTGGAAGCCCAACTGGGGCTAAGACACAGTAGGACTGCATAAACTTACAAGCACAAGCATGGCAATTGTGTCTGCATTTCTAGCTTTCCAGCGTTCCAGATTGCCACAGCTGAATCCAACTGTTTCTTTCAACTTTCCTAGGCCCTTACAGACAAGAAGTTTTGCAATTTATGGGCGTTGCAAAAAGGATATTTAATGCATTTAAATGTCTAGCCCATTGGTCAACTGCAAGGCTTGTTTTTGTGAAAGTCCTGGGTTTGATCCTCAAGAGTATCAGCTTATCACCCCTGCGGTGCCTTACCTGCCTACTGGGCTTGCAGGATGTTCAGTAAGCCCTGAGATTAGTTGTGTTGCGCGTAAGCTGACCCGGACACTCAGGATCATAAAAAAAAAAGAATATTTAATTATTTGTGCAATCGGAGGCCTAACTTAATTTGCCCACCTATGAAATGCCTTGCTCTGATGGAGAGAGAGGGGTGTTGTCTACTGCCCATTGGATAAGAGATATTTTTGTGTCCAAAGATACTTTCGTCTTCATAAATCATAGATATTACTGCAGCTTCTTTTTTTCCCTATTGGGTTACACCATGGCAATCCCCCCCCTGCTGCTAGTCTCTTCTGTACAGAGTACTTTGAACTGACTTAATCTCTCTATGTTTATACTATGACGGCGATTGCTTGGGAAAATGTTAAGTGAATTTCCAATTAATTTAGGTGTCACCCACTCTAGATAATAGAAACAAAAGAGATAGTTGACTGCGGTGTTGGATAGGGTGGTGGAAAGTGAAGCGGCGAGAAAGGGAATTTAAGGAGACTGTTCTTTTACTTACAATGGCATTTGCTCCATCCATGCGAAAGCGTAATTTCTGGAGTCGTGTTATTCTATTTCTGTCCTCGCGGAACATGAGTTTCTCCTCTTTAGCTCAACTGATATTAAGTTTTAGATTTATTTCTAGAAAAGAAAAAATCTTTCATAAAAGACAAAGGCGAAAAGGTAAATACAAAGGCAAAGAAAAGTGGTACCGTATTTCCCGCTAGACATCATCCTGAATACTACAGTGACTGAACTCTCACATGGGAAAAGAGAGCCCCTCTAATGTGTTAAAAATCTCACCATCTATCACTCACCTTGTCACAGCAAAGATTAGGAGGACGCAGGAGTTTAGCTTGCTTAGCCGATTAGACAAAGATTAATTTGTTCGCATCGAAAAATAATAGGCGGTATGCTTGGATCAGCTTAGCTTTTATATATATGTAATTTACCAAAACTAAATTCACTTCTCTAATTTGGTAACTCCACCTTTCCATGTGGATCAACTTCATGATAATTGAGATTTATGAGAGGTTTATCTTTTAGGTTTGGACCCTTTTTTTTTTTTGGTTAACTGGATAGCTAAAGAGAAAACAGATCAAGAAGATGAGGTTGAGGTGTTAACAAGGCAAAAGAGACTAGGTAGAGTTGGTGAAAGAATTGGAAGCCCTTTACTAGACCTCTGTATCTGTTGCTAACATGCAACAAAGAGGGATACATTTTCTAGACAATGGACATCACTTCGAAAATTTTGACACGTCGAACATGTCACAAAGACCTAACATTGTCGATCCTCAAACATGCCATGCACCCTAAAACACAGGCTATATACTAGGGCCCACTACTCTTGGACACAGCTTTTTAATTCTTTCTCCAAAATCATTTCCCTCACTTTGACATTTCCTCTGTCCCAATTCCCTCGCCAAGAACTTGTTGTGATGAGCATGAAGGTTAGAAGTAGAGAACGTTATCAGAATTTCTCACCTTAAATGTATTTTGATGCCTTTCTATGGCCAGGCCGCTGATCGTCTACTCTCACTCTCTACACCTTTTCTTGTGATGATCTTTTGGTTACTAACATTTTTGTTTCTTGCAAACAGATCTTCAACTGGGTGCAGAGGAGGTTTCATCATGGCACCATCAAAGGTTTGATATTCGTGATTGAGTCGCCGTCTAAACTAATATATCAGAACAAAATGAATTTTTAAATGGTAGAAAAGTCCCATTGACTCGATCTTATGCTTTTTTTGTATTATAATCATCGTGTCCTTAATATATGAGTGCCTTGTTGATTTTAGTTTGCCTTCTATTTTATAATAACCCCTAACAAGCTTGAGTTACAAAACAATCATTATCAACACTTCGTTTAGGGCGACTTGTTCTGCTGAGCAAAAGCATTAAAATTAAAATTATTATTTACTATTATTACTTTGTACCACACTTGTTAAGTGTTGTTTATATAATTGTCTCAGTTAAACGGATGAGGGAATTGTTTTGAACAGATGGGCTCGCTGGAAATGTGAAGAAGGCTGAATCCATTACAAAAGAGGCTGACAAGCAAGCATTGCTGAAACAAGTAGCCCTGGTGGACGTGCTTGATGGTTGGAAAGATGGAATTTTGACAATTGGCACCTTAGGTCTTGACCCTTTAATACCTTTTAACCAACAAAATGATCAGTATTTCATTTTGGAAAGTGACGAAGAAGGTCAAGAGGAGGAGGAAGACGAAGGAAAAGAAGAAGAAAGGGAAATAGAACAATACTCAGTTGATGATGATTATTATTATGATGACAATGTTGAAGATGAAGAAGTGAACCCTTTGATATATGCAACATTTGACCACAGTTTTGAGGAAATTGGATCTGATTCTCTGCATTATGATGTCATAAACAACTCTACTACAATCGCTGAGCATGAACAAAGGAAAACCAAAGGAGAAAGAATAACACTGGCAGAACTGTTCTTGGAAGATTCTGACATGAAAAGGAAGCCGGATTCTGTTGAAGTTGAGACTGAACCAGGGAATAAAAAGCCGGTTGCTCGTGCCAAGAGTGGCCTCTCTTTTGCCAAGAAGCTCATACGTCCTCACGTTGTAGAGGATTCACGTCCAATCAAGAAATTCAACCAAGTAAGTATACTCATCTCATGGAGTGACACACTTTTCTTCAAGGTATATTTAAGTAACAATTAATTAATTTTGTCATTTTCAGTTGATGAGGAGAATGTTGAAGAGAAAAATTCACCCAGAATTTGATTGGAAGGGAAATAAAACAGACAATCAAAATAAGTCTGGCATTATGGATGTTCATATTAGCAAGGGAAATAAATAAATCCGAATCTGCTTCTCTTCTTCAAGCCCCATCAGGTACTTGTTCTCTGCCCTATTCTTTCCCAGCAAAAAAAAAAAGGATTGAAGTATCAACGAACTATTTGGTTTTCTCAATATCTCTAATATCAGCAATTGTGTGCTTGTTAATGTCTACAGAAGGCCAAAATCATGAGTGCTCTTTCATCTGACAGAATAATGTCAAATAATTTTATCAATTAAGTAATTAATCCATGCTCGCTTAATCGTCACATTCATGTCTATTTAAACTATAAAGACAAAATAATTAAGGCATGTATGCATTACGTGACATGCATCCAATGAATCTGTGCACAGATGATCATGTTAACTTCAAGACACGACTTACAAAAATTAATCTGTCAACTTGTCTACAAATCATTTTAGCACAATAGATAATTACAATATGCTTAAACTCCCAATCACTGGCTACATTGTTTTTAACAGCATGACCACCAGATTATCTAATTCTGTTAGATAGGGGACCTAATCTCCATTTTCAGAGTGGCCCAGATTCTGTATCTTTTTGTGTAATTTGATACCATTTAGCAATAAAAAAAATCAACGCCACATAAATCACAGGATGATCTACTATATACTGCCTTATGTATGCTGTGTTCTTGGCATATTATGTTCATATGCTAAACGGACCGCAGTATCAGAGCTTCAATTAACACGACAGTGACGATGTATCTTCTAAATTTTCTTGGTCTTCTAAATTTGCACGTGCTGAATAACCTGTTCTACTAGGACTTACCTTAGTGGAACGCAAGGTCAGGTCAAGGTGGGTGGACGGGAGAGAGATGAGGCTGGCCTCCCTGTCATTATGGTAGCGATCATCACTAGGGTAATGAGGTTCCTCCTAAGAAAACTCTCTAGACATAAATCCAATGAGGAAGCCGTCAAATAAAAACGTTCCAATTAGCTTTTTTGTGAGTGGCATTGATCAAACGATTCTCCTTCTCAAATTGAGTCCACCTCTGGCCCAGTGTAATAATATCTTGACTGGCTAGCGACGCTTGCCAAAAGACAGGTAGGGCATACACACCGGCAACATTTCCATCATGTATTACGTAAACAATCCATCATTACATTATTACGATTTGTAGCATTGCAATTGCTTGTGTCTTAACAATTTGCAACGTGACATGCTAACATTTCACTTACCGTTACTTGTGTTGCAGGTCCTACCATATGAGCTCTCAGTGACGATCTAATTTGCGAGAAATGGATTTGGGTTTTTTTTTTTTTTTTCAATGGTTGGGTATGCATGTGTGTTTTCCAGGTTTTCTTTTACTTTTTCGGATTTCCTGAACGTTGGATGTTTGGTTTTCAACACATTAACAGGCTTTGATTTGTTAACGGATCTTGACGTTGTGATGCATGTCTTGGATTGGCAACTTGTGTGTGACAGTAAGCATATATTTGGATGATGGAGAGGAACATTACTTGGGACAAACACATGTCTCTAAAGTTTTTATCCTTTTCCAAATCAACAAACCATTTTGTTAGTTTATGTTTTAACCATGGCTGAAGTGCTCAGCACTTGTTTTTTTGTCATCCTTTGTCTCATCGCTTCATTTCAGCTTCCTGTTCTTATTTTAAAATAGGGTTGCAGATGTTTTTTAAAGTAATTTTTGTTTAAAAATATATTAAAATGATATATTTTTTATTGTTAAAAAATTATTTTAAAATCAACACATCAAAACGATCTGAAAACATAAAAAAAATTAATTTTTAGTAAACAATTTTCTTTTTTTAATTTTTTAAAAATACAAGCCTTTCTTAGTTTTCCAACGTAATGCTCAATTGGCATGAGAGCAGATTCCTTTACATCAAGGAACTTCCAAATTGGAGAGCCTTTACTCTTATATCTTTCATTTCCGTTTATTTTACAAGGAATTGGTTGAACATTTATTTCTCAACTCTTGAAATAGGAGATAACAAATTGTATGCCCCGTAGCACGACGCATGTGATATAATTTGTTTTTTAATTATTTATATATAATCAATATTTTGATGATTTATCAAAATCTTGTTTGTGTATTGTCATAATTATAATAACTATCTTTTTTTATATAGATTTTATTGTGTTTGAATATAAATAGTAATATATCTCGTATCTGTGAAAAATATTTAACTCAAATTTTGTATAACTTTATAGCATTTTTTCAACTTGATATCAATTTTTGGTTTTTTAATGATTGAAATAAGATTTAGAATTTTTCTATTCTAAAAATAAAATCAAAAGATAATAAAAGTTTCAAAAATATATTTTATTTCTCAATCCTTTTTAAATTTAAATATTTAATCATTCTTGATCTACTATTGTATTGCTTGATTACATAATTTTATTAAAAAATAGAGAGCTTAAAATAATAAGACCGATATTATCATAAACTATACAAAAAGATGGGTTTTTTTCTTGCTTTTATATCTTATCAAGAGATAATTTTAATATGCATTAGTATTATACGATACTAAAAGCAAATGATGTTTTCTTATAGAGGAAAAATTATAATTTTTAGATTTTCTTTTTTAGAAAACAAGTTTTTCTTCTTCTTTTTTCTATATACTTGGAATTTTTTTTTATTTTACACTTTGCTTATTTATCACCATTTATCTTCTTATCTTCATTTTCTTGTAATATGTTTTTAGTTTTTTCTTTTTTTTATTTACATTTTGTTTTTGGAAAAATATTATGTTTTATTTTTTTACACTTTAAATACTTATCACTCTATAATTTATCTATTTATATCATTTTTTTTGTTCTTATATTTATTTGTTTGTATTTGTTTTAATTTTTTTTTTACACTTCTTTTCTGAAAAATTATTATACAAAAGACTAAAAAAATAGTATTTCACTATAGCAATTACAACATTGTTTCATTATTCTTCTATGTTAAAAATCAGTTTGAAATCTTATATGTTTTTATTAACGTATATGATCCTTAATATATTATATGTAAGTATCAATTTTTTGATTCATGGTTATATTTTTTATTCAATGTCAAAAAATATGTTAATAACACATATATATTAGCTATTTTGCATTAAAAAAAAATTATTTGATGTGCAATGAGACGAGTTGAATAAACATATTAATATTTTTTTTATTTTTTTATTTATTAGCACATATAGTTCTCGATGTATTTCATTAAATGCTTGCATAGGTTTTTTATTTGTAATTAAAGTTTTTTTCTTAAACATATTTTATAAGCTAGCATATTTATTTTTTACCAAAAACATTATTTGATTTGTGGCAAAGTGTGGGTGAAATAACTAGTCTTAAACTAAAATTTATTATATGAGTTTTAAATTGGTTTAATTAAAAATAATTTACAATAAACCTATGCTAAGCAATTGAAATTCAAATTAATTGTTTAAAAAACTTTCTCATGATTCTCCTTTTCAACTCAATATTATTTTTTTTTCTTTTTTCTTTCATACATGGCAAGCAACAAGGACCTAGTGTATGTGTTCGATTTTTTAATAGATGAAAATTTTATTGATTAAAATTAAAATATATTAACACCATACGTAATTCTTGTGTCATGTCAAATTTATTTGGTTATGAATTAAATATAGTGCTTCTGTTTATAATATTGGGAGATTACGTTCGCTTAAACATTGATTGCTCACGCCATTGATCGGGTTGCAAAAAGGATTGGACACTTTTGAAACATTTGTTGGTTCAAATTTATAATTTTATTATTAATCACTATGTTGTGTTAATTGGAAGCTAAAAATCACTAATTTCCTGTAAATATAAATAGAATAAACAAATTATCCAGATTGTCGATAGACAATATATAAAATAAAATTATACTATCATTACTCAGTCCAATTATATCTTCATTTTAATTATATGAGTTAGATGCAAGTTGTTCTAAATATCTATATTAATAAAAAGATAAAATTATGTGTTGATTTTCTAACCATTCCTAGTTAAGATGATTTAAAAACTTTTAAAAAAAAATCTTAATCTCTCACTTAAGAAGTCATGGGGCATTAAAATACATCGGGCAAGGAAGAAATTTGATCTTGAAACCCATTATTAAATCAATGGCTCATGCCCAAGGAAATACGGAGTCAATTTGGATTTGAATTTCTTAGGGCCAAATCCACATGTCAAACTATATAAATAAAATACAAATTTAAAAACTCTTAACATAAAATTCAAGATAATAAAGATATGAACCTTAAGCCCACATCCACAGACTACACCGTGCATTTAAAAATAATATCTAGCCTAGGATCCATTCTGTTTTTTTCTCTAAGAAATTTGCAAATAAACAAAAGTTGTTAGCGGAACAAAACAAAATAATAAAAATAATTAGAAAAATACCAAGTAAAAATAAAGTTGACAATAATCATAATAAAATGAAACAACACGTAGGATTGCAAGATGGATTAAGTAGCAAGCAACGCATAGACTCATATTATTTGCAGGTTGAATTTGTATTTCTACACATGTAAAAAATTCATCAGTGGCCAAATAGGTTTTTTCCACGAAAATAAAGTAATGTTACATATGGATGAGACAAACATGTTAGTCCATTTAAATATATGAATTTTGGTCCTTTTTTTTTAACTAATTTCAATAAGATGTAATGGCATATTAAATACCAATATTTTATGATTTTTTAATATTTAAATATCTACTCTGTTTTTTTTTTATTATTATTATTTGAGTATCTTTACTTATAAATTTTTGATCAGTCAAGTATCTCGCTTAGTTTTATTATCAAGATACTAACATTATAATATGACAATTGCAAGGCCAGGCCAATACTACTTATAAAAGTCGACCATTGTGATGGAGGACATTGATTTCTCACTTTTTTTTTATTTATGTAGGTGTTTGGGTTAATTTACGCATACCACGATTAATTTTACGGTCCATTAAATACCCTGTAAATTCAATAGATATATAAAATATCACGGGAATGATAAGCATGCATATAAGAACTCGAATTCAGGAACAGCGGGAGTGGGAGGAGATCAGTGGACATTGATTTCTCACTTGATCTTACATGATAGAGCAAGAGAATGAAGTCGAAAGATGACAATGATGACGACAAAGCAGCAGAGAAGGAATCATTTTCTAAATTGGGCTTGGCTTCACGCCCATGCCTGATTTTTGGTTTTTCCTACCTTTTCCATTTTATCTTTACACATCTAGTTTTCTTTCCCTTATATATATATATATATATATATATATATATATCACCAAATAAAATAAAAGATATTTATTCTATATATATATATATATATGATTATTAAATACAATTATGTTTTGTTAATCTTTTGTTGTGTTTTATTTTTTATATCTCAATTATTTCTGTCTTTTGTATTCTAAAACAATAACAAAACTCTACATTAATTTAAAAACAAACATTGATATTTAGTTTCTATATTTTGACATTTATTTGTGAACAAATTGGCTATTAATCTATTTACTTCAATCATGATTTATTAGATATTGTATCTTTTTTTTTAATTTAAATTCTCATTTCTCAAAACACCCTTGTTAGAACAAATCAAATTATTTAACGTCACTTCTAAGTATTGCTACCTATCCAAATTTTTTCTCATCTTTGTCTTTGCATCAAAAGCTACTATAAAAAATTTAAATTTATTTTGTAAATGTAAATGTAAATGTAGTTACAAGAAAAATAATGCTTTGGTCACATTAATCTTAATTTTATCATTTTTTTATTTCAATTTATTTTGTTGGAAATTGCTTTTTTAAAAATAAAAACCATTTGATTGGTGACCAGTTTTATGGTATTTATAAGAAAGAGCATGAATTAAGAGTATTACCATTCATTCTACAATATATCAAAATTGAATAGGGAACTTAAATGCGGATAAATTATGTCAACATATTAAGAGTATTTGTTATGCTTTATATATCATAATAATATGATTTCTTTTTATTACTAAAGATGATGTCTTGTTTTTTTATTCCCCGTCCTATTGAAAAAAGAAAAGAAAAAAAGCTCTGGCATTTGTGGCCTACAAGGATTAATATGCACGGGCTTAGCCTTGTAGGCCAAAAATGTCAGAGCTACTTTGTATTAGGCTTGGCACACGAGTCGAACCTTCCAAGCCTTGACACTTGGCCTTTTCTTTATAGCCCTTTAGTTTTTTTCTTAGATCTTAATCACAATTCATTACAAATAAAATAATTAAAATTATACTGAAAATATTATTTCACTCAATACCATTCAATTTTATCTATGTTTTCAAATAAGATTATAGTATTTTTTATAATATTAATATTTATTTTGTGCATTATTATATATAAACCTAATATGCAATTTTTAAAAAACAATTTGTGATTTTGAATATTCAATAAAAAACAAAAATAAGTTTTTTATTTAAAAAATAATACTTCTAATATAAAAAGCAAGTTTACACTAAAACAAAAGAAGCATTGATAAAGAAATGTAGTTTAGATTGAAGATATGTATTTTTTTCTATTTATTTTGAATTACTAAAAATAAATTAAATATTTATTTTAAATATTTTTACTTTAATTTTAAAAAAAACATGCTTCTAATAAAAATATTTCAATAAAATAATTAATGCATTAATAATAAAAGAATAATTCATTTAATAATTTTTTTAAAAAATCCAAATTATAACATTTTATATCAATATCTATTTTACTTAAAAAAAAAGTTAATCAAAATTATTCCATGAAATCACGCGGGTACATAACTATTATGACTAAAGTTAAAATTTATGGCGCACTAATGAACCTTTGTGCATTTTCATCAATAAAAAATTGAATTGAAGTCGGCAGTGACTTCACTTTTTGCTACTTGAAAAGAAGAAAAAAAATTTTTTTCAATGACACCATCTTCGTTTTCTCATTATATCAAACGTGGAAATTTATATAAATTTTGTAAAAGTTTTATTTTTGTAATTTACTTATTTTCTTTGAAATTAAATAGTGATGTGTGATAAGGATAAAGCTCATGTTAATGATAAAGATAAACCTCTGCATGATAAGGATAAACCTCATCATGCAGAGGCTGCCGAAAGACATTGAGTCCTAGTGCAATTGTATTAGAACTCTGTTTCCTACTTATCCTTAGCTTCCCTTTTGTATCAAAACACTTGTAATTAACGATGAATATCCTGTAACAAATTCCTCATATATATATGGCTGAGAGAACACAGTGCCTCTTAAGCATTTGCAGAAGTATTTAAAATCTTTCATGGTATCAGAGCAGCCCATAGCTAACGCTTCTAACGATCCTATGGCTGCTGTAACAAATTCTTCATTGTCTTCCGCTGTATTTCATCTTCCAGCTCAAGTGATTTCTATCAAACTTGATGGAACTAACTTTCTTGCCTGGTCTGCTCAATTGCTTCCTCTGTTTCGGAGTTATGGACTCATGGGAATCATTGATGGTTCTGATTCCTGTCCTCCTCAATTTTCCTGCGAAGAACACAAGGCTCAAGGGATTCTTAATACTGCTTATCTAACTTGGCAGTATAAGGACCAAACCTTGCTTGGGTGGATTATTTCTTCATTATCTCCCACGGTGGTCTCTACTATTTATGGCCTTGAGACTTCTAAACTTGCTTGGCAAGCCCTTGGTGCACGTTTCGCTGCACCCTCAACCTCTCGCATTTCTCTTATCAAGAGAAAATTACAGTCTTTACAGCAAGGTTCTCTATCCTGTCAGAATTTTTTGGATGAAGTTAAAAATCTTGCTGACGAACTTTCTGCTGTTGGGAAACCAATTGCTGATTCTGATTTAATCTTATATGTTCTCAATGGTCTCAATTCATCATTTCATTCCTTTGTCACTACATATATGCTTCTTTCTAGAGAGAAATCTATGCCCTTTTCAGATTTTCATGCAAAACTGTTGAACTATGATCTCATGCAACACTTTCATAGCCACTCTATTCAATCTGAGGCTGGTTCTTATGCTCTTTACTCGCATAAACCTGGCTCCAAACCAGGCTCTCGCAACAACAGTGCTAAATCTCGCTTCTCAGGAATGCCTAAAGGCTCAGGTGGTGCTTCTTCACAGTTTAGGCAGCCATTACCTCACTTACCTCGCACATCTTCAGGCTCGTCTTCTAAAACTCGCTCTCGCTCACCATGCCAAATCTGTAAGCGTGAGGGGCATCAGGCTTTGGATTGTTTCAATCGAATGAATTACTCATTTCAGGGCAGACATCCTCCTACAGAACTAGCTGCTATGGTTGCGGAGTCTAATACCACTTATCTAAACCAAAATCAGTGGTATGCAGATAGTGGTGCAAATCTTCATGTTACCTCCGATGTCACTAATCTTGCATCCTCTCACCCATATGAAGGGGATGATTCGGTTGGGGTAGGCAACGGAACAGGTTTGCCCATATCCCGCATTGGCAATGCTTCAATTAAAACCTTGTCTTCTACTCTTGCTTTAAATAAAGTTGCCTACTATCCTCAAGCCTCTACTAACCTTCTCTCTATCAATAAATTTTGTAACGACAATAATGTTATGTTTGAACTCACTGGTTCTGATTCCTCATACCATGCTCTCACAATGACTGTTGGAGTCAAGGTTTCTTCCTCCACTTGGCATTGTCGTTTGGGTCATCCTTCCACGGATATTCTTCATCGTGTCATTTCCAATTATTCCCTTCCAGTTAGTGATTCCATCAATAAAAAGACTGTATGTGTGTCTTGTCAACTAGGCAAATCTAGACAATTACCTTTCTCAGATTCTTCAAGAGAATCTACCGCACCCCTTGAAATAATCCATTCTGATGTCTGGTCTACTTCTACTCCGTCTCTGAGTGGTTGTCGTTATTATGTTATTTTTATTGATGATTTTAGTCGTTTTTGTTGGATGTTTCCTATTTCAAATAAATCTGATGTTTATTCTACCTTTGTTAAATTCAAGCTTTTAGTGGAAAAACAATTTAAGTCCACCATCCGACAATCTCAAAGTGATAATGGTGGTGAATATTGTTCTACCCTATTTAAACAATTTTTTATTGACAATGGTATTTTTCATCGACTGTCATGTCCACATACATCTCAACAAAATGGTCTCGCTGAAAGAAAACATCGTCATATTATGGAAATGGGGCTTACTCTTCTTGCTCGATCTGGCCTATCTAAGAAATTTTGGGTTGATGCTTTCCTAACTGCTGTTTACATAATTAATCGATTACCTACCAAAGTTCTTGATTATTTATCACCTTATGAACGTCTTTTTACCCATCCACCTGATTTCACCTATTTTCGAGCATTTGGATGTCAATGTTTTCCATGTCTTCGTCCTTACACATCTGATAAATTATCATATCGTAGCACACCTTGTATCTTCATTGGTTATAGTCCTCATCACAAAGGCTTTCGTTGTTTAGACCCTTCCTCCAGACGTGTCTACATATCTCGCAATGTAATTTTTGACGAAGAAAAATTTCCAGCACAGTCCATTCTCACAGATCCTGTCAGCAACAGTCCCTCTTCAGGTAAGACTCCAGGTTTGTCCTTCACTCTTCCCTCACATATTTCCTGCTCATCATCTGATCTTTCTCCTCCCTCTGCCTCTTCTTTACCTCACTCATCTCCTACATATGGTTCACCCGTACCTGCACCATCTTCACCTGTGTTAGTTCCTAATCCCTCATGATAGTGCACAACTTAATCTTCAAGCTGCACCTCTCTCCCCTCCTGATTCTCATGATAGTGCACAACTTAATCTTCAAGCTGCACCTCTCTCCCCTCCTGAGTCTTCCTCTCAAATTATCACCAGATCACAAACGGGTAATCTCAAACCTCGACGGTTTCCTGGTTTTCATTTATATTCAACTCGTCACCCCCTTCAAGCATTGCATGCAGGTTTGGTTTCTCCTGAGCCACGTACCTATTCACAAGCGGTATCAATACCCGAATGGTCTGCAGCAATGGATAATGAATTTCAGTCCTTACTAAAGAATGAAACCTGGTCACTATGCTCTCTTCCTCCTGACAAGAATGTGGTTCCTTGTAAATGGGTTTTTAAACTCAAGAGGCGACCTGATGGCAGCATTGAACGTCACAAGGCTAGGCTAGTAGCTGTTGGTTATCTACAGAGAAGTGGGATTGATTTTCTTGAAACATTCAGCCCAGTCATCAAACCTTCAACTGTCCGCATGGTTCTTGCTCTTGCCATTTCTTTTCAATGGGACATTCGGCAGCTTGATGTTTCTAATGCTTTCCTTCATGGCTTCCTAGAAGAGGAAGTTTATATGTCCCAGCCTAAAGGTTTTGTGGATCCAGTACACCCCTACTTTATCTGTAAGCTTCATAAATCCATCTATGGGTTAAAACAAGCTCCTCGCGCCTGGTTCCATCGTTTGTCCACTGCTTTGTTAGCTCTCGGGTTTCACAGTTCCCAGGTTGATCCTTCGTTATTTACATATCACTTACAGAACATCCATGCATTTCTGTTAGTCTATGTGGATGACATTCTCGTTACCTCTAATGATCAGAATTTTGTTAGCAGCCTTATAACTCAACTCCAAGTTGAGTTTGCTATGAAGGATCTCGGTCAGTTAACATATTTTTTGGGCATTCAGGCTACACGAACTTCTACTGGTTTACATCTTCGTCAAACAAGGTATATTATAGATCTTCTGGATCGTGTGCAATTAACTGGTATTCGTCCATATCGTGCTCCTTGTGTATCAGGTTCTAAGCTGTCTAAATTTGACGGTGAAATTCTACCAGACCCCTCTGAATATAGGCACACAGTGGGTGCTCTACAATATGTTACCCTCACACGCCCTGACATATCTTATTCTGTGAATCAACTCTGTCAACACTTGCAAGCACCAACCTCTGCTCATTGGACAGCTGCCAAACGTGTGTTGCGATATTTAAAACATACACTTGATCATGGACTCTTCTACAAACCTGGCTCTTTTGGCATCAATGCCTACTGTGATTCTGATTGGGCTGGTGATCCTGATGATAGACGTTCC
Source organism: Populus alba x Populus glandulosa (assembly GCA_033617975.1). Taxonomy (NCBI): domain Eukaryota; kingdom Viridiplantae; phylum Streptophyta; class Magnoliopsida; order Malpighiales; family Salicaceae; genus Populus; species Populus alba x Populus glandulosa. The sequence continues at coordinate 15,807,998 of CM066144.1, read as the reverse complement.
ACTTGTGGTTATGGTGTTTTTGTTGGACACAATCTTATCTCCTGGTCGGCTAAGAAACAACCTGTGGTATCCAAGTCCAGTACTGAAGCTGAATATCGATGTTTGGCTCTTGTTACTGCAGAGGTGTATTGGTTGCGAATGCTATTGCGTGAGCTACAGGTTTCTCTTGCTTCTGCTCCAGTAGTATGGTGTGATAACATCAGTGCCTTAGCTCTTGCCTCAAATCCAATATTTCATGCCCGATCCAAACACATTGAAGTGGATTATCACTTTGTCCGAGAAAAGGTGGCCAACAAAGATATCCTTCTTCAACACGTTCCCACTTCTTTACAACCTGCAGATATATTTACTAAGGGACATACAGCTGACCGTTTCTGCTTTCTCCGGGATAAGCTTGCTATAACAGATCTCCCTGCCAGCTTACGGGGGAATGATAAGGATAAAGCTCATGTTAATGATAAAGATAAACCTCTGCATGATAAGGATAAACCTCAGCATGCAGAGGCTGCCGAAAGACATTGAGTCCTAGTGCAATTGTATTAGAACTCTGTTTCCTACTTATCCTTAGCTTCCCTTTTGTATCAAAACACTTGTAATTAACGATGAATATCCTGTAACAAATTCCTCATATATATATGGCTGAGAGAACACAGTGCCTCTTAAGCATTTGCAGAAGTATTTAAAATCTTTCAATGTGTACAGGATCCATTATAAATTCTATATGAGTCAATTACAATATCAAGAGCAAAAATACTTAAAGATTTTATTTAATATATTTAAGTCAAAATGGATTTCAAGATGCTATATCTTCAACAAATATTGATCAGATCATTGTCAATTTAATTAATATACAAGAAAATCTTGATTCATCTATTTCATACATTTAATTAATTTTGGCAACTATAGATTCATTTGTTTCCATGTGTTTTCATGGATTACAAATTATGAGGGAATTCCTTAGTATTTGTGGAAATAGAGGGGACTAAAAAAAAATTATTCCTTATTTGTTTTGGATTTCAAGGGGATGCACCATATGCATAACCATTTCGGGTTAAGAGTTCTTTTTAAGCATTGATTTCATTCAATAATTATTATTATTTTTATCCAGAATATGCAACAACTTAACATTATTCTTCAGAATTTTTTAATTTTATTCATGTTTTGGGCCTTATTTAAAATATTTTAGGTTTTATTTTAATTTGGATTGATGTTAGCCCATTAAGTCAGTTAGGGTTTATTTTATTTCAAATACAAATATTATTTTATAAGACTTTATTTTTTAAAGTTGGATTATACTTTAATTGTCACACCTTATTGTGTGATTGTGAGAGAATTTTTATATTTTAGTTCTTTATTAAACTACTCTAACTTATTAAAGAATTAACCAAACTTTATAATGTTTTTCATATTTTTGTCCATGTCTCTTTATAGGTGTTGGGTGAGAGTTCAATTTCTATAGTCGTGATGTTTTAGTATAGATTATTATTGTGTTAAACTCATTTATAAGCATGAATTTAGCTTTATATTAATGGGTTCGCATCAAATAAGTCATGAATTATAAGTCAGCATAGATCAAGTAATATGGAATTCACCCCTAAAAATTAGCTTTATAAATTTAGTTAGTTCCTTGCTATTTAGTTTTTACTTGTCCCCATCACTTGCCCTTTATTGAATATAACTACAACCTCATATTTATACTTGCATGGTATATCTACTCATCCATTTCCCCAACTCTTTAATTTGTTCACTTTTTTGACACTCTTATTTTTAAAACGTGTACCTTGATACCTTATAAATAAAAAATAAAAATAAAAACCTAAAATTAAGATATTATAATATTTTCGTAAGCCTCCAAAAAATAAAACAAAAACAAAGAATACTAATTTGATCTAGTGAAATAAACCTTAACTTGAAAGTCATAATTAGAATCTCACAAGTTTGGCAATGGGGAAAGGTAAGAAAAACAAGTACTCTTTTTTTTTTTTTTTTAATTATCATTTGGCTTAAAATTAAATTAAAATAAAATAAACTAGCAAGGGGATAAGTTAAAACACACAAGGTGAAAAGAAAAACAAATCCATCGAGGAAATCGGTATGCTTATCAAGCCACAAATAAAGGTTGTTTTTAGGATTTGATAGTACCAGAGGTGATGGGTCCAAGTAAGACACTTCTTGTATATTTCACAAATATCTAGCCAAAGATCTGGTCAAGGATATGGTTTTGGAGTCGTTGAACATGTTCCATAAAGTATGATCCAATGTTAAGGAGAAGTTATGACCATTTATTGTTATCCTTTTAATTGGGTTAGTGCAAGCCATAATCAAACCCAACTAGATTGCTTTGATTCAGTCTTTTCAATCCGATTTACCCATCAACCTTTTGTATGATTGTTACTTAGTATTTAATGTTAAAGTAACCCTTAAGTAGTGTGACCTCTCGAACAATGTGAACCTTAAATAATTTTACCCCTCACCATTAGGAATTTCTATCCTGCATGATTACCTTGTAATTGACTATACAATATGCCACATTTCATGATATTAGGACCTCCAAAAATTAAAGAGAAGATTGAAAAGCTAACTAAGCTAAACAGTGCTTTTCTCTTTAATTTAAGAGCCGGTAAAAGTAGCTGTTATCTAGTTATCAAAGGAAACTAGGAGCTATAAAACAAACACTAGTTCCAGATATTTAAATAAAAAGTTAATTAATGCCTAAAAGAAGACTGATGCACCCTCGCCGTATTCTTTCAAACAAAATATTATATTTGCCATGTGTTTTCTCATAAATTTATTTTTAACATGATATTGCATATTCAAGTTATTTTATGAGTTTCATCTCGTAATATATTTTAATTTATTTCTATTTTTTTAAAAAAATGATGTTAATCCTCCAAAAAAAAAAAGTATTATATATGCATGGTAAGCTTAAAGTAGATAAATGTCAACCATTAATTAAGCATTTTAACAACGCAAATAATAAGGCAAAAGTGCTAGTCACATCAACTAGGGCCTGTGATAAAGGGATAAATATTGTCAACACATTTGACTCACTGATTGTATTGCTAAAATGCTCAATCAATGTTTGATGTTCATCTAATTTAAGCTTCTCAAGCATATATAATACATCTCATTGTATGCAATTGAACATCGATTCACTAGTGGTTTTGCTCATATCCAAAGTTGTCTATGAAAGACCAGGGAATTGTTGTTTCAAGCAAAGCATGAGGCTTTATGCTTAACCAACAATCAATTCTAAACATTATTGGCAGGTTTATAATTAGTTCTTTTGCGCCATTTTTAGACTAAGGCCTCCACTCTGTTTGTAAGTTCTATAGCTTGATGTTTGGCAGACAAATCTATGCAATCAAGGAGAAAATCTGGATAAAATTGATCTAAAGAATTGTATTAATAGATGAGGTCTCCTAAGCTTGCTTTTACATTCTGGAATAAAGGTGGGGACAATGATTTAAAAAAAAACATAACTTTTTGATATTCTAACTCTAATTATAATTTTTTAGTGTTTTTAAATCATTTTAATATGTTAATATTAAAAATAATTTTTTTAAAAAATATATTATTTTAATACATTTCCAAGTAAAAAACACTTTAAAAAAAACTACCATTATACTTCCAAATACTCCTTAGAATTCAGAAAAGATACAGAGATTTCCATGTAGCTAAAATAATATTGTTGATAACCATGACAACTTTCAATATTTGATTTGTAGAATCATGTTTGTGCTGCAACTAAACATGCCTAAATTAATATATTCTAAACATTATCAATTCTAGAAAAATCAATTCTAATTACCCTTCATTTATTCAATTTAAACTTCTTTCAATTAAATTAATACATTTTAATTATTATTATCTATTCCACTAAATTTTTTTTTTCCATATTTCTAACTTAACAATAAAATTTCCAAACTATAATTGGCACTCATTAAATTACCCATTATTTTTTTAATTATAACACACCTAAATTATAAAATCCAACTCAACTTTATCAAATCAGATATAAAATCATTTTTTTTAAATCCTAAACAAATCATAACATGCAAATCATGCATTAAAATAATCTAGAAAAAAAATTGTAAAACACTAAAATATACAAACAAACACTACAAATAAATTTTAATAAATTAACTTAAAAAATAAATAAGTTAAAAAAAAATAGATGGATTTACTAGCTTTAAGATTGGAAACTTGATTAAAAAAATAATGGAACCAAAAGACAAATCTACTATGATTGACAAATATTGGTCGACGCTGATAAGTTGGGTGGTTGTACTTGCAAAATGCAACCACTTGCAAGATGGCTGCTAGAATTTAAAGAGGGGTTGCTATTGTCTTTTTTTAGAAAATTAAAAAGAAATAAAGGGGTAAAAGAGAATTGTTAGGTCTTAATTAATTTAAAATTATCAATGGAAATTCTATAGATAATTTTGCAATAATAATATGTCAAATTTCTAATGGAATTATCGATATAAAATTTTAATTGTTTTTTTTTTATTTTTTCTATTTCATTGTAATTTCCATCAGAAACTAATGATAAAAACTTTTTTATAAAAAATTATCCATGTAATTTTTTTGTTGTTATTTTTATTAGAAATTACCAACAAAATATCTGTTGCCATTTCCCCATTGTTTTTATATAACTTTGAGTCATGCTAACTTGTATGAAAGTGAGGATAGGAAGGAGAAAACACCATTTACGGTAAGAGGATGTTGATGCATCTTATGAGTGAACTCTACTGAGAGTGAGTGGGGTAGTTCGAGTTGACGTCTGGAATGCTTATTTAGGTATTTTCCAGCCATCCTGGTGCTATTTGGCCAGTACCATGTTATCGAGACATCTCATTACATGTAGCTATGCTCAAACTCCAAATGGGGCTAGCTTCTTTATGACTATAGATACTAGTCGTGTACTCGTGCTATGCTGTGACATTTTTTATTTTTTGTATTAAGAATGATGTTAAGGCAAAGTAAATATGTTTTAAATAAGAAAAAAAACTATGGGACCTGAGTTATAGACGAGACTGAGTTAAAGAAGCTGATTTTATTTTAATCAAGTGATAAAAAAAAGGTAATGAGATCAAATGGAACACATAAAAAAGTAATGGTAACCTGGGAGAAAATATTTTTTAAAAAGAGGATAAATGACGTAATTTAATTCTCAATCAATTAAATATAAAATGATAAAATTAGGTGTAAAAATTGACAAAAAAAAAATCAATTTGAGTCAATCTAAGTTAGCATGACAAACTTGTAACTCAAGGAATAAGAGGCAAGCTAACCAAGGTTAGCCCACCAAACTCGTAGCCCATGTCATGAGACCGAAATTGCCAAATAAAAAAATAAAACATAAAAAGTCACAAAGCTGAAAATAAAATAAGTAAAAAAAGTGATGTCAACACATGTTAATTTTTCAAACTCGTGACGTAAAGTACTAGACCTGAAGAACCATATCTGAAAAAACCATAAAGCTCAATTACTAACCAATTAAATGTTGAATGATTAACTTGGAAAAAAAAATTAATTATACAAAAGGACCCAAAAAAAATTAAAATTAAAAGAATGGGGATCAAAATTAAAATACAAAATAAATCTTATTTTTTTTATTGAAGGTAGAAATTGAAAAGAAAAATTAATTGAGTAAAAAGATTAAAAAAAATCAAAAGAATAAGGATCAAAATTAAAATGAAAATTATATAAAAAAAAAATTTATTGAATGGTGAAATTGAAAAAAAAATCAATTCAACAAAAGGCTAAGAACAAAAAAATGAAGATTAAATTGGAAAAAATAATATATGAAAAAATAAGATTAAAAGATGAAATTAAAAATAAATAAAATTTTTATAAAAGAACTAAGAAAAAAAATTAGATTGAGTTGAAATAATAACAATAAAGAAAGTCAAACTATAATTTTTGAAGAAGGAGAGAGAAAATAAGATAAAAAAGAATGGCCCACCAAGAAAAACCAAATCGCCATTGATGATATGCATGCGCTGCACCATTAGGAAGAGGATGCGGTGATCTTCCAACGATGTGAAAGAATGACATTTATTTATACTGAGAGATGCCACACGTGTCACTTGAAGGGTGCAAGCCTCCCACGTGCCCCAATTAAATAATAAATTGTCTATCACCTAACCTAATTATAATAATAAAAATTACGAAAAGATGAAAAAGTCACTGGAGGTCAATTTTAATTTTACAGCATCCAATAATATTTTAATTGTTTTGCTATGTTTGTTTATATATAGTAAAACGGAAAAGACTAAGAACACTCGGGTTATCAAAAAGAGCATGTTAATTTTCCACTAATATAAGAACGAGTGAGTTTGTTATTGTGGGTCTAGCAGCAGTAATATGATTTAGATCACCCAAGTCCAAATACTTAGAATAATAAACATGATTTGATTACCTACCTAGCACTTGATTAAGCCTTTTATCAGCACTGTGAATTGTGATATTTGCGTAGCCAAATAATAAAGCATCGGTAACTAATCCCTCGTACCTCTAGCAAAGATTTTACTCTGCCGACGCAACAGGAAATTAAAAGAGTTGATGATAATCTGCGAGATTTTTGGGATATGCTGCGTTCTTGAATTGGCTGGTAGATTAGACATGGCGAAGAAGCATAATTCACCAACTAGACAGACAGACAGCAAAGTTTGCAACGGGACATGCTCGAAAAAGCCAATCAGAACCTCAGCGGTGCATTATCCTTATCTAGTTTATTAAGTCTTGGTTAGACTAATTGCATGGCATGATAATAACCTTTCCTTTTTCCCATTAAATTATTACTTGTGGACATATTAATGACATGTTTGGCAGTTGGCATTATATTTCAAAAATATTTTAAAAAAAGTTTAATTTTTTTTTAAATTAATATGTTTTTAATGTTTTCAAATTATTTTAATATAGTAATCTCAAAAATAATTTTTAAAAAATAAAAAAAATATTATTAACATATATCTTTGAGTAAAAATAATTTAAAAAATAACTGTAATTGTACTTTCAAACACAGATTGACCGTTTATTGCTAGGGTTTCTCAAGCTATCACATCAAATTTTACCCTTTTTATCTCTGTTAACCGACTAAATATGTATCTCTTCAACTCCTTTTCCATGTGCACGAGCACATTCATGTATACGTGTATCAGTAACTTAATAGTTTCTTTTTCATTTTTAATTATAAAATCATAGATTTATTTTTATTATTTTCTAGAGAATCGCTTATGAATATATAACGATCAGTATTGGTTCCTGTTCGTGAAGTATTATTTCACAACCCATCAAAAATACTTGGCAAAGCAAGAAAAGAAAACTCAAAAACATCTCAGTACTGAAGCAGCCATAACATCATAGCTGATGTACTTGGAAAAGAAGATGCTCCTAGAAATTATAAATTGGTGGCTTGGATTTGATAAAAAAAAAATTATCAGGTTACGATCACCTTGAAGATTTTTTAAAAATCACTTTGATATTTGATTTCATTAATTCTTATATGTAATTGAAATCATCTTGATCTAGCTAATTACTCATTATTAGCAAGTTGACATTTTATAACACCCTTAAGAAACAAAACATCATCACTTCCATTCAAGGGAAGAGAACTCAAGGAGGCTAAGATAGGCTTTCGTCTAGGTAAGAAAAAATAGATAATAAAAATTTTAATAACCCACCCACCTTGATTTTCAGTAATGGGTTATGAAACAATCACATAAACTTTTCAATAATCCAAAACTCAATAAAGAAAAACTCCTTTTGTTCTTTATTAAAACCTCAGAAATCCTAAACACAAATAACTAATTGGTCATGAAATAATTAGATTCGCATGTCTTTGTAAGTTGGGGTTTTAGCTATCGCAGAATGTAAGATTAGTAAAGAGCCTAATCAAATCGGTAGTTTACATCGAAATGGAACTACTCGATGGAGCTCTCATTTTGATTATATTTACAGTTTAATAAATATATATGGTTCAACTATTATTATGCCTGAAAGTATGGTTAAAGAAGAATCTTCTAACTCTATACGTGGAGAAGTTGGTGGTTGTTTGATTGTGATGAAATATTTTAAATTTATATTTATCTTATATTTAATGCATAAAATAATGAGGATTACTGATTACTTTGTCAAGCTTTGCAGCAAAAATCTCTTGACATCTTATATGCAATGGATCTTGTATCAACTACTAAAGTATTGCTTCAAACTTTAAAATATGTCGGATTTGATATTCTCCTTGCATATATGCAATTTGTTTGCACACAACATGAGACTGACATACCATATATGAATACTTCGTATAAAAAGACTATAAGTTGTGCATGTAAGCAACAATGATCAGTGATAGCTTACCAACATTATTATTATGATATATTTAACTCAATAATAAACTTTATCCTGAAGATTTCAATGAACAAAAAATGTATGATTTGAGATTTTAACTAGAACATTATCATATTGATATGATTGATCATAAGAGCTTTTAAAGTATGTTTATCATTTCTGAATTATTTTAAAGATTAGTTGAAACTAATTAATAAGTCGCAACACTATCATTTAATTGAGAAGTTGATTCGTCTTATTTTGACTTTGTTTATTTCCACTACCATCATAGAGCATGCATTTTCAGCTATGAAACATATTAAAACCGTGCTTGGCAATAAAATTGAAGAGGAGTTCTTAGTAAATTCTATGATAATTTACATTAAGTGAGAGCTTGTTGAAGATTTCAATTCGGATTCTATCATAGATGAATTATATTCCATAAAATATTAAGAGGTGCAACTTTTATAATGTATTTTTTTTCAATGTTATGTATTTTAAATTTTATTTGTTTATATTTTGTGTCATGTATTTGGATTGAAACTTTGTTGTTAACTTGACAAATTTATATGTTGGAATTAATGATTGATGTTGAAAGACAATGTATATGTATTTACTTTGTAGCTCAAGATTAAAAAAAATCCCGGCCACACCCTAGCTTCCATCAATAGACTAATTAAACAAGGTTTTTCGTCTAATAAAAGAAATCAGATTGAAAAGGACTTGAAATAGTGGCCAGATATTATTTTGAGCCTTGCTGTTCCTTATCCAAAAATATATAGGAAGTCATCTCATTTTGTTCCATATGCTTAGATTTGTTATGCATGTCACGATCTGTGTCTATGGATCCAGAGCAAGGCATGGGCACGATCTTGCGGCTTCAATAATCACACTATGTTGTTAGTATTTAGGTTATGGAACTTGTGGTAGGTCTTTATCAATCTCGTCAAGAGAAATGCTTAAACTGTGCATTAGATCGCTGTCGTTGGCTCTTATCTAATATCATGAACAGTATTCCCTTCCAAAACCACACCCTAATCTCTCGAACCATAAAAAGTAATCCACCCGACATTATTTAAGTGAAAAATATTTACCTAGCGGGAGATTATACAAGGGTGGTGGTGATGGCTGATATGTTTTCCATGTTTATTTTATAATAAAATAGGGAGTTGTTGTGATTAATGGCTATTCTGTTTACATTAAATAATATTTGACGACGTAGATGCTAGATTATAGTGGTTTTTACATGAAGTAATAGAGAATTTAGCGGTCAGTGAGTGTGTTTAAGAGTATGATAATTATTGTTTTTTAAAATATTTTTTATTTAAAAATAAATAAATATTTAATTTTTTAAAAGTTATTTTTAACATCAACATGTTAAAATATCTGAAAACACAAAATAATATGTATTAATTTGAAAAAAAAAATTTAATGTTTTTTTTTCAAATAAAACAAACAAACATAAGGACTTAAATTAGGTGGGAGTGTACCGCCTCACAGCAGCTGTATTTAAAATTTTGTATTAAATGGAGAAGTCTCCTGTTTTGCTTCCAGGAAATGGTAAGAATACTTGGAATTTAATTTGGAGATGAACTTTTGCCTGCACCAAAAGGAATGTATGAGTGCATCAAAGCCCCTCTCCAAATCAGGGCCAAATGATTCTGATTGTCTTCACTTGCAAAAAAAAATACAAACCCCAGATTGATAGACGGACCATTATGTAAATAAGTTGTAATATTTTGTATAATATTAGTTTGTATATCAGTTCTACGTTGTAAAGAACCAGAAAAAATTTAAATGCAAAGAAAATATTCATTAATGAAAGAATGTTTTAGTATTTTTATCAAATCTAAAAATATAATTGTTCTGATTTTTTCTGTCAAGATAATAATTAAAACTATATTATTATAACTCAAATACAAAATTTATAATAATATGAAAAAAAATAGAAAATGATCAGGCCTAACATATGACTCTTTTTATTAAAAAAAATGACAAATAACCTGTCATTTGTTGCAATTAAGAAAATGTTCTCGAACCCACAAACTCGACAATTTCATGGTCGTGAACCAACTCAACTATGACACGAAACTGTTATAACACGATAAAAATATGTTAAGGTACTTCAATATTACTGTGGTTGTTTTTTTAAAAAAATTTATTTATAAATATATTAAAATAATTTTTTAAAAAAAAAACATCATTTTTTATATTAATATATTAAAATAATCAGAAAAGAAAATTTTATTTATAAAAAAAACACATGAAATATAAAAACAAACGTATTAAAATATGAAAAGAACTCTTTTATTAAAAAGACCTCCATCCGTGACAGCTGCAACTCGTGGCAGTATCAGTGAATCTCTCCAGCAACAGCAACTCGTTTTGCAGTAGGTTTTTCACACTTGCAGCTCTTCTCAAACCAAGTAGCACAGTTTAAACACACCAGCAGCAGCAGCTTAAACAACAGCTTCAACAGTAGCTTCCAAACGTACAACAGACCTTCCTTCAAGGCAGCAGCAACCTCAAAAGTAGCAGTTTTTAACTAACACTACAGCCTCAAAAAAGGCAGCAAAGAATAGTAGAAAAGGCAGCAATAAGGACATTTTGATGGTCATTATAATTATTGAAGCACATTAATGGGGACTTTTTTTAAGATTGAAGGGGGATTGAAAAATAGTTTCTCAATGAATAATTAAATCACCACCTAGATCAATAATAACGATGTACTCAAGGGAAAGAATTATTTTTTCCAATCGATTGACCGATCTATCTTGAAAACCATTTTTTAAAAGGAAACCTTCAAGGGTAATTATGATTCAATGAAAACAAAGTACAAAGGAGCATCTAGGGCAAAAAAGCAGTAGCTTCAAGCACTTCATGTGGAATTCAAATTGCTTAGAATAAATATGTGAGATTCGGTTATGAATTATGTTTTATCAACGATGGTAATCATTAATAAGATGTACATTTATTGTGATAAAAATAGAGGATATCACCATCATTGAGAAGATTTTTTTATCATTGACGCTAAAATTCATTTTTATTGTGTGTTTAATAAAGGAATCTAGTGATATTGATGAATTGCAAAGTTCATTGCTAATTCATGATGAGCAAAAATCAAATCGAGAAGAAATGAAGCAAGCTTTATGAGTTTCATAATAATCATTTTTCTACCTCAAAAAGAGGCGGTCAAAGAAGAGGAAGAAGAACAAGCAACCATAATGATAGATTAGCACATTAGAAATTTACAGATAATCAATCTTCCCATTTTAAAATAATAAAAAGAGTTTATGACAACAATCAATCAAGTGTTTACAAGCCAAAGACAATATACAAATCAGAAAGTTGAATGTTTCATGTGTTATAGGGATGGACATAACAAGTTAGAATGTCACGCTAATTTGAATAAGAATGATGGTAAAAAATCTAATTTCACATAAAATAAAATAAAAAGTATCTTTATTGATGGCTGGCTTGTCATATGATTGAGAAAAATCATTAAAGTTTATGGTACTTAGACATTCTAGGGGCTTAGAAACTAGAACTTATGGATGCGGAAGACAGACTAAAAACAAGAAAGGCAAGCTTAAAGTTATGTTGGAGTTGATTGATAAAAAACAGAGAAGAGCTAAGGAAGGAAGTTGAACGTGTGTAGCTGAGAAGATAGAGGTTGTTATTAGGTTGCTCAAAAATGAGCATGGTGGTCTTAAACTAGAGAAGAAAACAGTACGAGATCAACATAAACAAGATGTTGAGTCACTTAATCGTAAGCATGAATATTTCATGAATAAAATGGAGCAAGAGTGCTCTAAATGGTTCGAAAGGATTTAGAAGGTACATGTAAATAACTTGTTAGGAATTGAGATGCAAAAGAAGGAACTTGAGAACAATATTGTTAAAAGACGTGAAGAAATAGAAACATATTTAAGAGATAAAGAGAGAGCCTTTGATCTAAAAAGAAAAGCGAACTTCAACGTATTGGTTCTCATAAAGAAAAAGCAGAAAAGAAGTTGGAATAGGTTGTTTAAAAAATAAAAAACTTGATTAACGATCACAACGTGTTAGAAAAAAAACCCTATAAAAATAAGTGATTATGAGATAATTAACTAGAATGGATGTCGATCAGTCTAGTGATCCATTTATTTATTTTTCTCTAATATCATATTGTGATCTTGTAACTTTCAAAGATATCATTAAGAAAAAAACAAAGTGGATATAGCCATTATTATGATTGTTGTCGCCGTCACTACTGTCGCCAACACTATCATTACTATTATTATTATTGAAAATTATAAAAACTTTGATAAAAAAAACCAACAAAAACAACAAAAGATCAATAGAAGAATAACCAAATTAGAATCATTATTATCATTGAAAAAACAAAAACTTTTAAAAACAAAATTGAAAGCCATAAAAACTTTAATAAAAAGCCAAAAATTAAAAATTAAAAATTAAAAGTAAAAGTACCAGATCGAAAAATATTATATATACAAATTAAAAAGCAAGGGTTAAATTGAAAAACAATAAAACTTTAACAAAAAAAATATAAAAATCAAAACTAAAAGGATCGAATCTAAAATATTAATAACAATAAGGACCATAGTGTATTTATTGGGTTAGAAGAGAGAAATGAAGATGAAAAAAAAAATTCACCAGCAATAAACCGACAACTTCTAGACATCATGCACCACTCAAAATGGTAGAGAAAATAATGAAGAATAAAATGAGACGGAGAAAGCTTATTTTTTAACATCTAGAGCTACCGCACGCGCCACTCAAATTGTGTGGGTGGCTCCAACGTGTTGGTCCATGCACTATACACGCCAACAACTTTTTCAAATTAAAAATATTATTTTAACGGTCAATTACATAACTACCATTGACCAAACTAACAATTACCACAGAAAATGTGATTAAAAGAACATAATACCCCTGACCCCCAATGAATTAAATTTCTTGGATCCAAGAATACATGCTTAATTTTACTGTGTATAAAAAACAAAAATCTTGAAATACCCTTATCCGGTTTTTTTGTTTTACACTTAGGAGTATTTTAGTTATTTTATTATTCATAAATATATTGAATGGACCAAAATGCCCTCAAATGAAACTATAACACCTAAAAAACTATATAAAAAGACAAAAACACTCATGATTTAAAGGCAAGCAAATTTTCATGTGAATGAAAAAACGTCACCATATTGTAGTTGTGAATAGGAATATACGACGAAGACTATATATAGTAAATCACCCATCAATTTTAGTATGTTTGTTATGTTATTACATCCATGTGTGTGTGTGTCTATATATATATATATATATATATATATATATATATGTAGCAATTCAAACTACATTACTGCAGAAAAAAATATTGAATATATTTACCGATGAAGTTAATGGGATACTCATATATCACTTTCCTTAAATTCATAATTTAAATCCAGCTTTGACATAGTTAATTGACATGATTGTTAAGGAAGTATATTTTTTAATTTGACTTTTTAATTTTAAATTTTGAAATTAAAATTTAAGAAAATTTATCAAAATTTTCTAAATATATTATACCAATATAAAAATATCATCTAAGAAATATTTAATCTCAATTAATTCACATTGGGGTGGGGATCAATCAATAGCTTCTGTATTCACATCACAAGTTACTATTCTTTCATTAAAATGAATCATTGGGCTTCCTCATATGTAACATGCACTGGATATAACGAATTAGATCTGCGTGTAGACTAACGAAAATGAAAAACATTATTGTTATTATTAAATTCATATACAGGGATTGATGAAACAAATTAAATTCACTTAATCCCAGTGTTCAAGTTGTTTCAAGGAATATGATATATATTAAAAAATAATAATAACTTGGAGCATTCTTATCATAAAAAGCCGCTAGGCCCTTTCAGCACACAGTTGCCAATAGTAACCTTCATTGCATATACATAATTAATTGGCAAACTTTTTCTTCGTATTTTTCATTAAGATGGATCATTTGATTTTATATTTGTTGATCTAACATTGCCTCAAACTCAGAAATTTGAGTGCTCACAATTGATTATGAGTATCTAACGATCAAAACCTACGAATCATCTGCAAACTCTTGGTCGTAATGTTAAAAAGTCTATACACCCGATTTCTATCGAACCCACCGAATAAATCTTGCCTCTAACCATAAATCCAGATCGAGATCTGGATTGGTCAACAAATCATCATCGTATCTCTCCTTCAAGCACCTATTATATGTATCCTGGAAAAAAAAATTCATCAAATTAAAAAAAATTATAAGTTCATAAAAAATGGTGAAAACCAACAAACCATAAAGTGTTGCGTTCAACTATTCATGAAGTGTTGGACTCTCTTTTGGAGGTCATCACTCCACACATGCATTTCAACAAAAAGCTTCATCAGGTTTGGCTCATGTCCAAGAACTGTAACCTGCAAGATAAAAATATTATCAGTTAAATATATTTATAAAAAATAACAAATGAAAAATGAAAATAATAAAGAAAAATCTTATCATCCGCTTTGCAAGCAAAATGAATGCAATGGAACCACCGATGTGTGTGGTAATGGAACTATGAACTTGCTGGTGTTGGATCTCTACATCGGACTATAACTATCAAGTGAAATGCATGGACATCATGAGTTGAATGTAGTTTGCCCACACAGCCTTCGAGATATATGACGGTTTGAAATTCTTCCAAACTGCCATGTCATTCCAGGTTGAAAGCTTGCTTTCTCTCACATATTATTTTTGCTTTCTTTTGCGCCTCGTACCAAAAATAATGCAACCTATATATTACCAATAAATTATTTGTTAGTAAATGGAAAATAAAATTTTAATATTTGAAATAATAAAAAGTATCCTGATTTTGATCTTACCTAGTTGTAGTGCAATTCTCCTAACCCTCCTCGCAACATTATCATCAACTCTTTCCCATTCAAATTTTCCCTTGCAGTAAAAATTTCTTAAGGAAAAATTTCAGTAATTTCAATAAACTAACCAAATTAACATAATAAATAATATTTAAGTTAATACTAACCTTACACCTTGTAAATCATGCATCGACTTACGGTTTCCATCCAGAATATTTGAAAACCTGACTCCATTGAAACAATGGATTTTTCATCGATGATTTAAAGGTCAATGTTATTGTTGTTGCAGCCTCAATGTTTGTAAATCTGAAATTGCATTCGTTAAATAAAAATATTTTAAAAATATATATATTAAACATGTCATTGTAAAAGCAAATCAAACTTTCATTAAAAGATCGTCCTTTAATTAGGCCTTGTACTTGTGAGTAAATGAATCATGTAGTGTAGGGCCACTCCTTGACATTACAGCATTGAACTCAATGACCTCGTGTCGTGAGTCGATACCTATGCCTCAGGTGCCTGTTCTTGGTCGATACCTAATGACCTATGATCGTCAGCATCTCTGCTAGAAGAACTAGTAGCGATCATGTCCTCACGAGATGCAATAGACTTTTCCCTAAGCATCTACACAAATTAAAGGGGAAAATTAGAATAATTCAATTTAGCAAAAAATTCTCATTTTGTAAGTGGTAATATATTTAATCCTAAATTTACAAAAATTTCATCTAAATTAACAAAAATTCAAAATAATAATTAAAAATAATCCTACACATTTAATTTAAATTGAATGACAAAATTGGAAAAAATAACTAAAATTCTTCAAAATAATGAAAATTTTATTTAAATCACAACTAGAATTGAACAAGAATAATTACAAAAAAAAAATGAATGAAAAATTCTTACCTTTATGGCATGCTTAGTGTCAGTTGAGAATTAAAAAAAAAACAAAATAAATAAAAAGGGATTGTTAAAAAAAACCCAAGAAAAAATGAAACATAAGGAGAAAAATGAAGAAGACAACAAACCCTAGGATAAGAAGAGAAGGTGATGCTTGATTTTGGCTTGAGTTGTGAACAAAAATAAGAGGATGGAAAAAGAAGAATTAAGAAGATAAAGCCTCATATATTGTGCCCATGGTCTTTTATATTAGGTTTTACTGACGAAATTCCTGATGGAATATTAAATATTAATATCTTTAAAATTTTCATCGGTGATTTTGTTTGTGAAGTCAAGTTTAGATTTTCAATTCACATGAAAAATTTCAGAAACCTCTTTAAATATTACTGATAGTTTTTCATTCTATTGGTAATTCTATTAGTAAAAAAATAAACAATCAAAAGAGAATTAATTACTAGTGCCTTGGAATTCCTATTCCATTGAGGAACGTGTACCCCATTCAAAAGAGCATTAATTATCAGTGCATTGGAATTCTCATTTTGTTAGTGATTTTGTTGGTAAAAAAAGAATTGATTATTAGTGCCTTGAGAAATGTATAACGCTTTAAGAAGTGAACAATCCCCATCTTCACTAGAATATATCAATGGAAAAATTATATCGGTATATCCATGTGTGCGTAATTAACACCATGAACAGTGTCAGGGAGTAGGGAAATAGTTCTCATCGCCACTAGAATATATCAACAGACACATTGCATTGATATTTCCATCGGTGTAAAAAAATGTTTAATGTCAGATTATATCTATATTCCTTATATATTCATCCTGCAAATACTTAAATTTACAGTTGCATGCACAACATAATAACACTAGTTCACATCACAACATTAAAACATGTTGATTTCGACGTTATTATCATCTTCATTAACTTGTGTATGTCTGCTAAAGCTTAAAACATCATTCACTTTCTCAACGTCAACATTAACAAAAATATTATTGTTGATACAAAAATTTGAATTTTCTTCTTAGTCATTAGATAGAGCAACTTCATATAGATCAACTAACTCACCAAGTTAAAAGACATCATCTCTCATAGTTAATTCATCATTCTCATCCTGAACAACCTTGACATGATCCATGTGTTTGGTTTTCACTATAGATAACCAATCAATCAACTCTTGAATGGTCATTTTTAAAGAAAGGAGTTTATACGTAATAAATTTATTGGCATTGCTTGGCAAAAACAAATACATTGTCAACATTGCAGAGTCTAGCCTTTAAATTAGTTTCGACCAAACCATGATGGAGATCTACTCTAATTCCTCTATTAGTGTTGTCATACCAATAGCATTTGAATAAAAAAAACTATATTATATTTGTTATGGTATTACAATTCAATTACATCTTCTAACTTCTTATAATAGCCAACTTTAAATGTATTAGAAATCGATCTCTTAACACAAACCTTGATTCATTTATATTGTATCCATAACTATATTTCTATAAGGATTACTATTGTCATCTACAACTCTATGCAAATTGTTAGCACAAAAACTTGACCCAACCATCCTCCTTATCATGGTATCATGCGGAACAAATGATTCTCCATGTGTATACTAACACATGTATTTCTCCATTAACCCTTTTTATAGAATATACATTGTTACAATATATGAATTGATAATTTTTTTAAATTCTTACATCTCTTGGATGGACATCTAATACCACCTCCACTACTATTTCTCGAATTAGATATTGCATAATTAATAAAACCCTGAACTCCATTACAATAATTCATCGTTCGCAATCCCTAGAGTGAATCTTGATACATTTATGAACGATCGTTCATTACTTATATGAAACATATTTAAATAATGATGACAACATGTATTAATCAATTACATTAACTAAATAAATTTGCAAAAATATTGGTTTAGCTCAATTTTATTCAATCTATTTTAATAGTTTTCTTAATTCATTTTCAATTATATAACTACATAAATTCAAATTTCTACATATTTACCAAAAATTACAACTCGATAATAAAATTTAAAAAATATAAAATAAACCCATTAAATAAGTCATTATTTAGTTCATCACAAAACACCGAAATAAAAAAAAATTGACTTAAGTTTGATTAATTTACAAACAAATATAATTTTATAAAATCTAAAACAAACCATAACATGTACAAATTATAAATCCATACAAAAAAATTGCATGAGAAAAAACTATAAAATAAGTAAACACCCAAACAAAATACATATACTACAAGAATATGCAAGAAAAAAGTTAACATTTAAAAATTATGTTCAAATAAAAAAAAAGGATAGATTTGCTTACTTAAGATGGATAATCCTCAATAAAATTTGAATAAGAATACAAAAAGTGACAAATTGAGTGTTATGGTGGCCGGATTTGTTGTGAGAAATTGAATTGTGTTGAGATTTAGACGGGAAGGCGGTGGCTTTTTTTTTGTATAAAAAAATGCATAAGAAAGAAAAAGAAATGGAGAGAGGGGCGAAGAGGGTCGATCGTCAAATCATAAATTAAATAGTACCGATGAATTTACCAACAAAATTATTTCACTGAGCATTCATTGGTCATTCTATCAGTAAAAAGTATCATGTCATAATATGATTTGCTTTTTTGGGTCCCACTGTAATACCATTCGTAATTCTATCATTATATACCGAAGGATTATTTTAGCCAATCTATTTATAGACAAACTTTACCATCAAGTTAATTATGTCAATAAAGCTATAGGTAAAAGTTACATGTCATTGAATTTTTTTAGTTTTTTTAATCATTCTTTTCCCACTGAAATTCTCTCAGTGATTACCAACAAATATAACGATGGAAAAGTTTATTAGTAAAATTCACTGCAATCTACCAATGAAAAAATTATGCCGGTGTTTCCATTTGTATTAATTTGTTAAATATTTTGTGGTGGGTTTAATAATAATAATAATAATAATAATAATAATAATAATAATAATAATAATATGATTGATATTAAAAAAAAGGTACAGGTATCTTTTAAACACAAAATAAAAAACCATAAAAACATACAAAAGCATTACTTAATTTTTTTATGTATCAACTTAGAAATCACATCTTCATTCTTTATATCATTGTCTCATGAAGACAATGGTGTATAGTTTGTTTGACGTCAATGAAATTACTATTTTTGTATGAAAAACTATACATAGTTTTTAGTTTGACAATTAACCATATATTATTTCAAATTTCATTTAACACAAGTGTTCTATCAGATGTTTCTAACAAGATTAATGGAGAAGTAATTTGATATTTACCTAGCTAAAATTAATCACAATTTCTGCATGAAAAACCATAACGATAGTGAAGTGGGGCTAGCATGGGTTCCGCCTCCACTTGATCACCGGCGGCAGATTGTTTTATCCCCACCATTTGTACCACAAAACACCGGCGGCAGATTGTTTTATCCCCACCATTTGTACCACAAAATGCGTGTCAAGTATGGTATAACACACTAGCTTTTGTATTGATATTAAACATATAGAAGTATTTGGTTATGTATGATTTTAAAAAAATTGTATTGAAAATAATATACGTGACGGTAGCTTTTGGCTTCTGAAAAGAAAAGGAAAAAAAACCCAAAACGTCAACGTTATTGATCGAAACAAACACTGGATATGCAATGGGCTGAACAATTAATTAGAGAAATAAAATCATGAAAGACAAGGTAACAAAAGGAGAGACGAAAGAGAAAAGTAAATCCATCTCATTCTCAAGAATAAGTTAAAATCTGAAATTACAAATTGTCAATTGACAGGTCATACAAGTTGAATAATGTTTGAACAATTGTTAACACACTTGTCCTAGTTGCCAACTCGATAAGGATTTTAGGTCTTCGCGTTGCTAGTTCAATCCTAAATCAATGATTGAACGAATTAGTCAAAATAAATGGAGGAAAATTTTATTTGAATCACTTAATCATTTCAAGTTGTATGTAACTTTACCAACAACAACAAAAATAACGCGTAGATTAAAGAAATAAGATACATTATTTTCTGACTTTGCGCAGAAAATATCTACCTTAATTTTCATTATTTTCTTGGCTTCTTAATCTGCAGTTCTTTTAGAAATCTTGTCAAGAAGCTACAAAAGACAAATGCAACTATGTAGTCATGTGTTGGATTCACTTGCCGCTTTCAAACCTTATTTCTTACTTGAGGATTGTAAATGGGCAGCTAACTTGAGCTATTTTGGCACCCTCATGGAATACACTGAAGGTGAATTCGTGATGAGCTGCAGAGAGACATCGAGACTTGAAACTCTTTTTTTTTTTTTTTCCACTCGTATTTACACCAGTTGAAACATGTCATGACATTAACATATATAAATAAGGGACACGATATTGGACACTCGACTGTTAAATTTAAAAAAAAAACAAAACAAAACAAAAACAAAAAGACCGACACCCAAGAGACAGACAAAAGACAACATGATCATATGGTGGATCAAGGATTAAGATTTGCAACCCCATCACGGAGAAGTCTTCTCTCTTTTTTTTCCTTTTTTTTTTATTTTTTGGATCCAGACTAGACATCTAGTACGTAGTTCTGTACACCTAGTACAGTGGGCTTATAATGGGAACGCCTGGGCCGCAGTTTAACGGTCAATGGATTTGCCATCTCACAGGACAGACCCAGTACTTCTGATAGGTCAACTTTATTTCCATCGCACGGCAGCCATTCATACTCGTGAAGTAGTGACGCAACCCAAAAGGTCACCGTAGTTAAGCCCAATGTCTTTCCCGGGCAGGTTCGCCTACCGGAACCAAACGGAGCAAGCCTTAGATCCGACCCAAGAACAGAAAACTCCGGCTCACCCTTCTTAGTCACGAATCTCTCAGGCATAAATTCAAGCGGGTCCTCCCAAGACTCTGGGTCCCTTGAAATGGCCCACATGTTAACCATTGCTGTGGTCCCTTTAGGCACGTGATACCCATCTATGGTTGTATCAGTGATGGCAAGCCTGGCCCACGAGAGAAGTGGGCCAGGTGGGTGTAGCCTCAACACTTCCTTCACTGCTGCCTGGAGATACACCATCGCCGTGATATCAGACTCAGCTACGGCCCTTGATCTTCCAACAACTGTGTCAAGCTCATCATGGACCCTTGATAAAACATCAGGATGAAGTACCATTCTAGCTAGAATCCACTCCATCAAAACTGCCACCGTATCAGTCCCTCTGAAAATCATTTCCTACGCGTAAAGAAAGTGAAACAAGGCAATCTTCAGTCAGTACAATAACTTGCTACAAGACAGAAATAGCAGAATAATTGCTTGTCATCGAAATAAATTATATGTATGCACATCCTCTAGCACGCATAACAATAGCAAGTTACATGTTTGGACCAAAACTAGTGTAGCTTATTCACGTGTGATGTCCTTATATACGTGTGTCTGCTTGCTTACCCAAAGGACGGCAATCATATCGGAGTCCGATAATTTATCGTGGCCTTGAAGAGACAGCAAAACATCAACGAAATCCGGGGTTTCTTTCCCAGCTTGAGCTCTATGCTCAGCCAGGATTCGGCTGACAAACCGGTTCACTTTTGGCACCAGGTTTGAGCACCTGAATCGGATTTTTTGAGGGTCAAAATCCGCCAGCCAGGGAAGGTGGTCGGTCCAGTTAAGTGTACCCAGTAAATCGTACCCTTCATCAACTAGAGCTCTCAGTTCTTCAACTTCACTATTACATGAATCCAATTCATACTCGCGTCCGAAAACCGAGCACATCATGTTATTAAGTGAAGCCCTCTTGAGTATCCCACGAACGGTGAAGCTACTCCCTTCATGGCCATTGAACATGGACACCATTTCAGAAGCAATTCGGCGTCTTTGAGACGCCGCAGTTTTGATTTGCTTGGGGCAGAAAAGGTGTGTGGAAGCTATTTTTCTTAGGGCTCGCCAGTAAACACCATAAGGAGCGAACCCGATCGCTCTATTGAACATTAGGCTATAAGCAGATTCTTTAACCGGACGATCTGCAAACACCGAACTGTTCAGTATTTCTTTAGCCACATCAGGATTGCATGTCACGATAACACGAGTATCACCGAGGCTAAACGCCATGAGCCTCCTGGCTTTGCATGCACCGGCAGCCGCTGCAATCTTGTGATGTGCTAAGGAGGTCATAAGCCTCATGGCGCCTATAAGAGGCAATCCCCTGGGACCTGGAATTGGTTTAGAAACTGTGAAGGAAGTGTTTTTGAGTTTGTATTTGCCCCAAGCAGGACCCCCAGGGTATGCCCAGTAAATAAGGGTCGTGGCTATCCAAGCTAAAGCCATGATCAAAAGCGGCCATGCAATATTTTCTTGTGTAAAGACTCTGCATTTGGAGGCCAAAGCAAAGATCCAGAAGCTATCTATGTCTGTTCTCATGGCGGGCTGGCTCAATTAGGAGTTTTGAAGATTGGGGAGAGGATACAGAAATCAACACAGAGTTAATTGTCTGTTGCCCACACTCAGAATTTAAGGAGAGTGGCTTGTTGTTTTTAGGGACTGCTTGGATGGTGTTTATATATACATACATTCATACAGATAGAGAGGGACAAGAATCTCGCGGTGATGGCAACGAAGATACATTTAATCGGATGATCTACCTTTTATCTTAATATTTTTCTCTTAAAATTCTTATACCCGTCTTTCTGTATTAGACGTGCATTCTTATACCTACTTCTATTTTACATGTTAAAAATTTATTTCTAGACTTCCAATAATAATTTAGAATTTTTAAGTTTAGCATAAAATAAATTTAAAAATATTTTTTAAGTCATTAAATTTATTTCTAAAACTTATCATTTGAGAAATTATGCATGTACTTAGAAAAAATAAAATTAATATACCATGCTCATCTACGGATATGTAGCATCCATGTATGTTTTTAAGAGAGTTTATTTATTTTTTTAAAAAATATTTTTTAAAAAATTAATATATTTTTTGTATTTTTATATTATTTTAATATGCTAGTGTTAAAAATAAATTTTAAAAAATAAAAAATATTATTTTAATATATTTTTAAATTTAAAAAAATTTTGAAAAAATATCAGCGACTACTGTATCAAATGGTTCTAATTCTGTCGGTACAAATCTGTTTCATCTCTATTCTAGGATGCCGAAAATAAAATCCTCTGAACGGACCTGCGGTGCCATCAATAGAAACAAGAGCTTCGTATAACGGCTAAGTGTTGGCATTTAAATTTATAGTTAGGAAAATTACGCAGCTTGAGCCGCCATGATTGCATCACCATACGGGTAACCCTCTTCCCTGAGGCGCGTGACACGCACACTCAAGTTTGGTTGGATGTTCTTCTCCTCCTTTGCTGATGTTCTGCGTCAGGAGACCTGCCGTATATGTTCGCCAATCAAAGTGCTGCTACATTCATAAATTATGAATTAACAACATTTTTGGAATTTCGCTCAATCGTTTCTACAAAATTTAATTTTTTTAATATATTTATATATTATTTTGATATATTAAAGTTAAAAATATTTAAAAATATATATTATTTTAATATATTTATAAATAAAAAAATTAAAAAGCAACCAATACTACATCCTTAAATACCCTTTTAGATAACTTTTGGTGTAATGGTTGAAGTATTATTGTGTTAAAATTTAAGGTTTATTTTTAAATTATTTTATTTTATATTTTTAAATTATTTTAATAAATTAATATCAAAAATCAATTTTAAAATATAAAAAAATATAATATAATTTTAAAAATAATTTTTATCACTTCCATAATCATGTTTGTCATCGGTGATTAAAATTTAATAGAGGATTTTTAATGGAATTTATAAATAAATTATAATATATGTTAACTAGATATTAATATATATTAATTAATTAAATATTTTTAAATTTATAACTAAATCAAAATATATTTTTAACCATATAAATAAATTTTTCTGATTATATAATTAAAAAAAATATTATTTTAATTGTGAACATCAAAGATGACAATAATATTTATGGATTAGATATTATATAATTTATTTTCAATTTGATTTTAAATTTTTTTATTTTATTTATAAATAAACCAAACTTGATTCAATTAATTTTCAAATATTTATTAGGTTTTTTTATTAATATAGAAATTTAAACCTACATACATATCTCAAATAATTATAAAAATTTTAAAATTAATAATTATATAAAAAATTTAATAATTCTAAAATAGTTAAACTTGTTAAAAAATAAACTCAAAATCTAATAGTTAAACAACCCCCAGCATTATTCATATCCGAACTCGAACCCAAAACCATTGCTTTATATGCTCTCCAGAGAGAAACACCACCTATTAGTCCATCATCCACCGTCGGATTGATCTGGTTTTTTTATATGTTGTGCGACGTAATATGATCTACAAACTGACCGTTCGGATTTTGATTAACTTCTTCCGTTTGAGACTTTTTGGGATTGCAATATTTCTGGAAAAACTGTGTTCGGCAGACAAAGTCGCCGGCCTATTCAGCTTCTGTTCACCACTGGATCTGCTCTAATTTTGGTAGGGATGTTCACCCAAGTCTCCTCTTCACTCTGAACGGTGGAGATCGGATTTGGAACCATTTTGCACAGGTTGGAATTCTGGGTTCATTTTTTGCCAATTTTCAGGTCATCTATGTTCCTCGTTCATCGTGGCTATTTTAACCGCTGGATAAGGATGGTTTTTTTATATGTTAGACGTTACTTAATTGGCTCGAACTTGACCGTCGGGATTTATTTGGTTTTTCTTTATTTGTTAGTTTTGCTTGGTTCGTAATTTGGTGGTTTGGGATAAAGAAAGAGAAAGGAAGTGTGAACCGTGAGTCTGTGTGATGGGGACGATTGGAGATGTAAGTGAGAAACTCTAATTTTTCTTTAAATATATAAATGGATATAAATGTAATTTTCTTAAATTTTAAAGTCGTGTCTATTTTGGATTCGGGTATGATTACATGTCGGGTAAGCAATATTCGTATCTTACCTGTACCTCTACCTTTTTACTTTGGATATTAGCAGAAGCAGAACAGGCAAAAAAACATTTAAAAAAAAAATTATATATATTACACTTGATGTATTTATCATTATTTTTCTTGTTCTTATCTTTATTTTTTTATAACTTTTTTAGTTTTACCTCTCTTTTTTTCTAAATATTTGTTTTTTTTTAAAATATATATTAGTTTTTATTCTTTACATTTTAAATATTTATCACTCTATATTTGACTTATTTCTACTTTTTTTTTTGTTCTTATCTTTATTTTTTTGTACTTTATATATATATATATATATATATATATATATATGTTTTTGTAAAATTATTATACAAAGAGTAAAAGGAAATGGTGTTACACGGTGTCAATTGCATTATTGTTATTTTTTTTTATTATGTTAAAAATTAACTTATAATTTTACATGTTTTTATTAAAGTATATAATCTTCAATTTATTTTATTA
The DNA here is from genome assembly GCA_033617975.1 of Populus alba x Populus glandulosa. Taxonomy (NCBI): domain Eukaryota; kingdom Viridiplantae; phylum Streptophyta; class Magnoliopsida; order Malpighiales; family Salicaceae; genus Populus; species Populus alba x Populus glandulosa. The sequence goes on along the minus strand of CM066144.1, from coordinate 15,782,387 downwards.
TAGGTAATTCAAAAAAAAATTCATGTTCATATTTTTTACCTTTATGTCAAAAAACATATTAATAATACCTACATATTTATTTTTTATGTAAAAAATATTATTCAACTCCCAATGAGACGAATTGAATAAACATTTCAACACTTTTTTGTGTATTTATTAGCATAAGTAATTCTTGATTTATTAATTAAATACATGCGAAGATTTTTTTATTATCCTCTCATATTTTATTGTGGATTACAATAATAGTATTATTTTTGAAAATTTTCAATTCGATCTTTGAATGTTTTTAGCACAATTTAGCTATTTTGAGTTCAAATTAAAGCTTAATTGCATTTGTTTTTTGTAAGGATTGAATTGAAAAATATAGGACTAAAGTGCAAAACACGAGTAACTTAGGTGACGTCTACAAAATTATTTATGAATTCCTACTATTGTGTATGCTAAACAACGTGTCATCTGATAAGGCAAACGAAGTGTCATTTTTTTTTTCATTGAGTTGGGGCATGTTATCTTTTATATATATATATATATATATATATATATATATATATATATATATATATATATATATATATATATATATAAAAAGTTGAAGATTGGGCTTGACTTTGCAGGCCTAGGCATAGGATTATTGGTCGTGGGCTTGGAGTTAAGCCTGGCCTCATTCTTTTCTTTTTCTTTTTTTTTGTGGTTTTGATTTTTTTTTTAATTTTGAACCTTTTTTATATTTTTCTAGAATAATTTTTATGCTTGTATTTTATTTCTATATGATTGTTTTTTTGCTTATTTATCTGTTTTTACATACGTATTAATTTTTAATTGTATTAGATTTGTTAAATTTTTGAAGAGATTAGTATGATTTATTTGTAATTTAAATATACTTTATATTTATTAAATTTATTTTTAGAAATAAAAAATAGTTATTTATTATGATATTTTTAATATGTGCAGTATATGTTTTTACTTTTTATTTTATCCAATAAATCTTGTGTGTGTGTCGATTTCTATTTGAAATTGAATTTAATAAAAAAATTCATTAAACATAATCAGTTAAATTATCCATATTACAATATTAAATATCTTTATCTATATTTAATTATCAGTTTTTTCCATTTTTTCTAAAAAAATAACAAACCAAAAATGAGTTTGTTGAGGTGTTTTTTTTTTTATTATTCAAATTGACTCTTTTGTTGGCCTATTGTTTTTCTCATATTCTAAAAAAATAGTTCCAAGGAAATTTTTTTTTATTAAACTTTATAAAGTCCATTAACATGTTCGTAGTTTTGACTGATTGATCTAATTTGCATATTTGACAAATTTAACTTTTTTTTTCTTTTTAACATCTCAATATGAAATAAAAAATTACATTCCTACTAGAGTTTGATGTTTAATTATTAATCATTTATTTATATTATCATATAATTATATAAAAAAAAGTTTTGGAAAAAAAAAGCTAATCTCGTTGGAGTCTATAACTCCATTCATAAGGTTGATGTGTTAGCTTGGGTTACCTAGTTTATAGGTTTGACGAGTTCACCCATTGGACATATATGCTTTTTTGGTTTTTTTTCTTTTTTAATTGTTTTTAATAGTTATTTCTTGATTTTATCATTCAATATTGGATCTATAGGAAAATAAATTGCTTGACCATATATTGTTTTTTTGCATATAATGAAAAATATAATTTATAAAAAATTAATAGTATTTATTTCAGTTTGGTCATTTTTCTTTTGATTTCGTTTTTTTTTTGTCAAACTTCTTATGGTTTTTAATTTTATCATGCAAATTAAGTTTATGGTTTTTTTTTTTCAATTATAATGATAATGATAATAATAGTTGTGATAACAACAACAACAACAACAACAATTATTATTATATTCATTGTAATATTAATAATGATAATGATAACGATGATGATAACGATATTAACAATATTACTAATAATAGTACTAATAGTGATAATAATGTTAATAATATTGGTAATAATAATATTTTATTATAATAGTTATAATGATGGTGGTGGTGATCCTTTGTGATGGTAATAAGGATAACAATTAAAATAATATTAATAACAAAAATAATAATAATAATAATAATAATAATAATGATAATAGTTACAATGAAACCAATATTAATAGTGATAATAATTGTAGTAATGATAACATTCTTTTTCATGACAATAATAATTACAATAATAATTTAATAATTGTGATAAAAATATTAATAATAGTAACGATTGTGATAGTAGTGGTAATACTACTATTAATAGTAATGCTAATTGTAGTAATAATAATGATAGTAATAAGAGTAACTACCAAAAATATAATAATAATAATAATAATAATAATAGTTTATTAAGAGGTAGTACTAATAATAATAATAATAATCATAATAATAGTTTATTATGGTAAGTGTGGCTTGTGAGTTTATTAAGGTAACTTAGATTGTCTAGATATACGGGTTTGGTGAGCTATTTTTTTTTCTTCTAATTTAATAGGATTTATTTTTTTGTCAATTTCTTTCTTATACACTAAAAAAGAAATAGCTTAAGAGAAAAGCCATATTATTAAACATTATAAAATTCATGGACATGTGTTACAGATTTTGATGGTTGACATGATTCACAGATTTGACGAGTTTAATGTTTTTTTCCAACATCTTAGTTTTTATTTCAATTTAGCAATCATCTTTTTTTTTTAATCATGTAGTTAAAGATAGTTTGTAAAACAAAATAAATTATACTCCAGCTAAAGTCCATAACCTGATTCGTAGGTTTGACGAGTTTATTCACTGGATGAATATGATTTTTGTTTTTGTTTTTGGTCCTTTTATTTTTAAATTTTGTCCTTCAATATTAGATTGGTTGGGAAATAAACTGCATAATTTATTTTTTTATTATTTTCTATAGAGTTATTATTGTCTCAAATAAGTGTCTATTGTTATGTTGATACTTCATTTTGTGATGTCTATTGTTACGTTGATACTTCATTTTGTGAACATATATTTTTATTATATAATTAAAAAATAGTTTATAAAAAAATTATTAAACTTAATGTAGTCCATGGCACATGTCGTTCGAGACTGAGATTAATCCAATCTGTTATTATCTCAATACTTTTTTAAAAAAAAGTTATCATATTAATTTTTTGTTAAATATTAGGTCGTGTTTTTATCAGTTATCAATATTGTAACTGAATCAATAAAATCAATCAATTTAATTTGAAATAATTTTATATAATTTAATTGAAAACTCAAGTTAAATAAATAACTAGTCGTAAGATCTCCAGATTGATCCATTAAACTAAATTTAATAATACATTAAAAAAAACTCTTAGAAGGAGGAATTTTTTTATATAAAAAAAACGTTTGTAAAACAGCTGTGAGGTGTGCTGCATCGGTTGGTCCCTAAAGCGTGAGGTTAAGGTTGCTAAGTTGCGCGTAGTCAATGGAACATCACATCAGGACAGTTTCACATGACAGTAAATTTCAGGTTTGAGTGATTAGCACGTGGGAGTTGTGTGGCTTTATGTTGTCGGATCCCATGTAGAGGGTGCACATGAGAGCCATGCACTTATTCTCTCACACGGCATGTTTGAGAGAGCAGAGTATGGCAAGGGTCTTTAATAACACTCCATCACTATTGAACGGCCACGATTACGTCGTGATGGTGACAACTCGACGTACCCGCATATCAAAGCTTCTGTTGTCTTGTAATTAATACGGATCGTTTCACGTGGCGTTTCCTGATGATTATATTTTTGTAGACAGTACATAGAATCATGGACGCCTTTTTTATCTGTATTTCCTATTATACCCTTCCTGTTTTATTTATTTATATCGTAGCGGAGACATAAATAACAAATTATTTTTCATTCCGTTCCACGGGGAATTATAAAATTTTTATGATGGACAATAAGTAATTATTAGTAGTATTTTATTATATATTTTATTAGATTTATTTCAAAGAAAGATACAAAGAGAAAATTAATTTTATAATTCATTAAAAATTAGATTTTCATTTTATTTTTTTCTTTAAAGAAAGTTATAAAATAATTAATAGAATTTCATTTGAGCATCATAAAATCACCGCCTAGAAAAACTGGCATGATCTATTTGATTGATTAAATTGTTTAATCATTATAATAAAATTAAATTAAAATATAAAATTAAATTTTATATTATAATTCTAAGAAGCTAGAGGGATGATTATAAATATTTAAAATCATGTGAAACATGACACAAACGCGTTCTGATCTCCAAGTGGAAAGGGTATAAAGGGATATGTCTTGATAGACAGCACACATGGTAGGATGTACAATGTCTCAGGCCTGGGTGGAAAGTAAGTTATTTAAGCGGGGCCAAACTGCCATGTGCGGGACCCACTTTTGTTCGTTGCTAAGTGATTCAACGGCTTGTATTTCGATCTTGTACGATGAGCAATCCCTGACCGCTCATCTTGTTGCTCCACCGTGCAACCTGCCTAGTCGCTCTGGTTTAAAATGGAAAGACCAAGACCATATTTAAATTTAATCGAGTAAGATATCATTGTCCCCCCCGTGCTCCACGCTCCAAATCGTATAGATTTCTTTAATATAAAATAAAAATTTAGATGATATTAATACGTTTTTTAAGCTGAAAAAAATTTAAACAGGATGGGATTAACCGATATAATATAGTCAATTTAAAAAATTTTAAATAACTTAAAAAAATATTAAAAATATAATTGGGCTAAAAACAATTCAATTTAAAACAATATTAATACAGAAATATATTGGAACAACTCAGATCTTAAAACCAGAATAACCTTATAGAAAAAAAAAAGGTGTTACTAACATGTTTTCCAGTAGAAAAAAAAATTAAAATGTGTGGGATTGGGTAGACTCGATGTAATCTGGTTGACTTGATAAATACAAAAATAATTCAAAAATTGTTAAAAACATAGTTTGACTAAAAATAATTTAAGCTGACATGTTTTAAAATAAAAAATTAAGACGAAAACATAGTGGAACAGTCAAGATCTTAAAACCATGATATCTTCGTAAAAAAAACAATTTAGGTGTTGCTAACATGTTTTCTAGTAAAAAAAAAGATAAAATAAACCCTGTGGTCTTGATTTGATGTAATAGTTTAACTTGACAAGTCCAAAGAGAATCATACAAATTATTAAAAATATAATTTGACTAAAAATTTTTTAAGATGACATGTTTTAAAAAATACTGAGACAAAACAATATTGGAACAACCCGGATAATGTGACTAGGATAACCCCATAAAAAAAAAAAGTGTTACTAACATGTTTTCTAGTAGAAAAAAAATTAAATCATACGAGGTTGACCCGATGTAATCTAGTCAACTTAATAGGTCTAAAGATAACCCAAAAAATCATTAAAAATATAGTTTGACTAAAAACAATGCAAGATGAAATGTTTTAAAAAAATATTAAGATGAAAACATATTGGAATGACCCGGGTCAAATTGGGTTAATCTGCCAAATCCACAACTTGGATGATAAGATCGAGATAACCTCACGGAAAGCAAATCAAAATCAATGTTGAAGGATAAAACTAAAAAAATAAACATCAATTAAAAAAAAATCATAGTCAATCCAAGTCTACTAGTCAAACCCGTGACCTAAACAATAAAACTGCGATAACTTCATAGAAAAAAAATATATGAAGCCTAATTCTAAAACAACTAAATGTTAAATAATGAAATTGAAAAAGAAATATTAAACTAAAAAAAATGACATAAAAAACCTGAGTTAACTCAAGATAAACAGTTTCAATGTTGAATTATGAAATTAAAAAAGACAAAAAGATGACCTGATTCAACCCAGGTTGACTCTTTAAACCTATGACTCAGATAATGAGATTGAGATAATTTTATAAAAAAATATATATAAAAAATAAAACAGCCTAATTCTAAAGCATTCAAATATTAAAGGATAAAATTTAAAAAATATAAATTAAAAAATTAACCTGAGTTAATTAGCTACACTCGTGACCTGGATCATGAGATTGATATAACATCATAGAAAGTAAAAAAAAAAAAAAAACAATATGTGTCGACTCATGTTAACCTACAACTAAGATAATGAGACTGTGATAACTTTATAGAAAATAAATCAAAATAAATTATCATGTTTAATATTTAATAAACTCATTATTGAAGGTTAAAATTGAAAAAAAAAAACAATCTAAAAATAGGACACAATAAAACTACTTCAGTTTATATGAATTAACCCGCAAAACACATGATCAAAGTCATAAGATCATGATAACCTTATAGAAAAAACCAAAATAAATCATGAAATCTAATTCATAATCATGAAGCAAACAAAAATAAATCATGAAGTCTAATTCATAATTAACTCAACATTGCCATATGAAATTGAAAAAATATCAATAAAAAAGACAAAAAATACTTGAGTCAACTGAGTTAACCTGCTAAACATGCTATCAGAGTCATGAAATCAAGATAATCTAATAGAAAGCAAATCAAAATAAATCATAAATCCTAATTCCCAATCAACTTAATGTTGAAATATAAAATTAAAAAAAATATCAAATAAAAAAAGACAAAAAAAACCCGAGTTAACTAAGTAAATTCGTTAAATCTGTGACATGGTTTTGAGACTGAGCTAACCATATATAAAGTAAACCACAATAAATCATGAAGCTTAATTTTTAATAAATTAAATGTTGAAGTATAAAATTAAAGAAAAAAAAATATAGATTTACAATAAAAAAACACAATCGAAATAAATATTGTTTATACTATAATAAAAAAAGAACAAAAAAACCTCGAGTTAATCAAATTAACCCATGACATGAGTTATGAGACTAATCAATTTATAAAGAAAACCACAATAAGTTATGAATCTTAATTTTCAATAAATTAAATGCTGAAATATAAAATAAAATTAAAAAAATAAATTTAAAAGAAAAAGAAAAAAAATACACTAATGAAATGAAATAGTATATCCTCACCACCTCCATTATTGTATACTATAATTGTTTGTTTATGATGGTTTCATTCCCTCTTGCTATCTTTCTTCAATTCGAATATGTGCTCGAGTCAATGATGTCTTTTTCATATATCTTGATATGAAGATATCGTGGCTTTTAAACAATTAATGTTTTGAAAAGAAATTACATGGCCACAAGGTATTCAGGCTGTTAAACAACTAATAGACCCTGCTGTGTTTCTTGTTAAAAGAAATTGGAGATTAAGTCATTCTTCCAAGACCATAAGTTAAGACTTTTGAGCTCAAATAACTATTTTAAAATTCATCATCATTTTTTTTTGTTTTTTTATTAATATAGGTGTTTATATTAGCTTACGTGCATTTCGACTAATCTCATAGGTCTTAAAATCAACTACCATGTAAGCCTTTTATGGTCTTGAGATTTATGAAACTTGAATCAATGATTTCTAAAAAGCAAATTCAGGATCTAAATAGCTGAGTTACAACTCTTAAAATTATCATTTTTGGTTCTTATTATATAAACAAAGTGGTGGAAAAGGCAATTGCTATAGAAGCTCAAAAAAGAAAAAAATTCTTGGCATTGGTGCTCAAATCAAGGTTGATCCAGTTTTAAGTCATCCCTTTGAAACACTTGATATATTAACAATTGTGAGATGACTACCTCAATGGGAAGAATTACATATATAAAATTAAGGATTAGGCATTTTTTTCACCAAATAAAAAAATGGATTAGGCAATTTCTTTCCATAAGACTAAACGACGAGTTCCACGACACGACAAGATGCAGACAGGATTCTAACCATCTCAAATCGAACCACTTGCTCGTCGAAAAAGACCAGCACCTTTATGGAAGTTGCACAAAGAATAAAAATCTTAACAAAACAAGAATCAATTCTTAATTCATATATATATATTGATCATCTTCCCAGGTTTCGACCAAGATCACGCATATATATATATATATATATATATATATATATATATATATATATTAAACCAGCTGATAAACCTCCATTATAGTTAACTGGATTAAATACTTATTCACGTATACATTGCTTAACTCCTAGAAGTTAATCTAAGGTTTCCATTACTTAAAACACCAAAACTCCTTGAGGCTTGGATATTTGGAAAATCTAGACGACGTAAAGAATACTCAAAGCACGAATAAGGGTAGCACTTTATAAAATAGAAATATTACAAGACTAAAGAACCTACCTGGCGACCACAAGGGCATTTGAATAATGTAAACTGAAGACCATCAGCAGATCTAATATACCTATTATTGTTTGTTGCCTCATGGAGAAGGCCAGGGAGCTTTCAGGGAAGTTTCACATGGGGTCATTAATTTGATATCTACACCAACAACAAGCATATTATATGTTTGATCAGCAAATGAATTATGATCCGAATCTTTCATAGATGCTCTGGTCTGATATTGGTATTGAAGAAATGTTGTACTAGAAGAGACAAGTTGCCGAGGATGCCTAGAGAAATATCCCCGCGCATCATACACGTCAATTGAAGATATAATTATGTATAGACTCAGTAATATTCGTAGTGATCGAGGAATATTCAAATGGGAGATGATGATGTCTCAAGAAATTTAACTGGTTTAGATATATATGTTGAATTAGTATAAAATACTAAGGGACCATATAAGGTTATGTAAAAATTACATGATGAGTGTTGAGCTTAGGCAAGGTACCTGAGCCCATTAGAGGTGAAAGTGGATTTGGGAACGCTGCCTAGACCCAAATATGTTGGGCTAAAGCGTGACAACTCGAGCCCATGATAGGTGAAAGTGGGTTATGGCATGTTGCTTGAACCTAAACACACTGGGTTCAGGTGTGACAGCCCAAGCCTATGAGGGGTGAAAGTGGGCCCGGGCCCGGGTGCGTTGCCTGTGTCGCACCCTTGCGGCGGAGCGCTGCGTCGTGGCGACTCAAAATTGATTTTGGGTTTTTTTTTGTGCATAAGGCAAGGGTCTGGCTGCGTAAAGGAAATGTATTAACATCCCTAGTACGCCCTACCTAAGGTAAGTTGCTTGGTGTTTGGTTTGCTTTATAATTGTTATAGTGTTGGTATTTTCTAATCCCATCAATTTTCTTAGGTTTGATTCAAATTAAATTTATTAAGATAGAAATCTAAGGAGATTCCATGTGCTTTAAAAACTCATTTTCCCTTAGTATTTCAAGAGTTTGTGACTCGTAAATCGAAAGGAGAAGGGACAAAAATTTAGAAATGTAGAGCACTTTAAAAGCCTATTTTTGTCTTAGTGTTTTATACTCTCACGGTTTGTAAACTGTGGAGTAAAAAATTAAAATGTCCTCGATTATAATCAAGGCTTTTTTCAAAGATGTGTGAAGACTTATTATTCCTATAAAATTATTTGGATATTTACCCCTTAGGGTTTCTTTATCCAAATATTAACAGTGAATAATAACAGTTATTCCCAATAATATTTTGAATATTCATCCTTTGGGATTTCTTTATCCAAACATTAACAATGAATAATAGATGAATTCCCCCCTTTGGAGTTTTACAAACATGTTGTAACATTCAGAAATGTAAGAAAATAATTTTTGTTGTGTTTAAGAAATCCATGCGAAAACACATTTTCGAAACTTCCAATATTTTTTTTAAAAAGAATGTTCAAAACATGTTAGGGTATTGACCATATGCAACACACAAGAAAACAATATATATATATATATATATATATATATATATATATATATATATATATATATATATATATATATATATATGTCTATTTTTCACATTGCGTCGAAAACCGGGTATTCTAAATACGAGATTGATATTTTTTACAACATAAAAAAAAGACCTTAAAATAAATATGCCAGAAAATCATAAATCTCTCTCTTTCTTTTATTTTTTTTGAAGAAAAAAAAGAAACAATAGGTCCGGCGGGGTCACTTACCTGATTGGACACAAAAGGGGAGCAACCTTCTAAAAGAATGGCGAGTTACTATTCAAGTGAATTTTATCACTTGAACAGTAGTGTGGTCTCCTTGCATGCGTTTTACCTTATGTTTGTGCTATTCAAGTGAATTAATTCACTTGAATAGCACAAACATAAGGTAAAACGCATGCAAGGAGACCACACTACTGTTCAAGTGAATTAAAATTCATTTGAACAGTGCAAATACAAAGAAAAAAAACAATGCATACAAAGAGGAGAAGAGAGTAGACTTGGAGGCGAAAGTGAAGAAGCTGTAGCGACGTTGAAAGCATATTCGTCTGTTTCAAGCCTTTTTCTCATGTTATGTATTTGTGTTTGTTTTCTGGATTTTTTTTCCTCCGTGTTTTTGTCACTCTCTCTCTTTGGTCCTGCACTTTCTTCTTTCCTGTTTTGCAGATGTTATATGCAAAAAAATGAAAGCAAAGACCGAAAGGGAGTCGCTGCTTGTTTGTTGCTTCTATTTCTTTTCTTATTTTTCCTGCTCTTTCTTCTCCTCCTTCACTTCTACTGCTTGCCTTCATGAACTTAGAGCAATGCAAGGATGAAGGAAAGAAACCCTCTGTTCTCTAGGTTTTTTTTCTCTCTTAACTGCCCGCCACTCTTGCATTTTTTCTTGTCTTTCTTTTTCTATTTTTTCTCCGTTCTTTTTTCCCCTCAATAAAAGAGGCTTATATAGCCTAACATGTAGCTCTATTTAGGAAACAAATATTACATTAACTCTAGGTTGTAATCTCGGGTGAGCAAAAAATAAGAAACTAGAATATTTTATTCTGATTCTGTGATCAACAGTGATTTCTTTCCAAGTTAGAGGATGGTGTGGCTCCTTTTCATCCTCCCATAGCTGGGACCATAAGGCACCAACTGTTTACTTTGAAATGAAGCAAAAAAAAAAAACATGGTTTACAAATAAAAGGAAAGAAGATAATCGAGGTAGTTGTGCAAAGAAAAATAAAAGAATTGCAGACGGGGAGGCATTGTTTTCCTTTTCTGATCTAATTCTCGTTCTTCAATTTCTTCACTTGGCAAAATTTCTTCTAATTTTATCTTCAATCAACTCCCTTATTTTAACACCTTTTCCATTTGATCCTTGGTCTAAAAAAGGGCTTCAAATTGGCCTGCAATTGCTCTTCAATATTTAAGCATCTTGCAATTATGTCTCTGCAAGCTCGGGCAAAACAAATCCTTCTCGTGGTAAGAATATCTACTTTCACACTATATATTCAAAAGCCTAAATTTATCTACACATCTAGAACTACAACTTTGATGAAGGAGTTGAAGTGAGATAAAATCGTTTTAGAGAACAAAATCTAGCAGTAATCTGGTTGATCAAAGAGGGTCTCTTGATCTAATTCAGAAACTGACAATGCCGAGCATCCCGATATGATTAAGAGTATGACCTAAGAACAACAATCACAAAATTTGTGATGGAAATAGAGTTTTTAGTGCAAAACTCGGGTCAAACTCCTTCTCGCGGTAGAAATCTCTACTTTCATGTTAGATATTCAAATGGGAATATCTTGAGTTTATGATATCAAAATCAAGTGATTCAAAAGCCCAAATTTATCTACGCATTCAGCACTACAACTTTGATGAAGGAGTCGAAGTGAGATAAAATTGTTTTAGAGAACATAATCTGGTAGTAATCTAGTTGATTAACAAGGGTCTCCTGATTTAATTCAGAAACTAGCAATGCCGAGAATGCTGATATGACTGAGAGTATGACCTAAGAAAAAATCAATAGAATTTGTGATGGAAATAAAGTTTTTAGTGCAAAACTCGGGTCAGGATCCTTCTCGCGACAGAATTCTCCACTTTCACGTTAGATATTCAGACGGGAATATCTTGAGTTTCTGATATCGAAATCAAGCGATTCAAAAGTCCAACTTTATCTACGCTTCCAGGACCACAATTTTTATGAAGGAGTCGAAGTGAGATAAAATCATTTTAGAGAATAGAATCTGGAAGTAATCTAGTTGGTCAAAAAGGTTCTTGATCTGACAATGTCAAGCATCTAAATCTAGCTGAGAGTCTGCCCTAATAACAGTATTTCCTAGGACCCAATAAAGGTGTAGGTCAATTTTTCAACATGTCATGAGTGACAAAATATAGCTAGGATGATCAGATATCGTACAAAACCAAGTCAGAATCAGAGCTTAAGTTGGAACAAAAAATTACAATAGCAGCAAAACCAGTTTTTTTTAGTGCAAATTCTAAGGGATTTATCCAACCACAAAGACCAGATAAAGAAGGAACAAATTTAGCATTATGAAGACTCCTGATCAATCTAAGAAAACTTGATGATTTTGGCAACAAAAGGGAAGGATAAAGATAGCAGAAAATAGCTCAAACAGGGTTTAGAAAAAATATTAATTTCTTTGTTTTTGTCAATCTTCCAGCAAATATGAGCTAAACTTCTACACTCAGTTCAAAAGAGGTAAACATTGTATCCAGCAAGTGGATTCCAAAAATAAGTAACAACAGCCTGGACCCAAACGGGCTGGGTTCGGGGGTATTAAAGGTGAGAAATAGATCTGGCGTGTTGTCTAGATCCAAGCATATTGGACACGGGGCGCACTCTCGAGCCCGTGGGGATGCAAGGCGTGAGCCTTGTATGAGCTTGGGCTTCTTGCCTGAGCCCATGCCCTTTAGAGGGTTGGGCTCAGGCTACTTTATCCGAGCCCACTCTTTTTGGCCCCCATTGTACTTTGGGCTCGGGATACCAAGCTCGAGCCCAAAAGATGTTCTTGTTCGGCCTATTTTGATGAAATTTTTTGAGTTTATCTTATTTGAATTCATTAAGAGCTAACCAATTCCAAGCATGATAAACAATGTCTTATTCTTGGTCCAATTTATAAATCCCATTCTGACATATATAAAGAAATGTAGTCATAGAGGGAAATTTCCTTGCCCGCTAAGGGATGGGAGAATTGTGTATGACAAACAATGTCTTTTAATTCATTTTAAGTTTCTGATTAGCAGTTTAATCATTTCAGCTGAATGGTTTTTATGACACATTGTTTACTATTACGTAAAGCTATGAGCCATGGGCAGTACAAATTCTAATTGATTCTAGTCCATGCATGCCATTGGACTCATGTATTGTTTCAGTAAAGTGTTGGAATATCGATTTGACTTGAAACAGGATGCACAATTACTAGCTAAATTACCTAATTTTATACTTGGACCATGTAGTCAAACTCTTTATTTCAACTAGGTATAGAAAATTTCCTTCATTCAAAAAGAAAATCTCACGCATGAGATTATGTCTGGATTTAAACTTTGACGTGAGTTTAATTTAAAGTCATTGCTTCTGCATGCGCCGGTATAAAAGAGAAAGAGCGCCACTACTTTATTATGTTCGAACGAGTGACGCCTAAAGGGAAAGTTATTAAAATAAGGTTAATATCCCTATCCTAGATGCAGCCCTGAACGACAAATTTTGGAATAGAACTGGTCACTCTGACATGGTTGTTCCGGGATAAACAATCAAGTTGTTTAGTAGTGGGATGGTTATGGCCAAATCCACTAAGCTTAAAAAGCTCAGGAAGATGATTGGATTCGATGCCATCCTAGTCGGAAATTCCTTGACTAGCTAGCTAGCTAGCATTGGCTGGATGGGGTGGTCTAGCTAAAAGATTCTTGACTTTTTCTATTTTGTTCTTAAAAAATTTGAATCTTTGAATGAAACACGAGGAATAACTTTTCTCTTCACCTTTGAATCCGTGGTCCTTTCATAGCAAATATATAGCTCTTTTCCAGCTGGGCTCTTTAGGCATGCACAAAATCGATGATGATCACACAGTTCCGTTGTCACTTCTTCTTGCTTTTGACTGATAAAAGTTTAACGGGAGCCATGGAGTATTAAATTTGGGTCCTACATGTAGATTTGCTCGTTTTGCAATATCGTTGAAAATCATATACTCCCTGAATACACACACACACGCACACTTACCTATTTTTCCATGACTCCATCTGCACTACTCATAAATCCAACGTTTGTTACACCAGGAAAACTTTGATGTTTCAGAATTCAAAAGTCAATTACCCTATTCCATTTATGTAAACATATAATCTGACCTGAAACTTGCATGTTCTTCGTGTCTTTTTTTTTTCTTATCTATTCCATGCAATTGTTCTATCATAAAGTGGGATAAGTTTGGCAGGACGAATGGGAATTTCTGTTTGATTTGCACAATAATAATTAGTTATTTAATTATCGTGCCTCAAGTCAAACAGCTCTACTTGTTAATTTTAACGCAGGATTTTAAGCAAAACCAAGAACTAGTATTGCAAACAATATCATGTATACAAATATGAACGTAGAATTAACTTGCTAGCACAAATGTATAAAAAATGAGATGAAGAGAGAAGGCTGCAGCTGCATACATTGATTGAGCATCCAGCTTTTGTGTCACTTTAAGAAGTGTCTGGGGTATATAGCCAAAGAGCAACCACCTATAGATAAACAATCAAAGCATAATCTTTGGGCTAAAATTCTTGTTCTTCCTCTCAAGATATGATTCGGGATGGAAATAGATAATATCTCACAGAACATTTGCGTTGTAAAATATTAATATAGCTTTCATCTACCTTTCGCCACTTGCATCCACCATGTACAAGATCTCTGGTTTCTTTCCAAACTTTTTCTTCCTCTATAATGTTTCCTTTTTAGATATCAATAGCGATTGAAACTGGTTGGTGCCGAACAAAACTTTGTTAGGTTCAAGTTCTATTTAGAAAAGCTGTGGCTAAATAGCCCCCTTTTCTAAGATTCTGCTAATATAGGACCACGTTGACAGTACCCTCCATCATGCACTAATCTGATTAACTGATGTTAAGGTTACCATCACGCGAGGGAAAATATTATTGATTGGTTTTTAGAATCTACAATCACATTAAGGATCAAATCATTATCATCGATGGATTGGGGCAGGTTATGATTGGCTTCGCAAGGATCAGATCCTGGTTCCGGCGCTTTCATTGATTATGTTATATGATGTTCTAGCTTTTACTAACTACAAGCAACATGGAAAGATTTTCTTTTTTTGTGTGAAAATTTTGTGTGTGGAAGAAAAGGATCTCCTTTATGCAGCATGATTAATTTATCAAGTGTAGATGAATGCATTCCCAGCCAAAGAATGTGCTCCACGTAAAGTGTGCTGAACCTTCCCGTTTCCCTCTCAAGTAAGCTCACGCCTTAGTCTGCTTTAAAAAAAAAAATCAAAAGAATGACCTTAGTCTGCTTTCCACTATGTACATTTCCTACGGCAGAATAAATTAAACTCACCAGTATTAAAATATTAGTCACAAAATTTCTCGCAGTCAAGCAGAAAATTCACTTGTGTTGACTAAGAATTCTTAGAATGGAGAGTTTCATGGTTTGTCAAGAACTTGAGGTGGAGTCCGATAGGATGGAGCTGCTTACAACTGACATAGCAGATCATCATGATCCGCAGTGTGCTTTGATAGAAGATATTCGAGCTCTTGCTTTCTCGTATACCTTCTTTTAGTCCATGCATGCATACTCTGAGGGAGGGAGATAAATAAATGTGTCCATGTTTTAGCTCGTACTGGTTCTAGCGTACATCAGATGTGGGATCTTCCTCTCCTAGATTTGGAAGATGCTATTCAAGCAGATGCTGTACGTGTTATGTTTAGCAGGCTGTAATTTTTCTGTTTCTCCACATTTTATTTAGCAGGCCAAGTAAATCAAATACATAGCTTTCATTAGGGTACCATACAATCTTCAATATTAATTTTTAGGGGCAAGAAAGAAAATAAAATAAAATAAAAAACAGAGGCAAGGTGATTGTCGAGAAGCTTCTTCTGATGTAGACCATACATTATATACTCTATGGTCGACGGGGTAAAGAAAGTGATTCACTCAAAAGAGAAAGAAATATGATATACATATATTAATTTATTTCAAGATCAAGAAGAGATAGATAGAGATTTCTCTCAAGGCCACTTAATTAGAGGAGGCTGATTCAGTTGCCTACTTAATTAATGCAGGTTGGTTCCTTTGATTCTTGCTTTTGTCAAGACTTGACTATCTTCTTATTAATTTTGTAGTATTATCAACTTGGAAAATTGGTGGTAAAAAACACAAGATATATACTAATTTATAATTATTTGTATCCTCACGCATATATGCCAACGATCCATGGAACAACTCTCCTAATTCTCGGAGACTTTGGGATGTGATGTTTGGAAAAAACGACAGCCAATACATTTGCTTTTATAATTACACAAATACACACTGTTGTCTATACAGTGACTCATCTAAATAGTTCTTATAGATTTTTTATTGCTACAGTCCACTAAAGATGTGACAAAACCATACCATACGTCTGTCATTTTTTGTCTTTCTAGATTTCTTTTTCTTGTGCCGTGTGGACAGTAACTATTAACTATAAATCTAGAACTTGGGGAGAATTTAATTTGTAAAATACATGATGAATTTCCTTACATGACATTATAGATGGACTGTTTACAATATTTTTTTGCTTGCTTTTTTTTTTTTTAATTTAATTTTTATTGGATCAGGTTATAAGTCAATTTGTCAATGAATAATAAGATATTTTTTTAAAAAAGGAATCAAAGTAAAAAACAAGAAGAGAATTGGTGGCTTTTAAAAAGTTTAGGTAAAATGTTTATTGTAGTCCCTATATTTTTTCAATTATAAATATTGGTTCCTTAAGTTTTTAAAATTTATAGGCAAAATTAATTTTGATCTCAAACTTTATTTTTCTTATTGTTTTAGCTCTTAGTTAGAGAGAGGTGAGAGAAAGTTAACTGGATTCGATGCTAGATGAAAAACAATTTTGTTGGCACTGATTTCAACCATAAAATGGATGAAATTGGTGTTGAATTGTTTCGTTTGATAAGGAAAGTTCAAATTAAATATTTTTTTACCTTGAAATTGACTACAAAAACATATTTAAGCTTGTTTAGATTTTTAGTTTCAGATTAATTATGAATTTCGGAATAGTTTTTTGATACCATAAATGAGTTTATATCAAGTTGTCTCTGATATTTTTTTAGGTGTTTAGAGTTTTAAAAAAATAAATGAAAACTCAATTTTTGGATAGAAAAAACTCACCCTATTTTTTAGCCACCACAATAAATAAAAACAAGCAATATCAAATGACATTATGTGGCTTGTTTTTTATTCAAAAAAAATTATGGTGGATTACATGTCCATAAAAATAAAATAAAATTAAAAGCCCAAGCATAGAAGCCTACACTTACAAGGCCAAGTGCAAGACCTTACATGACGAGCAAGTGAGCTTGGGCTCTTAAAAGAAAAATACAATATTTTAATAATTTTAATTTTAACATGATTGTTTGAAAAATTAAAGGAAAATTAATTCAATAAAATAATATAAAAAATATAAAATAAAAAAAATTATCCATATCAATGATTCAAAAAAAAAATATTGCCACAAAATCTCTAGTCTTATTTAAAATGTATGGTTTAATTGAAAATTTTTAAAAAATATTATTATTATTTATATAAATAGGGTTTTATTTTAAAATATATATAAAAATGGAGGGACAAGTTAAAAAATTGTTCACATAGTTTCATATGCAATAACTCAAAAAGAATGAATATTACCACAGAAGCTCTAGTATTATTTAAAAAGCTCATGTGCCTTTAAGGATGGCCCGTGTATATAGGCCTAAAAAATTGCCCATGCCTGGTTGGGCCTTTTTAAAAAAATCCAGGTGTGCTTATTTTTTATTTATTTATTTTATTTCAAATGGAGCGTGTTATCTGCTAATTATCTTCTATGACCTTAAAATTGAGTTTCGAGTTTAGAACAAAAAACTATCTTTCAATGTTTTTTTACTTAAAAACATATATATATATATATATATATATAAAGATCTTTAAAACCTTAATAATCTTATTTTCAAGGGCAAAAACACTTTACTCAACCTAAAAAATAAAAATAAAACTAAACTTCTCGGCCTACAATCTTTTTTTTTTTTTCAAAATTATTAGAAACACAAACCACCTACTTTGAACTCTCTTTCGGCAAAGATGAATCCATTAACTTCAAGATTGAGTTTTTTGATCATTGAAATATAACAGACAAAAAGCTATCTCTCTCCTCTCATTTTTTAATAATTTTTTCTCTCCTCTTTTAATAGAGAGAAACTAAAATGTAAAAGAAATGAATTTCAATGTACACTTTTAAAAAAATTAAGGATCAAAGTGTAGGAAGAAGCGCTTCGAGCAATATGAACATAAAAAGGACCATTTCTGTTAAATAAAAGAAATAATTTGTCGCTAAGCATTTTGGCGAGCCCTTCCAACTGCAAAAATTATGTAATGAAAATCTTTAGGCAAAGTATAAATAATATGGCATAGCAAACACGTGGGGACATGAAAATTAAGACAAACCCCAATATACAATGACATTCCGGCATAACAGGAATAAATAAGCTGGTTCAAATATTTCTGTTAATAAAAAAAAATTAATTTAAAGGTTTTAGGTTTGGTCTCTAAAAATCACCAGTTCGAGTTCGACATAAAAGAATTGCACCGAATGATTGTCGTGAATTATTATTCATCGCATTATAATAGTGCCTATATATAATACAAAACCTGTGACTATGTAAGGAATGTTAATGAAGGAATATACAATCATAAAATCAGATATTCTATACATAGAAATAGATCACTGATAGATAAAGTTACGTTGATTTCCTTATACCACAAACCTTAGGATCACTAAAGGCTTACATGGTCGTTAACTTCAAGGCCCGTAGAATTAGTCGAGGTGTGCGCAAACTGACCCAGACACCCACGTTAATGAAAAAACACAAAGAAAAAAGTTTAATGATTAAAGCATAAGAAAATATTCAAAGACCAGAAAAATAATTGAAGTAAACATGTTAATATTAACTATTAAAGTTAATTGTTAATATTTTCACATTAAATACTTGAATGGCTTGGTGTCTCCATGCATTAAAATGAATTGTTTTAAAAGGCGTGAGCATATACGATTCACCATATTTTTGAGGGTCACGCACTAAGGTCAATGGTAGTATAATAAATTATGATTTTTGTTGAGTAATATAAACTATAATTTATATTACTTGTGAGATATTTGATCAGTTGATGGCTGAGATATAATAAAATATGTCTCCATGCACTTCTTGAAGAGATATCCTAAATTCAAATCCTTCATTTCTTGAAAACTATCTTTTACGATGTCGATGTAGTATAAATTAATTACCCTAGCTTCAAACACAACACACAATATAGTATAGAGTAAGCAAGGGCTCGATCCCATTAGGAAGGTTTAAGTCAGATTTTTATGCTAGATGATATGCAATTTGAGGGGGGGGTTGGACGTTATCTAGGCTAAAGCAAAAGAAAGCAGAAAACTATCAAACGAAATTTAATAAAATCAGAAAATTATCAAGAGAACAAACCTTGGTCGCAAGCACACATCCACCTATAGAAATCAGAACTAATCATGGAAACGAAACATTAATTTATATTTTGAATATTTATCTCTTCTTAACATTGGTTAGTTAACGGATCGCCGTATAACTAACCCTAACCATCAAACAACTACAGTGTCCGCACTAGTAATTTAATTCAATAACAGCCTTAAGAACTAGATAAATTTATTAATCAAGAAAACATAACTGTCCAAAGTCTATGTTTGATTTGATTGAATGTTCTCCCTAAGATTAATAATGTAGATCCACCATAATTATTAAACCCAATTGCTTCATAAGTTCATATACCACAACTCCGGTTTTGATATCAAACTTAGCAATAGATTGTCTATAATAAAATCTTAGAGCCTGCTTTAGCAATTAAAATAAACAATCATAGAAAAAATAAGCATAGGAGAACAAACATATTCATCATATAAACTGAAAAGAAAAAAGGTAAAATAAATCTCACAGTTCTTAAAATCTGAAGGTTTTCGTGTCCTTGCAACCAAGAAAACAAGTTTAGCCTTGCATATTTGTTGAATAACTAATAAAAAAGATGGAGGAATGCATGATTTCGGGTTTCTTGGAGTAGGGGGCATTTTTCTCCTCTTGGCTGGTGACACGACCAAAAGATTGATGTCTTCTCCCAAGTGTAGGAGTGTCGAAGTGATAAATAACCCGGCAAGATCGGGGTCGAATCACAGAGAGGTTAATTGTATAAATTATAAATAATAAGACAACAACAACAACAATAATAACAAAAATAACAACAACAACAACAACAACAACAATAATAATAATAGTAATAGTAGTACTAGTAATAATAATAATAATAATAATAATAATAATAATAATAATAATAATAATACTCAATACGTGGCGTTGTTATACCTGAGAATGATCTAAAAGATCGGGTCACAGGTTTCCAGCCTATATACTGAGTTTATGAAAAGATCAAAGAGATATATTATATAATATAAACAGATTTCTGATGCGAATGAACAAGGCAAGATCAACAATATCATGATCCTTAATCAAACACAGAGCATACTTAACGTACATAAAATATAACAAGAATGTAAATAATAATAATAATACTAATACTAATAATACTAATAATATTAGTAATAATAATAATAATAATAATAATAATAATAATAATAATAATAACAATAAAAAGACGAGGAGGAGGAAGAGACAATAACAACAACAACAATAATAATAATAATAACAACAATAACAACAATAACAATAACAAAAATAAGAAAAGCAGGAAGAAATTAATGAGAACTTTGAGATGGAAGATTAATGTAAGGATTAAACAATAATAAAGACAAATGTCAAGGTTAGAGGATCCACCAATGGTATTTCAAACAAGTATAGTATAAACTCTTATTACTCAATTTGGAAACCACACACGAAGGAGGTTCCAGTCGGATGATTTGTCATTAATAGCTCATTATAAATTATTAACATGATCATATTAATTATCTTATGTACATAACACCAAACTTTTAAATATTGTCAGGAATTCATGATGTTAACTGATGTTAACAACAAATCAAGTACCTTTCATAGCCCCAGGTGTAGGTAATACCATACAGTTGGGTTATGAGAGTGCCAAACATTTGTTGTACCAAGTATTATACAACACAAATTTAGATTAACCATTTAACAAGCAAGGTATTAAGAATTAGTAAGATAAAAAGATAAGACATGTTAATATTAAACATTAAGGTCCATATTGAGTTTACACCATACTTGTTCTTACACCATTAGTGTAACCTTTTCACCTTGACATAATAAACTTAGCTAAACATAATGAAGAAGAAAAACATAAATAAATAAAACAAGAACATAAATAAAATACAAGTTAACTAAGGAAAGGAAATGAAAAGCATAAACAAGAAATTACTAAAAGCAAAGCTTAAGAATTACAAAAAATATAAAGAGAGAAATAAAGAGCATGAACTTGATCTGAACAACCAAGCCCCTAAATACATGGCAAATGCCTCCTTTTATAGGCCAAAATTCGGAATTATTGATTTGATGACTAATTGTTGAGTGGGTGGCCACCTTTTGACTTGGTGAAAATCCTTATCTTCTTGTCTTAATAAAACAAAAATGCTAGCATCAGAACTAGGTCCAGATGTCCATATGAAAGGTCTTCGAAATTCTCTTAGCTTTCCAACAAAAAAAAGATGAGGTCATTTGGACTTCTAGAACTCAAGATATGGGCTGAACATTGAATAGTGTTTGGGCTGCAGGACAGATTCGGACTTCTCCGTTGTTGCTATTATTTGAACTTGAAAACGGCCTTCTTAGATCTTGATGTCCAAATAAACGTTGTAGGCCTATGTCTTATCAAATCTCTGTAAAAATTTCAGATCATTTGGATATCTAGAACTCGAGATATGGGCTGAACACTGAACAATGTTGGGCTGTAGGACAAATTCGGACTTCTCCTTTCTAAGCTTCACCCTTCTTTATCTTCAAAATTTTAGTAGTTTAATTCATCAATCAATCCTTTGATTTATGTGATATGTCTGCATTTAAGATGAACATTTACCATATATTAGGGTATTTTATAGTATTAGACTTGTTATTATAAAACATGCTTTAGTTAAGGAGTTATTGATACTTTAAGTGCAAAATGATGATATAAACCCTTGATAAACATGCACTTTTAAGTACTAATCAGCTGGCTGCCCCCCTTCTCTTCTCTCATTCTTTTTATATCCTATGAAACCCTAATCTCTATTTTACAAAATAGTCATCTTTTAAGTAGACTATTTACATTTAAGTACTTCAATAACTATTTTCCTAAAAAAGAAGAAATAGTCTTGCATGAAATATTCAAGCTTTGACTTAGAGGATTTAAATTGCTGAAATAAAAACTTGGATATCGGTTTAGATGCTTCGGAATGTAATTTGAACTCGTTTCTTCACGAAACTTGTTTGCTGATAAAATTCAGTTGTCATCTTTGAAAACTCATATCTCCCTCATATGACATCATTTTTTGCTGAAATGTGGAGATTTTATAGGCCTTTGAGTCAGGAATCCAACAAAATTGAGTTTGCATCAATTGAACTTCTGTAGCTCCAGATATTCAAGTCGGAATGACCAAAGGTCAACATTAGCAGATTGCGAGATTTGATTTTGAAAGCTACGATTTCCATGATCTTCCTTATTTTATTGTCTTGACTTAGATGTTCAGAAATGTATGGATGTTATCTTTTTAATGCCACTGAAATCACTTCGTTTCGACCTTTAGAGCTCACACTCTACATAAAACATTGACTGAAGGTCAAATATGTCAATTACCTCCAATTTACTCCCTTTTGCATCTTTCATCTAAAAATGCCTTCAAAACATAAAATAAAGAATATCAAAGCATTTTATATATAACCGAATAATATGGTTGCATCACTATCGAAACAAGAAGACATTAGCCCAGTTAGGATCCTCTGTTAGGCAAAATATATAACTGATGACGAGCCTAAACTACTGAGTTCAGCAGGGTAGACTAAAGGGCCTAGATATACCCATAGCAGCTTTAATCATCTGATAATTCACCATACAATACATATTTGGAGCCCAGAGAGGTCAGTTGCAGATAAACCAGGTCCGACCTAACAAGATCAAGTTTGAGTAAAATCTTTAGGGATTCCGCCAGACCAGCAGAGTAGAGGTTTATATTTGCCTAGAAACAACTTGATGGTGGTGGTACATAATTGCTGATTACAATATCTACAACGCATCTACTCGCAGCTAGAAGCTAATTCTATTTTGCATCTTGCTCTACCAGGCCAAAGCTAGCTTTGAGCCATGCTTGTGAGTGTCAAAGCCACAGCGCTACTTGCTACTTGGACTGCAGTCAAGAAAAAGCAGGCCTAACGCCACTTGGTGCTTGGGCTGTCCATTCTCAAGAAAGAATCTAAGCGTCATGTGTCTCAATGTGGTTTTTTCCATAGTAATAGTATTTTTTAAAAAATTATTAATGATGATAATAATATTTATGCTATTATAAATTTTAATGAAAATACTAAAAATTTTATAATACAAATAATAATATTTTTAGTAGCAATAATATGAATTATTATAAAAATCATATTATTTATAACACCAAATATAATAATATTTTAGAGATTAATACTATTAATTATACTAAAAAATAATATTAAGAGAGCAAATAATAATTCAACAGAGACTAAAAAAACAATAATATTTTTTTTATATTAAGAAAAAATATAATAATTCTTTTAATATTAATTATACAAAAAAATAATAATATGAACAAAACAAACAATAATATTTTTACTATTAATACTCTAAAAATTAATTATGCTAAAAAAAGAATAATAAGAAAACTAAGAATAATATTTTTAATACCAATACTTGTAATTACACTAAAAGTATTGGCAGCCCAAGCGCCATGTGACGCTTGTCCTACACCCAAGAGGAAGCAGACAAAGCGCTAGGTGGCACTGTGTGTTGTCCAGCCTCAGGCAGGTAGTCCAAGCGCCACATGTGCGCAACCCCAAAGATCGCGCTTCTAGCCTAGTGCTTGGGGGTTGCAGGCTGCAACCTCTCCAAATACCCCCACCAATAGTGTAATTCACAGTGCAAGCACTCACAGTCCAAAGTATCCACGCTATAATGTAGTACACAGTGAAAACAATCACAATACATTCACAAATACATCACAGTGCAATCCACAGTGAATAGTTGCTCACGCTATAATAAAACACTGATTCCTTTCAATTATAGTTAATAATATGTAATTTGTTATCATACTTTTTTTATATGATTATTTTCTCATATTTGTTATTCTCAAATTTATTCATACAAGTGCGATGATTATTTTTTTTTATTGAAATTTCAGTTCACATTATAATAGTTTTTAAATTAAACATAAATGATTTTAATAAAAAATAAATGTTTTTATCTAATATATATATATAAGAAAATAAAGTTTTTGATTAAAGAGAGAATTGGAATATTTACAAATATTTATTTTATCAACTATTATTGAAGATAATTTTGATTAATAAAATATATTTTCTTTAAAATTTTAATAATTATATTTTTTATTATAACTAAATAAAAATAGATTTTTGTAATTACTCAGCGCATCATGTGGCCTATGGTCTTATTTGTTTTTGCGTTTTAAAAAAGCTTTTGAAAAAAATTAAAATTATTTTATTTTTTTTTGTTTTAAATTAATATTTTTTAGTATTTTTAAATTATTCTAATATACTAAAATTAAAAATATTTTTTTTAAAATAAAAAATATATTTTTAAATAAAAAATAATTACAATATATCTAGGACCGGGAGCCTGACGCTCACAAGATGGCCTTCGGAGGGTGCCAACTCCACTGACCCAGTGGGTCTACTTATTGTAATCGTGTTGATGACGGAGTTTGGATACATAATTATATATAATTTATTTTATTTTAGGAGGTTAGATATATTTGTTTGGACTATTTTTTTAATGAATAATTAGATTTATATTGTTAATTTTAAGGGGTTAAGCTTGTACCTAAGATTTAAAATCAATAAACCAAGTCAAAAATTGCTATAAAATTACAACAAATAATTTAAACTTAATACATCAACTAAACTAATTAACTAAAATAAAAAATTAATGATAAAAAAACGAGAAAAACATAACAACAAATTAAAATTATTGATATAAAGTATACAGGCTGAATCAGGGACTCGGGGTCCCCAGGTTTCAAGATTTCAACTTGCTATATAACTCATGACTTATGCTATTTAGTAAGTTTTTTAAAATGTGATAATAATTTTTTTAAAAATATTTTTAACTTGGAAATATATTAAAATATTTATTTTTTTATTTTTAAAAAATTATTTTTAATATTAGCTTATTAAAATGATATAAAAATAAAAAAATAATTTTAAATAATGTTTTTAAAATTTTGATGAAATACGGTTAAAAACACAATTACAATATTAATATTTCTGAGACGTTTTTTTAGCACCCCTGCTTAAAACGATCCCTTTAAATAACCCCACCAGGTTTTGTCCGTCCTCTATCTATTTCCACAGGGGCAACATGGTTTCCATCTAATAATCTGAACGGCTGAAATTGCACCACGCAAGTTAAAAAACATCAAACGGTGAAAGAGAGTAATGGAGTCTAACAAAGTTTACACAATTCGGCTATGTAAACCCTGATCACACATCCAAACTTTTATTATTTCCTCAAATATTTGTCTCTTCTCTAGGGTTTTACTCTCTTATCATCACGAACACAGAGCTCTTCAGGTATGGTTTACGAAAAGAAAAAGTGAACTACACTTTACTATGGGGTTCTTGTATGACTTTGCTTGTGTTGGTGTTTAGTTTCGAGGATAATTGATTTACAGGGATGGCGCGGCCAGTTTTCGTGGGAAACTTTGAGCACGAGACAAGGCAATCGGACTTGGAACGCTTGTTTAGCAAGTACGGAAAGTTGGAGCGAGTTGACATGAAATCTGGTAAACTGTACTGGGTCTTCTTATCTTTTTGTTAATTTTATCTGGTGGTGAAATGCACAAGGACTTATAAATGAGTTTGATTATTGGTGTTATTCATGATGAGCTGTGGTTTAGGATAGAATGAAAAATAGTTTTTGAGTGATATTTGTTTTGCATTTCATTTTCAATTATTATTATAACTCATGTTTTGAAACTCTGTTGATATACGGTAGGATGGTTTTGGTTCTTACAGAAGTTCAAACTGTGGTTTATTGTGTCATGAACGAATGATTTCAAGCTAAGTCTTAGTGATTCCTCCAAGGGATTGTTAGTTTTGGTTTTGGTGGTATTTGGTCATCAAGTGCATGATGGGTTATCTTGTTGATTTTTGAATGGATAAATATTCTGAAATTAAGAGTTTGTTGGATATAAAATATGCAGCCACTCGAGTAGTGGTGATCACATCCAAATTAAAAATACAGTCGGGAGTGAAAAAAATGGAAACGGGGAATTTGAAGTTTCTTTGGAGAACATCTCCATATTAAGTGTTTGTTTTGACGCAGGAACTCTTACTAAGGAAATTTGAGCTTCTATCTGGGCTCGCCAACACTTGTAGTAGCTTGGAAACTCTCTTGCTTGTCTGCTCTCCTTCTCCTTCCACTCACAGATGGAATCATCCTGTGTTTTCTTCACTCGATCATCTGTCACTCACCCACCTCACCGCCCTAACTTTACGTTTCACAAGAATGGTCGTGATGATCTCAGTCAATTTACTATGCCTTGTCCACCACTACTGATAGTAGGAGGGTGAATTGAAATCTGTCATGCTATGCCTTCCATTTCTGAACTAGTGCTATCTGAATGGCGAAGCATGCTTAGCAATGACATCTCAGACCTGAAACTTTTGGATTTTAAACTCTTAAATGCCAACATCTTCATTTAGTTCATCTTGCAACGCTTCCACAATCTACATCCTTGTGTGCATCAGCCCATCAAGTATCTTGCAGGTGTTGTATAAATTTCAAATTCTTGCCAGGATAAGCAATCCTGATTTGGCTGATGTACCCTGGTTAAGTGAATTTAATTCCAAGGTTACACATCTCTTATTCTGTCTCTGATTTGAGGAGTTGCTGCAGGGTTTGCTTTTGTTTATTTTGAGGATGACCGTGATGCTGCAGATGCTGTACGTGGACTTGACAATATACCTTTTGGTTATGACAGGCGAAGGCTTTCAGTGGAGTGGGCTCGGGTATATGGTTTTTTTTTTTTTTCGTGGTTCTTTTTTTTTAATTTTTATCTTATGTTGCATCTTTAGTTGCTCAAGTTGTTGGTATATTGCTGTAAGTAGTTGAGATTGATTTCATCCTATGCTTATATCATGAATATGCTAGGGTGAACGTGGTCGGCACCGAGATGGGCCAAGGTCGACAGCAAACCAGAGGCCAACTAAAACCTTGTTTGTTATTAATTTCGATCCAATTCATACCAGGGTTGAAGACATAAAAAGACACTTTGAGCGTTATGGAGAGGTGCTGCATGTCCGAATTCGACGGAACTTTGCATTTGTGCAGTTTGAGACACAAGAAGACGCCACCAAAGCTCTCGAGTGCACACACATGACGTTAGTCAACTTGTTTTGATTAGTTTTCTTGTATAAATGACTTGGTTAGATTTTTAAATTTTCAGATCAGCTGATTAACACATTGTTTTGTTTTGCATTTCTGCAGCAAGATATTGGACAGGGTGGTTTCTGTTGAGTATGCTTTGAGGGATGACAGTGAGAGGGGTGACAGATATGATAGTCCCAGAAGAGGAAGTTATAATGGAAGATCACCAAGTCCAGTTTATCGCAGACGGCCAAGTCCTGATTATGTTCGAGCTCGCAGCCCTGTTTATGATAAGTATAATGGTCCAGTATATGACAGGCGCCAAAGTCCTGATTATGGTAGGAACAGAAGCCCTGAGTATGGCAGATACCGAAGGTAGTGCCCCCCCCCCCCCCTCAATTTTCCCTAGGAAACCGCAAGTTGTTTTTTTTTTTTTTAAAGTTACCTCATTTTCTCTTCTTCCATTGGAACCACTCATCTTTGAATGTCTGTTGTTTCTTATGTTTGTTGTCAGTCCGTCTCCAATTCGAAGATCGAGAACATGAGGAAGCGTCCTGCTTGGTTCTGTCGTTCTGTGTGCCATTTCCCTGTGTAATTGCAATAGATCTACTGTGTGGAGAAGGCATTTTGGCATTGTATGTAGTTTCCTCGTTAAATTTTAATCTCATAGATGATAAATTTCTGTCAAACCATCTCGAAATCTCTGCCGATGCCTTTGAAGTTGTTATTTTTGTTATGCGGTTGAGAAGTCGGATTTCAGTTTAATTAATGTGTTGCTTCCTAGTAAGCGATGGACGGTTAGGCGTAAAGAACTGTGAAACATATTCTGAATCATTTCATTCAACACTTCTCATTGGGCGCTTGGGCGTGTTTCACCTCGCGGATAGATTTGTCTTTAGGCTTAGTGTCCTGTTATTGTTTATTTTTAAAATGAATTTTTGTGAATTGGAGTGTAATAGTAGAATTATTATTGTCACAGAAACTTGCAAAGTGTGTAGCTGGGGGTGTATATAGTTTGGGGTGGGGTTGTTTTTTCTATGAAATGTATTTGGTATTTTAAAAAAAAATAGTTAGGATAAAATGATCAATTTAGAATTTGTGAGGGCATAGTAAAGTTGTGGGCTTCAGGCGCTTGGGCATGATATGGCTGTTAAACACTAGGTGTTGATGTTGCCATGTCTTAGGTGCTAGGGTCAAACCCTCGCGCCTCGGTCTGCTGACCCGGGTTTGCAGACCCCAGGCCTGGGTTTGTAGACTTGCGCACATGGGTATGCTAACCCGTGCATGGGGTTTGCAGATCCTAGCAGAGAAGAGTAATTAATATTATTATTACTATTATTATTTGTATTATAAATTTTATTATAGTTAATATTATTAATATAATAATTAATACATTTTAAAAAATATTATTAATATTGAAAAATAATAATAGATTTGATTTGAATGATAAAATTAAAATCTATTGTTGTTGTTATTATTATTATTATTATTAATAAATTTAAAATAAAAATATTATTATTACTGGATAAAAAACATAAATTTTATTTGAAGAGATTAAAAATTATAAAAACTTGGGCTAGACAAGTTTAATATTATTAGATTTATTAATATAATTAAATTTAAAATAAATATTATTACTATAAAAAAATATAGATCTAATTTGAAGGGTAAAATCAATTATTATTATTGTTATTATTATTATTATTATTATTAACTTGGGTTTGACATCCCCTTTCGACCCAAGAAACTTGGGGTTAGAAAAGGGTGCCTGACCCAAGTTATTTGGATCTTACAGCCCAACTTGACCCATGACTCAGGGTCCCATGTTTGGACCTGCATTTCTAGGGTCCATTGTTAGAACCCAAGACTCTTGAGTTTGGCGTTTAAGAGGGGTTCAATGCTTTTGAGCCTGATATTGTAGGCAGATCCATTTAAACTTGGGTCAAGCAAGTTTAATAGTATTATTATTATTATTAAAATTAAAATTATTTGTATTATAAATATTTTTATTTTTATTATAATTAATAAATTTGAAAAAATATTATTAATATTGAAAACAACCATATATTTGATTTGAAGGGTAAAATTAATTATTATTATTATTATTATTATTATCATTAATAAATTTGAAAAAAATATTATTATTATCGGGAAAAAAAAAATTTATATGAAGGGATTAAAAACTATAAAAATTTGGGTCAAACAAGTCTAATATTATTATTAATATTATAAATATCATTAAATTTAAAATAAATTTTATTACTATACAAAAACTATTTATTTGTTTTGAAGGGTAAAATCAATTATTATTATTATTATTATTATTATTATTATTATTATTAACTTGGGTCATCCCTTCTAGACCCAAGAAACTTGGGGCTTGAAAGGGGAGTCTCACCCAAGTTGTTTAGGACTGGCAGAGGCGCAGACCTAAGTCTCTTGGGTTTTGCAGCCTCGCCTGACCTAAGACACATTGGTCAGGAGTTCGGATCCAAGGTTAAGGGTTAATGGGTCTTACGTCAAAACCCAAGGCTCTTAGGTCCGCACCCTAATCCATATTTAATGGATCTGGTGTTGTAGCCAGATCCAAGTATCTTGAATTTGATATTTAAGAGGGGCCCAAAACTCTTAGGTTTGGTGTTGTAGCCAGACTCACTTAAACTTGAGCCAAACAAGTTTAATAATTATAGTAATATTAAAAATATTATTACTTGTATTGAAAATATTATTATTTTGATTATAATTAAAATTATTAATATAATAATTAATAAACTTGAAAAAATATTAATATTTAAAAACAACCATAGATTTAATTTGAAGGGTAAAACTAAAAATTATTATTATTATTATTATTAATAAATTTGAAAAAAATCTTATTATTATTGAAGAAAAACCATAATTGTTTTTTAAAGAGATTAAAAAATATGTGAACTTGGGTTAGGCAAGTTATATTATCATTATTATTAACATTATTGTTGGGTTTGAAGTTGTAGCCAAACCTAAGAATGTTGGGTGTTGCTGAAACTCCGAGCCCAAGAGCCTTGGGTCTGGTTGCAACGTCGGACCCCAAGCTCTTGGATCTTCTTTTGCAGATAGACCCAACACTCTTGAATCTTAAGTTGTTTTGATAATTTTATGAAAAAAAGGGTTGATCCACGACGTGGCACGGACCATCTAACTAGTGCTTTCTAAGAGACGATAATCCTATCAATTATCCAACCTCCTCTCTAAATATTTTAGGATTGTTATATCCAAGTTAATTTTAGTCCTTTTGATTT
Source organism: Populus alba x Populus glandulosa (assembly GCA_033617975.1). Lineage (NCBI taxonomy): Eukaryota > Viridiplantae > Streptophyta > Magnoliopsida > Malpighiales > Salicaceae > Populus > Populus alba x Populus glandulosa. The sequence continues at coordinate 15,751,585 of CM066144.1, read as the reverse complement.
AGAATGTTGACCTACATGGTTCAATCTTTTTTATGCACCTAGAATACAAGCCTTTTAAATATATTTTTTTTTTCAGCAAGCAAACTGCGAGCTAAGTAACAAAAACTAGATTGTTTTTTGCTAGCTCATGAACAAAGAATATATCTTTTAGAGCAAATCATAGTGGGCTTAGCTTGGCTACTGGGTGACACATACAAGAATTGTAAAGAGAAGAAGAATTTGCTTAGATACCTACCTTGAGGCATGCCAGACCCTATACCTACTATTGAATATACCCCATACCTATTATTGAATTCGATAACACTCCTTTCTATGATGGAATTTTTTTGATAAAAAGATTTATTAACTAATTGATAGAGTTTACTTTAATTCAAACAAGTTTCCTTATCATAAAAAATCTTGGATTTATCATATAAAAATCTTTCTTGTAGTGCTAGAGAATGATGGTTTGAATTTTTAGACTTTAGAACTTGTATTGATATGCATTTAATTATATCATGGCAAGATTTAAGACAATCATCAATTATGGAGTTTATACAAAATGATTATGAAGAGATTTTATATTGGATAAATAAGTAAATAAATTGTTATTATTTGCAGAAAAATATAAAAGAGGTGTTGTCTCTTCAAAATAGATAGTTTCAATATCATTTTAGTGACAGCAACAATATTGTTGCAAGGACTACTCTATGTGTCAATGTTTTATCTATTAACAGTGAAGAAGAAATCAAAGAAGCTCCTAAATTAATATCTTGTAATGATTATGAAGGTCTTGCAAAGAAAGACACTAAAAATGACGAGGAAGTCAAGTTTGAAGTTAGAGAATGTGTGAATGAACTATAAGTGGACTTCATAGGAACAAAAAATATAATGTCAGATATAGATTATTTATTTATTATATATACATCATAAATTAAATTTTAAAATTCATATATAAAAGAAATACTACTTCCTGAATATATTGGCTACAATACTTTATTGGAAGTATTTATTATCCAGGAGTGGAAGAGTTTAATTCTAAAAGTTAACTAGAATATAAGTTTTTTAGAAGTAGATGGGATTAATGTGTGGTTCTTGGAAGTAGATGGGACTAACCTGGGGTTCGTTGTTCATCATTATTCGTATAATAATATTTATTGTATTATTTATTTAATTGTTAAATTTTTTTAGATTTTTGAAAGTTTAAAAAGAATCCACGATGTTGTGTGAAATAGAAATAACTTTTAATCTAATTGTTAAATTAAGCTAAAATAATAACAGGAAATTCTAAAGGTTTTTATTTTTATTGAGTTATAACTTTAAAGAGAGTTTTCAAATAAGGTTTAAAATTTACCGCACGAGATTATTTTTATTTTTCTTGTTATATTTATATTTTTGTTTCTATTTAGATTATAACTTTTAATTTAATTAAAATTTTACAACATGAGAATCCTAAAGCTAGGGATTCTATTAGCTAGGTAAATTTCAATTAGGAATCAAAAGAAATTTAGATCTATAATATCTGCTTCATTTTAAAAACATTCAGATTTAAACTATTGAAATTTTTAATATAATATAGAGAGTCTTCTCTAATTTTCTCTCCGTTATACACGCTATCTGCCATGCGAGTTTGTGTCCCTTTCAGTGAGGGGGGGTTCCGTTAACCTGAGAGCAGCTCCTGAAGGACAAAAATGTTACCCTGCATATACTTTTAATTGAACTTCATTCTCATCAACAACAACCTGCTCTTACAACATAATCATTAAGAGACAACCTCTTTCTAAGTTAATACAACAGGAAAGATCAAGGCGAAGATTTCCTTAATTCTTGTTTTCTAGTGCTTTCTCGAGCCAGGTTTCAGCATCCTGCATCATCCCAGGACTGAGTCTCACCATCAGAGTACAAAACTCTGTTTCATTGAGCACTCCATCTCCATCAAGGTCTCCTTCTCTCACCATAGCCTCCGCTTCTTCCTTCGTCATCCCTTCCATCCCTAGAAGCGCCGAATTCCTTCGCAGGCTATCTGGTGTAATCAACCCTTTTTCAGGGTCTGCCAGAAGACGAAAACCTCCACATAATTCAGACACAAAAGCCTCTGCATCAAGTTTCTCCGCCATCACCGGCAACAAGTCCTGATACTCACTGCTTGTTGCAGTTTTCATCTCGTTGTGATCCTTCTCCATTTCTTTAGATGAGAAAATCAGTGGGCATAAACAAGAGTGTGGTGTGGACATGCATTATATAGGCCTTAAGGGCGTGCAAGGGTTGACAGATTTATCCGGTCTTTTTTTTTTTTTGGATAATTGTTGGTGTATATGTCAGTTTACATACCTAGATTAATTTTTTAAGATCATGAAATTAACAATAGATTATCTTAAAATATATAACATTTAAATTAATAAATTTTAAAAAATAAATTTAAAACCTCTCTAAGTTAAATCATAATTATTTATCTCGCCTTTTTTTTTTTTTGGATTTATCTCGCCTTTTTTTTTTTTGGATTTATCTCGCCTTTACAAGCATGGAAAAGTGTCATTGCTTTTCTATATGGACCCATATCATTTGGGCAGTTTCTAGCGAAGCTCAGAAGAAATCGAACGCATCGATATCTATCCACTGCTCATGTAAATGGACGGTCTGATTCGGGGGCTAGGACACATATATCAAGAAATAGGCATTCTGCACATTACAAGTTCTGTGGTGATGCGACCATTTTAAGTTATTTTCTTTAATTTATTCCAACATTTAGAGGTTTCTAGGAAGGTTCATTTGGGGGGGAACATAGGACTTCTAGACGTAATCTTAATAATTGGTGGAATGATTTGCTTAAAATGTCCGAGTGGTGTGCTTCTGTGAAGGTTCCTGTTCTCTCTCCCTCCCTTTCTTTCTCCATCAATATGATGTTTAGATTCTTCAATTTATTTGTTCTCCGTCCATTACATACTCAACTAATATGTCCCATCCAATTTGTTATTGATTCAATCACTTAACGTTCCAGATTGGTAGCAATTCATTTCACATGCTTTATGCTTAAAACCCATGAGCGAGTTTTTTTTCTCTATAATTCCATCATTATTAGCACCTAATAATCAATTAATCATTCATTAAGGCTTGCTCTCCATGGTGACTGAACCTTGATTAGGGGAGATACCTATAAAAAAAAAGATGGTCATAAAAACTTGCTTCCAATAAGACTCTGGATGAGCATGAGCTAGATCCTGGCCAGCCATCCGGAAATCTGCACAAATATTCGGTTCGAAAATGAATTTTCTCAACTCTTGATGAGTCTCTCGAGTCGTGATATGCTAATTGCTTCCCAACTTCGTTCCAATTTCTGAATTAAATACCAGTGCCATGAGATTATTTATTTAGGAAAACTACTGACCCTCGTCAGCTTAATGACAAAAAAAAAAAAAAACCCACAATTTTCTCAAATGAAAGACAAAACAAGATTAGCAAGAAAGTTAAGCTTCAAACACACATAAAGCCGGGAGACTTTCGTACCCTTGATAACAACTAAGATAAGAACATGCAAGTGATTCTATGAGAAGGGTGGTAAAGCTTAATAAAACAACCGTTTGTTTCTTTTTCGCCATAATCAATGCGAATGTGACGTTCGATATATGATTTATATAAATAATATATTATTTATATTATTCCCTAATAGTTAAATGAGAAGATAGTTGAAGCTAAATTGTATGGTTCCTACATTCATAGTTTTTCTTTTCTATGCTTACAAACTCCATGAGCTCATCAGTTGTTGTCCTCGTCGTCGAATAGTTTGTTCTAGTTTTTTTTTACCCATGCTACACGGTGAGTTTACTATTTTTTTTAACATTAAAAAAATTATAAAAATATTAGAGAGTAAAAAATTTGATCCATGATCGAAACACTTTTAAAATACTTAATTTGTGATATATTGAATGAATATTTTTCTAAAAATAATATTAATACATCATCACATCAAATTGACCTGGATCAACCATTGTTAACCTATGAAATACTCGACATGAAATATAAAAGAGTGATAAAACCAAAGAACGTACACCTAAATAAATTAGAAAGCTTAATAATAATGAACTAAATATTGAAGGTTGGAAGAGAATAAAAACATGGAATTAAAAAAATGACAAAAAAATGTCTCTAGTATACCTACAAAACAATGCGGGCTGGGGTAAACTTTTCTAGATGTAAGGAAAAAAATGTTAAGGCGATGCTAGGATAATATTCCAAAATAACATGAAAGAATAAAAATATGAATTTGGTTAATTTATTAGTATAAAAAAGATACCCCTAATTTAACAACATGAAAAAAAAAGAAAGCCTGAGTGAATATTTTAAATTTGAGTTAATATTCTAAGAGTATAACTTGTGAAATCTCATACCTGGGTTTAATCAAGAATGTCACTTCCCAACCAATTTAATGTTGAGGATAAAATTATAAAAAATATTGTAACTCGTGAAATCTCCGATCCGAGTTTAATCAAGAAAGTGCATCCCAACCAATTTAATAAAATTAAAAAAAAACATTAATAAAAACTTGTCAAGACATAAAATTAGAAATTAAAAGAAGAATCAAACCTGATAGAAAAAAAAATTGGAGGATGAAATCACAAAAAAAAACAAATCAATTTTATAAATCATCTAAAATACAAAATAACAATTAAAAGAATGGAGGACCAAATTTGAGAGATGAAAAAAAAAATTAAAGAATTATGAAATTAAAAATAATTTTCAAATTGAAATATTATCTTCAAATTTAAAAATTGCACTCACGAGGAAAGAGACTAAATTTGAAGGGGTTAGAAATTGAGAAACTGATGTGATTTTTTCAAGAGATAACATGCAAATCGAGGTGAAGTAGAGAGAGAAAAAAGAAAAGCAAATTTGTACTAAACCAGACCAAACCGCCATACAAGTGCTACCTATATAATGGAGGATGTTGATACAAATCAAATGATGCGGCAGAAGCCTGATTAATGCCACTAGAGTTAGTCGAAGTCATCATCTGAAGGCGGTAGAGTGGTCGACACTTGTTAGGCACGTATCACCAACCTTTTTTTTTTGTACAAAAATTAAAATGCCCTTAGGACTAAACAATAATAACAATAAAAAACCATTATGAAAACACTACCAAGCCCCTGAAGCCAAGACTAAAAAACTTGGATAGTAAGGGTAATTGAGTCTTGGAAAATGAAATTTCTATAAAGCCCCTGGACTAAATGTTTTAATTTTTAAAATTTTAAGGTTAAAACATTAATTTTACTGTTATTAAAAAAGGAAAAAAACATTGTTTCCCCCAAACAAATAAAGAAAGAAAAACTAAGCTCATGAAAAAGACCACTTTACCCCTTAAGACAAATTCATTTGATTTTTCAGTCAAGGGCAAAATCATAACTTTATTATTAAAATCCATAATATTCTAAGGCATATCTACAATATTTTCCCCACAAGATTTAGGTTCTTGTAATACAATTAGACATTTGAATTGGGTTCATCAATTTGATTGTCCATATTTGTTTTCATCTTGTGTCTTTGTCAATACCAACATTTTATGTTCTTCACTTCATTTTTAAAGAGACTAATCACACCAGCTGTTTCAATGAATAATTCACCACATGTTATTGATAATTATTGTGTGCAATATATACAGCAACATGGAGTCAGTTTTGGAAACAAATAAATGGTAATGCTAAAACTGTGCTATTACAATATACAACTACAGATTTTACGTTCCAAATATAGCTGTAGATTTTACGTTCCAAATATAGCATTGATTGCAGAGTCTGTGCCATGATTTTCTGTTATTCATTCTTTGTGGTGATTTGAGCAGATTCTCTGCATGTTTCCCTGATACGCCCTCGCAAGATTGAGCTTCCATCAGCAAGACCAATCTTGTTACGTAACACAGTCGTTTCGTTCATTGTTTGGAAAGTGATTTTACGTAACATATCAACGAGTTGGTCTTGTGTGTGTACATGTCTAACCTGAAGACTTTCTTGTTGCACCAAATCTCGTACAAAGTGGAGATCAATTTGAATATGTTTCATGCGTGAATGGTTCACTGGATTGAAGCTGAGGTGCATGGCTCCTAGATTATCACATAACAGCAGAGGAGAGTCTTGGATTCGAAATGCAAGTTCTTTGAAGAGAGTGGACAACCAAATTCTTTCTAAGGCCGCATTAGCTAGTGCCTGGTATTCAGCCTCCGTTGAGGAACGTGCAACTGCTCTCTGTTTCTTATATGTCCATGAAATGGGATTAGGTCCTAAAAAACTGATGTATGCAGATATCGACGTGCGGTCATCCACATTCCCAGCCTAATCGGCATTAGAACATGTGTGTAACATTGAAGGTCCAACTCAGTGAACCTGAATACCATAGAAAATGGTTTGTTTTAAGTATCAAAGAAGCTATTTGGTTGCTGTCCAGTGAGTTATAGTGGGCTTGTGCATAAATTAAGAGAGTTTGTTAACTGTAAATAAAATATCTGGTCGCGTCAAAGAGAGGTATTGAAGGCTGCCCAAAATACGACGAAATTTTATGTTGTTCATAGCAGCTGTGCCATCAACTAATTAAAGTGACTGTGATGTGGACAGAGGCGTGGGGATATCTTTGGCACCACTCATATTGCTATTAGCTAGAAGCTCACAAACATATTTATATTGTGTGAGGAATAAGCCGGCCTTGGTAGGAATGACTTCAACACCCAGGAAAAAGTGAGGAGGTCCCATGTCTTTGAGAGAAAACATATCTCCTAGTTGCTGAACGAAGAGTCATTCCTACCAAATCTCTGAACCAGTAAGTAACAGAGATTGGATTCATTACTGTAAATGAATAGAGAAGAGTCTGCCTTGGAGGTGTGGAATCCCATTTGAAGAATAACATTTATGAGTGCTGTATATCAAGTTCTAGGTGTTTGTTTAAGGCCATAGATGGCCTTGTTCAACCTGTAGACATGGTTAGGTTTGGACAAATCTCTGAACCCCGGAGGTTGCACCATGAAGATAGTTTCAGTTAATGCACCATTAAGAAATGCATTGTTGACATTCATTTGTTGTAATTCCCAGCCACGCATGACTGCAATAGATATTACAACTTTTATAGTTGTTGGTTTTACTACAGGGCTGAACGTTTCTGTATAATTAACCCTTGGATGTTGGTGGAAACCCTTAGCAACTAGGAGGGCTTTGAATCTATCGACAGAGCCATTTGCATTCCTTTTTACCTAAAAGATCCACTTGTAACCCATAGGTGTAGAGTTGAGAGGTAATAGCATTAAGTTCTATGTTCCATGTTTCATTAGAGCAGTGAGTTCATTTGACATAGCCTTACGCTAGTGAAGTTGAGTAATGGCTTGGCTCACACAAGTTGGTTCTAAGGTATGGGGAAGAGGGTGTTTGGTTACTGTGTGAAGTTGTTTTGGTCTGAAGATTTGGTTCATGGAGCGTGTGGTCATGGTGCAGGTGCGAGGAGGAGGATTGGCTGGTGGGATAGGACTAGAAACAATGGAATGTTGAAGAGGAGGAGTGGGACTATGGTCCAGTTCAGTAGGGTGAAGAGGGGGGGTGTTGTTCCAAATTTAACGAAGACGCAGGGTTATTGAAATTACCTGGGAAGGACGCAACAATGGCAGGGGAGTCTTTCGGAGACAGTGATAAGGCTGGTGTTGTGGAGACCATTGGTGGTGGCACAACGATCTATGGGAAACCAAAATGCAGTGGAGTGACTTGATGACTGGCTGGACTAACCGGTGTGGACAGTATTTGTGAGGAGGTGCAGTGATATTGAGTTTTATCAAACAACACATGACGAGAGATAAATTTTTTTTATAAATGAGGATCAAAACATTTGTATGCATTTTGAGTAGATGAATAACCAAGAAAAATGCATGCTCTGGATTTTGGTTGCATTTTATTTGAATTATAGGGACGTGTGAGGGGATAACAAATACAGCCAAATTTTTTTAATTTTAAATAACTTGGTGTTTGATCAAAAAGAGTTTCAAAAGGTGATTTGTGTTGCAGGAGTGGTGTGGGCTGTCGATTTATGAGGTAGGATGCTGTCTGAAAGGCATAGGGCTAGTATGAAAAATCAAGATTTACATCTTGAAGTAGTGTAAGGCCCGTTTCTACAATGTGATGGTGATGGCGTTCGGAAGCGTCATTTTGTTGGGGGGTTGTATGGAGTAGTGGTGTAGTGAGTTATGCCATGACGTGAAAAATAAGATTTTAAAGCAATAAACTCACCTCCATTGTCAGAGTAGAGTGTTTTGATTGGTTTTTGAAAACGAGTTTCAATAAGCTTTTTGAACTGTGGAAAAATATTAGAGACACCAAATTTAGTTGCCATTAGATAGAACCAAATATATTTTGTATAATGATCCACAAAAATAAGATAGTATCGTGAACCATCAATTCCAGTATAACTAGCTGGACCCCACACATCCGTGTAAATAAGTTCAAGGGGTGCATGACTTTGAAGACTGGTGCCATGAAAGGATTGTTGATGAATTTTATTAGTGGAACAAGAATGACATAAGGATGAAAAATGTTTTTGCGATGAAATGGGAAGGGAAAAATTCTTAACAAGATGATGAACAATTTTGAGTGAAAGATGCCCAAGACGCTTGTGCCATCCATCAATGGAAGTCCGTTCATGCACATTAGCAACTTTTTATGGGTCACCATTGAATCCGGAAAGATATAGATGCCATTGTTATATGCTCCTTTTAGTAATATCGCCCCCGTGGTCGCGTCCTTCACAAAAAAATGAAAAGGATGAAGTTCAACAAAAACATTATTTTGTTTGGTAAAGTGATGAACATAAATTAAATTTTTGTGAAGATTTGGAACATAGAGAGTGTTATGAAGTGTAAAGTTTTAGTGGGTAAATTGTAAATTCAAAGAACCAATATGTGAGACTACTAAACCTGAGCCATCACTGAGTATTACTTCATTAGTTCCATCATATTCAGAATGAACATATAAATTGGAAAGATCACCCGTGATATTATCTGAAGCGGCCGAATCAAGTAATCAATTGTTATTCTTCCCGGTAGAGGTTGTGGCACAATTGACAGATACATTCTGTGGATGAAACTGATGACAAGACTTTGCAACGTGACCAAATTGGTCACAGATTTGGCATTTGGGCTGATAGCGTCGATTGAAGTTGTTGGCTCTACCAAAATTAAAACGACGTCCATCACGTTGAGTGCCACTAAAAATTTATGCCTGTGTTGGAACCATGATACCCTCGGGGGATGTCATTTGGTTTGGGGGACCACTATTGACTCCCTCTATAATTAGAGGGCTTCATCTTTGTGTAGTTGGCGGAAGCTACTAGGTGTTGTGTTGCTGTTTCCAAGCACCTCAGGTATGCCTCATATCCCACCAGCAGATCATGCAGCTCCTTAAATGTTAGTGGTGATTCTCGGGCTCGAATAGGCGGTACAATCTCTCGAAATTCTAAACCTAAACCATTCAATACATAAAGCGTTAGGTCATCATCTAAAATTGAGTTATCAATAATGGCTATTTCATCAGCCAGGGTCTTCACAGCATGGAGATATTCTGTAATTGACTGGTGTCCACGTTGGATTAAGGTGAGTTCCTCCTTTAACTGCATAGCATGAGTTCTTGACCGGCTAGCATATAGATTTTTCAGCTTTTTCCAAGCTTCATGAGAAGTTTTTACTGTAGCAATGAGTGGTGTGATTGAGGATGATGTGGAGGCTAGAAGAGCACTTAGGATAAGTTTGTCCTGCCGGACCCAGTAGAGCTTGCAGAGCTCATCAGTGGCGGTGCTAGAGGAGGAGGGACACATAAATGTGCCTTTGACATAGTCGAGTAGATTGTAACCAATAAGAAGTGCTTCAAATTGAGCACGCCATTGAGGAAAGGTGGAGGGGGTTAATTTTTCATTGATCTGTGTTGTGATATTGAAGGCAATGAGTGGTTTGTCTGTTGTGGAAGAGGGTTAGGTATTGAGGGTGAAATTTGGGTTTTGATCGGAGGATGATGACATTGTGGTGTTTTGGATCGGTGATTCGTTAGAGTTTGAAAGCTCTGATACCATAAAGAGACTAATCACAACAACTATTTCAATGAATAATTCACCACATGTTATTGATAATTATTGTGTGCAATATATACAGCAACGTGGAGTCAGTTTTGGAAACAAATAAATGGTAATGCTAAAACTATGCTATTACAATACACAGCTGCAGATTTTACGTTCCAAATATAGCTACATATTTTACGTTCCAAATATAGCGTTGAATGCAAAGTATGTGATTTAAGCAGATTCTCTGCATGTTTCCCTGATAATTTTATCCCTTCCCTTTTCACTTGTTCTTTTTTATATTGACATGTAGATGAATCAATACTATTAAAAAATCAGAAAAAAGGAACACAAATCTTGACGGAAATTATGACAAAAAAATTCCATAAGTAATTTTCTTTAGTAATTTATGATGGTAATAATAATAATAATAATAATAATAATAATTTCAGCAATCATAACTGTGGAATTTGGTAAACACACTGCCACCCATCTTCTTTACAACCCTCAGCTGTGATTGAAGGCTACTAAAAGTCATGGATCCTATATGAATAAAATGTGTGGTATGCTTATGATATTTTTCCAAGAAAAGAGGGTCTATCAATCGAATTGTTTCAATTATAGACACAACACATTCTAACTCAAGTAATGCATCACATAGCTTAGATGAATTGATCTAGAAAAAGATTCAGAAATAATTGTCTATTGAAATACATAATATAAGAGTAGAAATAACAGAAGATATGAGAGCAAATCTCAGAGCAAAAATAAAGGTAGAAATAAGAGTAGAACTCCAACAATAAACTAGGATGTGTTGAGCTCAAATGAATGCATATATGAGTTTACCTTCTCCTCTTCCTCTTAGACTTTTTGGTTCAGAATTTTAGGAATTTTAATGTGTTGTTGATATATAAATTTGCTTAAAAATCAATTGTGTACGGAATACTATTTACCTTATTATTGTGAACTATTTAAATGTAATGTGATATTTGAATGTATTTTGTTTTCGATATATGTTTTTATTGTGATTGGTTAGTTGTTTTTGTTGTTGTTGTTGTTGTTGTTGTTGTTTTTGTTTAAGTGAGAGTTATAGGATTGGAGATTATAACAGCTAACAAAAATTTAAAAAATAGTGAAAATTCCGTCGACAATTCCATCGGGATCTTCACAACTATATGTGTTTAGGATTTTCTAACGGAATTGACAAAAAAAGTTCATGATATTGTAGACTTGTAGTCAGAAAAATTAAGCTTGATTAGTAGATGACATATCAACAAAAAACTAAAGAAGGATGGGTCGGTTTTTATTGTGTACCCTCCTCATATAATACTATTCATAGAAATAAGTTTTTTTTTTTAATTTTAATTTTATTCTTCAATATTAGGTTTAATGGGGATTGAACTTTATAAATTTTTTCAATTTAATTTTTATGAGTTATCTTAGACTCATGACTCAGACCGCGAGTTTAACAGGTTGACTCAAGGTTTTTTCTTTCTTTTCCTAATTGTTTTTTTTTTTTAATTTTATTCCTTAGCATTGGATTGATTGAAAATTAAGCTTTATGATTTATTTCAGTCTGCTTTCTAAGAGGTTATCATCATCTTATGACTTAGATCACAAGTTTGGCGGGCTAACACTTGTTGACTCTAGTTTTTTTTTTTTTTTCTCTTTTTTTTATTTGATTTTTTTTAATTTTTTTTAACACTAGGTTGATTGTGGGTTAAACTTCATAATTTATTTTAAGTTGCTTTCTATTGGATTATCCTAGTCTCATAACCTAGGTTGTGAGTTTGACAAATTTACTCGAGTTGATTCAAGTTATTTTTTTTATCCTTCAACATTGGGTTTATTGGAAATTGATTTCGTAATTTATTTTGATTTGCTTTTTATGGGGTTATCGTGATCTTATGACTTGGAATGCAGATTGATAGGTTAACCTGAATCGATCAAATATGTTACCGTCTTAATGTTTATTAAAAAAAATCTCATCTTAAATATTTATTTTGACGCAAACTACGTTTTTACTAGTCATTCAAGTTATTTTTGAACTCTACAAGATGACTAAGTCACATCAAATCAAATTTTACATGGTGTTAATTTTTTTTTACTAAAAAAAATATTAATAACACCTAGATATTTTTTTATATTAAAATGTTTTTGTTTCAACCTTGTACCTATGATCTAGTACTAAACTAGAAAAACTAGGCTTCACCGCATATGCATGCAATCCGTTCACACACCAATATCAGTTATTAATACAATATTTCTCACCAGAAAGATCTTTTGAATGATGAATGGTAGTTAGAACAGGAAGCTACCCAGAAACTACCAAAAAGATTTTTCTCAAAGATGTTGAAGATCATCTTCAATCCGCTCACTTTCCAATAAGATAGACACGAAGATCCAAAAATTTCAATTCCCTACTTTCTGCGAAAAGATACTAACAATAAGTTTTTCTATGCGGAATTTTACATTAGATAAACAGTTAGCAATCTTAGATCACACACACACAAATATCAGTAACTAATTACGATATTTTTCACCATATGATGACATCACTTGAAAAATAATAACGACAACCAATTGAATGAAATTAGCTATTTAACATCTAATTGGATAAATTTTTCTTTCAACACAAAAACATGAATATGATGACATTTTATACATGCTTTTTTAACATAAAAATATCAATTATGAATTAAAAATATATGCTTGCATTTATTAAATGGATTGATAATTATATATGTTGCCAAAAAAAATTATGAAGTCTAATTTCTAATAAAATAAAGTTAACTAATCAAATTTATGACTCAAGTTATTGACTTAATCGAGTTCAACAATTTTTTTATATTTTTTTTATTTAACTTTATGATAAGAAAAGCATACACTCGCAAAATTAAGAACCAATTAAATATTGAAACACTTGTTTGAGATACCAACAAACCTATAAATATTTAACCGAAATAAACTGGGTTACCCAATTAAAAATCAACAAATTATCAGAAGATAAAATTAAAAAAATAATTAAGAAAAATCAATGAAGATATAATTATGAATGATCAAATTGAAAAACAAATAATAAACAAATGAAAAGAAAAAAAATTAAAAGAAGGCAAAAAAGGATTAGGCAGATGGGCCTAGGGTAGCCCATGTTCTTGGGCCTTTTTAATTTTTTTATTAAAAAATTAAATTTAACAAAGAACAACATATAAATATTTTTAAAATAAACCGAGTTATTTTCAAAACCATTGAAAATTTTATCAAAAGCAAATAAAAAAATATAACGAGCTCAATCTCCAATTAAATACATGCTAAAGAATGAAACGAAAAAAATATGAGCTTAGAAAGGAAGAAAAAACCGAGCAAATCTTAGTGAATCTTCTAAAACTGTGTTCATCTCCCAAACTTACAACTTGTGAAACCCTGGACTTAATGTTCAAGGATGAAACTAGAAAAAAAAATCTATTTAAGAAAATTTTCAAAATAAAAAAAATAGCAATTAAAATAATAAGAATCAAATATGATAGAAAAGGCTGAAAGATGATAAAATTGTAAAAAAAGAGTCAATTTTAAAATTATTTTAAATAAAACAAATAGCAATAAAAAAAATACAAATCAAATCTAATAGAGAAAGAAATTGTAGGAGGATGAAATTGTAAAAAAAATAATCCAATATCATAAATTATATTAATTAAAACAAATAGTAATTAAAAGAACATGGATCAAATATGAAGAAAAAACAAGTTGAAGAGCTGCTTTGAGAACATAAAAGGTTAGGTGTGGAAATCAAAGAGGAGAAAGAGAAAAGAGAAACAATAAAAAGAAAGGTTTTTGACATCAAATAAGAGGTTTGTTATCCACACATGTTGTCCTAGAATAGAGGGGTTGCTAAGACTATTTGAAAGCTGCATCGAAAGCCACCATTTGGCCTTTTAATGACCTCTCACATGCCACCCGAATTGCATGGCCAGAGCCTTTATGCTAATGCACCCAACGCAACACTAGCTATTTTTTTAAAAATAATAATTATATTTATTAAATTATTAATTTTTTTCTCTATAAGCTCGATTATAAAAAAAAAAACCAAACCAAGATTAAAATATGAGAACGACAATGAATGTGAGTTAAATATTTTTTACTTTTAAGGTTTATTCGGTCATTTTATTGGATTTTAAAAAAATATATAAAAAAATCGCTTTATTTATTTAATGTGATAATAACTAATGAAACCTTATGAAAATATTATATAACCCCTACTAGCTAGTTACTTTTAAGGTTTCGACATTTACTGCAGAATTGTGGTGTGATCAAGACTTGTCATCCAGGCTGTGCCTTGTAAGCCTCATCAATTATACTCAGATCTTTCGCGTGTTTCAAGTTTCCAACAGGCCTTTTTGTCTTCGATGCTACAAATTTAAGACATCAATGTCGATTGAAAATGCTTCTTCTCCAAATTATTTGACAGTACCTGATATCAGATTATGAAATTATGTAGCAACAAAGAATAAGAATTGAAAACTTGCATGGACTCGACTGCAGACCCTTGATGCCTTGCTTCCAATTTGTCTTACGGACCTTGACTGGGGACAATATATCTCCTTTTACACGCACAACAATGCTTGAAATAAAATCAACATTTTACTCTAGCAGTAATAATGGTAAGTCATGACGAAAATAGAAGAGGTCAGGTACCTTGTAAAAATACCAGCAAGTACTGTAGTATTTGGAAGTGTGGTAGTTGTTGCTTTTCAAATAGCTTTTCGTGCCGAAAAGTATGCTAATAATCTTTTTTTATTTTTTAAAAATCATTTTTGATATCAGCACATCAAAACGATCCAGAAAGTACAAACCAAACTCAATTTTAGTAAAATATAAAAAATAAATTGAAATTGTGTAAAAAGCAGGTTGCAGCGCAGTGCTAAACGGGCACGTACCTTGCGCTTACAAACAAAGTAGCTCGCAGAGCACAAAATGAAGTCCCAAGGATCACAGCTTCCACTAAAAAGAGTCGTAACTAAAATAGAATTCAGTTACTGAGCAAAGTAATGGTGAAAGTTATTATAAACAAGATAGAAGTAAAACACACAAACAATCGTTTTTGTGACAGGTTCCATTAATCAATGAACAACCAACTTATTATTTTCCGACCATCTTTTTCTAGCAGCCTCCAATGCATCCTCTTTCATCCTAGTATTGCATCAAGTTCTAGCTTTGGATCAACATATCCATCTTTGTCAGGTAATATTGATAGAGATGAATATATAGTTAGCTCGTCCAGCTCATGACATTGGATGCTCCAGTACTTAGCTTGGGGAATGACAGCTCTGTCTTGTCTATCCATCTTGCAAATGAGATATGCATTCCCAAGCTGTGTCTCAAAAACACATCCATTTGTTCCTTTGAAGCTTCCATATGTTCTATTGTTTTTCGACGAAGTGTCTTGAACAAGTATCTATGAAACAACTGATGACTGAGAATCGTAATCATCAATGTCAGCTAAAGTTGAGGAGGAATTGTAATCGAATTGAGAAATCTCATTATCAGGGTTGTCAGTGATATTACTATTGTCAAAATATTTTGTATTATATTATTCCAATGAACAAGAATGTTTAGTATATAATATTATCATAACAAGAGCATACAAAACATAAAAGATTTTTCCAGACAAGTCTAGAATGCATATAATTTTAAATCTATAAATACACAAAATAAAATTCAAGACATGCATTTTTTCAACATAAATATAATAAAAGGAATAATATCATGCATACTAAGCATATATTAAGACTTTCAATATATAAAAGATCAAAGCCCTAACCTGCATACTAGGGGTGTTCACGGTTCGGTTCGGTTCGATTTAGACTAAAAAAACCAACCGAACCGAGTTATATTAATTTTATGAAATGTTAACCGGACCGAACCGAAATTCTGTTCAAACCGAACTGGTTCGGTTCGGTTAAATTCGGTTTTTTTGGCAAAAAAAACCGGGAAACCGAATCCCTTCACAGATCAAACACTAATTTGTTCTTGTTTGGAATTTTATATTTCCTGCTATTACAATCTTGAGCTAACAAGCGAGGAATAAGGCAGTTTAACTAACTATTCAGAGGATTTGTAATAGATCCATCTTTGTTGCTTCTTCGGTCATTAATCATTGTTTCTTGTTGATATACCTTGGATCCCTGGGCAAACACCAAGTACTGGGTCAAAAATTACCTTGTTATCTTTTCTCTACAATAGCCATCTCCTTCTACTGCAACTGCAACAACTTGTGCTGAAATAAAGAAGGCTTGTGCAAAAGTAAAGAGAAGAGAAGTTAAGGAGATGAAGAGATGAAGAGAAGTTTGGCTCACTTTTGAGATGGAGATAAACATGTATGAATGAGATGGAGATAAAGTAGATGAAGAGATGAGGCTCACTTTTGAGATGAAGATAAACGTAGATGAAGAGATGAGAGGCAGAACAATTGAAATTTGAAAGGGAAAGAAAGATTGAGATAAATATTCTTAGGGGTCAAGTGGCGGCTTTTAGGGTTAGGTTTTAGTATTTAACTATTTATACCCCTCTTAATTTGTATAGCTTTGGTTTTTTGGTTGGTCCGGTTCGGTTTGTCGGTTTTAGTTTTAAAATCGAAACCGAACCGGACCTATTAGAATTTATGGTTTTGAAAATCGGTTTAATCGGTTTTTTATCTCGGTTCGGTTTTTTCGGTTAATTTTTCTTCGGTTTTCTCGGTTTTCTCGGTTAACCGGTTTTTTTGAACACCCCTACTGCATACTGATAATATAAGTAATTAAAAATGCTAAAATTAAAATAAAGATAGGTATTTAATTTATTGTTGAAGTAATAAAACTTTTGTTATTGTTAAGGATGAGTCATTTGTTCTTAAAGCTTTATTGCTCCTTACTTGTACAACTAAAATGTTTGCAATATGCATCCTAAGATTCCAAAAAAACCATTTTAATTTAAATACACTTCTAAACAATGTCTTTAAACAAAAATAAAAGAATTCAAATATTTCGCAACAAAGTATGAATCTAAGCTCTAGATTTGGAAAAAAAAAACTAAAGCATAAAAGAGAATGA
Source organism: Populus alba x Populus glandulosa (assembly GCA_033617975.1). NCBI lineage: Eukaryota > Viridiplantae > Streptophyta > Magnoliopsida > Malpighiales > Salicaceae > Populus > Populus alba x Populus glandulosa. Next base: position 15,734,456 of record CM066144.1, on the reverse strand, counting down.
AAATATTAAAAATAAGGTGAGAAAGAGTGTGAGAAAAAATAAAAAAAAATAAATTAGAAACTCTTCATTCACCCTCTTTTTATTGTGAATCTTAGAAGTTAAAAGACTGAAGAATTAATTCTTACAATTATCAACCTTTGATTGGTCACCATGAGTCATGGATTAAGTCTAAAAAAACCAAGTGTTGTTTAAGATTAATTTCTCATTCACCCATAATTTATTTAAATCAAGTGAATTAAATAAATTTCCAACAATCTTCTACATTAATGAAGATTTCCTTACCAATTAAAAATGACTCGAAGATTAGTTGAGAGACTGATTTGGTAGATTGCTAAATGAGGATAGTTAGCTTTTGACTTTAAATCTTCCTTGTATAAATATTATCAGATTTACTTAGCTAAATAGTGAATACGATGTCTTGAACTATTCAGTTTTTTATGTAAATCATGACAATAGTATTCATATAGTTTTTATCTAAAGATTTCCTTTGGTTCTCATTGTTATGTTTATTTTGACCTTAACAACTCTTGGATTTCAGAGTGCTTTAAAAAATTCGATCTTTATCAAAATTCTTTAAAAAGTGACCGCATTTTTCACTCATATATGTTATTTTTCATTAAAAGTATTATGATATACCAAACTTGATGTACCAAGATATGAAAATCATTAAGAACTTAGCTCATCCTATGTCACGCTATAACTAACAATTATTACACCATATAAATAAGCAGGAAATAATAATTTTCTAGTGCTACCGAGAATGTTATATGACTTAATTTTTTTTTTTGAACCTAGATCTTATGATCTCCAATCACCTAGGTATAATTATTATCATTATACTCTTTTAGTTTTTAAAGGCTTTAAACCCATTTCCATCAATGAATTATACACAAGCTCTCTCGACAAATATTTAGTTAGCAGATCCATAATATTTTTCTTTAATTCTATATAATCAATGGAAATTATTTCATTTAAGAGCAAGTATTTAATGGTATTATGTCTATAACATATATGTCTAACTGGTTTATGCCAACATGGACTAACCTTTAAGAAATTTTGAATTTGTTCAGCTTATTTTTTAGCTTTATCAAAAGCAATAAACTTTGTTTTCATCATAGATCTAGCGGTACATGTTTATTTAGAGAATTTGCGATACATGTTTGTTTGGAGGATTTCTATGATCCAGTTGCTCCACCAAGTGTGAAGACATATCCACTTGTGGATTTCAAATTCTTAGTGTCGGATATCCAATTAGCATCATTATACCTTTCTAGTAGCATTGGTAACTAGTATAGTACAACTCATAGTTCACGGTGTACCTCAAATATGAGTACTCCTTTTAGTTTCTTCCAATGATCCATGCTTAAGTTACTTGTAAATCTACTCGCTTTTCTAATCGAGTAAGCAATATCAAGCCTTGTACAGTTCATAACGTACATTATGCTTTTAATTATTAAAAAATTTTCCAATTGATTTATTACTTTACCTCTATCTTGGATAAATGTACACTTATATCAATTAGTTTTTTGACAGTGCTATTATCACCTTTAGAAAAGTTATTGAGAATTTTCTCAATATAATGAGATTGAGACAATACCAATCAATCATATGTCTTAGAAATTTGTATTTCTAGTATGATATCTGCAATATTCAAGTCTTTTACGTCAAACTTGTCAATTAATAATTTTTTAGTAGATTTGATCATATGATCATTGCTGTCCAAAATTAGCATATCATCCATATAAAAACATACAATGACATAATATTTATATGTGTTTTTCATATAAACACATTTATAAACTTTGTTGATTTTGAGCTCGCTTGATTTTTCATGTTATTATTTAGGTGTTTATTTCAAACTATATAATAATTTGACAAGCTTATAAACTTTCTTTTCTTATCTATTGACAACAAACTCCTCAAGTTATTCTATGCAAACCTCCATATCAAGGTCATCATTTGTCCCGCAATGGAGGAGCAGAATTCTAAAATTCTTCCCAGAAGCAGGGCGTACCAGGTGCAAGTTGATCTTCTTCGAGCAAGTGGAGACGAAACAACTGCATGCCATTTAGAACATAAAGTTTGGGCTGCAGTTGCTGATGGTCTGCTTCAGCCATGAGGTATGGATTCAAAGGTAGAGTTAAAAATATTAATGTCTTGAACAAAGCAAAGTAGTGATGTCTAATTGAACCAGAAAAAAAAATCTAAACTTCTAGCATGGGTTCATACATTTCTACTTTCTTTTAAACTCTGATGTATTTTTTTTTTATATGGATACTCGTGTTTCCTCTTATGAATTTTTCATTAGAGTTCATATAGGTTCCTCTTTCATTTTCCTAATGCTCATGGTTATAAAACTCCTCCTTTTTTTACTTCACAAAACGTATCTTGGAATCCACTAGCAGCACACCTACTTCAGCACACCAGAACAATCATTTTGATGGCTATGTGGATCAACCTTTCTACCCTAGAATGGTTAAGGCTGAGTTACCAGTTCGTGTAGATTTTGTTGGAGGATGGAGAGTGATACCCCTCCATGGAGCTTAGAGCGTGCTGGTAGGTGTTTTGAATATGACAATAAGTTTGGAAAGTTGTCCTCCAATTGGAACCATTATAGAAACAACAGAAAAGACTGGAGTTCTGATCAATGATGCTGCTGCAAACCAGTTATATGTTGATAATCTTACCTCTATCACCCCTTCATTTGACGACAATGATCCATTCCGGATCGTCAAATCTGCGTTTCTGGTGACAGGTATGGTTCATGAAAACATTCTTGTATCCATGGGGCTGCAAATTCAGACGTGGGCTCATGAACTCCATGGTAGCGGATTGGGAACTTCTTGCATCCTAGCAGCTGTTGTTGTGAAAGGACTTCTTCAGATTACAGATGGAGATGAAAGTAGTGAAAATGCTGCTAGACTTGCATTGGTTTTGGAGCAACTCATGGGGACTGAGGTGGCTGGCAGGATCAAACTGTAGGCTTGTACCCTGGGATTAAATTTACTTCATTCTTGTATCCAGCTTTCTCCATGCTCGTAGTATATTTCATAACACTTGATATAACCACTCCAACTTTTTATTAATGGCTTAAGAAGGTTGCACAGCATGATGCTGATATAGTAAAGTTTGATGTTCCATGAAGTGGTTAAACATCTGGTGTGCTCTCAGATATTCATTAAAATTGGGTAGCTTGATTTTCAATAGTAACATTCTTATTCGAAGAATAATCGAATGTAAGATGTAGCTTTATGGAAATAAATGTTCTTCCTCAAAATACATATGGACATGCAAATGTAAATCTAAAACACATATACGCTAGGTGGTCTGATGGGGACACCGAACCAGAAACACTATTTACGCACGCGTATGATCATAGACGATGGAGGATAGCCCAAACCATTGAGAAATTGGGTTTTAACTTATGTTTTTGGGTTTAATTTATATGGACTTTCAGTTGAGTTTTATTAATTTGGCTTTATTTGTTGGGCTTGATTTAATTAATGTTGGATATTTTATTTAATGGGCCATAAGCCCAATTGCTTATTCAAGTTAGGGTTTTAATATAAATACCCTACTTCTCTAAATGTTAAGGTACTTTTGGATGATTAATGAAAATTGCAGAATTTGCATATCTCGAATCCCCTTTCTTCTTCTTCTTTAGCTTCTTTCTTTCCTTAAAGCTTATTTCTTTTCCTGTTTAATTCTTATTCTTTATTGTTCCGCATCAAATTTGGTATCAGAGCACGGCTTTTAATTGTTCTTACAATTAAACGATCTATGTGTTATGTTTATCCTAGATTAATCTGAAAAAAAAAAAAAAATTATGGACGCCGATACTGTTCATCGGTATTGTTCCAATCTACTGTTCATTTAACACTGTTCATCTACTGTCCATAATTTACTGTTCAATTATGGACGCCCTTTCTTCAAATTTAATCTACTGTTCTTACAATTAAATTTACTGTTCTTACAATTTACTGTTCATTTAACACTGAATTTATTGGGTCAAATCAGGGGCTCAATTGCATAAATATTGAAGTTTAAGGGCCAATTAGGGACTTAATTGTGAAAATCCGAAACCAGGGACCAATTTGGAGAAAGTGCAAAGATAGAGGGGGCTGTTTGGATTTGTTTCAGGGGTTTAATTGAAGAAATTGGAAGTTTATTGATCAATTAGGGGCTCAATTGCATAAATCAGAGGCCAAGGACCAAAGTGAAAAAGGCGGCCAACAAGAGGGGCGGGGACCGAATTTGGGGGACTGATTTGAAGTTTAACCATTTAAATGAAACGGCACGTTTTACCCAAAACGACGCCGTTTCATTAAAAAAAAAAAAAAAACGAGGAAAATCAGAACGGTGTCGTTTTGAACGACACTGTTCATCTTCCTCCTTCCCCCTGTTTTAACAGAACAGAAGACAAAAAAATTCGAAAATCTTCCCGCGCCTCTCTCTCTCCTCGCCCCCACCACCTTTAGCATTGGCCGACCAGCCGTTGCACCGCACTAACGATGGTCCCCCACGGTTCGGCCCCTATAAATAGAGAAGAAAACCGAAGCTGCAAGAGAGGGGAGAGAAGGAAAAAAAACCGAAGGGAGGAGAGAGAGAGAGGAGGCCGAAGAGAGAGAGAGAACCGAACACCGAAGAGAGAAGGAGCCGCAGCGCCGCCCGGGAAGCCGCAGAGCCACCGCAGCACCGCCTCCTCCACGCCAGGTCACCTCTTCCCCCCCCCCCCCCCCGTCGTTAGTTTTTGTATTTGTTTTCATTCTGCATGCAGGGAGGAGGGGGGAATTAATTCCCCCCTTGTTGATACGTAGCTGGGCCAGGTGGATCCTGGCCCAGCATCATTTGTTTTGGGCCAGACTGAGTCTGGCCCGGCCTTGTATCTGACGAGCCAGACCAGGTCTGGCCCATACCAGCTCTCTGGGCCAAGTCCGGCCCAGATATTTGGGCGGCCCAGCCCGAATTATTTTTATATTATATATTATATATTATATGTGTGTATATATGTATATATATATAAAATATAATAATAAAAAATAAATATTTTGAAAAATCTTTAAAAAATATTGTTGATTTTTCTGCATATTTTTGTCAAAATTTTTTTAATTTTGGTTTGTATTTTTATACTGTAAAGATACAAAACCAGTGTTATAAATACCCGGTTTTCGTCAAAACATCAAAGATTTTCAGAATAAAAAATGTTTTTGCTTTCAAAAAAAAAAATTCTAAAAAGTCCCTAAAAATGTTGTTGATTTTTCTGCATATTTTTATCAAAGTGGTTTAATTTTGGTTTGTATTTTTATACCGTAAAGATATAAAACCAGTGTTATAAATACCCGGTTTTCGTCAAAATATCAAAGATTTTCAGAATAAAAAATGTTTTTGCTTTCAAAAAATTTCTAAAAATTCCCTAAAAATGTTATTGATTTTTCTGCATATTTTTTTAAAAGCGGATTAATATTGGGTTGTATTTTTATACCGTAAGGATACAAGCTCAGTATTAAAATACCCGATTTTCGTCAAAGCATAAAAAAATAATATTGTATAAAAATTGTTTTTGTTTTAAAATACGGCCTAGTCTCTCCAATATATATACATAAATATTATAACATCATATTTTCACACAACAAAGAAAATTTTCAAAACAATATATGTATTAACATGCGTTTTGGCTTTAATAACCAGTTTATTCAAGCCATGAGAACTAGGCCAATATTTCAAAAATTCTAAAAATATCTTTTTGTTTTCTTTTAATATTTGGGATTACGAATTTATACGTAAAACATATTCCTAAATATTATTAATAAAATTTTGGTATGGACGTTAGAACGGTTAGGATTTTTACCCGATAAGATAAAGACCTCCTTACTGAGGAGGATTTTTCTTGAACTATAGACAGACCAACAACTAGGAAAACACAATAACACTTTAGTTTTTTTTTTATCAGACAATAAAACAATGCAGCTTACCTTAGGTAAGGCGTATTTGGGGTGCTAATACCTTCCCTTTACGCAACCAGTCCCCGTACCCGATCTCTGAGACCAGTTAGGGTTCCTAGTGACCAAAATACTAGGTGGCGACTCCAAAGAACCAAATCAAACCAAAATAAAAAAAATTCGCCAGTCGAACCCGCAATTAAAGATTGATTTTATATTTTTTTTTTTTTTTGGGGTGGCTTGTAAGCTGTTTGATACCACAAAAAAGTAATGCTACATAGAACAAAATGTTGGGTATTCATTATAAAAACTTGATAAGATTGCTGTTTACATTATTCTCAGCATCTTCCTTTAAGTTCTTTATTCACAAAAACACAAGCCCTCTCTGTTTTTTTTTTTTTTTTTTTTGGGACTTAACAGGTACATGAATTAACTATCAAGTCTTTCTTTCCTATATTGAGATTGCTTCTTCTACAGAAAACTGTGCTCGCGGGCATTACTCCATATATTGAAACTGAACTTAACACAGAGAAATTTAACTATGTTAAAAGTTGTTTTCTTTTTTAAAAAAAATATTTTACGTTTAAAAATATTTTTAAATAATATATTTTTATATTTTAAAATTTATTTTTGATATAGCACATCAAATTATTTAAAAATACAAAAAAATAAATTAAAACAAAAATAATTAAAAAATTCTTAAAATAACAATTGGACCATAAGGAGGTACATGGCATAAGTCTCTAACTGAATTGAAATTTTTCTATCTAAAGTCGGTTAGATTGAAACTAAAATTAACCAACATACAAAATAAAAGTAGCTTCATAATTGTGGTATGTGTTTTGGTCATTTCAAGTTAGATTACACTTGTTTCATTGAATGTGTAAAACTGGCAAAAATATGAAAAAGGATAACTCCACTTGAATCTCCTACTTATTTTGTCTTTAGAGAAAACGGTATCGCTTTGGCCTTCCAATTAAACATACCTATATATTATTACCGCATAATACAAGGAAAAACATGGAACTAGTATATTCATTTGCGTTCCGCAGCAGTTTGGATCTATTCTTTAAAAAAATATTAAAAATATAAAAAAACTTTAATAGCGTTATTAAACTTGACAAAGTGAGTTAGTTTTTAAATCTACCTACTCAACTCTTTATCTAACTTAAGTTTTTAATTAAATCTTGTCTTGACCTAAATCGATCGATTTTATAGGTTCAAATGCAACCTTAATGATCAATAAAAACATAACTTAACTTTTAAAAAAACTTCAAGATAATAAATTTTTTTAAAAAATATTGACATAATGATCAATCCCACCCCTCCGCGACCTGGGTCATAGACTCTATTGAGTTTAATAACTTTTTTTTATTTAAATATATGTTAAAAATATATGCTTATAAAATTGAGCACTAACATAAAAACAGACATTTATTAGAGACAATTATCTCTAGAAAGCAAACAAAAATCAATAATGTAGTCAATTTCTCAACCAATCTAATATTAAATGATGAAATAAAAAAAAAAGATCAAAAACAGAAAAAACATATCCTATCAGTGGGTAAAATCATCAAACCTGTGAATCTGGTAAGCCGAGTTAGTACGCTAAACTTGTGAACTGGGTTGTGGACTCCACTAAAATTATAAGTTGTTTTTTTTCAAATCTATTTTTCATTTAACTATATGATAATAAAAATAGATGATTGCAAAATCAAACACCAACTCAATATCAATATATTTTCTTAGTCACGATAACCTTATAAAAAGAGAAATGAAACTAATTATAAAACTGAATTCTCAATTAACCAATATCTAAGGATGAAAAAATAATAATTTAAAAAATTTAAACTTGTCAGACCCACGAACCAAGGTAACCAGTTAAACCCGTGAATATGTCAATGGACTTTATAAAGCTTAATAATACAACTTTTTTTTAAAACTATATAAAAAAATATAGACAATAAAAAATTCAAGTTTAATTAAAAAAAAAAAACTTCACTAAACTCGTAAACTAGGACACCCTACGCTACTTTAGCAAACTCACAAACCATGTTAACCTTATAGAAAGGTAAAATAAAAGGAAACAAATTATGAAGTCAAATTCTTAACCATCTCAATATTAAAATATGAAATCGACAAAAAAAAAATTGAAAAAAAATCTTAACAAAAATTAAAACATAAAGAAAAAAAAACAAAACACTATGGATTACTATTGTCATTCATAGTACATGTGTGTGAATGAACAATGGTTTTCTCACACCCTTTAATTTTTGTTACTTTATAAAGTTTAATAACATGACTTTTCTCTAAAACTATATATATATATATTTTAACTATATGAAAAAAAAATAGACTATAAAAAAAGTCAAGTTAAAAAAAAACCTACCAAACTTGTAAACCGGGACAACTTGGGTTACCTTGACATATTCATAAACCATGCTAACCTTATATAAAAGCATAATAAAAAGAAGCAAATTAGCTAAAAAAATCATAACATAAATTAAGAAAGAAAGAAAGAAAGCAAAACACTGTGGATTACTATTGTAATCACAGTGCAATGGATGTTTGGTGAATGATAGTTTCCCCCACATCCTTTAATTTTTATTACTTTATAAGGTTTAATAACATGATTTCTCTTCAAAACTATTTTTTTTAACAATATGAGAAAAAAATAAACTATAAAAAAGTCAAGTTCAATTAAAAAAAAAAACACACCACATCCATAAACTGGAGCAACTTAGATTATCTCGACAAATCCGCAAACCACACTAATCTTATAAAAAGACAAAATAAAAAGAAAAAAAATTTACATATCTAAATTCTCAACCATATCAATATTAAAAAAATAAAATTGAAAAAAAATAATTTTGAAAAAAAAATCATAAAAAAAAAACAAAACAAACCATGTGTAAAAATAATATAGGGAAACATTGTAGCAATCTATAGTATTTTGTAAGGAAAGTTACACTGCTTTCCCCATATCATTTAAAAAAAAACATAGCACATCCATAAATTGGGGCAACTTGGGTTACCTCGATACCCGCAAACCACGTTAACCTCATAAAAAGATAAAAAAAAAAAGGAATAAAAATTACAAAACTAAATTCTCAACAATCTCAAAATTAAAAAATAAATTTGATAAAAATAAATTTAAAAAAAATCACAAAAAAAAAGCCATATGTAAAAAAAATATGTAGGGAAACGTTATAACAATCCACAGTGTTTTGTGAGGAAAGTTATAATACTTTCCCCACTTCATTTAACTTTTCTTATAATATTATATCATTGGCTTGCGCTACGCAGTAAGTTGGATTAAGTTTTTTGTTTAACATAAAAAAAAATGTTTAGGCATTACTAATATTTTTCTAATAGAAAAAAGTTTTAAACTATGTAGACACTTATCCAATGTGACCACATCAATTTAATAGATTCAAAGACAACTTAGATAACTGATAAGAATATAGTTTGATTTAAAATAAATATTCAAGATGAGATTTATTTTATTAATATTAATATGATAACATATTGGATTGATTTGAGTCTATCAGCCAATCTACATGTCGGGTCATGAGACCATAATAACTCCTAAAAAGTTAATTAAAATAATTTACAAACCCTAATTTCTAATAAATTTAATGTTGAAGGATGAAATAAAAAAAATAAAAAAATAATAACCGAAATCAACTTATATTTTATATTTTGTGAAAAAAAAATATAGAAAAACTCTTTTCTTGTATTTTTTATTTTTTAATAGTTGATTGTATCAATGTTAAACCTAAGTAATTTTATAGTATATATATAAAAAATAACTAGTGATATTTTATTAGTATTTTTTACATTAATTTTTTTAAAAAATAAAAAAATACAACTAAAAAAAAATAAATCTTTGGTGGATATATATTTTTACAATTTTTCGTAAATTCTCCCTCAAAATCGTCTGCTTCGTATTATTCCATTATTACTCTTCACGTACAAAGTCAAGACTCCAAGAACATATAATGCCATGAAGAAAAAAAGGGTAAAAGTCTTTAAGTAGCAAGAATGTATCATCAATCATCATCATTAATATAACAGCATGAATCATGTGATCGGACCTTTTCAAAATTTGCTTAATTATTTGTATTGTAGCTTTTGGCAGTATTTATTTGTGCGGCTGCAATACGCTCCTTAAATTTTTAATTTTAAACTATTTTTGTGTTTTTAAATTGATATAAAAAATAAAAAATAAAATAAATATTTTTTAACACTTAAAAAAAAATACTTTGAAAAACCTGAGAAATCACAGTAAAACCCGAAGTACCAGGTACCGTGCTGTTTCTATTGATTTTGAGTAAAATTTACTAGTGGGGTAACAGAGAGTAAGGGGAGGGAGGGAGAGATGGGTTTCCTTAGTAATAGAGTGGAGAGAAGTGAAATCAAACCAGGAGATCATATCTATTCTTACAGAGCTGTTTTCACTTACTCTCACCATGGTATCTCATCTCTTTTTTCTTCTTGCTTCTTTCTGAGTTTTGCAATGTGGGTCTTTCTTATGTAATTCTCATTCGAAGTTTTTATTTTTTTTGTATTTTTTTCTTGCTTCTGGGCTGTGGATGTTAATTAGGTTGGATTGGGTTCACGAATGATGTCTAAAAGTGCTCATATAATTTGCATTTGGACTTTTATAAGAAATCAAATCCTTCTTTGAGAATTTAGAGATTGGCGCAAGTTGAAGTTTCTTTTATTGCAAGGTTATGCTTCATCATGTTTATCGTTTGTGAAGAGCAAACGTCACTGTCTTAACATTTGGTTCTCATTTAGCTCTCATGTCATCGTTTTGCTAGGATTTTGATTTCTTGGTGGTTGTTTAATTACCTTTCCTTCTTTCACATTTTTTTGTTATGCTTTGTAGCGGGGAGATTAGGAAGATACTTAAAGAGTGATGACATTATCTTGGTATAACTTTAGGGCGTTGATTGATGGAAATAACACCATCATCATGAAGATTGGTGTTGAGCAGTAGTTTTGCATAAAGTGGACCGTACCTTTGATTATAGGAAAATGTTCAAATGTGCTCTTTGTTAGTGGTCCTCAGCCCTTATCCAGTGCTGAATCTTGGTCTGTATCTCCTTGGTTGTGATTGCTCTGTGTTGCCTTAGGGAATTGGAAGCTGAATGCCTACCATCAGGATTAAATTGTGCTTTTAGATTTTTGCATAATGCCTACGTGCCTTTGTTACAACAGCTCCTTGTGGAAAATTGTGGGGAGCTACTTGTGCACATCTGGACTCCTTGCTTCTTTGGTAATAGTAAATTAGCCTTTCAAGATGCCTAGGGCTACATGGCTAGTGACGTGAACAAGTTCAGGGGTCAGTGGCTGTTCAGCTACATTAGTGTCATATGACACCACCATTTGATTCTTGTCAATTACATCCCTATATTAGTGTTCTTGGAAGCTGCTTTTCATGGGCAGTTTAGAGCTATGGGCTATGTGCCTAGCTCGTCTTTAGCTCCTAATGAGAAAGGGGTGTTAATCCGTGTCACCTGCATCTGGTATTATTCATTAATTTTGGTCTTGAATCAATATATTTGCAATTCGTTTCTAACTGTTCATAACTAATTGTTCTGTAGAGTTTCCATTCACACAGTATAATTTTCACCAACTAATCTCATGTATCAACTCTAATAGTTATAAACTTAGCTGTAACTTGTATTTCCTTAAAGTTGTTTTGTGTTTTTCTCTAACTTGAGTTTAGCTCGTAAAGTTGTTTTGTGCTTTCTCTTGGGTTTTAGCTCTTAATGTTGATATGTACTTATCTCCAACTTGGGCTTCTCTCATGTATAAAACTCCATGTGAGGTTTTGGAGTAAATTGAAGCAGTTATTGACGTGGAATTGCATTTTCTTATGCTGAATGATATTAAATAAATATTTACTTTAAATAGCATTTACGGCCTAACAAGCACGCTCAAGCTCACCTTTTGATCTATTACAATTGTTATCCTTATAAATAACTTTTTATATTGCATTTGTTCTGTTAATGAGTTACAACTGCAGTTGGACAGGTTTTTAATGGCCAATGGTAATCTTGTTTGATTGTAGCATTTCATTCCGTGGGTAGACATTTAGCAGAAGCTATATTTTTTATTTGATTGTGCAGGCATCTTTGTTGGTGGAAGCAAGGTGGTCCATTTTACTCCTAGGCAGAATGCAAATTCAAGCTCTGATACATCTTCTGACTTCTATAGTTCAATGTCAAACATTCCATCATCCTGTGAAACCTTTCCTGACTGTGGATTCCGACAACTTGATAGTGGTGTAGTCCTCTCATGCCTGGACTGCTTCCTCAACAAAGGATCTCTTTACTGCTTTGAGTATGGGGTGCCTCCTACTGTTTTTCTTGCAAAAGTACGTGGAGGCACGTGCACCACTGCAGCATCTGACCCCCCAGAAACTGTTATCCACAGAGCAATGTATCTTCTTCAAAATGGATTTGGCAATTACGACGTGTTTCAGAACAACTGCGAAGATTTTGCAATGTACTGCAAGACAGGTCTTCTGGTAATGGACAGGCTGGGAGTTGGAAGAAGTGGTCAAGCTTCTACTGTTATCGGTGCTCCATTGGCTGCAATTCTTTCATCTCCTTTAAACTTGTTAATACCTAGCCCTGTTGGTGTTGCTACGGTAACAGCTGGAATGTTCTGCATGAGCAGATATGCTACTGATATAGGTGTCCGTAGTGATGTAATCAAGGTGGGTGTGGAAGACTTGGCTATGAAACTGAGCTGGGCTGGCCCTTTGGAGGAAGCACCTGAAGATGATGATGCTTCTGGTGCAATGATTGCCAGGTGATGTGAATTTCTCATCTCTCTGTACGTCAAGATGCGTGTATATGTATGTCATTGGTCTCCATTATAGAAATTCACTGATGTTAGTGCATGTACATGGGAGTTTGTTGTTTTCATCATTCTTGGTAAATCGGTTGCTGTTGGCTGTGTAATAAATCAAGTTCACCCTCTGAAGGCCTGTATTGGTCTGTTATAGTTATCTACTCTTGAAATTTGATCTTTCAACTTTAGTGGTTTTTCAAAGCCATGGTAGCGTGTTTCTCCGCTTTTGGACATCAGGTGTATCAGATGCGGTTCCTGCTGCCTTTACTTGAAGTGGCAAGATCATTGTCCAATAAATTGCGTGACAAACTTGGTTATACACAATATCTAAAGCATGAACCTGGCTTAATTATAATCTTACAAACTTATGTTCAACATGCCAGTATCTTGTGCAGAAAGCGTCTTGGTAATAACATCGTTTGATGGTGAAATGTACTGGGAGGCATTTTTCTCGTTTCAGAGCAGGTTTAATCACATTACTTGTCTGCAGCCAGCTGCTGGGAAAAGGTATTCAGTTTTTAAAAGTGTTTTTTTATTTGAAAATATATTAAAATAATATTTTTTTAAAAAAAATTATTCTTGATAATAACAGGTTAAAATAATTTCAGAAAATAAAAATTAATTTTAAATAAAAACAAAACTTTTAAATTTTTCTCAATTTCTATTTGGAACGGAATAACAGAGTAAATTTTCTCTTCGGCATTTTTGTCTCTATTGATTTGGATTCTATATAATTGGACTCTTTTTTTTTTAGTAAGAAAAAAAATTTAAACTCCTGGGATCCTATGCATTCTTTGTTTTGCGTAGTTAGTGGATTCGTCATTCGTTTCTTTCGAGCTGAAAAATCAAGTTGAATGGACCACCGACCTACAAAATGATTCACCCGACGTGTACTGCAATACAGGGTTCTAGAATTCGATAACATTATCATTTTTGTGTGTGATAATTTTAAACATATTATATTTGAATAGCCATGAACGATTTGATGATGCAATACGCATAACAAAAGATTTCCCAGGTGGAATCCATAAATTAAGTTGGTTGGTGCCGGGCAATTGCCCTAAGCAAGCAATGAAACGAGTCTTTGAAAACAACCTGTGAGTTAAATTAACATCCCATTAGGAGATTAGTGCTTAAATGACCAGCACGAGTACATCCTGGGAGAGTAAGGACAGAAGTTGCTTTTTACGCATGGCAACTGAAAAAAAGGTTTCTTTAAGCATATCTTAAAAAGTTTTCGCAATTACGATCTGCTTTGCTGTAGAGTACTGTGTGCTTCATTAGTTTTCTACCAGAAACAACAGGAGTTAATGGATAATGTAATCAGTATTATCCCAGACCTTTGGTGCGTTCTTCATTGTTTGATGGCTCGTCAACTTGATTGCTGGATTGGCTTTGGCTAGCCTTTTTGGTGTTAGGAGGCTTGAAATCTGCTAGCTTTGCAAGCTCATTGACTTCATCAGCAATTTCTTTGATTCTTGCTGCCGTTTCTTTTAGCATAGATACCAGTGTTGCTAGTGGAAGAATCTCCATGACAGATGATGGTGTAGCGGTTTTTCTGATAGGCTCTGCTTTGGCATCTCCATCCGATGTTGAGGAAGGTGTGGCAACAAGGTGGTTAGGAAGAGATTTCATGGCGTTTTCAAGTTTTAGTACTGCAAATTGCATCTCTCCAATTGAGAAGTCTATTTCTGATGATTTTCTCATGGTCTTAACTGTAGTAGCCAATTCTTTCAAGACAAGCGAAGCAGAGGAGCTCAATGTGATGCAGGCATCACTGAGATGCCTCCTTAGAGGCTCAGGTGCCTGTTGCCAAACATTAATGTTTCCAGTATTAAAAGTCTGGAGAAAGTACTTGAGAGTACGGAGGCAAGAATACCTGAAAACTTGGATAGAAGTGAGTTCCATTTTCAGGCTTTTACCTTAATTTCTGAGTTTAGGCAACCATCGAGAGTTTCAATGCAATATGCGCAGCTTCGCAGTGACGCCCCGACCTTTAGGTACTGCTTCCATGGATGCCGGCAGTTGAATCGACCATGTGCAGGCTCCCATCTTGCAAAGCCAGCCTACGCATTTTAAGGGGAAGTTTATCAACCACTGCAACAAGTTTTCTTAAAATCTATTGCTCAAATGACTTGGGTTGGTTAGTAACCTACCATAGAATCTTCAGCTGCCTTCGAATTAAGAACACATTTATAGCCTCCAATTTTCTTCCAAGAATCTCCAGCACTGCTGTCTGTAAAGTACTCAGCAATACACCCTGCAATTCATGTTAGCAGTTATATTGTCATTCTGTTGAAATAAATGAATTCAATTTTCATGGTTGGCTGTGTGCACATACCATCTAATGCATCAGCAAGCTTTTCCAGGTTACGATGAATCAAATTGTGAAGCTCTTTGCCAGCCCAGATTGGATAGAATAACATGCATATGAGAACGCAAAGGGAGGCCCCAATAGCAACTGTGGACAACCTCTGACGTGCAACATCAATCAATTTATCCACGCGATAACCAGAAACGGACACTAAGCTAAAGGTCAGGATGAAAATCAAAACACCATAATCAAATCGGGCTTTAACGGATGGTATAAACCGCGAAAAGGTTGCTGCTGAAGCTGTAACTTAGACAAGGGTGCGTGAGTGGACGCAAGTCATAAATGGAACAAGACAGAAAACAAAAGGAAGAATCGCAAGGGGAGGAAATCTGTTTTGGGAACAGATTCTAACTCACCAAGAAGGAAAACTGAGATTCCAAGAATTATGGGCTCGAGTTTATCTCCAGAGCGACTTGCAGCCCAATGAACGCCAACGCCAAGTGAACCAGCAAGGAAAGTGCCTATTGCTCTGTTAATACATTTATATAGTGTTGCCCCTGCGAGACAGACATGTTGCAATTATTGTTTCGAGCCTAGAGTAGTTCTTAATAAAGGAGATATTATACTTGAAAACAGAAAATAAAGTAAAGCTCACAAATCGCTGCGATTTAATTTGGAGTACTAACCCACAGTGTATTCAAAAACTACCACAACTGTCATAATCGCCCACATAGCATTCCCTCCAACGCCTTCATACAAAGGCCTCATATAGTAGAAGAGCGACACGATAGTAAGTGTCACCCCTACTTTGAGACAATGGATAACCTTTTTAGGCTCAGCAACCGCTATGTTCCTAGCCTTCTCCAAAAAATTCCAAATTTTCAACATGAATTCTCCTAGCAGACCCTTCAACCATGACCATATTCTGTGGACTAAACCAGACTCAGGCTGTAGTATCTCTGATGTCCCATTACGTACATTTATCCTCCATTCCAGTTTGTTTGGAGCTCCGTTTCCCATCACCATTTGAAAACTTCACAAAAATGGCAAGTTAAGATAAGATTGGTAGCCAAGTGGGTTGTTCTTTTGAATCAATTTCTGCTATATGATCAGCGTCTTCTAGCAAAAGGGATGTATATAGCTAGAGAAGCTTCAATAACACTAACAGAAAGTACTAAGCTCTGATAGGCTTATTTTCCATGTAACCGATGGCTCTGTTGCTGGTTAGACTTGAGATTAGTTAACACTAATAAAGCACTTATATACATGCCAGCCTCTACTCCGTACCTAGCTAGCTAGGTCCTCAAAAAAGTAAATCTGTACAAGGTAGATTGTACAACAAGAAACTTTCTGTGGTTCTTGGTAGGTAAATCAAAACTAGCTACGGTACGTTTGACACGTTAGTGGCCAAAGATATGCAATTCTTTATGGGCCAATGCTTTTCTTGGAAGAGCACAAAGAGCACGTATATACAAGAGATAACATGACATGGCCTTTAAAAATTAGTCCAGCTTTTGCCAGTAAACGTCATCGCATTGTGGCTATACCTAATAAATTGTAGTGATATCCTCGCGCTCCTATCCTTCTGCACAAGTGGCTGTTTTATTAAGCACAGAGATCCTCTTAGAGTCCTGGCAATGTCATCTTCGTGATAACAGAGTTGGAAACAACATAGATGCATTATAATGCACTCAAGAATTTTGTTTCTTTTATTAAGCACGTTGAATCCTCTTAGAGTCCTGGCAATTTTGTGTCTGAAAAACAGCAATTTAATTACCGAAGGATATTGCTTAGAAAGAGATTGTTACACTCAAGTAGTTCTACGCAAGGTTGTCAATTCCATTCCGTTTTGTCCGAAACAAAACATTCCATGTCAATTTAAAAAACGAAACAAATTTCATCTCATTTTAAATCTCGGTCCATTCCAGATTTTTCGCCTAAATTCCGCCCGGAACGTTTCGGTTTCATTCCACATGTTCCGTTCCGCTTTTAAAAAGCTATTGAATCAAATTGAACCTTGTTCAATTTAATTAATTAAACCACCCAATTATAAAAAAACTTTTTTTCATTACTATTTTAAAAAACAATGATATTAATAATAATATTGAAAATTATTATTACTATTTTCATTAACAATGATATTAATTTTTTAAAATTAGATTTATCACTAATATATATGGTTTATATTCATGTTGTTTTTTTCATGTTTATACTTTGTAGGAGTTTGAGTAAAACAAGGAATGATTTAAATTCCATTAGCTTTGATAACATTGATCTAACTTTATATTTAAAATATTTTTGTTAAAACATTTTACTTTTATAATATTATAATATTTTTTTTAAGTTGAATTATTTTAAGTTAAAGATCTATTTAATCTTAACTATTTAAAAATATTTTAAATTTAAAATTATATTTGTTTGGCGTGTTTGTATTGTATAATTTATAATTAATTTATCTTGAATTTGAATTATGTTTGTTTGAATATATATATATATATATATATATAAACAATACAACCTCGAAACGGCACATTAAAACATTCTAAAACTAAAACATTTTATTTTAATTAAAAAAATAAAATACCTATTAAAACAGAATTGACATCTTTGATTATAGGATAAGTTAAGAAGTGGGTGTTAAAAAATAGGTTTCGTAAGTCTTAGGGAAGATTGTGATAAGCCAAGACATCAATCCAGAGACAATTTATGGTAGATATTGTACGATATATGTCTGTTAATTTCATTGAGAGCGCCCTTATTTCTGGACAAATTAATTGAGCTTAATTTCACGGCTCACGCACATATTAATTTTAACTGGATATTAACAAATATTTTAAAACGCGTAGAATTTTTATTGTAGTAGTTTTTTTTTGTTATTTTTTACATGTTTTTTTAACCTAAAATTAACTTCTTCTTTTTTAAATTTTTTTTTCAAAATTATCTTTGCTATTTTTTTTAAAATATTGAGCTGGTTGTAAATTTAACTATGTAGTTTTTCAAAAACAAAACATTGTGGATTGCTATAATACTCTCATACATTATTTTTTTTTCTTTTTATGATTTATTTATTTATTTTTTCAAAAAAGTCTTTATAGATTTTATTTTTTTATAATAAGTTGGTTGAGAATTTAGTTTTGTAGTTTTTTTTTTAAATATGGATTGCTACAGTGTTTCTCCTACATAGTTTTTGTTTTGCTACAGCGTTTCCCCGTATATTTTATTTTAAAAATTATCTTTATCGAATTTATTTTTTCAATATTGAGCTGATTGATAATCTAGCTTTAGCTTTCCACACATGTTTTTTTTTGTTTTTCTTTTTTTTCCAAAATTGTCATTTTTTACATTTTTTTTTCAGAATTATTTTTGCTGATTTTATTTTTTTACTATTGAGCTGGTTGAAAATTTAGTCTGTAGCTTTCCCTATGTGTTTTTTTTTCCGCTTTTGTTTTCTTTTTTTACATGTTTGTTTTTCATTTTTTTTACCCAAAATTGACTTTTAAAAAAAAAAAAAAAGTCTTTGTTGGTTTTTTTTATATATTGAGCTGGTTGAGAACTTAGCTTTGTAGCTTTTTTCAAAAAAAAAAAAAAGCACTATGAATTGCTACAGTGTTTCTCTTACATGGTTTTTATTTGGCTGCAATGTTTCCCTCACATATTTTTTTTTAAATTATCTTTGTCGAATTTATTTTTTCAATATTGAATTAGTTGAGAATTTAGCTTTAGCTTTAGCTTTCCCCATGTTTTTTTTTTGTTTTTTTTAATTTTTCCCAAAATTGTCTTTCTTCTTTATATATATATTCATAATTATTTTTTTTGATTTTATTTTTTTATTATTGAGCTGATTGAGAATTTATTTTTTTTAAAAAAAAAAAAAACACTAGATTGCTACAATGTTTCTCCACATGGTTTTTTATTAAATTATTTTTTTTTCAGAATTATCTTTGTCGATTTTTTTTTTCATATTAAGCTTATCAAGAATTTAACTTCGTAGTTATTTAAAACATTGTAGATTGCTATAGTGTTTTCCTACATGATTTTTGCCTTGCTACAGTGTTTCCCCACATGTTTTTTTATCGATTTTTTTTTCAAATATGTTTTTGTCAAATTTATTTTTTTCATACTGAGCCGGTTGACAATTTAGCTTTTTTTCCTTAAAACATCTTTCATTGCTACAGTGTTTTCCCATATGATTTTTTTTGTTATGTTTTTTTTTTAAATTGTCTTTGTCATTTTTATTGTTTTTAATAATGAGCTGGTTAAAAATTACAACTGTAGATTTTCTCATGAAACACTATAATTTTTTTAAAATTATTTTTTTCATTTAGTTTAGTTTTTTAAAGTTAATTTTTTTTCTATTTAATTATCAGACTTTCATGACACGTATCCTTGACTTGACGGGTTAACTTGATTTGATGGATTAACCCAGTTAATTCTGGGTAAACCCGTCATTTTTTTTTCTATTTAGTTATCAAACTTTCATGACGCGAATCTTAGGTTTTACGGGATAACCTGATTTAAAGGGTTAACCCAATTAATTCAATTTTTTTTTCTTCATTAATTTTTTTTCTTCCTATTGATTTTTTTTCTTTGTTTTTTTTAATTAATCTATTTAATTATCACACTTTTATGACACGATCTTATAGCCAGACCCACATCCAATATTCTTGGATCCGGTGTTGCAGTCAGACTCACTTAAACTTGGATCATGCAAGTTTAATGTTATTATTAATATTATTAATATTACTTTTAGGTCAGGCGTTGCAGCCAAACCCAAGATTCTTGGGTATAGCTTTGCAGAAAAACCCAAGATTTTTAAATCTTTGTTTTTTATGATATTTTTTATGCAAAAAAAAATGACCTGCGGCATCGCGTGGGTCATGTAACTGGTATATTTGATCACTTGTCATCCTTGTAGTTTTCATGTCCCTGTAGTTTTGAAACCTTATTCCTAGATGATGATATTTTTGCACTTGTCGTTACTAGATCTCAACGAGTCATTTAGCATGACAAGGAGGATGCTTGGGACTATAATGAAAATTATTTTTCAACGTGTTTTTCACTTAAAAAGTACGTTAAAGTAATATATATTGTCGCACCCCAAAAAAATAATAAAAAGTTGCTTTTTGCGACATTCGACTGGCGACTTTCGTTTTGTTCTGTTTTGCTGATTTGGTTCTTTGGAGTCGCCACCTAGTATTTTGGTCACTAGGAACCCTAACTGGTCTTTCAGAGATTCTAAGGTAAGGGACTGGTTGCGTAAAGGGAAGGTATTAGCACCCCTAGTACGCCCTACCTAAGGTAAGCTGCTTGGTGTTTGGTTTGCCTTATAATTGCTATGGTGTTGATTTTTTTTTTTTTTTTTAGGCTCGTCAATTGATTTTGGATAGAAATCTAAGGAGATTCCATGTGCTTTCAAAGCTCATTTTTCCCTTAGTATTTCCAAAGTTTGTGACACATAAATCGTGAAAAGAAAAAAAAATAATTTTGAAATGTCCTCGATTATAATCAAGGCTTCTTTCAAAAATGTGCGCGGATTTATTATTCCCAATAATATTTTGGATATTCATCCTTTTAAGGATTTCTTTATCCAAACATTAGTGGTGAATAATAAATAAATTCCCTCTCCAAAAATAAGATTTTTATAGTTTTTGGAATATTGGCCAATACCCTTTGGAGTTTTACAAACATGTTGTAAAATCCAAAAATGCAGGAAAATAATTTTGTGTTTAAGAAATCTATGCGAAAACACACTTTCGAAGCTTCCAATATATTTTTTTTATAAAAAGAACTTTGAAAACATGTTAGAGTATTGGCCGTATGCAACACGCAAGAAAAATATTTTTTTTTTAACAATATTTTTTTTTGACGAAATCAGGTATTTTTAATACTGAATTTGTATCTCCACAAAATAAAAATACAAACTAATATTAAGTCATAAAAACAAATATGCGGAAAAATCCACAATATTTTTTAGGAATTTTAGAAATTTTTGAAAGCAAAAAAAAAAAAAATTATCTTTGGAAAATTTCGGGTGCTACGACGAAAATCAGATATTTTAAATACTGAATCTATACCTCCACAGTATATAAAATAAATACAAAACCCCCCTTAAAAATATATATACATAAAAGGAAAACAACAATATTTTTTTTTATTTTTTTTTAGATTTTTTACAAATATTTTATATATATATATAACATATACACATATATATATAATATAATAATATAATATAATTATATATTAATTATTAAGGGGCTGGGCCGGCCCAACTGATTGGGCCGGGTTCAGCCCCACAGTGACTGGGCCGACCTCGGCCCAGGAAAGGTAACTGGGCCGAAGTCGGCCCAAAAAAAGTAACTGGGCCGACCTCGGCCCAGGAAAGGTAACTGGGCCGATCTCGGCCCAGTTAAGGTTACTGGGCCGAAGTCGGCCCAAAAACACAACTTGGTCTGGGCCAGACCCGGCCCAGACCGCTGGGTTGGGCCAGAACCCTTCTGGCCCATATATAAAATATAACGGGGGGAATTAATTTTCCCCCCGTCTCCTGCATGCAGCACAAATCTGCATGCAGGAGATGAGAATTAACAGAAGACGAGAGAAGAAAAAAAATGCAGGGGAGGGGCGTACCTGGCGAGGCTGGAGACGGTGGTTGTCTGGCGGGGCTACGGTGGCGCGGCTCGTGGATGGCGGTTTCGGGCGGCGTTGCTGCTGTTTCAGTGGCGAAAAATTCTTCTTCCTCCCTTCTCCTTCGTTTTTTTTTTTCCGTTCTCAGTGGCTGCCTATTCTCGGTTCGGTTTTGGTTTTGTTTCGGTTTCCTTCTTCTTGGTTTGGTTCTGTTCTTCTCTCTCTCTTCGGGTCACTCTCTCTCTCTTTTTCTCTTCGGGTCTTTCGGTTTTCCTCTTTATTTATAGGGGGAGCACGGGTAGGGGACCGTGGTTAGTGCGCCTTCAATCACGCATGGCTGGTCGGTTCTTTCGGTGGTGGTGGTGGGGGCGAGGAGAGAGAGAGACGCGGGAGATTTTTTTCAAAATTTTTTACCTTCTGTTCTGCTACAAACGGGGGGGAGGAGATGATGAACAGTGTCGTTCAAAACGACACCGTTCTGCTTTCCCTTTTTTTTTTTTTTTTTTTTTTGTATATGAAACGGCGTCGTTTTGAATAAAACGCGCCGTTTCATTTAAGTGGCCAAACTTCAAATCAGTCCTCCAAATTCGGTCCCCGCCCTTCTTGTTAGCCGCCTTTTTCATTTTGGTCCTTGGTTTCGAATTTTCACAATTAAGTCCCTAATTGGCCCTTAAACTTCAATTTTTATGCAATTGAGCCCCTAATTTGACCCAATAAATTCCTAAAAAAATATATTTTGGCCCCAGAACTTAAATTTCTCCAAATTAAAGCCCAAATTGACTTAAAAATCAATTTTTTTCTTGGAATCAAATCTTCTATAAATTCAAATAAAAATCCAATTAAGTCCATAAAAATCCAATCAAGTCCATAAAAATCCAATTAAGCCCATAAAAATCCGAATTTGGGCTTTTCTCCCTAAAATTCAATTTTTTCTTCTCAATAGGGCTTTCATCTTTCAAGAATATACTGTCAAAAATTTAATCCTTGTATTTTTGAATTTCTTGACCAATTTTCTGACTGTTTCCTGAGCGCTTCTGCCTTCTGTTATTTTTTCTAAACTCTTTTGGCTATTTATTTTATTTTTTCATGGGGACCCAAAAATGGGTTACAACAGATGCCCCCTCTTTATAATACTTACGGAGCATGGGTTTTGCGCAGTAAGTGTTATAAAGATAAACTCAAAACGGAACTCCCGAAACTGATCTGGTCGAAGCTTGATTGATCTGAAACTTTGTCCTTTATAACAATCCTCCTTAGCCCCAAAAACCATGATCGAAACTTAGTCACCTCGAGATCCTTATCCAGCGATCCTCTAAATTCTTATTTTAGTTTGATCAACATGGAAATCCATCCGAGATCCCATATGGTGATCTCCTTTAACCTGGAATCCCATCTGGCGATTCCTTTACCCATAACCGATACAAAAATGTGTGCGTGGTCTCATTATGATGGGTGACCTGCCCAAGTGAAAAAGAGAAAGAGTGGTCTCATTCTTTGGGTGACCTACCCAGGGGAAAGGATGGCCTTATTATTATGGGTGACCTACCCAGGTAAAAAAAAAATGGAGAATGGTCTCATTCTTATGGGTGACCTACCCAGAAAATATGGTCTCATTGTGATGGGTGACCCACCCAGAAAATATGGTCTCATTGTGATGGGTGACCTACCCAGAAAAAGGAAGAGTGGTCTCATTCTTTGGGTGACCTACCCAGGGGAAGGAATGGTCTCATTCTTATGGGTGACCTACCCAGATAAACAAAAAATGGAGAATGGTCTCATTCTTATGGGTGACCTACCCAGAGAAGTATGGTCTCATTGTGATGGGTGACCTGCCCAGAAAAAGGAAGAGTGGTCTCATTCTTTGGGTGACCTACCCAGGGGGAGGAATGGCCTCATTCTTATGGGTGACCTACCCAGGTAAAAAAAAATGGAGAATGGTCTCATTCTTTGGGTGACCTACCCAGAAAAGATGATGGTCTCATTGTGATGGGTGACCTACCCAAGATGGAAAAAATGTGAAGTGTGGTCTCATTGTAATGGGTGACCTACCCAGAAAAATGTTGGTGAGGGCTCAAAGGCGCACTCGAAAAGAGGTAGGGTTTAGAAAACGCACTACCCGAGAAGTGAGGGCTCAAACGGCGCATTCGAAAAGAGGTAGGGTTAGAAAACGCACTACCTGAGAAATGGTGATGAAATCCCGATCTGACAAATGTTGAAAGCAATATATTATGGTTAATATGCATGTATGTTTTTGTTACCTATCTTGGAAACATAGGTCCCCCTTTCGTCGTAAACCTCTTCGCCCTTGTTTCAAGCTTTTCTCATGAAACGAAATATCCTTCATATCCTTTTAGTGAAGAGATCTCTAATTCCTTATGGGGCCCTTTCTTGCTCCATTGAGTTTTGCGCCAAAGGCAAAAATTGGTTTTGTTCATGAAAACATGAAACTTTTGATGCCATTAGCAAATTTTATAAAAGATGCTTTTTTAGAGGTTTTTATTATGATATCCCTTTTAGGCTTGGGTTTACTATGGACCCTTATGTGCATTTCGTGCACCTTTTGCCCCCTAGTGTGATGTGCAAGTAGATTTGATTTGGTTCACCAATTGATGGAGTCCTCCTCTTAGTCATGCCAAAAAAAAAGTTCTTTTGAGAAAAAAAATGCTATGAGATCATGTGTTATATAAAAGGACTCTTTACGAAGAGAATTCATGGCCAAAATTTATTTTTATTGACTGGGAAATTATGAAATACATCAAGCGTAGTATTTCTTTACAGAGTCGGAATTCACAGGCCTAGCTAGATCTTCTCCATCCATTCTAGACAGTAACAAAGCTCCTCCTGAGAATGCTTTCCTCACCACGTACGGCCCCTCGTAGTTAGGTGCCCATTTACTTTGATCTTCTCCAGGTAAAGGTAATATTTTCTTTAGTACAAGATCTCCTTCGTGGAATCCTCGAGGTCGAACCTTCTTGTCATAGGATTTAGCCATCCTTCTTTGGTAGAGTTGATGATGACAGATCGCAGCTATCCTCTTTTCACTGATCAGATTCAACTGTTCATATCTAACCTTTGCCCATTCTACCTCTTCCAGCTCAGAGTCTAACAACACTCTTAATGATGGTATTTCCACTTCTAAAGGCATCACCGCCTCCATTCCATATACCAACATGTACGGGGTGGCTTCTGTTGAGGTTCGAACTGCAGTGCGATATGCATGAAGGGCAAATGGCAACATCTCATGCCAATCCTTATAGGTGATTACCATCTTCTGAATAATCTTTTTGACATTCTTGTTAGCAGCTTCTACCGCACCATTCATCTTTGGTCTATATGGCGAAGAATTGGAATGCTTGATTTTCCATTTAGTGCAGAGCTCTATTATCATCTTGCCGTTGAAATTCTGGGCGTTATCAGTTATAATCTTTTCTGGTGGACCATACCGACATATCAAATCTCTCTCAATAAATTTCTTCACCACTTTTTGCGTCACATGAGCAAATGACCCAGCTTCTACCCATTTTGTGAAGTAGTCGATAGCCACGAGAATAAACCTATGACCATTGCTGGCTTTTGGGTTTACTGGTCCAATTACATCAATTCCCCACATCGCGAAGGGCCATGGAGATGTTAAATTAAACAGAGGAGCCGGAGGAGCATGGATTTTGTCACTGTATACTTGGCACTTATGACATTTCCGGACATAATCGATACAATCCTTCTCTAACGTCATCCAGAAGTACCCGGCTCTTTGTATCTTCCTGGCCATCACATGTCCACTAGCATGAGTTGAGCAAATCCCTTCATGGACTTCCCGTACTGTGCTTTTTGCCTCAAATTCATTCAAACATCTCAACAAAGTCCCGTCAGATGATTTCTTATACAAAATCTCCCCATCAAGATAAAAATCCATTGCCAACCTTCTCAAGGTCTTCTTGTCGATCTTGGATGCCCCCATGGGATATGCCTGGTTTTGGATGAGATTCTTGATATCATAGTACCATGGGTTTCCATCCACTTCTCTTTCGACTGAGTAACAATGAGCGGGGTTATTTCTGATATTAATGTGTACTGGCTGTACCTTGTGCCCAAAGTCTATCTTGGCCATAGATGCTAGTGTGGCCAAAGCATCTGCAAACTGGTTCCCTTCCCTTCCCAGATGGGTGAACTCTATTTCCTCAAATTCTTTAGCCAGCTTAGACAGGTATTCTTGGTAAGGCCTTAACTTCTCTTCTTTGGTTTGCCATTCTCCTTTTACTTGGCAAATGATCAACATTGAGTCTCCATACACATCTATCTTTTTGATGTTCATCTCTAATGCAGCCTCTAAACCAAGAATGCAAGCTTCATACTCAGCCGTGTTGTTGGTGCACCCGAACTGCAGCTTAACTGAAACCGGATACTGCTTCTTATCAGGAGAGATTATCACTGCCCCCGCTCCGTTACCACATACATTTACAGCACCATCAAAGTACATAACCCACCAATCTGATTTCTCTTCCTCAATTGCAAACACATCTTCATCTGGAAAGTCAAAGTTTAACGGCTCATAATCTTCCATAGCATGGTCAGCCAGGTGATCGGCAATAACACTCCCTTTCACGGCTTTCCTTGTCATATACACTATGTCATACTCAGCCAAAAGAACTTGCCATCTTGCAATTCGGCTAGATAGATAAGGCTTCTCACAAATGTACCTTAATGGGTCTAACTTGGAAATTAACCATGTAGTGTGATACAACATATAATGACGTAATCTCTTTGTAGCCCAGGCTAGTGCGCAGCACAGCTTCTCAATCACAGTATACCTAGACTCATATTCCGTGAACTTCTTACTTAGGTAATAAATGGCCCTTTCCTTTCTTCCGGTTTCATCATGTTGCCCAAGCACACATCCCATTGCTGTTTCGGTTACTGTTAGGTATAAAATCAATGGCCTTTCTGGTACGGGAGGAACAAGCAGAGGTGGATTTAGCAAGTACTGCTTGATTTTCTCAAAAGCTTTATCACACTCTTCATTCCATATTCCAGGGTTCTTCTTCCTTAACAAACGAAAGATCGGGTCACAAGTCGCGGTTAAATGGGATATAAACCGAGCGATGTAATTCAACCTTCCTAAGAAACCTCTCACCTCCTTCTCAGTCTTGGGGGGTGGCATAGATTGAATAGCTTTTACTTTTTCAGGGTCCACTTCTATCCCTTTGTCACTCACAACAAATCCCAACAGCTTACCGGATTTTACCCCGAATGAACACTTCGCTGGGTTAAGCCTCAACTTATATTTCCTTAATCTTTCAAATAATTTCTTCAATACTTGGACATGATTCTCTCCCTCTTTAGATTTAGCAACCATGTCATCCACGTATACTTCAATCTCCTTGTGCATCATGTCGTGGAACAAAGTCACCATAGCCCTTTGGTAAGTGGCCCCGGCATTCTTTAAACCAAATGGCATGACTTTGTAGCAAAAGGTTCCCCATGGTGTTATAAAGGTTGTCTTCTCCCTATCCTCTGGCGCCATTCTTATCTGATTGTAGCCTGAAAACCCATCCATGAAGGAATATGTGGAACTACGTGCTGCATTATCAACTAACATATCTATGTGTGGTAAAGGGAAGTTATCTTTAGGGCTAGCCCGGTTTAAGTCCCTAAAGTCCACGCAAACTCTGATTTTACCTTCCTTTTTGGGTACCACCACTATGTTTGACACCCATTGTGGATACTTCACTACTTCCAAAAAACCAGCATCCCATTGTTTTTCAATTTCCGCCTTTACTTTGATTAAGACCTCCGGATGAGTTCTCCTTAACTTCTGCTTAATCGGCTTGCATCCTTCCATCAGTGGTATTCTATGCACTACAATGTCCGTATCCAGACCAGGCATATCTTCGTAGGACCAAGCAAAGACATCCACATAATCCTTGAGTAGTGCAATCAACTCTTCCTTTGCTTCGGGGGTGATCAAAGTCCCTATCTTCAGCTCTCGCTTGATTTCTTCATTGCCCACATTTATGGTTTCAAGTTCCTCGTTAGCGGGCCTCCAAGCCTGTTCGTGTTGTTCTATTAATTTTGTGAATTCCCATATGTTTTCCTCCTCCCATTCCTCATCTTCTACAGCCACTATGTATTCTTTAAATTTTGGCCATTCATTCTCAATGTAAAGTGCAGGTGTTGTTGTGGAGGATCCACTTTCAGGGTTCATTTTAAAAACCAATGGAGCTTCTTGGGTCTCCCAATTCTGGAACTTTTCCCCTTCGGCTAGCTTCCGGACAAAAGTCTTGACGGTGACTTCTTCCAAAGTGTGGATGGTCAATTGTGGCATCTCTTCTATCCTCCTTTCGGACTCGATTTTCTCAGCAATGTCCTTGACTTGATTTTCCTCTAGAGTGTTTATGTTCATTGAAGAAAGATTTTGAAAGAGGTCTTCATGTCCCCCATCAGGTTGTATCACATATGCGGCCTTTGGAAATGAAATCCTGATTGGAGGGATGGCTAAGTTTTCTTCTACAGGCTTCCTTCCTTCCATCTTAGCCATTCTCTTCTCCCTTCTTGCACCAGCAGCTCGTTTATAATCCTCTTTCTTGGGCTTATATCCAAGCCCAAACCTCTGTTCTGCAGCTTTCAATTTGATTATACCCCTCCAGTCAGGCCTTCTTTGCTCCATATCATATGGGAAAGGAATCTTGTTTTTCAAAAAGATTTTAGCTGCCATTTTAGTGGCTTCAGAGATTTCTGGCTTCCTCAACACAGTGTTCTCGGGCACCCACTCGGTATTCACAATCTCAAATGCATGAAGGTTTCCGTCCCTACAATCTTCTGCTTCAATGAATGGAACCGCCACATTTCTTACCATCGATATAGTCTCCTCAGCCTTAACAGTAACCAGGACACCGTTGGCAATGTACTTTAAACATTGATGTAGCGAAGAGGTGACAGCTCCCGCAGAATGTATCCATGGCCTCCCTAACAACATGCTATAGGAAGGGTGGATATCCATTACTTGAAGGGTTACTAGAAAGACTTGTGGACCCACAGCTAGTTCAACATCAATTGACCCTACAACTGGCCTTGATGAGCCATCATATGCTCTTGCCGTTATCACACTAGGTTGCATATGTGAGGGATCTATCGGCATTTCATCTAGCACATGCCTTGGTAGCACATTCAGGGCCGAGCCGTTATCAATGAGAACTTTGCCGACGAGACAATCCTTGCATCGGACCGTGACATACAAGGGCTTGTTATGTCCAGTTCCTTCAGCGTCAAGTTCATCTTCCGTGAAATACAAGTAATTGGCAGCATGAATCCTCCCTACTAAATGTTCCATAGTCTTTTGCTCGATATCTTGGGGCACATAGGCCTCATTCAATACTTTTTGCAAAGCATTACGATGTGGCTCCGAGTTGAGTATTAAAGACATGATGGAGATCTTAGCAGGGGTTTTCTTCAACTGATCCACTATACTGTACTCACTATGCTTCATCAGTTTCAAGAACGCATTGGTTTCTTCCTCAGTCACAGGTTTATTTACCTCAAACTCTTTATCGAGGTCCAGCACCTCCTTGCCTTTAGCCTTTCTTTGTCTTTCTAGCTCTTCAGGTGTGTAACAACGACCACTCCGAGTTAGCCCACTTATCTCCGTTCGGAACAGCGGCAAAGGAGCTTCAACATTCGAGGTATAACCATAATCTCCAGGCATCGCTCCATAGTCTACTTTGCTTGCATATGAGGGCCTAGTTAATACCAGCTTTGAGCGACCATTAGCTGTTGATTGGATTCTACATTTCTCTATCATTTCTACCTCTTCATTTTCACTTACGTCCTCAATCCTCAACTCTCCCAGAGTTAGCATTCTTGCAACTTTTTGATGAAATTCAATGCATTCATCAATGTGATGCCCTTCCTTTTTATGGAAAGGGCAAAAGTTACTTTCCCCTGTGCAGTACTCAGTCGTTTCTTTCAAATGTCCAGACTGTACCAACATTAAGTATAGCTTGGCCATGGTCACCTTCAACACCCTCTTTTTGCTACAAATCTCCATGGTATTCACTCCTCCCCTACCATCAACATGCTTAGGTAAAGGGTTGGAATTCTGATTTGGCGAATCCTCAAAAGTGACCCATCCCACTTTGATTAGTTGCAACACCTTTCTTTTAAAAGCGAAGCAAGACTCAATGCTATGGCCTGCATGACCAGCATGGTATTCACAAGTTGCCTCGGGGTTGTACCAGGCAGGGAAAGGTGGCTGCATAGGTGGTATGGGTAGGGGAGCTATCTGCCCAATACTTAACAGCTTGGCATACAACTCTTTTAAGGTTATGGGTAGAGGAGGTAGTTGCTCTTCTGACGGTTGCTTATCTTTTCTTTGGTAATTGTTGTGGTTATTTGCAGGGAATTTTATTTGATTGGGCTGATTTGGAGTGGGGGGTTTGGAAAAGTTAATACTAGTGACTCGGGGGGTAGGTATTTGGTAGTTTTTGCTTCTTCTTTCTAGGTTGTTCACCTCAATTTCTTTCTTCCTTCCAATGAAACCTCTCTTCTCTAGAGGTTCTGCTATTCTTCCGCTTCGGATCCCTTGTTCAATCCTCTCGGCGATCCGCACGACATCATAGAAATGTTGTGCTGAACTACCCATAAGGTGTTCATAGTATGGAGCCCTGAAAGTATTGGCAAACAAAGTCACCATTTCTGTCTCTATCAGCGGAGGTTGCACATTGATAGCTTGGTCTCGCCACCTTTGAGCATAAGCCCTCACGGACTCTTGACTTCCTTTCTCCATGCTGATCAGACTGGTCCTATCAGGAGCAATCTCTAGGTTAAACTTGTATTGCTTCAAGAAAGCGTCCGCCAAGTCTGTCCACTTCCTGATCCTAATATTGTCTAACCTCATATACCAACTGAGGGCCGATCCAGTCAGACTATCCTGGAAGAAGTATATTAACATTTTGTCGTCGTGGATAACCTCTGCCATTTTGTTATAGTAGGAGCGGAGATGGGTCTTCGGGCATTCCATCCCAGTATACTTAACAAACTCCGGCACTCTAAACTTCTTTGGAATGACAATATTAGGTACTAAACATACCTCAGCGGCCCTAATTGGGTC
The DNA here is from genome assembly GCA_033617975.1 of Populus alba x Populus glandulosa. Lineage (NCBI taxonomy): Eukaryota > Viridiplantae > Streptophyta > Magnoliopsida > Malpighiales > Salicaceae > Populus > Populus alba x Populus glandulosa. The sequence goes on along the minus strand of CM066144.1, from coordinate 15,703,603 downwards.
AAACAAATCATTTCCTTCAATTGCCCTTAGCCTCTCTTCTAGGGCAGTCCACTTATCATCTCCTTCATGATTAGAGAATTTAAAGTCATGTGGATCTTCGTTTGTTAAATCCATTGTAATAGGGATTTGGATGGGCCGAGCAGGACTCTGCTTAGTTGGTGTGTTTGCCCCTATGTTTATAGGTGCGACAGGAATTTGAGATGCTGCTGGTGCTTCATTAGGTTGAGTAGATGTTCCCGCTCCATCTCTGGCTCTTAACAATTGCTCTAACATACTTGTTAAGTGCGCCACATCATTCCGAACTCCTTCGAGTTCTCTTTGGTACTGAGATTCTGGTTGTGACCTTCCTTCGTTTTCCATTCTTGCTCTTTGTCGAGTGTTGTGGATTCTAGGAGGGGGACCTATGTTTCTTAATCTGCAGATGTATGCATAGATGTATGAGAAAATGTATGATTGTGATGGATGCATGATCGAACAATGCATGCTTTATTGGGTGTGGATGCATCCTTTTTTATGAACGAATAACAACCATCACGTTATAAGCCTTCTCTTGTCACATTGCTTTGATAGGAGTTCTGCCTTTTGAATCGTTTGCTTGAATCCATGTTCACCAAGAGACAGATTTTTGCATAAGAAGATGGGTCAACGCCCTTTTCATTAATGCTTGGATAAAAATACATTTAGAAATAAAAGAAATACAACATGCTAATCCCTTTCCTCCCTAAACTCTTTGGCCAAAGGTAAGAAAGCAAAACCACGGTTCTCAATCTTCCCTAGAAAGGCATCGGTTTCAGCTAGGCTTCGGCGATAGCGAATGATGTCTCCCCCCACATTCCGCGAATTGATTCTGACCATTCGAGCATGTGCAGCAGCTTCGTCCATTTGCTCATCTGTTTTGGTCATTTTTTCTATGAGCAACATGTTGGTTCTGTTTAAAGCAGTGTTGTTGGCGTCGATTTGATCTTTGTGCTTCTCCATTGCTACTAGCTTTTCATCTAAAAACTTCAACTTTTCTCGTTCTTTGTCAAGCTTTATCCTCATGACTTTTATCTCATTCTTCTTGACTGCTAACTCTGCTTTAACATCCTCGAATCCTCCCTTTTCGCTTTCCAATTCCATATACTTCTTATTCAAATCCTCATACTTCCTAATCCTATCCATCAGCTCAAATTGCACTTGTGCAAATTTTTCTTGGTAATATTCTGCACTTTCTTGGCAATCACTAAAGTCCATCTCCATTGCTTGAAGTTCAGAGCAACTTTGCATCCAATCCAAACTCATCCCTTTAAGCTCCTTCTCACTTCCTTCCTTAGCGATCTTCTCCTCAACCAATTTTAGCTCCAGCTTTGTTATTTTCTCATCTCTAGACTGAATTTGCTCATCTAGAAATGTTCTCATTTTATCCTGTTCTAGCATCATTTCTTCCAACATTGCTTTGTCTTTTCTGCTCTTGCTCAATTCTATTCGTAGTTTCTCCACTTGCCTTCTCAAGTCTTCTTCATTACTAACTCTCTTTCTCTTGATAGGCTCCTCTTCAGTTGGAGAAGATTTGACTCCTACACAAGGCATGGCTGAAGCAGCTGAATCATCTTCAATGTTCACCCTTTTTCTCTTAATAGGCTCCGCTACATTTTGAGGAGATTTAGCTTCCACGCGAGGGGTGGCTGGAGTGGCTGAGTCTCTCCATTTTTCATATCCTTCGCTCACACTTGGATCTCTTAACCCTTCTATCTCCACCAATACTAGATGCTTCCAATCTTGCTTGATGATCTCCAAAACCTCTTCTGCCATGGGATCTTTAAACAAACCAGAGAATTGAGCAATTCCCATAGTCCTAGGAACGAACTGCATGCCCCCAAGTTGTCTTACCACTAAGGCAGGAGCATAACTCACATAACCCGTGATCCCCACCAATGGTACCCAACGCCTTTGTCCACAACTCATTAAGACCTTCACTGACGTTACCCATGGGGCCCTCCACTTAAACTCGCTATTAGGTAAACCTTCTAATTTATCAACCCAACCCTGGTTGTCTAGATCTCCCCATTCTTCTTCTTCTACTAACTTGAGGGGTTTTTGGGTGAACCACCAAAAATTATTGAAGACAGGTTTCTTTGTCTCGATATGGCTAACCATCCAAATATACAACAGTTGCGTGCAGCATCTCATTGCTCCTTTTCCGGCCCTCCTACAATGGTTAAGTGTCAAAATTGTTTCGGCTAAAATAGCAGCCACTGGATTGATTCGTGTATTCTCATACTCCACATAAGCAGCAGCGGCTTCCAAACTTACTAAACCAATCTGACTTGGGAACAACACAAGGCCGAATATACCTAGGGCAATCAATCTCTCTTTTTCTACTCCTGACTTCTTTTCCAATTCTAACATCCTCCATTTCAAACCAGTACCATTCTTCTCTTGAAACTTTTCCAAGTTGGAGATTCTAAGCAGCTTTGACAGTTCAGGGATGATCTTGTCGGATCTTAAAGGAGAATAAATCCGATACAGGTCGTTGGGAAACTCGGTCAACAATCCATATTCTTCAACCGTGGGGCACAAGTCTATGCTTCCAAAGGAGAAACATCGGTAGTCTGGATCCCAAAAATGAACTAAAGCTCGCACAGCTGGGCTTAAAACTTCTACCTTTGCAATTTCCATCAAACGTCCGTATTTCCTAAAGAATGCATCTTTATCCACATTCTGAAAATGAGCCGTTAACTTGTTCACCTCATTCAATACGCAATTCAGGTTCTTGATTGGTGACATTTTCTTAGCATCGCTTCTAAGGCAGTCTCCTTCAGTCAATTGTGACAGTTCAGAATTTTTTCCATATTCTAAGATGGAAGATTTAGTGATGATGGCCATTTCGTTCACAAAACCTGCAATTCAAAATGCATTGGGGTTTAGACTTTGTTTGGATGCAAAAGATATGTTGGAACATACACCCTAAGGATAGGTTCTAATTTCTCTATGTGAGACATAGGGTAGGTTTACTAATGGGTCTCTAAAAGAGGGTCTCTTGCTGTTCCAGTGATCAGCCTTCGTAAAGGCGATATGGAGGTCTAGCAGATAGTGGGATGGTACGTGTACCAATCACAATCAGTCTAAACACTCAGCAAAGAGTTGGGGTTTACACAAACTTAAACCTTGACTCAAGTCATAAGGCAAGCTGCTAGTCCCCCACTTAAACTTAAAGTTACATGTGTGTGCACTCCAAAAAAATAACAATATAAAGTGATGCATGACTATGCCATGTATGATAGAATGTAAAGATATATGCTAAAGCTTTTAAACAAAGCATCATAAAAATAAATAAATAAAAACGAAAACCAATAACACTTAACATAAACAAACAAACAAATCAAGCTTAGTCCAAAGGTCCCCAGTGGAGTCGCCATCCTGTCGCACCCCAAAAAAATAATAAAAAGTTGCTTTTTGCGACATTCGACTGGCGACTTTCGTTTTGTTCTGTTTTGCTGATTTGGTTCTTTGGAGTCGCCACCTAGTATTTTGGTCACTAGGAACCCTAACTGGTCTTTCAGAGATTCTAAGGTAAGGGACTGGTTGCGTAAAGGGAAGGTATTAGCACCCCTAGTACGCCCTACCTAAGGTAAGCTGCTTGGTGTTTGGTTTGCCTTATAATTGCTATGGTGTTGATTTTTTTTTTTTTTTTTAGGCTCGTCAATTGATTTTGGATAGAAATCTAAGGAGATTCCATGTGCTTTCAAAGCTCATTTTTCCCTTAGTATTTCCAAAGTTTGTGACACATAAATCGTGAAAAGAAAAAAAAATAATTTTGAAATGTCCTCGATTATAATCAAGGCTTCTTTCAAAAATGTGCGCGGATTTATTATTCCCAATAATATTTTGGATATTCATCCTTTTAAGGATTTCTTTATCCAAACATTAGTGGTGAATAATAAATAAATTCCCTCTCCAAAAATAAGATTTTTATAGTTTTTGGAATATTGGCCAATACCCTTTGGAGTTTTACAAACATGTTGTAAAATCCAAAAATGCAGGAAAATAATTTTGTGTTTAAGAAATCTATGCGAAAACACACTTTCGAAGCTTCCAATATATTTTTTTTATAAAAAGAACTTTGAAAACATGTTAGAGTATTGGCCGTATGCAACACGCAAGAAAAATATTTTTTTTTTAACAATATTTTTTTTTGACGAAATCAGGTATTTTTAATACTGAATTTGTATCTCCACAAAATAAAAATACAAACTAATATTAAGTCATAAAAACAAATATGCGGAAAAATCCACAATATTTTTTAGGAATTTTAGAAATTTTTGAAAGCAAAAAAAAAAAAATTTATCTTTGGAAAATTTCGGGTGCTACGACGAAAATCAGATATTTTAAATACTGAATCTATACCTCCACAGTATATAAAATAAATACAAAACCCCCCTTAAAAATATATATACATAAAAGGAAAACAACAATATTTTTTTTTATTTTTTTTTAGATTTTTTACAAATATTTTATATATATATATAACATATACACATATATATATAATATAATAATATAATATAATTATATATTAATTATTAAGGGGCTGGGCCGGCCCAACTGATTGGGCCGGGTTCAGCCCCACAGTGACTGGGCCGACCTCGGCCCAGGAAAGGTAACTGGGCCGAAGTCGGCCCAAAAAAAGTAACTGGGCCGACCTCGGCCCAGGAAAGGTAACTGGGCCGATCTCGGCCCAGTTAAGGTTACTGGGCCGAAGTCGGCCCAAAAACACAACTTGGTCTGGGCCAGACCCGGCCCAGACCGCTGGGTTGGGCCAGAACCCTTCTGGCCCATATATAAAATATAACGGGGGGAATTAATTTTCCCCCCGTCTCCTGCATGCAGCACAAATCTGCATGCAGGAGATGAGAATTAACAGAAGACGAGAGAAGAAAAAAAATGCAGGGGAGGGGCGTACCTGGCGAGGCTGGAGACGGTGGTTGTCTGGCGGGGCTACGGTGGCGCGGCTCGTGGATGGCGGTTTCGGGCGGCGTTGCTGCTGTTTCAGTGGCGAAAAATTCTTCTTCCTCCCTTCTCCTTCGTTTTTTTTTTTCCGTTCTCAGTGGCTGCCTATTCTCGGTTCGGTTTTGGTTTTGTTTCGGTTTCCTTCTTCTTGGTTTGGTTCTGTTCTTCTCTCTCTCTTCGGGTCACTCTCTCTCTCTTTTTCTCTTCGGGTCTTTCGGTTTTCCTCTTTATTTATAGGGGGAGCACGGGTAGGGGACCGTGGTTAGTGCGCCTTCAATCACGCATGGCTGGTCGGTTCTTTCGGTGGTGGTGGTGGGGGCGAGGAGAGAGAGAGACGCGGGAGATTTTTTTCAAAATTTTTTACCTTCTGTTCTGCTACAAACGGGGGGGAGGAGATGATGAACAGTGTCGTTCAAAACGACACCGTTCTGCTTTCCCTTTTTTTTTTTTTTTTTTTGTATATGAAACGGCGTCGTTTTGAATAAAACGCGCCGTTTCATTTAAGTGGCCAAACTTCAAATCAGTCCTCCAAATTCGGTCCCCGCCCTTCTTGTTAGCCGCCTTTTTCATTTTGGTCCTTGGTTTCGAATTTTCACAATTAAGTCCCTAATTGGCCCTTAAACTTCAATTTTTATGCAATTGAGCCCCTAATTTGACCCAATAAATTCCTAAAAAAATATATTTTGGCCCCAGAACTTAAATTTCTCCAAATTAAAGCCCAAATTGACTTAAAAATCAATTTTTTTCTTGGAATCAAATCTTCTATAAATTCAAATAAAAATCCAATTAAGTCCATAAAAATCCAATCAAGTCCATAAAAATCCAATTAAGCCCATAAAAATCCGAATTTGGGCTTTTCTCCCTAAAATTCAATTTTTTCTTCTCAATAGGGCTTTCATCTTTCAAGAATATACTGTCAAAAATTTAATCCTTGTATTTTTGAATTTCTTGACCAATTTTCTGACTGTTTCCTGAGCGCTTCTGCCTTCTGTTATTTTTTCTAAACTCTTTTGGCTATTTATTTTATTTTTTCATGGGGACCCAAAAATGGGTTACAACATATATATATATATATATATATATATATATTAAAATTTATTTTTAACATTAGCACATCAAAATTATTTCAAAAATAAAAATCAAAGCTAAAAAGAAAATTTTCAAAATTTTCAAAAGTACGGTTCAACCGCAATGCCAAACACCACTAGTTTGACATTCATTAACTTGATTATAGTTTAATTTGCTTTCATGGTCAAGTCAAGTAGCATTAACTTGTAATCAAGTGGGATGAAAATAATACCATCCATAAATTGCAATGATATTTACTAATAAAAAATGACATCATTGTTTTAGGCAGTATTCACAAACAAAACATTTTCATAAGTGAATTACAAGGTAATTATAGTTAAAAGTCAAGAAATGAAAAAAAAAATAGAAACACAACGTGTTAGTATTATAAATGGGATTACAAATGAAATATAATCGTCGCTAATATCCATCGATGAATCCATGAGTAATATTTAAGTTATAACTTGCCAGGCAACCACTCATTCCCCCCTCCATCATTTCTTCTTCTTTCTTTCTTTCTTTTTTTTTTAACAAAAAATATCACCATTTTCTATTTTATTTTATCACAAATCAAGCTCTCATCATCACAAATCCAACCACCCCAACACTCAGTTTATCAGTATCCCTATTATGGTTTAATTTAATTTTATTTTTGAAGATTCACCACATCAAGTAAACAAAACTATCTATTTTTTTATTGTAACCCATTTTTTATGTCACTTCTTTGGTATTTTTATGTAGTATATGTAGTTTTATTATGTGTTTAATTGTTCTATAGCTTTTTTCTATAGAAATTTGTTGTATGATTTGTATATGTTAAGGTTTGTTTGAGATTTTAAGAAATTGTACTTGTTTGTCATTTGATGAAATTAAGTGTTTTAATGGACAAATTTCATATTTTATCACTTTCATTATTAATTTAAAGATTTAGGTAAATTGGGAGGAGTTTGATTTTTTTTTTTTTGTTGAAAATTGATAATCATTAAAGGGTACTATTAAAATAGATTCAATAATTCTAAATTCAACTAATGATAACTAATTATTTGAGTACAAATAATTTGTTTAGTTAATATTATTAATTAAAACATGTTGTCATCAATATTCTATATATAGTTTTATATAAGTAATGGATGACTACTTTAAGATGTATCAAGTTTCACCCGAAGGGTTGCTCTAGATGGATTATTGTAATGGGATTGAGGGTTTTATTAATTATGTACCATCAAATTCGAGAAATATTAGTGGAGGCAATATTGAATGTCTATATAAAGGTGTAAAAATAAAAAGTTTCTCAATCTAGATATGATGCATCTTCTATAAAAAAGGATTTATGAAAAAAATATTTATGTTGGTTTGCTCACAGAGAACCATATGTTCCTTACGATACCATGGTAGAAATGATGGTTGGGTCAACTTCTAATTTTAGCAACGTGTATAAAGTTGTAGATGATAATAATAATTATTATAGAAGTATGATTATGGATGCAATGATAATGAATCAGGGTTATGTAGGTGAATGTTCAGTTGTAGATGAAGAACCAAATCCAAACATAGCTAGGTTATAGGGGTGAGCAAAAAAATAGATAAACCGATTAAACCGAGAAAAAAAATAACTGAAAAAATCAAACCGAAAAAAAAAACCGAATTAACCGATTAAAAAATCACAAAACAAATTCTGGTTCGTTTCAGTTTCCAAAGTTTGAAATCAATTGAACCAAACCAAACCAGTTCAACCAGACCAACACTTAAAAAAACAACTATAAATAGGATGCTTTTTCTAACCCTAAACCTAAAGCTTAAACTTTGCTTTCTGCATTCCCTATACATAAGAGCAGCCGCCCCTCCCTCCCTTCTCTATGCATCTCTCCCCTCACCCTTCCTTTTTCTCTGCACCTCTGCCCTCCCCTTCTCTTTGCATCTCTCCTCTTTGATTGGAGAAGGAGACTGAATTAGTGCAACTGAGTTGAATCGGTCACCATTAAGAGCAACTTTAAGGTTTTTTCTTTATGGGTGTGTGGTGGTGGCTCTAAAACGAAGTGGAGGGAAGATTGGTTTGAAAGGGGAAAAAACCGAACCGAACATGGCATGTTCGAACCGGTTTTCAGTTTGGTTCAATTCAAAAACTTGAAAAAATTAATTTTGGTTTGATTGCTTATTTGGGCCCAAAACCGGACTGAACCAAAAATGCTCACCCCTACTAGGTTATATGAACTTTTGAAAGATTTTGATGAACCATTATGAGATGAGTACATAAATCACAGTAAATTATTGCTCGTTGTATATGTATTCATCATCAAGTCAAATCATGAGTTGGTTAAGGATGGTTACGACAGAATCGTCGAATATATGAAAAGCATTTTACCTGAAATAAATAGGCTGAAAGAGAAATTTAATGTTGTTGAATTCATGATGAAACCCCTTGAGCTAGGATACAAGAAAATTGACATGTGTCCAAACTTTTATAATTTTTACTAATTTGAAAATACATATTTGACTAAGTACAAAACTTATGGGCATGTATAAACCCCGAATTGACGAGGAAAGGGAACAAATCACAGTAAATTATTGGTCATTGCACATGTATTCACCATCCAGTCAGATCATGGGTTGATTGAGGATGATTATATCAGAATCATCGAATAAGCGAAAAACATTTTACTTGAAAGGAATAGGCTAAAAAAGAAATTTTATGTTGTTGAATCCATGATGAAACCCTTTGGCTTAGGATATATACTAGAAAATTAGTATGTGTCTAAACTTTTACATGTTTTACTAATTTGAAAATGCAAATTTGACTGAGTGCAAAACTTGTGGGCATGCTTGTTATAAACCTAGAACTGACAAGGAAATGACTTTTTTCGCACACAGAAAACAAATATACTTCTCAATCACTCTTAGACTACAAATGTTATTTATGTCTCTAAAGATTATTGAGCATATGACATGACATCATTTATATTATACAGTAGATAGAGTCATGGTGCACCCTCCAATGGTAAAGCCTTAAAAAAGTTTAATAAGGTGTATGCTCAGTTTTCATTAGAACCATGAAGCGTATATTTTGGGTTATGTACAGATATATTCAATCTATTCAGGTCATTTGTTGCATCATATTATTTATTAACTGGTGATACTCACGATTTACAACTTGTCATCAAGGATGTGTATAAACAGAAAGTTCATATTTTTATCCATGATCATACCTGATCCTAATAGTCTGGATGGAAATATAGATGTTTGTTTTCAATTATTGATTGATGAGTGTTGTAACCTATTTTTGGATCCCCGCATAAAAAATGAGAAAATATAATTTTTCTAGATAGATTATACATATAATTTTTTAGGGTGGATGATCGTTGCAATGCCGCACACATGCGATAATGAGTTGATCAGTTACGGTCATTCAAAACTTTAACATATGATGCCTCGAGGGAATAAATTTTTTTGATGAAAACAATTTTGATATGGACTATCAATGATTTTCCTACATATAAGATGATTTCTGGTTGAAACATGCATGGAAAATTAGCATGTTTATATTGTATAGAAAATAACAAAGCCTTCACCTTAACAAATGGTGGTAAAACATCTTCTTCTTTTTTTATTGCCACCAGACTCCTTTTTTTGTATTGTCTTTTTGTTGAAACTCACATGTGAAATGAGAACCATCGAAAAGGGGTGCAACAACTTATAGGAAACCGAGCTTAAAAGTTCATGGCAAGTTGAATTTTAACAATTTTTTCTTATGTTATTATTTTTTAAAAAAAATTGTCAACTTTTTTTTTCCAGAAAGTATATAACACCTAATTACAAGAGAGATATAGGGATGATTCTTCAACCCATCCAAAACTTGATTCGAATTTGTGGTTGGAAGGTGGATCATCTGGTAGACTTGATAAAAATCAACTTTATGGTATCTTTAACACCATGGATGAGAATATGTGGATGAGTCGTAGTGTATCAACTATTGGTTCCTCGCAATCAGGTTTGAGCCAATAATCTTTGGTCATCCAAGCAATTATACGAGAACAAGTTGAAGCTTAGACGACATGAGTTAGTGTTGAGACAATTAACCTGGGGGATAAAGCGAATGTCCTTGGGCAATTATTAACAACCCTCAGCATTACATGTCGTCTACCTTATCGCCCTCTAGGTGCCAATGAAGATCCGTCTCAGCCTCTGCTTTTTTCTCAAGCTTTTGTCCACTAAATAAATTGTATTCAATAATATTTTTTAAATTACTAATAAAAATCTAGTTTTCTATTTTATTTTTATTCTTTTTTTTTTTACTTTTTCCTTGTTTTGTTTATTTTATTTTATTAAAAAAATATTAAATACAATACTAACGGAATTACTAACAAACTTTGAATCACATATGAAATGACCGACAAAATAAGTCCCTAAGAAAGTTTTAGAGAGTTGAAAAAAATTACGAAGACTTTACCACTTACAATTACAGATAAAATTATTAATGGACTAAGTCCCTCAGAAAGTTCTAGAGAGGTTAAAACTTTTCACAGAACTTGCCACTATTAGATGTAAAACTCTAACGCTTTAATTTCATCAATAATATGCATATGATCATATATGAAATTACCAATGATTTATCATGTCAGTAATATGCCATAATAACTGAAGGAATTACCGACGAAATGGATGCTGGTAATTTTTTTTTGTTTGATGCTCTTTTTTTATCTGTAAATTTATCAGTGATTATATTACCAATTAAATATTTTCCAACAATAATTTGCTATCTATGATTCTGTCTGTATATTTTTTACAATAAAATCAATGTTTAAATATTGACAGATTATTCCATCGATGCTAAGCAATATCCTGGCAGTATCAAGTGTTGTGATTACGTGGTCTACGAATGCATGGGGTCATTGTCCTAGCATGCCTCCCATACGGTAGATGGGTAGCACAAGCTGATAATTAATTTGGTTTCAGAATCATTCTCATCCTAGCTGATTAAACCAAGTGAAGTTCTACAATAACTATACATGTACTTGTAATAAAAGAAGTTGAGATTTTTTTTTATCCAACCAATAAAAAAAGAAGCTAAAATTATTAGTTGGTTTGGCTTTGCAATATATACGCTCTCTTTGAACTGGATTCAATCTATGCAATTTGTAAATAGCAATTGTGGCTTTATCTTTCTTTTTTTTCCGATCATAAAGTTTTGAGGCCACCGATCACAGAAGCTGGAAGCTAAATCGACTAGTATCCATAGTGTGATACCCCACAATTATATACTTGAAGACACGGGGAGATATAGGAAGATACCTAATTTTAGGTCCAGTGAAAAATGAAATTAATAAGCATATAGATCACACTTTAGTGTGCTTACACTAAACTTGAATGACATTTCTAATAATCTACGAATACAAAATAAGTTCAAACTTGAATGATTTTATATGTTCCAAACTTTTTAATTATTTCTTCCCCTCTGCTGAATTCTTAACTAATTTAATCGTGAAATAAAAGCATTAATGTCATCCATGAGGGCATCTTTTTCACAGCAATAGCCATTTGAAAAGCGACCTTAACTATCACATATAGGTTGGCTTGCTTAAAACATCCTCTCTCTCCTCCTTTCTCTACATAGACAGACACAGAAGTGCATGACACATTGAAAATCTACGTGTCAACTATTGCATTCTGCTACAGTTGGATCTTTTAAGATCCCAAGTGCATGCAAGATATCCCAGTTGCAGGGTCGACACGTCCAGAACACGAGTACATGTCACATTCAAAATCAACTTCTGCTCCTTAATCTGGTGCTGGTATTGTTCATGCTCAACAAAGGGCCAAAAGTTGGTGGAAATTTGAATAAGCAACATCTTGCAGCTTTTGATCTGGCTAGAGTTTATAGGTATCGCTAATGAAGCCGTTGACATGACATAAAGTGGGAGATTGAAAAGAAATAATATTGGAGTTGGAAGAGTAAAACTTAGCTTCCAAAAACTCCACCTAGATAGGTGATATTAATATATGATCATAAGATTAACAATCCCATTCCCAAAACAAAAGAAACAAAAATTGATATTTTTATAAAAATAGAAGGATAATTTTATGTAACTCTCTGATTGCTCTTTAATAATAAAATATTGGTGTTAAATCATGGATGCATTTTGAAATACATTTATTTAGGTCGCATAATTTATTTTTTTCCTATAAAGACACTTTACATATATATCTTTTTCATAAACATTGATTAATAAATTAAAAGAGTTAATTTGTATAGACCAAAATTTTGTATGGCAATACAATAAAAAATTAATTATTTTATATGGCAATATAATATAAAAATTAAAAGAGTATATATGCCTTGGTTAATTGTTATGTGTCTTTTTATTCATCTTTTGCATATGCAAATGATTTTTCAATGCAATGAAAGTATAGGCCCATATGCAAAACATGATTTGTGAATGAGTATATGCATGATTCAATTGTTGATTTTGATCCAAGAGATTGTAAAGCAACAAATTAAACAACTAAATTTAAACCAGTAAATAGTTATAAGTAGTTTCTAAAATAAAAGAAGATAATAAATTGAAGATGGAGCCAAGTCTATATTGGTATGTGATGAAGTCATGACAAGGATTGAGTTTTCTATAGTTGGTCCTTAGGCTGATGGAGTGAATAGGCTTAAGAACTGGTTGATGAAGTGACAAGATGACTTCCATGAGACCTTTTACAAAAACAAGTTCGTTATCGAAACAAGAGACCCTTTAATGCTCAAGTTAATAAATATATGAGGAAATAAGTATGTTGAATCAGAGAATACTGTTTGGAGCAAGAGAAAAATATGTTGAAAAAGGAGCAGGAGCAGGGGAAAACAATGTGGCTTTGTGTTGTATGCTCCGCTATTCATAATGGATTTCTGTATTGTTGAATGAACTTGTCATGTTTTTCATTTACTTGGTGACTCTGTCAAAGAACCAATTCAACCCAAAAGCTTAAGCTGTTACGTGAGGTCTTAGGATATGATTTATATTATTCTCTAACACACCCCCTCAAGTGAAAGCCCTTTGGGCTTGAAACTTGCACAGGCCTACATTACCTTGCGCTTAATTTTTATCAAATAAATGAGGATGGTGAGATTCGAACTCGTGACCGCTTGGTCATCACGACTCTGATACCATGTCAAAGAATCATCTCAACCCAATAGCTTAAACTTTTAGGTGAGGTCCCAAGATATGATTTATATTATTCTCTAACACACCCCTTCAAGTGAAAGCCCTTTGGGCTTGAAACTTGCACAGGCCCACATTACCTTGTGCTTAATTTTTATCAAATAAATGGGGATGGTGAGATTGGAACTCGTGACCGCTTGGTCATCAAAGCTCTAATACCATGTCAAAGAACCAATTCAACCCAAAAGCTTAAGCTGTTAGGTGAGGTCCCAGGATATGATTTATATTATTCTCTAACACACCCCCTCAAGTGAAAGCCCTTTGGGCTTGAAACTTGCACAGACCCGCATTACCTTGCGCTTAATTTTTATCAAATAAATGGGGATGGTGAGATTCGAACTCGTGACCGCTTGGTCATCAAAGCTCTGATATCATGTCAAAGAACCAATTCAACCCAAAAGCTTAAGCTGTTAGGTGAGGTCCCAGGATATGATTTATATTATTCTCTAACACACCCCTTCAAGTGAAAGCCCTTTGGGCTTGAAACTTGCACATGCCCGCATTATCGCTTAATTTTTATCAAATAAATGGGGATGGTGAGATTCGAACTCGTGACCGCTTGGTCATCAAGGCTCTGATACCATGTCAAAGAACCATCTCAACCCAATAGGTTAAACTTTTAGGTGAGGTCCCAAGATATGATTTATATTATTCTCTAATAGACTCAAGGGTTTATAAACATGTCAGATTACATTGGAGAGAGTGGTCTAATAATGAAGAATTATTTCTTTTCCTCACTAGTGTGTTGGTTGTTATGCCTCGTTATGTCATTGATAAAAAAATTAGCACTCATGAGTGATTGACAAGAGAGATAGGTGCTCCTTGAGAGACATGTTGGTAAAAAGTAGAAAAACGAGTCTCTTTTCCTACATTTTGGTTTTGTATATTTTTATAGAAGGTAGTTTGTTCAATATGTTTGCTTCTTGCCTTCCATTATGAGGCTTTTTTTTTATTTTCACTTTGACAAACTTGTTTACCTGTGCACATCTCGATAAGGCTTACCTTCAAACAAAACTGAAAACAGAACAGACTCCTAATAAAACAAAGGCCTAGAACAGATTCGTCAAAAGCTCTTTTATCATTATCCCTCTCAGGGAATTATCTATATTCATATTATCCTATTGAAAATCAGTCAATAAAAGTAGAAAATGTACTAAAAATGTGTGCGTTAACCAATGAGAGTGTGGCATTGTATTGACTTTCTTGGAACTTGTTGCTTTACATTGTGGCAGGGTTTCAAGAAACCCCACCACCATTTTATCCTTTCCTCCTACCCTTTCCAACCAAATAACTTTATTTAAGGTAATACCCTTAGCTATCTAATATGTTGATTCCCCCCTTTCAAGTTTTTCTAGCTTAACTACCCAATTTTTTATACATAATTTGTTTCTTTTTCTCCACACTTTTTTGTTTACTCCTAGTTACTTTTTGTTTTTTTAGCTTCTTTTATCTTTTCACTTTTAACATGTTCATTTTTCCTAGCCTTGTTATCCCTCTCCCCTTCCCTTTTTTTTAATAATTTTTTTTTTCTAGTTTTGCAATTTGTTTTTTCATACTTACATTTAGTTTAATGTTTTTTTCTTGCCAAGAATTGGATTTGTTTTTCTTCAGTACGAGCCTGTATAGTACGCGCAACTATAATATTTGCTCTTTAATATTTTATGTCCTAAAATTGTTGTTTTTTAATCTAATAATATTTGTTAAACTACTCATTCCTTTTAGACACTAAATTGTTCTCTTTTATGAATTTGAAACTATTGTATTTACAAACTTTAAAGTTGTATTATACTATTAGGCTGATATAGGGTTAGGTTTGGAGTTAACTTTTTTTTTTTTGCATGCTTTTAGTGTTTGCTTAGTTTTTTTTCTTTGTTTTCAATTTATAAACTAATTGTATAAACTCAATGCTTTATTTCTATGTTATTTCTTATATCTCTTCTTATCTTTTCATTTCTTTGTTATTTATTCATGATTGAAACATGGTCTCTTTTTTTTTTTTTGTACCTTTTCATTTAAAGAGTGGCCAAATTTTGGCATGTCTTCTCCAATCACTACATATTTCTTGTGTTTTAAGGATTGGCTATTTGTAACTTTTTTGTACTCTTATTTATGTGTTTTTATTTTTCCATCTTACAATTGTTTTTAGGAAAGTGTGTTGACTTTCTTTATTTCATGATTTTTGCCTCTTCAACCATTAAGCTGGATTAATCAATTTTAGGTCTCTGTTTTTTCCACTTACTTTTCCATCTTACTAGTTGTCTACTCACATGTATTCTTTTTCTATTTTTTGCTCTTTTGTTTTTACCAATTTTATGTTGAGAATGTTATTTGCTCAGTCATTGCTAACGATTGTTGTTTTGGGGCCTTCATGTTAGGATTTAATTATAGTTGCTTATGTTTTCTTGTTTCCTTCCTACTTATTTTCCTCTATCATCCTTTTGTTTACAATTACATTCATTGTTATTGCTTTGAATGTATTTTTTTAATCTTTTTTTATTATGCTCTTTATTATGTTCTTCTTTCATCAAGGATGTCAATATTTTTTTGTATGATTCTAGAGGAAAAGAAATATAAATAGTTGTCAAAAACTTATATAACAATAGGATGAGTGTTTCAAGTTCATAAAATTTTATATTTAAATGTTCTCACAGCTGTAGTATAAAGAGTTAATGAGTATGATATTTTTATCGACCTGGTTTTCTAAGTAGTTACATATAAGTAAGTGATTGTATCTAGGATGATGTTATAAGGCTTTTGGATCATTTAAAATGGGCTAATGGTTTATGATGGGACTTGACTAAAAGTTAAACTAATGAGATTTTTACTTCCATTTATAAAAAGATGTAATATAATTGACATGTATTGCAAGATTTATAAGACAGGAGCCAGCTAAAAGATTTTCTTACAAGTATTCTCTTCCCAGTCTTAGTGTTTACTGGAGCTATTTATTTTCTTAACTTTGTTTTCCTATTTTTTCTTTGAACACCCTTCGCTTAGTGTTTACTGCCAGGTTTTTATCTTTAGGTCTCTAGCCTAGAAGTTCACTATCATAACTTGTTTTTGTTATTGTTATCAATTTCCTTTATTTTCTCTTCCTTCTGTTTCCAACGAGCATTATTATTACTATTTGGTATTTGTTATGGCTCTTTTGTAGTTGTTTTTGCATTCCTTTGATTTGGTCATTGATCTTTAATTTTTTTAATTTGATACTCAAATTTATAATTTTTTGGTCCTATATTTTCCCATTCCCTCCGAGTTGTATGATATCAAGTGTAGGGGTGTCATAAATTGTTTCAAAGGTTAAATGAAATGTCAATTTTATATTTAAGAATTTATAGTGGTTGTAGAAAATCAAATTAAAAGATGGAGGAAAAAATTGATATTAGAAAAAAAACAACCTTTTTTCATTTTAAAAGGCACATAAATCTACACTTTAATCCTTTTATTTATTTATTTTACATTTGATCCCTTTGATTTTTAGATTTTTTGTTTAGGTCTCAAACTTTCTTTATTTTATGTTCTAGTCATTAGATCTTGAGAGAAGAGAGAAAACGTTGTTAGAAAATCTTAAGCATAGAATAAACTTTCGGGTGGCCTGATTTTGATCCTCAAGAACTTCGATTTTTGTGTTTATAGATTCATATTTGAGAGAGTAACTCATTGAAGGTGATGTTAGAAAAGGTAATTTAAGGCTCATGAAGTTTTTTTAATTTGATTTTGATTTTTCAGACCGATTAAAATGTGTTTTGTTGTAAGAAATAAGGTTATAGAGGTTCGTGAGATTTTTTCATGTTTTTAGATGAAAAAGGTGTTGGGATCTGTGTCTTGGAATCTAAAAACTTGGACTTCAATGTTTTGATCACTATAGCCACCTTCAATTACCAGAACAAATGGTAGATGGATGACTCCTTGTTCACCTAATTAAAAAAAAAAAAAAAAGAGTTAGAGCAAGCTCACGTCGTCCTTCCTCTAAGTTTAAAAAATAAAAACCAGGCTCAAACACACTTAGGTTTTAATGTGGATTAGGCACATTGGTCCATCCCATGCGTGCTTGGCCTTTTCATTTTTTTAAATATAACTTCATATTTTATAAGTAGATTATTTTTATATTTATTTAAATGGTATTTATGTAATAGATTTCTTTTAAATGAATTTATTTGAATGATGTTTAATAATTATCTAATTATGTCATTATTTTTCAAATAATATTTGGATTTTTTATGGTAATATTATCAATTGCTTTTTAAATAATTATATATGAACCTGATATGCATACTTCTCTAAATGCATATTAAGGCCCCGTTTGTTTGCTAGAAAGTAATTTTCTTTTGGAAAGTGAATTCCGAGAAAGTGAATTCCAGGAAAGTGAATTATTTTCTGATGTTTGGTAGTATAATGAAAAATAAATTAGAAAATACTTTCCACTGTTTGGTTATGTCATGGAAAATGAGCTGGAAAATAACTTATTAATGTTTTATTTTTCTCAAGTTTATGAAAATAATGAGGAACAAATCTTACAAATTAAAAAGTTGAATGAGAATGAAATTGAAAAAAAATATAATTTCATAAATTATCTCAAATAAAATAAATAATAATTAAAATTATAGAGATCAAATCTAAAAAATAAAATAAAAATGAAAGAAGAAGAAATTAAAATAATAATAATTAACATTTCATAAATTATTTCAAAAGAATGAGCGAGGATCAAATTTGATAGATAAAACATTTTAATAAAAAAATAATAAGGGAAAAGCAAATAACAATTATAAAAATGAGGACCATAGTTAATATAAAAATTAAATTTTAAAAGATGAAATTGAAAAATAAATATTCAAAACAATATATATATATAGCAATCAAAAGTTTGAGGACCAAATTTGATATAATTAGTAAATAATATGATATTTTTAATTTTTTCACAACTTCTAGAAAGTGTTTTCCGCCCAAATTTTTCAGGAAAACACTTTCCTGGAAACCAAGCCAAATTTTTTTTTGACTGCAGACTGAAAAATGTTTTCCGTTGACCAACTTTTCTAATGGCAAATAAACACATGAAAGTTTGAAAAGTGGTTTCCCGAAAACCATTTTCTCAGAAACAAACATAGCTTAAATATTTGTTTTTTAAACTTAAAATTTTTATATGATTTTTCTCAAGTTTATTGTTGTAATGTTTTTTTTATACAATATTCACATCAAAATTATAATTGTTTTTATTCTTTTTTATTAAAACTTGCCTTTAAGATTGTGTTAAGTTTATGTTTAAAAAACATAACTTATGGTAAAAAAAAACAATTAAGTAAAAAAAAAACAAGAAGGAATGTTATAATAAGATAAAGTGGTTTTAATTAAAGAGATATAATTTTTATACTTATTTCAAATAGTTAAAAGTTTTTTGGATATTGGTTTTAATTGCTTACAATTTCTTAGTAATAAACAACATAGCTAAAGAAAGATATATTTTTTGTATTAAAAAAAAATATATTGATAACAAAATAAGAATTTACGCTAACAATTATATTTATTCTACATAATTTAAATTATTACATTTGTGATGAAAATCCTTTTTTATTGCCATGTAATTAAATATAAAAAAATTCAAAAAGCATCACGTATTTAACTTCCTGTTTTAATCTTTTGGTTAACATTGACATTTTTTTTATGATTTATTTGTTCATATAGTTTTCACTTAATTTTATCAAATATATGCTTCAATTTTCTAATTTTCAATTAAAATATTTTCATGGTGTTAGAAAATACATTCACATTATCTACTCATTAATTCTTTTTAATTTTATGTTAAAAATTAACTTTAAATTGTACTTAATTGACCAAGCCAAATATCATAATCTTCATACAAACATCGATTCATCAAGGATCGAACCAATAGGTGCAAGCCCAAGTTTTATATGTCGAGGGTGGACGAAATGGTTAATTTGAATGTGCATGCCCACTAAAATTGACTGCAGATCATGAATCAAATTGAGGTTCCTTTTAAGAAAATAAAACTAAAGAAAAAGGTTAACAGTTTCCTTAATTTTAGACGTATGCATATTGATTTGGTTGCATATACCTGGCAGCATCCTGCTCTATTATGTATTCGTTATGCATGGCTGCAAAGCAAGGACCCTTTCAGTGACAGCAGCATGCATATGTGAATTACGGGCCGCTAATTAATATCCAAATTAATTCATGTCTATTTAGCTGCGTCAGAAAAAGTCTTCCAGCTGCTATTATCGTCAGATGTATTTGGCGTTTTCAAATCCAAAAGAGAGCAGTTGATACAATTTATCAAAAAAGATTTGTTTGCATGATTGCGTTCGTCTGCAATATGGGATATATTACTCTATATATGTTGACAGGGTTGCAGAAAGAATTATTCATATGTGCCTTCCATGTCTTAAGAATTATTGGTTGCATTTCTCAAAATCCCATCCCATAGTAATTAAGTCCAGGTACTTTATGACTGTAAATTAACCCTGGGATCAAATTAACGAAGATGTTTCAAGCTCTTAAAGTACTAAAATCCTGAAAATGATGAAGCAAAAAATTGCTGCAATATCCATGTATATGTGTGGCAGAATCAATTTTCATGTAATCAAGTACAGTAACAGCATAAATATTAGAGTATAACATGTGGAGATCTCCGACAGAAAACAAAAGAACATGTTGTATTATTGTAACAGGAATTAAAAAAAAGAAAGAAATATTCCATTTTCTTTAAAAGTACCAGGACAAAAAACAATACACTTAAGCATAGGTTATGCAAGAAATGATTCTCAAAAAAAAGAAAAAAAAAAGAAGAAGATGTCTGTACTGTGGATTAAAGTAATTAATCAAGCTTTAAATAAAGAGGGGAAACAAGGAGTCTTGTTCCATGTTTTAAGATGAAACCCTAAGATTTCCCTGGCTTTTTCCTTGGTCTTTAAATTGCATCCACTTTCTATCACCAAGCAAATCTTTGTCACTCCACCCACCTCCATAAATTCTTGTGCAACCTCACCTCTACTGATACAAAATCTTAAAACGGATGACAACAAACGTATTGATTTATCATCTCCAACATGGGAAACCTTCAAAATCTTCGACGATACAACTGCTATGCCTGCCGGATGTGCCAAAAAGGCAGCCCGCCCTTCTGCTTTCTGGCACAGTTTCTCTAGCACGGCCAACATCATCTCGCACACATGCCTCTCATTGTCCTCAGCTAGCAATTCGATCAGGATCGGAATGAGTCCTCCCTCAATAGCTTTCTCTCTGTTCTTCCCATATGACAAAACTTCCATCAAAATAGCCAAGACTGTCAGGCTTCCATGTTTTGAAATTTGGTCCTTCAATATCTCCGTGATGCTCTCAAAGAACTCAACTCTAAGTCCTTCCTTGTAAATTCCATCAACCACTTCAAATATGGACTTCAGGAGAAGAGCAGCTTGAATTCTAATCTGTAGATTGCTCAAATACTGTGTTATAATTAAACAAAGTGAATCGATTAACAGGCCACTTTCATTTTGTGAAACCATCTTTAATGTCTCATCGGATGGCCTTAAAAGACACAGAGATGACACAGCTTCATTGATAATTACTGGCGTGTCATTACCAGTAATCTGTGGAACCCCTGGTAACTCAGTTTTGACTACAAGAGATGATACTAGAGAAAATAAGCTATCATCTCTAATGCAAGTAATCCTGCTACCATCACCACGATTCTCCTGGATTAATGACTTGATCTTTCTAAGAGATTTTACCTGCAACTGGGGTTGCTTAATCTCTTCAAGAAGGACTTTCATCAAGGCATCATGATTATTAGGTTCCGGCTCCACAAACTTTGTCGCTGATGATGATGCGTGCTGCAAGTGCCATGATTGGATCAAGCGAAGAAGATTAGAATTTGGAGTGAGACGGAAATCAGAAAGGGGCTGTTTTGTAACAGGACAAGTGATTTTTTTATAAGAGAAAAGCCATTTCTGAATGCTCTCTCGGTCATAGGTCATGCCTGTGGATATAGTTACAGGATCTTTCATGACCTGAAGAGATATTGGGCAGATAAAAAATGATGGCGCTTGATGCTCAAAACCATCCATTCTTTGAATTTCTTGTTCCTCTCTTTGCATACTAAGCTAGCTAAGATCAAGATGGAAGAACAAGGAGAGTATGTGCCAAAAATGATTGTAAATAGCAAGGAAGAGGAGAGGGAGAGATGATTCATCAGTAATTGGGCTGTTCACATCGTTGACATTTGAACAGTCAAAAGAAGGCGCTGCATACAGATAGAGTGGAAAACATAAATTAAGGAGAAGGAGGACTGAGAGATTCCACAGAGACAAGATCACACAGCTCTCGTGTGCGTTCAATGGATCTCTATTGATCACAGGATCTATATCCTTTTTTATCATGAGGAGCATTGACTATCTTCCTTTACCATATACAAACTCGGGCTTCATTCTTGTCGTTGACTTTTGATTTTTTAAGCAAAATGCTTTTAATTACATGCATATAACTTGCAGAATTACTCAACCCAAATGGAGATTATTGAATTCATCTCCACATATATATGTTATCTTAACACAAGATGATGTCGACCAAACTGCTCTCCTCCACCCAACACAAGGATTATTTAAATTATTTTCTTATTTAAGAAACATTTGCGAAATTTATTATTTTTTTATTTAAGAAACATTTTAAAAAATAATAATTGATACTTATCCTCCAATTTAGTCTAATTGGATTTAGTTGACTAAAATACAAAAGTCACTATAAGGGTTTTGGGGGATTTTTTTAATAAAAATAAAATATTGGTATGCCAGGAACATTAAAGTTCATTGAAACTACGAGCTAGTGTAGTTTGAGTGAAATAGCTCCCATAATTTGAACTTAAAGGCGTCATATCATATGAGTTATGGTTATGGTAGCGTAATTTCTTTTCATTTTGATGCTTTGCCACTTTTGGATCTAAAAACGGGATGTTTCACGGCAAACACTAATTAATGGAGCCTCAAACTTAGTTATCAAATCCATAGTATATTTCAAATTCATGGTAAGTTTGCGAAGCAATTATTCTAAGAAAAATAATTTATTTATTTAATCTTGAACTCTAAACTATAAATAATCTATACAGTTTTTTTTTTTTATCAAGCCAAAGAATTGTA
The DNA here is from genome assembly GCA_033617975.1 of Populus alba x Populus glandulosa. Classification (NCBI taxonomy): domain Eukaryota; kingdom Viridiplantae; phylum Streptophyta; class Magnoliopsida; order Malpighiales; family Salicaceae; genus Populus; species Populus alba x Populus glandulosa. The sequence continues at coordinate 15,681,204 of CM066144.1, read as the reverse complement.
ATTTTTTATTATTATTTTGCTTTCAAGATTGGAACAATAAAAAGAGCACGCCATTCCATATAAATATAGGTGTCTTGTAAGTGACTGTGTCAACCTCTCTCGTTAAGAAATTAATAAATTCAAAAACCTATATAGAAATATCTCTTGTCACATGCATGTCGATATGAGTTGTCATGATATAATCTAGCAAAAGACATGTTCGCAGTCCATTTATATATGATCTATTCGGGAAAGATTGCCAATGTTTTACAGTTATTTGACTATTGTATATTGATTTATGGTATATAATAGCAACCAACCAATTAGGTTAAAAAAGGATGTCATTAAAGATCTATCTCTATTCTCTCCTATTTTGAGTTTTTTACTTGGTTATGGCGTCGTTCATCCACTATTTCAAAAGAAAAAAAAACCCGAAATGGTGTCGTTTTGAATGGCATTGTGGGTCTTCTTATTTTCCTGGACGCGCAAGGTAGGGGAAGAAGATGCAGCAACCTTCCCCTGCATTTCTCCTCTCCCTCTTTCTCTGAAACCCTCAAAAAGTCGTCGACAAAAACCCCCCACATGCGTGCCATATGGTCGAAAAATAGAAGAGACGTACCCTTTGGGCGGTTCAAGGGCGGTTGCATAGTGGCCGCCTCGGCTGCCCGACCCCTACGCCACGATTGGGCAGGGATAGTAGGCCTCTTTCCCCCATGTTTTTGCCTATAAATATAGGGAAGAGAGAGCACAAAAAAAGGGGGGGAGGCAAAAAAAAAGGAGAGAAAAAATTGAGAGGTTAAGAAAAAAAAGAAGAAAAAAGAAGGACAATAGAGAAAGAGAAAGAAAAAATAGAGAGGAGCATAATATGGATAGAGAGGAGAGAATTGAGAGAGAGAGAGAGAAAATAAAAAGAAACAAGAAGCAGAGAAGGAAAACAAAGAAAAAAACACATAAGGGAAGAAACTATGAGAATTGTCATCGCCAGCACCTCCATCGCTGCCGAAAGTGGCGTTCTGCCACCTCCACCTCCACAAGCAGCACCATAAGCAGCTGCAGGTTAGCTTCCCCCTCCTCTTCCACCTCCTTCTTTTTCTACGTCTTCTTCTCCACTGTTCACGTTGCATGTGAACAGTGGAGACATCTACTGTTTAATGGGCCGGGTTTGGCCCAATTCTAAATTTGTTTTTTCAAAAAAATATTTTTTTTGAAAATTTGTAATTTTTCATGTATTTTCTACTAAATTTTGCTTGATATTGGTTTGTATTTTTATACCGTAAAAATAGAAATTGGGTATTAAAATACCTGGTTTTCATCAAAACATTAAAAAAAAAAAATTGTTTCATGTAGATGGCCACAAGTCTCTCAAAGCTAAAAATCATATTGTAGTTTCATACAACAAAGAAAACTTCAAAAAAAAAAATATTTTAGCTTACATTTTGACTTTAATAACCAATTTATTAAAGCCACAAAAATTTGGCCAATATTTCAAAAATTCTAAAAACATATTTTGTTTTGTTTTAGTATCAAGGATTACAAATTTATACGTAAAATATATTCCCGATATTAAAAATGTATTTCTTTTAATTGACAATATAGAACAATTAGGTTTTTAGCTGATAAGATAAGGATCTCCTTATAGATGGGGATTTTTCTTAAACAGTAGACAAACCGACAATTAGAAAGCATAAAAAAATATTAGATTTTATTAGACAACAAAACAATGCAGCTTACCTTAGGTAAGACGTTGTTGGGGTGCTAATACCTTCCCTTTACGCAATCAGTCTCCGTACCCGTTTTCTGAGACCAGTTAGGGTTCCTAGTGACCAGAATACTAAGTGGCGACTTTCATTTCAATTTTTCATTGATAAAAGACAAGAATTCCTTGTCTCCCCATATTTGTCAAATAGACTTACATCAACCTTGAGGGTGGATGATCGTCGTGATGCCGTATACATGCGACATTTTTAATTGATATTTTTCTATTTCATCAACCAGCATTTTATTGGATTTGGGCTCTGTAATTTTTTTTTATTTTCTATGGAGTTATCTCATTCTCACAACCTATGTCATGAATTTGACGAGTTAACTCAGGTTAAATCGAGCTTTTTTTTAATGTGCTGATGTCAAAAATAATTTTTTTAAAAAAAATTCATTTTAATGTATTTTTAAGTAAAAAGCAATTTACTACAATTTCAAACATGCCTTAACTATGATGTAGCAAGACTCATTATAATATGAGTTGTTACAACACAGTGATGTCTTTGTCTATTTGTTTTTGGGGTAAAATGATGGAATTTATTTATTGTTATAAAATTAATTGAGGTTATAATGATATGTCAATATTTTTTCAAAGACATAAATGTTTTTTAAAAGCACAAAAAAGTAAAAGGTTAAAATGGATTTTTATATCATTTTCTTTGAAAAAATTAATAAAATCATGTCATTCAAGTTAAAATATTTCAAGGAGGTGTCAAGAGATATTTTAGTCATTTCATAATGATTTTTTTTTTGTTATTTGAATTAATGGCGAATCAATTTTTTAATAAATAATAATAATAATAATAATAATAATAATAAAGAAAAAAACCCAACCAATAATAAAATCATTTTATTGTCCTTTAAATGGTGTGTATGACAATAAAAATGCCTCAACTTCCATGTTGTCAGAAGTGTCTAATTGAGAGGTAGCTAATGAGGCGACAAGTGTAGTGAAATTCATGATAATGGTGAAGTTTTTTTTCATACTTTTTTTTTTCTCTCTTCTCTCCTTGAAATCTATAATAGGTTATGAAAAATTTAGATGTGTTATCCCGTTTATTTTTTCTTTCAATTATGGTCCTACTTCTTTTGATTTGTCTTTATTTGTTTTGATTTGTTTTGAATTTGTTTTTCTTTCAATTTCATCACTTTCTACTTGGTTGTATTTAATTTTTATATCAAACATGGTATTTATTTTTTTTATTGCTGTTTTTTTTTATCATTTTCTTGATTTTTTTTCTTTTCAATTTTGTCTCTCAACTTTATTTCATTTATTTTTTAATCAATTTTGATCATAATTCTTTTAATTGCTCTCTTTTGTCCTTCTCTTATTTTATTTTTAATTTCATCCCTTAATAGTTTATTCATTTATTTTTTATCCGATTTTGATCATTATTCTTTTAATTGCACTTTTTTATTCTTTTCTTATTTTATTTTATTTTTCAATTTAGTCCATCATTATTTTTTCCATTAGTTTTTATAGTATATTTTGTCCTTATTTGTTTTATTGTTATTTGTTTTTTTTGTTAATTTTTGATGATTTGTTCATGATTTTTTTTTTTGTTTTTTTTTTTTACAAGCTCATTTTGATCTCATAACTCATGTTATTGATTTTATGAGATTTTCTTCTAGTTTTGTTTTGTAGAATTAGTTTCGTACCCTTCATTTTACACTAAAATCCTCCCCCTCTCTTATTCATATTTTTTTTCTTGTGATTCTTAAAAATTATCACTACCATCCATCACTCTTTACATTCTTCTCTGCCACAATCTAATAACCATAACCATCAAAAACTTTTATTATTATTATTATTATTATTATTATTATTATTATTAAATCAAATAAAAATATAATCATCATAATTATCAATAACCAACCATATCACATTAAAAAAATATTTTAAAAAAATCATTTTTATTTTAAATTAATTCATTTTAGTATTTATAAATTATTGTTGTGCTATTATTAAAATAAATTTTAAAAAATAAAAAATATTATTTTTAATATACTAAAAAATAATCTAAAATAAAATCACTGTGTTAACTGTTACAAAACTGGTTGTAAATCATAAAAGTACTTGATATAGAAACGAAAAGAAAAGACATTGAAAGAGACAGCGAGAGCGAAATGGCGAATTTGTATGTGACGGCGGTGCCAACGGCGGATCTGAACAGGAACACGGAGTGGTTCATGTATCCAGGGGTTTGGACCACTTACATATTAATATTGTTCTTTTTTTGGCTTATTGTTCTTTCTATCTTTGGTTGCTCTCCTGGCATGGCCTGGACCATCGTCAATATCTCTCACTTCGCTGTAAGTTTTCTTCCCTTTCAAAAAAAAAAAAATTTTGATCGGGTAGGTTGGAATTTCTTGATTCGGGTTTGAAGAAAGAAAGCCTGCTGTTGTTCTTATTTTAGGAGTTTCAAGGATTGCATCCATGTTTGGTTTTGGGGTTTTGTTTAGTTTGCTCAATTTATCAAATTTCTTTAGCTGCATCGTATTTTGATTAAGTGAAATTATTAGATTATGTTTATCATCGAATGACTAGCCTTAGAATTAGTGTTTTCGGTTTCAAATGCTAAAGTGAGCACCTTTGATCTTCACTTGTTTGTTACAAGCAGATACCTGGGCGAACTTGGTCTCTCTGTTTCGTTCCTTACAATGAACAGAAGAGTTGCACTGCCAATACACTCATTGATTTGGTTGAAAGTTTGGAATGGATAACTTTGTATGAAGTTTTCGTGGAGTTGTTTTTTGAAGGATTTTGGACTTAAAAGTTGACCACAAGCTAACATCATGAAAGAATGCTAAAAACCTAAATAAATAAGTTATCCAGGTAAATAGAGGATTGATCGGAGTGTCTCACTAAACTTGGAAGGATATGGTAGAATGGCTGTGCACTCTTCACAGGGATTTTAACCTCCTCCTCCCTTGAACCTGCATCCACCCTGCGTACAAGTAGAATTTGGTTCTAGGTCCTTTAGTACTAGTATGAATTTATTACAAAGTGACCTCAAGAAACTTCATCAGCTATGCTAACAAGACATGAGCATTAGGGTACGTGCAATTTAATCAGACATTCTTAAAACGTGTGAGGCTATATGTTTTGAACTGTTAGCCTTTTCTGGTTTTCTTCTAAGCTTAGTTACTAAATGATGTAGGAAACACACATGTTAATTATGACATTAATAGGTTGTGGATATGCAATGGATTTACCACCTATGATGGGCTATTTACCTTGGTGCATCCACAAGAGAACAGCTTCATTTTTTCCTTCAGAACCAGTTTCTCACGATGATTATATATTAAATGGAAAGTCTGCAAACAAGTAGTATAAGCTTTTGGATTATTTTTCTTGATTCCTTGCATTTCACATCAAGGTACAGGAGGAGATTACGATCTATTGAACTAAGTTTTTGAGCTCTGTCATGTGGGGATTGGATTGATTTGTAACTATGCTGATATTTTGATCCTCTGCAGTCTATCTGTTGAATCCTTGTCATATGACCCTGTTTAGTTGTTAGGTAACTTGTGTTAATATTTAATGCTGCCTCAGTTAGAAGGAAGTTTTTGTATATCCTTTTTTTTTTGTGGAGTATTACTATTTTCCCTCATTATGAACTGTTTGGTATAGGGTGTGTTCACTGCAGATTTGAATATATAAAAATGTCATTGGGGGTATGCGTGTAATGTTTGAATAGAAACAGTAGGTAAATAGTGTATAATTGAGTTGAATGAATGCTTTTGTGGCTGTTAGCAATAGCAGAGTAGGAACTTTTTAACAAGTATCATTTTCTTTTTCTTTGCATTACAAATGGCTTAACGCTGGTCTGTTTTCTACCACCTGTACAACTGTTGCATGAATCATCATTCACTATTATGACAAGTTCTATGTTCATTTCAGTGCTCTATCTGTCTTCATTTCCAGTCGCAGCTAAGTTGCTCCATTTTTTGTTGAACGATGATTGATTAGAATGCTTCGCTCTTCAGATCACTTATCACTTTTTCCATTGGAAGAAAGGAACCCCATTTGCTGAAGACCAGGGGATCTATAATCGGCTGACCTGGTGGGAACAGATAGATAAAGGGAAGCAGCTTACACGCAACAGAAAGTTTCTAACTGTTGTACCTGTGGTGCTGTAAGTTTTCTGAAAGAAATTTTATATTGATAAGTATGCTTGTGTGCACACATACTGACATGCTCCCTATTTCCTCACAAAAAAAAAAATTTTGGTTGATTGGTTCATGGTTATATGCATGTTAAGCAAAATTTTCTTGCCTGCTTTATGCTCCTTGTCAATCTTCTTGTTTATAATATATGCACAGAATGATTGAATTGTATATATATGTGGAACTCATTGTCATGAAGCTGGGAAGCCTCTCTCATTTTTGTGTGGATGCGGTGTTCGTAGCTGTCCTTTTCTGGGCCTTCTGCTTATTTATTTATTTATTTATTTTTGGATTACAGTGAATACTTTTGCCCCTGTTTTTCACTGCCCATGAGATGTAATTATGTTTTTGGGAAGACATGAGCAAATTAAGATCTCATTAATTACCTTTCCATGATAGACTATGCACTTTGAATCTTGTCAAAGCTTGAACTTTTTGATGCCTAATGTTGATAGCAATGGAGTACAATTTGAGTTAAGTTGGAAGCAATCACTGAATGTGAAGAATCTAATATTGTAAGAATTCATTGTGCTCTTTAGTGAGATGCCGGTCTTTCCTGGGTTACATACTTAAATTGATTTGGAGAAGCATGATGCATGTCACATGGGTTTGCATATTGGTTACTGGAGTTACGCAGCTCCCATGGGCCAATTAAAATCTGCTTGAATTGGTGGGCTCCTAGGTTCAGGCTAGATTTTTATAATTCTAGTTCCATAGAGCAATGCGATTTTTCTGTCTTCAAGTTGCCTAAATGATGGGAAAAATTCTAGTTGTGTGTGTCTAAACCAGAGCACCAGGTAGCTGTTTAACCTTTTCCATGCACATTAGCTGTGTTCTAGACAGTAGTGACTCAGCACTGAGTTTTCCCTTGACATGTATTTGTAATAGAACACACTTGCGTTGGCAAGCCCGTTGTGTTTCATTTCATGCATTGGTTGGCCATCCTTCTCTTACACTGATCTTAAATTTACTTTGATGTTGTTTTCCCATGCTTGAAATTGAGATTACACTTCCATTTGCTGTCTCTGGAAGGTACTTGATAGCCTCACACACCACTGACTATCAACATCCAATGCTCATTTTCAACACTCTTGCTGTGATAATGCTTGTTGTTGCCAAGTTCCCGAATATGCACAAGGTTCGGATCTTTGGAATAAATGCAGACAAGTAAGTTGGGCATGTGTTAAAAGAGTGGTTGTTTTACGTGTTTAAAAGCCTCCAATCCTTCTGCAGTTCTGCATAAAGGTTATCATATCTTTGTATAGAAGTCGGAACTTGAAGGATATTTGAATATGGGTCACGTTCTTGCACTGACTACTGTTTACAACCTGTTCCTTAAGTGAAGGATAAAGGTATCGAGTTAGAAAAAGACAAGATGTCGAGTTAATCTCTGTACAGTTGAGAAATGTCGTGTATCTTTGGCGTCCCATACAGCTGTTATCAGCGTATGGCGCATTTTCACGGCACTGTAACTTTGGTTAAATTAAATTACTTTTACTTTTAATTTTTAAACTGAATTATTATTATTATTATATTTTAACCCAAACTTAACGTTGTGCGTGTTAATTTAGTATCCAAAAAAACTCTGCAAAATGAAACTGAATCTCCAGTCACTGCCATTTCGAATTCGTAACTTTTTTCTCACAGGAAGACTAAAAAAAAGTTGTCTGAACGTTTCAAATTCATACCCACAACGGAGAGTGGTCAACTAAACTAGTTAAGAAAAACTAAATCTTTTGGGTGTTTCACTATAGCTATAACTATGTGCATACTTAAACATTTCATTATTAATTTTAATAGTGGATTATTTCTTTGTTTTGGTTACTGAACTTTTGTTCATTCGATTGCATCCTTACATTTCTGTTTGTGGTGTTTTGTGGGATGATTGTTTTTTCTCTTTGAATGTTCTTGAGGTATGGTTTGAATTTGTAGTATTAAGATAGAAAAAATAACGACGTTTATTTCAAATGTGTGAAAAGGTATGTTCAGTATATATTATTTATAACTCCATTTTTTGACCATTTAGTTTTAGAATTTTAAGTTTTGATTCAAAATTTTATTTTATTCATGTTTTAGTTTTTTAGTTTAAAAAAAAATTGTTAGAAAACAAAAAAGAAGAGAGAATAGTCTGTTTATCACATTCTATAAACAAAAAAAGTAAATATTGGTGTGTCAATGAGTTATTTGTTGAGAGAAGTGTCGTCAAGATGTTTTTTATATTTTATATGGTTAGAAAAAGTACATCACGACATTCATCTTTTTTAATTAATTTGGGTTATTTTTGTGTTTTTTTTTTTTTTTTTTACAAATTAAAGGATTGTTTTTTATTAGAAATTGGTTTATTAAAAGTCTATTTTGAAACGTTGAAACTGAGTTTTCTCAAATTTTAATTTTTTTTCTTACTAAAAGTTATTATTGTTTTATATTTTAATGCGCTGATTTTAAAATTATATTTTTTAAAATGTGTGTGTGTGTATATATATATATAATTATTTTAATATATTTTTAAATATTTTAAATTGTAATTATTACCTCAATTTTAAATATACCCTGAGCTTTCTATATGTTTCTTAGCTGTTTTCATGTGAAAAGAGGGGTCAAAACAGGTCTGTTGGGTCAAATAAGTTGAAACTTAACTTTTCGACTACGTTAAGTGGCAGGAATCTGCTTTGGCAAACAATGCATCGTTTGCTTTACTTGCAGACCATGCGGGCTTGATTTGGAAGCCCACACAAGCCTCATCTTTATTTTGGGCCACTCGTGTTGCCCTCCAAGTTCCAGGCGATTAAGCATTCTTTAAACAACCTTTAATTTTTTTTCTTAATTTTTAACAAAATAATTGAAATTATATTTAGGATGTTATTTCATTAAATATCATTTTATTTTTTTTTTATTCAAATAAGGTTATAGCATTTGTTTTTCACTTTTTTTGTCATCATGATTATTCTTTTTCCTTAAAGTTTAGTCAAAACTCATTATAATAATAATAAAAAAATCAGATTTTATTCCATTAAATACTATTAAATTTTTTTTTTCAGATCAGATTATAATAATTTTTTAATAATATTAGCAATTATTTTATTGATTATTATATATGAACCTACCGTACATGTTTTTTTTTAAGTTTGTGATCATGAATATTCAATGAAATGAAGTTTTATATATTTTTATTATAAATTCTTAAAATAATTTTCTCAAATTAATCATTTTTTCCTTTGATTGTATACAAAATAGTGAGACATGTTTTTTTATTGAAATTGTTTTTAATATCATTCCAAGTTTTTTCAATTTAAAAGACGATATTTGTAATATAAAATTATTTTTGTTAAAAAATGCATATAATTTTTTATTTTATTTTATTAAATCCATGTATCAACTTTTCAATTCACAATTAGATTTTTGTATGATGCTAAAAAATATGTTATCAACACCTAGTTAGTAGGTTGGCTAGTTACTACTTTGAGTGCTTATATTTTGATTTTTGGCTTGTAGCTTAAATGTTTACAAACTTGTTATAAGAAGTTCTGAAACTCTTAGTGCTTTCACTATAATAATTAATAGTAATTTTCTCACAATTTAGTTCTTAAAATTCATCTCTTTAATTGCATCATTTTTATGCTCAAATCATGACTAATTCATCAAGAATTGTTAAGGAGGGACACAATTGAAAAAAAAAACAGAATCAAAGTGTAAAACAATAAGAAAAGGGTGGCATTCTAAAAAATAGGGGTGAAAACTTACTTTAGTCCATTTTTAAAATTATAAATTTTTAGTCCCTTAATATTTCAAATTTTCAATTGCGGTATAGAACTTTGTTTTTCTTATTTTTTAATCTATGGCTTGAGAGAAAAAAGAAAAAATTACTAGATTATGATGGTAGAGATTCTCAGCTGACACCGATTTAGATCATGAAAAAGATTGTTGCTATTAATGAGTTCTATTTGATAAGGGGAGACTCATTTAGATGTTTCTTGGCCTTCCCGCCACCTAAAATGGTAGACACGAGCTCAAAATGTTTCTTTTTTTAATTTTATTTTGAGTTAATTTTAGGTTTATGAACCAAATTTTGGGTTATTTGAGGCAAGAACCCAAAACGAGTTTATCAAAATGTATAGAGTATTTTATATTTGTTTTGGGCAAAAATGAGATTTTAGATCAGAAAACCACCAACCTTGACTTTCTTGTCACCACTTTAGCCGAAATATAGGGAAAAGCAAGTGATGTGCTGCCTGTTTTCAAAACTTTTTAGGAAAGACAACATGTTGTCATCCCATTTCCAAAAACAATTTAAAGGATCACTCTAGAATTCTTTTCAAAATGGACAAGATGCGTGGGCCTGTCTTGTAAGGCCTAGTAGTATATGACTTCTTTTTTTTAAGTCTCTTTTTTATATGTATCTTTTGAAATCAATTTTTTTAATTTATATGTAAATTAATAACCTTTTTCTCTAATTGTTTATACAATTTATTAAGCCTTTTTTTAATAAATGTTGTTTTTTAGTTATTTTGTATGTATTTAATGTTTCAAGGAGATTATTATAATTCATCTATAAGTTTTTTAAGGTTTAATATAAATAAAATTTATTTTTAAAAATAAAAATTATTTGTTTTTGGTAAGAAAAAGTGATCTTTAAAAGAGAGAGAGAAAACATGTACATTAATTAAAGGGAAAAGTTAAGGTTAAATATCATACTTATATATCTTTTACTTCTATAAAAATTAATGACTATCTTTTTATTTTATAATTTTATTGGTATAAGGTGCTCTTTTTCGGTTTAATAGTTAATACATTTTAAGATTTACTTCATTTAGCATAAATAGTATTGTCTTTACATTTTTCAGTTAAGAGAATCATGATATAGTACAATGCACTTGCAATATTGTCTCAATATTTTTCTGCTACGTGAAAAATTGATTTGAGATCCTATACATGACATTGAGTTAATAACTTTTTTTTGTATTTATTATCACATATGATCCTCATTTTATTTTATTAAATGTACAGCGGCTTTTCGATTCATAGTTATTTTTTTATGTAAAAAAACATGTTAATAACATCTATATATTTATTTTTTTGCATTGGAAAAAAAATTATCTAACCAACAATGAAGTGAGTCAAATAAACACATTAACATTTTTTTTAATTTATTGGCACAAATGATTTTTTATTTATTTAATTAAATGGATGTATAAGCTTTTCAATTTATAATTAGGATTTGTTTTTTTGTCAAAAAAAAATGTTGGAAAAGCCTTCATATTCCATATTGTTTTTTGCGTAAAAAAGTTATTCGACTTGCAGAGAAACGCTAATCAAATAGCTAGTTGCTAACTTTATTATGTTAATAAGTTATAGATTTTGGTTATTGTCCTATGATAATAAAAGGCGAAGACAGTGGAAATTAATAAAAACATGCTCATTTGAAAAGATAAAAATATAAAAATAAATATGTTTCTAGACAATATTGAAGTAAATTTCTATATTTTCAAAACAGAAAATATAGAAGTGGCATGTCTTAAAAGACAATATTCGTTATTTTCTATTCCTAATATATCCTTATTAAAAAACATTGATACCAAAATTAGTGTATCTTGAACACCACTAACAAATACATTTTTGTCATCATCTTGTATAATGTCTTGCATCGTTTAACCTCACCGTTTATCTATATCATATATTTGAGGAAAGTAAACAAATGTTACCTCAGTGAACTCTTATGTTAAGCTATGTGTGTAGATGCAGGTCAGATCATTGAAACAAATGAGAGTGCTGTTGGCCATCATCTGTCCGCATCCTATGGTGCAGCTAGGAAAGTGCTTAGTCTGGTGGTTCCTTGAGCTTTTCTATTCGGTGTAAGTGATGTGGGGCTTGGTTTCGAGACCTTTCACTCCCACATGCATCCTCTCGATCCAAAGTATATGATAATTAGATGAGAAAGCTGGCTGCCTAACTTTGTGGTCGCTTTAGCAGTCGCGGGGAATCTTTAAATATGTAAATTGAGGGCGACCGGAAACAAAGTATATGTAAATTGATTGGCCCCTCTAAATTTCTTGGCTTTCTTTTTCCATGAATCAATTCATAAGCCAATTTACTGTGAAATTGGCATCAATCGTTTTCCCCAAGCTGGAACTACCCAGCCCAGGTCCTCTAGCAACCGATTTCCATTCCTTTTCACAGCCCAAACGACGACAAATCAAATCGTTTTCGAAACGTAGCTGAGGGACCAACAGAAGTGGTTGACGGGGACATAAGGCAGTTCGATGGCTTTCGCAACTCACAACTGTGGTCGGAACCGAGTGCTGTGCAGGTAAGAGCTCTTGTTACGTGATCCATTAACTGTAGACGCTACTGGCTGCTTATAGCGGTACCATACATATTAAGGTTGAAGTGGATGGCTAAGACGTTAGGGAGACATGTTTCTTTCCCGAGCCTCCAAATTTTATGTAGGAGAGGCTATGGAATGGAAGGATTTCTGTTGTATTGGTGATCACAAAGAGACTGGAAATTAGGTTAGTTTGTCTCTCTCCGTGCTTTTTTCGGCCTTCGGCCCTTTTTTGTTACCTTAGAAAGGAAAAATAAAAAAAATAAAGTCGGATCTCAGCTTTTCTGCAAGGCCTAAAAAAGCTAGAGAGCCATATTGCATCATTTCAGGGGTCTAGTCCGACACCGATGTAGTGTATTGCATTTACAAAAAAGAAAACGAGATATAAAAATGTCATGGGTTTCCACATGTTGCAGCTGGTGTGCGTCCCAATATATATATACTATTCGTTGACGCAGGAGATTCCTTTCATGGGGGCAAAGACAAGACGAAGCGAACTGCAAATTTAGTACTAACGGTGGATTGATTTTTTATTCAAGTATCCAACCTGCAATTCATCTATTTGAGTTGAGTTGCTTGTTTTTATTTTTTATTTTTATTTTCTCATCTGTCTTCGTATCAAGAACCTGTTAGGCAACATGTTGCACTACAGGTGCAACATGTGTTTCAGATGAAAAAACATTAAAAAGAATAATAATATTTTTATGCAAAATACAGGTAACATCTATAGCAGGTGTACTACGTACAGAGCCTAAGTTACATAGCAAACAAATGTGGATTCATATTGAAAAATGTGAAAATGAATGTAATCAAGAAAATAATAGATTAATATCTTAACTACAATATTTAACCTTTTCACAGAAAAGGTAGATTGAATGTATCATCATCAAGAAGAAGAAGCCAAGTCGTCTTCCCTAATCTCATTTTATTATCATTTGTGTATATTAATTAAATCTCATATTTTTGGATGAACATATATAATTATCTTCGTTTCCAAGGCTTTTGAGGTTTTTTTTATTATTATTCTAGTGCGCCCTTCCACATATATATTAGAATTCTTAAATATTTTGAGACAATTATTGGGTTCTTAAAACGATTTTGGTGCCACCACATATGATGACATGTCATTTTTAACACCATTACCGTGGTTGTGAATTTCAATCGGTGTTGATTTGGCTTTTAAAGGGGTATTAAAATGGTCTTCTATATCCAATGTAAATTCTTGTTTTACCAACATTTTATTTTGTTTTCAAATTTATTTTTTTTGACAATGTTAATTACTTCATTTTCTATTTTTGTTTTTTCAATCTGAACCCACATGTGCATGGGATAACAATCATCACTTTTCTAACGTCAGGCATGAAGAATACTGCATCGAAAAATAAAAGTCGAGGTACTCAAATAATAATATTGAATTTGAGATACTCAAATAAAAATTAAGTAAAAGATTGGGTACTAAATAATTCGTTTTCTCTTTTTCCAATTTATGTCCATATTTTTGGCATGGAAAGAGAGATAATGGGCATGTCACCAATGTAATCGTGGAACTAACTAACCATGGGTATAACATTAGGAAAATCAAAGTGAGCAACTTGAATAGGTTGATTGGAACTTGGGTGCTTCAAATACTACATTAATCAAAGATAGTATACCAAATTTGCATTTTTGTCAAAGCAGATCGATGTGTAATAGAATTAGGGTGCATGGTTTCTGTTTTTTGAATGTGTTTATGTCATCAATGAAGCAAAAGTACCAAAGAGCGATCATGACCGATAGAAAGAAATATGGTCGAACAAATTTCACTATTAGAAAATATTTGATGTTATTTACCGATGAAAATAAAAAATCAAAAATTTAAAAAAACTAAAATATAAATGGAAAATATTTATTGTTGTTTATCGATAAAAATAACAAAAAAAAATTAATTAATAATTTTCAATGAAAACAATTATAAAACAAAAAAATAAAAAATATATCATCAACATTGCTTACATATCTAAGTATCTGATATAATTACTGATGAAAATTTTATTGATGATTTTAAAATTTGAAGTTTCTCTCCTCTTCCTATTTATTTTTTATTTTATCTTAGAGATCTTTATTTTTCAATATCCTCTCCTAATAAATTTGATGCTGACAAAACCTTTCATTTTCCCATCTCTACTTTGATTTCTTATTCATTTTAGTAGTATTAGTTTATGTTAGTGTTAATTTTACAGGATTTTAGTTTCTGAAAAAAATTATACCTTATTCTTTATTTCTTAACAATCGCGAATTTAGGTTTGGTCCTGCTGTTTAATTCATGCATTATGTTTTTATATTGAGTTGAATTCAATGGCGGTCAAAGGTTATTTAACCCCCTCCATAGGACTCCATGAACGAGACTCACCTACCTCCCATGTCTTTTTCTAATTTGAGCAGAATTTTTGTCTTTTATGATGGGGGGAGCAGAGCATATAAGAGAGATAAATGTCCATTATCAGTTTTTCAGAGGATGATAATTCTTCTCATTGATAAAGGATGGAACATTTTAGGAATTTAGGGCTACTGTTTTTTTCAAGAAGAATATCAAAATTGTTTATGGTTCCAGAAGAAATACCTAGTTTTGTTAATTAGTCTTGCAGACAAAACTTTATAGCTATAAGCTAATGCTGGGTCATCTTGTATAGATTATAATTTGTGTTAAAGCAAGAATTTGCATGATTTCTCTATGCTTTATAATTTTGTTCATCTTTGAATATTGTTCATTGTTTTCTTTTAGGTACCATATATACAATAAGAAACAAGCTATCTAAGTCCAACAAAAGCGCTATTGCTTCGTCAAGTAATATTGTCAGTGATTGTCGTAAATCTTGGTGATGATAATGAAAAGATCTAATGTAAAAGTTACAGACCAAGGCTCAACCACTAATAACAATAAAGCATGCATTCGTTTTTTGATAGAACCCATTTCAAGCAAAAATATAGCAAAATGAAAGGGCAGCTTGTTTATGTAATTAATATTTTGTATTATTATGTTATTTATTTGTTTTGAGTTGTTTTAAGTTTTACAATAACACAAAATGACTTGTTTAAATTGATTTTCAGATGAAACCAATACTAAAATTACTCATTTCATCACATCTACAATGAAGTGGTCATTCAAATAACCATTGTTTCAATGGAGTTAACTTCATCACCATCCTGAATGAATGTAAATGATAGATACTTGGTGGAGAAAGTTTAAGGTTGGATAAATAATCTCTAATTTGAGTTACTAGTCTTTTAAAATTTTGAAAACTAATTAATGTATAAAATCAATTAAGAAAATATTTTGATGGGACAAGAGCAACGAGGCTTTTGTCAAGAGAGTGTGAGAAATCCATAATGCAACTAAGTAAATGTAAATCAATTAATGTGATTTTTGATATGATGCCCACAAACAAGCAATTAAAAAGGCTGGCTTAGATGACATTGAGAAATACAAAGGCTATAAACCAAGGCATTGTCATAAAGAGTAATTGGGAATTGTATCAAAAATTTATGGCTTCAAAGAGTTTTACAAATACTTACGATCTTGTACATAAAATAAGATAAAAACACATGGTTTGATGAGTAAGCACATTGAATAAGTGATTTTGTTTATCAACCATGTAAAGCTCCAAGTAACAGCTTATTGTTATATGTTTTTTTTCTTTTGAAGTTCTAATTATGTATTTATTTGTGATAGTTTAAAAAAAAACACTATTTAATTTGTAAGAAAACAACTTAGCGAGAACATACTATAATGAAGTTATATGAGAAAACTTATATAAAGGGGGATGTTAATATAAGAGCGGAAGTGTTCATTGTAAGTTTTTCTTATATAATTATTATTGGTTTAATATTGTTTATTTGCATCATTAATATAAAATATCCTTATCTAAGTTTTTCTTAGGAATTTGGCTTTTTTTGTTTTGTAGAAGACATATAACACTAATATAATTGTGAAATTTAGCAAAGATACTTTCACCCATTCTCCTTACAATCCTCAAGTGTGGTTAGAGCTTGCTGCAAGTTATGGACCTCATAAGAATTTAATTTATGGTTTGCTTATGGTATTAACCCGAGAATTGAGGATGGACGACACTACTTTAACTGTAATCATACCACATTTCAATTAAATTATACATTAGAGGACTTTGATGAGATTGTTCATAAAAAGGCTGAGGAACAACTATCTATTGAGATGCTGAATATGAGAGCTCCAACTAAAAAAAAGAATTTATTAGGCTCCAATAAATGTAGTTATGGATATATATTTTTCTTCCTATCCTAGATCTTATGGTTCATGATCTTTTTTTTCCCCTCCCTCTCCACCTTTTTAAGAATTTGAATGTTGTTTATATTTATATTTGTTTAAAAATATTTGTGTATGGATGGAATTATATTTATCTCATTGTTGTGCTCTATTTAAATGAATTATGAAAATTGTATATGTAAATTTTTGGAGATAGATTTTTGTTATGGTTGTCATTTATTATAAGCTATTTAATTGTTGTAGTTGGGGATCATAAGAGGAAAAAAAATAAAATCTGGAAATGTTGATGGAATATGTCTTTTATTGTTGTTCTTGTTGGTATTTTCACATAAAATTTCATATTCATTCTGGAAATTTTTATAAACCTTACATAATGGATAGCAATTTATTGACAGAATAGCCGATAAATTTTTTTATTAAAAGTATAAACGGTGATGAAATTGCCGACAACATATTCTATCAGTAATTTTGTTGAAATTGAAAAATGAGGATTGAATGGCCGATAGAATTGAAAGCCCGATAAGTATACTTTTCGACAATGGTGTTCCGTTATCGATCGATTCCTTCAACATTTCTCAATGCTGACAAAATTTTCACTATACAAGGAAATCCTATTTATGGTCCGAGTACTAAGTAGTCAGTACTCTAATCAATGGAGGATATTAGGCACTCCGATAAAAGAGAGGAGTCTAGCTAGCACCTAGCATGGGGTCTGTGATCGGGAAGAAACAGACCGGTAAGACTTTATTTCCTCCAAAATGGCATTCAAGTGATATGCACAACAGCATAAAAAAAGAGCAAAATGGAGAAGAAACTTGGATGGATGGATGGATTCAATAGCTAGGTGGAGGGGATTATTTCTTAGCACGCTTGCCCAGAGGAATGTTTTGGGGGTCCCCCTCAAGACCAAATTGAGAGGTGAGCTTGTTATATTTTCCAAGTCTGTGAATATTAAAACAACAAATAACATGCAGTAATGATCGTTTAATGGATTTGGGGCCAGCCGCTATATCGAGTGGGTGACTAAAAATGATATTAGGTGAGCTTTTAGTTGGGGCAGGTAAATTAATTTGTTTCAAAGTACAATTTGTTTAGATGCCATGTTTAATTTATTACGATTGCACTTTCAAAAGAGATTTAGACAGTAAGAAGCTAATCCTAAAGGTGGGACATGTCAAGTAGTTCTTCTTTGGCTTCTGTGTTAGCTAGCTTGCTCCATGAAGTGCATTTCATGGTTGGAAGAATCCCGTCGACTCCAATGGACAACAAGTCAGACCTGACGTACAAGACTGGTTCTGACATAGAAAGAGATGGGAAAAAGTTGGAGACAGTTGGGGTCACACAGAAGCACTAACCAGCCTAGCTCGCAACCAAGTTGATATGTAACTGATAGAATATATTTTTTTTCCTTGAAACTTCTTCCAAATCTCAGTCTCATTGCATACATTGAAAGCTTAACTGAACCAACTCTGGACACTCAATACAATAATACTGCAGGTGCAAATCCTGATAGAAGACTTTAAGAATACAAGTCTTACTGCCATGAGAAAACCCAGACTCATATTCAAATCTTCTTCTATCTTGAAAACATTATACGAGTAGGAACCCTTTTTGAAGCCAAAAACCAAATGAGCTTCAAAATTTTTACACTGCTCAAAAGAGTGAAGAGCAGAATACAAAGCAAAGCAAAAAAGAAACCATATGTGTCCTATATATGTTAGTCATGAACAGCTTTCAACATGTGACCCAATACCATGTGAAAAGGAGTGAAAAGAAAGAATGATATAGTTGTTTCTTGGGCTCCTTGTCTCTTTCTTCTCTCTTTTACCATGATCCTCCACCAAACATTCCGTTCCAGTATCCAGCACTTGAAGTCCCTTGTCCCTTGTTTTGATCAACTTCATTTGTGCTTGAAAGCTGTTTCAGTTCACCAAAAGGAAATAAAAGCCTTCCATTATGTTCTTGAACTCCATATCTACTTCCAAGCCCATCAAGAGAAAAACTCAGAGTTGGTTTCAATTCTTGCAAAGGGAATCCACCCGAAGAATAAAGTGTCTTTGAATCCGGCATCGGTGTTGGGATAAAAGAATTCAAACCCCTAGAAGTAATTCCACTCCTCAGTAGCTCCAGAGCTGAAATAGGAGATGAAGTATACGGAGAAGAATAAGAGTTATGTTGATTGTAGTTGTTGTTTTCAGTTTTGGCCACTTCAGTATAATGAGATATACCTTGACTATCCTGCATAGCTGGGAATGCCAGATTAAGGTCTTGACCTTCATGGGCACTCTTGGGATTCTGAGAAGAGAAGTGTGAGAGGTTTGGTGGGTTGAGATCGGGGAGCTTCGACGGAGCTGCAGATGCTGCTACTGATGATGATGTAGATCTCTTGTTCTTTCTTGAACCTCCTCCAACAGGAACGTTTCTAAGAGATCCTCCTTCAGTCCAGTACCTTCTGCAAGTCTTGCAAAAATATCTTGGTTGTGTGAGACTGTAGTTGTTATAGTAACAAAACTTGGTATTGGTTGAGTTGCATCTTGGACAGTTCAACTGCTCTTGAGGCCTTGCTTTTCTCTCTAACACAGGCCTTCCGCATGTATTTGATGTCATCTCTTCCATGGGTCTTGCCAGTTTAATATCCTGCAAACCCTAGAGTACTGAGATGATGAAGGAGATCCATAGCGATATTGTACGAAGTAATCAAACCATGCAATCTTGAAACCTTATTAAGAGATGGCTGATGGGATAACAATTAGTAGATCAAACAAGATAAAAACGCATAAGGTTTCTTTGTCTGAAGAATTACATGAAAGAGGAAATTAATTAATAAACTCCATGAAGGAAAAGCAGAAATGAAATTAAAGAGGGGGAAAAAAACCCTAAAAGAACAAATGATAATAGCAAATCATGCTTTTTCCCTTTCCTTTATAAGTTATCACATGAGCAAAAAAGTGAAGAAAGAAAAAGTTGAATGCTTTCATGCATGGTTCAAAGAAGAAATTAAACTTTACCTTTCCATAAAGAAAATTCAAATAGAAGGGACCTGCACTGTGCATGAAGATGATCTCAAGGACAAACAAAAAGAGAAAACAGACAAACAACAAATAATATTCGACCTCTCAAAACAAACTACTGGAACATGGTCGATCATATATAACCTTAAAATCCCTAAACCAGAGAAACTAACTCATAATTGTACAAAGAAGATTTTATATAATACTTGGCAAAAAAAATATATATCTACCCACCCGTGGCCATGAAGCAGCATCCATAAATTCAGAAGAAAAGGGGAAGGAAAAGCAACTGATGACTTCAGAGAGAGAGAGGGAGGGAAAGGGAAAGAAGGATCGTGTTCACCTCCTTTGTCTGCAGCTGTTCTTAGTGCAAGAAAGAATGTTTTAGATTGTTTGTATGCTGGCTTTATGTGCGAGTTCACTTTATGAAGATGGAAAGAGGGTGAAAAAAAACACAAAGCAAGAGAGAGGGGCGTTAATTTGTTTTGACTACACCACAAGCATAACAGGAAGGGGAAGGGAGTAGTATTAATCGCATTTTTTAAGTTGGCAGCGCTGGTTCAATCTTATGTGAGAATTCTTTGTCAGATCTTCGCTCAACAGTGGATTGTCCATTTGTTTATTCATCGTGGGTGGAATTATGAGTGTATGTACTGTGGGTGGGTTCAACTTTTTGACCTTATAATGTACAACTCCTTTGATTCTTATTCAATCTCTTGTTACCCTCCCCTGTTGTTTTCCTTTTAGTGCATGTTTTCTTTTGGACCACTCATGAACAAAGGTTGGGTTCTGTTTGGTTTATCAAAAAGATAGGATTGTCGATTACTTTAACATCCTCTCCTGCATTTTGTCAAAAGATCCTTTCTCACAGATTGGCAACTTTTTCATGCTTTCGGAGGCAACTTCCTATTCACCCTATATATATATATATATATATATTCTTTGCTTGCACATTAATTAAGCTAAGCTCACACCAGTCCATCTGGTATATGTTGCGAACTTATTTTCTAAATTTTCTTTTTTATTTATTTATTTTCAACCTCCATAAAGCAATATTGTAATGAACCGGCCTTAGTTTTGGCACAATTCGTCCCATCTTCACATCCATTGATCAGAACTCAATCTTCATTTACATTAAGCTCCTTTTAAATAGGTATAATACCGGCACAGCAGTCCCAGTACTAATGTTGATTACTCTTGTTGCAAGCGCTTAAGCTCAATCCTTTCAGAAACAGAACCCATTAAAATCAGATTGGATTCAAGCCTGTTTTGAACCGAATGTGGAGGTTCGTCATGTGGTCTCAATTTGAAAAATTGTCAGTACAATTTCTGAGAGAAGTTATTTTAAGACGGCACAGGTATTACGCGTCCCGGAGTCAAAATCTTCAAACCTTGTACTGAATTAAGGATGTATTGTTTACGTACCAGCTTCGCCTGTATTTCTATGTTAATGTAATAAATTAGTTTATATCAAGGGGCCGGATTGTAAGGAAAGCTCTACATTCAGAAATGAAAATGGAAGGTTCATGGAGAGAGAGGGGAGCCGACAAAAGCAAGATGGTGGGGGCCCAAATAATGCGCGGTAGAATGGAAGGGAAATTCCTTTGTTGGATGTCTTTATAGGGATGCTGACAGCTATGGCTTCGAAGTCTTCGAAATAGCCAAGGAACCGAATCTTACTCGCAGTTTCAGTTGGATTATTGATTGCTTGTTCTCCTATGCTGCTGTCTTCTCCAATCTAAGAAGCTGCGTGCAATGCCTGATTGATATCACCATACCATGATATTAATATATTTTCCACCAAACACAAAATGGTGGCGAAAGATGCTTCATGTTTCCATAAAATGCGTTCATCAATGAACACCATCATCATCATATCTAAGATTTGGCAAAGTTACATGCAGTGTGAGACCTCTCCAAATTTTGCGACATCGATCTTATGCTTGTTCGATCATCTTTTGGGCTGGAGTTCGTGGGCTATGGACCCATAACCCGCTTGTGGCCCACTGTAGATGGCACGGCGGAGCCTAATTTCAAGCTAATTTTGGAATCCCTGATCGTGTCCGGAGGTTGAGTTTAGAAGCTCTTATTATAGAAAAAAAAACTGATTGCAGGAACGGTAGGTTTTTTATTTTTTCCCTCAGGTGTTGCACGGGACAGAGAAATGTAGAAAAAACTAATTGCCATAGAAGAATTACTGTACATCCTACTATGAACAGGAACAATAGTTATTTTTCATCGGTTTTGCTCGCAAATTGATGGAGAGAAAGGAAAGGGAGAAAAGGAAGATAACAAAAAAATAGCAGCAGAGCAAGTCATTCACTCACTAATAACACGCGCCACACTAGGAGAGAGAACTCGTTATAATAATTCTAAAATCATCCAAGAAAGCTTTGAACAGAGCTCGGACAAAGCCCCATGCGGTGAGGCTATCTCATACGCTGGTGTATGCAACTATAAATTCTTTGATAATTTTTTTATTACAGTCCATGATTCTTAAATGATTCTTTAAATTAATCCTGAAAATCTTATCTCACATGAGACCAATAAATACCCAATCGGGTAGAAAAGGAGGGAAAAATAAATAAAATAAATTATCATACCATATTATCTCATTTTAATCATGTAATTACATGCGAGTCATTACCATTAAACATGTTAACCGAGGTTATCTAACATTAATTTAATATTTCATTGTTTTTTCGTTTCAATCCCTAAACTTTTTTTTTATTATTATTCTTTGGTGTTTCATCTGATCAACAGCGCACTAGATTTATTTAGGGACCTAAAATAGGTTTTCGAACGGACAACCAGACGCGTTTGCCGTGACCCCTAAAACTTCCGGCAACACATGTATAATAAATATATAAAATGAACTTCAAGGTTGGTCTCAATGTCCCTGTTAAACAGGAAAAAGACTCCTTTGTTTTGGACAAAAACGTCTCATCGCGTATTAATTCTACTTAGGTGTGACAAGGTCTATAATACTCTCATGCAAATACCATTCAGCTCATGCCACCTTGCATCCAATTTAAGTCAAATTTAACGTTTATGTGCGTTGAAATTGCTTTACTTTTCACTTTCAGTGGTGTCCTTTGTTTTCAATAGATTTTGGGACGTAGTGATGAGCGAAAGTTCTTCACATGTTCCTTCTTAATCCCGATTCTTTTGAAAAGAAGTATATTTTCCTTGACAGTTTATTAAAGCAGGATTTAACATCATCATTTTACATGAATAAAAGGAAGAATCGAGAGGGGTAATTAATGCTATATAAATCTCAATACGACGGCACTACATCAATGAAGCATAAATCATATGATGGTCAACATCTCTTTCTCTTCTTTTTTTCAAAAATGAAATGATTGCTACAGCAGAACTTGTTATGAACAAGAATGACCGAAACAAATCATGTGCTAGATCGCGTTCTTGCTTTGCTTTAACAGGAACCGAATCATGAAAATCCGATTTTAGCCGATCACAAATTGAGTTGCCGCAAGGCACACGAAGGTGTTCTTATTCGACGACAAAAGACCAAGACCTGTCCTGGTAACGGGAAAAACATGGAGCTGGTGGATTACTCGTCAATTTCCTCCCGCTTAGGACAAGCAAGCCTGCATCTTGTTCTTCTTCTGTTGCAATCACACCCGCAGATTTACCACTAAAGGACAAAAATGATGAGGTGATCGGGTAGAAAGTGCGGTAGGGTTCATCGGTCTCGGAATCCGGCCCGGTTCTCATTAGGCAGGCCTGGGTGAGAGATTTCAGCCCGCTAAATCAAATGCTAACTTCACATGTTTATGGGCCAGCATTTGATGTATATCCCCAGTTCATGTCAGTGGCCCAACGAACGAAAGGTTGCTTCCTCTTGCAAGGCCCTAAAATAGCCCAATAAAAAAACCTCCTTTTCTAAGAGCTGGATCGAATTGAAACCTATGCGAGGAGGATAGAGTAGATAAGGGCTGATGGGTCCAGAGAATGTTTATGGGATTAACATTTAACTTTCTCGCATATTATTTATTTATTATATTTAAATTTAATATTCGTTAAAGCGTTATGTGTCTCATTATTACAAATATTTTTTATACATCTACAAAACATATTTAAACTTCATACTTCAACCATTCTTTTATATCCTTATCCTTAATCACTTCATCTATTAACATTTAACCTTTAATTATTTTCTAATTCAGAAGGAAACACGACCTCTTCTTCTTTTAAAAAATATTTTCTGTTCAAACTTTTCACTTCATATCAAGATCAATCTTAACCTTAATTACTATAAAGATGGGAGTCAAAAGAGACTTAATATTTCTATCTACATTTAGATATGAATTTAATTTATAATCTGAACCCAATGAATATTAACCCGAATAAGTATGTAATTTTTAAATAATTACTTTAATATATCTGCTCATTTGCGCCGTGAATTATAATATGCAGATACTTTACGATATGGTGCAGATGGCCATGGATGCAGATACTTTACGATATGGTGCAGATGGCCATGGCTCCGCTTCTGTCCAAAATACAGGCCAGCCTTCTTATAGTTACGCTGCTGCTCTTGGTGCCTCCTTGTCTAGGAGTACTTCTCCAGATCCTCAACACGTTGCCAGGGCCCTGAGTCCATGTCCTCCACCCATTGGACAAGGGAGACTTAGCAAATCTGAAAAGAGAGGCACTGCTAGTTCAAACTCATTCATTGGTGTCTCCTCTGGTACTATCAGGGAGCCCTCGGAGTTGGTAGCTGCGTTTTCTGGCAAGAACTTGGCAACAAATATGGCGGCGCAGATGAAGAAAGCCATTTTCCATCACAGGTTGAACAGGATGTTGACAGCCATCAGAATTATCTCTTTGGTCTCCAAGGCGGTCGGAATCATCTGAAGCAAAACACATACATGAAGAACTCTGAATCTGGGCATTTACTTGTCTTCTGTTCCTCAATCTGCCAATATTTTTCTATCATATGTTTTATACTCAAATTAATCCCTTGTCAAAATGTGCTAGTTTAGTAATAATAATAATTAAAAAAAAATAAAAAATAAAAAACCCTTAAGAAATCTGATACACGTGTAACCATAATCATCCCAGGCAGCATTCTGTTGATTTAAAAGAAAAAAATGAGAAAATCAAGACGCTTTTAATTTAGTAAATTGAAGTTGCAAGTACTATAGCCGACTTCAGACGGTAGATTTTGATTTTTTGGAGGTAATTTAGGCCCTACTAATAGAAGATAGCTTTAAATCTTAACCCACTTTATGCAACATAATAATAATGCTTATCAAAGCGAGTGACTTCGATATCATCACATGATAGTCTTTTATTTATCATGGACCGAATACTTTGATTTTTTTTAATCCAATGTCAACATCCCAATCATCACAGCCCATCTCGGAAGGCACAAGTTTCTGCTTAGGCTTGCCTTTATTTATTTAAATATCTGATTTATTACTTAAATACGATCCCAAAGTTTCTATCCTCTAATCTAATCCAATGAATCTCCATGTCTGGATTTATATATAAATAAATAAATTTTTTATATTTACACTTTTTACTATATATATCTTAAGAAATAATAGGATTAGCTTGATTAAGTTTATTTGAGAAATATTCTATTTTTTCATGATTTACGTAACTAGGTACACTTCCATTAGAGATGGTTATCTCTAATTTGAATGGAGAAGGATATATTTAGAGGTTAGAAGGTCTTTATAAAAATAAAACTGAAGGAAACATCCTCGACTTTCGTAGAACTTTATTTTCATCCCAAAACATAATTGACCAATCACAAGTCATGGATATCGATCATATTGTAGTCTCTATTTTAGTTTAAATATATTTCAATTAATAAAGTATATATTGAAATATATTTAAACTAAAAGCATGTAAAGTTCTTGTTAAAGCTTTTAGAATATTATCAAACTTAAAATTTTATTGTTGTCAAGGATAAACTTTTTATCCTTAAAGCACAATGATTAACTTCAATAAGTCTCTCAAAATTCTAATAATACATTCTTGTTTAGGAGCCTTATTTTGGTGTACCGTTGAACAAGGTCCAATGAACTTAAAGAATTATTAGTTAGTAATCTCTTTACAAGGATTGAACTTATGCTCCTAGAAGGAAAAAAAAAAAAAAGGAGCAAAATCAAAGCTAAAAGCTGAAAGGAATATAATTAAAAAATATATAAGGTAAAAAAGAGTCACAAATTCTTATAACAGTGAGAGTATTTACTCTCTTTTATCCTGGATTTTTTCAGCAATGTCGCACCCCTAAAAAATTCAAATTCCAATTGCGGGTTCGACTGGCGAAATTTTTTATTTTATTTTTATTTGGTTCTTTGGAGTCGCCGCCTAGTATTTTGGTCAATAGGAACCCTAACTGGTCTCAGAGATCGGGTACGGAGACTGGTTGCGTAAAGGGAAGGTATTAGCACCCCAAATACGCCTTACCTAAGGTAAGCTGCATTGTTTTATTGTCTGATAAAAAACTAAAGTGTTGTTGTGTTTTCCTAGTCGTTGATCTGTCTATGGTTCAAGAAAAATCCTCCTCAGTAAGAAGGTCTTTTATCTTATCGGGTAAAAATCATAACCGTTCTAACATCCATACCAAAATTTTATTAATAATACTTAGGAATACGTTTTACGTATAAATTCGTAATCCCAAATACTAAAATAAAACAAAAAGATTTTTTAGAATTTTTGAAATATTGGCCTAGTTCTCATGGCTTGAATAAACTGGTTATTAAAGCCAAAATGCATGTTAATACATATATTGTTTTGAAAATTTTCTTTGTTGTGTGAAAATATGATGTTATAATATTTATGTATATATATTGGAGAGACTAGGCCGTATTTTAAAACAAAAACAATTTTTGGAAAATATTATTTTTTTATGCTTTGGCGAAAATCAGGTATTTTAATACTGAGCTTGTATCCTTACGGTATAAAAATACAACCCAATATTAATCCATTTTGATAAAAATATGCAGAAAAATCAACAACATTTTTAAGGACTTTTTAGAATTTTTTTGAAAGCAAAAAACATTTTTTATTCTGAAAATCTTTGATGTTTTGACGAAAACCGGGTATTTTAATACTGGTTTTGTATATTTACAGTATAAAAATACAAACCAGAATTAAAACATTTTTGACAAAAATATGCAGAAAAATCAACAATATTTTTTTTAGATTTTTTTTCGAAATATTTTTTTTATATATATAAATACATTTTTTATATATATAACATATATACACATATAATAATAATAATAATAATAATAATAATAATAATAATAATAATAATAATAATAATAATATAGTTTAATTATAATATATTTATATATTAAAAGGGCTGGGCCGGCCCAAACTAAACTGGGCCGGACCCAGCCCAACAGTCGTTGGGCCGATCTCGGCCCAACATGTACTGGCCGAACTCGGCCCAAAAGGTACTGGGCCGACCTCGGCCCAAAAGGTAATTAACCTCGGTCTGGGCCGGACCCGGCCCAGACCGCCGGACTGGGCCAGATCTCTCTGGCCCGGTCCACATAGTTCTGGGCCAGACAATGTCTGGCCCAGAGGAAATAAAAAACGCAGGGGGGGATTATTTCCCCCCCCCCCGTCCCCTGCATGCAGAACGCCTCTGCATGCAGGAGACGAAATTTAAGAAACAAAAAGAAAAAAAAATGTGCAGGGGGGAGGGCAGCGTACCTGGCACGGCGGAGACGACGGCTTGCTGGCGGTGCTGCTGCGGAGACGGTGGCAGCTTGGCTTACAGACGGCGGGTCAGGCGGTTTTCTCTCTCTCTCCTCCCTTCGGCTCTCTCTCTCTCTATTCCACTCGGGGTCTCTTCCCTCTTTTTCTTTTCGGTTTTCTTCCCTATTTATAGGGGCAGAACCGTGGGGGACCATGGGGTGTAACGGCTGGTTGGCCAATATCTAAAGGTGGTGGAGGCGAGGAGAGAGAGAGGCGCGGGAAGATTTTCGAATTTTTCTCTTCTTCTGTTCTGTTAAACGGGGGGAAGGAGGAAGATGAACAGTGTCGTTCAAAACGACACCGTTCTGATCTTCCTCCTTTTTTTTTTCTTTTTTTTATATATATATATATGAAACGGCGTCGTTTTGGGTAAAACGTGCCGTTTCATTTAAATGGCTAAACTTCAAATCAGTCCCCCAAATTCGGTCCCCGCCCCTCTTGTTGGCCGCCTTTTTCACTTTGGTCCTTGGCCTCTGATTTATACAATTGAGCCCCTAATTGATCAATAAACTTTCAATTTCTTCAATTAAGCCCCTGAACCGAAAAACTACAGCCCCTCCATTTACGCGCCTCTTCCAATTTGGTCCCTGGTTTCGGATTTTCTTAATTAAATCCCTAATTGGCCCTTAAACTTCAATATTTATGCAATTAAGCCCCTGATTTGACCCAATAAATTCCTAAAAAATATATTTTGGCCCCAGAACTTAAATTTCTTCAAATTAAAGCCCAAATTGACTTAAAAATTAATTTTTCTTGCAATCAAATCCTTCATAAATTCAAATAAAAATCCAATTAAGTCCCTAAAAATCCAATTAAGTCCATAAAAAATCCAATTAAGTCCATAAACATCCAAATTTAAGCTTTTCTCCTCAAAATTCGAATTTTCCTTCTCAATAGGGCTTTCATCCTTCAAGAATATACTGTCAAAAATTTAATCCTTGTATTTTTGAATTTCTTGACCAATTTTCTGACTCTTTCCTGAGCGCTTCTGCCTTCTGTTATTTTTTCTAAACTCTTTTGGCTATTTATTTTATTTTTTCATGGGGACCCAAAAATGGGTTACAACAAGCAATGAAAAGAATTTTTGATGGAAGGTGTGAATTAGGAATTAATTAGCTTTTTGTTTAATTTTACATAAATAATACTACTAATAAAGTTGTGAAAAAACTTTACACAGAAATTAGGTTTTTCATGGGCTATAATCTAGAGCGTAAGCTTGAAATATAGGCTTTGTGCCTAAAATTGATTGTTGGGCTTGACTAGTAGCTAGAAGATCTCTTAAAAAAACAAGCCCTTTTGAAACAGGGAACCGTCCAATATTTAAGTCAATAAGTGTACGAGAGAAAGAAAAAAATATGTAAGAGTGAATTATTGTAGAATAAAAAAATGTTAAATTATAAGAATTTCACTCATTTACCTAATGACATAAGGTAATCATAGATTTTCATCATGTCAACTCAGTCCAAGATATTGTAAGTTACACGATAATTGATTGATGAAACTATTGTGTTCACCATTAATGGTAGTGTCTGTTCTTTGGTGGATATGTTGGTAATTATCAGTGATATATTGGTAGAAAATAACCATTAGCATAAAAGGAGGCAATTGTGTCACATAAAATATGGTGCTTGTTTGTACTGCGATAATTATTTGGAAATGGATGCCAACCTTACATAAAAATATGTACTTGTAGAGAATTTGTTAATAGAGCATAAAAATTTTTGTGTACGTGGACGATGTGAGATGTTACATTCTGACTTCTCAAAACTTGAAAATATACTGAGATGTGTGCCAGGTATGGTTTGTATAGGCCATGCAACAAGTAGGAGAGATAAAAAATATGAGAAAAGAAGAGAGAGTTTGAGTCGAGTCTAGCTCTTTAAGCCTAATTTCAAATGGCTAAAAAAATTTAATAAAAATAAAATTGTAAAAAAAACATGCATCTTGGTGTGTCTTCAAACTATTACCTTACTACTAGTAAAAAAACTAAGGGTAGAACCACCTCCTTCATTGTTCATATAAATAGTGAAAGAGGTGGTTTTTTTTTTATTTTTTATTATTATTATTTTTTTTATTTTACCCTTCAATAATTGCTTGATTTTAAGTTTGTCTTCATAAATTATTTTGGTTTGCCTTATATGAAGTTATCACATTCTCAAATAAATATCTCGATATTTGTCTTGCGTTTGATTTTACAAACGTCTATTTTTACTATTATATAATTTAAGCAAAAAATATTTTTTAAAAAACAAAATTTCTAAATCCAGTGGAGTTCATCACCCAGATCGTGGATTTAGCGGGTTAAGCCGTGAAGCTAAGGTTAATTCAATATGTCATCGTCTCGATATTAAAGAACAAATAATTTTAGATTATTTATTTTTAAATCAAACAATGTTTTTTATTGATTATTTAATTTGTTTTAAGACCTGACAATATAAATATAAATGAATTATATCAAAATAATTTTTATATAATTTAATTTTAATTTTAATTTTAATTTTTTAGTAAAGGAAGGAATCGGGTGAGTTTGCAAGTTGTTAAATACTTTCATGTGACCTGAACATTTATTTACATTCAAATAATTTTAACTCGAGTTCCGGTGTAGCGCAACTGTATAAACTAGTTTATCACTAAACTGATATCTCATTACAAATAGTTAAGACAATCCAATCCAAGTTAAATTAGGGGCCGGCAAAGGATTATTCAACATAAGTGCGCGTAGCTGTGACCAAAAAGGGCTGGAACATAGCGTACAACTGCCTGTGTGTGCATTTGCCGTATAAAGAGTAGAAAACTTGTACAGCGGCGGAATCTAACAATCCGAATCGAAGGCAGCTTGCACCTTTTAGCACGCAGAAGTCTGTTCGGTAACAAGGAAAGGAAAAAAAAAAAGTTAGAGATAATCTTAATTCTCGAAGCGAAGACTTTTATTTTTTCAATCACCGCTTCTCTCTCAATGAAAGTTTCTAACCTCGTGGATTTACGTTGACCATAGGAAATCTTCTTCTTTTTTTTCCTTTCACGTGACAATGGAACCTTGATTCCTGTTTTGTTTTTTTCTTTTTTTATATTTCCAAACCCTTGCTTTCATTGAATTGAGATTTTAAACTGAAATTACGTTTTTAGAGTGTGACATTATACAATAAACCTAAAACAAAATATGATTTTTCTATTTGTTATTATGCTCTCACTATATTATTGTGGATGATACTGTTTAATGAATTGTTTTTTTTTATTATTAAATTTTATTTTTTTCATGTAGTGTTATGTATTAATATCTTCTTCTCTTTGTATATTTTTACGTTACAATAATAGACTATAAAGACATATTAGATTCTAGAAGAAAGGGTTTTAATATTCATGATCTATATCATATTTATTTTTAAAATCTTTTTAAAATATTATTGTATTTTTTTTAAAAAATATATTTATTTAAATATTGAAGAATCTTAAAATCCATTAAAAATAATTTTTTTATAGGTATCAGTCATCTTTCACTACAAGAGAGAATGAATCAAATTACTAAAACTAAAATATTAACTAATTATCCAACACATAAATTTATTTCTAAGCAAGTGAAGCTTTCTGAGACATCTTGAAATCATTAAATTAACAACAAGAAATGGATGGGAATAAACCTCAATAAACTTGTCACTAGATCATGTAAGAAAACAATATCAATCAGTTAAGAAAGCTATCAATCTCATCAAAATAAGGTATTTTAAGGGCAGGTCGTTCGTTGGAATATTTTTATATTGTTTGGAAGTCGTGGTTGCCTGCGATGACATAGGAATGGCATAGGATGGATTTGGCGTGTAGCTTACGGATCTCTACAGTTGTGTGGCAAAGTAGGAGATCTAGAGCTTCTTCTTCTTTTTTGTCATCATCATCCTATGCGGTGAGGTTAAATATATGATCATTCTTTTATGTTATATTGTGAGTAAAATCATTTAGAGGCTATAATTAATCCTTTATTTTTTAGTTTTTACTACTTTGCTTTAAAGCAAGACAATTAAAAATATATAAAAAAAAGTTGGATGAAGATTTTAAAATTATCAACTTGATTTCTAAAAGTGAAAAATAATTTTTATAGAAGAATATTAAAGATATATTAGTTAATTTTTAGTTAAGAAAAAAAGCACATGACTTTGAATTAACTACATTGATAACTTTCCTAATCTCTAGAAGACGATGAACATTATTATTATTATTAGTAGTAGTAGGTTTTTTAATTAATGTAAATGTTTAGGCTAATATAATTATATGTATTTTAACTAATTTTATAAATCCTAAAATTAACGAATATATAAGTTTTTAATAGTTCTAAAATTTATAAGAGTTAAACTAGTAATTTTTAAAAAATAAATTTAATATTTGGTTAGTTACCTACATTTAAAAGTTGATAAATATTATTTTTTTAGATTGCACCAGCTATTAATTCGTTAAATTCAAGATTTTTTATGACTTTTCCAGTTATATTCATTCTCCATGTAGGACAATTGGTGGCTATTAAAGCCAGTTCTCTGCTGTTGCAAAACACTACCCAGACCAATTCAAGTAACTATTTGTAAGGAAGTCAAGTGTTTGATTTGTACGAGGTGAATGAGAATACAGTATTAATTATTTTTTAAAATATTAAAATAATATATTTTTTATTTTAAAAAAATTAATTTTGAATGTAAAAATAAAATAAAAATAAAAATAAAATAAAAGTTGCCCAATTTACCGAATAGGAGCTATGTACTATAGAAGTACAGCAACTAAAAAGAATACCTAAGTACAATTCTGTTACCTTTGATTGCCAACCACATCAACATTAATTGCTAATCAGCAGTGGCGGAGCCACTGCCCCCTTAATTGTTTTTGAATAATAAAAATTAATTTAATTGTTTTAAATTAATTAAAAATTATATTATTTTTAATTGAATTAATAAAGGTATGGAATTAAAAAAATTTTATAAGATAAATAAGCAAACATTTTAATTGTTGTCAGTGAATAAAGATTGATATTTGTAAAATTAAAAGTTGTTTTTTAAAAAAAAAAACTATTTTTTTGTTTTTAAAAATAATTTATCATGATAAATTTAAGATATCAATGTTGATCTATATCCATGCATTATATACAACATGTTATATTGTAATGGGTGTGTGAAATGAGTTGTGATGAATTGATATGTATTTTATCATGAATTTTATATGAAAGATTTATAATTATTATGTAATTGAACTTAATTTTGTTATTATAAAAATTTAAAGAGAATTATTATAATGTAAGTTTTTTTATGTTAAAAGTATTTTTAAATTAATTTTACTTTATATGAGTTGGTATATTTATTTCAAATTAATTTTTAATGCATATCTATATAATATATTTGACCCCTCATTTAAAATATTCTGACTCCGCCACTGCTAATCAGTCACATATAATTTATAATATTTTTGTTTTTCAAAAATTAAAAACAATTCATTTAATTTAGTTTTTGAAAAAAATATTTATTTTATGTTATTAACAGGTCAAACATCATAATAGTAAATGACCAAACATTTAAGTGATTTTATTTATATCACAACATAACAGCCATTTATTTAATTTCACAACACAAAAAATAATTTTTTTATTTAAATAAATTACTTAAATCCATCAGCTTAAGTGATTTATTTAGTTTCTTAAAGAAAATAATTATTTTAAAAAATATATCTTTAGCGATAATTTTAAGCCAAACAATACAAAAATAAATTATCAAACAGTCACTCCAGCAAAAGTATAAGAAAATTAAATGCCCGGATTTTATTATAAATATGTGCCTAATTATAATTACAATTATGTGATAAAAATAGTAATTCCTTCAACATAAAAAATCAATAAACAACATAAAAATAAACATTTAGTAAAGACATAATAAAAACGAAACAATCATTCTATTCTTAAGAATTGAGTATTATATTTAATTTTTAAGAATAAAAACTTTGAATTTTATTTTAATTTTAAATTAATTTTTTATATTTTTTAATACATGTTAATATAAAAAACATTTTAAAAAAATATAATATTTTTTTAATATATTTTTAAATAAAAAAAACAACAGCTATTATTATTATAAACAACTCATAAAATTGTAAAAAACAAAAGAAGTTTCTAACACGATTGCACACAAAAAAAAAAAAAACAACTATTTTACCCCTGTTAAAGTACTTCCACCAAATCAAAAGAAGGGAAAGGAAGTTAAACTTGATTCGCAATCTATGAGCCAAGCGAAAGAATCTAAGATACTATAAGCTAGGGAATCTAGCTGAACTTGAACTTGTCATCACCCATTAACCACATAAAGCAACGAAATGGTTGCATGGAAAAACAAAACAAATAGTTACTGCTACTGAATAGTGAATACCGACGCTGCCGCGCAGGTAATAATACCCTGCCTTTCACAGAACCTGTAGCAATCGAAAACAGTGTACAAAACAAAAACAACAACTGATGATGAATCAAAGAAAGTGAAGGCAACGGTCGTGCATAATTATCATACAGATTTTTTCTATTAAAAAAAAAAAGAAAGAAAGAAGAAGAAGCAGACACCTCTAGGAGAGATCTCGAATTATTTTTCTTTCATTTGATTTGTTTGGTGTTTTCTTGTTGGGTTTGACAGGCTCGAAAAGGATATGGGAGAAGAAGCAAGTGAAATGAGGTGCGCGCCCTCTCCAAAAAGTCTAAACCCCACACCACTAAATCACTCTTTTGTTTGTTTCCTTTTCGTTTATCCTCTTCCTTGTGTTTTTATAATATTCCACACCTCTCTTATCTATCTCCTCATTTCCACCCCCGTCTTTGTTTCCTCTTCCTTTGTTAATTTTTCTTTATGCTGTTTTCAGCGCATCAGTACCTGCTCCATTGCTAGCTATATCTTTGTGTGTGTCGTTGGGTTTTGTTTTGAGATTTGGGTTTGCTTACTAATTTTATTTTATTTCTTAATGTTTTCGCTTGTTGGGTACTATAATTGGGATCTGTGCTTCTGGATGATGAACTAATGATGGTTATTTTTTTTTTTTGGGTTTTCAATATCTTGACATGTTATCCTTGGATGGGTTAGGATGTTGCCAGAAGGTTTTTGAGAGATGGTAACTGTTTGGTTTTGAGTTAAGCTGTGGTGTTAAAATGGAGATTTTGAGTGAAGAAGAGGATCAATTCTTCGACACTCGTGAGGATTGTCCCTCTGTATCTGATCCAGGCTCTGACTCCCCTGACAATTTGGATTCTGATTTTGGGGTCATTGGTTCCTTGCCTTGTAGTATTGGTTATGAGGTTTGGATCAAGAATCCAGGCTCTATTCGTGAAAGGCGCAATAAATTTTTAAAATGGATGGGTTTGGATGTGGATCAAGCGGGGAAGGGTGATCCTGGCAATACATCTTCCAATGAAGTGGAAGTTGAGACAGATAGGATTATGGAACACAGCGATGCAGTTCTAAGATCATACAGTTTAGATGATGGACTCTCATCGAGTCAGTCTTCCATGTCGAGTTGGTCCAATGATGCCCAAGAGTTGTTAGATGGGGCAATGGAGGAGAATTTTGTGTGTAGGATTAGGAATTTGGATAACGGGACAGAGTTTATTCTGGATGAACTTCGGCAGGATGGCATGTCAGGGAGAATTCGTGAAGTTGGTTCAAATCGGTTACTTACTGTTGCTGAGTTTGAGAGGAGTCTAGGGTTTTCCCATTTGGTTCAGCAAGTGATGCGAAGAGAAGTTGAAGATGTGCCCAATTTGGGGCTGCCAAGAAAGCAGGTAAAGATGGGATGGTTGAGGAGATTAGGTGCTGTCTCTTGCATCGTTGACAGGCAAGTGGAAGCTGGTGGTAATGGTCCTTATCCTGTTGCAGGTGCTAGAAATCAGATAGTTAGGGTTAAATCTTATAAGAAGCGGTCCAAGGAATTCTCTGCCCTTTACATGAGACAAGATATTCCAGCTCACGAGGGTTCAATATTGACTATGAAGTTCAGTCCTGATGGTCAGTACCTTGCGAGTGCAGGTGAAGATGGAGTTGTGCGTGTATGGCAGGTGATGGAAAAGGAGAGATCAGATGAGTTTGGCACCCTTGATATTCATTCTTCCAATGCCCACTTCACGGTTAATGATCTTTCTGTAGCTCCCCTTAAGGTGGATAGAGAGAAAAAGGGTAAATTCAAGAGTATGCTAACATCAGACTCGGCTTGTGTCATTTTTCCTCAGAAAGTATTTCATATATCGGACAAACCAATCCATGAGTTTTTTGGGCACTGTGGAGAGGTCTTGGACCTCTCATGGTCAAAGGACAAGGTAAGTAGTTACTCGACAGCAGTTTAGTTTTTCTTGTTTGACAAATAAATTATGTTTCTGAATGTCCCAGTACCCTTGCAGTATCTCCTTTCATCCTCAGTTGATAAAACTGTTCGCTTGTGGAAAGTGGGAAGCAACAAATGCCTACAAGTTTTCTTCCATAATGATTATGGTGCGCTCTTCTGCATGCTGCTCATTCTCCAATAAATTTCTTGTCTTGATAATTGTTATGAGTAGTTAATGTTGGTGGATCAGTTCAGGCACTTTTGATTTGTTTATATTCTAATTGCCTGTCTCTGTGCTACATGTAATCCAGTTACCTGCGTCCAGTTTAATCCTGTGGATGAAAATTACTTCATCAGTGGTTCCATAGATGGGAAAGTACGCATCTGGGCAATTCCTGGTTGTCAAGTTGTTGTCTGGACTGATATAACTGAAATTGTCACGGCTGTATGTTATTGTCCTGATGGAAAGGTTTGTGGATGACCTCTTTTTTCTGCTTCGAAATGTGATTCACATGTGAAATTCTTAGAGCACTCTCTGTTTTGTGCAGGGCGCAATCGTTGGCTCCATGAATGGCAATTGCCGCTTTTATGACGCAGCAGGTTATTTTTTCTTATTCCAAAATATGTTATACAGCAAAGAATTGGAATATATTGCAGTCACTGTCGTAGTGCAGGAGTACTGTGCTGTGGTTTGCTTCTCCTGCATGTGTGAGTCATGAAATAAGTTTTCTGTTTCTACACTGGTGAAGAATCTTGTTAAAAATATCTGCTCATTTTTTTGGTTGGGCAATTGGTTTGCCTTTCACTTTTGGGAAATAGAAAGAAGAATTTAATTGAATGCACGAATTTAACATCCGTGGCTCTGCATTATGAACTTTCACACTGTCATGCTTGATGCACCTCCTGAGTTCAGAACAAAGACTTTTACTTTGAATAGGTTGCAGGTGTTTCGTCAGTTATTTTGGTAGGATCGTTTTGTTTTCCTCTGTAATATATATATATATATATATATATATATATATATATATTCCTGATCAGTAATCAGATAGCTTTGTGTTTTCTTCCCTCACAACAAATGCTGGAGTTTGTGGCACTTAACCTAGGGGTGAAAATTAGTTCCATTGTAGACTTCCATACCCCAGTTAATGTCTATGAAATCCATCATAGATTCACGTTTCAAAATTGATTTTTATGCCATACTATGATGCAGGAGGGTTGCTTTGGTGCTAACTAGTGTATTTTGCGTGGATCAGATAATCGTCTGCAGCAGTATACACAAATATGCTTGCAGGGCAAGAAGAAGTCGCCATTCAAGAGGATAACTGGCTTTCAGGTGATGACTTTTATATCTGCTAATTTTCCTTTTCCATCTTATTGCATGTCGTTTGGCTTCATTCTTATGCTAAACGTATAATGTTAGCTTTTCTTATCCGCAGTTTTCTCCAAGTGACCCGACCAGGTTAATGGTCACTTCTGCTGATTCGCAAGTTCGAATACTCCATGGAGTTGATTTGATACGCAAATATCGAGGTGCGCACAACTTAGTTTTATTTTTATTTGGTGGTGCTGGTAATTATTGTAACAATACATTCAGTTTTCAGAAATAGCTATTTCTTCCCTCAAATCGTGTCTTGTGTGCAGGCCTCCGTAATGCAGGAAGCCAGATATCTGCATCATTCACGTCAGATGGGATGCATATTGTTTCAGCAAGTGAGGATTCTTATGTCTATATCTGGAATTATATTAGCCAGGATGGGCCTGTGGCTCAGGAGAAGAAGAGCAAGTGGTCTTGCGAGCGTTTCTTCTCAAACAATGTGTCAGTGGCTATACCCTGGTGTGGGATGACTTCTATGAATTGTAGCAGCTCCTCAACTGTCACTGGAAAATCCCCATCCTCCATTGTCTCAGGGCCGTGTAGTGAAAAAAGTGTGTTGCTGCAATCTGAGTTGGTCGAGAGTTCACAATGGAAATTGCCATTCTCTTCCGCTGAAAATTTATCACTCAGCCACGGATTTTTCTCTCACTCTTTGCCCAAGGGTTCTGCAACGTGGCCAGAGGAAAATCTTCCTGCAAGCTCATTGGTTGTATCATCTGCAATGTGCAAATCGCAGTACAAGTTCTTGAAGATGTCACGCCAGAGCATGCATGGCTCCCCTCATGCATGGGGTTTGGTGATTGTAACAGCCGGATGGGATGGACGAATCAGATCATTCCAGAATTACGGATTACCAGTTCACCTTTAAATAGAGAGGTTCAGCACTTCATCGCCAAAAAACAGTGGTTGAACTTGCATGTGATTGCACGCAGGCTTGACACCTCAGGTATTGAGGGAACAGAACTGGCATGCACCAATAGCCGCCCGGAGATGTCTACTACATAGGCACCAGTGGTGGTTAAGAAGTGATAGCAACCTCGGTTGTTTGGTCGGATAGCCAAGATTCCTCGGTGTGAATCTAATCTCAACATTTTTGTGCTGTACAGGATTTGCTTTCCAGATCAGTATATATATCATTCATTAATTTATTTATTTAGCAGCCCAGTACGCGATCAGAACAGTAGAGCTTATAAGATGGGTTAATAATTAAGAAAGGCTCTGTTGGGAGTTTTCCTTCTCTAAAGAAGGGTGGCATTATTGGTTGGGACTAGGGAGATAGATGCCTCTGAATTCCTTGGTGGGGATTCTTGCCTTTTTATGATTTGTTAGGTGTTCGAAGACACCTGGCTTCTTTGCCGGTGCATTAACAGTTTTTTGACCTTTCTGTTGGGCCCCTGACATTTTGTAGTGGACTGATGTCACCTCAAGCGCGTTCATTAGTCTCTTTCCATGGTAGCGCCGTGTTTGGATAGACCCAAGTAAAAAGCCGCCTTTGCTTTGGGAGGATTCCTTGATCGGGAGCTGCGAGGACGTGTTTCTTTCTCTGTTTTAAAGTGTTTTTAAAAAAATAAAAAAAATTTATTTTTTATTTACTTTAAACTAATATATTTTTAATATTTTTAAATCATTTTAATGTATTAATATCAAAATTAATTTTTAAAAAATAAAAAAAATATTATTAATATATATTTTAATATAAAAACTTATTTAAAAAACAACTAAGATTGTGATGATGGTAGGCCCTAATTGCATCATTTTTCATTTAATTTTTTGGTATGCCAGCTTCTGCATTGCAAAAGTTCATGACATCGAGCGCGAAACATTAAAAAACT
Organism: Populus alba x Populus glandulosa; assembly: GCA_033617975.1. Classification (NCBI taxonomy): domain Eukaryota; kingdom Viridiplantae; phylum Streptophyta; class Magnoliopsida; order Malpighiales; family Salicaceae; genus Populus; species Populus alba x Populus glandulosa. The sequence goes on along the minus strand of CM066144.1, from coordinate 15,642,416 downwards.
TGAGATGGATTGTTGATATGAACAGTTAGCTACCTCAAGTTTTCTCTTTTCATTCAAATCCCTTTTTTTATTGGTTTTGTTTTCATTCAAGTCATTTTTTTAATGGATCTTTTGCTTTTCAGTTTAAAGTTTACAATTAAAATTTTTATTGAGAGTAAAAAGAAACATTAAATGTCCTGTATATATCGGCGCATAATTGCAAGTGTCATGTGATCCTGAAAACTGTCTTGTTCAGTTGTCAAGCACATATATGTCTTCATTTAATGGGAGATTCTTCCTAATGGCTTGAAAGAAATCGAGATGCTTGAGATCATGACACGAGGGAATTTATAAAATTGTAAGATGTTGCAGAAGTGCCTCATGAAAATTGACATTGACAAACACCGATTGTACGCAGGGGTACAACTGCATGATGCTCCATCGTAACCAATAATCTTTTCTGCTCCCTTGTATGAAAATGGGGATATTATTGCCTGTTCAACTACAGACTGTTGCCTAGAGCACAAATTGCTTCTGATGGTGGCTGGATTGGACCGACCCTAGGCACAACTCTATGGACCTTCTCGATTAATATCTCATCACAGGCCAGGAAACCACTACGAGCCTGATCCAAGCCGCCAACAGTTGCGTCCAATCCAACTGAGCATTCGGTCCTTCCCATAAGTCTCGCTATAATAAATTACCGTTGTATTTTCTAAGAGACTCCACATTCTGCCCCGGCTCACTAGAAAATAAATTACCGTGTGTTTTGCTATAATGATTTGTATTTTTTTGTCTGTATACTTTTTTTTTTATTTCACACCCGGTTAATTAAAGCATATTTATTATGAAATGAAAAGATTAAAGATATGAGAATAAGATGAAATGGACAGTAAAAAAAGATGGTTTTTTTAAGCTTAGGGTTAAACATCGTTTTGATCTTCTAACTTTTAAATTATAGCTTTTTAGTCCCTAATAATTTGTGAAATTCAATTTTTATCACGAACTTCATTTTTTTATTTTTTTTATTTTTTTATTCTGATTTGAGATATAAGAGAGAAAATGATTGGAATCCGGTGGTAATTAGAGAAAGTCTCTTTTGAGACTGATTTCAACCATGAAAACATGTGGTTTTTGTGCTAATTGGTTCCTTTTGATGAGGAAAGTTTATGCAATGTTTTTTCTTCACTTAAACTTGCATGAAATAGTAGATCTAAATCAAAAAAAAAAAAATTTTGTTTCTAGTTAGGTGTTAGAGTATATGAATATGTTTAGAAAGTGCATATGGTATTTTCTTTTTTTCACGTCAAAATATGGTTGAAAAATGGTTTCTTTTAGTCTAAAATAGACCAGCCTGATTTTTCGGTCACCGGAGGTCGCCAAAATCTAGGTAGTACAAGTAAGGCAGGCAACACGCCGGCTACAATTTTTTTTTTTAAGCATTAAGAAAATGAAAAATAAATAAGGCCCATAAGGGTGAGATGCTTTAGGCTCACATGCCTAGGCCTCTTAGGTCTTTTTTTTAGACTCAAGAGTTTTGGGTTTTTTTTGTTTTGTTTTGTTTTTTTTTTTTAATGTTTCTATATATATTTGCAAATTTTTCTGATAGCGTGCTACCTGGAAAAAAAAAAAAGAAGAAGCTGGGGATAGAAAATCTAAAAGAATAATAATAATAAAAAACCCAACAGCCTAGGTGAATGCACAGGAAAAACAAAGAAAATTTTTGTAAAGCACAAATATAAATACGAGTGATTCGCTATAAAAAGGGGGAAAAAAAAAAACGTGGAACCTGTCGCAACAATCAGAATTGTTGTCATGGGAAGAAGCACTTGCAAGTGTTTTTTTTTTTCCCCCCGTTAAAGTCATAATAATAATAAAAAAATCACATTGAAGACCAACACAACCACATATTATATGCCATTCAAACGAAAGACATGGACATAAGCACTAGCAGTGTACAGCCATGCAGAGAAAAAAGAAAAGAAGAAAAATATCGCAATTATGAATGTATTAAATACTTTCCAATAAAAGTGGAATTGGTCTCCGGTCGATTCAGTAGGAATTTCTAGTTGTACCTCGTGCTTCTTTCTTTTTTATTCCTTTGTTCACCCATACAGTCCTGTTGTCTTGAACTCGCTCGCACGCTAAAGCAACTTCTTCTTTTTTTCACTACTATTTCAGTTCATTTTTAACTAAAAAAGTAAGGATGTAATGCTCTAACAGCCCCCCTGCAACTCTTGATTTTTCATTGAAACTACGAAAAAAGAACTTTTTTTCTTTTTTCCAACGTGTCGATGTCTGGCTCATCTCAATCACTTTGGTTCCTCATGAGCAGCCAAAGCAGGGGGGGAAAAATCAAATCAGAAAGGTCTGACTAATCCCGATCAATTTGGTTGAGCAGCCAGCACTGGCAGTACTTTAGACAGAAGAAGAAGAACATCCAATCAGAAAGGAATCGACAGAGAAAGACTGGTGATGCGATTAAACGGCAAGACAAGAATCTAATCACATGTAGTTACATTGTGTCTGTTCGTGCCCAGTTCGTGTTTGACATTAGATTAAGCGCAGCACCAGTCTACGAGAAGATATTTATTGGCCATGCTTGCATGGGAAGGAATTTCTCCAGAGCCATTGGACCTTTTTACAAGAAACAACTAAATTAATTGAACCACTTACGCAGATCTTAAGCTCAAGTCCCCAAAATTCAACCACCCCACGTTCATCCACTCGGGACGAAGCATGGGGCAGCTGGTGGAGCCCAGGCCCTAGGAATAAAGTTAAAAATCCTTTCAACTTGGTGTACTGAATTCCAATAATTTTCAGTAAATTGTACATAATAATCGAATCTTTTTTTAAATACGGGATATTGTTGAATTTGTGAAATTAACTAGTACATGTTCTTGTACGAAAAACATGAAATCTAGAACCATAGTTCGGTACTTATAGAGTAAATGGTTGTTTAATTAATTAATCCTTGTGTTGTTAGTAAAATAATTAATTAATCTTATTTGTATTGAATCTTTTTATTCTTATATTACTCTATAACTTATTGTTATTTTATCAGATTTTTAATTATACTTTTATTACTCTACTCGTTTTTAGTTAAGATTTTAAATTTCATAAATTACCTATAAAAAAAAGTAAAATGAATATAATTTAAAAAAAATATTTAAGAGAGAGTTGACTTTCACCTTTGATCAAAGAATTAATTTATGATTTCCGAAACCCAAAAACTAACTAACGAATTCATAAAAGCACAAAGACTTGAGTACAATTCGCTATGGATTCCTGCACCGATGAGAATATGCATCATCATAAATTATTTATTTATTGTTACCTTTTTCTTTTCTTTTTTGTCCTCGAACCGACAATGATTTATTTATGATCCTTCGATTTAGTGTTTACATCAACATTAACTTTGATATTTTGTTTATTAAAATATTTTTTATTTAAAAAAATATTTTTTATATTAGTACAAAATGATCTAAAAATAATAATAATAATTAATTTGAAAGAAATTCAAACTTTGTGAAAAGCATGGTTAATTGGACTACAGAGACAAGCAGTTTCTTTGTAACAAATCTTGAAGCTCAATTTTCAATCAACAAAATATTTCAGAATAAAATTTAAAAAAAAACAAAAAATAACCCAAGTTAACTCAAATTAACTTCTAAAATCCACAATCCAAATTAATATTGGAGGATGAAATTTTTTATAAAAAAATCAATTAAAAAAAATAATCGGAATCAACTTGCCAAACTTATGACCTAGGTCATGGATCGGGAAAACCTCATAGAAAACATACCAAAGAAACAACCTGAGTCAACTTCAATTAACTTGCCAAACTTGCAATTTGATTTATGAAGTTGAGATAACCCATATAAAATAAATCAAAATAAATTATAAAACTCAATTCTCAATCAACACATTGATAAAAGATAAAATTAAAAAAAAAAGATTCAATATAAAAAATGACACTATAAAAATGATTCGAGTCAATCTGGATTAACTCACAAAATTCGTGGCCCAAGTCATACGACTCGTATAACCTCATAGAAAACAAATTGAAATAAGTCATGAAGTTTAATCCCTAATCAACCTAATATTAAATTATGAAATTTAAAAAAAGAAGAAGCATGAGTTAATAAATTAACTTGCTAAACCTACAACATGGATCATGAAATTGAAATAACTTCTTATAAAACAACCCGTGATAAATCATGAAGTTTAATCTCTAATCAATCAATATTAAATTATGAAATTAAAAAAAAATAGTCCAAGTCAATAGATTAACTCGTTAAATCGGCAACATAAATCATGAAATTAAAATAATTTTTTATAAAGTAAATAGTAATAAATTATAAAATCTGATTTTTAATAAATTAAACGCTGAAGTATAAAAAAATATAGACTTTAAAAATAAATATATGAAGAGCAACAAAACAAAATTATTTTTAATGAATAGTATGACATGAGGTGGTGATAATAATGTTTTGTTAATAATAATAAATGTAGCTTTTAACGCAATGAACGGTCCTCATTGATGTTGATTCAGGGCAATATTGGAATGAGAAGGGCAGATAGGAAGAAGGGCCGTTGAGCTACGTGCGCATTAATTACAAATCTACAAGTCCACATGTTTTTGCTTCTAGAACTTGCTTGGTTTTAGAAGCCAAAGAGAATTATAGCTCTCCTTGTCCTTTAAATTTTAGTTGATTTGCCAATCGTTTAAAAGGGGCAACAAATCTGTAGATTTTTGCGCTCGTGACTTGAGCACTAGTCGATCCCTTCCCAGCTTTGTTCTAGCTTGCAACCTCTCTCTCTCTCTCTGTTTTTCTCTTTCATATTTAATATTTGAGAGAGGGAAAAAATATATACAAGCAAGGACATGGGAAGGGCTCCTTGTTGCTCTAAGGTGGGTTTGCGTAGAGGACCATGGACTCCAAGAGAAGATGCATTGCTTACCGAGTATATCCAGGCTCACGGCGAGGGCCATTGGAGGTCTTTGCCTAAAAAATCTGGTAATTATACACCACTATCTAATTAGTGGAAATTAAGTGATTGTACATGTTTCGCTCTTCTTCTTTCATTTGCCTTTCCTTTCGATATTTGCTCGAGCACTTGAAAATGTTGCAGTTCCAAAAGAGAGATAAAATTGTGGAAATTGGAGAGAGCTTTCTCGACGAGTTTCTTTGCTTCGTCTTCTTTTCCCTTGACAAAATTTCCAGAAATATTCAAATCTAGTCAAATCATTCGATCGTTTCCTTGGCTTTCCCCCCTCTTTTCAAACAAATTATCAGGTTTGAGCTCTGAATAACAACTGTGAAAGGGAAAGAAATAAGTTGCGTTGTCGTGTATTTGGTGGTGTGTAGCTTCAACCTGCCATAAAACTGAAAACACACTGCTAGTCTTAAATTAACTTTTAAAAAGTGTTCAATTCTCGTCTTGACTCTATTAATGAAGCTATAGGCCACTATATTTGTGATCATGATGTCTCGTCATGTGCTGCACCTTTTTTCTCTCTCTCTTCGTGCATATATTTTCTTGAGTACATAGTACTATTTATAACAAGAAGAAATTAAAACGAGACTAGTCATCTGACCTATCTCTCACCCTTGTATTTCCAAAACTAAATGAAGGTCTCCTCAGATGTGGAAAAAGTTGTAGGCTAAGATGGATGAATTATTTACGACCAGACATCAAGAGAGGGAATATAACTCCTGACGAGGATGATCTCATTATTAGAATGCACTCCCTACTCGGTAACCGGTGGTCTCTCATTGCTGGAAGACTTCCAGGTCGAACCGATAACGAGATCAAGAATCATTGGAACACCCATCTCAGCAAGAGACTTAGAAGCCAAGGAACCGACCCCAACACCCACAAAAAGTTAGCAGAACCAGTAAAACGTGAAGTGAGAAGAAGGACAAGCAACAACGACAAAAACACCAGCAACAAGAACCAGAGCAAAGGCAAGGCTAAACCAGTGCCGGCTGAAAAGCATAAGATCCACCTCCCTAAGGCTGTTAGGTTTGCTTCTTTATCCTTGCCGAGAAACGACAGTTTTGGAAGCAGTACAACTACTAGCCTGTCTCCAAGCCAGGGAAGGGATCAAGGGTACTGTTTCGGTTCAGAACTTGCAGTGGATGTTTCTTGGAGTAATTTTAAGGATTGTGATAATGGGGTTGCCTTTTTTGTTGGAGATGTTGATCTTGTTAATGGTTCAGATCTTGAATGCCAATCTCTTCTGCCTACGACAGACACCTTAGAGAAGCTCTATGAGGAATATCTTCAGGTCCTGAACACAAATGAGCATCTAGATCAAGTAGAATTAAACTCCTTCACCGAGTCACTTCTGGTATGACAATTAAATTAAAGAAAGTAATGAATTGTGCAGGAATGATCAGCTGTAATATATTTTCAAGTTTCGTGGAGAAGATGAGCTTGATTGGCCTGTAGTTAATTTTCACGTGTTTACCAGCCTTCTCTTGCTTCGCTAGCAATAAAACGATCGAGTTGGAGTTATTCGAGGGTCCAAATCCTGTGATTAATTAGATGATAATTATATGTATGACAGCGTATGCGAGGGAATTAATCTTGTGCGTTCTGTAATATTACCTTCAATGCCATATATATAATAAATGAACTCCGCAATTAATAATAAGTATAATTAAGATAATGATATGGGATTTAGTTACGCTCAAATAAGTTCAATCTGCACCATAATGCATCATGTTGATAAAATCCAAACTATATATTAAAAATATTTGAGATTTTATTTTTACAATTTTAAGCGTCTATTTGCGAATTTGCATTTGAACGCACTTGTGTTCCAAATATGCTTCCCAATACCCATGTCGAAACTACAGAGAGCATCCTAGGTTTTTATACGCACCTCTTAAAAGCTTCAAGGGATTTATATTTTTCTTGCAAAAAATAAACTTAAATTCTCTAACTATAATCAGTAATAAAGGTGATTATATATCTTTATCTCCATTAGAAAATAAAGTTATTGGCGGCCCATTAATATCAAAATGAATAGGTTTGAATGAATTTCTTACTTTACATGATTTTCTCGTGGAAAGTAAATTTAGTGTTGTTTGCTAACAACACATTCTTAATTAACTTGAGGAGGAGCTTTAGTTTAAGGAAGACTCGTCATCATATTTTTGTAATATAAATACATGAATGAGTAATAAAATAATAGTTTAAAAATATAAAGGTGACACTCGACTTGCCATCATGCTAACTTTATCAATTAAGCCTATTTTGTCATCTTCAACTCTACATGCTCCATTTTTTAATATAAACTCCATAACATTTTTCTTGAAGTTAACCAATGCTATGTAAATTTATTTTTAATTCTAGAACAAAAGGAGTATCAAAGTTGATATGAATAATATTCTTCTTGATTTTAATTTTTACCATTTATTTTCTTTTATTAGACTCATTATCAAACTTTGTAAAATCTTAATAAGATTAATCAAATTCAGAGAAGAGTGACTTTTCTCATTCATATAATTGCAACACCTAATGTTAGACCATAAATTTTAGTGATTTTTCTCATTCATATAATAAGCCATCAATAAAGACATTTCATATATTTTTTTTCTACAAAATTATATTTTCTACCACCATTTCTATTCAAATTAGTTTAACATTCAGATTTATAATGTCCATACATGTGATATCTAAAGCATTCAATGTTTGATTTGTCCACTAGCTTTGACTTGTAAAAAGTTGAATGATTATTATTATATCCTTTTCATTTTCCTTTTCCTCTTTTTTTTCTTTTATGAGGATTAGGCAAAAACATTATCTATGAATTTTGGATGTTAATTGTTGCTTGTGCTCCTTCCTCTTTCTCTTTCTTGGCCTCCTTTTTGTAAAGTATAAAATAATTATAAGATGAAACTCATAAAGCTTGCTCTTACTTATCTTGTTAACTTAACCTTTTCTCATGAATTAGCAAGGAACTTTTCAATTCATCATTGGAGATTTCATTAATATTCTTAGATTATTCTATTGAACTTATAATAAAATTGAATTTTTATGCCAACAATTGAAGAATTTTTTCAATAATAGTGATATCCTCCATTTTATCATCATGGATTCATATCTTGTTAAAAATCATTATCATTCATGAAAAATAGTTTATGATCGACTCTCTCATACTCATCGTAAGCAATTCAAATTCCATTCGAAGAGCTTGAAGTTGTTGTCTCTTTACTCTAGTTGTTTCTTGATATTTCTTTTAATCTTAAATATCCTTGGATGGTTTGTTACAAAGAAGGGTTTTCAAGATTGGTTGGTCAATCTATTGGAAAAGATAACTTCTTTGTCTTGAAATCTTGTAATCATTGCCCTTCTATCTATTGTTTTTTCACATATGTTATTGTTAATCTAGGTGTTATTTCAATTATTTCTTGAGAAATGATTTGTCAATACTCCTTAGACCTTAAAAAAAATATTCTATTAACATGCTCTACTAATCATAATGACTATCAAAGTAAGATATGGTGGATCAAACAAAGTTATTCGAAGTTATGATTTTTTTTATATCAAAATTGTTATTGTTGTGTGAATTGTTGAAATTTTATTGCTACAAAAGAACTATTTTTCTGCTACTGCATGAAGTTTTTTCTTACTTCCTTGCTCTTTTAATTATCTAAGCTTTGATATCAATTATTTAAAAGAGAAAACTAAACACACAAGTATTTGAACCTTCCAAGCTCTTATTAATTAATACACTCTTAAAATTATAAATACATTGGCCTTATATTTTTAGAGAGATTATGAATTCCAACTATCATATTAATCTAATAAGAATTCTAATTAACTAGTTAAACAATAATTCTATACATCAAACCTATTTTTATTGATAATTCCCAATTGGATTAGAATTTGAACTAATATCTAACATTCTCTCTTCTTCTTTTCACCTTATTTTTTCTGTTTTATCTTTATCATTTCTATTAGTTTTAACGAATAACTTATTTTACTTTCAATCTCGTTTGAATCTAGAGATTTTAAACCAAAAGAAGAAGAAGAAGGCTTCTGCGAAGATGAGATGGGTCAAATCTGATTCATACACTTACTTCCGCTAGTTTATTTTATATATATATTATTTGACTTAAGGCTTGAATTTGTTCTTTTTCAAGGGTATTTAATTTCTTTTTTTCTTAGTTTTCTCATTTGGGTTTGATTTTTCTGAATAGTTTGGGGATTAAATAGGGACAAAGGAATACTGTAATTTTATACTCTCCAATTCATCCAATTTGGTATAAAATAATTAAGATTAAAATTTCAAGAAATTTCTGTTTTGAGATGTATTGTTATTAGTGTTGTCCTTTGTCATGGTGAAAAATTTTAATTCGATTAAAGAAGACACAGTATTTGGAAGAACAGAAGAGAATAAGGATAATTGGATTTTCAATTTCAAATCACGTGAACCATATTGTCCATTTTCTCATATATATTTGTAGCGTATCGTGAATTCCAAGTTAATTTTCAATACAAGAGCAGATGACATCATTGTTTTCTCAAATCATAATTTTTTTTAATTAACAAATATAAGAATCATGTTTATGCATAATAAAATAGATTAAGAAATATTACAAATAGATTTTTTTAAAAATGTTAAATTAAAAAGAAAATTCAATTTAATAAGAAGCCAAAAAATAAAGATTAAATCATGAAAAAAATCATATACCTTAAATTAAGATTAAAAAATAAAATTAAGAACAAATTAAAGTTTTATAAAGGACCAAGAACAAAAATTAAAAATCAAAAAAATAAATGTCAAAGTGGAAGAGCAAATTTTCAGGGAATGAAAAAAAAAAAAAACATAACATGCGATAAATCATGTCATCAACACGATGAAAGGGTGATTTTTTTTCACCGGGTGGAGATGCACAAGCCACTTGAAGGTCATAGGCTCCTTCCACGCATTGGAACCTGCGCAATACATGTTTTTTTTATTTTTTTTTATATTTAGTTAAAGATTAAATTGCCTTAAATTAATACTATAAAAAAATTATTTATCCTCATTCGAATTAATAATAATTAATAAGTTTTGTGAAATATGCTGCAATGTTTTTCAGTACAGTGTTTTTCAGAACTGTTTTTAATATTACGAATATTGATGAAAGAAGGAGAGATTCACGCAACAGCATGTATGCTTCATGACTACCTCCATTATATATATATATATATATATATATATATATATATATATATATATATATATATATATATATATATATATATATATATATATCCGTCCTGTCATTATGAGATTTTTGAGAGATTTTTAGTATGGTATAAATATAAGAGTGGAGAAAGTGGGAGATAAATTCTTATGAAAATCATATGTTAAAATTTTTTTCAAGAGGTAGAATCTCTAAAATCGATGCTCTATATGCTATGTTATTTTAAAATCTTCTAATTGCATTTCTTTCAATCATTAGGTTTGAGATATTTTCGTTGAGACCATAAATTTATACAAAGGGCACACGAACCTCACAAGGAACAAAGAAAACCTAGCAAGTTTCAATACTAGCAAGTGAATCACACGTGTCACCATCCCTACACACAACCCACACACAACGTGCCACCTCTGATCTGGCCAGATTCTGGCCATAAGCAAGGGTAAAAAGCATATTCCCGTTGGTTTTACATTTTCTTTAAATATCCATGCGTATTTAATGTGTTGGGGCCCACAACGTGGCAACCAGGGCTTTAAAACCGTTAGGGATTATTCTGTTTTTGCTTTTCAAAATCAAAGTTTTGAAAAAATTTAAAAATATTTTATTTGTTTTAAATTTAAAAAAATTGGTATTTTAAAATTATTTTGATATATTAATATTAAAAATAATTTTAAAAAATATATATTATTTTAATATATTTTTAAATAAAAAAATACTTTAAAAAACAATAATAATCACACTATTAAACATACTAAGATTAAATAAGCATTAAAATCAATATCGGAGTTGAGAGGGGAAGGATGATTTCAGTTTATTAAAGGCATAATGATTTGGCTTTGATGTTAAATTTTTAGCGTGTGATTCGTTGTGAAATTTATGCCAAAATAAAGATTTATAATAAAATTTAACAAATGATAGCTTTTTTTTTAAAAAAAAAAAATCTTTTGTTTGCTTTGATTTAGTGTTTACGACTATGTTTATTTTTTGCAAAATAGTTTCCGTAAAACAACATTCCAAACTTTCTTGTGTTTGTTTGTCAATGAAAAACACTTTCCAATAAAATAAAAATTTGATTTGGTTTCCAAAAAAGTATTTTCCTAAAAAATTTGAGCAGAAAATACTTTTCAGAAGTTGTGAAAAATTTAGAAATATCGTATTATTTGTTGATTATATCAAATTTGGTCCTCAAACTTTTGATTTATATATATATATATATATATATATATATATTGTTTTGAATATTTTTTTTCAATTTCATCTCTTAAAATTTAATTTTTATATTAACTTTGGTTCTCGTTTTTATAATTGTTATTTGCTTTTCTCTTATTATTTTTTTATTAAAATTTTTTATCTATCAAATTTGATCCTCATTATTTTGATTATTACTTATTTTATTTGAAATAATTTATGAAATGTTAACTATTATTATTTTAATTTCTTCATCTTTTTTTTAGATTTGATTTCTATTATTTTGATTATTATTTATTTTATTTGAGATAATTTATGAAATTATATTTTTTTTTCAATTTCATTCTCATTCAACCTTTTAATTTGTAAGATTTGTTCCTCGTTATTTTAATAAACTTGAAAAAAATAATATATTAATAAATTATTTTTCATTTTATTTTTCATGATATAATTAAATACTTGAAACTATTTTCTTACTTATTTTTAATTGCACTACCAAATATTAAAAAATAATTTATATTTTTAAAATTTATTTTTTAAAAAAATTTAATTTTCAGCAAACAAAACAGAATGTGAAAACGAGCTGAAGGGTTATGAAAGTCCAAGCTTGGTTTTCCAACAACTTCTTACAAAATCAATACCACGAAGCACATGCGCCACCATAATCATTACCATGTGAATCACATGCGCCACCATCCCTACGCGGCCCCACGTGCCAGTGTATGCCCTATCTTGTTGGATTGTATGCACTATCTTGTTGGATTGTATTCGTACGTGCCAGTGTATGCCCTACGTTGTTGGATTGTCCTTTGTTTAAAAATGTGTTAATAATTATTTTTTATTTAAAAATATATTAAAATTATTTTTTTATTTTTAAAAAATTAATTTTAATATTAGCACATCAAAACAATATGAAAACAATAAAAAAAAATTTGAAATAGAAAAAATAAAAAAAATTTAAGTTTTTCAAAATCATTTTTGAAAGACAAAAACAAAAGTGTTGGGCTCTTCTTATTGTATGAGAACCATGGGGTTATGAAGTTATTATAGAATTATTTTACAAGGTTAAATAAGGATTAAAATCAATACGTACCCTATTACTGGGTTGAAAGGATCACAATGATAGGTTTATCAACGAAATTTTATTTGGTCTTGATGTTGAAATTTCATATGTGGATGTGTATGTTTGAAATTTATGTTAAAATAAATATTTTCAATTAAATTTTAACAAATAATAGGTTTTTTTATTAAAAAAATACGGAAATGTTTTTGTTTGCTTAGTTTAAGTATTTTCATGTGTGTTTATCGATATAAAAATCCCCAATGATTATAGTTAAAATGGACATTTGAATACATTTTTTTAAAAAATTATTTTGTTGCATGTTAATCATCCTATTATCCGGAAATCAATTCAAGATAGTAAAATTATTTATCCACCCTATCCTAATTAAATGTTGACTAATGGATGATAGAAATAGTTAACACATGACATGTCTTTTATTATGTGCAATTTTATGCATGTTATTTGTGTGTTATATAATGGATTAATTGATGTTTTCTATGTGAATCAATCTAGTATATTAAAATTTATTATGAAATTAATTGAGGTGCATATAAATTGATTTGGACATTTATGTAAATAAAAAAAACATTATAAAATCCTATCATTTAGAAAGTTTACTGGCTAGTAATAAAACAGATTAATACAAGATTGCGTTTTTTCTTGTTTGTGCAATTTAATCTTGATGCTGAGAATGAAATTTATATTTTTATCATATTTATATATTTTTTTAATTGTTTATCCAAAATTAACCTGGAAATTGTAAGACTTTTAATTAAATCCTATTCCTTGGATCACGCAAATACAAGTTAATTAATACATGACACCAATTTCTATATAAAAAAGCTTTTTTTATTCATGTCGTGTGTGAATTGTAACATGCTGGTTCAAAGGAGCCGTCAACGGTAATATCTTTTGGAGCTATTATTTTGACTATTCAGTTAATTGTTGTTTACGTAACGGGACTATCTATGATGACAATATTATTTTTAAAATTATGAGTGTAAATATTTATAAGACATTAATATTAGGTTTTAATTGTAAATATTATTTTTAAATATTCATTTGTTGATTAAATTTAATTTCTTGTCCATATTAACGCGTGTGACTTTATTTTTGTATTTTTGCTTTTGGGGCTGGTTATATCCTCCCTTTACGGAATGAATTTGGATCGGGTCAGTGTGAGTCCATCAGAGTTATTGATGGTGAGTGGTGGTCTTCGAGTTTTATTTGGACATTGTCAAAGGAAACATGCCAAAACCCAATTAATCATTCACCATCATCATGGGTTTAATATTGCCCTTAATTTTAAAGTATTTTAGATAAACAATTATAATCCTCATTATTTAATTGCCTGATCTGTCCTTAGATTTAAGATCCACCATTCATTTGTTACGGTATAGTTGACTATTATTCTGTTTGATGAGACTAGAATTCAAAGCCAAACTTCTTTTATGTTTGTCACGTGACAGCAGTGGGAAAGGGAAAAGGAAGGGTTTTCCTCTGGCCTGGTCACGAGGATGCATTTATTGAGAGAGGCTACTGATTAACCGTGCCTAATTCAACTCTTTGTTTAATTTTATAATCAAATGGCATCTTCACGTTTATCATGCTGATTTTACTTGGCAGAAATTCGAAGGCTAACTTAGTAGCCTTGCGGTGCATTAAAAATGCTTCCCACCGGTTCATGGGTGTATTTATTTTTATGTTTAAAAAGAGTTTTTAATTTTTTTAAAAAAAATATTTAATTTTGGATCAGTCAAAAATAAATTTCAAAACATAAATAATAATAATTTTTTGATATATTTTCAATAAAAAAACATTATATATATATTGCCCTCAACAATACTAAAATCTCAATCTGAAAGCTTGTCTTTTGACCACTACGAGTATAGCAGAACTGCGCTTCTTTCTTCTTCTTCTTTTTTTTCGCAGAGCATTTACTGAAAAAACTTATGTATATAACTGCCAAATAATTTCTATCTTTTATACTTTATTGCATTTTAAATTTTAGTTTTGTAGAAGCTAAATTAAATAATTTAATTTTTAATTTATAAATATTTACTTTTCATTTATTATATATATATAAATTCATTTCACAATTTTAACTAAAAATATATTTTTAAAAAAATTATATTTTTAAAACTATAATAAAAAAAATTTACTTTTTTAAAACAAAAAACCACGACAAAGAAAAACCACCCTTGTCTCAACCTTAAGGAAGAAGTACAGAGCATTTATATTCCTGACATTCCAGTACACAAATATTCATCATCGCCCCAAATAATATACTCACATAGTCAGATGAATTATTGATTCTGTGCTTCTTGTTTTTTCGTTTTCTTGCAAAGCACTAACTTTTTTAAAAAGATAGTTAATACGTGATTAAAATAAATATACTAAAAGGCGTTGGTTCACTTATTAATATATTATATTATTATAATTATTATATTACATTATAGAATTATCGGTTTTTTTTTAATGAATCTTGTCTGATTTAATTTGTTAATGTTAAATTTTTTTTATTTAATTATTAGATTTTCATGACACGAATCCCGGATTTAATGGATTAACCTGATTTGACGAGTGAATTTGATTTTTTTTTTTAATTAATTTTTTTTTGTTTAATATACTTTATTAATGTTAAATTTCTTTCTATTTAATTATTAGACTTTCATGATACGTATCTTGAATTTAACGGGTTAAATATTATTTGAAACAAAACATGTGGAGGATCGATCGATTCATTATATTTCATTGGAAAGGGATTCAAACAAGGAAAATCATTTACCAGCAGCTGGTTATTAGGCATTCCGAATATATGGTTAGTTTTTAAATCAAGTTTTGAATTTAGACGTACATTACAGGGATGAATTATGATTGATTAGCGTGCGTAGTTTCATTTCAAGTTGTTTTCTGCACGAGTCCTGGACCCTGGGCTAGAGGTTAGATGAGCTCGTGATCAACTTCCGTTCCCAGGTTGGTGCGCGAGACTTTTCTAAAATGGACGACTGGGTGCGCTAGCTGTCGAGGCAGGCAAAGGTTGCTATCGGTGATTTTTATCTTTAACGACACATTTACTGTCAGCAGAATCGATTAGGACATCGAACGGGCGAGCGACGATGCAGATACTATGTTGTAGTAATGGTTAATTGACTAAAAAGAGAGGAAGAGACGGAGAAAAAGTCGAGCGATGCATGTTGCCACAATGCACGTAACGAAGAATGATTGGCGATTGAACATTTCTCCGGTCGCCAACAATCTGCCCTCGGATAAGATCATCACGTCTTTCAATCTATGATTGCTAGTAATCATTAAAAAAAGACAGAAGATTGGCCTAACTCCAAGCCCAGTAGTCCACATGGGAGTTGGGAGCGAATTTGATTTCTATCTCACTTAAAGGAGGTTTCAAATCAAATCATCTATCTATTCGAGATGTTATTCTAAGTTGCAGCCTGTTTTTTTGTGTTGGATTGGTTTTATTTTTTAAAAGATATTATATTAATATTCTTTTAATAATTTCTAAAGATTTTTATAAATTATTGTCAATAATTAAAAAAAATTAAAAAAATATTATAATGTATTTTTAAGTTAATTTTTTTTAAAAAAATACAACGCATCATAATATCATAAACACTGTAGATGAGCATGTATGAACACGTGGGAGAAATGGTGCCTATACTTTTCTTTTTTAAAAAAATCATAAACACCGTAGATGAGCATGTATGAACACATGCAGCTTTCTTTCTAGCGAAAAGATAGATAGGGTGATTAAGTTTCAATGTGTTCCCACTCGTGCAGCATCACAACAAAAGAAGTAGATTGGAAAAAGACCAGCAAGGAAGAACACGTCAATTTTAATAGCGCAATAAGAAAGTTAAGCAATTTATAGGTATTAAGCAATTTAAAAAAAAATTCAAAAAATCATTTTTTTATTAAATATTAAAATGAAAACATATTAGATTGAATCGGATCAACTCGAATTAACTTCTCAAATCTACTACTCAAGTCATGAGATTTGATAAGTCTATAGAAATTAAATAAAAAAAAATATTAACTCAATTCTCAATTAACTCGATGTTGAATGATGAAATTAAAAATAAAATTTAATCTTAAAAACAAGTTGAGTCAACTCGGATAACTCCATAGAAAGCAAATCAAAACAAACTATGAAACTCAATTGATCCACTATTGAATGGTGAAATTAAAAAAAAAATCAATTAAAAAATAACACAAAAACCCACCTGAGTCAATTGATCAAACCCGTGATCTGATTCATAAGATCGAGATAACCTCATAGAATGCAAACTAAAATAAATTATGAAGCTTAATTCTAAATCAACATAATATTGAAAGATAAAATTAAAAAATAACCAGTTAAAAAGGATAAAAAAACTCAAGTCAATCAGCCTAACCTGTAACCTGAATCATTAGATCATGATAACCTCATAGAAAATAAATAAAAATATAAATCTCAATTTCTAATCAACATAATTTTAAAGGATTATATTGAAAATAAATAAGAATTATATATGTTAATAAATAAATAATAAATTTGTTGATATCTATCTAATATTGAGTTTAAAAGCTAAAATAAAAATATTATTTTTTAAAAAAATATTGAATATTTTTTTTTAGCTTGAAATTGTATCCCAACATCCAACATTATTTTATATGACCAGTGTTCCCACCAAACTTTTTTAATGTTTTTATAACATATATAGTTTATTTAAAAAAAAACAAAAAAAAACAAATGGCAATTCCCTGTCCGTGTTGCTTATCATCGTGATTGTTTGTTTGGGCTCAAGGCCCTTCATTTCTAAAAAAAAATAAATTGGAAACGACGAAGCAATTCTTGCTCTAGCATAGTGAAAACACCCAAAATAATGCTAGAGGTTTTCACTATGCTAGAGCTTCAGGTTGAAATAATGCTAGGGATTACTGTTCTCCTTCTCCTTCCCAAATTCTCTTCAAGGTTTCAGGCCGCTAAACACCCAAAATCAAGCCAGTTGAAATTATTGAAATAAGAAAAAGGCCCATAACATCATATGCTGTGTGTAGACTTGGCACAAAAGATGGCCCATGAAATACCATTACAAAGTACTGTATCACTTGGCAAAGAAAGCCCAAAACGCCTTTCCTGTTTATTATAAATTTCTCTCCCTCAAAAACAGGAGCAAGGACAAGAAAGCAGAAGCAGCGAGCGAGCATGAAATGGGAACAGTAATCCCATCACCATGGAAGCAGCTTCTTCTGAGCGCAATAGAGTCAAACTCTCACCTCAAGCACTCTTATTTCGTTCAATTTGTATGTATGTCTCTCTCTCTACTTGTAATTAAGTAACGCTAATTTATTAGTTATTAATTGCGATGTTGTTTTCTTTCAGGCAACAATTGGATCTAATGGCAGACCTTCCAATCGCTCTGTCGTTTTCAGGTCCTTCCTCTTAATTTTCAATGTCTATCTTCTTTTTTTGTATTGTAAATTGGAAGTTTGTTTGTGTTTTACGAATTTTTAAGGAAGATGTCTGCTTGTTTATTGCTGGGTTTTCTACTTACAGAGGATTTGAAGAAAATAGCGATAGAATCCAAATCAACACTGATTTCCGTACACGCAAGGTTTTCTTGCTACTTCGCCCCTTTTTTACCCTTTAATATGATTATTAATTATTGTGCTATTTGAATTTTTTCCTTAAAAAAAAAAACCTCGATATGCAGATTGAAGAGCTTAATCATTGTCCATTTGCTGAGGTAATAATAAATATATGACTCTTTTGTATTTCAGAATTTTTTTACTTTTCAATTTTCGATAGGAATGCTACTTGGATGTAACTTGGCTTGTTGTCAGAATTTGTTATTCTTCAATTTTCGATAGGAATTACTTAGATGTAACTTGACTTGATGTAGATATGTTGGTATTTTACCGACTCTTGGGAGCAATTCCGGATCAATGGAAGAGTTGATGTTATTGATGGGTCCAATCCCAATCCGGCAAAGCTTCAGGTTCTATCCCTTACATTAAATCACATTTTACTACAAGATGTCTTTCCATCTATATCATTGGTG
Source organism: Populus alba x Populus glandulosa (assembly GCA_033617975.1). Classification (NCBI taxonomy): domain Eukaryota; kingdom Viridiplantae; phylum Streptophyta; class Magnoliopsida; order Malpighiales; family Salicaceae; genus Populus; species Populus alba x Populus glandulosa. The sequence continues at coordinate 15,623,916 of CM066144.1, read as the reverse complement.
TTAAATAAAGAAGTCAAACGGTAATGTGCCATTCTTGGGTTTAAGAAAAAGACTTCTGATGCTGAATGTTAAGTCATGGCTTGTTATATATATTCCACATTATCTTGTGCTTGCACAAAAATTAGAATTTTATGAGCCTTTTAATAGTGTGCAATGTATGAGAGAGAATATGTTAGAAAGTTACAAACAGGGTAATGAGTGATGAAATCTATTTAAGAAGAGAGCCCAGCATGAGAGGGTATGTGTTAATTGGTTTTGTCACTTGGAAGAGTTAAACATAGTGCAAAACATTTTTTTCAGAGTGGCTAGTCCTACTTGGTTTTGCAAGATGACATTACTCAAGTAAACAACCTTGTTAAGTTATGACAGTCACGGAAAAAGTTTGCTTTGGACTTGAACCCCCCTTTTTTTACCTTGTTAGTTCCTTATGCCTTAGACTGAATCCGGCCAATGGGTTGCTTTGGCTGTTTGAAAGTAAAAAGGGAGGGTTCCCAGCTCGATGTACCTCATTGTCTGCAAGTTGCAAACGTTACCCTTCCAACAAAGAAAAAAGGACCATTTGTCAGTTTCATGGCATTACTTTACTATAAATCTTTAATGAAACACAAGATTATCTTCATTAACATGGTGTTTTAGTTTCACCACTACAGGTAACCCATGAATCATAAAACAGAATTAGTTGAAAATCACATGATGTCCACAAGACATCTCCTGTTAGAAATGGCAAAACAAGTTTTGTATGGGATTTGTGCTTGTAGTCCTATGCTGAAATAAGGCTTTTTTTAAGTCAAGATAATGACTTCTAATGTGTTATGCAATTGAATTTTCCATCTTTTAGCATTCAATCTCCTGGATCTGCTTAGAGTTTGCTTATATCTTTAAATTCATGATGCAGCAAAGAGAGAAATTGTGGTTTGCTAGTTCTATAAAATCAAGGCTGCAGTACCTGGGACCTAATCCTGGTCTTCCTTGTCTAAGTGAGCAATCTCCAGCTGAATTTTTTCTTGACCCCTCTTCAGGCCCAGTCGCCACATTTTGTCTGCTGGTTTTAGAGCCAGATCAGGTTCAACCTTATACAATCTTGAATTGATTGATGACACTTTTAATTTTCTTTTAGTCTTTGTAAAATCCATCCTATTCACAGGTTGATTACTTGAATTTGAAGAGTAACCAGAGAATAGTGTCCACCTTGTCACGGAGTGCCAATGGAGAAATGTGTTGGAATTCAGAGATGATCAATCCATAAATCTACATGTGAAAGAGTCGTTAATTTGAAACTTTTAAGTGTATCTATAGAAGATATAAAGAAGGAACTTACTGATGTTTGCTTGAATGAGTTTTATATAATCTTTTGTTTTACCTTCTACAAAAGAACCAATATTTGTTAGCTATAAAAATCTTCAATTTCATCTGAATGTGAAAGAACCTGGATCAGGCCCGTGGATTCGTAACTGTTATCAGAACTCAACTTTTATATCTATGCAAATTGCTACTTTGATGTTAAATTGCTGATGCAGATGTTTTCAGTCTTTGCCAGCCTCCCATTTAGAACATCTTGCCTAAATGTGTATCCCTTTCCTTCAGTTGAAAGATTGGAAGAGCAGATCGGACTCGATAATTCAATTATTTTTTTATTTGGTTTTATTTTAGGTTTTAGTCCAAGTAAAATATGTTTTATGGTTAAAATGGGGGTGTTAAAAGTCCATTTGATATTTTCTTTGATTTTTTTTGTTAAAATTTAGGTTCTTAATTAAAAAAGCTTGATCCTCGATAATTTTTTTTAACATCAGAGCCACTGGCTCCAAAACTCAAATTAAAACGAATATAAAAAATTACTTGCTACTGCACTCGAAGACAAAATTTGCAACAAACCCTTGTAACTTACATCTTTGTAAGAAACAAACCGTATATACTGCTACAGATGAAGGATTATTTAATAGCTGAGGGACAAAGGTGATGAAACTTTTTTCCATTTGTTCTTACCTTATCTAATTTGTTACAGGGCAACAGAGACAGAGCCATGGGCAAACCATGTCTAGCTTTTTCACTTAGAAGGCGAGCAAAGTTCAGGTTCAAAGCAAGAGCCTGAAAGGGAAGAGAGGAAGACTATATATTATCATGCGCCGTGTGTTGATGCTGGTTTGCTGGAGGGACTATGGAGATAAGTGATTACCTTTCCATAGCTTTATCAGACCCTCCCTTTTTGTTTGACATCTAGAGCTGCACACTGCAAACAATTCAGACTTTGGCTTCCCATGCAGTATAAATAAGTTTTCATCAATAGGCTGTTTAACCATGCTGCAACTTTTTCTTTCATTTTTTTTACTTTTCTGGATGACCATTCCCTAGCAAATGCATATAATTACACATAGCATTCTCAATCACAAAATAAATGATCCGGTGCCACCATAGCAGTCTTGCTGGCTTGATACCAACAATCCGATCACTCCACAAATATATTTTTTGTATGCTGATTCTGTTGACTGATATAAGGAACCCAGTACTTGGTGCTTTTGTTGTTTACTGTAACAAAGATGTATCTATTACAAAATCCTCTGAATAATTAGCTAAACTGCATTGTTCTTTGTTTGTAATAGCAGGAAATATAAAATTGCAAACAACGAAAAAGTAGTGTTTGATCTCTTCAGCCCGGTCCAAAAACACCATCCCTGCATTAGACAAATAGCATCGCTTACTTTTAGTATAAAGCTCAGGTCATGATTCAACGTTGACAACTCTAAAAAGAAAGCACTAACTATTTGCAGAGAAAAATGTCCATATTTAATACTATCTAAAATCTCAATCATTAAGTTTGGAAAAGCATGGCCTCAGAATGCATGATATAATTTGGCAAACAATAATCTGTGGAGATCAAGAACAAAAACTCCCTTCCGATCAATAGCACAATTCATTATTATTCTGCATCCCAGTCAATGCCAACATGACAGTATAAAAACAGAGATATCACAGGATCATAGAACGAAAAGTCCCCAGTAGCGGTATAGATGTTTCAAAAGTTAAAAGCAGTCACATGATTTAGACTGCTGAAGATACGAGGATTAGATTCCTCGAAAGATCCACCTTACTATATTCACCTACACTCAGTAATAACCTGCATGGAAGTAAAAGGAAGACCAACTACCTACCGAGAGAAAGCAACAAGAAATCTAAAGTCTAAACCTGTCCTTAAAGGTGGCTCCTTTAAACGATTCGTTCGAATTAAGAGAATCTCCAACTGCAATCATTTACAATATCAATTCACAAGCCACGAATAACTTTTTTAGACAATGAATTATGACGATCATAACGAATAAAGAATAGGGTTCGAGAGTTCTAGCTGAGAGAATATCATAAAAACCACACCGCAATCAGTAAAAATAAAGGCCAATTTTGCAATAACACACAAATTACAATAAAGAACATCTTAATCATAGCAAGATTAACAAAAGAAAAGGAAATATCTTGCTTGATTGATAGAACATCAAAATACAACACTAAACACACAAGAAAAGAACAGCAAGAGTAACGGGTATTCTTATTCTTGTTATTATTATTATTATTATATAGAACTATTTTGTCCAAGTGCTACAGAAATGAAACAAACCCTAAAAAAGATGGGCAATTATCATCTTGATCATCATGATGATCAGACGGAGAGCTTAGGGGCATCGCCATTGATGGTGGGCTGGGCATCGAGGTGGTGATCGTGGGCCGAAGGCTTTGTGAGCATGAGAGGACGGTCCCTGGCTTCTTCATCGTCTTCAGGATCGGTGGTGTTAAGGTTGATGCAAGAGCATCTTTCAAGAGAAGCAAAGAAAGCAGACGCCACGTTGACCCCAACCCAACTGGCGACCCGATCCAGCTTTTCACATGACATGAAATTGCAATTGTTGTTATTAGGATTTGTGGTGGTGGTGCTGCTGTCCATCTCTGATTTGTTTATCTCTTTCTTTCTATTGGGTTGTTGTTGGTGACGACGACGACTGGTTCTAGAGATTGCGCGAATTTAAGAGAGGAAAAAAGGAAAAAGGGAGAGACGTGCAGAGGGATTAAACGGTATGGCTCTTTGCTTTCGGCTGCTTTTTATTAAGGCCGTTGTTATTTGTCCTTCAATTTGTTTTTAGCGGTGATTCCTGAGGCCCAGCTGCGCTTTAGCTTACCGATTATTACTAAGACTCCCTTTGTTGGAAAATAAATTCCGGAAAATGTGAATTTTTGAAAAGTGAATTCCGAGAAAGTATTTTTCGATGTTTGGTAGTGTTATGGAAAATAAACTGGAAAACACTTTCCAGTATTTGGTTATGTCATGGAAAATGAGCTGGAAAATAACTTATTAATATTTTATTTCTCTCAAGTTTATTAAAATAATGAGGAACAAATCTTACAAATTAAAAAGTTGAATGAGAATGAAATTGAAAAAAATATATATAATTTCATAAATTATCTCAAATAAAATAAATAATAATCAAAATAATAGGGATCAAATCTAAAAAATTAAAAATGAAGAAATTAAAATAATAATAATCAACATTTCATAAATTATTTCAAATAAAATAAGTAACAATCAAAAGAATGAGGATCAAATTTGATAAATAAAAATTTCAATAAAAAAATGATAAGAAAAAAACAAATAGCAATTATAAAAATAAGGACCAAAGTTAATATAAAAATAAATTTTTAAGAGATGAAATTGAAAAATAAATATTCAAAACAAAATACATATAGCAATCAAAAGTTTGAGGATCAAATTTGATATAATTAGCAAATAATGACATTTCTAAATTTTTCACAACTTCCAGAAAGTGTTTTCCCCTCAAATTTTTCAGGAAAACACTTTCCTGAAAACCAAGCCAAATTTTCCTTTTACTGGAAAGTGTTTTCCATTGACCAACTTTTTTATTGGCAAACAAACACAAGAAAGTTTGGAAAGTGCTTTCCCGGAAACCACTTTCCGGAAAACAAACACAGCTAAAAGGAAAACACTTTCCTGAAAACCAAGTCAATTTTTTTTTTACTAAAATTGACCGGAAAGTGTTTTCCGTTGACCGGAAAGTGTTTTCCGTTGACCGGAAAGTGTTTTCCGTTGACTAGAAAGTGTTTTCCGCTAAAATATATCATTGTAAATTTTGTTAAAATTTTTTGTAAAAAAAACTATATCTTTTTGGTTTTTTTAAAGATTATTATTTTACACTTTATTTATTTATCATTATTTTTTTGTAATATTTTTTTTAGATTTTTCTTTTTTTTCTGTTATATTTGTTTTGGGAAAATAAATATTATTTTTAATTTTTTACAATTTAAATATTTATCACTCTACACGGAGCCTATTTATACCATTTTTTTGTTCTTATCTCTATTCTTTAATAATTTATTTTTTTTCCTTATATTTTTTGTTGAGAAATTATTATACAAAAACTAAGGACATAATATTTTACTAGTATTATTCCATTCTTCTGCTATGTTAAAAATTAGTTTAAGATCTTACATGTTATTATTAACGCATATTATATTTATTATATGTTAACATTGATTTTTTGACTCACGATTATATTTTTTACTAAATGTTAAAAACCACGTAATAGTACCTACACATTAGTTCTTTTGCGTTATAAAAAAAATTATTCGACCTATAATGAGACGAATTGAATAAATGTGTTAACGCTTTATTTTTTGAATTTATTGACATATATGATTCTTGATGTATTTAATTAAATACATGCATAATTTTTTTTTACTAATTTTGTTTCTTTTTTAGTCCCTTTGTTTGAAGGGGAAGAGAGAAACTGAAAAACAATAAATAAGGAAAAATGTCATTAATTTGTCATGTTATGACAACAAAAAAGGTTAATTTTAGAGTCAATATATTTTATTATACTTGAAGAGTTCCGTTGAGGTGTTTTTAGATATTCATTTTACCTAAAAAAATAGATTAGTGTGGAGAGAATTTTATTTTATTTTGTTTTATTTTATGTTTCTAGATTAATTTGAAAGTGTTTTGAGTTGTCATATTTTACTAAAACTGTTTCTGGACTAAAGTGAGTTAAGAAATGGGTTTTTAAAGCTAAAATTCTCCCATCCACTTCTCCAATAGCTGGAAAGTAGGCAAGAAAACAACACATCATTTACTTTTAAAAAAATAAAAAGAGATGGATAACATGTTGTTTATTATTAAAAAAAAAGAAGTTAGTTGTGTGAGCTTGGCCTCGCAAGCCCACCCATTTATGGCCCTCTATTTGTATACCCTAACCCTCTATATGGGTCAAGTGCTTAATATTTTATTTTTTTAGATTTAGATTTAAATATATTATTAAAAAATTATATTTTAATTATTATTGAATTTTATCATGTTTTTAAGATGATATTATAGGTTTTTACGAGAATAATGACATTGTTTTTCTAATTTTTATATGCCTAATATGAGAAGAAAAAATATAAAAAGATCTCATGAATATTCAATTAACATAGAAGTTATGTTTTTTTAATATTTTTTATATAATTTTATTACATTAATCAAAGAAATCTTATCTTCAATGATATACAAAATGCTAAGATGTTATTTTAATAGTTTTAAATTTTCTTTTTAGACATGATAGATTTTTGTTTAAAAAACAGCAATTTAAAAATGTGTTTTCATTAAAACAATCAAGAAAAGCATTAATAAGAAAATAGAATTTAAATTAGAGAAATATTTTTTTTCTTTTTATTTCAAATAGCTGAAATTTTGTATAAAGAGAGTATAAATTATTGTTGTTTTTAAAATAATATTGGCATTTAATTGTTAAAAATTAAATATATGCATGTGGCACAAGATCACAAATGTTAATCTGCATATAATTGCTGATTTATTTTATTAAAGACACACATTAAATTTTCATTTTATACTTCAAATATTTTGATGTAAAAAAAAAAAAGGAGTATCACCATAAGTATCTTATAATAGCTTTGTTTTGACTTTAAGCCATCAAAACTCCATAAATTATTATTAAAAATCCAAACATGATTAAATTACAAAAGAAATTATTAAATTATTATCTCTATTTATCTCATATAGGATACTTATAAAACTTATCCAGGGTTCACAAACTTTATTATTTCTCTTGACAAACCATATTGATATTGAAAAATGTTTTAATTCATGTCTATATCATTAAATATTAAGATGCTAATATGCCCGCGCGCGCAAGAAAAGCCAATATCACTATAGCCATGGACATATTTTTCAATTCACTATAATAGTGAATGCCCTTCCCAAGAAAATCCATATGCCTTTATTCTAGAGATATTTTTATCTTTTTACATGATGCATTAACATCTTTTTTACAATAAAATGGCATAATTACCTTCAAAATAAAAACAAAATTGTAAACTTGGCGGTAAAGGGTAAATAAATCTTTTTATTTGTTAAATACAATGAATTGACAAGTTTGCTCCAAGGGTAAGAAAATTTAAACCATAGGGTGGGGCAACTTTAGGTCTTTTTACGTTGGTTTTTTAGTAAATTTTGGGGTAATCAATGACATATATGTCTTTTCATATTAGTTAAATAGTATTTATGTGTGGGAGGTAACTGAATATTTTTGGCGACGTGCGTAACACCATTAATGACATAAAATGTCCTATTATTGTGTCATTGGATGTGTCGATGTGTTCTCTTCCTCCTCATATGACGAATGTTAATGAATGTTATGAGGTGTCTTACTAGTCATCCTTTTTTTTCTTTTTTTCTTTTTCTTACCTGAAAAATACAGACTAGTCTATTTTATTTTTGGTATTTCACCTTTAGTCCTTATTATTTTGATTTTTAATTTTGTCATTGAGTCTTTTGTTGAAGTTTTATTTATTTTTAATTTAATCATCAATCCTAATTTGTCATATATAATGTTTTTCAATATGGTCATTCTTTTAATTTCTAATTTTTTCATGGATTTTTTGTTAAATTTTTGGTGGTTTTCAATTTCATCTTTTAATCCAAGTGTAGTTTTATTTTTTCTAATTCAGTCCTTATTATTATGATTTTCTGTTTGTCCTTTTGTTAATTTCTTTTTTGTTTTCAATTTAACCATTGATCAAAGAATTATTCTTCCCTTCTAGTTTGTTCTTAATTTTGATTTTCATCCTTATTTTTTTAATTGCTGTTTTTTTTTATTTGAGATCTTTTCATGTAATTTTTTTTTTCTAATTTCATCATTCAATATTTGATTTGTTAAGTATTAGACTTCTCGGTTTTTTCATGTATCGTGTCTCTAGTCTAATGACCTCTATCACAGGTTTTAAAAGTTATCTATCACATGGTTTTTAAACACAACTCAAGGATCGACTCAGGGCAATCCCAAGTCACGAGTCAACCCAATTTTTTTATTTTATGAAAATGTAAAAAGGAAATTATTGTGAAAAAAAATTGAAAAAGAAAAGAAAAAGGTCAATGGGTTTTTATTGGGTTTTCCTAGAACTAATTGGATTGCGGGTCAACCTAGTTTTTGTTTTTTTATTAAATCATACCAGGTCAATTCTCTTCTTATTTTTGTTGAAACTTGGCACGACCCAGGCCCCAAATCACTTGGGTCATAGGTCAAACTGTTGGGTTGGGTTTGTAAAATAGTGATATCTCGGATTATTTGATTTCATTACCTGAATCACAGGTTTTGCATGTTAACCTGCTATGACTCGTCTTTTATTACCTAACGTACATGTTTATCAACCAATCTCGGGTTTACTCGAGTCGGGTTATTTGTTTCTTTTTCATCTAATTACATACTTCCAAAGGGTTTTTTTTTAGGTTATCTGGTCATTTAAAAAAAAATATTTGTTTACCATTGTTACTGATTTTTTTTACTATTTTCTTAAAATAAAATAAAATTATTTAATCCGGTCGGGACTATATATGTCCTGAGTCATTTTATTTTTTATTTCTTTTAAATCCACGGGCGACCCCGCAGCGGTTCACAGGACTATAAACCTAGTTAACATGCAAAATGTTAATGGTGCTCTCAATCAAAATTTAATTCGCACTTTATTTATTAAGCATACTTAAATAGATTTTACGTGATAAAAGGAATCTTTAATTAAAACACATACAAGCGAGAGAATAATTTTTTTTTTATTATTATTATGCTGGGTGACTAACTAGTTATATTTATTTTATAAAAAAAATAAAAAATAGAAACGCAAGAGAGAAAAAATTTTAAAAAAATGTATATATTTTTTAAGCTTCATCAGTGTGACAAGGAAGAAGCACATCTGCCGTGGGTCTGACTCTTTTCATAAAATATAATGCTAGGGTGTTACAAACAAGTGTCAAAGAAGAAGAAAAATTTGTTATTCAAGTTATAAATCTAATTGGATAAAATAAGTTGGTTTTATTTTATATAAATAATAAAATAATAGATAATAATAATATATGAACCAAATTACAAAAAAAGAAGTGATTGTTATAATCTAGAGAATTTGTTTTTTAAAAAAGGACCAACGATGTAGCTTAATTCTTAACTTATTTAATATAGAAAGACAAAACTGAATAAAAAAAAATATTTAAGAAAATCAATCTGGATTAACCTGAGCTAGCAAGACAAACCTATAACCTCGATAATTTGGATCAAGTCAACCCGTATTATCTTGTCAAACCTACAGTTTAGGTCATGAGATCGGGATAATCCATAAAAAAAAAAAAACAAAGAAATTCAAAAAGCCTGTTTTTTTTTTAAAAAAAACAAACATCAACCCGCATTAACTTTTCAAACATGTGGTCCGGGTTATTAGACTAGAAGCACTCTATCTAGAAAAACCATGAAATTCAATTCCAAAAAGAATGTTAATTATAGAAAATGGTTTAAAAAATAGCAATTAAAAAAATAAGAATTAAAATTGAAACATAAATTTTATTTTATTTTAAGGGTGAAATTAAAAAGAGAAATTATTTTAACAAAAGGACAAAAAAATCAAAAGATTGACTATCAAAATTGAAATAAAAAATACAAACAAGTTTTTTTTACTGAATAGTAAAACTGAAAAGAAAAATCAATTTAATAAAATGTCAAAATTTAGAAGATTAAGAATTGAAGTTAAAATATCAACAACAAAAAAGACAAAGCAATAATTTATTGAGGCGAAGAGAGAAAACAAAAAAAATTTCACCTATGACAAAGCACTCCACTATTATCTACATATGTCGCAACAACATAAAAAAACACGACAATGTTTTTAATAACATGGCAGAAGGAGGGGTTTTGGTAATAATTTTGTTTTATTTCTATATTTAACAGCAAGTGTTAAGATTTTTTGAATAAATAATAAAATTATCATTATATTATTTTAGTGAATAGTGTTTTCACCCTAAGCAAACAATGTTTTTTGTAGCTCTATTAGTTTGTGTTAGTAGTGCCCTCCCACGGTACTGACCAGGGTTCGGACACAACCCGTGCTATTTATCCTTGTACGATATGCAAGACAACATCAATTCAAACTTCTTGGTCGGGACTGCCTGCTCAATCCAACCTTTACTTGAAGCAAGATACAACATTGAACATGAGACTTTTGAGTCATTGCCGTGCCATCTAAAACAGATCTAAGTTTACGACCATCCAATTCCACGGAGATCTTGCGTTGCATAAAGCAAATATACAAACAGTGACCATGGAGTTCAAGTCACTGCAGTCTTTATATTTCTATAATAGAGATGTAAATTGATTACCATCCAAATCTACAAAGATTCAAGTCCTAAGCGATTCAACAAGACTGAAAATAATAGGATGTACGTAGCCATCATATCTCACAGGATTGTAGCAATGAATCAGCAAAAGTGCCACCGCAAAATAATAGGATTTTTTGCCATCATTCTAAAGAATTCGAGGTATATATCTAAAAGGAAGTTGAGTGAGAGCGGGTGAGCCTTGACTTAGCAATCTTCTTGTCCTCTTCAAGAGATATCATTAGAAGATTGGAAGGATTTTCTACCATCATTTTAGCAACCAAATAGCCAGCAATACTCCAGGTCTGATATTTCCTTGCTTGCTTCCCAACATATCTGCCGGTCTTACCATCATAATACTCAGGCCACCCATCTTTGGACAGCCGCTGCTCCGCCTGCTCTATTGCTCGTTTTGCAATTTGTGGCCTTCCAACCTTAATACACGCTGCTGAAAGTAACCATAGAAGCACTACGAAGAGCACAGTTCAGCAAGTCACAAGCATGATCTAAACATTGTAACTGGCGAAAAAAATAAATAATCAAGAACAAGTATTTGTTTTTGTTCACGTTGAAGTTCCCGTGCATAATATGCCTTGACATGCATGGAGTCTATGAAACTCACTTGGCCATGATCCACCGTTGTGGTAACTCCACCTTGTGTTTTTAGGATCAAATCCAGTGACTACCCTCCATTCATGTCCCTCCAGTGCTGGATATGTGATCTTCAAAGGCATCTCTCCAATCAAGTCTTCCCACCGCTCCTCGACCAAATCCATAATGGCTGTCGCCTGTGCAGGTGTAACCAGGGAGCTCAAAATGGCAACGCAGTTCCCAACTAAGAACCAACGAAAATCCATGCGAGCTGGGCTGACATTGCCTATCAGGTAACCTCCTCGCAAAGGCATGAAATCAAACACCCAATCAGGAATGGACTCTGGGATGACATTAAATTTATTGACAGCAGTGTGGGAGTACTCCTCCGTTTTGTAGCGGTATATGTTATTTAGCTGTGTGAAATCCAGCCAATAGTATGTCTGAATGTGATAGCTGAGAGCTGTGATGCGCTTCTCAATTCGCTCAATAAATTCCTTGCCATCGAGCTCTGGTTTTAACATCTGCTTCGCACACCTTAGTGCGAAATAGAAAAGTGCCTGTATTTCAATTGGATACCCGTATATTCCCTGTTCCAAAAACAAATAGAAGTTAAACTGCAAATTCCATTCCATAAAGAAATTACTATTTAATTTTCCAGACAATCTGTCAACCAAGATTAGAATGCACACGTATACCAACTTTAATAGTCTCCATTCCGAATCTCTTCACTGATGCTAGTTGCCAATCAGAAAAACCATTACAATCATAGTCGAGATCTCCAATAAAATAAAAAAGAAAATGAACTGAATGGGCTGTTATTTTAAATTCAATTGATAAGCTCTCTGCATTTGATTTCACTGAGAGGAAGAAGTTATAGAATACAAGGGGAAACCTAAATTTTCTTTGGGTTAAAGTGAATGACTCAATGAACAGGCCAGTACTCTAAAGTCCGGTTCAGAATTATCAAGTTGGATTGGTATGTATAGTTTCCCATATTCTATCAAGATTGTGGATAATGATGAAGAGAAAACTCACCATCCTCCGGTCAATCATGCTACACCCATCTGCACATAGAAGAGTTGGGAAAGTGTCGAATCCATCCGAAAGGCAAAGTTTAAGTATCAGCTTCATTCCATTCTGCACCTCCGGGCGATCTAATAGTGCATAATCACGAGTGCGTTTGATATAGGACCTAAGAAGAATTATCCACCAGAAACCTGAATCAACAGGTGCCACTCTTCCGATTGCACTGGCACCAAAATCCACAAGCAAGGTTTCTTTTTCTTGATCAGAGTCATAGAGGACCTTAAAACTTGCAGGCAAGACACCTTCTCCAAGAGTGAAGTTATCAACCCTTTTTTCTAAACCCTGGAGGTGGAGGGTCTTCAACAGAAAATTCCTCACGATCTCAGGTTCTGGAGGCTCCTTCATTAGACATGCTAAGCCGGTAGGAACAAAATCTCTCACAAAAACCTGCAAGTAAAAGCGGGGGGGAATAAGACTAAAAGTCACTGAAAAGAAAGAAGCAGCTGGGGGCAGTCTGGAATAAGTGAAGTTACATAATATAACCATGAAAGCATTTGCACTATGATCTGAAACAATCCAAAATCATGATATGAAAGTTCCTATTAGATTAGAAAGCTGAACAAGGCACATTGCAAGCACCGAGTTCCATATGGAAGGAAATGAAAGCAGCTTTCAAAAGTGCAGAGTGGGTGGCTCATCAAATATGTGATCAGATGAGAAGTAATTTCAAACGTATTTGGAATGCTGCAATATCAACAACTTGCTGTTATCCAAGTCATGTGCACTATGATCAAAGGGCCATCTATCTAGACAGCATGAAAGATGGATTTGAACCTGAGGAGTCTTCAGGGAATCCAGTTGATACATTTAATACACAATACACAGATCGAACTTTCTATCCTTCTGGAACTTCAATAACTCTGCGAAGTATTCGAAATAAGCAGACGCCAAACTAGCAAAAGTCTTTGTGGAAATTTCAGATCAGATTCTGCTGCTAAGTAAGTCACAAGTTAAAACACCCTTTCATTTAACATTTCTGAAATACTAAGACATCCTTAGATCAGCAACCGGAGAATACAAGTATAATGGGGAACATTGCACCTAGATCATTATGAGAGACACGCTAACCCACCAAAGATGATTTTTGCAAAATGTGTTGTCAATTTCTATAACTAAATACAAAAATCTATGGAGGAATCTCATAAAATTAAAGACTAATTCCACATAGTTAGACCAATAGTCTGACAGAGAAATTCCAATTGCAGTCAAGAGCAACGTAACTAAGTCATTACATTCTTACATTTGCAAAAGGACTACATTGAACATCAGAGTTCATCTTATTTGCGAGCTAACCCCCAGATACCTAGTACGTTGCTCTCAAAGTGCACAAGTACAACCATAGAGCTAGGGATTAAAGAAAATCTTAAATTATTTTCTCTATACAAAATAGCAACATGCCAACCAAATGAGCAAATATTACCTTAGACACACACATAGCTGAAGTGAAGATCACACCGTGCAATTGCCAAAAGAATTCAGGAGAGAACCAAATAGAATAGTGTTCACGCAACAAGCAATTTGCATCACAAAATTATATATAGAAAATGGAATCAAGAAATTGAATTCATAAGAACCAATGCTTTAAAATCACCAACTGTAATATGAAGTACTCTGAAAATAGAAAAAGCATTTCATTCAATCTTTTCTCAAATAACAGAAACAATCTGAAATGGATACAGAAAAAAAATTAAAACACCATACCAGTACTTCAAAATCACAAGAAATTGAATTAGATACCTGGTTGTAATTCAACGCATCAGCACTAGTATCCATAGCAGCTAGAGTCCCAACAGGCTGTCCTTTGAAGTACACATAAGATTTGTTGAGCCTCTCCCACGCTTCATCCACCATCGTGCAACTTTCTGGACTCATCAGAAGCCCTCCACCGTTCAATCTTTGAGATATGTTCAAGTCCAAGACGTCCAGCTTCACACCCACACTAGGACACTGTTTTAACGCCATTGACTTGGCATTATCAGATACACACACATTGCTCTGCACCGTCACCGTCGCTTCATCCTTCTCCGGAATCCGACCTCCCACAACCTCACGCGAAGTAATTACCGTCGATTCCTCTGACACAGTTGCCTCTCCTTTCTCTTCGCATTTCTCAACTGACTTAGCAATTACTTTTTCCAAAGAAGCTGAAGGCTCCTTAGTCAAATCAGTTAGAGTTACAGGCTCGATTTCTAAATCTGAAGAAACCTCGCTTAATTGTTTACATTTTAGATCACTAGAGAATGAAGATTTCTCCGCCGTTATAAGAACTTCCTTCACTGAAGAATACGAAGGTTCGCTTTCTTGAAAAGATTTATCAACAATCGTTGCAGGTTCAAGAGTTATAAACTCCGATGATTTCTTCAATTCTTCTTTGTCAAGATTCTCGTTCAGTTTAAGATCCAGTAAAGAAGCTGCAGGCGCAGTGACTTGCTTCAAGTTTTCTGGTGACTGTTCTTCATCAGACGAGAAAAGCGGCGAAGTATTTGTCGAATCTTCTTCATCAGAAATATCTCCGGAAACCGAATAACGGGTTGACGGACCTGGAAATGGAGGCTGAGAAGCCTCGTTTTCCCTCTCGGCGACCAGAAGATCTCTCAATGTGGTGGACATTCTATTAAAAATGTAATTAAAGGATCACAAGAAATCAGATAGAATTAATTTGTTGTATAGAGAGAGAAAGCACCAGAAAGAGAACAGAGAGATTGCCTTCCTTCACAGTGCTTGGTGATTGCTAGCTAGAGAGAGAGGAAATGTAACGGTCTAGAGAGAGAAAATGTGGAAAAGTCGATTACGCAACCGGGAGGAGAGAGGGAGGGCAGGGTGAGTATATAGAGATTAGAGAGAGTTTTTGGATGGCATGTGAGAGTTGTGATCTCAGGTGAACGGGAAGGCTTGTATTGCTTTGTTTTTGGCGGTTAGATAGAGAATTCAAGAAGAGGAATGGTCTTCTTCAAAGGGACTATTCCAAGACTTTTTTTTGTATATTTTACAACCATGCCATTGAAGATTTTGCATGGATTGAGCAGTAAATATGGAGGAGGATTGGTTAGGTATTAAGATATTTCAGTAGGGGTATTTTAGGAGTAATAATGTTTTGATTTGGAGGCGGGAGATGTGGAGTGCATGTTGATATTGGTAAGCTTCAGTCAGTTGGGCTATGGCTTCGAATTTCCCTACCGTTTATACCTTACGAATTGGACTGAAAGAACCACTTATTTCACTTTCGCGTTTATTCTCCTAATAAATATTTTTAATTTTTTATTAAAAAAATTATTTAAATTACCCTTAAAATATCATAAATAGAAATCTTTATAATTTTTTTATTTTTTTATAAATAAATATTAAAACTATCCTTGAAGTATCATAATTAATTTTTTAAATTTTATTTTTTATAAAAACAAATTTTAAACTACATTTGAAGTATCCTAAATAGAAATGCTAATTAATTTTTTTTTATAAATGTTTTTTATTTTTTTAAAAAAAAATATTTAAACTATTCTTTAGGTATTCTCAGAAATCCTAATTAAGTTTTTAAAATTTTTTTATTAAAAAAACATTTAAATTATATTTGAAGTATCATAAACAGAAATGTTAATTAATTTTTTTTCTATTTTTTTTATTTTTTCTATATAAAAAAATTAAAACTATCCTTAAAGTATCCTAAAAAAATCTTAATTATTATTATTTTAATTGTTTTTATGAAAACAAAAAATAAATAAATTACAAGTATCATAAACAAAAATATTAATTAAGCTTTTTTTATAATGTAATCACTAAAGATACAAAAACCATCTTTATTAAGCTTTATTCTCGAAGACGCATTCAAAAATGCTAAAATCAAAGTTATTAGTAGTTAGAATCTTGCCATCCAAAAGCTTTCTCTCTCTTGAAAAACTTCAATGGCTTTCTTTCTCATTTTTAAAGTTTTAGGGATTGAAATGCAAAACAAATGTACCTTATGGTCTAAATAAACATTTATAAGGGATTGAACTTAAAACAAATTAAAATTAAGGGGTAAAATGTAGATTCACGTGTCTTGTAACAATAAATATTGGAAAAGGGGTTTTTTTTGCCTAACATCAATCTCAGTCCTTGTTATTTTAATCTTGTTTTTTTCTTTTTTCTAATAATTCAAAATTCTCCTATGCAAAATCAACATAGCATTTAATAACAAAACAATAAGAAACACCCATAAAACATGATAAAAGGCTATCCAAAGAGAATGAAAAAATCAAGAACAAAAATTAAAAATCTTTTGAGAATCAAATTATAAAAAATCAAAGTTAGAAAACTAACCAAATCAAAATAAAAAATAGATGGACCGGGGATGAAGACTTGTAGAATGAACAATGTTAGAAATAGAACCCTAAAGGGTGTAGTTCAACTGATCGGGTCCTATATTTGCTCTTCAGAGATTACCAGTTCGAGTCTCACAAATCCCAGAACCACTAGAGACTTATATGATCGTTAACTTCAAGGTCTATAAAATTAGTTGAGATACGTGCAAACTAATCTGAATATTCATGTTAATAAAAAAATATTAAAAAAATAAAAATAGTGTTTTATAAGAAAATAAACAATCTTTTACACAGTAAGAACCTGTAATTTGATAATTTCTTTTAAAATTAAAATTACCTCTAAAATCACCCGTGGATAGATACGCAAGCTAGAATCAAATGAAGAAACGCAACAGGGGAGAAGGGTTTATCGGTTTAACAAAGCAAGGGGGCAAACAAAAAGTTTGAGCAACTCCGAAATCTTTTAAATTGAATTGAATTTATCCCTGTTTGAAGTACAATTCAAATAAAGATACGTGAAAATTCATTTTTTTATTATATGTTTTATATTTATAAATTTTAAAAAATAAATAAATAAATAAATATTATTTTAATATATTTATTTACAAAATATATCTTTAAAAAGTAATCACAACTATATTTTAAAATATTATTTTAAAAAAGTTTCATATTTAAAATTTTTTAAGTATTAAGAATTGAATTTTAAATAAAATTTAATTTATAAATATACAACAAAAACAAAATCTTTCTTATTTACTATTCCATAAAAAATTAATATTAAAATTACTTTACTTTTTACTAACAAGCAGACACAGCCTCTGATTACGGTACTGCCCTGAAGCAGGGATCGCTGAAGAATGAAGCAAAGCATCCTGTTCTTGTAGAACGTAAAAAGAAAGGAAGGGAAATAAGCAAGAGAACAGCACAGTAAAACTCGACAGTGGTAGTGTAGATGGTTTTTGGGTCTCTGTTTCTCCCTTTTTTCGTTGTAAAGCTTATTGTCAAAAGAAAACACCTGAACTGCTTCATCATAAGAAGTATCTTCCAAGCCACCATCAACCACCACCGCCGCCGTTAATAATCAAGCCCTTTGTCTCAGAAAAGAAAAACCCATTAATTTTGCTACTCAATTTATCCAAAAGCCAATGTGAATCAAAACGGAGCCACTTTCAGCTCTCCATTGAACCGTAGAAACTAAACTGTATTGTTATATTGTAACTATGTTGGGCCTAGTCTCTGCAAAAACCACACCCAATGCCACCCCATTGCACAATTCCTTCCCTCAGAACGACAATCACATCCATGAAAACGGAAATAAAACCCCATCTCCGCTTCTAAAGCGAACCCCATCACCCTCCTTCTCCAAACCAAAAATCAAACCTTCCAAAAAGACACTGCAAGAACTACGCATCGATGAGTCGTCTCTTGATAACCCGGATCTGGGCCCCTTTTTATTAAAGCTTGCCATAGACACCATGGCTTCCGGTGATAACCAGAATAAGGCCTTAGATTATGCGACCCGGGCGTCAATATCGTTTGAGATATCCTCTGGTCCGGGTCTGGACCTGGCTATGAGCTTGCAAGTGGAAGCTGCAATCTATTGCAGCCTGGGCCGATTGGAGAACGCAATTCCGGTTTTAGAACAGTCTATTGAGGTTTTGGATCATAAAAGCGGGTCGGATCATGCGATGGCGAAGTTTTCCGGGTTCATGCAGCTCGGTGACACGTATTCTATGCTAGGCCGGGTGGACCGATCCATATCGTCTTATGAGTCCGGTTTAAAGATCCAAATTGAGACTCTCGGGGATTTGGATCCAAGAGTTGCTGAGCCTTGCAGGTAATTATTTTGGCATGTTTCCTAATGCGTGAAAATTATATTTTTTAAAATTTTAAATATTTTTGTTATTTTTTTATTTTTAAATTGTTTAGATAGGTTGATATTAAAAATAATTTATTTTTTAAAAAATGTTATTCAATATATTTCTAAATTAAAAATATTTTTTTTAAAAATCCATATGGTAATTCTAAAGCACTCCTTTTTATCTTTTGGCTTATTTTAGTCTTTTGCCTTGTGGTTTGCAAACTTGCGCTAACCATTCATATAAGTGTACGTTAGTATGCCAATACTCTAACCAAATGGGTCCCATTTTAAACAAATGCACTTATGAAATGTACCCAACTAATTCAATTAAAATTCTGCCGTGCAATTTCAATTACCTTATCAGTTAAAATAAATTTGTTACTTGTAGTAATTATTAAATATTATTTTTTGTCCTGCTTTTCAAAATCTATTTTTAAACTATTAAATAAAAATTCTAAAGAATTTCAATGATTTAAGTTATATATAAAAAATATATTTATTTAGTTAAAACTAGATTTTTAGTTGCTCCATGGCGGACTGATCAATTTTTTAATGTAAGAAAATTGAGAGCCTAGCATATTGGTTAAATTAATAATTTAAATAAAAAAAAATAACAATAATAAATGAACTGATAGAAAAAACAACAACAAAAAAAGATAAAAAAACTTAACTCGCGTCCATTTAAAGTATAAAAAAACTCAATATTGACAGGTGAAACTGAACAAATAAAAAGAGCAACAAAAAAACCCCAGTTAAACTGGGTTAACTCGTAAATTCCGAAACCATGAATAAAAAATTGAAATAACCTTATAAAAAGGAAAAAAAAACAAAATTCAAAAACCAATTCCTGATATATCAAATGAGAATATGATAACTATAAAAAAAAAATGAAAAGGAAAAACTCGGAGATCAATCTCTAGCAAATAAAATATTGTAAGATGAAAACCAAGAAAAAAAAATATATAATTAGGAAAAAGGTTGAAAAAAATCTATCCAAACCCACACGGGTCAAGATGCAAAATCTTTGATCCAGTTGTGATACCAGGGTGATTGTTTTTAAAAGCAAACTAAATAAAATCATAAAACTCAATTATCGAATAACATAATGTTGTAAGATAAAAAAAAAGTAATGTGAAAAAATATGAGTAAACTCGAGTTAATCTGTTAAACTCGCAACCATGGATACAAGATCGTGATAACCCAATAGAAAGAAAAAGAAAAAAAAATATGAATACCAATTTTTAATAAATAAAATATTATATGGTGAAATTGAAATGAATCAATTTTAAAAAAAGACAAAAAAAGTCATTCCTCATTAAGTTTTGAAACCGATGACTATGGTCATAAACTTGTGACTAATCTTATAAAAAGTAAATAATGAAAAAAATCAAAGCAAAAACTCTAGAAAAAAAAGGGATAAAAAATAAGAAAATATAAGTTTAAAAAAACAACAAAAAAAAAAAAGCAAACCTGGACAATTCTTCTAAACCCGGTTTAATATCTATAACTTGCAACCTATGAAATTCTGGATCCGGGTTCAATAAAAAAGCTTGACTCCCAACCAACTTAATTTTCAATGACAAAAATCATAAAAAAAAATATCAATCTAAAAAACTTGTCAATGCTAAAAAGATAAACAATAAAACGAATGAGAATCAAATTTGATAGAAAAAATTTTAATAATGATGAAATTATATATAAAAAATCTAAATAATGATCCAAAACAAAGTAAACAGTAATAAAAAAGAATGGAGATCAAATTTGAAAGACTAAAAAAATATAGAAGGTTAAATTGAAAAAAATTTATAATTCAATACATTATTCAAAATTAAAAAAAAATAGTTGTAAAAAGAACAATGACCAAATTTGGAGGAAAAATAAATTGTAGGGGTTGACATTGAATTCGAACAAGAGAGAAAAAAAAAAAAAAAGAATGTCAACACCAAACTAGAGTCTCATTTGTTACACTTGCCATCTCATTATGAAAGGGGTATTGAAACCTTTCAAATGTTGTCGCGGAAGACGGTGTTTAGTGGTTGGATGACCTTGCACGTGTCACCTAAATGGTGTAGGGCCTGCCCATTAGCTGACCAATGTGAGCCCGTGCCATCATGTTTTTTAATTAATATTTAATATATGGTTAATTATAATATTACCCCTGATTAACCTTTAAATTAACAATAAAATCAATTTATAACGATAAAAAAAACCCTTGCGAGAGAATTATGTTGATTTTTTTTAAGGATAACAAAGTAATTTAATTATTTCAAAAAAATTGACAAGACCATAAAGCTCCTGATTGAAATGAATTATTTTTTTATTTATTTTAGAGGTAAATTGATAAATTTACTATGAAAAAAAATGAAATCACTAACTTGACCCAGCACAAATTATTAAAGATAATTGTATTATGGTGAGAAGATACTTGCTTCCTAATGTCTAATGTAAAGATTTTTTAATTCAAGGGTAATTTTGCCAAATTATTATTCAAATGAATAATGATTTGTTCCTGGATTTACTCTAACCTTTCCTTTTTTTTTTTTTTTTAATTTTATCTTTTTATTTATACTTTTTTTTTAGTTATTTAACATAACCATGACTTTTTCAATACAATGATTTTTCAATTCAACCTTAAAACAAGAATTGAATAATTTAAATTACTGATTTGAAAAGTAATTTTTAACTTTGAAATAAAAAACCATCTCGATTATTTTAATATTATTATTCTTAAATTTATTATCATCTTAGCAATTTTATTTAAAACAATTGTTTTTTTTTAAAAAAACAAAAAGATAAGGGGTTAGGGGTATGCGGCCAGGCGCGCGCAGGTTGGAACTTGGAACTTGGAAGAGTATTTTTTGTTTAAAAAAATTGATCTACGGCATGTCGTCTTCCCGGACTAAAGTTGTTAAACATCTTTGTTCCCCCGACGTCCACAGGGTGTCTGAGTCTAGGGAACAGTGAAACACCATTTTCATTTAATATCTCTTATTATTATAATTATAAGATGCTTGCTGTGAAACTTGTTTTAATAGTGAAAATGTCAGGTATTTAGCCGAGGCTTATGTTCAAGCAATGCAGTTTGACGAGGCAGAAAAACTATGCCAGAAGAGCCTTGAAATTCACAGGGAGCATAACGCACCGGCATCAATTGAAGAGGCAGGTGATCGCCGGCTTATGGCTCTTATTTATGAAGCGAAGGGGGAATATGAATCTGCTCTTGAGGAACTTGTACTTGCTAGTATGGCGATGATCGCTGCCGGTCAGGAAAATGAAGTAGCTGCTATTGATGTTAGCATTGGCAATATCTATGTGTCCCTCTGTCGCTTTGATGAAGCCATTTTTTCATACCAAAAAGCCTTAACAGTCTTTAAATCTACAAGGGGAGATGAATACTCTACTGTTGCGTCGGTCTATAATCGCTTGGCAGAAGTGTATTATAAAACGGGCAAGCTAAGAGAGTCCAAATCATACTGTGAGAATGCGCTGAGAATATTTTCAAAGCCAGTGACTGGGATTGCAACCGAGGAGATTGCTAGTGGTTTGGCTGAAATCTCAGCCATCTATGAAGCTTTAAATGAACACGGGGAGGCGTTGAAGCTCTTGTACATGGCCATGGAGTTACTGAAGGACACACCAGGGAAACGCAGCATGATTGCGGGAATTGAAGCACAAATGGGGCTGATGTTTTACAAGGTTGGAAAGTATGGGGAGGCTCGAAGTTCCTTTGAAAATGCTGTAGCAAAGCTCCGGGCCAGTGGGGATGCTAAATCAGTCTTCTTTGGGATTTTGTTGAACCAGCTGGGACTGGCCAGTGTGCAACTGTACAGGATACATGAGGCAGTTGAATTATTCGAAGAAGCAAGAGAGGTTTTAGAGCAGGAATGTGGGTCATGTCACTCGGATACCCTTGGAGTGTATAGCAATCTTGCAGCAACTTATGATGCTCTGGGAAGGTGAGAATTCTTTTGTATTCAGCCCCATGGTCTTTCTTACCTCATTACCTGTTATAAACATGCAGCTTCTTGTTGACATGTATTGCAGTCACTTGTTTGGTTTTATCGTAATGTCATTTTTTCAGAACCAGACAAAGCTCTTTATTTTCTACATACCATGTGGTAATCATTTTGGGTATGATGGTTTTGACGAATGACATGTATATTCTCAAAAATGGGATAAAACTCACCCTTACTATTGATTCACAGAAGGTGTCTACCAGGAATAACAATCACCCTATTCACAATATCTACTCCAGTTGTTCGTGGTTTGTCATGAAGTCCGTGTTTTCTGCTTGGAAAAATCTTCGGCCCGCCTATTTGGGACCTATTTATGATTATGATATTTTGCTATGACATGTTTTGGTTTGGACCATCTACTCCCCCATCTTACTTTCTGGATGATCTTTGAAGCCATAGTGTATTTACTCAAATATTATGTGGCATAATGCTTTGCAAAAAGTCCAGCAAGTCCCTGATGCAAGTTTCAGTGGGTTGGCTAATTGGAGAAACTTTTGTGCACTTGTTGGTCACATTTAAGCATTCAATTCAATCGTGGTAAACTTTACAGGGTCGAAGATGCAGCTGTGATATTGGAGTACATACTCAAGTTAAGAGAAGAAAAACTTGGAACAGCAAATCCAGAAGTTGCTGATGAGAAGAAAAGGCTAGCCGTGCTCTTGAAGGAAGCAGGGAGGGCTAGGATCAGGAAAGGCAACTCCCTTGTAAATCTCCTGGATTCCAGCTCTTAGAGGACGGAGGAGGAGGCTTCAAAGAGATGGTCTGGATTTGGTCTTAGAACTTGACTTGAAATCTCACCCACACTTTTTTCCAAGAGACTCGACTGTTTGTGATATAGAAAGATCATGAAACAATGTACATATACAAAGGAGTCTTCGTTTTTCTTGGGATTCCTCTTAACAATTCATTTCCTTGGTAATTTTCCTACTTGTTTCAATATTTTGTCCTTCTTTAAAAGCCAGCTATAAAATGAAACAGATCTCTGTCGATTCCAGGATATGCATGTCATTCAAAATTAGATTGATCTTTACTCTATTATGCTGTAGGTGCTCGTTAATTGTCAATAATCTACTCTGGTATCATCCTTTTCTGTGATGTTGCAATTCATAGCACAAGAGGGTTTTGTTTTTCCTTTTGTTCTGTGGTAGCACTAGTGCTCTCCATTCCATTCGTAGTGTAGAAATACAAGTTTAGTTTGCCCCTTGAGCGTTTCTTTCCTCTCCTTGCATCCCTTGCGTCTTTCCATGCAGCAAAACGACCGACAACCACCTTTCTCTTGCTTTCACTTTCGGTGCCTAAATGGCAATCGACGTTGAGGTTCCTCCTCATCAGACACTTCGAATATAATTTTGTTCAAATTTCAGGTGGGAGAATTCTATGTTTTCTATTCGTGGGCGTTTGTCGAAAATAAAAATAAAGAAAGAAATTCATGAGCAACTGAGTTTCACGAGGCCAAAACTCGAGTGTACCTTTTCTTTTAAATTTTATCTATTACAATCAGTCTTCAAACTATTTTACGGTTTCAATTGAGTCCTGAAGTACACAATTAAGGGTTTTTTTTTTATTTGTTCACAATTTAAGCTTGATTTTATAGAATGAATTTTAAGAATAAGCTCAAGCTTAACTCATTATTCTTAATAAATAAAGCTTGAGCAACTTGTTGATGGCTTGAAGTTAACAACCTCTTGTCATCTTATTTGAATGTTATTGTTTGTTTGATATTGCAAGGAGTAGTAGTTTTTTAAAGTGGTTTTTTTATTTAAAAATTATTAAAATTATATATATTTTTTATTTTTTAAAATTTATTTTTAATATTAATATATCAAAATAATATAAAAATATTAATTTAAAATAATTCTTTTCAAATATAATACTCCACCATAAAAATAATCACTAAATTAAAATGTGCATGATATTTGATTAACTTGATATATTCTTTTTAATTAATGTAAGTATTTGGACCATTTAATGCATATCTTAACTAATCATATATGTATTGAAATTAACGATTATATAAATTTTTAATGATCTTGAATTTTATGGTATTTAAAATAATAATTTTTAAAAAATAAATCTAGAATTTAAATAGTTAAATTACATCACTCAAGATTAGATGATACTTTTTTTTTTTTTTAAGGGTACCGTCGTTTTAAATTTATACTTTGAAAAATCAATTATTAAAACTACTAACTAATACAGTATAAGGACTCGTTTATACCTTATAATTCTTCCTTCTCGAAGACAAACGGTTACCATCGAACCCGCGATTATATACACAGATCCGTCACGTCTGTCTCTCACTAACTCTCTCCTCGCATCACAGGCGAAACCAAAATGCCCGAAACAAGCACTGCCTCTCCTACTCGAGCCTCAATTAACCCCACCGACCACCTCCCTCTCTCTCTCTTAAGATCCGACATCATTCCACCCGCCCCGACCCGCTCCGCTTCCACCATCGACTGGTTACCTGACTTTTCCGGTTACTCATGGGTTGCATATGGAGCCTCCTCTCTATTAGTGATCTCTCACTTACCCTCTCCACTCTCTCCCGAAGAAGCCGCTATCGGTCCCATTCTTCAGCAAGTCTTCGAGCTCTCCGGCGACGATTCTTCCCCTGTCAAATCCGTTTCCTGGTCTCCGGTGACTCCGTCTATTGGTGAGCTTGCGGCCGCGTCAGATAACTGTATATCCGTGTTCTCGCATGATTCAGCGAGCTCCAAAGGTAAGTTGCGAAGTTGAAATTTGATATTCCGTGTGGTTGCTGATAAAATGGAGCAAAAGGAATGAAATGAACTGTAATCGGAAGTTTGAATTGTGTGCATTTTGCGCAATGTAGACAGAAAAGTTTCGATTATAATTTGATTAGACTATACTTCCGATCGATATTATTGGAGAACTTGAGATAAATGCTGGCAGATGAATTTAGAGGTTTAATTAACTGATTTGTTGTCTTTTCTGAGAGAAAGATGGGAAAAATGATTTGATTGCGTAATCAATATGGTTTTTAATTTTACTAATATCATTGAACTCTGTCATTGCTTTCAGAGAATGGATTGTGTCTGCAACTTTTAATTATTTGATGTGGTAAATATGAATTAAAATCTTTTGCCCATACCGATGTTGTAAATATGAATTGAAATCTCTTACTCATATTCAGGTTCTTTTTGTTGGAGTCAGAATGCAATGCTTGTACAATCTACAAAGGTGGGAGCAATCACATGGACAGGTTCGGGGGATGGGATAGTTTCCGGTGGAATTGATGTGGTTTTGTGGAGGAGGAGGAACATGTCTTGGGAAATAGCTTGGAAGTTTAAAAGAGACCAGCCTCAAAATCTGGTTTCCGCCACTTGGTCAATTGAGGGACCTTCAGCTACTGCAGCTTATCCGAGTAAAGTAGATGTTAAAGGATCTGACCAGACTAGCAA
The DNA here is from genome assembly GCA_033617975.1 of Populus alba x Populus glandulosa. Taxonomy (NCBI): domain Eukaryota; kingdom Viridiplantae; phylum Streptophyta; class Magnoliopsida; order Malpighiales; family Salicaceae; genus Populus; species Populus alba x Populus glandulosa. The sequence goes on along the minus strand of CM066144.1, from coordinate 15,597,952 downwards.
TTGTGTGCTAGTATGTTATGGTAATGGAACATCTGAGTATGTGAAAACTGAGTTGCATCACCCTCAGCCTGTCTCAAAGATTCAGTGGAGGCCATCAACAGGACGACAGGCACAGCAAGATAAGAAAGATTTGCGTAGACATTTTCTACTAACATGCTGCTTAGATGGAACACTAAGGCTATGGACTGAGGTAGACAGTGGAAAGGTAAGAAAGTCAGGCAAGGACAATCATGATCACAAAACAGTGAGAAAGTCTTTTTGCATTGCTGCTGTAATTGAGATAAACCAGGTCTTGAAGGGAACTCTGGGTATGGATGTATTTTTCAGTTGGGCAACAGAAATTGGGGGTATATATAGAATTGGAGAAGGTATTAGCCAGACATTTTCAGTAGAAGGCAATGGGCATGACAGAGTTGGCAGATGTGAGTGGTTAATTGGGTTTGGTCCAGGCAGAGGAATTACTTTTTGGGCCATCCACTGTCTTGATGATACCTCACCCATAAGGTTTCCTCGTGTTACACTATGGAAGACACAGGAACTAGAGGACCTTGAAGCAGGACATCTTCATGGTGCTGGTTTTGCAAATTTCAATGCCTGGTTACTTCTGGATAAGGTTGTTATCTTGAGGAACTGCTTGTCTGGCCCGCCAAATATATGCAGTTTGATGCATCTTTCACCTTGTAATTTCTTGGTCAGGTCTTTGTTTTATTGCCAAACACCTAGTGATATAGAGGATGAATCTTTTAATAAATCCAAGACAAATAAATACTCATCATGTTCATCTGGTGGTGTTTTAAATGGAGGTCATACAGGAAAAATACTACAGGTTGCAATGCACCCTCATATTTATGAAGTGGAACTGGCTGTTTCTCTGGATTCTGATGGACTGCTTCTATTTTGGATAGTTTCTACCATTTCAAACTGCAGTTTGGGTCCCGCAAAACTGATACCTGGATGGAAACTTTCTGGAAAACTTGCAACTTACGACTCTTGCTCTAAATATACAAGCTTGAGGTGGGCACCTTCAACATTGGGCGAAGACCATGTTCTTCTAGTGGGACATGCTGGGGGAATCGATTGCTTTATAGTTAAGATTTCTCAAATTTGCAAAGAAGACATAATATGCCACTACATAGGCACTATACCTCTAACTGGTCATGGTCCATTTGAGGATGGTCCCACTAATATCTTTGCAGTTCCCCTACCCTCTTCTTGCAACAAGACATTCAGATACAATAGATTTTTGCTCTTGGCGATATGGTTGAAGGGTTTTCAACCAATTTCATGGGAAGTTACTTTACATTCTTTTGACTTATCAGGAAGATGTTGTGACTGTAAGTTTGACGATAAAAATACTCCTGTACTGAATTTTGAAAATACTTTTGCTGATAGAAGATATTGTGTTGGTGTCGATCCATGCTCATCAAATTTACCAGAGCCATACTGTCACGACCAGATTACAAGTTTTTCTGTTGTGTGCCCAGGAGATTTCATTTCCATGCCAGAAAGCTTAGGTTCCAATAAAGATCTAAGCTCTGGTGTTCCTGCATATGTCATGGCAACAGGCTGCTCTGATGGTAGTTTGAAACTGTGGAGAAGTAACTCTTCTAAACAGTCAACTCCTCAAATACCATGGGAGCTTGTGGGTAAGTTTGTTGCACATCAAGGCCCGGTAAGTGCTATATGTTTGACTGCTTGTGGTCGGAAGATTGCAACCATTTCTGCAGGTAGTCATTTAGATGATACCAGCATTCTTCATGTATGGGAAGCTGTACACGTTATAGGGGCTGGGAGTTTTATATTAGAAGATAAGTTAGCTGTTGGAAGAGATGTCATTTCTTTAAACTGGTTAACATTAGGCAATGGTCAGTTTTTTCTTGGGATTTGCATGCATAATGAGTTGCAGGTATATGCACAAAAGCATCATGGTGGACAGACTTTGTTGAGCCCTCAATCTTTGAATGTCAACAGCTGGTCTTGCATTGCAGTTTCTCATACTTTCCCTGCTATCCGTGACTTCCTTTGGGGGCCCAATGCGACAACTATTATTGTCCATGATAGCTACATTAGTCTACTAAGTCAGTGGTTATTTCTTGAAGGTGATAAGCAATGGGGCAAATATCCTCCAAATGTTATAAGGGAAGGTTATAAAGGTGGAAAAGACAAGGAAATCCTTTCTTGCATATTTACAGATGGTGAAATTGATCTCAAAGAAACATTAATTGAAGGTATTAGTAGAGGATACAAATCCCCAATTCATGACAAACTTGATGCAAAAAATGATTGCTCTACAAGCAGTTTGTTTGTAGCCATGGCTCAACTCAAACATCATTCAAATGCTGTGCGAGGGTTTTGGAGTCTGGTAGAACTAGCAGAGAAGTTAACGGGAACTTTAGCTGTTTATCACCCTGAGGCACTTATTATGAACATATATTCAGGTACTTAAGGATAGTGATTTAAATCATCACAATCCATTTTGAATTCTTATAATTCAGAAATTTGAATGAGCCACTGAGGTTTTGCATGAGTTATTCAAATTGCAGTGATGATCACCTTTTTAATTAACTTGTTTTTGGAAAGCTGTGCGAGACTCTAAGCTGGCTTCTTTTACTTCATTTAGGCTGATGACCTGCCACTTAATACAAGTAATCTCTGATGTGTTTAGGAAACTGGAAACGTGCATATGTATCTGTGAGGCATCTTGTTGAATATCTTTCTTCTGGTTGTGCTGCTGAGAAGATATACAACTCTGCAGATCATAGCAAAATTGTTCCACAGATCCTTTTGTCAAATTATTTTGAGGGATTTCTCCTGAAAGATTCTGGTTCAACTAATAAGGGATTTCAGTGGAGTGCTGATGCAAGATTGCCAACTTCATCCTCACAGTTTTTTGCCTATAATTTCACCTCTGATGCTTCTAATAATATGTTTGCTGCATCTTCAACGAAATCTGAACTTAGTGCTTTTGCTGAAACTCTAGAGAAGTATGATTTTGAGTCTCTAACCAATTTAGAGAAGTCAGAAATGCTTGCAATTATAGATCTTCTCAGCGATGTTCAGCACTCTGCTTGTGCCTATGCAAATCTCGATGAACCTGGGCGAAGGTATTTCTAAGTTTTGTTGATTGCCTAGTTTATACAATATTTCCTCTGAGATATATGTATCTAATGATTGTTTATCATGCCCATTTTAGTAAAGGTATGGTTGCTCCACATCTTGGTTTGAATCTTGTCTAGCAAGATTTGTATTAATGTTTGAATATCATGAAGGGATATAGCATAATGGTGGTTGATCCATTAGGGAAGGAAATGCTTTGGAATAATGCATTTGAACTTTTGTATGAACAGTAAGATAGCAATGCTTGGAATGTAAGAGAATAAAAATTTTGGTCAGAAATTTTATATATCTGGCCAGATCAAGATACATGGTTGGTGTGAAATACTACTGATAGTGTACTGTTTACTGTACAATTGAAATTACTTGAAATAACATATGGAACCTGATCAGCCAAAAAATAGAAGATGGTATGTTTATCACAGAATTAAATTTCTGAGATTGATCTTTCACTTATGGTGCCTGTTCCATGTTTGTTTTTATTAGTGCAATACTGAATCATCCGATTCTCTCCTGAGTGCCTGTAAGTACTGATTTTATTCGCTTGTTGCTCTCTAGGTTCTGGGTCTCGTTAAAGTTTCAGCAGTTACATTTTTTTCGAAGCTTTGGTAGATCTCCTTCCATGGAAGAGTTGGTTGGTGACTCTAGGCTGATGAGCTGGGCCTTCCATTCTGACTGTCAAGAAAATTTATTGAGTTCTTTTCTTCCTAATGAACCTTCATGGAAAGAAATGCAAACTCTTGGGGTTGGATTCTGGTTCACCAATGTTGCACAACTGCGTGCAAGGGTAATGCTTTTGGATATTGTTTCTTTATTCTCTATATTATGAAAGAAGCTTCTCTTGCCTTTCAACTGTAACTCTGTAAGAGAAAGTTCTGCCCCATATTTTTACGCAACATAATTTGGGCCATAGTATTGGTTATACCAATTGGCATAGGAGCATGTGTGCCATTGAAATTTCATGTCAATTAGCGAAACTGTTAACAGTTGAGTAACAAGTAGCTGAAACACCAGAAATGCTGACTTTTTACCAACGGATGGACCAGCTTCCTGACATGAGGAATGGTAGTTCCTACGAAGGCTGTCCAGGCCAAGATTTGCAAGGTGTACGATTGACTTTGATGCAAATTTGAAATCAGTCTGCTTGCAATAGGATTTCTAATTCAGAAAGCATTTGCAATAGATCTATTTGCACTGTTGATGATTAATTCACTGTGGTTGATGTTTTTTCTTTCATGCAATTTGTCAATCTGTGTAGCAACTGATGTTGTGTCAGGGATTTCATGTATTGATGAGCCACATATTCTTCAAAAGTACATTTGAGGACTATGCTGATGAACAGATATTGTTGCAATTGATGATTGTATTGATAGCGAATAATCAACAACTCCTAATACATTTTGATCATTGTATTCAAACTGATTTTTTTCCAGTTCTGTTATGTGGTTTTCTAATAATTACATTATTAAATTAGTTTTTCCAACCTCATCTCTGGCTATGTGCTCGTGTCTATGTCTGCACACCTCTTTTTGTATACGTTTCTTGTTACCGAGTCTGGTTATTTTACTGCAGATGGAGAAATTAGCAAGATCACAATATCTGAGAAAGAAAGATCCCAAAGATTCTGCCCTTTTGTACATTGTGTTGAATAGACTTCCAGTATTGTCTGGTCTTTTTAAAATCAGCAAAGATGAAAAGGATAAACCCTTGGTTGCATTTCTCTCTCGCAATTTTCAGGTATGTGCCAAGTCATGGATTCCTCAATTTGTGACTTAGTTGCTGAGATAGTTCAGAAGAGATTGTGAGGCCAGAGGTTCTCTCCAGTTCAACAAAAAGAAAAAAAAGAAGATTGTGAAAAGCCAGAGAAAATATCTCAAAAAGGCTCTCATTTGTGCCTCTAGCATGCAACATCTTCTTTCTTGCCATTGCTCGACCATTTAGATGGACATTCAGTTACATTTCCCCAATAAACATGTTGTATAGATGCATAATTACTCCACATAAATGCTCATATATATTCTGTCAGCTAAAGTTTTTATTCTTTTGTTTAGGAAGTTTCATGTTTTTACTCTCTTTTTTTTTAGTTGTCATAAACTTGTATTATTGGAATGCAACATGCCTACATGAAAAGAGGGGAAATAATATCAGCTGTCTTTTTATGCCCTTTTATCATTGTTACAGGAGGAAAAAAATAAAGCAGCCGCTTTGAAAAATGCGTATGTCTTAATGGGAAGACATAAGCTGGAGTTGGCCATTGCTTTCTTTCTGCTAGGAGGTGACACTTATTCCGCTATCACCATATGCGCAAAGAATTTTGGAGATGAACAGCTTGCCTTGGTAATATGTCGGCTTATTGAGGGTCGTGGCGGACCATTGGAACATCATTTAATTACAAAGTTTATACTTCCATCTGCAAGTGAGAGAGGCGACTACTGGCTTACAAGCCTGCTAGAGGTCTCTGGATTGTGAATACCATCCTTGTCTTTTCATTTTATTTTTTTTGGCCTCTTTAGACTTTAGAGACTTCTATACAGGTGCAAGCATGGCATGTGCCCAGTTTTTTGATTTTGTAATTTGTTTGCAGTGGGAATTGGGCAATTATTCTCAGTCTTTTCTGAGCATGCTTGGTCTCGAAGCAAGTTCCATGACTGACAAGTCTGCTCTTTCGTCAAATAATGCTGCTTTCATGGATCCCCATATTGGTCTACATTGTCTTTCACTAGCATCCAAAAATAGCATGAGGAATGCTGTTGGGGAGCAAAATGCTGCAATTCTTCGTAGGTGGGCCACGATTATGGCAGCTACTGCCTTCAACAGATGTGGACTTCCTGTAAGTTCACTTTTATGCCATATTTGATAGACTGCCGAGTCTTTAATGTATAAATATTTGATTTTTCTATAACTGCTAGTGTGTTTTGCCATTTTACTTTCAATGTAGGGCCCCTCCTATCACTTCCCATGCAGGCATGAAAAAGTATTTTACTTGATGAATTCATGGTTTCTATTTTACCAGTTGTGCGAGTCTTTGGGATGCTGGGGCTTAGAATCATATTTTTTGCAATGACTTCTTATTTTTTTTAGTTGATAATAATTTAAGTATGTCTGAGGTCCTATGTGAATTTCATAGTCTTAAGAATGTTCTCTTTTGGTTTGTTGTATTAGGATATCAAATTCTAGTAGGACAAAAAGTCTATAGTCGCTACTAATGCCTATTTGATCTTGGCTCTGTATCTGAAGGCAGGTGTCATTCTCTTCTATTTATCTTTTCATCTCTCCACAGATTCTTGCTCATGTATTTTTCTTTCTACTTTTTTTTTTCTCTCCTGTTTTGCAAGAACTGCTGTTTCTGTTCATAGAGCCCATGCAAGCATGCTAGTTCCATTCTTTTCTTGTTATTCAACTTGAATTCTTACCCCATTACCTAACTGCTGCAAAACCCACCAAATTATTTTCTCAGTCCTACCTGTTGATTATTCCAATCAAATCCAACCATTGATAATTTGTTGCTGCCAGGAAATTTTAGCAACCCTGCTGTATTCTCATATTTCCAGCTATAATATGTTTTTACCCTTTAACCTCACTTATTCAAGTGTCTATTGAATATACAAATGCTAGAGCCTTTCTTCTTAAACTCTAAACCTTTAAGTCATCAACTTTGCAAATCCCAGCTAAAGGAAAACAAAAGGTTGTTAAAGGTGAAGTCACAATAAAAGCTTGATGGTAGAAGCAACGTTTTAATTTTAAATTAAGGATGCTTTTGTCATTCAATAATTTTAACCCCTCCAAACCTTAGACATTGAAGGTTAAGAGTTTTTATCTAAAGGGTGTGAAACCCTCCAAAACTCTACCCTTCCCTCTATTAGAAGTGAGAGCCAAACAAGGGTTGGGAGTTTTAACCCCACCTTTTCATTCCTTCAAAACATAGTGTAGTAGATGCACCAAACAATCCTTAGCTTTTTGCAAGGGAATTTAGAACTAGGAAGTCCATTTAGATTGTCCTAAGCTACTCTACATTATTTGAAGTTGGTACAAGTTTAACAACATCAACCTACAGTCTGAACAATTCAGTACTTTGTTGTAGCTTGTTGCATGCATCCGTGTAGTGATGTGTTTGATTGATTTTACAATTTTTATTCCTGATTGTAAGATTCAAGCTTTGGAGAGCCTTTTGCCTGCACCATGATGTTTTTGCATGTACTTGAGTATTCTTTTGTTTGTCATGATTATTATTATTTGTGTGTGTGCACTTGTGAATTTATTTTCTTGTACTTCTAATGGTAATTTGACGAATATCATTTAATATCAGCTTGAAGCTTTGGAATGCCTTCCATCTTCTTTGAACATTCTTGGGGGTATTGATCAAGGAAGCGTATCAGATGTTGATCAGTCTCAAATTTTACATGGCATTTTGAATCCATTTGCTAGTGAATCCTGTAACTGGCTGTCAGGTGATGTGGCTTTATGTCTGCAGTCCCATGGTAAATTAGATTTGGCTCTTCAGTATTTTTCAAAATTGATGAGTGAGCATCCTAGTTGGCTTAACACTATAGTAGGATCCATTCAACCTGGTACATCCTCCAAGGATTGTGAAATTCACCAACATGACAAATTATTAGAAGAATTTCGAGAAAAATTATACACAGGACTTTTAATGTTTGAGCAGAAGTTTTTGGTGGTTCCTTCCTGCGTGATCAAAATGGTATGTAGCTTGCAGTTCTAATACTCGTACCTTATCATCAAGTCATTTGACTTATTATCCCCTTGCCTTTTCTGTCCCATGGTGATTAATTTTGTTTTAACTCTGCTTTACAGATTTTAGTTTGGTCATGCAGTAATGGATTACCATTTATTGGGCATGATCTCATAGTTAACTACGCTTCTCGAAACCGTACACAAGATAAGAGCGATGGTGTTGAAAGTTTCATCTTATATCCACTTCTGCATAAGCCTTGTTTGAAATTTATGGAAGATGCTTCCCTGTTACTTTCAAGATTTATTACTTCGTGCAGCGTAACATGCTTTCAACCTAAACCGTTTTATATTGAAGGAACTATGTCTGTCGAAGTTAAATCCATCTGGTCAGACGTGCATGGGTTTTATTTTCAGGGTATCATGCAGAGATTGTGGAGTTTAAGAGCTGCTATGAGGATTTTTTCCAGCTCAGAAGATGTCTCAAGATCCCTTGTTATTCTTGATTTATTTGAGTATTATATATATTTTGCATCTGCATGGCTTCGGCGAAAATCAAAAGGTCTATTGTTGATGGTACAACCCCTCTTGATAACTTTGACTAGTGGGCACACTCCTTATGAAGTTGATATTGGGAATCTCAAGAGCATTCTCCACCACATTGCAGAGTTGCCATTCAGTTTGTCAATTGATGATGCAGGATCAGGACATGAGGTTGTAAAATGTTCATCACATGAACAAGATGGACAAACAATGCTCTCATTTTCAGAAGATGAAAAATGGCACGTCGTAGGGGCTTGTTTGTGGATGCACATGTCTAGATTCATGAAACATCAATTGCATTTGCTGTCCATTAAGCTTGAAGATGGTTGCTTTTCTGGGGTTTCACATGACAATGTTTCTTCCTTGGCATCTAGTTTGACAATTTTTGGATCTGATAGCATCAGCAGAAAGGAAGAAATTGGGTTTTGCTCATTGATATTGGCTAAGTTACTAAGGACCACGCTTGTACATGTTTCATCTTATCATTTAAAACTACTTGGGTTATTCCTGCAGCAGGAAGTAGAGAATAGATTACAAATACCAACTCTAGCATGGATGAAAGAATCCAGTCTTTCTCAAGCCAAAGCTCTCTATCAGGATGTCAGTGCAGACATGATGAATAGCAAAGATGAATTATCATCTTTTGATGTGTTGTGGGATGCCTGTGCCGACCCTCACATGGTAACTGAAGGTTTTGTGCAAGAAGAAATAAATTTATCGCTGTTTTTCAATCATAAATCATATGAAGGATGGAGTGATGAATACATGAGCCTCACTGGAGAGCTTGAAACTGAGGATACTTATGAACATGAATTAAAACTTGGCAATCACCCTTCTGGCGATGAAATTGGATCGCCTTCTATTGGTCTTTTCAGGAATGGCCGTGCTTTTTTAAGTTCCTGGCAGAAGGATGTAGTTATGACGAAGGAGGTGTCTCATTTTCAAAATGCTAAAGTAGTACATAAGAGAGATGGAGAGCTTTTGGAGGTAATTTTTATTACATCTTTTATCCTAACCATAATCCAAGGCTCTGGCATTAATTCGGTGCCATTAGTCAGTTAGTTTGAAAAGTGAATAATATCTCTTGAGTTTCCATTATGTTTGATGGTTATCTATTCAATTCTGCACAGGCACTGTGTATCAACTCTGTTGATGAAAGGCAAGCTGCTCTGGCCAGCAACCGTAAGGTTAGTTTTTGCACACATATTACTTCTTTTGTTCTGAAGGATTAAATTTTGTGGGTGTCCCCACCCCTTGGAAGAGAAGTTTTAATATCTAAGAAGTATCTGAGGTTGTTTGACCACACTACTAATGCATGGTCACGTTTAGTCCCATCCCATGCACATCATGCCAAGCTATTGTCAAGGGGAATCACAATTGGTGGTCTCTAACATCTGTCATCTTCTGTGCCTGAAGGTTCTTAGAATAGCAACTAGGACTTCGAGATCAGTTTACATCCTCTAGTTTTGGCCATCAAGGACATTGCAAGTATGCAAATGATATATTTGCATTGGATATGATTGCATTAATTTTGCATTGGATGACATTGTGATTACAAGATGTGATAATTTAGTTTGACAATTGAAGGATGTGTATGTTTATATGTCGCTGTGATGTCTAAGTAAGACCAAAATTGTATGAACATGATATGTGTTATCTTAACCTCTCATTATACAGATGCCTCTCTTTAGGTTTTTTATCTTCCTTTTTTCACCTAACCGACTTCCTCATTTTTTAGTATTTATATAGTTAGTAAATACTTACTGAAATAATCATCTGATACAGAATATGAGTGTCTATTGCTGAAATTCTCATGACAGTGTTGAAGATTCATGTGGAATATTGAAGAATCAGAGGTGAACTTTAAAAAAGATGTATGACAGTGACTAATTTTGTTTTGTTCCAAAAAAAAAACACAAAAACTAATTCTTCCAGGGAAAAAAGTTGTCAAGTAGATTCTTTCCATGAGCTTGATATAAGCAGCAATAAAGTGGAAAGGAAAATTTTATTGGGATCGCTGTCACAGTGTGTGTTGGAAGTTGCTTCTCTCCTTTTCCTTTTCTGTTTGTTTCGTTCTTTTACATATTTTTGTCTCCAATATGCAGTCAATATCTAATGTTGAATTGTACCTATTTCAGGGAATAGTTTTTTTTTCTTGGGAAGATGGGATACCTTTTGGAGATCAATCAGAGTACATATGGTCAGATGCTGATTGGCCACCAAATGGCTGGGCAGGTGCTGAATCAACCCCAATTCCTACATGCGTCTCTCCTGGTGTTGGTCTTGGGAGCAAGAAAGGGGCACACCTTGGGTTGGGTGGGGCAACTATTGGTGTGGGTGCTTTAGCAAGACGAAGGAGAAATTTGACAGGCAATGGAGCATTTGGCGTTCCAGGTTATGCTGGTATTGGTGCCTCAGGCTTGGGTTGGGAGGTTCAAGAGGATTTTGAGGAGTTTGTTGATCCACTAGCTACTGTAGAAAATACAAGTACAAGAGCTTTCTCCAGTCACCCCTCAAGGCCTTTCTTTTTGGCTGGTTCCAGCAATACACATATTTATTTATGGGAGGTATGGAAATATGATCAAGAAATATGGATGTTACTTCTATCATGCCCCCCTGACAAAACCCAAGTTATGAAGAAAAGAACACAAGTAGAATCTTTGTGAAACAATTTTTTTTTAATTAATTAATTATAATATTAATAGCCTGTCTGGCATGGCTAATGATGGTGCTAAAAGGCACAAAACCAAATAGAAAACAGGAACACGAAGTGCTAATTAACAGTTGAAGACCTTGAACAACTAGGGCTAGTCATTAAATGGGTGAACCAACCATGATCGGAAATAGCAGTATGGAACAAGATTTCTAATAAGCTGCTGACTACTGAATAATAGAATTCCTACAAACTGCTGGATATCTTTAATAATCAATTGTTGATAAATCCTATGTTATGCATGCGTGTAACACTTCTAATGACAATTGCATCTGTTGCACTGTTCTTTCCCTTTCAGGAATTTTCCTTTTGAATGAATCTTGCAAACAAAAAAACCATATGGAAAAATCTTACAAATAGAGATAGCATTTAATGCAATGATGTCATTATATGAAATCATACCACTTATGGCTAATAATAGCACCATAAATCACTTCCCTCTTCATTTTATAAGATTTTTCTACACAATTTATTTTCATGTAAAGCTTTTCCTCTTTTTGTTTCTACTTTCTTCAAATGTCTGTCTTTTGTAAATTATGCAGGTCAGCATTTATTTCCACCACATGGTATTATTACAGGGATTTTTGTGTTTTTTCTTGGCTTGCACTGATAAATGGTATTGTTGATATCAGCTATGCATCAAATACAATCAAAGACTAGGAAAAAAAATGAAAGGGGATAAGACTTGCTTTTGTCTTGTGAGGCATTTCTGATCTTCTTGCTTATATCGTTAAGTTTCTCGCAAATTATGGACAAGTTTTTTTTTTTTTCAAAAAAAAAGGGACTGATGATACAATTGAAATAAAAATCATATGGCGGAGCTGTTGTCTCTTATTTTCCCCAACTGCCACTGTTGTTTTTAAATGATCACTTATACATCATGCACTACTTAAAGCACCGAATCAGTGCTGAGGAGAAAGTCACAAAAGGCTCTTCAGATGGAGAGTCATTGAAGATTTGATTTTTTTTCCCACTCAGAGAAGCTTTTGGTGAATTTTTTTTGTCTTACATGCTATCACTGTATGGTACACATTGGTAATGTGCACACAATACTTTGCAGTTCGGTAAGGAAAAAGCTACTGCAACTTATGGGGTGCTCCCTGCTGCAAATGTTCCCCCACCATATGCTCTTGCATCAATATCAGCTGTGCAGTTTGATCACTACGGACATAGATTTGCTACTGCTGCATCAGATGGAACTGTCTGCACATGGCAGCTGGAGGTTGGAGGAAGGAGCAACATCCATCCGACAGAATCGTGTCTCTGCTTGAACGGCCATGCATCGTATGTGTACCATTCTTTCTACTTTGCAAGGCTACACTGATCCCTTACTGGGTTTCTGGGAACTGTTGAAGTAGTCCAAGGAACAGATTCCAAATGTACTTGATCAAAAAGATCCCTTAATTCTCCAAAACAATGAAAGAAACTTCCTCAAACTCTTGCAGGAAGTTTCCTCTTATGGGAATGTCCTTTTTTTTTATTTCTTCTGTAGCAGTATAGGAAGACTGAAGAATGCCCACTAAGTGTTAACCTTTTAACCAGTGTTTGTTTCCAGTGCATCTGTGGTTGGTTAAGATACTCGACCAATTTACATGATGAATCTTCTTTGATGCTAAAGAAGTTCTACCTATGTTTCAACATGGTTATTAATATAATATTACCTTTGCAGGGATGTCACATACATTACTTCCAGTGGATCAGTTATTGCTGCAACTGGATATAGCTCTAACGGTGCTAATGTGGTTATCTGGGATACATTGGCTCCACCCACAACCTCACGAGCTTCCATTGTTTGTCATGAAGGTTTTCTTATTCTAATTTTGTAACTGCTTAATGTTGATTGTATGCATGATTTTACCATGTCTTCTACATTCCATTGCATGATCATAGACAAAATAAGCAGCAGACCACTGTAAGCTAAGGTGGCTGGCCAATTACTTATCCTCACACTTAAGATACTTTGTCGGTGCTGACTTAACCAATTGATAAGATTGACAAGGAATGCATGGTTTACAATGACCAAAGAATCCAAGTTGAAATTTAGTTTTCTGGTTCCCAAAAGAAGTATAACTGATGAAACACAGAACATACTCATTTTATCATCTCAAGCATCTCATGCACTGTGGATTTAGTTACCAGATATTCTTTCGTCTACACTGTTACCAACCCTGTGTGTGCATGACTTTGTTAAGGTGGTGCCCGCTCCATTTCTGTGTTTGATAATGACATTGGAAGTGGTTCTATTTCTCCTCTTATCGTAACTGGTGGTAAAAGTGGTGATGTTGGACTTCATGACTTCCGGTACATAGCAACTGGAAGGACTAAAAGGCACAACATGAACAGCAATCTCCCTTCTAATATTGACATGCAGACAGGAGTCGCCCTTCAATTGGGAGGGCAGAATCCAAACGGGATGCTGTGGTACATGCCAAAGGCTCATTTAGGTATGGAAGCTTCTTTTTAATGAAAAATAAGCTTGCATATGGATTTTTGGTTTTTGAATCTAACTGTAAGTTTATAATCTGAGTGAAGGAAGTGTCACCAAAATATCCACAATCCCTCATACCAGTTTGTTCTTGACTGGAAGCAAGGATGGAGACATTAAACTTTGGGACGCCAAAGCAGCCAAGTTGGTTTGCCATTGGCCAAAATTGCATGAAAGACGCACCTTTTTGCAACCAAGCTCGCGGGGTTTTGGTGGAGTTGTCAGGGTAACTAGCTGCTATTGAGCTTTGTATCAGAGGATTTGGTTTTGTTTAAAAGTAGAATTTACTTTGTCAGTGTGCTTCTGCTAAATAGATCCTTATCTGGATTTTGCAGGCTGCAGTGACAGATATACAAGTTGTTTCTCATGGTTTTCTTTCCTGTGGTGGAGATGGCATTGTAAAGTTTGTTCAGCTCAAAGATACGCAATGTAGGACAGGATGAGTTACTGATTAGGAGCTGTTCTTGGCAAGATAAGAAATCCAGAGAACTTTGAAATTCATGGAACTGATTCTTGGTGGAAGTTTGGTGTTGTTTCCCACCAGACTGCTATATGTTCATCCAACGTAAACACACACAAGTTAATTTGCATTGTTACAATTGATCCTTGATGAACAATTTTTGTCGGTCTCATTAAAGTCAGTCTGGACTAACAGAATAGAAATGAAACCCAGAAAGCTAACTTGAAGCTACTCAACTCATTACAAAGTCCAGAAAGTCAGAAAGGGATCAATTAAACCAATCAGACTGGCCACTGGTATTGATGTTTGGATTGGTGTCAATCGATTTTCACTGGCGTTGACCAATGCTCTTGTAAGTTTTTTTCTGAACCCTGCTGGGACGACGTTTCTGAAATATCCAAATTATAGTGAGTGTTTGGGGAATCGTGGTATGACATTTTGATATCAACTTTATGCATGTGTAAATGTGTGTATGTATGAGAAGGGAACAAATTTGTACATTCAGAGCTTCCTGTTGAATTTGTGGAAGAATAGTTGCTTAGTAGTTTCTTCTTTTTTTATATTTTTTTTATTGTTTCTGATACAAATACAATGTATACTTGACATTGCAAGTAATGAAAGCCCTTCCTGACAATTAGTCAACCGACATTTTCAGTCATCTCAGGATTTCATTTTTCATGTGTTTTCTGGTCCAAAATATGCATGTAATTTTTTAAAAGGTTGCAAGTACAGTCTCCAATTATCGGAAAGAGGGAGACATGGATGTTATGTTGGAATTGGTTTATAAAACATATTTGAGGTCAATTTATATTTGGAATTAATATTTTTGTAATTTGACATGTGTATTTTAACAATGAGATATTAGCGTGCTTTAAAAAGTGAGAGAAAAATTATTCTAAGAATAACAAAAGTCTTAAATTCAAAATTGCTTTATGATTGAACAATAGTATGTGGACTCGTGAGTCTTGGTTTAAGTTTAAATAATAAAAAAATATTTGTTATTTAGTTCTTTTTTAATCGATAATTTCTTTTAGTTCCTAAAATATATTATATGATGAGAATAAATATTATTATGAATAGTTCATGAACTATCAATATTCATTAATTTTTTCATGAAGTATGCATAATTCATGAACTATGAATATTCATAATTCATGAATTATAAATATTCATGAAAGATGAACATTTATTATAATTAATAAAATATTCATGAATTAGGAGTATTAATATTTTGATTTTCAAGTTTTATAAACAAGTGTTTTGGATAAGTAAAATAGAATCTAATATTTTTCTTGAGTTATTCTTTTTTTATTGTCGATGTTTATAAATACTTGTTTTTTATTTTTATCCTTATAATTTAGAGTGTAATTTCAATTTTTATAAAGAAATATTGAATATAATTTTTTTGAATTCTGGATCTTGTTTAAGAATACATCTAAAACAAGATAGTATTATTGAAAACTTAAAAGACTTATGAAAGTAAGTTTTTTTGCATCAAGTGAAGAACAAAGAAAAATTAAAGACAAAAATAACAAAGCTTGATCAATTTTAAAGTGTTTCAATAATCAAATACCTATTTTAGTTTTAATTTAACTTATATTTAAAATTAATTGCAAGTTCGAATATATATTTTGGATGCATGCTAGGTTTTTATTGAATTTTTCATGATATATATGTTTGCATGTTTATAATCTAAACTTGAATGTTATCTAGGGCATCTAATTTAATCAGTATGGTTTTTATTTTGTTAAACTAAACAATCTTAGGTTTATTTTGTTAAACTAAACAATCTTTAGTCACTATATTTAATATTAGTTTTGGATTACATGTTATGCAGCCACAAGGCTCATGGCAGTTGTAATGATGAACATTAGACTTCAGGATAAGACTATAGTGCAAATATTACTTGGATGTGAGCCACATGCGTGCAGCTTCGTACTTGTTCATATTTGATCAAGGGCATATCTATCTTCTCTTTCCTTTATGAATTTTTTTTATTATTATTATTATTAACATGAATAATTAGATCAATTTATATATATTTTAACTATTTTTATGAGTTTTAAAATTAAATATTATATAAATTTTTAATAATCATCATATTACAACCATATAACTTAAATATAAAATAAAAAACTTTTTAATTTCAAATTCTTATAATTAAATAAGACATATTACTTAGTTTTTTATGAACTTTTTTTATGAGGACGGTTCCTGGGTATTCACTGATACGGTCGAAACTTTTCTCACATGGCTCCTTTGAAAAGTGAATCCAGCTATGAAAAGTCACTTAAATGGTTGCCTTACTGATATCGCCTCTTAGATTATTATTTTTTTTAAAAAAAAAAAAAAGGCACAGAAGCTATTTCTTTCTTCGTTCTCGACAATGCGTCATAGACAACCCGAATGAACTTAAAGCCTAACACTACCTGCTTTTGTACAAGGACTTTTTTTTTTGTTTTTTGTCTTTTCAATTTTTTTTACATGTTAAATAATGTAAATACCCTTTAAAAAAATATTAGCTTTTTAAAAAGAAACTTTTTCATCTTTTCATTTTTGGCATGGTAAAATGACATAATTATCTTTAAAAAAAATTAATGCTAGTATTCAAGGGCATTTTTATTGTTTGGTAATTAATAAATATAAATATAATTAAAAAATAAATTGAAGACAAGTTGGTTGTACAAGTAAGCATTCAGAATGTTATCCAGTAACCAAACACAACCTTCCAAGGCGAACATTGAAATAGTCACGGTAGCCCCTTCATGATTAGATGGTTCGCTTGGCCAACAACCCTTCGGTTTATTGTAGGTGACCTTGTTTTTTATTTCTTTTCTCTTGTCTCTTTGATTTTTGCACATGACCCTTCAAAATTTCAAGGCATCCCTGCAATTGTTTTCTCTTTCAAATTTAATTCATGTAGTTTTTATTACTATTTATTTTATATGTAATAATTTATCAAATTATATTTTTTTCAATCTCATCCTACATTAATTTTTTATATATATATGTCAAATTTGGTCTCCATTCTTTTTATTTCTATTTGTTTTATTTAATATAATTTTTAAAATTGAATTGTTTTTTGCAATTTCATCATCCTTCAATTTTTTTTTCCTATTAGATTTGATCTTCATTGTTTTATTGTTATTTTTTTTCTTTGGTAGATTTTTTAAATGGATATTTTTTTTCATGTTCATTGTTCAACATTAAATTGATAAATAATTGAGCTTATTGGTTAAGCCCAAATCTAGAATTTTGCAGGTTATGAATTTGAAAAATTAGCTCGAGTTTAAGATTTCATATGACTTTAATTGTTTAATTTTTTTGAACTTATATTTTTTTGTTTTCATCTTTCAACATTTATTTAATTAGAGTTTAGACTTTATTTTTTTATTTCTTTCTATTGAATTATTTTTCATTAATTTTAAAAATGACATAGGTTATCATGCCTTTTAACATTAGGTTGTTTGGTAATCAAGCTTCATAGTTTTATTCAATTTGTTTTTAATGGGATTAACCCAATATCACAACAAGGTTGCAAGCTTTGCATGCTAATCCAGGTGGATTTAATTTTTTTTTAGCTTTTTTAGATTATATATTTTTTTTTAATTTCATCATTCAATATTTTACTTACTAAAGATAACTTCAAATTTTTTTCATTTTACTTTTATGAGATTATCACATTCTCATTAATTTTTTTTATTATTATTATCAAATAAGATCTTTCAACTATTTATTTTTTTTAAATGATTTTTTATTTTAATTCTATCCATCATCATTTGATTGATTAAGAATTAGTCTTCGTGTTTTTTATTTTTCAATTTTTTTTCTATAAAATTTTTTTAATTTTATACTCAAGATTTACTCATGATTATAGGGTTAGTAAATTAAACTGATTTGAATTTGAGTTTTTTTTTATTAAACAAATACTTATTTTAAGATTGCTCTTTGTTGCTTGCTAGCTTCTTGAAGTAAAATAAATAAAGAAAAAAATAAAATAATACTAGAAGGATAGAGTAGGGAGCTTGCTGTGTGGATTGCACGAGTGGAAGAATGTGATTCATTGCATCTCTCGCCTCGGCAGCATCATCTTCGTACTGCACGCATGACGATTGCCAAGTATCCAACCAACAAACAAACAACCATGAGAGCACAAAGGATACTGTAAATAATGCTGGTGGATTTCTCTCGAATCATCATCATTGCTCCAAATCTTTGGAGCTCCGTCTCCAGTATGCTTTTTGTTGCGTTTTCGTAGATTCTTTGCCTACCTTAAATCTTGAATTTCTCTCCTTTCTATCAATCACAAACTGACACATAAATTTCTAGTTGAAAATCTGCCCTCTGACGCCATTGTCGATCAAAGAAACCTTGAAGCAAGAACGAAAACAATGTGCACTCGCTACCATAGATCTTCCTTGTCAAGCATCCGAGTTACCCACGGACTGCCTAGTGGCTACTGTTAAAAAAGTTGTTTTGAAACTGTGGTTAATTGGAATATTTAAGTATAAAAGTAAAATAAAAAATTAATCTGAAAAAACTCTTTTGTTTTTTTTTTAATTCAAAACTCTCTGTGCTGTATAATAAAAATACAAAATTATTTTGTAGTTGATATAATAGTAAATTGAAGGCTAAATACACTGATTTGACCGAAATAAGATCTCAGATTGACATTTTAATATACGGATTTACCATAATAATAAATAGAGTCAATGGCGACTCCGCCGTGGAAAGAGCCGCTTCTTTCTTGCTTGATACTTGATAGGATGGGCTTCCATTCACCACGGCAGACTAAAAAATAACTAGACGACATTTGGCCTAGGAGAAGCCGAAAGGGTAGATAGGGACCTGGGATTTGCGTGGCACTATCATTTGATGGTCCCCCAGCTACAAGAAAGGAGGGAGGTCCTATCTTGAAAATAAGGGGTGGACCCAGAACCCTCATCTATGCTATTGCCATCTTAATCGACTGACACGTGTAATATATAATTCTATGTATAGTTTAAATTTAAATTTAAAGATAAATTAATTTTAAGTTATGCCATCCAAATTTTAAACAGTATCAAAATATAATTTTAAAATTAAAACATTCAAGCGTAACTTTTATGATTTAAATTTTTTAGATCAAACGTCAAAAAAAATATCTAAACATAATTAATATTTTTTCAATAGATTTTTTTTTAATTATATGGGAGTTGACTTGATTTGATCTAATCAACTAGACAAATCTCAAAAAACATGGGTGACTAATAAAAATATAATTTAACTAAAAACAATTCAAGATGGTTTTTTTACAAAAAATAATAAAACGATAATATATTGGATTGACTCGGGTCAACCCGAGTTAACTTTTCAAATCTGCGATCTAGATTATAAGTGTTGTTCAAGGATTAATACAACTTAACATCTAAGAAGGGGGATGAATTATGTGTATCATTAATTTTACAATTATAACAAATTACTTCAAGTAAATGCAATAACCAATAATATAATTAAAGAAATTAAAGAAAAGAGTTACGGAAGAGAATTTGCAAACTCAATTTAACGTGGTTCGGCAAACCTACATTTACACCTTGAATACCAAACTATACTTGGGTATTACAATTTAAAGTTCTAATATCTCTATACCTCACTAAATAGCACTTATAAGATATAATGGTGTTTAAGTGGAGTGATAATGAAATTGAATACTATTTATGTTAGAATATAAAGCTTTAATAGCATAAACTATAGTATGATTAAGTATTGATGATTTTGATGTTGTTTTACTCTTATAATAGCTTGTATATCATATATGTTCGGATTCTTTTTCTAATTTTGTAATTAGACAAGTGATACATACATATATATTTTTAAGAAAAATTAGTCATTTATAGTCGTTATAGTCTCACTAACAGCTAAAATGGTCTATCAGTTTAGATTAGTCAAGCTAATTGGTCAACCAGTTCCTGAAAGATTCCCATGTGTTCATCACTAATGAATAAGCAGTTGACCGGTTCATTTGATAATCTCAAACAATCGACAGGTTCATGCATGATTTTAGATTTAACAGTTTAATCTAGATGAAATTTTACAATTGTTTAATTTATATTTTATATGATTATTATCAATCCTTTAATGCATGTAAAGTGAAATGTGTAAGTTCATTTTAATTGTGTCATCAAGTAAAATATAAAGATTAATAATTAATCACTAAAATAAACGTTTATTATAAGTCTTCACTTTGCTCTCTTCTTGGATTTTGAGATTGAGTTCTTCACGTAATCCATCATGTTTGTTGATATGGTCTTTGTATAAAACATGTTTAAAGCTTATTCTCAATCAGACATATTATTAGTTTATTTTTTATTTTATTATTATCATCAAAATATATAAAAATATGAATGTGTGACTCTAAAGGTCAACAATAAGACCAGGATAATCCTATAAAGAGAAATTGAAACAAATTATAAAACTCAGTTCCTAATAAACTCATTTTTGAATGATGGAATTGAGAAAAAATTAATCTAAAAAAATATCACAATAAAACAACCTAGGTCTATATGGGTTGACTTGCAAAACTCGTGATCCAGGTTTTAAAACTATGATAACTTCATAGAAAACAAATTGAAGCAAAAGACAAAGCATAATTCATAATCAATTAAATGTTGAATGATGAAACTAAAAAAAAATATCAATTAAAAAATAGACAAAAAAAATTTGAATCAATTGGGTTAACCCGTCAAACCTATTATATGAGCCATAAGACTAAAATAACTATAAAGAAAGCAAACCACAACTAATTATGAAGTTCAATATCCAATAAACCAAGTGTTGAATGATGAAGTTAAAAATAAAAATAAAAACATTGTTTTTTTTATATATAAAGAAACAACAAAAAGAAAATAAAAATATTATTCATGAAATGAAATGGATGGAATGGAACTGAAACATCTTAAGTAGAACTTGAATGAAAAATCTAAAATAGGTCGAGATTCAGAGCGAGATGAAATTTTTCTCAGGTTGTTTCATTTTTTGAAATGATACAAAATATATTGGTCATTCCGAGCGAAACAAAACAAAATTGACAACCTTGCATTTAAGTAGTAAATGATGATAATTTAATCCGAACCTGGCCGAATTGGTGGATAATTACCTTATTTGATGGGTAATAGATAATATGAATATTACTAAACCCAACTCAAACCTAAACCTATATATATTACTATTTTTTAATATTAAATAATGGTTGAATAACATATATGCACATGAATACCCAAAACACGATGGATAAAATATGAATATCTAATTTTTTTACAAGTAAATAATAATGACTTGTGGATATTCATTTACATCCTTACAAGTAGCTAACAAGTATGTCTCCGAGGCAAAAATTATTGGGCAAGGTCATGTTGGGTGTAAAGGGACCCATAGAGACGGTGTCATGTTAAATGACTTCAATAAAAATATAGTTGGTTGGTCCTTAGCAACATAGTTATGAAACCCGATTCGACCTGACCTGACAAGTTAACCTGGTACTTGGGCTCTTGGTCGGGTTTCAAATAGGCAAAACTTAGGCTTGCAATTGGCTTGATCAAATATAGCAACCCACTAGGTCAACTCGAAACTCAGGTGGACCAACATAATCCGGGTGAGACCCAAGTTTTTTTAAAAACAATTTCTTAATAGACCGAAAAAACATTACTTTATTTATGAATACTTAGCCTCATAAATTTTTTTATAGCCTACATGGATTGTTTCTTAACTTTCGATGTAGAATAACTACTACACTTCATATTTCTTTTTTATATCCTACATTCACGTGACTTGTTTTTAACTTTTTAATATAGGATAACTATACTACATTCCATGCCTTGCATTTCTTTCTTTTTTTTATAACCTACATCCACATACATTGTTTCATTTTTTTTTTATGTGAGGTAACTATATGTGGCTACATCTAAATGAATTATTTCTTAAATTTTTTATATGGTATTAGTATATTACACCTCACATTTCTTTTTTTTAGTTTACATTCACATGGACTGGTTCTTAGCTTTTCATAAATTTTCAATGTGGGACAGCTATATATAGTATATATCCACGTAGATTGCTTCTTAAATTTTTAATGTAAGATAATTATATTGCACCTCACTTTTTTTTTTTTTAGTTTGCATCCACATGAATTATTTCTTTACTTTTCAATATGAGATAACTATACTACATTTTACCAAAGCTTGACTAAAGTCTCATGATCAAATTCTTAATATATTTGCTTGGTTAGTATGAATCTAATAATATCATTGAATCAAAAGTGCAAAGATTTTAGTTATTATTATTAATAATCATATCATGATGACTCGAGTTGACTTTGTTTAATTTTTTTGTTTTTTTAATTTAGTTTTGTAGTTTTTTTTATTTATTTTCCATGAGATTATCCCGATCTCATGACCCGAGTTAGTGGTTAGCAAGTTGTATCGAGTTGACTCGGTTCTTTTTTTTTTGTCTTTTTTTAATTGATTTTTTTTCAATTTCACCCTTGAACAACTCAATATATTTGCTTGTTTTTTTTTTCAATTTGTTTTTTGTGAAGTTATCTCAGTTTTATGGATTTAGTTTTTTTTTTCTTAATTTCAACATTTAACATTAGATATGTTAGAAGTGAAGCTTTGTAATTTTCTTTTTATTTACTTTTTATACATTTATATTGGTCTCATGATTTAAGTTGCGGAATTAAAAGGTTAGGTCGGGTTGACTTGAGTTTTTTTTTTGTTTTTAATTGATTTTTTTTTACTTCATCTTTCAATATTGAGTTTTATAATTTTTTTTTTTGTTTTCTATGGGTTTATCCCGATCTCATCACCCAAATTAAGAGTTTGACAGATTAACTCTGATAATCTATTTTTTTTTTAATTTTATTCTTCAATATTAGAAACTAGTTTTAATAATTTATTTTTGTATGCTTTTTATAAAGTTATTAGAGTCTCTTGACCCAAGTTAAAATAATATATTATCATTTTAATATTAAAAAAAATATCATTCAATATATTATTGTATTAATATTTTTTAAAAAATATAATTTAATATTATAATTGTTTTTTTATTAAAAAAAACTATTAGCAATGCTTAAACGTTTTTTAATGTTTTAAAAAAATGATTTCACCCGCAGCTATAAACCTACTGCTGATAATACTATCTCACAATGGATTGAATTAAACTCAATCATACCTGCAATTCTGCGAATTAGGAATAATATTATATACCTCCAACTAGAGTCATCTTCCGCTTGCTCATATCCAATTTTTCTGACTGATTCAACCTCCACATCCTCTCTCTCTCTCACCCTCTCTCTCTGCTTTGCTCTGGTTCGTAATCTTCTCTTTCTCCCTCTTTATTAATTTGTTTGCTTTAATCGGTTATGTTTATTGCTTCTTGGATGCTAAAGTGAAGGCAGATTTATTAGTTTCTGTTTTACTGACAAGAGTTTTGTGTTTATGCTTCAATTTTATGGATTGTGCTTTTGCTATTTCTACATACAAGATAAATCTCGTTTAAATCTACGCCGCGTTGTGTGTGTTGGCAGTGTAGGATTTTGCAAAAGAGACGCTGAGCGTGCGTGCGTGCTGTTTGGCTTTGGTGATTATGTGTGTGTGAGAGAGATGTCATTTTATTGGCATTTATGGAATTTGCTTGCATCCAGACATGTGTTTTGCAAGTCTGTTAGCACCTACCTAGCTTAATGCTTGGAACTCTTTCGGCTCTATTTGTTGCTCTCATTTGCTCTCAATGATCCACTACCGTCTTCATTGTAGTTTTAGCTCCATGCTCTGGTTTTAGTGCAAAAGCTCTTGTATAATCTTTGATTCTAGCTACCGTATCTGGTATTTCTCAAGTTCTGCTGCTATTTTATAGGATGAAAACTTCCTCGACTACTTTGGAATCCTCTACAAGCTTCTCCTACTCACTTACATTGTCAAGGGATAAGTGTGGAGGTTTTCAAGCTCAATGTTTTCATTGGATAAGCATTGGTTACATGTACCAAAATCCTGGTTGCGGTATACCTGAGCATAACTTGCTTTAATTTTTTATTGAAGTTATCTAGTTCCAGGGTACTCTATATATACTCTCTTTTTTGTTTTAACTGTTACTTCCCCTCCACTTTGGAGCCTCACTGGCTGTAGAGCTCATACAAAATTTGAACTCTGATGTAGGTGAATTGTAATCAAAGTTTCTTACGCGTTGCTGATGTGTGAAATAAAAGAGAGTGATGGCAGCAGCAGAAGCCGGGGCTGTATGGCAAAGAACAGCTAATCGCTGTTTTGTTCAAGAAGATGCCAAAAGAGCTCCCAAGCTAGCTTGTTGTCAATCATCATCCTCATCATCTAAGTAATTGGATGGATAACCAACAAGTGCAGCAGATATGCCAGATCAATCTTCTGTAGGTTTCATGCGCACCAAAACGAATCCCTCGTATTACAGTCTACCCCCTGATACAAGTTGGTGGCTTCAACTGCAACCTAGCTATGGGTACCAAAAATGTTTAACACGTGAGCAGTTGAATGCTTTGGAAACTGAGTTGGAAAGCTTGAGAGCTAACATCGTAGACTCACCCTCTAAAAATGAGATTTGTAAACAAGATGACGAAGACAACATGTTTCTGGACGGCAGCAAGAATAGCGAGTCATCTCTTGATTCATATTGTAGGATCTCTGCTGATTATATGAAGAAAGATTGTGATGTTAAGAAACAAGAGCTAAAGGCTTTATATGACAAGGATTTTCAAGAATTTAATGAGCTTGAGGATGCAAGGAAGAACTCCAAGTTGATGGAGATGGATCTTACTGGATGGCCCGAATCACAAAAGGACAATGAGTATGGTTTTGATCCAGAATCATCTTGGATTGGGAGTGAAAAGAATATGCCATGGTGGCGCAAAACAGATAAAGATGATTTGGCCTCCCTGGTTGCAGCGAAGTCACTTGATTATATTGGGAATTGTGACCTTCCCCCACCTCAAAAGGTTCACATCAGGAAATACCCATGTG
The DNA here is from genome assembly GCA_033617975.1 of Populus alba x Populus glandulosa. Taxonomy (NCBI): domain Eukaryota; kingdom Viridiplantae; phylum Streptophyta; class Magnoliopsida; order Malpighiales; family Salicaceae; genus Populus; species Populus alba x Populus glandulosa. The sequence goes on along the minus strand of CM066144.1, from coordinate 15,572,924 downwards.
CTCATTCTGGATCTTTTCAGCATGATAATACACTGGCATCATCTTTGGATTGGAAGGCACAAATTGGCTGTATCTCCTCCGCAACTGGTCATGTGCAGGGCTGTCCCAAATCTGAAGGCATGCCTGGAAAACAAAGAGGTTCAACTGAAGGGCAATCACTAACTGGTTCTGACAAGGCATGCAGGTATTTCTTAGATCATGTCTTCTGGTGGTATTTGTTCTCCATTAGTTCTTTACAACATATAAATGCGTCAATCTATTGTTCAAACACAACATGGTTTTGACCAGTCATCCAGGTTTTCTCTGAGCTTATATCTTCTGGTGATATTCATTGGATGAATATTGCAACACTTCTATTATTTTGCTGCACTACCTCTGCTATTATTTTGTAAAAAAAAGAAGAAGCTAATAGCCTAAGATAGCTGTTTATTAACATGTAAATACTTCTATTTGCGTGTTTGCTACTCATCCATGGTGTTCAAATTTCTTACCTCCAAAAAAAATGAAAGAATTCTAATTCTAAAAGGTTGAGTAAATAAAAAATCTGATTTGATTATTTAATATGCCATGCTTATTGTGTGATTCGTTGGTTTTTCAAAGGTCAAGATAAAAAAAAAAATAAAGACCAATGCATACTATGAACTAATGAATTCTTAAGTATAAAGCAACAATGAACTCATTGCTTCACATTATGTGGATCTGGATTTAAAAAAAAAAAGAAGTCAAAGTCATGCTACTCATCCATGGTGTTCAAATTTCTTATATTTGTTCTTGAATAAGTTTGCCTGATATGTAAATGCATCAATTTATTGGCCAAATATCTCTACACTTGTCTTATTATTTTGCTGCACTACTTCTCTGCTATTATGTTGTAAAAAAAGGCTATTGTAGCAGTTTACTAACATACAATACTTCTATTTGCATGTATGCTACTCATCCATGATGGTCAAATTTCTTACCTGCAACCTGAAATGAAGTTATGCAGCAACCATTAAGGAAGCTGCAGAAATTGGACAAATTTCTGAGAGTGATCTTTGCAAGGCTCAACTACTGGAAGCACTCCGTCATTCTCAGACACGTGCAAGGGAAGCTGAGCGGGTAGCAAAGCAAGCATGTGCTGAGAAGGACCATATTGTCAAACTCTTCTTCAAACAAGCCTCTCAACTTTTTGCCTATAAGCAGTGGTTCCAACTGCTGCAGCTCGAAACCCTTTACTACCAGATGAAAAACAGCGATCAGCCAATGTCTAATCTCTTCCCTGTAGTTCTTCCATGGATTCCTCAAAAGGGTAGGAAACTGTGCAAGAGCTGGCAAAAGTCATCAAAGGGTAAACGAGGCAAGGAAAGTCATCCAAAGCATGACATTGGCAAGTATGCTGTTGCTTTTGCATTAGGGTTGAGTCTTGTTGGTGCTGGGTTGCTTCTGGGATGGACAGTGGGTTGGGTGCTGCCTTTCTAGACTATCAGCCAAATTCCCCCCTTGTGAAAATTGATTTACAAGGAAACATTTGTTTCCATGTATGTATTTTTTTTTTATTTGTTCTTTGTCCTGATGTTATCTATGTGTAGATGATGTGAGGAGCTTTTCGTGTGTATATTCTGGGTTGATTGTGTTCTGGTTCTAGAAGATCTCATCAATCATCTCTTTCGGTGATCATCTGTATATTTGATTGAACTTTAGTATTGATCTAGTATTAGTGTTGCCCCCCATCCAATATAGTGTTTATGGCTTGAAACAAAACTATCACATTGATGCTTCTTTTAGTTCTTTATAATGAACTTGATGTCTGGATCTTAAAAATATAAAAAAAATTATTTTAATGTATTTTTGTAAAATAATTTTAAAAATCATTATACATTAAAATACCACCACAAATACTAGTATTGGTAGACAGGTGGTATGGTGGATAGCATAAATGGCTGCATTAATACTATCTTTTTATGCAGTAGTCGCAATCTTCCGATAATAGCCCTTTCTTAATTTACGTCATTTCGGGTGTGCTAGCTAAACTTCAATCCTAGGTTAGTTAGAAATCAATTCAATTTGGACCTACCAAATTCAAATAAAAGATTATAAAACATGATAATGGACAATGCCCAAAAAATATTGTGGTTGGATTATTGAGTTATCACCTGAGCTTCAAATATTTTTTTTCATCGGTACCGGACCCCTCAGCTAAGAACTTCTGCAAATGCAATTTAATTAAGCTGCTTGACATTTATATTTACAATCCTTTTCCTATAGCTGTTTGGCATAATGTTTCTTAAAAATTTGAGAAATTTTTTGTTTAAAATTAATTTTTTTTTATTTTTTTTATATCGTTTTTAAACGATCTAGGCTTAGAGGACAATGGCCCTTATATAAAAGTCCAACCAACTCAATTATCCGACCCACACTGGCCCGGCCTGAACACTCGAGGCTCCATCTGGCTTTAAAGAGAGGACCTGGATCCGTGCGAGAACCCATCGTCTTCAAGGTTCAAAGATCCTCCCAACTACATCAGAAATTTGGAGAGAGAGAGAAACAAAAATGCCGGTGATGGAAAAGTTGAGGATGTTCATAGCGCAAGAGCCAGTGGTGGCTGCTTCTTGCCTTATTGGTGGTATCGGTAAGTTTTCTTCGTCAATTTGTTTTTCAATTCCGTCCTTCAATTAATTTTTAATTAATGAGATTATGGTTCGTTAAGATTAGATAAGATTAATTAGTGAATAAAATGCTTACCAATCAATTTCATGTTGGTGGGATTTCCATGTGAACTGTACCAAAACAGTATTAGGGACTTGGGGTTTCTCATTTCAATTTTCAATTCTTTTTTTCTAAAATTTACTTTAATTGAATTGGTAAATGAATGTTTACGGTTTGATTGAAATTCACAGTAGAATTGTACCCGATAAAGATTTCGCGTAGCAGATGATCACGTTCTGACTGAATATTCCTTGAGTTGCCAAATTCTAAATTTGCAGTAACTGTAAATATTCTACCGATCCATGTGGTGTTTTTGCTTATAAACTGGAGAGACCTTATGCAACGACAACATCCTACTTTATTGTACTCGATGGAGGCTTAATTATTTTGGAAAATGGAAAAAAATCCCTAGTGCTTTCTTTAAACTTTATCAAAATTTCAGGTCTCTTCCTTCCAGCTGTGGTGAGGCCCATTCTGGATTCCTTAGAAGGAAGCAAGCACGTCCCTGAAAAGCAGCCTTCCATTAGTGATGTGAGTATTTAGTTTTATAGCTCGTTATAATTGGTCCAATCCAAAACGTTGGAACAAATGTTTAGTCTCTGTACTACTTTTGGGTGGATTGTGTTCTGTACTAGTATGCATAGCTGAGCTCCTATTTTAGGTGTTAACCCCTTAAGACCTGTGGATAACCCCTCAAGACCTGTGGATAATTTTAGCAATTAGCACTAATTAGCACTGCCTTACGACCTGTGGATAGTTTTAGCAATTGGCACTGCACGGTCAACTTTTTCTTGATCGTGGCATATTTTTCATCCAGTAATGATCCTTGTTCTGAATAGATGAGCCTTGCTATAAGTATTGTTTTGTTGATACTCTGTGGTGTCTCAACTTGTTAGCCCACATTGATATAAATTGGAATATTCTGTCCAGTCATGGCATTTTGATTAATTATATGAAAGGAAACAATTCTTGCTGGGTCTGATTGGGTTATGATGCGGATCTCTTGATTACATGGTGAAACAACCCCCCAACAACGTTGAAATACAACTCGGAAAGCTGAAGACCAGATTTGATAGAACTCTAGCCTAGAGATAACGATGTATTTAAGAACCAAAGGTATTATAATAAACTTAAACCCAAAGATAACCATGTAACTAAGAACCCGAAGTATAAAAATGATGTCACGAAGCCAATAATCTTTGATAAGTCGGATGTACGATCTTTATCCTTGCAAAGAAATGATGTTTCATTGCAAACAATCAAAATAAAGAAACTCTTGTTTATTATCACCAAGCTAGTGAAATTTGTAGCTCTAAAAACATTATATAGTCTCCTCTAAATAACTCTAATGGGTCCTTTTTGGATTGCAAGCTAATAAAGCTAAACTAGAAATCAACTAACATAAATCTAATAATGAAATAAATCCCTAAACAATGTCTAATGGGATAGAACAAATCCAAATTAAAAATAATTGTTTAATATCAAATAAATAAAATAGGATAATAAAAGCAAATTTTTTCATGCTAGAATCTCTCCATGTAGCTGAAATGTCCAAGCTCTTTTGAGTTGTGTTTTGGCCAAAACTTTTAACGTAGGAATTCAACTAGGAAACTTTTTTTTGATTGCTAGAATTTCTTTTCTTATATTGTATCCTCTTAGTCTCCTTGATATGCTAGGAATACCTGCAAAATAAGGAAAAGAAACTTAAGAGAAAGATCCTCTTAGATGCCGCCACATCAAGTTTATGTGGGACATAGAATCCTTGCAAAGTATGGATTTCAATTCTCGATGAATCCAAGCATTAGGAACCCTTTTAGCCCAAGTCCGTGCATAAGCTTAGAGCCTAAATAAGCCTTATTTAATTCTCTTTTCTGTCCAGAATTAACTCATTACAGGTCTGGATTGATTGATTGGGCTGAAAATAGCCAAGAAAGAATACTTTCTCGATGAATCTATCAAAATAGTAACAACTTCGATCAATTTAAAAAATATGTTCCCAAACTCTAATTGCCCTGAAATCTTGCCACAATATAACTCCATATGTCTAGTATCTCTCTGTAAAATCTCAGCTCGACCCAATATATGGTTTGAGAGATATGCTCGATCTCGCAAAACTATTAGTGGACATTTTAAGGTAAAATTCAGACCTAACTTGGTTTGTATCATGTTACAGCTAATTGGTGGTTTGCATATTTTAACAAAAGTTTGCATGGTTATGCATTTTCAATTTCCCGTCATTTGTTCTGTTTTTGTAAGTTTATGATTATATTTAGATAAAGAATGTATAAACCTGCTGAAACTGCATGTCTAAATTATCAAAGCCTTGGAGGTTTGTTAGTACCTTGCTGGGACGTGTTGCATGCTTGATTTTGTTGTTTTAGGTGCTGTACTTAACATCCTTGAACCATCATCATGAGAATTTCCAACTATGCTATTGTTCCTTTTTATATGTTTTTGAGTATTGATGTCTCGCATTTTTGCAGGTGCTTGCAGGTATGACAGGCAAAAGGCAGGGATGAATCATTTGTTGAAGCAAGTGGCAGAGTTTCAAACGTTCCCCCAGCCCCATTGTATTGTTACTCTTTTTTCCGGTTCCTAACGGCGTGAAATAAGTCTTACCTGTTTACATGATGGAACCCTCATAGATATTGAATGTTGGACATCAACCCGTTTTGTGTAAGCACATGAATGTTTTCTTGTCAAGTTGATTGCACTTTAAGCAAAGCTAGCTTCATTTTCCTCCAAAACTCATTTGTATTTTTATCAGCTGAATTTGAATCTCTTCATTACAGAGGCCGCAGGAGTGGATTCCTTAATATCTATATTAACATTAATATCATAACGGTATCATATTATGTTGGGCTGCTAGCCACCGTAGCTTATGGTAATGATGAATAACTAAATTTTAAATTGTTTCTGTGATTCAACCGGTCAAATTACCAAGGAGAGACAGTCAAAATGTTTCCAGCTATACAAATTGGAGCTGGCAAGCCCAGTTGAGGTAACCTGGTCGACTGGTAATCTCTTCTGTTTTCTTATGCGAAATGTTGATGGTGGAGGGTGCGTGTACCAGCTGGATTTTAAGGGTAATGCTCTAAAATGTTTAACGCGGCTCACCGAAAGAAGATTATAATTGTTGGTCATGTACTGACATCAATTCAATAGAAGTCTGGTTTGTAAACATCTGATAATTAAGAGATCGATAATGGGCAGGGGCTTCCGGTTTTAGGCAGTGCATGCAGAATATAATTGGCAGCGGTAATTTCATTTTTTTCTTTCAACACTTCTTGCCTGTAGGACTGTTGCTCGCTCGAAGCGAACCATCAAAAGTACATTTGAGTCTTTGCAAAAAGCTTTTACTGCTATTCATCAAACAAGAAAAGAAAAGCTTGCACTGCTAATGCATTTGACAATACCATCAAATTGCTGCCATCTCCGACCACGTCACAAAAGGATCCTGTAATTCTTTTGACCGATCAGATGAAGGTTGCAGGTGAAGGCCCTTCCAAAACCGGTGCAGATGACAGCATAGTAGGAGAACAAGCATGGGGCGGTGGGAAATGCCACAATAAAAACGTCATTTTCTTTTGAAAGAGAAATATCGAAGGTCGATAGAACATAGGACCATCCCTAGCGGTGTACAGATAATTAATTGGACTTTTTCTATCCTGCGGTGACCCCAAGATATGTCAAATCAGAAGCCCGTGGTCTTTCTTCAGCTCCTTGCTCCTCCAAGGCACCACCTGCTTCAAGCCCTCGTAAATATTCGCCTGCAAAATGTCAACACAGTGGTTTCTTTATAGTAATCGAAGCTCGAATGGCTACTGTGCACACTGAAATTTATACTGACCACGCTCTTGGAGCCCCCTCTAACAACCTACTCTAAGCAAAAGGCTAACATTATTGCACTTGGCAAGCTGCTTCGGCTGGTGAAATGGGACCTCTCCTGAATTATTTGTTCAAATTACCAGCAGAATTGAGGCTGTTCACTCATGGCCTTTTATGACTGTATAATTTTGTTGTTTTGTCATGTCACAAACTCATTTGTTAAACTTTAAAGAAGTGAAAACCTAGTTTTAGAAAAAAAATCTTTTGTGACTAATGAAGAGATTACAAGAGGAAAATCGCTAGTTCCTAACCGGATAAGAATCAGAACAGATTATTTTTTGCTCAAAGAATAATCAGAACAGATTAGTTTTAGAGTACGAAAACTGTATTCTTTACTTGAGGAAAGGTAATTCCTGGTAATTCACTCAAGAATCGCACATAAGTAAGAATGATAGGAAATTTAGGAAGGTTAAGACGAGAACTAACCCAGAATTGAGACCTGGCATTAGAGACAGCAGAGAGACTCCCTGACCTTGTCATCTTGACGTTGTCGCTGCTACTGATCATCTCTTCCTCTTCATTGACGCAATGATCAGCAGGTTCCCTATCCACTGAAGATGGAAAGACATAACTACCCCCACCAGACTCTCTCTTACCCTTCAAACCCCTCCTTACCCAGCTCCATGAACCCAGAAACCTGCCTTTCTCTTTGACTCTCCTCTTGCTAGGAACTACGGTGCCAAGCTGACCCTTCTCAGGACTGCAACTGCGAAAGGACCCATAGCATTCCCTTGCTCTGATTATTCTGAACGAAGAAGACTGGAATCTTGATGACTTGCCCATGTAAGGACCCTCCAAGACTGTGGTGGGTGAAGGTAGTTTGGTCATGTTGGTGTCTACTAACAGCCTCGGAGGTAACTCTAGGGACTTTTGTGGAAAGTTGATTGGCCTGGGGACCAGGGCGGTGCTCTCCCGGGGTTTGCCAGGCTCTTCCTCCCACCGAAATGGGACAGAGGCTAAAGTTTGGAGTGGCGGGGTTAGTGTCCCTGACCTCTCTGGTGACTGTAAATGTGCAAGTGGTTTTGGCATCAGCAGTAGCCTTGGTGGTGTGAAGATTGGCTCGTCTTCTGAAGTTTGGAGTGGTGGGATTAGTGTCCCTGACCTCTCTGGTGACTGTAAATGTGCGTGTGGTTTTGGCATCAGCAGTAGCCTTGGTGGTGTGAAGATTAGCTCGTCTTCTGCCTCAGATGCCATTTCTCTTGTTTACTCTCTCTCTCAAAATGCCTCTATATCTAGCAAGTCTGCACTATATGAAGAAGTTGCCTGTGCTTGAAGGGATCTGGCTTTTGTACTTGGGAGACAACAGGGAAAAGAAAAAAGGTCCTTGTGATAAAAGGCCAGATTTCCTAGTTCCTAGTCATTACTCTCTTCATTGAACACAAAAGTTAGCACAGGAACATTTCCTAGTTTTATTATAATTATATGTTTAAAAATATTATTTAACTAACGCACACCCATATTATGATATATGGTACTTAAAAAAAAATTGAAATTTTAGTTTAAAAAAAAAACCCATGATTTATGATTTTTTTTAAACCTATTTTTAAATAAAAAATATGATTGCAAAAGCTACTATAACTTTCAAAAAACATCATCAGTTATCCAGGCATTCATATGAGAGTACAGCAATTAAAGACGCTAATGATTACCACCTAATTTTTATTGCTTTAAAATACATCTTATTAGGGCTCGCCTGTCGTATTAGAGAAAAAGAAAAGCAAAGAAAAATAATTTGAAGGACATCCTCATGGTTAACTGCATGTGCATTAGCTGATGCTGTTCCTAAAACAAGGCCTGCCCTCTCATTTTAAATTGAAAAAAAGGAACAAAACAACGAGAGCACTAAAGCAGAAAATGTTTTTCCCCTTTAATTGTAAGATTAAAACAGCCTGATTTGAGAGTGGCTTTGTGTCGCTTTACTAAAGTATTTCAAGGTTTTATGAACTTTTTTTTTTTCAAAATAAAGAAATGTTAAGAACAGGAGCACATATTTCAAATATTTCAGCCAATCTCAGCTTTTTAGGAGTCAGGATCTCAGTGCATAAGAGCACACCTGATTTTGCTTTGATTAGGGCAGCATCAGATGCCATCGTGAGATAGAGAAACAATCTCTTGCAAAGGCTCTTGATCCATCAATTCCCGGGCTAGGCAAACCATTCTTGTTGCTCTGGAAATTAACACCCTCGTTTACCCTTCCTCGAGGCAATCATTATTGTTGGCGCCTAAGATTTTTGAGTGCAAGGCATCTGAGAAAGCTTGTTAAAAAAGAAACGAAAAGAGAGGAATATGAGGATTGTATACTTGCGAAAATATAATTGTTACTGGCTTACGAAAGGCAGCGATCAGCATCGACAAGGAAGATGCAGCATGTCGTTAAGATCGAGTAATAATTATAAAATTATTTTTTTAATTTAATGACTTGAGATTTTAGATGAGGTTTTAAAATATAATTTATATTATTTTTTAACATAATTTTTTAAGTAAAAACACTTTGAACTTGAAATTTACACAGACCTACATTAACTTGTACTTAATTTTTTTTATCAAATAAATAGAGATAGCAAGATTCGAACTCGTGACCACTTGATCATCAAGATTCTGATACAATATCAAAGAATCATCTCAACCTAATAGTTTAAGTTTTTAGATAAGGTCCCAAGATTTGATTTATATTATTCTCTAACAATAATTAAGCATTTTTTTTTATGAATATAAGTGTTCAGGCTAGCTTGCGTATACCTAAATTAATTTCACGGGTCTTGAAATTAACGACCATGTAAACCTCCAACAACCCTCGTGAGATTTATAAAACTCAAACTAATAATTTCTAAAACAATAAATATAAAATCTAATCAATTAAACAACATTTCTTTAAATTATTTCTTTTAATTTATATCCTTGCGAGTCAGTGTAGATGATTGCGTAGATGACTCGTAACCTGCCTGGCCATGAAAAGATGACTGAAATGCAATATATAATTATTTTCATAAATCATTAATCACACAGAAATATTATTTCTCTTAACTAACTCGCATTTTGATGCTGCCATTTCTTCTACTGCTTAGCCAACATTGTGCCATGTGGGCAATATCTACTTTGAGATCTACGACGATTACGGAGTTTTTTTCCCCACATTAGTACAATATCAAAAAAAAAAAAACATTTTTCATACTATCAACGTTGAAAAAAGCAATTTTGTATGTATAATATGCGCGATGAGTATACATATCTATTGCATGCGCAGATCAATAATCAGTGCATGTAATTCACGCGCCACTACCTAAATTGAAAACTCGAAGTCTTTTTATTTTTTTTCCTTTTCCCCTCCTCTTCTTTCCTAACATCATCCGCAACCTCACCCACTAACAGACATTGACTCTTTTTTTTCTCTCGCCACCGTTGGCTATCTCTCTATCATTTCACACGCGACAATCTCTCTCTCATGGTTAGCAAGAGCTCTGTTTAATTAATTTAAGCTATAATTTATTTTCTCTCTATTAATTTGATGTTTTATTAGGCTAATTTGTGAATTTTTTACAGTTAAGGTTTTAGAATTTAGTTTAGGGTTTGTGTTAGTTTTTTTGTTTAATTAACTATAATTGAAGTTAATCATATATAGAATAATTAGTCATTAAGTTTCGAAATTGCAATGTTTAGTAAGACAATCGATGAATTTGTTCTATTAATAAACAACACTGTGTTTTCTTGTATTTTTTACATAATATGTTATGCATGACAACACTGTGTTTTCTTGTTTTTTTTTTTTTTTTGCACTTATATTGCCATTATATGAATCTAATAAGGGGATTTTTTTTTTAATCCAGCTATGTTATATTAATTTATAAAAATATCTACTATGCTTTCTATATGATTTATTTAAGGTAAATTCTTCTCATCCGGCTATTTTAAACCTTCAGTTTTTGCTAGCTAGAATGTTTGCATAATATTTATTAAAAATAAAGTTAATTTTCTCCTTAAATAATCTCCTCACATCAAAGAAAATAATCTAAATGCTGACGAAAGGTACAAATTCAGAAGAGATCAGTCTCAATCAAGGAAGGTAAGATTAGAACAGTTTATCAAGTGGAAATCGTGGAAGGGAAAGGAACAAGCCATAGCCACCCGCCACACGCAAAAGTCAAAAGTGAAATAAAAAAAGTATTCTGGTCATATAAGCTAAGCATCCCTAGAGGCAGAGGCCACATCAGTGCGGTCACGTATAACGTAGATCAAAATGAAAATTTAAGCTAGGTCAAGTATTTTTATATTTTTTGTATTATTTTAATATGTTAATATTAAAAATAACTTTTAAAAATTAAAAAATTATTATTATTTTAATATATTTTTAACCAAAAACATCATGATGAGTGGTGTACAATGAATTATTTGTATTGTTATCCTAAAACCAGATGGGTAGAGCAGAGCACCACAATTTGCCTGTCTTATCTAGAATAATTTAAAAAAAAAAGGAAAATATAATCAACTTAACATGGTAAATAATCATTAGCCAGGTACAGAGAGTGGAGAGCACAATAATTTAAGCGTTGAACATCAACCACCTCAGTCATAAGATTTAATAAGGTGGGCAGGTGGCTTGCTTTCTTCTAGATCGATGGAAGGGAATGCAGAAACACGCTGACCAAGCCCATTGATTATTTTTGAGCCTAACGTTTTCGGCTGCTTAAGGCCCAGTTAAGCCTGCTTCAATCTTGCTGAAGCCCATAACGTTGAAGCCCATAATGTTTTATGAACTAACGATAGCAGATTAATGAACAGATAAATAAAAAAAAACATCGTTATTGACGAAATTCTGAGAACACTCCAAAGAAATTAGATTTTTCACGGTTAGGTTGATGCACTTAACTAGTAGGCTTGAAAAAATATTTTTTAAGAAACAAGAAATCATTCAATACTTACGTAAGTGCGTGTGTAAAAATAAAAAAAAAAAAAAAATGAATGTTAGGAAATGCATATCTAGTCTAGATATTATATGGACTGGCCTGGTTTTGTCTAGGTTTCAATGTTTTGGCCTCGTTTCCATGCCTTTGGCTAGCTTTTGTGGCTTTGGTGGCTTTGACTAAGATTGTCTTGTTAGAAATTGTTTATGTCTTGTAGGAATGGTTGTCCTCTAGTTTCTTTGGTTGGATGTATTTATATATTATATCTTGGAATCTATTTATAGAAAAAAGATTGTATTATTGGTGTCGTATGAATTTGGTTAGTCATCGTGGCTCTTGATTGATATGTCATGTCATGTCATGATTGTTATATCATGCATGCTCTTGATTTGAAATTAATCAAGTTAAATAGAGCCATCAAATCCTTGACATGGACATTTCATAGAGATATTTTGTTAGAAATATAAAGATTTTCATGGAAACATGTTGAAACACTTTTGTTTTTCATTAAAAAAATCAAAAGACAGAATAACACGTTTGTCATTCATATGTTGTATATTGCACCGTATAAGCATATGTAGAAACATGTAGAAGCATCTATAGGTTTTATGTTATATATTGCATTTATAGGTTCTATGATGTATATTACATCGTATAAGAGTGTATTTGGTATTGTGGTAATTGTTGTGGTTGTGATTTGAAAAAAATTATTTTATAAAAAGTACTTTTGATTGAGGTTGATTTGGTATTTATGTATATTTGGTTAAAATTGTGGTTGAAATTGAGGTTAAACAAAAAATAGTTTAATATGTTTGGTTAATAATGCTTTTGAAATTAAGATTATAAAATAATTTTAAAAAATATATATTAATAATGATGATTTTTAATTAAATATTGTAGATTTAACTATTGTTATTACATTATGAAATAAATTTATATAAAATATTTTTTATTGTTTTATTAAACTATCTATAATTCCATCACGTATGAAATACATCCGACAAAGACTATAGTTTTTTTGGTTTCTTAAACGCGTAACAACATCAAGTAAAATATAATCAGGAATAAAATTGGGATTGTGATCAAATTCTGCAAATGCTACGTCATCAAGCGATCTCTATTTAATTTATGTAGTGTCATTGAATAATGTTAAACACTAGTTTTTTCGAATAAAACACAATTAAAAAATAAAAAATAATTTTCATTTTTTATTTTACTGGGTCGGACCTGGTTTAATGTATTTTGAGCTTTGAACCGGAATCGGTCCGGCTGAAATCAATCCAACCGAAATAATAGAGCTGGCTACACTGTTCATGCTAATTAATTAGCATGAACAGTGCGCAAGAAGCAACAATTACTTACTTTTCTTTTCCCTGCGTTTCAAAAGCAAAAACATACAAAATCCATAAACCGCAGACTATGTTTTTTCCTTTACCAAGCAGATTACATCTGTATTTTAAACAAAACATAGACATAATCTCATTACCAAACAGCCTATAAGATAGACTCACTTGCCGTTCATATGCTCAGACGCCTTCAATAAACAACATTATTCTTGCAACTATAGTACAACCTAGTATATTGCACAACACACCATATCTAGCTAGTGTTGTGAGAACATATCTCATTGACGAGCTATTTAAATTATTGCTGATGGCATTCAAGACCAATTTCTCTGGGCCAGCAGCTCCACTTCTCCGGGAACAAGATATATCACGAGCCTATTCAAGGAATGAGTGATATTTGAAAACCACGGGCAGACAACAATCATATGACTATTGCCAATCATATAAATAAACATTGAGGTTCCGAAAAATTATAAAAAATACCGGCGTATATGGCTATAGTTTTCTGAACTAGTGCTTTTGTGTGCTTGTAAGCACTGAACAAGAGGAAAGAAATTGCATAGCGAGAACATATATATATATATATATATATATATATGGCCTTGAAGTTTATGAAACTCGAACTGATGACCTTAAAATAATAAATTTAAAATCTAACCAGTTAATTTATACCCTTCAATATCAGCGAGAATCATTTTTGTGGCGAGTAGAGAGGAATGCATTGAGACCCAGATGGAGTTAGTGGGTTGTTCTCCCAAAAGAGATGGTGGCAATGAGTCCAAGTTGGGATGAGAATTGGACTATGAGACCTGAAATCAGATATCCAGCTGCAGAAAATACAAAGTATCCAGTCTAATAGCACAACGTTTTCTTGTATATGTTTTTAATATTTTCTTTCTTTCTTTATTTATCTGACTAAAAAGGGAGAGAACAGAAATACCCTGTCTACCAAACAAAGAGAAGAAAAATAATACTCCTAGCAGAGATTTGATGTAAACTGTAGTGTAATAGAAAATAGAAAATTAAAGGTACTAGACTGTTTGAAGAAATCTTTTTACATGTTAATTAAAATTAAAAGAAACTCTAAGATACGTAGGGAAAACACTTTAGATGTTCGCGTTGTTTTCTTCATTTGCCCCTCTTAGAACATAAATGAAGCCTTGCACTGGGGGTATTTTTGTCCTTTTTAGGGACACAAATGTCTGTTAAAGAATCATCAGGGGCACAAATGCTTTTTCCCATTTTTTTGAACAATAGAATTACTAAAAAAAAAAAATTTTACTTGTATTTAAAGAAGATTTAAATTTAAAAACACATTGTTAAAGCTTTTATATATGTGTGCGCGCCCGCCCCGCGGCCAACTTAGGTTAAAAAACTAGTAAAAAAAACTGAGATGGTATTTTTTACTGTAGACATTGAGAAACCTTGCCCCCCTTTGACTTCTCTCTTCCCCTCCTCTCTTTGCGTGTACGGAAGCAGAGCAAGGGGTTTGGACGAAGAGAGAAAGGGAAACACGAGTTTTCTGGGGGGAAAAGAGGGAGGAGGGGTAGAACAAGGATGGGATATGGAGATAAAAGAAATCGAATGAGAAAATAACATAAATTATATTATTTATTAATTTAAATTTTTAAATTCAGATAATTATTTAATATAGTATTAGAATTTTATTGATAAAGTAGTTATAATTTTAGATTTTTTTATTTTTATTCTATTTGATAAAAATTAAATACAATGTAATATAGATTTATGTAAGTTTTAAATTTAAAAAAAATTTATTTAAAAAAAATATATTAAAAATAATATAAATAATATCTTAAAACCTTATTTAAAATAAATTTAAATTTATTTCTAGATTTTACTATCGTTTATTACTTAGATTTATGTTTTTGAACCTTCACTCCCTCTTTTTATGTGCATGGAAGCGAAGAAGGGAGCAGAAGCAGAGCAATGAGTTTGGAAAAAAAGAGAGGAACATATTCAAGGAGGGAGCTGTAGAATGTTGGATTTGTGCTCGGCATTTATATGGGATTTAGCTTCTCTACTAGTTATCTCATGAACTAACTGTCTTCAATGTTAAATATTATGGATTTGGATGCTCTCAAGTTCTTAAGAAGATATTCTTCATCCCTGAACTTTCTGGGTTTAAAGCATATAGGAGAATTTATTAAGCTTATATGAAGACACCATATCGATGTGAGAGATATGTCTTTAAGATCGTTCGAAGATGGAACCATTATGGGACTTTTAATGGAGAAGATGCAAACCATTATGTGGCAAAAGCCTCACTAAAGCTCCAATAAAAAATGTAGAACTTCATTTAGGGAGGTCAGGACTCTAACCTACCACCTCCTCCTGATAATTAATGTGGAAATGAAAAAAATTATGAAACGCCCTTTAGAGTACGTGAAAACGTATGATTTATATTATTATTTATTTTTATATTTTAAAATTTTTTTTTTTTTAATTTTTTTTATTTTAAATTAAATTTTTGTTTAATGTTTTCAGATTATTTTAATGTATTAATATTAAAAATAATTTTTAAAAAATATTAAAAAATATATTATTTTAATATATTTTTAAATAAAAAATATTTTAAAAATATGCTCGAAAGATAACAAGATAATAAGCTTGGATTCTCTCACATCCTCCACATATGAAAAAATCATGTTATTCATTTATTTATTTATTTTTGCTTCCAATAATTTCGTTGAATGACATGGATTGATTTTTTTTTATTCTTTTCCTTATTACTCCATCGAAACTCAATTGTTTTAATCCATCGTGTCCTTTTCCTTCTTTCATGCATTTCCCCTTTCCACTTTAAAAGAATCCTTCTGGTTCCATCCATAAAACACAAAGTTCTTCGTGGGGTTTTCTTAGCGAGAAGGTGTTTCGTATTGCAATGATGTTTGGTTTTTAAAAATTATATTTAATATTAGCATATAAAAAAAATTAAAATTATAAAAAAAATTATTTTTAAAAAAATTTTATTGAAATATTTTTTCAAACAAACACCTTGTATTTTAACCAAATTTTAATTATTTTTTAGATATTTTTTCTAGGAAGTTTTCCTTCTTTACATCTAAATCTAAAATTTTCAAGCAGAAAAAAAATACTCTGGAATCTTCCATGTAAAAAGAAAACATTTAGAAAAAAATAAAATCAAGTCATGCACATCAAACTACCCATGCGCTTGGCCCATAAAAAGAGGTATGGCTTGTGTGTCATACCTTTTTTTCCTAATATTAGAGAATAAAGAACGTGTAATTTGCCCTCTATTTATTTTAGAAAAAAAAATACAATGTGTTTTCTACATCAACAAATTACTCGACGCTAGTGTCTCTAGAATTTGGAGACTAAAGTGTCAGTGAAAAATTAGGGCAAGGGTATTTTATGCTTTAAATTTCATTTTCAATCTATTTTTATCAAAAACAATTAAAAAACCTTATAAACATTAATAAATCGGTTTATGACTCAAATAACCCATAAACTTGTCCAAAACCTCAAAATCAACTTGAGTTCAAAAACTTTTATGAGCTCAGACCTACCATCTAAGGAGATAGGAAGGCCAAAAAATACCTTAATGGAACTCCTCTCATCGAATAAAACTCATTGACATCAATATTAATTTTTTTCATGACTATTATTAACATCAACTAACATTTTCTCTCTCTACCACTAGAATTAGTGACTTTCTCTGTTTTCTCTCAAATCAAGGAATAAAATAACAAAAATAAAGTTTTTAAATCTTACCTTGTGGATAGTGAAGTAATGATATAGAATAATTGACTTTTCTTTGTAAGTAACTTTAATTGTTAAGTCTTTTGTTATTGTGCCTTATTGTGCTATTGATGTAAAGGTTAGCACTCGAAGGTAATTGATGTAAAAGGTTGGTGCCCTCTTAGGATCAAATTGATGGGAGAGATATTGGCAAGAAAGTAGACTTCATTTGAGAAAAGAGGTTAAAAGAGATAATAATTATCAAGAAAGTACATATCATGTTACTGGTTTATGTGTAAATATAGAATAACACAATGTCGTACTTTCATGGAGGTTTGTAACTCTGTATTATAGTGTGTGCTAATGTTGTTCTCAATAGAAATTTGGATGGGGTTAAGTCGAGGTCCAAATAGTGTTGCTTGAGACAAAGCCTAATCCATGTGATAAGCTGTTCAGTTTGGTGATAACTAGTAAGCCACATTAACTAGTCTAATGCTTGGGTTGAGGCTCAACAATGTGATCGGACAACTTGGTTGTTCGATTTTGTTGTTGGGCTAAGCCTAACTCATATGACCAATTACCTTAGCTAACTAGTCTAGTGATTGGGTTGAGGCCTAGATCTGATAACAAGGTGTTTGATCTATTTTTTTTAAAAAAAAAATTTATATTATTATTTGCCCTCAATCTTTCAAATATATACATAAAGGACTTAACTAGTAGAAGTTGTTGTTTTATGCATGTCATGTTACTTTCTCGTGGCTTTTATTAACATGTTGTGCAAAAGTGATGAGAGTTAAGTTGACTTGTTTGTTTCTCCTAGGATGGAGAACACTTTCACTTGGAGAGTGGAGAATGTTTATGCTCATGAAAGTATTGTCAAAGTATTATGTGTGAAGAAGCTGAATGGAGACATGGAGATTCTTGTTGGAGAAATGTAAATTTTGGTTGGTGTTTCATTTAGAGACATGAATATTTCTATTGGAGCTATGGAGAATTTGTTTGAAGATATCAAGATTTTTGTTGGAGGCATGGTGATTTTGTTTGAAGACGTGGAGGTTCTGTTTGGAGCATTCGATAAGGGAACTCTTTATGACAGGAGCAAGCTCCCATTAAAGAGAATGAAAAGTGTAAAAAGTGTATGTGTTACTAATGTTTGTAGTTTGTGACCTTTTTTGTATAATGTTCTTGAATTCCACCTTAATCAATTAAAATTACTTTGTGAAAAGTAAAGTAATGATAAAGAATATTTTTTTTCCTTTACAACTTAAAAAGTTGAGTTGTTAGTTGTTGTACTTTGTTGTATCATTAATAAAAAAAATTACGCTTGAAAGTGATTGGTATGAAAGGTTAGCACCAATCTTGGGAGAGAGATATTGGCAACAGGAAAAAGACAAACCATTGACTATGAAATAAGCATAGTACCAACCCTTCATATGTAAGCATAGGAGAGCTAGCAGGTTACCAGGGAATTTAAACAAGTTTGAGTCGAAGCCTAACCAATATGATCAAACAACTTGGCTATCATGTTTAGTGGTGCTCCATCAATCAAGCTAGCCAGTTTAGTGACCAAAACAGCTTGGCTATCAGATGATAAGCCTAACCAATATGATCAACCAAAATGCTCACGGGTCAAAACCAGGGTTGATTGATCTGGTGGTAAGACCATTTGTTCTAGCAATTAGGTTAAGGCAACAGGCCATGCAATCCTTAAAAAAAAAACAAAAATGTATCATCATTAACCAACTATCTGAGACTTGTTTGCAATTACCATGATTAATTAAAGTGGTAAAAAGTGCTTCCACATTATCCGAGTACAGAGCCAGACCAAGCGTCACCTATCATCCAGCTCTCAGAGCTGGTTTTTCATATAACAAGTTTCTAGGACCAGACACGATATAGATCAACTTTGAGAAGACAAGTCCTTATCAGAGAAATGTCCTGTCCAGCATACCTGGGACCAGCAGCAAGGACAATTATCACAACCTGAAAAATTTATTGACTGCACTGAACACTCTAGGGCCTCCTCATACATGCTGACACTTTGTAATTTAATGGTCCCGGATAAAATCAGATAAAGGGAGCTCAGGGAAAGAAAATGAGGGCATCTTCTCTGTAGGATTTTTCTGAAGCAGGCACACAAAATGTTAAATAGTGAAAGCTAGCCAAAACACAAGCAAGCATTCATATATTTTTTTACACGCTGATTAATTGAAGTCATCACCAACCCACAATAAAGATATACACAAATTCCAGTTCTAATCTTGATTTAAATTGAAGTTCCTAATTTTTTTAAAAAAAAAACATGAAATCCCTAATCAGCTATCTAGACTCAAAAGACTTCCACCTTACTCCTCTGCCTAATAAGTGCAAGCTCCCGAAAAAACTGAGCAAACTTAAGCACCACGTTTCCTCCATTTTTACCCCAACTATATATAACAAAACTGTATAAAGCAAAATGATTTCTGAATTTCATGCATCAGACCTATGCTCCGAGTCCATGCTTACAACAGTCTCTTCACCCTCAAAAGAAGATGCTTGAAGCTTGCATCTTGTGCCCGTCTTCTTCACTTCATCACTTGAATAGATGAGTATCTTCTTCACCATCTTACAGAACTCCCTGCGGTTAATAAAATAGATTTCAATAATCCAGTTATAATTTAATGGAAAAGAGACAATCAAGTGATATACAAGTTTCTAAATTACTTACGGCCATGGATCATCACCCACAAGCATCATGTCGCCCTCATCATCTGTAAACACAACAGCCCATTTTTTGGGTGTGGAGAGTTCTCCTTCGATTTCAAACATCTTCTCCAGCTCATTTATAAGATCCCTGTATCCTTTCAACACAGTTAAATCAAGAGCACGACCAACAGCAATCCCTTGCATTTGCACCTTTCCAGAATCAAAGAAAATCTTACTCGTCAGAAGCTCAGACAGAAAGGAAAAAACTACGGAAGGCAGAACTTCAAATCTTACCTTAGTACGAGTTCTCATGGAGGTTGTGGAGCCTTGCTTGCTTTGTGACTCCTTTACCATCGCCTCTGATAAAACTTGCTTCTGTTCTTTCAAGTACATTGATACGTCCATTGTTTGGGCCCTCTCAGCCTCACTTGCAGCTGGACCAAGTCCTTTGGTGCCATTAGAATCAACAATAGGATATCCAGGCTCCTTCTCTGGAGGAGCAGAACTACCGGAGTTACTTGTCAGATCAATTCCAAACAACCGGCAACCTACAGAGTTCTCATACTTTCTCCCCTTCTCCACCTGCTCATTTATCAGGCAATTGCTTTGCCTTGATGATATAGGAGAGGAAAAACCAGAGATAATAGACCGTGTTGTAGCAAAATTATTGTCCCCCACTGAATCTGGAAAAAAGTTGAGAGAGACATTCATGGGAGGTGAAGGCCAGATTCCTTCTGGTCGAGCCCTTGTGTTGCAGCTACTGCTATTATTGAGGAGATTGCTATCAATTTCCTTCTGCCTCATAGACCAGACATGGCTTTCAGAGCTTTGGACTTCAATACTACTCCCTAGTTGGGCTAACTCATGAGATTGGGTTGATCCATGATACCAGAAAGACGAAGCAGCTGAATTTGGAGCAATCACTACACTCCAATTAGTGCATAAAGTTCAAGAAAGTATAGATTAAATAATTCAAATAGAGAAACCATGACAATCATTCCACATACCAGATGTAGGAATATCTGTAGGTCGAGGCCTTTTGGTCTTCATCACCTGTTGAGTAAGATTTGGGGAAGCAGGGGCTGCAAAAGGCTCTATGTCCCATGGAGAAACTCTCTCTGGCCTTTGAATAGTTGCTGGTTCATCCCATTGAATCTGTGGGGAAAAATAATAGGGAAAAAAGCGTAAAAAACAAGACAATGAATAAGTTAGCATTAACATAAGAATTCCACAACTGTAATCAACCTTCAATGACCGCCATATAGAGCCAGACCACTCTGGAGAAATATCTCCACCTCCAACTATTGTTCCTGTGAAGCTGATCAAGCAGTTGCCACAAGAATTAAGGAACATCTTAAAACAAACATGAAACCCAGAAACCAAAAATTTATGGCGGACATACCTTCTCTCAGGAGAATCCTCTCCCTCAAATCTCATCTTGAAGCGCATACCTACAGAAAATCCATTCTTCACAGCCTCCAGATATTTGTTCAGCCCGATGATATACTGGTTTGTCCTGCAGAAGGGTACAGAATGTAAAGTTTAGATTTGCGGGATAGGATGACCAATTAACAAGCACCGCACAGGTTTACAGTGATTAAGGAAATAATCAAACCTTGGCTTGTAGTACACAACAAAGAGGGTCTGTGTCAAAACAGCATGAGAGGCAGTAGCAAGCACTCCTAAGTGCATGCTTTGGCTGGATATCACTGATGATGGAATGGAGCTTTGCTGCCGAGCAAGACGCCGAACTCCAACTCGCAATTCCCCATCATCACCTCTACACAGCATATACAGTAGAATTGTAAGCAGAAACAGAGACCTGAATTGAATAATAAATCAGAACATCTAGGTCGTTACCTGAGAAACACAAAAGCATCTCCTGCAACCAGTCTTTTGGAAGTGACAAATGTGCTCCATCCTGTTGTAAGTAAATGCCTTCGCGGTTGACCTAGTTAAATAAGTTAAAAGAAAACATGTTAACTAGAAGATAAAGAGTAATATAACAGGTTGTGCTCCTATTTATCAAAAAGTCTAAACTCCAGCTTCTTAAGCTTTTCTCCGTTCAGTAAATCGGAAAACAGCAACATTGCACAAAGTAAAATCGATATGGAACATTTACCTCTAAATATATGCTTGAACCGCCATTCAAAGCCATGAAGATCTCTGGCAGCCAGTTCCTGAGTTGGTGTTGCTTGGCTCATGTCCTAATGAATATGAAATAGTAGTGGTAATTAAAAACAGAAGTTTCAATGAACAACCACTACTACATCTAAACACCATTTAAGAGTAATTACCAAAGGAGGCAAGCATTCAGTGGCATGCTTTCTGAGAACAGAGAAGCCTCCATGGGTGCTAGTATCAGAAGCTGTTAAAATTTTGCAAAAGGAATGAATTGTTTGATTTGCCGGCTCAGGTGGACAAGGGTCAGGACTTGTAGGTTCGGTTTGCTGAAATTGAATTGTAGAACAAGAACATTCATTCAGCAACCAAATGAAACAACAAACCCGAAAACAAAACACACGAAAGCCCAAAAAGGAAAAACATTTACTCACATCTGCTTCTGGGTGCAGAGTAATCTGAGCATAAACTTCATCCGTGTCTTGTTCAGCCTAAAAATTTAAAGAAAACAAAGTGAATAAGAGAAAATAATAAAAAACACTTCAAAGAAAACAGAAATAGGAAACAAGAGCAACGGTATTAGAATTACCAGCAGTTGAATGTTTACAACACGACAGAGGATCTTAGGTGGAAGATTAAACCGTGGGATTTGCTGATTCAGTTCTTGATTTGTTGATGCTTCTAACTGCATAAAGAACCCACATGCCAAAAAACAATAAAGGTAGAGACTAAGATTTCGATCTAAGTGCTTTAAAACAATGAAAGTAGAGCTATGAAGAAAAAAAAAAAAAAGCTACACACTTGTTCCATGTGACCTTGAGGAAAGTAAAAAACTCTCTCTCCATCCTTTGGGACATCCACCAATGGCCCTGCACATGCCTTCCATAGCTCTGTATACAGATCATCACATCCTACACCCATCAAAAACCAAATTAAAACACACAAAATAACGAAAGTTCTTAAATAATGTTTAAGTGGGTCTAAAACTCTGTTTGGTTGCTGAGAAAACCCAAGAAAAGAAAAGAGAACAGCAGATTAAGAAACATAAGTTTGTCATAATTTTAGTCCCTTCAAAGCAAAAACCTCCACTCCATCAAAATTTATAATCTTTTGCACACCAAGATTGATTAATAGTACAGCTCAAAACCCCATTTATTTTGCCTTTCTTCTCCATTCTCAGCAACCAAACAAAGCAACAAAAGCCCATTCATTTTATTGGTCACCAAATCAACACTCACCTCTTTCAGCATGAGCCATCAAAAGAACCGGTCAAGCAAGGCGGTATCAGAGAAGTAGAGAGAAAACGGAGTAAGGAAAGAGAATCCGCTAAAAAGATGGAAGCTGGAGGAGGGAAGGAAAGAGAAGGTCTTTCAGGCAGTACAGGACTACCCCATTAAATGAGCCACAAACCATATAAAACGCTGAGCAGACAGGACGGTTATGTAAGGAGTCATTTTACTTTCATAATTAAAGAGTATACAGGGAGTGGAAAGTGGCTCAGGCCCTCTCTCTCTCTCTCTCTCCCCCCCTTCCTCTCCTGTTTCAGTGACAAATCCGCTCCTGCTGCTTTATAGTCTTCTCATTCACACAAAAACCACTGTTTTTTTTTACACCACACAAGAGGGAGGAGTGTTTTGCTGCTGCTGCTGCTGGCTTCTTGTTGTGATCTCTTTCTCTGTCTAAAAGGACTTAAAATCAACGTTATCGATATTTTTACCTAAAACCGCCCAAGATGTAATCTTTGAGCCTCATTCTGGTCTCTCTCTCTCTCTCTCTCTCCCCCTCTCCCTCTCTCTCTCTGTCTAGTTTTTAGTCACTCTCTACTCTCTTTCCAATCTCTAGTCGTTTTAGCTTACCTTACATCTTGTTTGTGATTTTTCTTTCCTTTTTCTTTCTCGCCAATCGCTATTTACTGCTACATATAAATAGCTAGGCACCAATCTATAGAATTAGAGTATATTAGACCGGACTACTACGACAGGGAAAAAAAAAAACAGACAAGGCATCGGTGAGGCATCCATCCACGCTAACCTCTTATTAACCATAGTTAAAAGTGTGCTTGTTTTTTATTTTGAAAAAACGTTTTTAAAAAATTTATTATTTTATTTTATTTTAAGTTAGTTTTTTTATAATTTGATGTTTTGATATTAAAAGTAAATCTTAAAAAATTATTATTTTAATATATTTTAAGTGTATGGATTAATTAAAATATGTATAGGCTGGTATAAACACCTACGTGAAATAAATAAATAAATGAACAAATGCAGTGCACAAACTATATGATTGTCGACATCACATGAAACTCATTCGTGGGGTCCACCATAAGACGGTTGCCTTAATACGTGCATTTTCCCTTTACGCGCATTACTTGGTGACGAAAACACTTTTCCTTGATTTAAATGGTGGGTATTATTAACTACTGGGTAAATTTGTTTTCATAATGGATTTTAATTTTGCTGCTCCCAAGGCGTTGCTTACACCACAGTTATTAAACACTGCCTGACCCGAAAGTAAATTTAGAACATGATAGATCCGGCTATTAGTTGAGGTTGGGTTTAAAAAAAATCAGTTTAAAGTTGATTCCTTTGGCTCATTTAAAACTTGTTTTGATTTTTTTATAAAAAAAATTTAAAAAAATATTATTTAAAATTAAAAATAAAATAACATGATTTCAAATTAATTTAAATTAACTTATGATTCAACGTCTAGTTTAAAAACTTTAGTTTATAGCAACGGGTATAGTTATCAAACTTAATTTAAAATTTAATACGGTTCATAATTTGAGTTGTGGATTGAATGATTTAATTTATGGATTGGTTAATCCATTTAAATTTAATCACAGGATATATTGTTTTAAATAAAAAAAAATATAAAAAATATATTTGAAGTTTACTCATTTAGATTTTAGTAAATGAATTCTCAAAATAAATTGAAAACAAATTCAATATATGAGTCAGTTAGTCGACTCACCGCCTTTGATAACTATGGTACCTGATAAGCATAGCATTTATTTAAGGGTTAGTGGTGTATTTTACTTTTCCACTTCCTTTTTAAATTGTGCTCCTCTACAAATTTAGTGGTTCTATCATTAAAGAACTTTTTTTTTAATTAAGATTTATGTTCTTCTCTTAAGCTCTACTAATTAAAATACCATGTGGATACCTACAACATATAAAAGATAAATAAATGAAGAAAAAAGAAAATAACATCTGATTCTACAAAAATAAAATCAATAATTTATTTTACCTATTCAAATATTATATTTTTAATCCTCTCTTTTTTGTTTTCCTCTTGTTTCGTGTTTATCTCTATTTTATGTTGTAAGTATCTATAATTACTGTTTAGCCTTTATAAAATTTCTCATTGATCATCTATATATTGAATCAATAAAAAATAACATGTAAAATAAAAAGGGAATTAAAAATTTAGTTATAAGTATTATCATTTATCAAATATTTAATATTAGTTTAATAAGTGTCATTATAATAAAAAAAAATAACATCTAATGAAAATGTTGTTGTCAATAAAATTACGAGAAATTTAGTCTTTTTATGATTAGTTGTGTATTTTAGGTAATTTGACCTTATTAAAAAATAAAAGCAAACATATTTTTTAATTTTGTTATTTTTTCTTCTTCATGTTTTCATTACATTCTACCTTTCAAATTTATTTATTTACTATCTTTTTTTCATGTATAATATTTTTAAGAGTACTTGCAACTAAATTCTCTTCTGCTTTAGTTTTATAATAAATCTCTATTAATTTAGGGTTTTTTATTCAATTTCTTTTTTCATTTTTTATACATGAATTTTTATTTTTCAGGTGATGATCTTGTCAGCCAATGCAAAGATTTATGACAAAAATCATTAAAAAAACAAGAGTAAAAGTGCAAATTTAACAGGAAAAAAAAAACTTTTCTTTTTTTAATGTTAATTTTGGTTCTTATTTTTTTATTTTTTCTAATAATATCCTAAAATTCTATTTTATATAATTGATATTTAATCTAGTGTTAAAATATTCTAAATAATATAAACGAAAATCGACGACAACAAATAAAACCATGATGACTTAATTTAAAATGATAAAATATTATACACCATAATTATAATCTTAACTCTCCCTCTCTCTTTCCTTTTGATTTTTTTCCTAACCTCTTAAGGGATCGTGGCTTCCTTTCCCAACCTATAATCACGTACCATTGAAAATCAATATATGTGGGATAATGACGTGAAAAATGATTTTATCAAGCAAATAAAAATCTTCCCACCATTAAAAGTTGTTGAGAGAAATAATTTAATATGAATGTTTTGTATTGTGGTGTATAATATCTTTTAAAATTATTTTTATTTTTTATTATTAACATTATATTATATATCAAAACCCTAAAAAAATACTAAAAAAAAATATCAAATTGATATTCTTTAATCCTAACACGCTTTTAAATAATGTTTCACACGCAAAAAAAACCTCCATGGACTCACTTTCACCATCTACTCAAGTCATTAACTATGGATGATATCAAAAACTTCCACGCTGGCTAGTTTAGGTATTGGAATGTCTTGCCGTGTTATTATTACATGATGTGTGATCCTAGAGAAGACTTTAAATAATTATGACAATTAATGTTATAAACATCTCTGTAAGACATACGCAAGAAGACATACAAAAATCGAGATTAAATTTTATAATACTTAAAACGATCAATCTTGAGTTTCAATGCGAATTTGTTATTACGATGTAGGGTATTTTTTTAAAATATTTTTTATTTAAAAATATATTGTAATATTTTTTTTATTTTTAATATCAATACATCAAAATTAATAAAACAATACTAGAAAATTATTAATTTTATGTTTTCTCAAGTTAATATACTTTTGCAATAAAATTTCGAGCACAAAAATAAATGATGATTTCAAGCATATGGTGAACGCAAGCTTAATATCTTATGAGATCTCAAGGGGCCGAGTTATTTATCTCTTTGAAACTTATTTTATTTGCAATCATACATGTATCTGATACCTTTTAAAGGCTGATCGATCAAATTTGAGGAGTGCTATTTTGGATATTAGGACAATAAAAAAATATAAAAATAAAATATTATATTCACGAGTTGCATGTTATATTTGCGACATGTTGTATCTGCAACTCGTAAGTCGCGTGCATGTCTTGTAATTCTCTAGGAAAAGTGGTCGAGGCAATTTTTTCCAAGTTTGTGACTCCATATCACAAAAACTCAACCCAACAATAATCACAATTTACAAAGACAATTCACAATTCACCTTCAACAAACTCCACAATTTAAAAAATCAACACACTTCATAATTCAAAATTAAACACAATAAAAATTCTCACAACATTATATTAAATTTAAACTAAATTTATAATTCTCAAAATATAAAGCATATAATATAACTACATTTAAAAATCACTTCAACTCGTGGATGAGTCTACACTACCTCCCCAACTTGTCCATTTTAAGGACAAACCAGCATAAATTTGATACTAAATTGATAGAGAGAAAGTATGTATTATTCCTCTAAGTGTTGAGTGTGGGTGGTGATGACAGCGGCTGAAACCTGGTGCGAGAGCTGCGGGTGAAGAGAGAGCCTCATCATAATAGAAAAGGAGGGAGAGAGGTTGTCTCACAGTGATCAAAAGGGTGTTTCACGGTAAGGAAAGAAGGTGATGGTTGTGAGCAGCAGCGGGAAGTGGAGGCAAGTGGTGGTTGTGGAGAGAGAAGAGAAATGAGAAGAAACTAGGCATGTGAGTTATAATTTGTTTGAAGTCGTGAGTTGTATATATGACATATAACTCATGAAAATATCTATTTTTTCTAAATATTTTTTGAAATGTGATATTTTGAAAGAAAAAAAAAACCTCCAAATTTGGATGTAATATAAAAAAACATATGATAGATTTAAATGAAAAAAATAATCATGTTTATATAGTGATATTTTTTAAAACCTCTCCTTCATGACGTGCCCCATGGCTACTTTTCTTCTCCTAGAAGTAAGAATATATGATTTGAGCATATGATCATATCAATGACCATGGTAAATGAAGCTTTAAAGAATATTTAATATTTTGATGGTGATTTTTTTAAAAAATAAATTTTTAATATTAATATATTAAAAAAATCTAAAAATATTTAAAAATATAATTTAATAAAAAAAAATTAAATTTTTAATAAACGATGCAATGTCATGCAAGCGTTTACCGCAGTGAACAGAGAGATCACTGCTGGAAAGGAAACCCGTCTTGGTAAAGGCGGCGGGACTCAAATAAGGAAATACATGTCACATCATCATACGGCACCACGGGAAGGGTGACCGCTCTCCGTTCCATTCCGTTATCTCGGCCGCCGTTACAGTTTATTTGCCGTCTATTTCTTTGTCTACATCGTGGCAGGCAGAGGTGTTGGCTCGTGTATACCCGGCAGACCCAATTTTTGTTCTTGCTTTTCTAGTTTTAATCTCTGAGGAATTTTATGATATTTTGTTTTTCGACATTGGAGAAAACAAATGGTAATTCACACGTTTTACTGACTCAGCAGGAGAGCATGGTAAGGGCGATGGCTTTTGACGTGTTAGTTTCGTTTTATATAAAACCCACTCTCCTTTCATTTCAGGTAATACACGCGCATCATTTCCCAGCAGACGGGAGACGGGGATTGGGTTTTGGTTTTCCACCTCTTAAGAGCCTTTTTATTTTTTCATTTCAGATATTTTCAGATAATTTTAAATGGAAAATAAATTTTAAAACATATAAAATATATTATTTTAATATATTAAAAAAATATTTTAAAAACAAATATTAAAACAAAATCAAGCTGTTCAATAATGTAATAAAGTGTGGGTTTGGTTTGTGTGTTTACATTAAAATTATAAATCCTATTTGAAAGTGTAGTTATGATTATTTTTTAAAGTATTTTTTATATTAATATATATTAAAATAATTTTTTTTATTTTTTAAAAATTATTTTTAAAATCAGTTCATTGATTTAAAATATTTATAAAAAATTAATTTTTAATAAAAAAAATAAAACTTTTAAAAACACAGTTTTTACTGCGTTCATGAACAGTATCGTGATCTCTTAGGTGGTCCCTGGTACTCGTCATAATGAGAAATTGAGAACCTAATTAATCTAGGCCACGTGGTTTTTGTACCCACGTGTCATTATACGACTTGTCTTCTATGTTCAATGCAGGACATTCTGTCTCCGTTTTCTTAAACACGGTGAAACTTCTCAAATTTTCAGGGTACAGAAAATTAATTATCTTGTCCTCAATCCTCCACGTGTTTTCACTTAAAGTCAGTTCCTCTGGTAATTGTGTCGGCCCCCAATAGGTTGATTCATGTACAAAAGAGAGTGCTTGGTATTATAAGAAGCTTTCGCAGTTATGATTTAAAATAAAATTATATAATAATTTTATTAACTAAACTAAATTAAATTTGTGATTGAGACAAAATGTAACCCTTAGTGATATAAATAAATAATTCAAAATTTGTGGGTTGATTTGATAAATTATGATTTGAAAAGTTTCAAATTAAAAAATAAATAAAAGTAAAATATAATTAATTTAATTAAGTTTTTAATAACTTGATTGATCTAATCAAATTTAATAAAATAAATACTTTTTTTTTCAATAAAAACAGGATAGGGAATTAGTTATTGCAAAATAAATTGAGGCATATATTTAACAAAATAAATTAAAAATAACACGTTCTAATAAATATTATTATATTTTTTAACTCTAACAAGAGATTAAGTCGGAAAAATAAGAGAAAATAAATATTTAAATATATGATAATAAAATATTTGTAATATGAATAATAATTTAAATTCAAGTGAAATAAAATAAATTTCTATTAGAATTCCTCCTTTTAAGTAATATATTTTTTCTCCATATTCTATGCTATAAAAGATGTTGATTTGGGAAACAATTGATGAGGAATTTACTGAAAATTGATAAAAGGATCCAATTGAGAAATGTTTAGAGACATAATTGATAATATTTTTATTTTGGGATTTAATTGATAATCAGATAGTATGTTATGGGCTTATTTTGAGATTTTTCTTAAAATCTCATCCTATCTATTTTGAATTTCCCCTTTTGACCATATCTCTCTCCTTTTCTTTTCTTTTTCTTTTTAATTTGCTGGGGGTTAAGATAGCACAATTTATCTAAGAAGAAACTTTGTGTAATTGAATGCGATAAAAGCAGCAAAACTGTGGAATCTAAGAATACTAAGAATTTTTATTTCCAAAAGCATTTTTTTAAAAAATAACTATGTTTTTGTTTTTTTCTTTTAAATTAAGTTTTTTAGTATTTTTAGATTGTTTTGATGTACTAATGTTAAAAATAATTTTTAAAAAATAAAAAATATTATTTTAATATATTTCCGAACAAAAATCATTTTAAAAAATAAAAAAAAGAAGCACATGCAATTTATATATATATTGCTATGTATGTATGTATGTATTATCATTCTTGCTTTTTATCGGTATTCCCTTTTAGAATCTTTCCAATATTAATTATATTTTTTTTATGCCCTGACGTGTGCTAAGTAAGCACTGGTAACCTTTTGTTTTGTACAAAAACTAAAATGTCATTAAAACTAAATAATAATAACAAAAAATAATTATGAAACTACTATCAAGCGCGTGAAACCAATGCTAAAAATTCTGGATGGTAAGGGCAATTTAGTTTTTTTAAGGTTAATACAATAATCTTATTGGTATTACAAAAAAAAAAAAAAGATAATGAGACATCCAGCATATGTTAAACCGCCACTTTTATCACAATTTTAAATACACATTTGAACAAGCTCACGATCAACACCTTGCATGATTTAGTGTCAAGTTTTTTTTTTTTTTATGAGACATCCAGCATATGTTATTTGCGTATTTTATGAGTATGATAGCTGAGAAATTGAAGGGAAGAAAAACCGAGTGGCAAATTATTGGTCGACTAAAAATTTGAAGTGTGTGGTGGTTGGGGGGCGAAGATCACCGTGGGAAATGAATCAAACGAGGCGGTAGTGGTGTGGATGCGCAGAGGCTTTTTTTTATTTTATTTCCTTTAATTTAGAGAAGAATCGTAGCGAAAGCATAAAGAGTTCGTTAACAAGGACCAAAACTTTAACTAAGCTAAAACCGAGATTTTATTCCTCCAGCATCTTTTCAAATCTAAGCAACTCTTTTGACTAACGAGAAAGGAAAATCCCATTAATCATGTTGTACTCGGAGGAGATTACACTGAGCTGGATTTCTTCTCGTCCATCTGTATTTAAGAGTATGTTTGTCAGTGTGGTAGCGGTTGCTTTTCAAATAGCTTTTCGTGCTGAAATACATGTCAATGATATTTTTTTATTTTTTAAAAATCATTTTTAACATCAGCACATCAAAACGATCTAAAAAATACAAATCAAACTCAAATTTAATAATAAAAAATTGAAATTAGATGAAACACCGTTCGGAACGCAATGCCAAACGGTGTATCACCTTTCTTCACATTTTATTTAGTGAAAGCTAGTTTTATTTTTTATATCAAAACCATACAAATAAAATATTAATTTAATATTTTTACAAGATAAATAATTTTAAAACACTGTTAGAAACACATTTCCAAACATGAACTTCTACCTCAAGAAATTTCATAATATTTTTAAAAGAATAAAATAAAAAATAGAATCATCGTGTAATCTTATACGTCCATCCGTTCCGATCTGTAGCTTCCTCTAGGACTATAGATTAGATCCCCTGTAAATTGTTTTTTTTGTTAAGGTTAGATATTTGACCAAATGACAAGTTAACACAAAATTAGCGGTTCCTCGTGACCTGACTGGAATGCCTTTTCTGGGCGTGAAGGCCTGGTATCTTGACAGAATCTTCTGCATTGTTCCTGTTACTTCGGGCTGTTGATTCTAAAAGAAGAAGAAGAAATCTCTCTCTCTCTCTCTCTCTCTCTCTCTCTCTCTCTCTCTCTCTGTGGTTGGGTGATGGTAAAGTAAAGTAGGTGATTAAGAGAGGGAAAGAGCTGTTGACCTCTCTCTAGACAATGTGCCCTCCTTTTGCAGCAAAAGATAATGGCAAAATTCATGATTGGTGGGGGCTGGTGATCTTGTATGAACACCCCATGTGGAGACCAATTCAGTTTCTGCTCCTTCGCCACCCTGAACCTTGCAAATTTGAGGTGCCCCACAATTCGTGATGCTATGGTTTTTCTCCTCACGCCCGCCTGTGTTCTTGTAGACTTGATAATTGGGTACACTGTATAATTATTATTATTAAATTATA
Source organism: Populus alba x Populus glandulosa (assembly GCA_033617975.1). Classification (NCBI taxonomy): domain Eukaryota; kingdom Viridiplantae; phylum Streptophyta; class Magnoliopsida; order Malpighiales; family Salicaceae; genus Populus; species Populus alba x Populus glandulosa. Next base: position 15,541,281 of record CM066144.1, on the reverse strand, counting down.
AGCGTTCGAAGTATTTATGACCTTCACAGATACAGATCTTGCTGAAATGCGTAGATATTTGACTTATATGTTTTTATTTGTTTTAATTTTTAATTTTAAGTCTGTTTTTAATTGATTATTTAGTTTATTTTTAAATCTTTCAGATTAATTAATATTATATCAAGAAAACTCTTACATAATTTAATTTATAATTCAGGTAAAACAAGAACTTGAATTATAAAGTTTTAATATTAACCATCTCGATCATCGGGTTTGATAATATTGTTAAGAATTTACAGGCGACCTAATTTTTTCTATGTTAAAAATAAGTGGTCGGAAAGGGACATTTATCTTATACTTATGTGGTTACCGAGGGAAAGATAAAAGAAACTAGCATTTGGAAGAGAACCATGAACGATTGGAGTAGATGCAGTTGGGGGTATCGTTTTCCAATTTACTGTTACTTTCTTTTTTTAAGAATAAAAAGGAGTTTACTTTATTTACATTCGACGACCATTATATTACACCACTTCTATTCTAATGTAAGTGTCTTATTCTTTCTTTTTTCGGTATTCTCCTCTCAAATGGCAGTTAAAAAGTCAAAACATAATAAAATACTCCACTTTATTTTCTCCTTTCAAGCTTCTTGTTTATTCCGACGAAATCACGTTCATTGGAAGGTAAAGAGGCAGGATTATCTACTAATAACTCCATCTTGCAAATATATAGAGAAATAGTAATTTTGTAATCAAATTTGTTTTATAGTTTGGTAGTCGTTGACGTTCAAATGTTTTTAACTTAAGAAATGATGTGAAAATATTAAAATAATATATAAAAATAATTTTAAATTAAAGAATTAAATTTGGATGAAATACGGTTTTAACCTCTTCTCCAACGGGACTAGATGAAGAAATAAGGCCTGATAAACCAGCAAAAGAAGAAGCAGGATAGATTACATGCTGCTGTTGCTGTTACCAGTAAAAGAAGAAGAAGAGTAGCTTATATTGCTGTTGCTGTTAATTATTCCCCCCAGCCTTGTAACAGAATTAGTTACTAATTAACTAATGTGTAACGACTATAACTGATTTGAATCAGTTATAATAACTGTCATGACAGCTGTCATGACAGTTACAATATTTGTAACTATATATACGTGCATACGTATACCATGTGAATAGATTCAGAATACAATCATTCAGAGATACAAGAATTTTCATTTTCTATCTTGGTATCAGAGCCTCTTTCTCTCTTCAAATTCAGCCATGACTTCTGCGTCAAGTCACTCCTCCTTCTCTACCTCTGGCTCTCTTGAACCTCAACAAAACGCAACAATGGCACTCACTGCATCCTATCAACAACTAAATCACACATTACCAGTAAAGCTTGATCGAACCAACTATATTCTGTGGAAATCTCAAATTGATAACATTGTCTTTGCTAATGGATTTGAAGATTTCATAGATGGCTCCTCTGCCTGTCCAGAAAAGGAGCTGAGTGCAGGTGTAATCAATCCTGCATTCATTGCATGGAGAAGACAGGATCGCACAATCCTCAGCTGGATTTATTCATCCCTCACACCAGTTATAATGGCACAAATCATTGGACATACTACCTCCCAGTCTGCTTGGAATGCATTGGAAAAGACTTTCTCTTCGTCTTCAAGAGCCAGAATAATGCAATTGAGACTTGAACTACAGTCCACAAAGAAAGGATCCCTGCCTATGATAGATTATATCATGAAAGTGAAAGGAGCTGCAGACAGCCTGACAGCCATTGGAGAACCTGTATCAGAATAGGATCAAATCATGAACCTTCTTGGAGGACTAGGCTCCGACTACAATGCAGTGGTTACAACCATTAATATTAGAGATGATAAAATCTCAGTTAAAGCAATTCACAGCATGCTTCTAGCATTTGAAAATCGACTTGAGCAACAAAGCTCAGCAGATCAAATGTCTGCAATGACAGTCAATTATGCATCTTCCTCTAATAACAGAGGTGGTGGAAGGAGATACAATGGCAGTAGAGGGCATAGCTACTCAAACTTCACTCCAAACACCAATAATTACAACTATAGAAGTCGTGGTCGTGGGGGCAGATATACACAGAATGGAAGAAACAATCCAATCAATCCAGAAAAGCCACAATGCCAGTTGTGTGGCAAGTTCGGTCACACAGTGCATGTCTGTTATCACAGATTTGATATTTCGTATCAAAACTCTTCCAATAATGGTATTAACTCTGTAAACATGAATACAAGAAATCAAACCAATATACCTGCTATGGTTGCCTCCTCTAATAATATTGCAGATGACAATTGGTATCTTGACTCTGGAGCAAGCCACCACCTGACTCAGGATGCTGGAAATCTAAGCAACTCTACTCCATACACAGGGACAAACAAGGTGACAGTTGGAAATGGTAAGCACTTATCTATTTCCAACATTGGCTCTCACCATCTAGTCTCTAACTCTCGGTCATTCCAACTCAAGAAGATTTTTCATATTCCATTCATCTCAGCAAACTTGATTAGTGTTGCTAAATTCTGCTCAGACAACAATGTCTTGATTGAATTTCGATCTAATAGTTTCATTGTGAAGGATCTGCATACGAAGGAGAAACTAGTACAAGGCAGACTTGAGAATGGACTCTACAAATTTCCAGCACTGAGGAACAAGAAGATGGCATATGTTGGCATCAAAGACTTTTCTATTTTTCATTTCCCAGTCACCAGCTCTACTCAGAATAAAGTGGACATATGGCACCACAGATTAGGCTATGCTGCCACTGAAGTTGTAGCCCAAATATTACAGAGTTGTAATATTCCCTATGAAAAGAATAAAACTACTCATTGTTCTGCTATATGTTCCTCCTGTCAGCTTGCCAAAAGTCACAGACTGCCAACTCATCTCTCTTCCTCTCGTGCATCCAAACCATTGGAATTAATTCATATAGATATATGGGGACCTGCTTATGAAAAATCTACTTCTGGTGCTAAGTACTTCATTCTCTTCTTAGATGATTTCTCACGGTACACATGGCTGTATCCACTACATACAAAGGATCAAGCCCTCACCATGTTCCAACAATTCAAACTCCAAGTAGAAAATCAGTTTGATGATAATATAAAAAGCGTGCAGTCTGACAATGGAGGTGAGTTCAAGTCCTTCATCACCTTTCTTCGACAGGTTGGTATTCTGCACCGGTTCTCCTGCCCTTATAACTCATCTCAGAATGGGAGAGTGGAAAGGAAACATAGACATGTTGTGGAGACTGGATTGGCCTTACTAGCTCATGCATCTTTGCCTATGAAGTTCTAGCAATATGCCTTTCAATCGGCCACATTTCTCATCAACAGAATGCCTAGTAAGGTACTCAACAATGCCTCACCTTATCTCATTCTGTTTCAAAAACTGCCTGACTACAAGTCTCTAAGGGTGTTTGGCTGCTTATGTTACCCCTTCATTCGACCCTACAACACTCATAAGCTACAATATCGATCAGTTCAGTGCATCTTTATTGGGTATACTGACAGCAACAAGGGTTACCTGTGTCTTGATTACATTACTGGCCGCATTTATATCACACCTCATGTGGTATTTGATGAAACACAATTTCCTCTCACCACTAAAGCTTCTTCTTCCCAACCTGATGATAACTCCTCTGACACTCTGGATTCTGTTTTAATATTTCCATCTAGTGAAATCCCTCACAATCCAACAGAAACACCAACCTCCACACATACTGATTCCATTCTGCCAACTACTGGTTCTGCTTCCTTAAATGAGTCTGCAACCTCTCCAAATTCACCTTCTTCTTCTGCATCAGCTACTGATGTTTCCATTCCTGAATCTAGTCAACTTCCACGAATGAAAACAAGGTTAATGAGTGGCATCACTAAAAAGAAGGTTATCCTTAATCTCACTGCTGTAACAGAACCATATACACTCAGTCAGGCTCTAAAGGATCCACATTGGATAAAGGCAATGGATCAAGAGATTGCAGCACTTCATCACAATCACACTTGGGATCTAGTTGCAAAGCCTTCTGATGTCAACATCATAGGATGCAAGTGGGTATACAAATTAAAGCACAAACCAGACGGGAGCATTGACAGGTATAAGGCTAGGCTTGTGGCAAAAGGGTATCATCAAACACTTGGCCTGGATTATTTTGAGACATTCAGCCCAGTGGTCAAAGCTGCAACTATCCGCATCATTCTCACCATTGCTCTTAGTTATCAATGGGAAGTAAGACAACTTGATGTCCACAATGCGTTTCTGAATGGGGAACTTGAGGAACAAGTCTTCATGACTCAACCTCCTGGCTACGTGGATACCGAATTTCCTGCCAAAGTCTATCGCCTGAAGAAGGCCTTGTATGGCCTGAAACAAGCTCCACGAGCTTGGCTCCAACGCCTCAGTTCTACTCTTCTACAGTGGGGGTTCAGCAACTCCAGGACTGATAGCTCCATGTTCATCTCCTTTGGCCAATCTACAACCTTGATCGTGCTCATCTATGTCGATGATATTCTTGTCACAGGAAGCTCACATCTGCAAGTCACGTCCCTCATTGCAAAACTAAATTCTGAGTTTGCATTGCGTGACTTGGGAAGACTAACCTACTTCCTAGGGATTGAAGTCTCCTACCATGACAATTCTATGCATCTCAGTCAGACCAAATACATCTTTGACTTACTGCATAGAACAGCTATGTTTGACACGAAACCTGTCAACACTCCTGGTTCTGTTGGACAGAATTTATCCAAATTTGATGGGGAACCTATGGAAGATCCTTTAGTTTATCGCAGTATAGTGGGAGCCCTTCAATACCTCACGATTACTCGACCTGACATTGCCTTCTCTGTGAATAAAGCATGTCAGTTTATGCAACAACCGACCTCAGCACATTGGCTATCCGTCAAGCGCATTCTTCGCTATCTACGTGGAACTATGCATGATGGCTTACTTCTCAATTCATCCCCTCAACTGACAATTGAAGGATTCACCGATGCTGACTGGGCAGCTCAGCCTGATGATCGCAGAAGTGCCAGTGGCTACCTCATTTATCTAGGGGGGAATCTCATCTCTTGGTCTTCTACCAAACAAAAATTAGTTTCACGTAGCAGTGCAGAATCGGAGTATAGGGGACTGGTTTTGGCAACTGCAGAGATCATCTGGCTTCAAGCTTTGCTGCATGAACTATGTGTTCCTACCCCTGCTGTCCCTATCCTCTGGTATGACAACATCAGTGCCTATCATATGGCCAAACATTCAGTCTTTCACGCCCGAACCAAACATATAGAGATTGATCTACACTTCATTCATGACCAAGTTCTGCAAGGGAAGATCGAATTACAATTCGTTCCAACTGAAGACCAACCAGCCGATATCCTTACTAAACATCTTACAAGTTCAAGATTCTTGTTTCTCAAGTCATAGCTGTGTCTCGTACCAAGACCCTTTCACTTGCGGGGGGATGATAAACCAGCAAAAGAAGAAGCAGGATAGATTACGTGCTGCTGTTGCTGTTACCAGTAAAAGAAGAAGAAGAGTAGCTTATATTGCTGTTGCTGTTAATTATTCCCCAGCCTTATAACAGAATGAGTTACTAATTAACTGATGTGTAACGACTATAACTGATTTGAATCAGTTATAATAACTGTCATGACAGTTGTCATGACAGTTACAATATTTGTAACTATATATACGTGCATACGTATACCATGTGAATAGATTCAGAATACAATCATTCAGAGATACAAGAATTTCCATTTTCTATCTAGGCCAACTACAGAAGGAAAGATCTCTTCACAAAGAGAGGAAAGTAGTCGGGACAGGTGTCTCACCATGCTTGAGCCAGTCATCAACTACTGAGTTAGGTTCAAGGACATTAGCTCCTCTTAAATTCAAACAATAGTACTAAGTACCTTTACTAATAAACATACAAAGGCTGTTGGAATTCAAAAAACGATTTGGATGTCTCTACCATTTATTAACTTAACCATGCTGAATCAATAGTTTAGGAATGCTGTAGACAAACTAATAAATGCAATTCATGTTTCTTTCGTATTAATTATTTGTCAATTTTTTTATTTTTATTTTATCTTAACTAAGGTTCTGAAAATAATTTTATATTACTTTATAATAAACTTATTCAAATAAAAGTGTGAGTATATATATATATCATTATCATGTGCTTAATTATAAAACATAATGATTTGAGTAGTGTTTGAGATTATAATAATGATTATTTTTAAAAATATTTTTTATTTAAAAATATATCAAAATAATTTTTTAAAAAATATTATTTTTAAAATCAGCAAAACAATCCAAAATTATAAATATATTAATATAAAAAAATTCAAAAAAATTTAAAAGTATTTTTTAAACGTAAAAACAAATATACTAAATTTTTTTTTTGAAGTGACATTATGGTTTTGAAAAAAAAAATTTCTTTTCAAATTAACATATGAGGTGACACTGTGGAAAATGTGTCTAATTTAAAATGTTTTATGAAAATTAATTGTACTTTAAAAATGTGTATTTATAATGTTTTCATTGATAAAAAATATATGAAAACCAATGCCTCCAACAAAAGTAAAAAATAGAAAACACGCATGGATATTTATAAACTTTATTATAGGTCACCACACCGAACAATTAAAAGCTTTTTTTTTTTTCTCGTTCCACGGAGATCTCAATTGCTTAGAACCAAATTGAATGATTGTGCTTTTAGTTCCCTTTACATTTTAAGAATTTTAATTAATTTTTTCATTTTTTTAATTTTAAACGATATAAATGTGACTTTCGAAATTGTAAATCCAGAAAAAGAAGCTGAATCGTAGAAATTCTTGAGATGTCACGTCACATATGAGCGTGCATGGAGACATGTACTAGCCAAATTATTAATGACCCAAGCACGTGACAAAAATAGTAGTTCGATCAAAGTGTAAGTGCTGGAGAGGCCTCCCAAGAGCACTGTTATTAAACATTAATGAACAAATTATTGGCCTTTGTCTCATAATTTGCAGATCACAACCCCAATCATGGGCTTCCTTCCCCCTCCTTTTAGGTTCTTTATTTTCATAAAAAAGAATGAATGGATGGGCTTTTGTTATTTTTGCCTATTAGCACCTTTTTTAATATTGATGGAATAACATATTTAAAAAGAAATATTAAAATAACATAGTTTGTACATATTGTGATTGAAAAATACAATATTTATATCTTGTTGGTATTCTAAATAACTACATCTAAAAAAATTATTAAATTGTAAGGAGAAAAGGAAAAAAAAATTGAGATATATCGCTTTGATTATGACATTAGTATTATAAAAAAGATTTCAATGAAACGAATACAACGACACCAAGATCACAATTAAAAAGAAATATCAAAATAACATAATTTGTATATGTTATGTTTGGAAAATACAATATGTATAGCTTGTTGGTATTCTAAATAACTACATTTAGAAAAATTATTAAATGGAAGAAAGAAAGAAAAAAAACTCCAAAAACATATCAAAACTTTGATTCTAACACCACTAATATCATAAAAAGTTTTTAATGAGATGAATCAACGACATTAAAGTCGTTAAAAGTGGCAAGTGGTTCACTTATCTTTAGCAATAAGTGTAGCACAATTGGGTCATCGTTGATGATCTTTTTTGGTATCGTTAGATTCATCTCATCAAGATATTTTTATAATACTAGTGGTGTCGTAATTAGAGCTTTATTGTGTCTTCGAGATTTTGCTTTCCTTTCCTTTTGTTCTCTCCTCTCTCATGCCTATTTAATATTTGTGTTTGGATGTCACTATTCTATACAAGTTATAAATATCATGTTTCTCAATCGTGACATGCATATAAAAACCCTAATTTTGACACCATATCATAAAAAGTTCTCAATGAGATGAATTCAATGCTATTAAAGTCGTCAAAAGTGACAAGTGGTTCACTTGTTTTTATTGATAAGTGTAGCACAATTGGGTCACCATTGATGACATTTCTTAGTATCATTAGATTTATTTTGTCGAGATATTTTTATAATATTAGTGGTGTTGTAATTAAAGCTCTAGTGTGTCATCAAGTTTTTTTTTCCTTTCCTTTTTGTTCTCTCCTCTCTCATGCCCATTTAATATTTATGTTTGGATGTCACTATTCAATACATTTAATATTTGTGTTTGGATGTCACTATTCTATACAAGTTATAAATATCATGTTCTATATAAATTATAAATATCGTGTTTCTCAATCTGACATGTATAAACTATATTTTTATATCAACATTTTTAATTGTGTTAATTTTAAAAAAAAACATATCATGGGCTTTACACTTTTTTTCCATACAAATAATGACTCACTTTTGACCTAATTGGACACTTCTAAGTCATTGGCTCCTTGTCTGATGTTGAGAATCTTGAGAACTATTTGCACTCCGTCGCTCCTACCTCTTACCATAGTTTTTTTTTACCGATCTCAGTTTTTACCTCTTCGAATTTCCCTCTCAAATTTCAAGGCTAATCACAATTTGCTCCGATTTCCCCCGTAATTCTCTGTACGATCTGATGAATTCTATCAAACATCTCCTGAATGAATAAATTGGGGCCCTTGTGATCCTTTCCTAGTCCAGATCCTGCTCCATAAAAGTCTGAAACAGTTTTGAAGAACATGAAACACAAAAATCAAAGCATAGGACACCCAAACGCTAACGTTGGGGCCAAGAGACGAAAGTTTCAATAAAAATGGGATGTCCTGGATTTGTACACACTGCTTTCAGCCGTGTAATTTGCAGCTCCATGTTATTTAACCACCCACCTGTTGCTATACAATAATAGTATAGGGGATTCTTGACGGTATCAAGCTGGAATAGATTGTTCTCTTGAGATGCTCACGAAATTTCTGCCACTATCAGTCTTTATCTCTATTTGAACCGTCATCATTCAACAGGAATAAATAGTATGTGAAATCAAATCTACCACAAGAACATGCAAGTAGTAGTTGTGAAGCCTTGCAACAGCAAATCAGCCAAAATTCACCAAGACTGTGACCGAATTAATTCCTTCAAAAACTGGTATTTTTTTTTTCACAAGCCCGTTGACAGCAACGCATACATGTATAGTACACAAACTACAACTCAACTGACCAAAGAATATAGGCCTAAATTAAATCACAGATGGAGCCGAGCAAGACTGAAAAAACTTTTCACAACAAAGCCTGAACGGGGGTTTGTTACAGACCCCATAAAACACATTGTGGAACTATCATTAACTCTTCAGGAAAATCACTGCCAGGCTGTGGCCACATAATCAAGTCATTACTGCAATATCATAGGAAGTTGCAAGCAAGTTTACTACTTGATAAAACCAGTTGACCACAACGCAAAGAGTATACCATCTTGTTGTAATGTGATGAAAAACCTTGTTGACCACATAACAGAGCTCAACTCCCACATGAGATTCTGAAAGAGAGCACAACAAAATTGTAAGATCTCTCTTGTAGTTGCATGTATATTTAAAAAGTACAAGGCGGAAATATGTTAAAGATGTTTCATCAAACGGCAATTAGCATTGCAAATTTAAAACAATCAAAGACATCCCACAACAAGGCAGCTACAGGTCCATAACACGAGATTTCCTGAGGGCTTAACAATAGATTCAAGGAAGATTGTAAAAAACAAAGCAAAGTAAAAATCTGATGAGCGAAGTACAAATTTCCAGTTTTAGAGAAGAATAATCAAACATATAAGATTATGAGCTATCAGAAATGTTAGTATGATGATTCCTACACTGTACCACAACTTCATAAAATAATGTTAATAGCCTTCAACTACAAAAACATTGTACTGGTGATAAAACTCTGCAATTTACCATATATGTTCTATGCTGTTGGAGCTAAACGAGTCAGTTTGGAAATTTACAACACTCTTCCCAGTTGAATCAAAGTATATTGTAACATTCAGCTAGCACAGGCTTTAAATTCACAGTTTCAGTTTACAATGCCATGGCATTAAAGAATCAATTCAGATTCAATATGAAATAATGACCAAATGCCGTTAAGAAAATTTTAAGAAGCCCTGCATTGAAGGGGTCTTGTTGACTACAAACATGAGAAAAGAAAATATGACAATTGCATGATAAAAAACACAAGACAACCAAGAGACTAAGTATCTACACTACTAACACTTTGTAAGAGAAAACAAAGCAGATGCAGCTACACCCTAGAAACTTGCAGACTCTCAGTAGGCCTCTCCCTCTCTTGCAGGAAACACAATGAAACATGCATTGATTAGTACTACAGAAACATTCAAGAGAACAGAACAATCAAGTCTGTTAAAAAAAAAATCACAATGAAAAATCATGTTGATTATATCATTATTGCCTGTTGCAAATGTTTGGTGAAGATAACCAATTACATTATATTGAGTTAATAGGAATGGTTAAATAAGGCATTCCCTGAATTCGTGCAAGGCAATTAAATTCATTTAAAAGACTCGCTACGATTAACATAATTTTATTTTATTTTCTGATACACGAGCAATGCTACTGATCTTATCCAAAACATAAAAAGAAAAAAAAAGACAACTGAGAAAAACAGAAGCAAAACAATAATAAACAAAAAAATATGAGATGATAAATGTAAGGCTAATATAGCTACTCACTCAAACAACTGGGCAATTGTAAGTGCTGCAAATCTGGTGCAATGCTGCTTGATTCGCTGGATCAAGATTTTCACTGATGATCTGGGGAAATCTCCCAGGGGAAAGAGCAGAAAGCTTCACTAATGAAGTAGCTAAGAATTCCCTAGGATCTTTTATGTCCTTCAGAGGATCCTCCTCCTTCTTTCCAGCGTTGTAAAGATTGACAAATGCAACAGTATAACCTGTATTTTCAGCAATATCTGGCATTTCTGGTTCATCTCCAACTCTATCCTCCTCTGGTCGTGAGAGGAGAGTTACAATACTGTCCAGCATTTTCCCCCAGTTTCTAACAGCCCCAGCATCCAAAAGGGTAAGAAATTCACAGATAAGCCGGGTTGAGGCAACTGATACTAACTTAACCTCAATGGGCCCAGTGATCAGCTTGAGATTAGGTATCCAGAACTGCTCCAAAATCACCAAAAATATACCAGCTTGCACTGAATTCATAGAGTCCACAAGGTTTGCAAAGCCATGCTTGACCAAAAAGAGTGACATGAAGATCAAAAGAGACTTGATATACTTTACTGTGCGTTTACTTTGCAAGCGTGTGAATAGGGCATTCCATATGTGACCAGCATAGGGAGCAATGGCTCCATAGTCAAGATTCTCAATAACAGTGTTCAGCACAAAGAAGCCTTGTTCATCAGTGCTAGGGACTGACACAAGCCTGTTAAATATGCCAAGCACCTGGGCTAGTCTCTCCTCTTGGTTGAGCTTTTCAGGTGCTTTCTCAAGGAAAGCCTGAAGGAGACGCACAAGGGCTGGGACATTTGAATTTCTGGTCCATGAATCAGGAGACAGGAGAAGTTTAAAAATTTCCATGTAAATATCTGAGATGGGTGGTCTATTCAACTCAACAAGTTGAGCCAAGAGCTGGAATGCATAAGGCAAAAACTCAGTCACATCATTTCCCAAGATCTCCTGGAGTATAGGAAACAGGCTTGTTTCAAAAGATGGTATGAGAGACATATCTCTCTCACATGCCCGCCTTACAAGAACAGCCACTGACTCAAAGAGATAGTGATTGAAAATTGGATTCTTTGGATTCTTGCAAACTTCAGCCAGAATAGAAGTCAATCCAGCAATGCAAGGTCCTGCAATCTCAGGAGTTATTTCTGCAACCCCTAGAACCCGCATGATACTCTTCATTATGTATTGATTCTCCTCAGACTCTGGAAACCTTAAGGCAGTAAAGAGGTTATTCATCAGCACTAGCAGATTTGGAGCTACATCTGCCGAGGTATACCTTGATCTTCCCCCCTCGTCCTTGACCAACAAGAGTTTCTCTATACAACTTGCAGCGTAAGAATGAACCACGTTTGACTCTGCACCTAGGAATTGAGTCAAATATGGAAACAACTGAAGTACAAGATGCTTTGGTATCTGATTCCTAAACATTGTAAAGAATTTAAGAGCACCAGCCTTGAGCATCAGAAAAGCATTTACATCCTGACTCTGCAACTCACGCACAATTACCGACCCAAAAAAGCTCTGAACATCAACAAGATCAGTTGAAACAGAATTACCTCCGGTCTTCTTAGTTGAAAGGGAAACAACCAAATATATTGCACAATCCTTGTCCTTCCAGTTTGCAGCTGGGTTTGCAGCATACGAAGTCAACAAATTCTGAATCTGAACAGAAACTATACTGATCACCTGCTGCTTATAATTTGTTGCAATCCCTTTAAGTAACTCACAGGCAATCCTTCTCCTAGTATCTATATCACTCCCTTCCATATCCCTCCTAATAAACTCAATATAATTCATCTCAAAAAGTTCCTCATCCTCATCCCTCAACTTCACATTAGGAATCACAATACTTTGGCAAATCTGTGGTATAACCCCATCACCTGCAAACAAAGTATGATGAACACTGGTACTCACCGTAGTCAAAAACTTAATAGCCATAACAGCTAAACTATCACGACTCGAAGACTGGGACACTTTCCCTAACAAAGTCCAAACTGCTTGCGCAAAATCATTTAAATAATCCTTAAACTCCTCTTCATTTTTCTCCATATAAAGACTAATATTCTCGCATACCGCAGCCCTAAGCTCATCAACCAGACCTAATCCTTCCGCACTACTCTCCAGCACAGGATAGTTATTCACTAAATATTTCTTAAATTCAGTCATCCACTCTTTCATATGATCCTCAAAAAACTCGGGCAACTCTTGAAAATTCAATGAATAAAATACTCTACAACACAATCTCTGTGACTCAAACAACGGCTTTAGAGTAACCGGAGACCCCCCACCTGAACCAACCATGGAATCTATCAAAGCCGCTGTCCTAAGGAACATTTCTAGCAATGGAGAAGAGAAATTATCCAGACAATACTTTAAATCAATTAAGAGATCGTTCGTTTTGTACTGATAACGAAACTTCTTAAAAATGGAATTAGCAGTACCGAGAATACCATTAATTGAAGGATAATTATCGGATTGCGAAGCGGCTCGCAGATTTGACACGAGTTCAGGCAGCAAAGTGGGCCAGGATTTAGGGAAATCGTGTTGTCCAATAAGAGAGAGCGATTCGCTGAGCTGAGATTGGATTCGAGGAGTAGAGGAGAGCATGAGATTGACAATAAGGATTTTGATTTGGTCCTTTTCGGAGTCGAGGATTGGAGAGAAGGAGGAATCGAGAGATGGAACCCACCGGGTGCGGAGGTGGTTTTTGAAGTTGACAGCGGCGGCGTGGCGGATCTGTTCGTCGATTGACTGTTCAGCTACGAGGCGGAGGACGGCGAGGGCGTAGTTAGGGTGGTTGGCAAGTTCGGTGAGTTTGGATTCGGCGGCGCGGCGAGGTTCGGGTTGTGGAGAGAGTGTGTGGAGGAAACATCGAGAGAGGAACTCTGGATTGTATTCCATGATTTGGTTGGGAAATTTTTTAGAGTTTGTGAGTGTAGGCAGCTCTCTGGGGTTTTGAGAAATTGAAATACGAAAATTAGAGTGAGTGTGTGAGAGAGAGGAAAGTGAAATGGCTAGAGAGGGAAAAGTAAGGGATTTTTTGAAGAGAATTTTGGAGGGTTTCTGACTGTGAGTAACAGACAGAGTATGGTAGACTGGCTGGGCTTTATTCTGGTGGACGATGGATGATTTCGTTTCGGGGGATTGAAGGAGAGAACTCGGAGAACAGAGGCAGGTTTCCTTGGGCCGGCGATCTAGGCCCTAAGCGAAATAGTCGAGTCCAAGCTCTTATTGTTAGTCCAAAACTAGTAGTAGTAGATCCATGATGTTAACGTTGAATGAATGATTTGTTTATCGTAATTTAGTATTCATTTATTTGATGGAATGTAGTTTTTTTAAGTGGTTTATATAGAAAGTAAATTATTTTTTTATGATAAATTTAAAAATATTTTTTTAGTATTTTTTTATGTTATGAAAAATAAATTAAAAAAATTATTTTTAAATTTTTAATTATTTTTTAAGTTTATCATTTAACATATATAGAATATTAAACGTAACTATTTGATCACTTACAAAACAAAATTAAATATAAAATAAATAAATATATATATAATGATAAAAAATAATTTAATATATCATATATTTATATATAGTTTGTATTTTAAAATCTAACTATACATGTAATATAAATATTTTAAATACAATGTTATATACATATAATCATTTTTTCGGTACTTAGAGGAAATTAAAGATAAATTTATTTTTTATAGTATTCTAATTTTACAATACAATTTATATGAATTAAAATATATGATTATTATATAATATAACATATTTTGTAGTCATGTATTTTTTAGTGATATTATTTAAATTAAAATATTATATGCACTAATATATAAAATTAATATATCCTAATACATTATTTTCTATATAAATATATTAGTAATTTATAATAATATTATATTTTAAGGTAATATATATATATCAGTCTTGTACGTGCCATCTTTCTAGTAAAGTGCTATTCTCTTGAAAGAGTTCAGTGAGGACATCATAATTGTCACAGGGAACCAAAGGACAAGCAAGCTACGAAAGTTGACTTCAAAGTTTTATTTATAAGAATGAATGTTGATTATTTTTTAAAATATTTTTTATTTAAAAATTTATTAAAATAATATTTTTTTTATTTTTTAAAATTTTATTTTAAAATTAATATATTAAAATAATTTTAAAATACAAAAAAAATATTACTTTAAAACATAAAAAAAATAAAAATAAATCAATTTTTTTCAAAAACATTTTAATTAAAGTTTAAATATTATTCATATATAAACGTTGAATCACCTCACTTTTTTTGTCATTAGTCTCTATTTCTTTCTTTTTTTCAATTGGGACCTTTTATTTCTCTATTAATGATTGAATGGAGAAATCCATAAAGAAAAAACAAAACTCAAAGATAAAAAATCAAAATGTAAAAAGCATGAAACCACATGGTCGATATAAAATTCACGCAATAAGTCATTTTGATCCAAACCAGTTAATCATGTTATTTTTCTTAGTCCTTATGTTAGAAAGGAGAGAAGACCTTGCCAGAAAAAAAACGAAGGAGATATAAAAATAAAATTATCTGTTGACTATATTCCATGAACCAAAATGAAAGATCATTGTATAAATGGATTCCTCTTCTTAAGATCAATTCAATAATTCAATGAAGGTGTATTTTGACCTTTAAATTGCTGAAAAACATAAATTATAATTGAGCGATTTTTTTCAGGTTTTATTATGTGTTTTTTTAATTATTTTTAGAGTGTTTCAGGTTGCTAAAGTGATTTATAGACATTAAAAGGATGCTCATTAGATAAAAATAAATTGAAAATGGATTTTTAAATTAAAAAAATAAACTCGATTTTCCAGCCATTCATTTAGTAGCAAGAAACTAGGTAGGCAGATGATATCACGTTTGAAAATAAAAACAAGTAGATGACATCTCCAATTATTAAAACAAAAAAAAGGAAGAAAAGAAATAGGGACCAGGAAGAGCAGGCTTAGCTTTGCAGGCCCACACACAAGGCTCTAATCTCTTATTAGACCAAGAGTTGGGTCACTCAACCCGACCATCTAGCCTATTTTCTTTAGCTAATTGTTTTTTTTTTTTAAAGATTTGAAATAAAAAGTTTCAATATATTTAATTTTTTTTGTAATATTAACATTAATATAATTTTTTTAATAAAATTATTGAGCAATTGTTTTCTAGCCTTTCGTGATCTATTTTCATTTTCTTCTTAAGCTTAGTTTTTCGGAATAATTTTAATCATCCATTTATTTATATATTCAATTTAATCATTAACAATATTTTATAACAAAACATATATAATCCATATATATTCTCAATTAATGTAATTTTTTATTTAATGATATATAATGAATAATACAAGTAACTTTATCTACGTTATTATAAAAACATTATTTTTTATTAAAATTTTCTTTTATGATTCTCATAAAGTTTTGGTCCAACAAAGAAATATTTTGACAAAAAAAATGCCAAAAAAAAAATTTAAATAGCACCCTCTCTTCTTCTTTTTCAAAAAAACTTTTACTGGACACTTTTAAATTAGGAGTTATTTTAATTCTTTCTTTCATATTTTATGTAAGTAATTTTTTTTCCAATGTATTTATAAAAAGAAAAATCATCTTTCCTTTGTTAAAGAAGAAATCTCAAATGTAAAATAAATAAAAACGTCAAGATTAAAAAAACAACATGCATGTGTTTTCTAATTAAAAAACATAATATTAACATATATTTTTTATTATATTCAAAATTAATTTAAACTTGTACCCTGGACATATCACGAGAGATCAAACTAGTAAAATGACTTTCGTTAACAGGCGAGACGTTGTTAACACACGATAATATCTTTAGCCTCAAGCACAAACGTAAAAACTACATGCAACAATCAAATTGAATGGGGTAAACATAATCGTGAACTGTGCTCCTCTTTCACAATATTCCAAGGCAATATCCACGAAAGCAAGAAGTAATTCTTTTTAACGACAACTTTTGTTTTATGTAATTAATGACCCAAGAATCCAAAACGTCTACGATTTGTATAAAGGGCTAGAAGACAACAAAAGGCGAGTGGTCCGTCGCTCATACTGGATGGAGACGGCGAAAAACTTGTTGCTTGTCGTCTTCCTTGCTGTCAGAGCAAGATTGCATTTCAATTTGCCGATCTGCTGTTTATCTTTACCTCAGCCACAGCCCAGTAAAATCCAGATTCTGCAAATCATGCTCATGCTCGTTCCAGAGGCCTCGTTCTTCTTGCTTGTGCCTTGCGAGGAGAGATTAGGCACCATAGCCAGCCACTGTCAACAGTGTATCGCCATGCTTGTCCCTCGCTAACCGAGCATAAATAGCCTGGTTTGGTTTGCGGGGGTGCGTTATCTTTAATTTCCCCAGTGTAAGTGGACAATTCAGAGTCAATTTAAGGTGATAGAAAATACATCAACAAGTTTTGCTAATAAGAACACTAAGCAAGACAAGTTCTTTCAAAAAAATAGTCCTCGAAAAACAAAATTGATCTTTTGAAGATTAAGAATATTCCCGTCTATCGTGATGGTTATGTTTTCTAGCACCTCGAATTTTACAAAACATCGGTCTCGAGATGAAATTGTACTGTGCTTATTGTGAAGCGACTCCTAACCTCTATCTGCTGGGACCAGACATTTCTACATCTAGAGCTTGCAATCTAAGCGGGGGTACCATTTAACATGATTAGTTTAAAGTTATAGTGTGTCAATTTATCCCTCACATGTTCCTCTGCAATACAGGTTAGAACCTGATAAGTCAATATCGAACTCTACCATTTATTTTAAGTTTTAAATCTGGAAAAAAACCACGTATGAAACAGTAACTTCCATGAATATTTCGGTTCTGAGAAGGGCTTGTTTCAGTGCACTAAATTGCTCTAAGAATTTGAACCAGAGAAAATATTGCCACGAGAATACGAAGACTGCACGTTAAAAAACTCGAGTAAAGTGGTTTGACGTTGATATATATGATAGCTAGTATAGCATCTACATCCACCATGAGCATCTTCATTAGGAGGGGAGAAAACTGATAACGATCTCTGCGTAAACCTCATTCAGCACGTGTATGATGCCAAAACGATCTCAATTTGAGGAAAATAAGATGTATAAATAGTTAAACTCACAATTATTGGGGCCACTTCAGTTTATTAGAACAAATTACTTAACTGTTGTAACAAAAACATACACACACATATTTTCATATATACAAAGAGAGAGTTTAAAAGGACATGAAGATTTGCTACTTGCCTGGAATTAATGTAGGCACATTACATTACATGCCATGGATGGCTGTACACCCTCTCCATCCGGCTGCCACGTTGAATTATCACTTGCAAGAGTAGTATTCCATCCACAAGCATCCCAGCTGTACCCGCTATTACTCAGCAGCAATTCCGGCAATTCAATCTCGCCCCAGAAATCATCACCAGCAACTTCACCGTCGCTGCCGCCACCATTGTTTGTTTCGCCGCTCTTTTTCATCGGAATCAGTACCGAATGTGCAGCCTTTGCTGCTGCTGCTTGAATATCCCTGGCCGTACACGTGGACGGTACAGGCAAGTCATCGACTTCTTCAGGAAAATTGAGCTGCGCTTTACGACCTTTAAGACAATACGCTGCCACATCATATGCCTTGGCTGCCATTTCTGGCACAGGAAATGAGCCAAGCCAAATGCGTGATTTCTTGCGTGGCTCTCTAATCTCAGACACCCATTTTCCCCACCTCCGTTTTCGGACACCGCGGTAGGCGGGGTGTCGGGTGCCGCTTCCCCGGGTAGCATCGGGAATTTGTAGTCGGGTCATCTTCAGTGTGTGTGGGAGTTGCTCCATACACGTTTAGAGCCGTTGGCTTAGTACTCCATGACATTATTAATATTTATATTTGTAGCGGATGGTAACAAGAAAACAACAGCTAGGTAAATTACTTAACTGTCCTTGTCTAAAAAAAAAGTTAGAGTTTGACCCATAGCTTTAAGACCTGGTCCGGTTTAAAGCTCGAGTTCTAAGTTTTGATCAGAGTCACTAGATTGGCCGGATCAAATTTTTTTAAAAAAAATCAAAACAATATTGTTTTAGTAAAAAAAACAAAAAATAAATAAAAGTCAACGGGTTTGCAGCCAGGTCTTGCCATGTCAACCAAGTCGCCGGGTCACACCGTGTTTTTCTCTCCTTTCTTTTTCTTCAACCTTGCCCGGTTCCATTCGCAGGTCAGTCAGGTCTCGGGTCGACCTGCCGAGTTTCAAAACTTTGGTTTGACCCTATAAATTCCCTCCAGATTGCTATATTTGTTTTTGCATTTCAAGAATATTATTAAAAAAATTTATTTTTTTATTTGTTTCAAATTAATATATTTTTAGATCTTTTTGATGCGCTAATATAAAAAAATATTTTGAAAAAATAATTTTTTTTATTATTTTAATATATTTCTAAGTAAAAAATACTTTAAAAAATAATTACAACTACACTCACAAATATAACATAACAAAACATATATATATATATATATATATATATATATATATATAAAATAAAACTCAAGGCAAAAACATATTGCAATAAATTTAGCTTATCATTTACCACTACACTACAATGCAATTTTTTTTTTCTTACAAAAAATCACTAAACTTATTTTTAAGGCAATTTTTTTTTTAATTTCATTTGTTTTTTTTTTAAAAAAATTATATCAAATATGTTCTTTATTTTTTTTATTTATATTTTTTTAATCAATTTCTTAATTGAATTCCTTTCTCAATTTCATCCCTATCATTTTATTTTTATGTAAGATTAAGTACTTATTTTTTTAATTTTTTTTTCTTTTGATCCTTTTTTTAAATTGATTTTTTTATTCCTTCAAAAAAGCATTGAATTTGTTGATAATTGGGCTTCAATGTTTTTGTTCGACATGGTGATCCTAGTCTTATAACTCGGACATTAGTATTTAATATTAGCCTGGGTTGATATTAGTCTTTATTTTATGTAATTTAATTTTTTATTTTTATCATTCAATACTAGGTTTATTAGATATTGAACTTCTTTTTTTTATTAGCTTTTTATCAGGATAATCTGGTTTCATGACCTTGGTTGTAAATTTGACATACTAATTCAAATTTTCATAGGCATTTTACATCATTTAATTTCATGTTGTTTTGTATCATATTTGGTTTTTATTTTTTTTATTAATTTTTTATTTCATCTTTCAACATTTAATTGTTGAGAATTAAAATTTATAATTTATTTGCTTGTTTGTTTCATTTTGATTTTTTTGATCTTTCAAATATGATTTTTATTTTTTTATTTCTATTTTTTAAAATCAATTTCTTAATTGAATTCCTTTCTCAATTTCATCCCTGTCATTTTATTTTTATGTAAGATTAAGTCCTTGTTTTTTTAATTGTTTTTTTTTCTTTTGATCCTTTTTTTAAATTGATTTTTTTATTCCTTCAAAAAAGCATTGAATTTGTTGATAATTGGGCTTCAATGTTTTTGTTCACATGATGATCCTAGTCTTATAACTCGGACATTGGTTTTTATTTTTTTTTGCTTTTGATTTTTTTTATTTTTTTATTTCATTATTCAATTGTTGAGAATTAAGATTTATAATTTATTTGTTTGTTTGTTTCATTTTGATATTTTTTCTTTAATTTCATCATTTAACATTTGAAGTGGAAATATTATTCATATATTAACATTCAATAACCTCACTTTTTTTTTCAATAGTCTTTATTTCTTTTCTTTTTTTAATTGGAACCTTTTGTTTCTCAATTAATGATTGATAGGTGAAATCCATAAAATGAAATAAAGTTTAAAAATAAAGGATTAGAATATAAAAAACAGGAAATCCAAATGGCTAATATAAAATTCATAATAAGTCATTTTGGTTCGCATGTTGATGTTGTTATTTTTCTTAGTTTTTATAATAAAATAAAGAGAGAAACTTGCCGTAAAATAAGGAACGAGAAATAAGATTATTAACTGGCTACATTCTAGAAACCAAGATGAAAGATTTTCGTATTAATAACACTTTTTTTTAAGATGAATTCAATGAAAGTGTTTTTTAACTTTTAAATTGCAAGAAAAGTAGACCATAACTGGAAAAGATTTTTTCGGGTTTTGTTATGCGTTTTTTAATGAATTTCAAAGAGTTTTGGGTGATTAAATTGATTTATGAATATTTAAAGGATGTTCATTAGATAAAAAAAATTAATTTTTTTTTAATAAAAAAAAAAACAATACTTGGATTCTCCAGCCACCCAAATTCAACATCCACAGAAGCAAGGAGTAATTTTTTTAACGACAACTTTGGTATTTTATGAAATTAATGACCCAAGAATCCAAAACGTCGAGGACTTGAATAAAGAGCTAGCAGACAACAAAGGGCGAGCGGTCCGTCGCTCATACTGGATTTAGACGGCGAATAACTTGTTGCTTGTTGTCTTCCTCGCTGTCAGAGCAAGATTGCATTTCAATTTGCCGATCTGCTGTTTATCTTTACCTCAGCCACAGCCCAGTAAATCCAGATCCGGCAAATCATGTTAATGCTCGTTCCGGAGACCTCGTTCTTCTTGCTTATGCCTTGCGACGGGAGTTTAGGCACCATAGCCAGCCAATGTCATCAAAGTATCGCCATGCTTGTCCCTCGCTTACCGAACATAAATAGCCTGGTTTGCGAGGCTGTGGGGGCGCGTTATCTTCAATTTCCCCAGTCTTTTTCTTGGGTCATTTCTCTCCTTCCGTACTCCAACAATCAGGTACAGTGCTTATCTGCTACAAGGAAAGGTGTGAAACAAAAAGCACCAGCTGAGCCTATATGCGTAAGCCTAAGATTAGATTCTGTTTGTTTTCTATTTTAAAAAATAACTACAATTATTCTCTCAGATATACTCCCACGGAGTGCTTCAACACCATCCGACCACATTAATCCCTAGGCTCAGGCCTTTGTTTCTATGTTTTAAAAGTGTTTTTAAAAAAATTTAAATTTTTTTTATTTTTTTATTAACTTCAAATTAATATGTTTTTAGTGTTTTTAAATCATTTTGATGTGTTGATGTCAAAAATAATTTTTTAAAAATCAAAAAATATTATTGGCATGTATTTTAACACGAAAAATTATTTAAAAAGCAACCACAATCACACTGTCAAACAAGCTCTTACAAGCAGTAACAAACCTCTAGCCCGGTCCAAGGAAAGAAAAATCAAGAACCCTAGGGACACATGGCCTTGCTCAAGGCTATTCAATCTTCGTCTTTCCTAGGAGCTAGAGCTATGGAATCATTAATGGACGCCACCCCCCAGAGAGCTAAAAAAACAAAATCGGATAAACATTTATAGTTGCTACGTGTAGTTTTACACTTTTTTTACACTTATTTGTTTGTAAATTATTATTTTTATTTGTTTCCTTAAAGATTAAAGCTAGAAAATATCCCTATACTTTATCAATTTGGTTTACTTTATCATTTTTTAAAAATTTATTATTTCTATCTTCAATATGCTTATGGTTTTTTATATTCTCGAGTTAAGACTATAGTTAATTTTGAATACATGACAGAATTTTATGTTGACATGTGTGGAAGAATCTTTCTTTCATATCCTCTAGGACCTCTACCTTTCTCTCTTTTTTTCCTTTTTCCGTTTCCCTTCTCGTATTTTCCTCTCTCTTTCTCCCTTGCTTCTCCATATCATCACCCAATTTTAATCTCAATAGAAAGTAAAGGAAGAAAAATATCAGGGGGGAAACAACAACAACAAAAGGGTATATATGACCTTACTTAAACCCATTCAATCTTTATCATTTGAGAGTTGGAACTATCAAATCATTAATAAAAATTTAAATTTTCGAATATAGATAGCATTGGGTTCCCATAATAAAAAGATATAATTTTTTTTTCTTCTACTCAAATTTTTTTCTATCGTTGCTTCTCCTCGGTGAAAAGAAAAGTGTAAGGATAAAAAAGAAAAAAGAAGGTATTATATTCTTACTTATTTAAATTTGTTTAGAAGTGTGGTTGTGTTTGTTTTTAAAAATGTTTTTTACTCATAAATATATCAAAATAATATTTTTTTATTTTTAAAAAATTATTTTTAACATCAATGCATCAAAATAATCTAAAAACATCAAAATATATTAATTTGAAAAAAAATATTTTAAATATTTTAAAAAATATATTTTTTAAAAAAAACAAACAAGAATCATTTTAATTTTTTAATTGCCATCCAGCTAGAACTATCAAATCATTAATTGATGCCACCCACCAGGAGTTTTTTGTTGTGAATATTTCGTTGATAATCTAGAGGTTATAATTTAGACTTTCAAATCTAGATAGCATTGGGTTCACACAATAAAAAGAAAGAAAAAAAAGTGAAACGGATAAGTAGCTTTTCATACACTATTTTGCTTGTTTCATAAATTTAACTTTAAAAAATTATTTGGTTAAGTTCAAATAAGGGGAAAGGGGAAGGAGAAGGGTAAACTTCATGGATAATCCTATATAAACAACTAAATCATTCCTTGATAATTATATTTTTATGTTCCATGACCCATAATTTATCATTTATAGTTGCCATACATAGTTTTAGACTTAGTTATTACTAATTTGTTTTTAAATTAATTTTTCAAAAAGATGAAAGCATTAAAATATTATTGTACTATGTCGATCTGGTTATCATGTCCTTGTATATCTTTCTAGGTTAATTTATTATGTTCACGTGGCTATTTATATCCTTTGATTAAAGACTCAACAAACCATAATTAATTTTGAATACGTGGCAAGATTGTATGGTAACACATGTAAAACAAATTTCATACTCTCCCAGTCTCCCTCTCTCTCCAGTACTTTTTTTTTTCTTTTAAAGCTAGTACTTTTTTTTTCTTTCAACATTTATATAATTAATAATTAGATTTTTTTCCTTCTAAAGTAGGCCATGCAATATTTTTTATATATATATATATACCCTTTATTTTGTGTAATTTGATGTGATATTTACATATCCATGAATAACCGTGTGACAGACGATAAGGTAGAGTGTTTTTGTTTTTAGAGATAACTTTTGTGATTACAATTTAAAAAAAATATGATTAGATGTGATTAATTGAATTTAAATATATATTTAATAAAAATTATGGTTGAGATTTATATACAATAAAAATATGTTTAAAATATTTAGTTATAGTTGCTTTTCAAATGTGTTTTTTATTTAAAAATACAACAAAATAGTATTTTTTATTTTTAAAAAATTATTTTTGATATCAGCGCATCAAAATAATTTAAAATAAAATAAAAATTCAATTTTTTTTAAAAAATACTTTTGAAACGTAAAAATAAATAGAGTTTTACGAAACTCAGTTAAACAAACATTTAAAAACTATTTCATAAAAAATATGTTTCAAAATCAATTTTTTAGTGGGTTTCACAGTATAAAACACAGTTAAATATATTACTAAACACCTAATTATATTTTTTACACTGCAAACATAAAAACAAAAGGTAAACAAACGGAAAAACAAAAGGTAAACAAACGGATCTTTAGACATGCATATCACATTCCAAATTTTCACAGCACCTGCTTTTATTATCTTCATTGATGCACTATACTACGTACAGCATATAAACTTGAAAACTACATTTTTCACACAGCTTTAACTAATTTAAGCACCAGGGCACTCCAAGTCTAATAAAAAACTCGTTTTAGGTGTCTGTGGCCATTCCAGTGTGGTGTTTTATCTTCCTCCTTTCCACCTAGTTATCGGGCGCAAATCCAAGGAAGTTTGCCGTGAAACTCATCATTTAAAAATATTTTTATATATAATTATAAATCTCTTGATTAATTTATATATATCTTGATTAATTTTGTAAAATTAACAATCATGTAAAATTTTAATAATTCTAAAATTTATAACATTTAAACTAATAATTTTAAAAAAATAAATTTAACTAATTAATCTTCGCCTCTCAAAAATACATTGCTCAATCATTTAATAATTTAGTTGGTAAACAAGATGTCACATACCAAAATAAATGAAGGATATAGACAATTACAGCTGGATGAATCCTTCAGCTTGCGGGGTATCTGCCTATGGGGTATCTTTCACAAGATAATACAGTACCACCTCACCACATGATAAATGCCCTCTCTTGTCGTCTCCTCTCCTCATTCTCCCTCTAAATTCTGTCACATGTAAAATTCACTAATTTTGTGGTTTCAATGTATGGTAGATGGACCGCCTCGAAAACCTGCCAAAGCCATTAAATTCTGACCACGATCTCCACCGCAGTCCCCTTGTCGTTTCCGGGGGGGTTGCATTCAGAGTTTCCACATATTTTTTTTAAAAAAGAAATTGACGCTTTATTGTTAAAAATTAAAATTTTTAATATGTTAATAATAAAAATTATTTTTTATATAATATTTAAATAAAAAATATCATTTTATAAAACAATGATTATCATATTTTCAAATAATTTATTCATTCACTCCATAAAAGCAATCATTTTTAACCAAACAGTAATTTACACTCTCCTCGATCTTTTCTTTGATTTTCATCTTAAAATTAATGCTAGGCGACAATACGAGGTGCTAATTCCTGATAAATTGGCCATGTCTACATTTTCAGACTGACCGCGAGAGTGCTGGAAAAGTGGGTTCATGCACCCTGAATATGATCGGAGACTAACAGCAGAGCAGAATGTTTCATATAAGCTCAAGCTGTGAGCTTGAATTCGGTTGAAAAAGAACTTGTTTGGAATTCAAATGCAGAATTGCTCTTAATGCAAACTCGTTTGATGTCGCAAATTATCGTCAATGATAAAAGAAAGCCATCTTCAATTTTTAATTCCTTCATTAGCACCATTTGGCCATAAATTTACTGTTCTAATTTGTGTGTAGTTCGTTTTTACTGTGGAGCCTTGAGTCTTCTGTACGAATGGGAACACATCGTACAGTACTGCGGCCGTGTTGGGCACGCATTATAAGATCTTTCGCGGTAATTTTTCTCTTAGCAAAATAACACAATATTTAATGAAATATCATAATATAGATAAATAGAATCCCAAGTATCAACTTGTCCTGAATTCAAAGATTATTAAGTTTCACTGGCAATCTACTGCAAGAAGAAATTATCATCCTTTTCTTGTTTTTCTCTCTCGAAGAACCCGCTTTGGATGGCTAAATTTCAGACCATGAAAAACGTGGTGACACCGGAAATTGCAGGCCGTAGGTGGTGGTCCGGTCCTATATAAAGTTTTCAAGTTCAATGATTTTGACTGCGTCGTCTTTGTCAAAGAATAAAAATATGATCACTGAAGAACTGTTAGTGCTCATCCAAATAATAGATCCGTGTATTGTAGAAAAGAAAACGAGGCGTTCGGCCGACCTTGGACGAAGCCACTGTTTCCCAAGTTACTGAACTCCTGGAGACCAAACGCGGATCCCCTGTAGCTCTGTTTCTCCTTTTGAGTTAAAGCAGAATCGCCTGTTCTGTCACCATCCTGGTGATGCTTTGTTGTAGGAAAACTGCATTACTGATGCTCGGAAACCCAATGCCAACGCATGCCAACGCGAAACTTTAAGAGTTCCCACGATGGAGAATTGAGAGAGAAGAAAAACAATGAAGGCGACATGAAAGACAAATGCATTCAAAATGTCCCGTATATACATCGTTTTTCTCAACTTTATTTATGTTTTGACTCAACGATGACACCGTGGTCCATAGAAGAACACGCAGCCCCGTCCATCAAACACTGATGGAGAAGCACAAGCACCGTGTGCTTTGATATCATTTCAGAATCAAATACTGATCGCATCCCCACCTGAATTAATGTGAGATACTAGAACTGAGGGAGGACGATTCTGTGTTATGTATATAGCTCTGGACCGAACAGATTTTTAGATTAAAAAAGAATATGCTTGCATCAAATTACGCATAATTGATAATTCCCAAGTCCTGGAATAACAAATCAATCGGTGGCTATTTCAGTTTTGTCATTTGTGGCATTGCACAGCACAAAATAGGCCACGCCAGGATGACGTTGGGGAAACGAAAGCAATGGCAGCGATCTCTTTCCCCTGCAGATTCACTGTGCAGCTGAGACCACAAAAGTCTTGCAGTCCTATACAATTACAGCGGGACCTATGTTCCGTACTTTCTTGTTTCTCTACTCAAATGCAGAGTAACTGGAATTGGCGTTATGTCTGAGACGACGAACTGATGACAGTACTGCATACTTTATTTCTTGCATGGCAAGTGTATTCCCAAGTTTTTATCTTCTTCGTGAGTTTAAAATAAAGAAAAGTCCAGTGTACGTCGACAATTCAGAGTCAATTTAAGGTAATAGAAAATACATCAACAAGTTTTACTAATAAGAACACTAAGACAGACAAGTTTTTTCAAAAAAAATAGTCCCAGAAAAACAAAATTGATCTTTCGAAGAATAAGGATATTCCCGTCTATCGTGATGGTTATGTTTTCTAGCACCTCGAATTTTACAAAACATCGGAATCGAGATGAAATTGTACTGTGCTTATTGTGAGGCGACTCCTAACGCCTCTGCTGGGACCAGACATTCTACATCAATCTAAGCCGGGGTACCATTTAACATGATTAATTTAAAATTATAGTGTGTCCATTTATCCCTCACATGTTCCTCTGCAATACAGGTTAGAACAAGTCAATATCGAACTCTACCATTTATTTTAAGTTATAAATCTGGAAAAAAACCCACGTATGAAACAGTAACTTCCATGAATATTTCGGTTCTGAGAAGGGCTTGTTTCAATGCACTAAATTGTTCTAAGAATTTGAACCAGAGAAAATATTGCCACGAGAATACGAAGACTGCACGTTAAAAAACTCGAGTAAAGTGGTTTTGAGGTTGATATATATGATAGCTAGTATAGCATCTACATCCACCACGAGCATCTTCATTAGGAGGGGAAAAAACTGATAACGATCTCTGCATAAACCTCATTCAGCAGATGCATGATGCCAAAACGATCTCAATTTGAGGAAAATAAGCTGTATAAATAGGTAAACTCACAATTATTGGGGGCACTTAGGTTCATTAGAACAAATTACTTAACTGTTGTAACAAAAACATACACACATATATTTTCATATATACAGAGAGAGAGAGAGAGAGAGTGTTCAAAAGGACATGAAGATTTGCTACTTGCCTGGAATTAATGAAGGCTCATTAAATTACATGCCATGGATGGCTGTAGACCCTCTCCATCCGGCTGCCACGTTGAATTATCACTTGCAAGAGTAGTATTCCATCCGAAAGAATCCCAGCTGTACCCACTATTACTCAGCAGCAGTTCCGGCAATTCAATCTCGCCCCAGAAATCATCACCAGCAACTTCACCGTCGCTGCCGCCGCCATTGTTTGTTTCGCTGCTCTTTTTCATTGGAATCAGTACCGAATGTGCAGCCTGTGCTGCTGCTGCTTGAATATCCCTGGCCGTACACGTGGACGGTACAGGCAAGTCATCGACTTCTTCAGGAAAATTGAGCTGCGCTTTACGACCTTTAAGACAATACGCTGCCACATCATATGCCTTGGCTGCCATTTCTGGCACAGGAAATGAGCCTAGCCAAATGCGTGATTTCTTGCGTGGCTCTCTAATCTCAGACACCCATTTTCCCCACCTCCGTTTTCGGACACCGTGGTAGGCGGGGTGTCGGGTGCCGCTTCCCCGGGTAGCATCGGGAATTTGTAGTCGGGTCATCTTCAGTGTGTGGGAGTTGCTCCATACACGTTTAGAGTCGTTGGCTTAGTACTTCATGACATTATTAATATTTATATTGGTTGCGGACGGTAACAAGACAACAACAGCTAGGTAAATTACTTAACTGTCGTTATCTTAAAAAAAATAGAGTTTGACCATATAAATTGCCTCCGGATTAACAAAAACATACAAAAAAAACTAAAACCGAAGGCAAAAACACATCGCAATAAATTTAGTTTATCATTTACCACTACACTACAGTGTAATTTTTTTTTTCTTTACACGTTATATATCAATCATTATTAAATTTAATTTCTTAATACCTTTAAGAAGAAAAAAATCAATGAAATGCCATCCTTGGCTATTTTATCTTCTTTTTTTGTAATATTTATGTTGACTTAGGAGTAATTAATTGTTTGTTAAATATAAAACATTAAAAAAAAATCAGGACACGTCAACGCATCGACTGCTCCTCCACCTTCAGGCTATGTGTGTGAAGGCTTTCAACGATCAACATGGGTTTCCTTTAGATTCTTCTCAGAAGCCCCTCTATTTCATGGCGGTGCATGTGGTGTTCTCACCTTCAGTATGGCATTGACAAACTTTTATACTTTTTTTTTTCATCTTCCTTGATTTTCATGCGCTGAAGGCAGACTGAAATTCTAATTATGATATTATTGGTATCATAAACAAAATCTCAACAAGATAAATTTAACAATATAAAAAATTATAATCAATAATTAATGCAGTTGGTTATACTTGCCATCAAAGACAAGTGAACCACCCACATTTTTAAAATACAATACAATATACTTGAGTTATTCTTAATGACCTTCTCTTTTGTTGTTAAATTTTTTTAACTGGAATCTTTTTTATGGTACCAATGGTTTTATAATTGAAGCTTTATTGTATCTTTGAAGTTTTTTTTTTTTGTTTCTCTCTCGTCTTCATTTTTTTTTTTTTAATATGTATTTCATTTTTGAAAATATCATGAATTTAAACAATAATAAGCTTGAATGTCATGTTTTTTAATTGTAACATCCATAAATTGTGTTATTTCACTAATTTATTTTAACAAAAATATGTTATTTTACCGATGTAATTTTTTTTAAAAAATCTTGAATTATTTGCTCTCATTGTACGTCAGTGCGCAGAGGATATTTTGGTGCCTCAAGAGCAAGAGCATCCATTAATTATAGAAACCACGCGATACTTTCCCAAAAGCCAAAAGCCAAAAGCCAAAAGCTAGATAATTCTTTTGTGGCTCTAGAAAAATCACATGATCTAGCATGCACCCTGTCGTATACATACAAAGTGGGCTGGTCAATAAACTGGAAAAGTAAAAGAAGACAAAATTCAATTTTTCCGGGCACTTCTAATATTAATAAATTATTCTTGAAAAACACTAAGTGATATAGTTAACTAGTTAAATTTTAAATTTATTTTTTTTAATTTATTATTTTAAATTTTATAAATTTTAAAATCACTAAAGATTTATATTATCTTTACTTTTAAAGTCTATAAATTTAATTAAAATATATATAAATTGACCGGATGCCGTATGAATTAAAATAATAATATTACAGAAAGACTTAGAGAAAACGTTAGGTCGCTGAGTTAATCGATCTTGGAAGGGAAACAGAGAGGACTGATTTCTTTTAGTTTTTACAGCTTTTTCTAGAAGGGGTTGAAGAATAGATGAGAAGTTTTCAAAAAAAAAATTCACAAAAATCTCAACATAATTACTAATGAGATATTATTAATATTTTTCAAGCACGACCATATTAGTTTTTAATTCACTAAACCTGGAATAAAAAAATATTTACAATAAAAATATAATTAAATTGGATTATGTGTTATAAAATTAAATTCTTTCTTTGTACTATTTAAGAGCTCACCCATATCATATATTCAAAAAAGAATTATTTTGGATATTATTTATAAGAGTTAAATTTAAAAAACAAATATACCTCAACCACCAGGTAAATTTATAAACATTTTACAAAAGAAAAGTACTGCAAACGTCCTGATGCTGGCAATCTAGTGCCGGCCTAACACTTGTTTTTTTTTTTCTTCAATAGTTTTTCTAAATACTGAAACCATTGTTTTTCAAAAACAGAAAGTAATAGCTTGTTTGTTTAACAAAAAATAATTTTATGTAAATAATTTTTAAAAAATTTTATGTTTATTTATTGTTAGAAAAATTGATCAATGAAAAATACTTTTCAGTTAAAGAAAATTTTGGCTTGGTTTTTAGAAAAGTGTTTTCCTTTTATTTTGAACAGAAAACACTTTCTAGAAGTTGTGAAAAATTTAGAAATATTATATTATTTATTGATTATAACAAATCTGGTCCTCAAATTTTTTATTGATTATATTTTGTTTTGATTTTTTTTTAATTTCACCACTTAAAATTTAATTTTTATATTATTTTTAGTCTTTATTTTTATGATTGTTATTTGCTTTTCTCTTATTACTTTTCAATTGAAATTTTTTATCTATCAAATTTAGTCCTTTTTCTTTTGATTGTTACTTATTTTATTTGAAATAATTTATGAAATTATTATTATTATTATTTTAATTTCATCATCTTTCAATTTTTTTATCTGTTAGATTTGATATCTATTATTTTGATTGTTATTTATTTTATTTGAGATAATTTATGAAATTATATATATATATATATATTTTTAATTTCATTCTTATTTAACTTTTTAATTTGTAATATTTATTTCTTATTATTTTATTAAACTTGAAAAAAAAAATTATAACTTATTTTTCAGCTCATTTTCATGACATAACCAAAGACTGAAAAGTATTTTTCAACTTATTTTTCATGACATTACCAAATATCAAAAAATAATTCACTTTTCAGGAATTTATTTTTAAAAAAACTACTTTAAAAAAATTATTTTTTACCAAATAAATTAGGATAAAAATAATATTTATTCATTTTCGGGAGAAGTTCGTTTAATTTTCGTTCTAAAATATTTTTTTATTAGATTATTGAAAAAATTGTAAAATACTGGGTAACCATGTTTTGTTAAACGAATACGCTCTCTTTAACTAGATGGAAATTGCTGAATCACTTTTGGTCGTAATTAGCTTTTTGCCTATAATTTTAAGCATGTTTTAATCGAGAACTGAGTAATTAAAACTGAAAAAATCATGTTTTTTCGGATCGGAAATTAAATTACTAATTAAGAAAAAAACTAAAAAGAATCAGTGTTATACAGTTAAATATCATTTTTGCTCTCCATTAATAATAACAGCCACGTAAGTTAAGGTTGGAAGGCAATTTAATAAGGTTCAATTAATGTTACCAAGTTCGATGGTATATATCGGTATTTTCATATATGTTTTTGCACTTATTTATTTGTTTTTTAAATAAAAAAATAAATAATCCTAATATACAAGGGTATTTTAGTTTTTTTATCATTTCAAAACAGCAAAATTACATCAATACCTTTAAAGTCAATTTTTTAAAAGATAAGGTCCAGGGGATTTTCAGTCCTTTTTTCTATATCTAGCATAATAAAATGATTAAAAATAACATAAAATTATGATTCAAGAATATTTTTATATTTTCAACATATTTTTTTTTGTTATAGGCAATTTGAATTAAAAGTAAAAATATCTTTAACAGGTAAAAATATTAATTAAAAAAAAGTGATTGAAGCGTTAATAAGTAGACGTCACTCACACCCTTTAAACGACACATGTTGTGGCTAAAGAGTCCAATTGTTTTTTCATTCAAAGCGTTTAGTTGTGGCATAACTAATGAAGTGGTGTAATTCTTGAATGTAAATGTTTTTCTCCTCCCTTTTTTTTTTCTCTCTCTTTTTACTCGGGATTCATGTTATTCCAACCAAGAATCAAAGTTGTTCTCGCATTTTATTGTTCTTTCAATTATTGTCTTCATTATTTTTACTAGTCTTTATTTATTTTGAATTTTTGTATTGTTTTTTTTTTAATTTCATCATTTATTATTTGATTTTTATATCAAATATGGTCATTATTTTTTTAATTTTTATTTTTTTATATCCATTTCTTAATTAAATTTGTTTCTCAATTTCATCCCCATCATTTTATTTTTATGTAAGATTAGGTCTTTATTCTTTTATTTCTATTTTTGTTTGCTTTGGATTCTTTTTTTTAAATTGATTTTTTTATTTCATCCTTCAATATTAAATTTATTGATAATTAGGCTCCAGTGTTTTTTTCGATACAGTGATCCTAGTCTCGCTCGGACACAGGTATTAAATGTTAGCTTGAGTTGATATTGGTCTTTATTTTATTCAATTTTATTTTTCAATTTATCCTTCGGTACTAGGTTCATTAGATTGAGCTTTTTTTTTTATTATTTGTTTTCTATGGGGATAGCCTGGTCTCACGATCCTAGTCGTGAATTTGACATGCTAGCTCGAATTTTCATGATCCTTTTACATCATTTAATTTCATCTTGTTTTGTGTTATATTTGGTCTTCATTCTTAAAAACAATTTGCTTCTTTTTAAAAATTAATTTGTTTTTTTTTTAATTTGAATATTTGATTGTCGAAAATTGAATTTCATAATTTATTTTTATTTTTTTTTATTTCAGTCTCATACCCTGGATCAAGGGTAAGCAATATTAACCTAGATTGACATCGTTCTTTAAACACATATACATTGATTTTTTTTTTAATTTTTTTTTTAATATCAAGTTTATTGAAAATTATTATTTATTTTTTTAATTTGTTTTTGATGAAGATGACTTAATATCACAACCCAGATTGTGAGTTTGTCATACTAACTCATATTGACTCAATATTCTTTTTAATATTTTTCAACCCCCCTTTTTCTTTAATGTTAGTTTATTTTGAAATTCAGCTTTATAGTGTTTTTTTTTTTTTTACAATCATTATTTCTTTATAGGTCATTGTTATCATTTTTTCTCATTTAATTCAGTGCATTTATTATCATTGTTTTTATTTTTATATAATTAAATTAAACTATTTTATTCAATCCGATAAGATGCATGGTTTGGGTCGTAGAATTTTTGTTATGTTTTAAAACTTGGTACCAAAACCTAAATATTATTTTTCTTAAATTACGAAAGAAAAAATTAATATTGCCTTGCCCGCGGCGAAACATAAGCTATCTTTCTAATAAAGTAGTGTTCTCGTGAGAGAGTTTAACAAAGACATCATAATTGTCAGAAGGAGACAAGCATACGACGAAAGTTAACATTGTGACTTAAACAAGCTGGAGCGGAAATATTGTTCATAAATCAACATTCAATCACCCCACTTCTTTATTCATTAGTTTTTCTTTCTTTTTCTTTTCTTTTTTCAATTGGAACCTTTTGTTTCTCTATTAATGATTGGTACCTGTGTTTTTGTTAGGTGTTTTGTTTTAATGAATTTCAAATTGTTTTGAGTTACTAAATTGATTTACGAACATTTAAAAGATGTTCATTAGATAAAAATAAATCTTTAGATAAAAAACAATACTCAGATTCTCCAGCCACCCAAATTCAACATCCACAAAAGCAGGGAGTAATTCTTTTTAAATACAACTTTGGTTTTTTATGAAATTAATGACCCAAGAATCCAAAACGTCGAGGACTTAGAATAAAGGGCTAGCAGACAACAAAAGACGAGTGGCCCGTCGCTCATACTGGATGGAGACGGCGAATAACTTGTTGCTTGTTGTCTTCCTCGCTGTCAGAGCAAGATTTCATTTCAATTTGCCGATCTGCTGTTTATCTTTACCTCAGCCACAGCCCAGTAAAATCCAGATTCTGCAAATCATGCTAATGCTCGTTCCGGAGACCTCGTTCTTCTTGCTTGTACCTTGCGACGGGAGATCATGCACCATAGCCAGCCAATGTCAACAGAGTATCGCCATGCTTGTCCCTCGCTAACCGAACATAGCCTGGTTTGGTTATCTTTAATTTCCCCAGTCTTTTCTTGGGTCATTTGTCTCCTTCCGTACAAGCTCGACAAGACCACCCACATACCTTGGGCTTATCTGCGAAAAGAACCAGCCGAGCCAATCTGCAGAAGCTTAAAATATGGAGGGCCTCAACACCAACCGACCACATTAATCCCTGGGGTTTATGAGAAAGAAAATCAAGAACCCTAGGAACACATGGCCTTGCTCAAGGCTATTCAATCTTTGTCATTCCTAGGAGCTAGAGCTATTGAACCATTAATGGACGCCACCCACCAGAAACCTAAAAAAAAAATAAAAATCGGATAAACATCATTCTGTTCGGTTGTTTCATGAATTTCGCTCTTAGTTTCTTCGGAAGGGGATAATCCTATACATAAACAACTAAATCATTTCAAGTTTCTCATACAAACTGATTTGATATTACATTTTAATGTTTTTATGATCCATAATTTATCATTTATAGTTGCTATGTGTAATTTATCTCTCAGGGCCAAGGCAAGAGAGATGGGACCTATCAAGGAGAGTAAGTTGCAGCTAATATGCTTGTGCACAAGACTTCTGGCTGTTGAGAGTGTTATCTCGACCCATAGTAATAATAAAGCTAGTGCTTGAAAAGCCCACTAGAAATAAATTCTTGGACTCCTCTTTTTAGATGAATATATATTCAGATTTCCAATATTTCCATGTGTAGAGTAGTAACTAGAATTGATGGATATCGTTTCAATTCTACTTTGCTTTTGTTTTTTTGTTTGTTGGTAACAAAGGTAGCTTAACGCCACCAAAAAAGAAAGAAAAAAAGAGAACATAACTACAACCTCGGCGACGAGGCCTCCAAATTTGTTCGAGAAGCACAAACTAAGGCCTTGTTTCTTCTCGGTAAGCGGGCAATAATTGTTTCGCAGCCCAAGAATCCGCTTCTAGAAGTACACGCATCACCCAGATATCTACCAATTACCATGACCTTGCCTAGCTATTGTTGCTGTTCTGGCTCAAACCAGTCCCTATGTCAAGCCTCTTTTCATATTTGGTCCCTCATGTTCCACTTTAGGTAATCGAGTCCACGATTGCTTAATTTCAATTTGATTATGAATGGGTTTCTCATGATTTGGCATGGATATATTTATTTTTAAATTATCTAGGTGAAACTAGAACCTGCGCCTAGGCTACTTTTATGACATGGGGGCATATGCTCATTTTACTTTTCTTTTGCAGTTCAAAACCAATCATAACATTGTTTTATAAAGGCTACCAATCTAAAGATAGCACTACGGATTGCTAAGACAATGTCTGCATTTGGGGAAAACATAATCACGCCACGTCTCAGACATTGAACTATCAAATGAAAGAAAAATCACCCAATCTGAATAATCAAATTGTTAGATACTATTATATTTCATGTCATGAAAATGAAAAAGAACATTAGGTTGATCATGAGAAGATCAAGCCCACCAATGGCGTTTCCCCTCTCAATTAAGGAAAATCAAACCCTTGTATTGGCCTTTAAGTCAAATCCACGCTCCATATTTGGGCCCAATCATAAGGCTTGAGTTAAATTATGCCACCACAACATCTCTGTAATATTCACACGAGACATTCACCTTCGTTGGTAATATGACACTCACATTATATGTTGTCGTCAAGTTAATTGGGTGAAAAATAAAATAATTTGGATAAGTAAATTATAAATTTCAGGGAAAAGTATTCTTCATTTTAAGCAATAAACATTCTCTTTATTGAAGCGGCACTCAATCCATTTTTCTTATGTAACACATATTGGTGACTTTTAAAAATTCAATTGTAAAAAGAATAGATTTCAAGCATCTTATTTTTAGATGAAAAAAATCTTATTTAAAAAGTCAACACTTAGTATTATGGTCACTCAAAACCCTTACTAGTTAATAGAAATTTTATGGTATGAAACTAGTTACGTAAAATGAAATATACTATCACCCCTTAAGCATCATACCTCACATAAGTTGTATTGCTAGTTTTGTCTTAGATTGTTAAGGGTTTGTTGTATTATGATACCAATGGTCTACTTGTAATATTCCTGACTCTAACATTAGTGAATATTCAACTACAGATATTTTCAACTTTGATATTGGCAAATATTCCGTAGCAAAAAACAAATGTATGGTATTACTGGTTCCAGTGTCAATGAATAAACTAATAAAATGAATTTAAATCAATGCACATATATTTTTTAATTTTTTAAAATAACAAAATATACCATATACCGGATTTGTATTTCACAATAAAATTCTCATATCAATTATAGAGTGAAATCACTAAAAAAAAAAAAACAAGGGACCTACAAATAAATTCAAAAAAGATCCACGAGATTTTGTAAAAATTTTTGATATCCGAAATGGTCTGTTTGGCTAGATGTCAAAATAAAAAAGGACGGAATAAAAGGGATAAGGTATAAGGTATAAAGGTGTGTTTTTCCAAACACACATTTGGCCTAATACAAATTAGGCCGGCTAAGCTAGAGGCCCCGGCCCAATATGTTCTCTTCTCATTATTTTTTTTGGGCTAGGCTAGACCTAGCAGGCCTAGTGACCAGCTTGAGAATTATTGCCTGGCATGCGTGAATTACTCACGCAAGCTTGCAACAGTGCTAGTGTGACTAAAAAGG
Source organism: Populus alba x Populus glandulosa (assembly GCA_033617975.1). Lineage (NCBI taxonomy): Eukaryota > Viridiplantae > Streptophyta > Magnoliopsida > Malpighiales > Salicaceae > Populus > Populus alba x Populus glandulosa. The sequence continues at coordinate 15,504,315 of CM066144.1, read as the reverse complement.
AAAAGCGAGGGAAGAAGTATGCTACTGACATGTAGCTTGAAGACCGATGTCAAAGAACTATCTCAACCCAATAGCTTAAGCTCTTAGGTGAAGTCCCAAGATATGATTTATATTATTATCTAACACCTCCTCTCAAGTGAAAGCCTTTTGGGCTTGAAACTTGCACAGACCCATATTACCCTGTGCTTAATTTTTATAAAATAAATGGGAATTGTGAGATTTGAACTTGTGATCACTTGATCATCAAGGCTCCGATACCATGTTAAAGAACCATTTCAACCCAATAGCTCAAGTTGTTAGGTGAGGTCCCAAGAAATGATTTATATTATTCTCTAACACACCCTTTCAAGTGAAAACCATTTGGGTGTGAAACTTGCACGTGCTTACATTACCTTGTACTTAATTTTTATCAAGTAAATAGGAATGGTGAAATTCGAACTCGTAACCGCTTGGTCATCAAGGTTCTAATACCATATCAAAGATTCATCTCAACCCAAAAGTTTAAACTGATATGTAAGGTCTCATGATATGATTTATATTATTCTCTAACAACCAAAGATGAAGACGCTGGTGACGACCTAGCTGGGCGACATTCTCACCCTTTTTTTGTTTTATCTCCTGCTTTCTTCTGCTCTCAGAATTCCTCCCCCTCTCTCTGTTCTATCTGCCATTTTCTTTTCTTTTCTTTTTTCCTTTATTTTTTTCTCTGGTCTCTCCTCTTTGTATCTCGGTGTCGTCCTTTGCCTTGTGTGATTCTTGGTTTCGTGGCCTTTTTCTCTGTACTCTCTGTCCCCCCCTTGTTTATCTAGTCTATATAAGGCTAGAGAGTGCACTTTGTTTGTCCCCATGATAGCGATCATGAGCGACCTGCACGATGGAAACTCACAGTCCTGCAATGGTAATAACCAAGTTTCATTTGGAGATGCATCGTGTGATATTGGGCAGCTATTAAACTCGGTAGTAGACGTGCTCCATTATTGAAACTATTTTGGCGAATATTTTTGTTGAATCGATCCTTAGGATGAGGAACAAGGTGATGAATAGTGATTCCAAAACAGCGCTGTGTTTTTTTAATAAAAATTGTTATTTTCAATTTTACCCTTGGATCAATTGCAATTGGACCCTTGTATTTTAACGCCATTTACTACATCGTCTTTGGTTTCTGAATTATTCAATTCAGTCCGTAATTGACTCTTCAACTTTTAATTCTCTTAAAAGTACCCCTAGTAAATCATTAACCCTCTATAGTATCATCGTCTATTCACTTTGGTCATTGGACTTTAACTTCTTGCAATTTCAACCCAAATCAGCCACAAGCTTTGATATTTTTCAACTAAACCCTTGATTGCATTGATTAAATAAATAAAAATTTAATTAAGTCCATAAACTTATCAAGTCTTCCAATTTTTTACCAAATTGACTCCTAGATTTATAACTTTATTCTCATTAGTCCTCAAACTTTAAATTATGTTATCTTAACCCAATTCTCAAATTATATTTATTTTTATTCATTTATTTTTTTGTTATTTATTTTTTATTATTTTAAAATAAATTCAAAAATCGAGTTAGAATATATATAAGGTTCATAATTATTTTTAATTTTATTTTTATTGACCCATATCGCGAGTTTGATATGTTAATTTGATTAACTCAAGTTTTTCTTTTTGTTTTTCCTAGTTGAATTTTCTCTCTCTCAATTTTGTGATTTAATATTGTGTTGATTGGGAATTAGACTTTATGATTTTTTTTATTTGCCTGTTACAAGGTGATCATCATCTCATGAATGGGGTCACAAGTTTAGTTGGTAAACTCTGGTTACTGATTCTTTTTTTCTCTTTTTTTTATCGATTTTTTAATTTCAATTATATCCTTTAGCATTTAGCTTATTGAGATTAAACTTCATAATCTCATTCAATTTACTCTTTATGAAGTCATCCTAATTTTTTGATCTAAACTGCGAGTTTGACAATTTAACTTGATTGAATCAGGGTTTTTTTTCCCTTTTCTTCATTGACTTTTTCCCTTTCAATTTTATCATTCAACATTGATTTGATTGGAATTAAGCTTCATGATTTATTTTGGTTTTTTTTTCCAATTGGATTATCCTCATCTCATGACTTGGTTTACAAGTTTAACGAGTTTATCTGGGTTGATACAAGTTGTTTTTATGTTATTTTTTTTAATTTTATCTTTTAGCGCTAGATTGATTGAGAATTAATCTTAATGATTTGTTTCAATTTATTTTCTATTGGGTTATTTTGGTCTTATAATCCAAGTTGCGAGTATAATAGGTTAATCAGGTTGGCTTGAGTCACTTTTTAGTTCTTTTTTAATTGTTTTTTTTTAATTTCATTCTTTAACATTGAGTTTATAAGAAAGTTTCATAATTTTTTTTTAATTCACTTTCTATAGAGCTATCATGGTTTATGACTCAACATGCATATTGATAAATTAACCCTGGTAAATCCAAATCAATATAATATGTTCTCATCCTAGTATTTATAAAAATATTATCTTAAAATATTTTTTTTAAATCAAATTATGTTCTTACCAATGATCTAGATTGCATGTGGACCTTCCAGGAAGACTAGGTCCACATGGTTTAATAAATGTTTTGCTGGAAAAGACATTAGTAATGCCTAGAATTTTTTTCATGTTATTTTGTTTTTACTCAAACTAAAACGTAGCGTGAGACAATGATAAAGTTAACCAAAAACTAAAAGAAAATGGGATTTTACTATACTCCTCACAAAACACCATTAATTAGAATAATGTTTGTTTTTCTACCTTTAATTCTTTTCTTCCAATCTATGTTTTTTGTTTTAATAAATTTGATCTTTCAACATTATATTTATAAATGTTTGAGCTTTATAATTCTTTTCAATTTACTTTTTATGCACTTATTCTAATTTCTTGACCTAAACTGCGAGTTTTACTATTTGATTTTTGTTTTTTTTTTAATTTATATTTTAATATTAAATCAATTAAAAATTAAAATTTATATTTTTTTTTCCTTCTCGTAACTCTTAACTCGTGGTTTCATCTATGGGCACGACCAACACGTGCGTACACCTATTGGCCGGGCATAGCTAGGCACGTTCTAAGATGAGATGCTACCTGCTAGCTACATTCCTGCAAAATAACAGATGACCAGTTGTGAGGGTCTACTTACAAATATCCAGGAAAAGTGAGGGGCGTCTCTGAAATAAGGAACCCTGTTCATGGACATGGGTCCTCCCCCGCTGACTGCCTCAGCCTGCCTGCCTGTCTTTCAATTAGGTAAAGGTCACGAACGTACCTTTCAATTATTGAATACAAACTACTGACCTGCTCCATAGCTTGCATTATTTCTTGACCTTAATTTAAGGTCTCAGGAGAGAGTCCTGTCCGGCCAATTCTTTCATTCTATGTTTTAAATTTCACGTCTTCTGCTCCTGGCGCTTGAATCTTAGAGAGTATTCGGGTTCGGGGCTTCAATCTTCTTGCCGACATGACTTCGTAGGGATCTATGGCAGCTGTCTTTAGGATCCTGTTGTATGAACCCGAAAATTAACAAATAAAAAACTTCCTCCGGTTACCATTTTTTTTTTTCCAAAATTAAGGAAGCAGTGTCTGGTGTTAAAAATAGAGCATCGGGTACTCACATGTTTTATTATCCATCCAATAATAAATTTACATAATCATAAAGCATCTATTTGATTTTGGATATCCATATTAATATTATTTTACTATTTAATAAAAAATCTGAAAATTATTTAAATTTATCTATATAATATAAATACATATTTTGGGTTAAGAGGGAGCGGTTTTGAAGTGGGTTTAATAATTTTTATACTCTACTCGTTAATTATTAGAAATAATATATATTCAAAAAATATCATTTCATCTGGATCGGTTCGGTCAATATCCATTTAAACTACCTTTCCTCAAATTGTCCTGGGATCAATCTTGATATTAGGGTTAAGATTAATTTATAGTCTTTCTTTTTCTTTTTCTTTTTCTTTTTCTTTTTCTAATAAACTACAGTAATTATACTTGACGGTGAAGGGAGGCCCGATATCTATAAAAAGGAAGGATGCCGAATCTTATAAATTGATGTGCTTCACCGCGACGGTGAAACCGTGTAGCCCTATTAATGGATCAAACGAATCCATAGTTCATGATCAAGCTTGCTAGGGTCGCCTTCTGCCTACCCTTTGTATTTTTCTCGATGAAACGAAGACCTCATGACTTCGTGGCACTGTGTGTTTTGACCTTTCAATTATGGGCCCGGGCCAGGCCCCCAGCCCCTCGACAAGAGGTGCTGCTTTTTCTTAAGGAAAAATAATCGCGCTCTGAAAAGTTTTACCCTCTGCAGCTTTCGGGTGTTTGGAACTGGTTAGACGTGTTTTTTTTTTAAAAAAAAAAGTAGATTGTTTTAATTTAACATTATTTTTTATATTTTTTTAAGTGTTAATATTAAAATTAAATTTAAAATATATTGGAAAAGAAAGATATTAATTACAGTTTAGTTATAAGCTTCTTGATAATTATGTTGACAGTCAAAATATTTTCTCCAAAAATAGTTGTAAATAATTTCCTTAAGCTATTAATCAATACTCAAATATTAATAATTAATAATAGGTCCTCATATAAACTAAAACTAGACAGGTTCACAGGCTGAATCTGTTAAATTTTTGTCTGACCCATGTCTAACCTGGACTATCTAGGTAGCCTGATCGATGTATAAGTTTGAATCTCATTTGCACTTCCATGTTTTATTTGTTAGGAAAATTGGTTTGAAATATAGTTAATGAATGCATTTAAAATCAATTTAATTGTAGAGTGCACTCAAATTTTGGTTTAAGATTTCATGGAAAATTGTTCTTCAACTTAAATCCTTTCACGTTGAACAGTATTAGCATGTCTTAAATCAAAGTATAGACAAATACGAAATTAATCTTAAAAAATTATTAGTTGTCAAACTTTTACCGACCCAAAACTTTAACCCATACAGAAAAATTACTAAGAATTTCTTATAGTTTATTTATTGGAAAGTTAAAATTAAGTTTGCAGAGCTTTTAAAAAGAAATAAATCCTAAATTAAAAAGATTTTAAGTTAAGCTTGCCTGGCTCAAGTTTGAATTTACTATAAAATAATTTCTTGATTCAAAAAGATTTTTTATTTTTTACCCATGAATAACTTAATTGTTCAGTTATCTTCCATTACAATAACAATTTATTTTTAAGGTGGAAAGCATCTAATTTTAAGGCAAAATTGACAGATTTTGTTTTGTTTTACAGAAGGTAATTAAGGGTTAAAATGAATGGAATTAATTTTGCATCGCTTTTGTTTTCAAAAATCAGTGTAAACAGGGGTTGAAGGGGGCTATTCTAGACATCGGAAATCAACACTTTGTTCTTATCTCTCCTCATGTTTTCATACTGTCTCTTCTATCGTCCTAAAGCTTAGATTCTTTTTTTTTGTTTGCAAAAAGAGAATACGAGACGGTTTTACTAAGTTCATATACTTCAATAAATAGTATAATTTCTCATTAATGTTATAGAAATCCTACAAGAGTGTTTGCATACACTTCATTTGCAACAAAGTGATGATAAATAAAGTTTTAAAAATAAATTATATAATCTTTGAAAACAATGTAATTTACATTTTTTTATGCATTTTAAGTTTTTCAACAAATAAATATATTACACATTTTGTTTAACATTTACAAGCTCTACACTCACTAGTTCATTATTGATATTTTAAGATTTTAACGTAAAGTTCATAAGATTAGTTAAAATATTATTCTAATATTTAATTAGAAATTTTATGTTTATGTTAAATATCATATAGTTAAACTAAATACTGTAATTTTCTTCCAAAATTAATTTCCCAACGGCATGTTCATATGTGCATAGAGGCAAAGATGCCATTTGCCATGTACGGAAATCACGTAGCCAAAATGTCAACCATTAATGTACTTGATTGTGACGGTGGGAACCGTGGTGCTGGGACGAGCGTCTCAGATTCGAAGCTCGGGCCGGTAATGTGTACCCTTTATATTCTTTTTCCTGAAGGCCACGTGATTAGGGAGGAAAAAAGAAGGAAGATACAACGAGAGAAGCCTGCGGTGCTTACTGCTTTGACTTTTTCCTCCTGGTCCCGTGCAGGGGTTCGCTCAAACATTCAACCCTCAAGTGCACGTGAACTGAGTTCTGTACATTATAATATAATTATTGCATAATATCGTTTTTTACAGTTTTTTTACTGCACTTCTACCTAAATTCATCGTGTAGCAGTGTTTAAGGAACAGTATTTTTATTTTAATTATTGAGTTTATTATTTTTTAATTTTATTCTTATATGTTGTAATATTTTATATGTTAAATTCTTATTTTATTTGTAATTTTTTGCAAATTTAAGATGTTTAATAAACTTTCGAAATTGAATTAGAATCAATTTAGTTAAATAAAATTTAAATTTATAATATAAAAGGGAATGATGAAAAAATAAATGGGATTCTTTTCACTTTCTAGTAAAAAAAAAAAAAAACTTTATTTTCAATAATGAATTACGATGATAAAGAGAGATGTCAAATCTAGTATTAAGTACTAACTAAAGCTAAAAAATATTCATCTATTAAATTGATTTGGTTTCTTATATTTTGTTTTTTTAAAGGGATATTTTATCTTTCCATAATATATTTGTGATTTCTTAATTCTTAGTTAAGGTGTTGGTTATTTGTGATTTATTTTCTCCATGTGACATGTTTTTATTATTCTTTTTTATATCTATTGTATCGTATTTATTTGGTTCACATGTCTCTATAGAAAAATAGGTAAGTTTTTTCTTTTTACATGTGTCACCATAAAAATATGTAATGTATTTATCACTAATCATAATTAACTAATATTATAATTTAAGAACATAAAAAGCCATGAAGACACACACACACACACAATTGAAATAAAATACATATTAACAAAACTCTTAAATGTGTGAGGAATTCACTATGAAAAATACACTTTGAATCCCCCCACAAAACTTCATAGTGTTTAATCTCAATTTCTTTTTATTTCCCCTTACATGACCAAATTATAAGCTAATTTTTGTTTAATATGATAGGGAAATGTGAAATTAAAAGGCAAGGCATCAAAGTGAAAAAAATTGGAGGAAATAGGTGGCTTTTTTAACTTTGAGAGAAATGTTCATTATAGTCCTCATACTTTCCAGCATCCCAGTAATTTTCAACATTTCAAAACAATCAATTTTAGTAGAAATTTTATTTTTAAAAATTTTAATTCATGGTTTGCAAGATGAGATAGAATCCTCGAATTCCATTGCTATAGAGAAAATCAAAATTGATACTAATTTTAACCATTAAAATATTTTATTTTGATATTGAAGGGTTCCATTTAACGAGAAATATTCTATTTAGATTTTTTTTCACCTTTAAAATGCCTAAAAAACCATATCTAAGTTTGAAAAGATTTCTGATTTTGGTTCGATTTAGGTTTATTTTAGATTTTTTAAGGATATTGATGGGTTTGTTATGATATTTATGATATTTTCTAGATATTTCAGGTCAAAACATGTAAAAAATGAGTTTTTAAATAAAAAATTCATTAACTTTGATTTCCCGGCTTCCACATTGCGCTGAATATATATATAAAAAACAAATGATGTGTGGCATGACTTTGTTTTTTCTTAAAAAATTCACCCACCTTATTATTAATTAAAAAACTAGTGCCTATATACGTGGGGCCTTTCCAAACGAGCCAAACGTGTTAGCATCACTAGCCAGGTCTAACAGTCTTTTACTTTTTATTTTTTTAACTATTATTTTTTAACAAGTTTTTATATTATATTTTAATCAATACACTTTTTATTGATTTTTTATTTTGTTTATTTAGTATTTTTTAAATAACAATTATTTTTTAATTTTTTATATATATTTAATTTCTTAAGAGATTATTCTAATGCATCTATAAATTTTTATATTTTATATAAATTAACTTTATTTTTGAATAATATTTCTAAAATTTTAAATAATATCATGTGAGAAAAACAACTTAACCCACAAGACAACCGTGTCAAATAACTAATATTTTCTAGATTTTAACTCGTTGGGGATTGGGCTTCAGCCAGCAGAGAAATCCAAATACCACTTGATAAACAAGGTGTCGGGTTGCCAGTGGAAAATGGAATCGTCCTCTCTTCCGCTCTCTAAAAACAGTGACATTAACATTACTTTTTAGGTGGGTCCCTAGGGGGGGTATGGTGTGTGAAGTGTGAACAGTGTGTCGAACATCTTTCAGCTGTTTATCTATGAAACCGGAAGTTTCTTTTTTATACATACACTTAAGAGAAAAATATTATTTTTTACGCTTTTAAGTTGAGAAAATACATATAATTTTTGTCTCACAAAGTTGATTTTTTTTTTCAGGAAAGACGGTAATATGAAATAAAGAATTTAAAATTTCTATTTATTTTATTTTTTTAATGTTTATTTAAAAAATTTAGTCACAGCGCATTTTGAAATTATGTTTCAAATAAGGTTTTATAATTTTTAGATTTTTTTAATTTACTAATATTAAAAATAATTTTTACTTGTCCTGTCGATTCTCTTTCTCTTTTTTTTTTTGTATTTTTTAGACAAGAAACAAGCAACACGATGAAGACAATGAGAGTTGAATGTGTATTTTTGAGTGAGTTTTTATTTTTTTATTAAAATTTAATTTTTTTATTTTAAATTATATTTTTAGTATTTTAAAATTATTATATATTGATATTAAAAATAAATTTTAAAAATATAAAAAAATTAATATATTTTTAAATAAATTTTTTTTTAAAACAAAGTCAGATTCAATTTTAAACGCACTCGAAGACAACTGACTAACGAAGTCCGGGGCAGGAAGAGGTAAACATTGACGATAGATTGGCCACTCACCACAACTATCTGACACGTGTCCCCGCTGATGTTTTTGGTCTACTAAACGACAACATTGTGACATGAAACGATAATAATTTTGGAGGCCTAAAAAAAGACTAGTTTTAAAAGAACCACATCAGTCCAAAATCTTTGAAAACCCAGTTTCAATTTCAAATCTTTAATTGTTTTTATAAATGGAATAATTGCTAGCATTATGGAAATGTTTTAAAACAAATTTTGTTTAGTAATTTGAGTCAAGAGTTACCTTAAATCTGTCTATAAATTTTTTATTTGATTTTAATTAATTCATTTTCCTTTGTAATTAAGATTTTAATTAATAAATTTAAGTTATCAATCTTATTCCATTATATTAGATTTTCTAATATTATCCAACCAATCTTACATTCTCATTCAATTCATCAAATCCCCAATTATAATTCAAACTCAAAATTCGTAGGCTTACTACATAATATAGTAATTTAAAATTAAAATTCAGCCTAGTTTTCTAATTTTTTATTTTTTTACAATAATATGAAGTGATGAAGGAGATGAACATGTTAAATTCAAATAAATTTTCTATAAAATTTAAGAGATTGGAGACTGGTTTATTAATGTGTAAAGAATGTATTTGTTTTGTCTTGAAAAGTGTTTTAAAATACTTTTAAGATTTTTTTTATGTTAAAAATATATATTTTTAATAAAATATTTTAAAATAAAAAACATATTTAAAAATAATCGATGATGCTACGATTCGAATTCTCGGTAGGAATGTGAGTTGCAGACTTGTAGTTAGCCCAACGCTTGTGTATGGTGGTTTCATCGGTAGCAGGAAAGAATCAAGGAGAGATGAGCATGTGACACGTAGTCATCGCATGAGTAGCACATGGAAGGCATGGACGCGTAAACGTGTATGATTTTTTAAGTGAGCGAGAATTTATATAGACACCCAAAACGCGTGATAAAGGAGCTGCCGTGGCGTGGCGTGGTACATGAAATTTGAATCTCGCTGACCTATAGAAGTGTCCTGTTTACGTTTCTCTCTCTTCTTTTTCTTTTTTTTTAATTTGTTAAGGGAAACATGTTTACGTTACCATCAGCATGTGGAACACAGTATCTTAGAATCCGAGTATTTGGTCGTAAGAGCGCTGAGGAAATGGAAAACTTAATTCAATAATAGAAATTTCTCATTTAGGCATTTAGCTTTTCAAAGATTTTGATTTGGACTCTCCCAGAATATAATTCTCTTCCAGTCTCTATCCGTTGATAAATTCATTATTATTATTATTATTATTATTATTATTATTATTATTTGGCGATGAGCGGTGAAGCTGGAAGGAGAAGGGGTATATTTATTACTGACAATTATAAGTGCACGAGCATCCCATGTGATCACCTAGTTGTTAACTAACACGGAAGTATACCATGTAAGAATGCGTTTGTTTTTTATTTAAAAAATATTTTTATATTTTTTTTATTTTAAGTTAACTTTTTTATTATTTTTATATGTTGTGTAAAAAATATTTTTTTAAAAAATATATTTTAATATATTTTTAAATAAAAAATATTTTAAAAAATAACTGTTATTATTAAAATTAATAAAATCTATTAACCATGAGTTTGAAACTATTTTTTCCATTTAAACCCAAAAAAGAAACAACCTGCACTAAATTTCTACCTCTAGTAGTCCCGCCCTTTACATCAGCATTAGCCACCCACAACGTACAACATTTACCTTATTTCTTAATTTTTATTTATTTTTTAAAATATATCAAAATAATATATTTTTTTAAAAAAATATTTTTAACCTTTGTATATTAAAATAAAAAATATATATAAAAATTTATTTTTTAAAAAATACAAAAGTAAACAAACTTTTAATCTCCGTCTCGGCTATTCAACAATCAACCAATCACGATAATATCAACAACTTTCTTTTCGGTTATCATTCCACTTATGCATGAGAGATACCAACTTGACTAGGTTTCAGAACACATTAAAAAATATTAATTTGAAGTAAAGTAAAAAATTTAAATTTTTTTAAAAATGTTTTTGAAACGTAAAAATAAACAGGGCTACAAATGAACCAGCTGCACTATGTGATATTAAGTAAACCTATTTTGAAAAAAAATAAAAATATTTTGATATATTTTTAAATAAAAAACATTTTAAAAAAAACTGGTACCAACCTACCATAATATCAAATATTACAAAAATAGATATTTACACATTTACTTCTCATTATATTGTTTTCTTGTTATTTATTGGTTATAATGTTTAAATATTTATATTATATTGATTAAATTTGGATATATTTATTAGATTGAATCAGTTTTTAGATTTATTTAACAATATACATATTATAGTCATTATCTATCAATAAGTATCTAAAAAAATCACTCATTTATATTGATTCGGTCTGTATTGAGTTAAAATTATCATCCATGCTATTAACTCATCAGCTCAATTATGTATTAGATTTAAGGGGAAATACAAAGATATCCGTTTTCCAACTATTGTATTTTTAAGAAATTGTGGTTTTACTTGAATTTTTGTGTCTGTATTGCTATTTCTTAGAGTTTTTAATTAATTTTACTAAATTTGTTTCTCTAGTAATTGACGGGTGTAAATATACATTTGTTTTTTCATGAATAAAAATATATTGGTTCATATAGAATTTTAATCTTAGAAGTGATATAAAATATCAATAATAATATTTTACGAGTAAATCAATCTATAAATAAATATCCTGTTTAAACACGTATATCGCTAAAACAAAATCAAGCACACTCTTTATAGGCTAGAAAATAAATTGTTATAATAAGTTGCAATTGGTTAGTACTGTTTTAAAGAAATTTAACAAGGGTTAAAAGATACTAACATAAAATAAATTCATTTGTAACGATTTTAAAGTTACCTTCAATTGCAAGAAATACATAGAAATATGCCTCCATTATCTTAATTTTATTATCTTATGCTACCTTATTAAAAAAAAAAATGATATGATTGATCTTCTGATTAGTAAGACCCTGCCAGATCGGAGAACGAGCAAGCAAGTGTTTTACATCAATAAAGTATAAAGTACGGGAAGCTTGCTAGTAATAATGTCCTCCAAAACTCGATGATTTTGCTGAGTGAACGTTTATCATCGGAGATTGGAATGGTCGAAGAGTACAATAACCACTTTGATCTTTATAATGAAAATAAGAACACAATCCCCACCACAGTCCAATAACTGCTTCAATAATTTAACCTCTGCACATGTTCCGTTTGGATCATTCGGCAATTTCACGAAAAAAACGATTTGAGTGGCTGTTGTCAGACCTGTGGCCCGGCACAAGTTTGTTCTTGTCTGCAACATCATCAGTGAAGGAAACAAATATATCCTAGCCATCAATCCTCGAATATGTTATCCATTGTTTTTTTTATATATATTATTATTAATATGTATTAATAGATTAGCTCGGGCATGTTATAGAATAATATAAATTATATTTTAGAACATCATTTAATAGTTTAAGCTTTTGAGTTTAGATAATTATTTGATATTGTATTAGAGTTTTAATGACCAAGCGGTTAAGAGTTTGAATCTCACCATCTTTATTTATTTGATAAAAATCAAGCATAAAGTAATGTGAGCCTATGCAAGTTTCAAATCTAATGAGCTTTCATTTAAGGGGGTGTATTATAAAATAATATAAATTATATTTTTGAATTTCATTTAATAATTTAAATTTTTTGTTTGACAATGCATATCTTAACTAATTTTATGGATTATAAAATTAACGAATATGTAAATCTTCAGTAACATTAATAGAATTCAAATTTGTGATTATTAATCCGCAAATATAATGGCAGTAATTTAAGTGCCCATGGATAATACTTAACATGATGGTAAGTAAATGTGCCCACGATTAGATTTTGGCTTTGTATCGCTTTCAGCTTTTATTTGCCTTGGATTCTACTCCATTTTTTTTTTTTGGGGGGCGGGAGAGTGGTGCTGTTTTGCACACGAAGTCAAATCTTTTATTTCAGCTTCGAAACCTCAAACTTATCAACATTCGTCGGCCTCCTCGGATTTCTGTGGTTAGCTTTCAACATCAGGATTACTTGAAGGCCGCAACCTAAGCGATTGGTTCATTTTCTTTCACGAAAATATCAAAGCTGATTAACACAAATGAATTCGGGGATTTATATATTTTGTTATCCCAGAAACTTGAACGCTAGGACCCACCCTACTCGCCCTCTCCTTGCTTTCTCGATGATGATCGATATGCTCTGCGCGCTACACGACACTCTCATGGCCTATCAGAAGAGGTGAGCTTTGAGATCCGCGGCATGTAAAATAAAACAATAAGTAAAATCACACGATCATTTAAATAAATTAAGATGAAAAATAAATTGAGGGATTGAAAATAAAAGAATAACATTTCTTTCTTTAAATCAAGATTTTAAAAATAAAATTTAAGCTTAAAAATGAACTATATGTTCATCCATTAATCATAAAACTAAAACATAGAGCTTGAATTTCAAATCCATATAAAAACTATAAAAAACCTTTATGAATTATAAGATAAAAAACCAGGTTTACTTATATTAAAAATAAAATTATAATTTCATGAGATAAAATAAAAATATTAAAAAATCAGGTGAGGTTTGAATAGGGTGAATACCTCGTTTATTTTCACATTCGACTCTGGTTAGTTAATCGGATTGAACTTTATCTCTTTCTGATTTGACTTGATTAATCAAAATAAAAATCTAATCTAATAAATGAATTGATAACAAAATTTAATCTAATCTAATCAAATTGAATGACATAAAATATCTAATAGATAAATTTAAAATGACATCACTAATAATCGATAATAAAATCTTTAACTTATAATTTTAGAAATTAAAACTCTATTAATAGCATTCAATGTACCAATAAATCCAAAAAAACATTACAAATTGTTTTATTTAGTCATTTTAAGCTGTTTTAAAACCAGACCAATTAGTTTTATAAATTATTTATAGTAAATACAAGACATCGTTGTTAATTAATTAATCAACTAATAATAAAAGTAATGGAGTTATTTTTCAAACAAGTATTCCAACAATCTCCTACTCTAGCATTTATAGATAAACATAGAAGTATTTACTCGATATAATTTATGTAAAAAATCAAACCACTCTATTCTAGTTATTCTCCTCGAGTCTAGTTCTATAGATTTCTAGTCCTTACGTAGAGTATCCACATAAGTGATTTTTATTTACCTATAAATTTATAGGGTGTTTGAAAATATGGTAATAATTTTTTTAAAAATATTTTTTATTTAGAAATATATTAAAATAATATTATTTTTTTTAAAAAAATTATTTTTATTAGAAGAATAGTTTAAGATGGAAACAAATAAGAAGTTGGTTTAGAGGCATGAAAATATTGTTTTTAAGGTGTTTATTTGTTCTATACAGACACAACACCTCTAAAATACAACTAAACCGTCTAAACCTCTAAAAGAATAAGAAAATAAAACTAAGAAAATAAAAATATATTTTTTACCGTGTATTGTTTTTTGTGTAGTAACATGTTTTAATAGACTTGAAAACATTAAAATGAAACATCATTTCTTTTAATATCATGACTGTAAATGAAACTATATAATTCTTAATGAAATAATTATATTTTAAATTAAACTGAATAGCTGCTATTCGATTTTATTTTAACAGTCATAAATATCAAAATTAATTATGAAAATTAAAAAAATTTTATTTCCTTTTATGTATCATCCAATCCTTTGACTTTAGCTAAATATTTAATCATAGAATCTTCATCACATATATTCACAGGATGAGGATTATGTAGCAGGCACTTAATCAGTTTACTAGTGCTACAACAAGTGCTGAGATTTTTTCATTCTTGTCCTAGGCATAATATTCACTCGTTTCTTCATTGGCATAAAATTTCACTTAACAAAAATAGATATTTACGATAATTTCCCTTGAATTGTTATAAAATCAAATTTTCAATGCAATGTATGGCATCTTTTATTCCCCCACTGCTCATTTAAAATATATATTTTTCTATCATTTGTTGACAGGGTGATGTAATCATATGAATTATTCAATTATTTTCACGATAATATTAACAGAATATTTATTTTGCCCTCAAAATCAACAAGATATATTTCAATTCCTTCTCATTTTATTTTCAGATGTTATACTCAATTTGTTTTCACATATAAAATAATAAATGAAATGCCCGACATCTACCTTATCGAACAATTATACCAATAATCTTTTTAGAATCTATGAAATTAGTTAAAATATGCAAATACTGACTCGAACATCTATATATATATATATAGACACACACCAATAATCTGCTAACAAGATTTTAATTGGCTTATTATTGTCGGTAATTGTTTATGTTTTCTCAAATGCATAGGGGTATAAGTGTCAAATAAAAGTTATAATGACAACTTTAACAGTGGAATCACAAGGGAGAAAATAGCATTCGAACCAAGATTGGTCTTAATTAATTATACGTATATAAATTAATAAATCAACCATGTGAACCAACGTATAATTAATTAAATATAAATTTAAAATTTATATGGTTTTCTTTTTTTATCATACAAAGTTCACATGCAATTCAAATTACATATTAATTTGTTCCTTGGACTGCACATGCAAAAACTATGTTGAAAACTATATATGCATAATGAACATTATGTTTCAGGAGGATTATAAATTTATGTCCGAAAAATGATTGACAAACATTAAACAAAATATCTCAGTATAAATACTTTTATCATGCAAATAAAATTATTATGACCGTTGGATATTTATGGGAGTTGCTAACATTTTAGTAACGGTTATTTTACAAACATTTAATATTAAGAATTTATATACAATCGTATAATTAATATTTTACTATTTGATCAGAAGAAACAAAAATAGTTGGAAAAAAAAGTAATGATAAGAAACAGTGAAACACAAATATTCAACTTGAGCACGGAAGAAACCAGCATGTGGGCACTTGCCCCCACACTGCCCAAAAAAAAAAATACATATGAAGAATATATCAATGCTGAAATCGGTAATAAATTTTGATGGATAGAAGAATAAGATAAAATTTAAAATAGAAGTATTTTGAAAATGAGAGAATAATTCTGAAGAATTATAATGGAAATAAGAAATAAAAGATAAGAAAGAATTGCGTGAAAAAAGTGTTGGTTTAAACCAGTTAAAAATCGATAGCATTATTGTAAAATTATTATAAGTCTGTAAATAAAATAAATGATAGAATAAAAAAATAAATATATTTTAGAATAAGAAAATGGTCTGGAGAAATTAGTAAAATAACTGAAATGGTTCTAACAATGATTAAATAAGAAATTTTTGATTTTGATGTAAAATCACTCATAACTCTCAATTTAACTATTAGATTTAGCTGAAATTTTATGAGGAGTCTCTTGATACATTATCTATCTTGAGTTAAATTTTAAGGTCATCTAGATTTGTAAAGTCCATGTGAGAATATCAAAGGTTGAACAAAAAATAACTTCTAGGTTTATTAATGGCATTTTCATAAATAAGTTGAGAAAACTAGAAATTCAGCTTCTTCTTCCTCTTTAAACTATCGGCCAATGCTGAAAAAAATTAGAAGAGAGAAAAAATTGAGAGCTTCCTCACTAAAATCCTAGAAATAAACCAAGATTTAAAGTAAGATAGATGAGGTGGTTGGTATTGAACACATCTAACTCAATAATTAAGGGGAAAATCAAGTGAGAGCGAGAGTAGAGAGAAGAAACTCGCAACATTGGGACGAAAATAGTGGAGGAGTAGAAAACTTCAACCGATTGACATTCAAATTTCGTATCATTTTCGGGTAAGATATTATAAACTTGATTGTACAAGGTTAAGTAAAAATTATTAAAGTTTATGCAAAATTCTTAAATTATGAATTAGGTTTCTTAAATGTTAAATCCGGGAGAGTAACATTGTTAAAACATGATTTTCTTTGAAAGGAATAGGATGTAAATAACTTTAAATAAAACATAATTGGAGAAGAAAAATTGGTCGTTTATGGTGAAAGTAGAGCTAATATTTTAAGGGGAGGAAGAGAGCTTTTGGAACAAGAGTAAATATTTGTTACCTATTTATATTTAGAATGTGTTGTTGTGTTGATGAGGATTGAAAAAGATTTAATTATGTTGTTTAGTTGTAGTTGGATTTTCAATGTAACTTGAAAAAAGACTAAGGAGTTGATAAAATAAATGATTTATGGTCGTGTATTGATTGGTTGAAGTGAATAATTTATGGTTAGTTATGGAAATGACTGGTTGAATGATTGTTTGGTTATATATATTGAAAAAAAAAAGATATTTGAAAGTATTGATAAAGAATGTATATTATAAGAAAAAAATAAATTTTATGGAGCATCTTTTTATAATATATGTAAATTTTTAAACTTTACATTAAAAACTTATAATTTTTGGATTTCAATTAATTTAGTCTTATATTTATATTATTTTGCCTCTGCTAAAATTGGATCCTGGACCTGTCTATAAACTTGAGTGATACTTAATTTACGATAATTAAATCCATTTTGGATCTTTTTTTTTTACTTTTTTTTTTAATATATATATTTTTAATTTTATCGTTCTACATTAGATTATTGGACCTTGAGCTTCATGATTTTTGTTTCACTTTTCTTTTCGTGTGATTATCCCGATCTCATATATCGGGTCATGAGTTAGTTGATTTAACTCGGTTTGACTCTAGGAGGTTTTCAATGTTTTTCTTTAAATTGATTTTTTTTCATATTTGTCTTTTATCATTTTGTTTGTTTAAAAGGTGAAGTGTTGTTTTAGTCAATTTCTTCTAGGCGAGGTTTTCCATGTCTCATGACCGGATCATAAATTTGACAAGTTGACTCGAGTCAGGATTTTTTATTCTTTTTTTAAATTAATTTTTTAGTTCGTCCTTTAACATTAACTTTGCAAGTAATTGAGTTTCAAATTTTTTTATAAGAGATTATCTTGTTCTCAATTCAATTATTGCTCTGTTATCAAATAAGATTGTTGAGATATTTTAAAAGTATTTAGAGAGTATTTTTTTAATTATATTGACACACATTTATTTTTTTAGAATAGTCATTGAAATTTTTTTTTTAGGTTTTTTTATTGTCATATTATTAAATTAACAAAAGTTATTGAATTCATCAGATCAATAACTTGAGTTTTTTTATTATCATTGTTTTTTTTAATTATATTATTAAATTAATTAAAATTATTGAACCCATCTAATGAATAACCTGAGTTCAAAATTTGTTTTCTCATTTAAAAATATCAGCATCATCTTTGTATCATTTTATTATATTAAAAAAATTAACATGATTCAAAAAGTTGAAGCGATATATTCACAGTCTAGCATTGACCATAAATCCAAGTACATCGGACAGGAGTGCATCATTGAAGTGATAACAAATGTAAAGTATAAGCATCAAAATGCTACAAAGGAAATATTTAAGGGATGTTTAAAAGAGTAGATACTGTTATTTTTTAAAGTATTTTTTATTTAAAAATATATTAAAATAATTTATTTTTTTGAAATTAATATACCAAAACAATTCAACAACACTAAAAAAAAAAAAAAATTAATAAAAAATAAGTTGCATCGCAACACGGGTACTAGCAAATAAGGGAATCTCTTAATTCTGATGTCTTAATCGTCACTAAAAACATTGTTAACGAAGCTGTTGCTGAGAAGTCGCATGAAAAAAACGATGTTGTGTGAACAACAGTTTAAAGTAGCACGGTGTGTGTGTGCTGTTTGTTTACAGCTTTTATTTATTTCTCATAAAAAAATCAAACAAACTACACAAAATAGTTGCCGACTACTTCTCAACTTCCAACAGTTTTTCTTTCTCTGCTTGTTTTATTTTTATTTTCTCTTTCAAAATACTAATTTTCAATTTTCTTTTAATTTAATCATTCCTCTAACCATGGTTACTAATTTGATAGAGCTAACCATGGTCTACTTATGCAGTTAAGGAGTAAGAGAGCAAAACACCAAACGGCAAAGCAAACCCATTCCTCTCCCTGCTCTCTCTCTCATTCCCTCTCTCATTGTCTGCACTTCGGCTCTAAAGAGAAAAAAAGCCTTCCTTTTTCCCATTCCATATTGTTTCTGAAATATTTAACCAATTTTCTTTCTGCTTTCTGGGATTTTTTTTTCTTCTAAATCTGTCACTTTCCCTGGAAAATTTACAGCACCTGAGAATAAATATCATTCTGCTACTTACCTCAATTGTTGTCTCATTATCCCAATCTGGTTGGCTCAACCGGTTTGTTTTCTTTCAACTTGTTTCTTATTTGCAACAATTTAAGTTTGCTTTTTCTGTTTTTTCTCTGTAACATTAGATTTTTTTTTCAAATTTATTGAGTTCTTGAGATCTGGATTTATTAATTCAGTGTTGTAGAAGAGAAACCATGTGTGCTTGTTTTATTTTGCTAAATGTATTAGATTTTAGTCTCTAGCTGTAATAGAAACTGGGGGTTTCAGTACTAAGATTTGATTTCGAGCAATAAGGTTTGAAACTTTTTTGTTTAGTGGGTCGTTTAAAGTTTCAATTTTGGGGTTTTAGAAATGAAGATTGAGGTGGGCATGGGAGGTGGGGCATGGAATGATGAAGATAAGACTATGGTTGCTGCTGTTTTAGGCTCAAAAGCTTTTAATTACTTGCTATCAAATTCAGTAGCTAATCAAAATTTATTAATGGTTATGTGTGGCGATGAGAATTTGCAAAATAAGCTCTCTGATCTTGTGGACTGCCCCAACTCCTCGAATTTTAGCTGGAACTATGCCATATTTTGGCAGATTTCATGTTCCAAGTCTGGTGATTGGGTTCTTGGTTGGGGAGATGGGTCTTGTAGGGAGCCTAAAGAAGGTGAAGAATCTGAATTCACTAGAATTCTTAATATACGCCTTGACGATGAGACTCAACAGAGGATGAGAAAGAGAGTTATTCAGAAGCTGCAGACTTTGTTTGGCGAATCAGATGAGGATAATTATGCCTTGGGATTGGACCGGGTCACTGATACTGAGATGTTCTTTTTGGCATCTATGTATTTCTCCTTTCCTCGGGGAGAAGGTGGTCCGGGAAATTGTTATGCCTCCGGGAAGCATGTCTGGATCTCTGATGCATTGAAATCAGGGCCTGATTATTGTGTGAGATCATTTCTTGCAAAGTCTGCAGGATTTCAGACAATTGTGTTGGTGGCTACTGATGTTGGTGTTGTTGAATTAGGTTCTGTGAGATCTGTTCCTGAAAGTATCGAGATGGTTCAATCAATAAGGTCATGGTTTTCCACTCGGAGTTCAAGTATCAGAACCAAGCTAATGGATGCTGCAGTTGCAGCAGCAGCCATGCCAGTGGTGAGTGAAAAGAAAGATGAGAATTCCCCATTTTCAAATTTTGGGATTGTGGAGAGAGTTGAAGGAGCTCCAAAGATTTTTGGTCAGGATTTGAACAGCTCAAATCATGGTCATGGTTTTAGGGAGAAACTTGCCATCAGAAAGATGGAAGAGAGACCTTCATGGAATGCTTACCAGAATGGTAGGCTTGCATTTCCTGGTACTCGAAATCGCCTGCATGGTTCTAGCTGGGCACAAAGTTGTGGTTTGAAACAAGGGACACCAGGTGAGGTTTACGGGCCACAAGCCACAGCGAATAATCTAAAAGAGCTGGTTAATGGGGTTAGGGAGGAGTTTAGGCATAATCACTACCAAGGTCAAAAGCAGGTGCAAGTGCAAATTGATTTTTCAGGAGCCACTTCAGGGCCTTCTGTGATTGGCAGACCACTTAGTGCAGAATCTGAGCATTCAGATGTTGAAGCTTCGTGCAAGGAAGAAAGGCCAGGTGCAGCAGATGACAGAAGGCCTCGTAAACGGGGCAGGAAGCCAGCTAATGGAAGAGAAGAACCCCTTAATCATGTTGAGGCAGAGAGGCAGCGGCGAGAGAAGCTCAACCAGCGATTCTATGCACTACGAGCTGTTGTGCCCAATATTTCAAAGATGGACAAGGCTTCATTGTTAGGAGATGCTATTTCTTATATCAATGACCTTCAAGCAAAGCTCAAGAAAATGGAAGCTGAAAGGGGAAAATTGGAGGGCGTCGTGAGAGATTCATCGACATTGGATGTTAACACAAAAGGAGAAAGTCATAATCGAGCTCGAGATGTTGATATCCAAGCTTCCAATGATGAGGTGATGGTAAGAGTGAGTTGTCCATTGGATTCGCATCCAGCGTCAAGAGTGATTCAAGCATTGAAAGAAGCACAGGTCACTGTCATTGAGTTGAAACTTTCCGCTGCAAATGACACTGTGTTCCATACATTTGTGATCAAGTCTGAAGGATCCGAGCAGCTAACGAAGGAAAAGCTGATGGCAGCAATTTCCTGCGAATCCAGCTCCTTACAGTCACTATCATCAACTGGGTAGTTTGAGAATTGAGTCTGACGTATAGTCCATAGGCGTATATGTAGTGAAGAACCCTTTTAAAAGCTTCTTCAGAGGTTTTGATATACTGCAAGGGATCTTAAAAGGAGCTGGCTAGAAGTAGAAAAATGACTACCTATTGACCTAGTAGGGCAGCAAATTTTCTGTGATTGTTGATAGTATACATGTTTTGTCATAAGGAAGTATTCTTTCCAGATGAATTACATTTGTAAGTTTTAACAAGTGTATCATTGTTGGTTATTTAGCTCTGATATATTTGGTTGTTTTTTCTTAAAAAAAATTATTTTGTTTAATTAATTTTTCTCTCCCTTTCGTTTCCATGTTATGAGCGCTTTCATGGCTTACGTATGGTTTTGTTACCGCCTGACCGGTGCTTCTTTCTGATGAACTCCAATGAGCTATTGCACTTATGTCGTCTTCATTTGCTTACCCTCACTCTCGATCAACTTATCTTTAGGTTTGGTGGTAGGTTTGTGATGTGGTCGTGTCGTGGAAAGGTCTGGTGGCTGTCATCAACAATTCCCGACTGAAAAGTTTGAGATTTTCACATGTTCCTCGTGAGATTACTGTTTCGAGGCAAATGTTTCAAGCAATTCTCTCTTCTCAAATATTTTTTATTCATAATATAACCTATTTATATAATATTGTTTTTATTTCAGTCGAGAATAAAAATAATATTGTTAACAGGACAAGAGAATCTTTATACTAAAAATTTGAACTTACGACAAAATATAAATATGAACAAATATATAAAATAATCTTAATAGAGAACCTTTAAAATGCGTTTTTCAAGCTCGGCGATGAAAACATATCGCATTTTAACAAGAAATTTCAATTTTTCTTTTTGTTTTTCTTTTTTTAAAAAAGGAAGTATTACTGTATATTTTTAACAGCTTTAAAGAGATTCCTAGGCAAATTTTCTTTTCTCTCTCGTCTTTATTTTCTTAGAAATCAAGTGAAGCTTCTTTAGATGCGCATGAAAAGAGACGAATCCTGATCTCGAATTCTAGGAGACCTCTCTCCTTCCGTGGAGTCTTTGAGGCGGACATTGACACGAAACAATAGTGTTCATCGCCAGTGTAACATCACCAAGATCCGAATACAGCGGTGGTCATGAACCAAAAGCGGCATCGCCATCCCATCGCTGAGCAAAACAGGACAAGATTTATGATACAATGGCAGCCGGGTTGCACTCTTGCCACCCGTGAGTAGGTTCATCCAAGAGAGGAGTAATGACAAAAATCATGTGGTGTTTGTGTGCCCTAAAGGAAAAGGTAAAAAGCGACGACTTCGAAATAATGTAGGCAGAAAAAGTGTGACAATAACATGGTAGATACTCTACTACACCAAGAACCCGTGTCAAATTCGTGTGAACATTCGAGTGATTGGAGTTTGCGTGTGGATTGAAAAATGGTAAAAAGAAACCCATTTTATTATGAAGTAATAGAAGAGAATGGATGTTTAAAATATAATTTTTTAAAGTGTTTTTTTTAATATATTAAAATAATATATTTTTTATTTGTTAATATTTATATTCCACATAAACATAGTAAAATAATATAAAATCATAAAAAATAATTTAAAATAAAAACAATTTAATTTTTTTAAAAAAAACATGATTCCGCAGCCCTCAAGAAATTTCCGTGACGCTTCTTCACTGGGTCCTCTATTTTCCTCACAATTATTGTTTTTAAAAATGTTTCCTTTGCCTTGGAGAGGCGTTGAAAGACCCGGCATGAGGTTTTCTAATACGCAAAGAGGGAAAAAAAAACACACGCCACGTGATGGTCAAGTTCGAAGAGCTTTCAGTACAATCGCCAAGACTTCTATATTGAAACAATGATTTTAATATATTGTGGACCCATTATTCTCCCGGAAAAATAAAATGTGGACTTATCAAGCAATTTGGGGTCTTCCAAACTCCATGACCGACTGAAAAAAGGAGAGCAAAGGCGTAGAAAGGGTGTGTGAATAATCTGGTAGCAAGGGTCAATGCTAGTTTTTTATTTTTTTAATTAATGTGATATCTTATCAGTAATTTATGCATACTTCCAATAATTTTATAAATTTTAAAATTAATAATAATATAAATTTTTAGTATTTATCATATTAGAAATCATATTAATTAAATTTAAAACTAAAAAAAAACATGTTATTTGATATTAAATTTTTATTCCATGCTAGTAATTTGGGTTTGTTATGGTGTTGATAGATTAAGCCACCGTCCGGATGGGAACCAGACTCACTGTATTTGGGTTCCGTGACCATGTCCATCTTCTTATTATTTTACATTATCCTCCACGCGCTTTTCACTAGAGCGCCACCATTTGTGGTCGACTTCATTCTAGCTTTCTCGGAAGACTGGACTGAACGGGCTTGGAACGATCGGTTTACAACAACGCACCTAAAAAAAAGAAAAAGAAATTATCAGTTTATGACAGCTTTCACAGCCCTGTGACGTTTAACAATACGATCCAACTTGGGATGCCGAATCACATACACCTTTTCTTCTTGTAGTTAATTTACAATTTAGTGTTGTTTTTAGTAATGGGCTAGATTTTGCGGTATTGATTTAAAAAAATATTTTAAAATATAGTTTTAAAAAAATAGATCTAATATATATATTTATATATATATATATATATTTGATTAAAACTAATGTGAGACAATTTTTGCATATAAAATAAATAAAAAATAAGTTGTCATGAATTAAAATCATTTTATTTTAAATTCTATAAAACTAAAATTTAAAACAATAGCAAAAGAAATAGAATCTATTTATTAATCAAATAAATTTTTCTCGTAAATAAGCAAAAAGCATAAGTATCTTTTTGAAGCTGGTTTGGAACCTTAAAATTTGAATTTTTTAATATTTTTAGATCTTTCAAATATTTTGATATAAAAAATAATTTAAAAATTAAAATTATTTTAATTTATTTTTAAATAAATAAGTATTTTAAAAGTGATATATACTTTTATATTTTCAAACACATCCTTACATCTTCATTTCTCTTCATCAATAAGAAAGAAAGAGAAACTATGGTTCTAGATGAATTATTTTATTATTTTTCTTAGATTGAGAAAATTAAAGAAAGGCAGTGAACATGATCTAACGGTCACTATTCAAAAGTGATATAAACTTGTTATTTTAAGAAATACAGTGTCCTTCAGAGTATTGCACGGTAAGTTTTGTGAGGCCTGAGAATCATCAACCGCACTTTAAGGGATTTACTTGCTATACCTTAGAGATTCGCCCTTCTCTTTGTGGGATGGGAGGGGATTTTCTGTTCAAGTCCAAAATAGCGTACGGACAGGGTGTGGGTCCATGGAAAAAGAAGAAGAAAAAAATAGAAGACTGAAAACTAATGCCAAATGAAGATTAAAGGGACGTTTGGATTGTAGGAGGATTATTTTTTTAAATATTTTTTATTTGAAAATATATTAAAAAATTAATTTTTTATTTTTTTAAAAATTATTTTTAATATTAATATATCAAAATGATCTGAAAATATATACAAAATATATTTTAAAATAAATAATTTTTTTTTAATTCTTTTCAAAATATTTTTGAAACAAAAAAATAAAATAAAAACAAGCAAGCTTTTAACAAAAACCTTTAAAAAAGTTTTAAAGGTGGTTTAAGATTGCGTTTCAAATAGTAATTTTTAAAATTATATTATTTTTTATGTTTTTAAATGTTTTTGAGATCCATTAAAAATAAATTTTTAAAACATAAAATAATTATTTCAATATATTTATAAAGCCATGTTGCTTATGTACGAGGTGAACTCTTATTTACTATTCCAATTGTTTTAATTTATAAATATCTTAGAGGGAGCAATCTAATAATTTTGGAATTTTGAAGACATGTTTGAAAGACTTGTGTAATTACAAGGACCGAGTAAAAACTGTAATATGTGGGACCCAATATGCATGGCTGATAAAATTACCTGATTACCATTGTCTTTTGAAGTACCAATTTGTCGACTTAAGTTCTGGTGTTTGATAAAAGATCGATTTTTAGGGGAAAATTCATTGCAGACAGCGATTGAGAGAGACGCAGCACTGCCCTCTCCAGCATGCTTCAATCCAACTCCGAGGTTATGTTCTTACCTCTCTGTTTTGTTATTTGCAACATTTGCCATTGCTTACTACTAGGGTTGCAATTGACCAATTTTCAAGCTTGACTAAACTCGAGAGTTGTCAAATTCAAACACCATATTTGCTTAAGAGGATGAAGCATTGAGGCTTCCCACATTGTCATCATGGTTTTGTGGCTGTGTCGTGTTGTTTCCATTAAAGAAAAAAACGAGCAATACGGGGTCCTCTTGTGTTCTTGTCGATAGCTCCAGACTTTTGTTGTAGCCTAGTCTGTGCTTGTAAGGCTCGCAACGATGGAGGAGTCTTTCCGATGTCCCACGCTGGGGAGTTCAGGTTATGATACTGAACAAAACAGATTGGATTCGAATTTTCATGGCTCAAAAATTGAAAAGTTCCAGTTACATTCTGTTGAATGGTAAATCAAATATAAGTAAACTCCGGAGAATCTCTTTTCTTTTTATGTGAAAAATACTGAAATCCCGACCAGGTATTAGGAGAGATTCCCAGATTTATAGTGACTAATAAGATGAGCACTTATTTCATCCTTCTGAAGCCATTCACGTTTCCTAATTTCCGCCCTGATAAACAAAGCACAAAAGTTAAATAAATGTTAGTAATTTCAACCAAATTTTATGATAATTCAGGAAATTGTTTATATTAATTTCTGAAGTACTTATTACCAAAGCATACATTTTGTTTTCAAGCTTTTTTTTTTTTGAAAAACCGGACCTAATTTGCTGGTTAATGAATGATTTTGAACTAGCAAGTTAAGGTGCTGAGTCCACTTTAGTTCATCTTGGTTTGCTTTTGATTCTATTGCTGATAGCTTGTTATACACATTTATTTATTTGAGGAAGTTGTTGCGTGAAACTTTAGGTTTGTATGGTTGTAAGAAAATTCCTTAGGATGAAACAAACGTGTTTCATTTCATAACAAGAAGGGATTACCTGGAATTCCTTGAGAAAGAAGTCATCCGATAGAATTTGTTTTGCCTCCCTCTACTTGTTTTTTCTTACCAAAATCGCCTTTTTTGTGTCAAATATACTATTTACTCTGTCCTGTAACAGACTTTGAACATCACTGTTGAATTGAGCATTTAAGAGAGACACTGTTTTGTAATCTGCATCATGGGTCACAAGATTGACTCTCTTAGAAGGTTAACGGTTCCATATCTACCAATGCAGAGCCTTTTTCATTTTTCTTTAATCTGCTCTAACCTTATCAAGCATATGCCATTGTACTCTGTTTGAATGGGTCGAGCAGTGGTCACTTGCCGTCCAAGCCTTATCAATTTTTTTGTTTTAATGATCTTCAGGATAATTTTGAGAGCCTGATAAAAGATATCAAAAGGCATGAAGACAACCTAAAATTTTTGAAGTCACAAGCAAATCATTTAGATGAATCTATACTTGATCTGCAAGGTATCCTTTTTTCTTTTATTTCATATGAATGGCAACCAGACTCGGTCAAGGAGATTTGCTAAATTCAGCTTTTCCGATACACCTGGCTTTTGTATTTGAACGTTTTTATTCAGCCAAATTTGTGTATTACATACTGAATAAGTTGGCATCCAATGAAATCTTGTACTAAAGTGATAACTCATGTAACAGGAATTTCTTCATTTTGAATGTATTTCATTGATGACACTGCTGATCCTTTCCTTCACTAACATAATTTTTCAGTGAGGCTTGGAAAGTATCATTCCAAAGATGCAGCAAATGAAAACAGTGACCTTCACCCTGAGGAAGAATCAACGCAACAGATATTACACCAAGAGCAATCTGCAGCTGGTATATTGTGCAAGGTAAAATCTCATCATGCAATTCACGCATCGAATTTGTCATTGATCAAGGATGTGCTGGGTATTGTGGCTACTCTTGCCAGAGTTGATAATGATACTCTTAGCAGGTTAGTACCTTTCCACACTCACCCATTTTCCTTTTGGCATAGAAATAGAATGACTAGAGATGCACCCTTCAATTTGTCTATTTTATAAAATGTCTCAAGCTCATTACTCACATTGATATGCTCCCTATGATGCCTAGGATCATCGTAGAACTTTGTTGTGTCTTCATATCTGCTGATTATATGATGAAAAACCACAAATATAACTCTCAGACAGGCAAATTCATTCTTGGCAACCTTAATTACATCCTGAATCTGATGAAAATGGGGTTTCTGCTGATGTATGAGCTAAAATGCAACCATTTTGGTGGTTTCTATTTCTCGAAATAAATGAACATCCCAATTCCCAATGGTATCGCTAACTAATGTTGTGGTTTATAAAAATTACCATGAGTTGAAAACTTCTTTTTCCTGAAATTTCTGCTCACGTGCCCTTAAACCAGGCTTCTCTCAGAGTACTTGGGATTGGAGACTATGCTGGGAATAGTCTGCAAAACATTCGATGGAATTACGGCTTTAGAGAAGTATGATGGAGATGGCAAAATAAAAGACATAGCCGGTCTGCATGGTCTTGGATCTTCAATTGGGAGGAAAATTGATGGTCGATTTACTGCATTTTGCCTTGAAGATTTGAGGCACAAACCCACTTGTTGTCTTTGTTTCTAAACAATTTACTTATATTTCTTTATCGGTAATGTTTATGTTGCTTATGGAAATGTTGACTGCAACTTATTAACAGGCCATTTGCGGGCGGTTTTATAGCCAATGATCCACAAAAGAAACTTGCTCTTTTAAAGCCGAAGTTACCAGATGGGAAGTGTCCTTCTGGATTTCTTGACTTCGTGGTGAACATGGTCAATCTGGATGATCGGAACTTGTTTTGTGTTACTGCTGGTGGACATGGTCTTAGAGAGACATTATTCTATAACCTATTTTCTTACCTGCAAGCATACAAGACTAGAGCTGACATGCTTTCTGCTCTCCCATGCATAACTCATGGAGCCGTGTCTTTAGATGGTGGGATGATCACGAAAAATGGTCTCTTTTTACTTGGCAGCAGGTAAGTATGGATTACCTATCAAGCCATTTGTGAATGAGAATTTTTTTTTTCATGTGTGCGTGTGTTTGAGATTCAGCTTATTATGATAGTTGACGCGCTTTAGGAGTTGTTAATTCGTAATGGTCCCTTCAGTATTACTCTTTTATCATGTTTACCCTATTGTAAAATCCATCTGTTTCCAGGGAAAATTTTGAGGTGAAATTCCCATTGATCACTGGGAGATCTGGTTTGTCTTTGAATTATAGTCAAATTGAAACTAGGATCAGGAAGTTGAGATGGGAACAGCATAATATTGAGCAGGATATGCTAAGAGAACAGCAGTTGTTGGATAAAGCTAGGGCTGCTTCTTCAGGCAAGCCACAAGTATGAGGCATGCTCCAACAGAAAGCCAAACTCTTAACATTCAGGTATGGTCTCGTAGATATTTTAGCATGCCTTAACCACTGATATTCATGATGGAAAGGACACTAATACTACGTTGTTATTATTCATACTGGATTGTTGCTTGTATTCTATATCTAAATGCCAAAAACAAGGTAAAATTTGTGTTTGTCCTCGAGCTTGTCACAGACTTGCTGTTATCGTTCTTTCACTTTCATTTTGTCACAATATCCGTTTGAAGGCTGCTGCTGCTGCTTGATACATTTTTTTCATTTGTCCAGTATGCAATTCTGTTCGAGTTCTGAATGTGCGAATCAGATGCATCATTTTGAAACTGCTTATCTTAATGAATACTTAATTACCTCTCAAATTGGCTTTCCGATGTATGCAGGACAAATTGAGAACACAAGCATAGGAATTTTCTTCTGATGCTTAGAGAATGTTCAAGTTAGAGGGACTGCGGAAGGTGTTACTTCAACTTGTGCTTTTGTCAGCAGGAAATTGTAAATTGCTGTTTTGTGGTCAGTTGAAGAAACACTTTTGGGAGTTTTCACAGGCAGGGTTTGACCAAGGAAAGTACAGCTAAACGCAGATTTTTTAAAAACGATTATAGTATTTTAAAACGATATGGAAGAGAATGCATGACAGCCCTCTACTGCAGAGGGGGCCGATATGAATGCATGTCTCTGAAGCTTGAAGCGCCTATAGGATCCTTGCTCTGTCTATATATATATATTAAAAAAAGGGTCCAAACATTTTCTCGACTCTACGAGTCTTTTTTGGAACATGTGCCCATTCCATCAGTGACGTAGTTACTAATTCCGTCAGTGTTGGAGAGAACCAGTCTAATAAAATTGGCTTGACATAACAATTATAACAGTGAGAGAGGTGCAGCAGCTAGATTATGAATTTATATTTTAAAAATTATTAGTTTAAATTTTATAAATTTCAGAATCATTTAAGATTTATATGGTTATTAATTTTAAAATTCATGAAATTAATTGAGGTTCATACAAACTAGTTTGGATATTCATATTAATCTAAAAAACAAAATTTGGCTTAACATGAAATGCTCAATCTGTTGCTGCTCCGACTGAATACTCAGTTTGTCAAGCTTTTGGTAGGTTTGGCACGTGACAGGCTTGAGATCCTAATTTAATTATTTATTTGTTTTTGTATTTTAAAAGTATTTTTAAAAAATTTAATTTTTTTAAAATTTTTTATTTATTTCAATTTAATATATTTTTAGTGTTTTTAAATTATTTTGATGTGTTGATATCAAAAATATTTTTTTAAAAAAAAAAAAACATCATTAATATATATTTTTGTACAAAAAATTATTTAAAAAACAACCACAATCACACTATTAAACAAGTTGCTAGCTATGGACAGGCAAAAGATGGCGAATTTCATCACCCTCGTGCCAAAACTGCTCTGTTCGTTCATGCAAGAGGCTGGTGTCTGGGTGATGGTTCTTCATAAAAATTCATTAGCCATCCAAATCTATTGCAGGATAAGTACTTTTCCATCAATGAACTCGTTTAACTAGAGTCAGATGCCCCTCTTTTAGAAAAACCATATCAAGATGAAAGCGAGGAACTAATAAAGGTCAATGTACAACTCTTCAAAGAATACTAAAATTACAACATGCCCAGTTGGGGCACTTGAGAAAAAGGTTGTCAGACCTCAGAAAATGTAATGTAGAAGAGCAAATCAAGTTAGAGCCTATAACATCTCTATAATTCTATTAGCCTGACAATTAGTGAGCTTTACACTTAAATCCAGCTTGGGTTCTATAACGATGGGTTGTCGAGGGGAAGCAAGGAGGAGAGTTGATAAAGTTCACCTACTACCAAGTTCTGCTGTTGCAGGGAAACAATCAGAAGTATTTTCCAACGGGATGCAGGACCTATTGTGTGAACACCTGAAAAAACTGTCCAAGGTCCCCCAACAAAAAATCAGCCTTGAAGAGGCATCATTCCTTCTGTACCACCGAGTTGGAAACAATCTACCTCGCTACAATTAAATTATCAGAATCCACAAGAATTAGTTACTGCAGTGCTCAATGTTCACCTCTGTAACTGCAGGTGTAGATGAGTTTTCCTTGCCATGCTTCTCACTAGCTACCCTGTCAAGCTTTTTATCAGGACAGTGTTTAGAAATGTGTCCCTTCTTCCCGCAAAAGTAGCATGTCAAGGACTTGTTATTATCTACCTCTATATCTCGTCTCTTCCAATGCAACCCTGGCTTCTTCATATCTCTGATCCTAGGTCCAAGATACTTGAGATGATGTGAATGTACCTGATTGGAGGGCTCCCCTGGCTTATCTTGATTGCGAGACTCTTCCTCGGCCCTTACACGGTCCATTAATATCCAGAAAGGAAGATACTCCTCATGCATCAACTTCATGCAGAAGTCCTTCCAAGATGGAGGAAGCTTGGAAATGACAGTGCTAACATGAAAGTTCTCATCAATAAACATTCCTGCAGCAACAATTGCATCTGCAATGCCATTAAGTTCCTGAAGTTGGTCAAAAATCGATTTTTCATCAACCATTTGAAATTCAATGTACTTTTTAACTTGAGATCTCTTTGTTCCAAACTCCTCATAAAGGTAAACCAATTTTAGCTCTTGCCATAGTTCCTTAGCAGTCTTAATCTTCTTTGCATACTTGTAATAAATGGAATCAGATAGAGAATTCAAAATGTTGAGGCGACAGAGATGGTCATCATTGCACCACTTTTGCTCTTTAGCTTTGGCTTGAGCAATTTCTTCAGCACTGGCCGGTGGGCTTGTAGCAATGCTTGGGCGAGGGACAGTAAGCACATACACAATCTTTAATTGCTTCAAGAAAAATTCCATCTGTGGTGCCCAGAACTGATAATTCTTCCCATCAAAACGGCTGACCTCAATATGAGCAATCTCGAGGGGGAGTTCTTGAGAAATAGAATCAGCCACTGGCTTAGAGATTTGTCCATTTTGTTCAACATCAAGGCCAGAACTGAATTCAGTGGGAAAAAAAGGCTCAGAATAGAAGTAATTTCAACACATTGTTCAGCTTCATGCTTTCTGACTAAGCATCATATTTGAAGATTCAGCAAGGCATGATACACAAAAAGTTGAAACTAAAATATACAGAAGTGCAGACCACTTTATGCCATTTCTATTCTTTGGGCAAACAATTGTATAACTATATTAAGCATATAAAAGATGTCACAACACCAGTGACAACTGACAAGGTCAATATTATAACACCCCTCTCACCTTAACATTGATTGCATCTTCGTAATGGCCTCCTCTATTGCAGGCACATTTTGCTTGATGGCTGTCCATTGTTCAGATGTCAAGCAAATTCCTGAAAAATATGGCAGACCCTGTCAGCACAAATGCAAATCGCAGCAAGATCAATACTAAATTGATTACAAGCTTGGAAACATATTCGCCTATCAACATATCTGCATCTGCTGCGCTAACTATTGATCTCAAGAAAAATATCCTACAAAGGATCCTATATCACGAACAGCATTGACAGGGTATATCAGGCTCACACAAAACTTCGATCCATACACCACAGTTCCTTTTCTCTTACAGACACTGACATCCTCAAAAACACAAAACCTCACACTACCAGTCACAGCATAAGATGGACAAACGACGTGAATTAAAATCTCATGAGAAACCAAAAGCATGTTCATTGCATGTTTAAGCCACCATCAAACACAATTAAGGCAAACCTAAAATAATAGTAAATAAATAGAAGTTTACTGATATGAGCAAATTCGATCACCTATTTTAGAAGGAAGCAGTTTTCCATCTTTCTGATAAAAGTCCCTTATCGACACGAATGATTTCCCTTTAAATTCTTGAATCGTCACGCTCCTTCTCTCTGATAGCTAAATTGAAATAAAAAGTCCACATTAAACATAAAACACTTCAAAATCTAAAATAGAAAAAACAGGTTTCTCCCATTTTCTTAGCGGCCAAACAGAAAATTAGGGGTTTTACCTTACAAATAACGCGATTACCATCAGTACCAACCTCCTTCTTAGTCAACACTTCCTCGTGTTCTTCTTGCAGTGCTTCCTTGGTTTCTTCTCTTACGTTTCCATTGGCTTCTTTACCTTCCTCGTCCATGTTAGAGAGCAAAAAGGACTCGATAACGCCTCTTATAAATTTCTTGTGTTCGATATGGGACAAATCGAAGTCGAGTCGCTCAGTGGCGGTGGCTCGAACTTTGAATTCAGTGATCTCGTCCATGTTAGCGTGTTTTAGTATGTCAATTACTGTTTCCTGGATTTTCCGCTGGAGCTCCGGGTCCATAATTTTGGGTGGGACAAAAATTAATTTGGGAAATAGAGGGAGATGGAGAGTTACGGTATTATAAATTGAGTAGCGGGTTAAATTAAAAGAAAAAAAAAAAGAAGAAGAGGGCATTTGCTAATGTTTGTAACTGGAGGCTGTCTTTTCAAAGAGATTCATTGGACAATATTAAAGACAAGTTAGCCAGGCCACTTTTTCAAGCCAAGTTAAATTACTTTGTTGTTCTTGAAAGGCAAAAAATTATTCAACTTTGAG
Organism: Populus alba x Populus glandulosa; assembly: GCA_033617975.1. Classification (NCBI taxonomy): domain Eukaryota; kingdom Viridiplantae; phylum Streptophyta; class Magnoliopsida; order Malpighiales; family Salicaceae; genus Populus; species Populus alba x Populus glandulosa. The sequence continues at coordinate 15,470,872 of CM066144.1, read as the reverse complement.
GAATTTTTATCGTTTTTCAAAATTATTTGCAAAAGCTTTAATATCCTCGAAAGAAAGAAAGAGAGAAAAAAGTTTGCACATAGGGGATTCTTTATCTTTGTCTTAAAAAAAAAAAAAACAGTAGAATAATAGGATTGCCCCTCAAATTAATTTTTTTTATATAAAAAAACTAAGGTTGGATTCAAGAATGTTTGAGTCCTTTTCTTCTAGTTTTTTTTTAGTTAATTTTAGGTTTATGTGGGTGTTGTTTTATAATTTTAACAAATTAGATAATGTTAAAAAAAAAAAATTGTTGGCTCTCATGCACCGCACACACTACCACATGACGACCCTAGTGTCATTTGAGTGGTGGATGCGAGACCATTTTGCTATCAAATTTCATCATTCAGAGCAGCGTTAAGAATGACATGTCTTTTTATTTTTAACGATGTGGCGTGAACTTGTGATAGAGGTATGATAGACTTTTTTTTTCCTCTTTTTATCTTTGTCTTAGCCTAGAGTCAGCCATTCCAAAAAAAAATGTGCCTTCTAATTTGTATTTTTATCAATTTTAGATTTTATTTTTTTATTACTATTTATTTTGCTTTTAGTATTTTTTATTTTTTTTCAAATTCATCCCAATGAATTTTAATTAATTTGATTTTTATATCTAATTTGATCATTATCCTTTTGATTGCTTTTTTTCATTATTATTCTTTTCTTGATTTTTTTTTTCAATTTCTTCCCTCATTATTTTATTGTATTTAATTTTTTATCCTATTTTAGTCCCTATTATTTTGATTGTTATTTAAAAAAAAATTAAATTTTGTCCCTGAACATCTTATTTTATTTATTTATTTTATCTAATTTAGTCCTCATTCTTTTGATTGATGTTTTTTATCCTTTTCATAATTTATTTTATTTATTAATTTAGTCCTTGATTATTTTATTTCGTTGGCTTTTTTTTACCAAATTTGGTATGCATTTTTTGGATTCTAAATTGTTTTGTAATTGAGAATTTTACTTTGTTATCTTTTTTTGTATTTGCTTTTTTATAAGGTAATTTTGATTTCATGATCCAAATAATATTAAAGTTTTTTTTATTGAAAAAATATATATTTTTTAAGTTCATCATTTGATATTTGGTTATTAAGTTGGGGTTTTTTTTTGGTTATCTTGAGTGTATGTTAGTCAATGTTGACATAGCTCCTTTTTTAAAATTTTTTTTTTAATTATTTAACTTTGGTCTTTTTTGCTAGGTTTTTCTTTTAAAAGTTTTTTTTTTCATCTCGATCTCATATCATGGTTGGCAAATTAACCGAATTAACTTGGATTTACTCATCTTTTTTTTCTCGATCTTTTTTTTTTATAAAATTAATTTTTTTTTCAATTTCATCATTCGACTTTATATTATTAGCTCCTGAGATTTTTTTTTTCACTTTTTTTTTATATGAGGTTATTGTAAGTGCGGGTTAATCGAGTTAAACAAGGTTAACTTATGCTTTTTTTTTTTAACATTTTTTTACTTAACTTTGATTTTTTTTGCTAGGTCTTTCTTTTGAGAGTTTAATTTTTTTCTTATATCGATCTTATATCTCGAGTGACCGGTTAGTCAATTTAACCAGTTGAATCAGTTTTTTTTTTTTTTTGACATTAAATTTTAAACATTGATTTTTTTCTATTTTATTATTTGATATTAGATTATTGAACATTGATCTTTGTAGATTTTTTTCTTTATACGGGTTATATTTATTTTATATCCTAAGTTGCGTGTTAATAAAATTAAATCGGATTAATTTAAATTCAGGGATCGATATAAAAAATAAAAAATTATTCTCGGGGAGAGGGGTGAATTTTCATGCCAGAAAGAAATCCCGCTTGCAGGAAGGCAACATTAGAAGAAAAAGTAGGTTCCACCGAGATTTGAACTCGGGTTACTGGATTCAGAGTCCAATGTCCTCACCACTAGACCATGGAACCGCTTTTGAACCTCACGGGTTCAAAATACTCAACATTACTTCATACTTCTTCAGCGTCGTTTTGCGCGCTTGAGCTGGAGACGCTGTCCTATTAAGTGGAAATTTTATGATTCTTTTTTAATCTTTTAGTTGACTTAGATTATTGCTGATGACAAGGATGGGCCAGCTACATAATTGCTAAGATCTGGGCAAAAGGAAGAGGCTCATGATCCATTGGGCTGGTTTGATAGACTGATTAGCTAATTCTGATCTAAATGAGTCCACCTTCTTTGCCTGATTAGGGGCTCATGCTATTCTGTCTACTGTCAAGGTTTCAAAGTTTTAAATTGGAGGATCATGCAAATGCTATTTCTTTGAGGTAGGATATCATCAAGACCATCATGCATACCATGCTTATCTTGAAAAATTAAATGCTCGAATATTGAAATCTAATTAACACTGGGTATAAATAAATGGGGAGTAACAGATCACTTTTAAATCTCTATTGAGCAAGTTCGTGGAGGTTTAAGCTCAAGCTTCCATGTTTTCTATCTTATATATAGATGCCTATAAACTATACTTTCTCCTCTGAAAGCTTCATGGGCTTTTGTTAGATTCCCCGTGTAGTCATAGGTATAATCTTGCGGAAATTAGCTAAACATATCGGGCTGCTCATGGACATTATTGCCACCTTGGTTTCATCCCTACTCTTTCTGGTTATCGTTGCAAACTTCATGCTACGATGGGGAAATTTGAAGTCGCAGTATAAATCCAAAAGGCTTCCTCCAGGCCCGCCAAGATTGCCTGTCTTCGGCAACCTTCTACAGCTCGGCCAGCAGCCTCACCGGGACTTAGCTTCCTTGTGTGATAAATATGGGCCGCTAGTCTACCTCCGACTTGGCAGCGTGGATGCCATTACCACCAACGATCCCGAAATCATACGCGAAATACTTGTACGCCAAGATGAAGTTTTCGCATCCCGGCCGAGAACTCTCGCCGCCGTCCACCTAGCTTATGGGTGTGGAGATGTGGCCTTGGCCCCGTTAGGTCCTCATTGGAAGAGAATGAGGAGAATCTGCATGGAGCATCTGCTAACCACAAAGAGGCTCGAGTCTTTTGCAAATCACCGTGCCGATGAAGCCCAACATCTGGTCATGGATGTCTGGTCCCGGACCCAAACAGGAAAGCCTTTGAACTTGAGGGAAGTGCTTGGTGCCTTTTCCATGAACAATGTGACTAGGATGTTGCTAGGTAAGCAATATTTTGGTGCAGAATCAGCAGGCCCTCAAGAGGCCATGGAATTCATGCACATAACCCATGAGTTGTTTCGGCTTTTGGGGGTGATCTACCTTGGTGATTATTTACCATTTTGGAGGTGGATTGACCCTCATGGATGTGAAAAGAAAATGAGAGAAGTGGAGAAAAGAGTGGATGATTTTCACAACAAAATTATTGAAGAACACAGAGAGACAAGGAAGACGAAGAGAAAGGAAACTGGAGAGGAAGACAAAGACATGGACTTTGTTGATGTTCTACTATCATTGCCTGGTGAGAACGGGAAAGAACACATGGATGATGTAGAGATCAAAGCTCTAATTCAGGTGATGATCGCATCTCTCAAGATGGTCACTACAACACTCATTTTCATGGTTTTTTTCTTTTCTTTTCAACTTCCTTCCAACATTGTTTTTATCCATTTCCTTCTAACAACATGGAGCACTGTGGTTTCTGGTACTTTAGGACATGATAGCTGCTGCTACAGACACTTCAGCTGTAACCAATGAATGGGCAATGGCAGAGGTGATCAAGCATCCACGTGTCCTTTCCAAAATACAACTGGAGCTTGATTCAGTTGTGGGTCCCAATAGAATGGTCACGGAATCTGATTTGGCCCACCTTAACTACTTACGCTGCGTTGTACGGGAAACATTCCGCATGCACCCAGCTGGGCCTTTGCTTATCCCACATGAGTCCTTACGCGCCACCACAATCAATGGCTACCACATCCCTGACAAAACCCGGGTCTTTATCAACACTCATGGGCTGGGCCGAAATACTAAACTCTGGGCCGATGTTGAGGAGTTCCGTCCCGAGAGACATTGGCCGGCTGATGGGAGCCGAGTGGAGATAAGCCACGGAGCTGATTTTAAGATACTGCCATTCAGCGCAGGTAAAAGGAAATGCCCTGGCGCGCCACTTGGTGTGACTCTGGTACTCATGGCTTTGGCTCGACTCTTTCATTGTTTTGACTGGACCCCGCCAGAGGGGCTAAGCCCCGAAGATATTGACACGACTGAGGTTTATGGCATGACCATGCCCAAGGCTAAGCCCTTGTTGGCTATGGCTCGGCCACGCTTGGCAGAGCATATGTACCACTGATTGAAGATTTATATGCTGTTGCGTTGTGATCATGGCTTTTAAGTTTGGAATTATCTTTCCTTTTTTTTTTTAATTATTATTGCTCTACATGGTGATGACCATGCCCAAGGCTAAGCCCTTGTTGGCTATGGCTCGGCCACGCTTGGCAGAGCATATGTACCACTGATTGAAGATTTATATGCTGTTGCGTTGTGATCATGGCTTTTAAGTTTGGAATTATCTTTCCTTTTTTTTTTAATTATTATTGCTCTACATGGTGATGATCATTAATGCTAAAGCAGAATTTCAAGTAAAAATCTTATAGAATAGTCTGCAATGTTATAATAATAATAATGTTTAATAACCATGTCAGCTTATTAGAAAATGAGAATTAATCTTTGCTAATCTGCAAAATGACCCGAGAACATGTTAACCATTTGACAAAACAATAAGAATTTCTGCTGTGAGATTTCTGAGTTTCACAGTAAAATATATTTTAATTTTGAAAAAAAAAGTAAAATGTTTTTAATATTAAAGAAAATAAATAGTTATTAAGTACATATGAGACTAAATAGATAGCCCGAGCTATGTTATTTGCCGGTCCAAATTTTTTATAACATAAAAAAAAAAGGTTTAGGCGATGCCAACTTTTTTAAAGAAGCAACACAAATCTAATAGGTAGCCCGAGCTATGCTATTTGCTGGTCCAAATTTTTTCTAACATAAAAAGAAATGTTTAGGCGATGCCAATTTTTTTAAAGAAGTAACACAAATCTGAGAATCGGGTCATTAACTTGACTAGGTTTAATAAATTAGGTTAATTTAATAATATAACAAAAGAAAGCATCAACAAAAAATAAAGTGATAATTTTTTTTAGCAATAACTAATTATAAAAAATGAGTTGTCAATATCATATATAAAAGAAGAAGAAAGAAAAATGTATTGGAGACTCACTATCACTTCATCATTGACAATACTCTACCACCAAAAGGATCTCATAGAGATAGTTCTAATGGCACAAAGAAAGATTGCATAACGACACCAAAAAAAACCACACATGCTGTCAGAGCAATGACCCTAAAAATAAACCAACCAAAATATGAGCATCTCATGCTTATATTTAATAAATTAATTTAATTTAATTAAAAAATAAAGTTTCTTTTGAAAAAGCTAAATTTAATCAATTAAAATTAAAAATAAAAAAAATAAAAAAAAGTATTTAAAACAATCAAAGATTAATTAAAAGAATGAAAATTATAACCGAAACAAAATAAAATAGAAGGACACAATTCAACGAGAGAGAGAGGAGGATAGGAAACAAAAAACCTTTCGCCACCAAAACACCAATAACCACGACACACACGCCAACTTAATGGAAGCATCGCCACTCGACAGCGACAGTGACAAGGCGATCTTGCATTTTGGCTGCCGAATTAGGGAGCACATGCCTCTTAAGGGCGGTGGCTCTCCCGCACACACAAGTGTATTTTCTTTAGATGGCTAGCACCTTTTGTATTAATATTTTTATATCTTTAAAAAGGCAAAACTAACCCTCATTCACATTATATATATATATAAAAACCAAGAGAAAAAGTCCACAAAACCCTTAGATGGTAGTTTAATTTTTTTTTATTATAAGGATATGGTAGTAATTACATTGTGCAAAAAAAAAAACAATTGATGAAAGAACCCTTCCATGATGGTTTAAATATTTTTTGTTGTAAGGGTATGACATTAATTGTTTTGTGCAACAAAAGATAAAATGACAAAAAAAACCCTTCCATGAAAGTTTTTTCATCATCTTTTTTTAAAGGCATCATAGTGTTTTCATTGTTCATTTATCGTGTGAAAAGACTAATTTGACCAACTAAAATCAACAATGACCAATGTGTTATAAGAAAAGATGATTCTACCCCCAAAACTAAGCTAATGTTTTTTTTAGTAAAGGAGCAAACTAGTAATTTCAATATAATAATCCATAATAATCTTTGTCTATTGCTATAGTGAAAAAATCATGCTCTTTAGTTTTTCTGTTAATTTGCCTTAATTATATATATTAAGAAAAGATAATTATCAGGTAGGTTCAAAATAGATTCTAGAATTGATTTTAGAAACGATGTCATCTTTAAGCTCTTCTGAATGTAGTGGTTGTTTTCAATATCTAAACATATATTCTCAAGGTTAAATACTATTATACTTGTTTCATAGCCCCTGTGATTTTTATTATTGTTATTTGTTAATTGATGGAAGAAATAAAAACACTTAAATAATAATTAGAATACCAGACTGAGCCTTGCTTAACTACCAAAACCAGTTGGTTGAGTTGACCACTTACATGGGTTGGGCCTCAACCCAACCACAACCCTTGGTCTTTTAGTAGGTTAACGGGTAGCTATAACCACTAAATTAATCAACTTGTTGACCAATCACCACAAGGTCATGTGGTTGGGCTTCTAACTTAACCACTAGACCCTTTAACATTATTGGTTGATCATCACATCACTCTGTTTAGACATTGATCTCTTAACTATCCTTTATGTAAATTCTCAAAAAGTCTAACGACTCGTCCATGACATCCTAAGCCTTTCAACAACCATTTTTCTTCGCCTTGACCCATGAAATCCAATTTTTGACACGCAATGCAAGTCACACTTCTTGTTTGGTTCATTGTCATTACAACACCTACTTCACCTTAACTTGCTCACTTCCAGAACAATGCCTGCTTATATTAACCACCGACCTACTTGTTACTAATACAGAGCATAACACCTCATTTCTAGACAATGGTTATTTCCTACACCTTGTCGATCATCAACTTTGTCAATCACTACATTATTAACTAATATCACAACAAACACCACAAGCAATAACGAGCATCCATCTCTCCATCATTGATACAATCATGAATAGAGGTATACGTAACTCTACACATTGAGGTACCTGTCTCTTCGAGATAAATTGATATGATCAAGGTATATAAATATTTTAGTCACTAGGTAAGTGAAGAAAAGCTATTTTAGGCTGACTGGGGCAATTTCATACCTGAATAGCAATCATTTAATAATTGCAGGAACCACAAACAACCATTCATTTAGCTAGCTTCATACACATAAACACACAACATTCATATATATACCATTACCAACTTTATTTTATTTTTCTTTTCTTATACATTAGTTTTCTCGGCTTACATTTATTAATGCAAGTATCAAAAAAATTTCATATTCCAACAAGAAATTTGTTTTTGAAGTGAATAACCAATACACCATGTTGAGATTGGGTACAATCTAATTATAAACAAAGCTCAATCACAAAAGCTAATATTTTACTTTTAAATTATTATTTTTTGTGAACTTTATACACAAATATTAACTCAACTTCAACCTCCAAAACCAACACAATCCAAGACTAGTCAGCAACCCAAAAACACATCACGAAAAGCCTAAATTCAGTTACCATTAATGAAACATGTTTTGCTGAGTGTCTCAGCCTTGCTGTCTCTTCTTATAAAGAAGTTGATCTACTATATATTTTCATTTATTAAGCAACCAGAAAAGGAAATGAAAAGGAGAGAGAAATGAATGGCAAAATTTATGACGCAGCTGCCGGAAATGATAGATTCTAGAGCTACCGTAGCCACTAGACATCACGGTAGTCATGGCTGTCAGTTAGCTGATCTGTGTACGAAAAACCAAGCTTGAGTTTGGCCATCCTTTTGAAACTCTGAATCTGAAAGGCTAGAGAAGAACTGATACTCACTAGGCATGACTCATGCAAATATAAAGTAGGTATCTTAATTCAATTAGTTGTTACAGATTTTTAATTTGTACGGTCAAGCAAAGAAAAAATAATAAAAAACGGTTGAAAGGAACAAAACAACAGCTAAAAAATTTGAAAAAAGGAATATTGAGAGGATACTTTCTTTAGCACTCACATCACTCCTGTTTTATTATAGGTTAGATTTTTTCATATTTTATAAAAAAATTATATATAAGTTTTTTTTAATGTTATTTTGTAGTTTAAAAAAATTAAATTCAAATAAAACTTTTTATGTATATATATATATATATTAAAAAATTATTAACGAAAACTTGAGAAAATTTAAGTCGACATGTCTTCTTGATCATTGTAGGCATGCGGTATTCCTTATCATCCTTATCTCTCCCCCTCCGAGAAAGTAGTTTGTCTTAAATTTAACCAGATAAGAGTATATATTCGGTCCCTTTACTCCGTACTTTCATGCACTCCTGTTTGAACATTGAAGAGGAAGATTCCAATGTTAAGCAACAAGGGCCTTGTCTAGCTTCAATGATGTTCTTGGTGGCATCATCGGTGGAGATGATCCAATGTTTAAGCTAATGGTTTATGCTAAAAGATGTCTCTGGTCCGGAGGTTTTAACTTGATCCAAAAGCTGGCATCATTTAGGTTTTATCTTTATTTTCATTTGCCCCGATTGGATATCACTAATGCTTTAACAGATTGAAGACTAACTTTAATGCTCTTTCCAGGTTATAATTCTTCTTTCCCTCTACTTTTCTTTTACTCTTGGAAAGTTTTTTCCCCGTGGATCGAGTTTAATTTTAACAGGCCTTGATTACAAATTATGCATCGGGTATACTTTTTACTCGTTCCAGCTTTGGCTTTTATGTTAAGCCAACGGAGCCCTTTTTCAGGTAACGGGTTTTTGCTCATCCTCGTGAAACGGGGATCTCCCCTGCCGTCTGTTTTGTGCTCTCCCTCTTTTCATTTTCCCCGTCCATCTTTTATGTCCCCCTCTCTCTCTCTTCATTTTCACCTGTAGAAGAGAAAAATGAAAAGGATGCCAATATTCCTTTTCTCTCGTTTGAATTTCACCAAGTTTTAGCTGCGTAATTAAGAGAGAGGCCATGGTTGGTGAGCCTGTAACTGTGCATCTGTATCACAGCTACCATACCCACTACTTCTTACCATGGGGGCCCCTAAGACCAAACGATTTTAAGATTTTCATAAAAAGGGCATAGCAACTGGTAGGGGCATGGGTTTGACGACTTGCATGTAATCATGTGACAAGAGAAATTGGACATGAAGATGCCCGGGCCCTGGGTGCATCTTTTGTGCACACAAAAACCAAACATCTCTGGACACAGCACGTCTTTTGCTGTGTGTCGTTTGTGCATCTGGCTTTGATATCATCGTAAGTCTTTCATGCGTTTTCATTTAGAACCATGTTCACATACACGTCCTATCTTCAACATAACTCGTCCAGTTCTTGAGGCCATGGATCAAGGGCGCAAAAGCAGCACCGCATGCCTCCGTAGAACTTGCCGTGTACGACCCGGTGTTGCCATGCACGCCAGATACTTTTAGAAGTCCACTTGGCAGAAAATGGTGAGCGCACCAGATATCCGATGATAAAGGGCCAAGAAAGAAGACGAGCAGAATTGAAGATAAGAATAAATTAAGGAAAAGGAAAGGTAGACAGGGAAAGATTCACTGATACGAGAAGCTTCAGAAGCATGAAAAGCGTGAACACAAGAGAGTCTCACCAGTAATGTCTTGTGTGTTTTTGGGTGCCTCTGTATTAATTATAATCAATGAGAACATGGGAATGTCACTCTCGTATGAGTTCAGACAAAACTTCGAGTTTGAGTGGGTGAAGTGGACATGTTTTGTGTTACTAAATCTGTTTGCCATGTTAATTACTTTTTGTCTCTGAATTTATATACGGGAAATGATGTCTTTCTCTCCAGCTATCACCCAAATTCTTGATTCATCTGTTCATTTTCTCCCGTTTACTTAAATTAATTGCCTTTAAAATCACGAAAAGAGCAGGACTGGGTCGTTGTCTTAAAACGTTGTCGCTTCTAGTTTGTAAATTTTAATGGGCGAGTGAATTGGAAAATGATTGATAGATTGGATCCGCTTGGAAACTTTTTGCTTGATGACGAAGTCGAGAATTGCGTGATAACTGGAGGACAAAGATGCTCCTTGATTTTTTTATCTTAGAGGGGATGACGGACATCCGACAAAAGAAAGGGAGAATGACATGCTTTTTTTGGGAAGAGCGATTTTTCCCTAGGCAGTCTGATAAAACGCATAAGGACGAATTAAGTTTGAAACTAATTTACACCACAGTGCCGCTTAAGATAGAGGTGGTGTTTTTTTTTTTTTTAAAAAAAATATGTATATATATATATTATTTTTATTTTAAATTAATATTATTTTAATACTCTATGTCAAAAATTAATTTTTAAAAAATAAAAATATTATTTTAATATATTTTAAAATAAAAAAATACTTTAAAAAATAACCATTATCACATTTTTATGTAATGATAAAATAATTTATCTATATTTTATTTAAAAAAAATTACACATGTCATAAATTTAAATTAAAAAAAAAATACTAGGGAAGGCATAATCACTTGCCTCGGTGCTTGGGGCATTTCGGTAGTTGCATTTCTGTATAGTTCATTGCTCTTATCAAAGAATTAATTGGAGATATGGTTGTTATTTTTATTTTTTTAACCATGATTAAATTACTCTTGGATACAAAAATTTAGACCTAAAAGACAGGGTTTTTATTTTTTTAAATATAGTAAAATTACAATTTTATTCTTTAAAGCAAAAGAATTAATTTTTATCTTTTTTTTATTAACTAGTTATTTGAGGGCAATTTAATATTTTAATATACATTAAATATTATTTAAATTAAAAAGGTTGTTGGCTCCTGGGATGCCTTTCTATAATAAAAAAATTTATTTTCATCGTGCTGTTTGATTTGTTGTTGCACTTTATTCTTGTTGAGGTTGTGAGTGTAGGTGGTGGTAAGGCGACTTCTTCTTAGGAGGGTTTTTTTTTCCCCTTTCTTCCTTTAAAAATTGTAAATTGATCATCTTTGTTATTGATATTTTAACTTTAATCCTTGTTATTTTGATTTTTTTTTGCTTTTTTATAAAAAAAAATTTTAATTTTATTATTCAATCCTAATTTGTCATGTATTATTTTTATAATTTGGTCTTTCTTCTTTGATTTTTATGTTTTTTCTTGGTTTTTTTATAAAAGTCTTATTTGTTTTCAAGTTTATCATCCAATCTAGATTCATGGTGTATTGTTTTTTTTCTAATTTGGTCTTTATTTATTTGATTTTTTTATCATTTTGTTAAAATTATTTTTCTTTCAATTTTACCCTTTAATAAAAAAATTGTAATTGCTCTCGATTTTTTTTATTTCAGTTTTTATTCTCATTCTTTTATTTGCTATTTTTAGTTTTGGAACCTTTTGTATTCTTGATTTCATCAATTAACATTTGCTTTTTAGATATTGGGCGACACAATTTTTTAATGTATATTGTTTTTAATTTAATTACTTAAATCATGAGTTTGAAAAGTTAAAACAAGTTGGTATCTTTTTTTATTTTTTACTTATTTGTTTTTTTAATATTCAACGTTATTTTTTTAAAATAACTTTATTGTTTTATTCAATTTCTTTTCTATCGAATTATCTTAATCTCATGATCAATATCATAATTATAGTGGATTAACCCAAGTTGACTCACTTGTTATTACCTAGGTTTATATCTATCATGCTAATTTGTGTTTACTTGAACCGAGTTTTTTTTTTCTTTTTCAATCCATTTTTCTCCTTGCATATTTAATTAGCTGAAAATTATATTATATTATTTTTTCTCTCTTGAAAAAAAAAAGCTTTTCTTCTTAAGTTATCATAATCACTTTTTAAAAAATAATTTAATCAGTTCATTATCTTTGTCATTTTTTATTATTTTATTAAAATAAATCAACTTATTTAATTTGTCAGAGTTATAATCCAAGTTTCATATTTATTTATTTAAAACACACTTGTGACAATTTTTTTTTAATGAAAACAAGATATATCATTTCAATAATAAAAAAACACCAACAAAATGCCTTGGTATAATTGCAGCAGTAACTTCGCTTGAAATTAATATTTTAAATCACAACATATCATTAAAATATTTTGTAACCAGGATTCATCATTTCAATAATAATAATACAAAAAAACACTAACAAAATGAAAATGACAAGCTTGCTACAATTGCAGCAGTAACTTCGCTTAAAAACGTCACGGGAGAGGGACGGCGGGAGGAAAATTCAGTTGACCGCCGAGTCCCAAGGGTCGATATCAATTCTCGAGTCTTGACTCTTGAGTGATCTATCCCATCTGTCTAGCATTTACTACTACCAGCCCACCTTTCACCCAACTAAAGCAAATGATCTCTAGGATATTTCTTTAGATGCTAGACAGTGGCAATTCCGTCAATCTCTTTTTCCACCACTTCCAATTCTCCCAAAGGGCCATGCCAACTTGGATAATTCGTTTTAAAAATTTTACAAGAAAAGGGATTTGATTTTCTATTGATTTGCAAGCTCATCCCAGATATTTATATCCATAAAAGCAAAACGATCCCGTAATTAAAAAGTATATACGAGCAAATGTCACCAAAGTTAATACTTTAAAATGATATATAACAGCAATTTCGTCTATGCTGGTTCTGATAATATTATTATACACTTTTGATGTGTGATGTTTGGTTATGCAAAATCAAAGATGATTTTATTAATTAAAATAATTAAGGTTTGAAGAATCTAATTTTAAAAACAAAAATAACAAGGACTAGAAAAACAAACATTACAACTTGGTTAGTTTTTACATTAGAAGCGCTAGCATGTGAGAAAAGGTCGTCTTGCTTTGGAGGCGCGTGCAGCTTTTTATAGTGATTTTTCACTGTTATCTACGAATGTGTAATGCCCGCAATGGCAAGACCTCTTTATGAAAATTTGTTTTCAATCTTACCCCCAACATTTTATTTTATTTTGTTTTGTTTTGTTTTTATGTTAAATTTTATTTTTATTTTTTTCATTGTTTTTTTCTTGAAATCTATTTAAACTGATTTTTTTTATTAATATTTAATTGACTACAAATTTAGTTTCATGAGAATCAGAATGCCCGTCGTAAAATTGATATTTAGAATTCACCGTTTATAATTTTTGTGTAGAAAATAGAAAATAGAAAAGTCATTCAGAAAAGAGGAAAATGCTAAGTCCCTTCACACGAGCCACCTTTTGCATTGCACCTTTCAATTATTTATACTCTCTCACTTCTGTAAACACTTCAGTGTCTACCCTCACTTTCTTGTCTTCAATGGAAGGAAAAGCAAGAAATGCTCCTGCGCTCCTTCTCTTTTCCTTCACCTGCGTTTTCTTTTCCCTCTCCACCACCACTCTCTCGACTTCACCGCAGTTCCAAACCCTAACCGTCAACCCCCTCCCTAACAAGCCCACTCTCTCATGGGCCGACACCGAACCCGAATCCGAACCCGAGACTCAAACCCTCACCGACTCAACATCATCAGAAGCCTCCACCACCACTTCCCTTTCCTTACAGCTACACCACTTAGATGCCTTGTCCTCGGACAAAACCCCACAAGATCTTTTCAACTCGAGGCTCGCACGTGATGCCTCACGTGTCAAATCCATAACTTCCCTTGCTGCAGCCGTCGGCAGTGCAAACAGGACTCGTGCGCGCGGCCCTGGGTTCAGTAGTTCTGTAATATCAGGACTCGCTCAAGGGAGTGGCGAGTACTTCACGCGCCTCGGTGTAGGGACACCAGCAAGATATGTTTTCATGGTGCTCGACACTGGAAGCGACGTCGTTTGGATCCAGTGTGCTCCGTGCAAAAAATGCTACTCTCAAACCGACCCGGTTTTTGACCCGACTAAATCCAGATCCTTCGCTAACATCCCTTGCGGCTCACCCTTGTGTAGGAGACTTGATTCCCCAGGTTGCAGCACGAAGAAACAGATTTGTCTCTATCAAGTCTCATACGGCGACGGGTCGTTCACTTACGGTGATTTCTCAACCGAAACGCTGACGTTTCGAGGCACTAGAGTTGGACGCGTGGCGCTAGGTTGTGGGCATGATAATGAAGGGCTTTTCATTGGTGCTGCTGGGTTGCTGGGACTTGGAAGGGGTAGATTATCATTTCCTTCCCAAGCTGGTCGCCGGTTCAGCCGGAAATTCTCTTATTGCTTGGTGGACCGGTCTGCTTCTTCTAAACCGTCTTATATGGTTTTTGGCGACTCGGCTATTTCAAGAACCGCTCGGTACACTCCATTGGTGTCCAACCCGAAATTAGACACCTTTTACTATGTTGAGCTTCTTGGGGTTAGTGTTGGTGGGACGCGTGTCCCTGGGATCACAGCTTCTTTATTCAAACTTGACGCGACAGGGAATGGTGGAGTTATAATTGATTCGGGCACGTCGGTTACCAGGTTGACCCGGCCCGCTTATGTGGCTCTGCGCGATGCTTTCCGGGTCGGAGCATCCAATTTGAAACGGGCACCGGAATTCTCATTGTTTGATACGTGTTTTGATCTATCTGGGAAGACAGAGGTGAAGGTGCCAACGGTGGTTTTACATTTTAGAGGTGCTGACGTATCATTACCGGCGTCGAACTATTTGATACCAGTGGACAATAGTGGGAGTTTCTGCTTTGCGTTTGCGGGTACAATGAGTGGATTGTCGATAATCGGGAATATCCAACAACAAGGTTTCCGGGTTGTATATGACTTGGCGGCCTCACGGGTCGGATTTGCTCCCCGTGGATGTGCTTGAGTTGTGTAGCGTGCATTTGGGTAGTTACTAGGTACTACTACTATTATTACTTTCCGTTTTGGTAAGGGATGAAGGTCTTTCCCTGCCCTTTTTATTTATTTTTCTTTTTTTAATCTAAATCATGGCAAAGAAAACATCTTTTCTTGGATTTTTAATCTGAGGAGAAAGAGGGGAGATAAATTAGGGATGATGTGTGCTGTTGATTGGCTATTTGTCGTTACCAACCATGCTTCCTAACAGCAGAGCAGAATGTTTCATATAAGCTCAAGCTGTGAGCTTGAATTCGGTTGAAAAAAAACTTGTTTGGAATTCAAATGCAGAATTGCTCTTAATGCAAACTCGTTTGATGTCGCAAATTATCGTCAATGATAAAAGAAAGCCATCTTCAGTTTTTAATTCCTTCATTAGCACCATTTGGCCATAAATTTACTGTTCTAAGTTGTGTGTAGTTCGTTTTTACTGTGGAGCCTTGAGTCTTCTGTACGAATGGGAACACATCGTACAGTAATGCGGCCGTGTTGGGCACGCATTATGAGATCTTTCGCGGTAATTTTTCTCTTAGCAAAATAACACAATATTTAATGAAATATCATAACATAGAGAGTTGCATCGCGTGACTTTACAGAAAAAAAATAGCAAGGAAAAAAAGAACATAGATTTTGAAGACACAAAGAAACTATTTAAAAGATTTTGACAGGGCACTGAACGATATTAAAAGTAGCCGAGCTCATTCTTTTATCAACTAGACTTTTCTCAATAATTTTTCTTAGAAAAGCTAAAAATATAAATATTAAATATATTAAAATACAAATAAATGGTTAAAATGATATTGAAATGCACATTAAAAAGAAGAAGTTATATTTGTACTATTTAAAAAACCATATCAGTAATTTAGATAATGTAAATAGCTTTTGTCCCGAAGATGTTACCTGTTGTGTTATGACACTCGATGGATGAATGGCATCCTCGATCTCATTAAGATTTGTAGGTTTGTTTTAGTATTTTGTAAATCAAGTTGAAGGACGCCACTTGCTGGAGAACTGCAAAACGCTGCCGAATTTCAGCTGCATTTAAGGACTCAAAGCCAGGTGGCTAGCTACAGTGCCCCGAAAATCAATTATATTGGTGGCTATATATCTTGTCCTTAACCAGAAAGGATCAATCCTTTCCCGAAGAATGCCAACTTGCCTGGGAAAATCAGCATATTTGCCCACAGAAAGTACGGTGTGGATTGCTGGCTTTTTCACATTTTTCTTGGTAGGGGCTGGGCACTAGCGATCCATCTTGCGAGATTGATGGCGGTGGACCGGTGGTAGCAGTTCCTTTCGCGTGCATGTGCAAAAGGAGTCGAAAGTAAAATAATGCAGATTATGATGTTCTACTGTATGACTAAATGGTAAACGGTGTCGGGTGGGATATTTGGACCTGAAAATATCACGGGGCAGTGGTCAATGAGAACATGCACATGGGGATCTTGCCGTGAATGAAGCAAAAGCTTCGATATATAATGGATGACTCCGTGTTTCATGGACCCCTCACCGCATCTACCTATGTGACAAGATTCTTTCGGTGCGTGCTTGTCTAAAAGAATCGTAAAAGACACTTTATTTATTTTGGTGCTTTGAACAAAATTTAATTTTTTTTATTATTTTTAGATTATTTTGATATGGTAATATCAAAAATAATTTTAAAAAATTAAAATAAAATATTATTTGAATATATTTTTAAAAATAACCACCAAAACTATCTACAGCTCTCTACCGATCTGCATCACAAAACTGAAGTTTTTGGGCTTTGAGCTAGTGTAAGAGTCGGTTTAAAAAAAAAAAAAAAAAGGTCCGTCCAGCAATTGCAGTAATGAATCACATTATTTCATGGATTCTTGTTGCCAGAAACCTGTTCTGGAAGGTGATAAATTAATTTGCCGCTGGAAATTGAACAATTTACAGCTGGAGAATTTAATGGATTTGTTGGAAATTGAATGAATTTGCTGCTGGAATTAAAGGGAATTGTTGCTGGAATTTGAATAATAAATTCAAGAATAACAAGCTAAACCTTTTAGCTAATTGGAGATAGCCAAGCTCCTTGGTTTTCTAAACGAAGACATACTTAGAACTTCTTCAAATGACCCTACCACCTCCGATGATCGTTATTTACACCTTATCTACAGAGAAGGGAAATCTGAAATAAAGAAAGAAAACGGAAATCTGAAATAAAGAAAGAAAAGGGGAATCCGAAATTTCCTTCCCCCGAGTTTACTTGAAGTGCCGATATTCTTATCTTCTCATCCCCTTATCTAGAGATCTTGTTGATTGGAGTATCTCCTTTCTTTTATATTTGTATTTGTTTGGAAGTATGTTTATAGTTATTTTTTAAAATATTTTTTATTAAAAAATATATTAAATTTTTTTTTTAAAAAAAAATTATTTTTAATATCAATATATCAAAATAATCTGAAAAAAAAAAAGTTTTGAAACAAAGAAAAAAATATAAAATATTCAATTTTTTTCAATAACCCTTTTAAAACCAGGTTTTTAATTTTTGTTGAAATTTTAAATTTGCACTCCCTCCTCAAATGTTGTGGATCATGTTGGTAATGAAATGTCACAATCCACTTCTTTAAAAGACCTTGCTCTTAAGGCGAGGATATAGCCTTCAACCAGTTTCATCTTACCCAGACAACATCCTTTTCAGCTTGTCCATTCCATTGTAACAAATACTCTCTTTGTACATTTTTTTTTTTTTTTGTATAGTTCTTTGATTTGGAACCTTTATTGGCTCAATAGAGAGCCTTACCCTTTATTGACCCATGATAAAGTTGTTGACGGGCTTACAAGCACGCCAATCTTTTTCTTTAACAATGACATAAGAGAGGTAGGGTGTATTTTTAACTCTTCTTGTAGGTCTAGATGGTAAGCTGAAGTACCAATTTTCTAGTGGTGATTATTTTTTATTTGGTTTGATTTTTACATGGAAAAATTAATCAAATTAAAATTATTATTTTTTAAAATTTAAAATTGAAACCAGTTCAAATTAACTGGTTTTGATTTTGTTTTTGTTGTTAAAAAAACCAATAAAATCAAGAAGCAAATCTCATTTTTGTTGTTTAAGAGCTTGTTCCAGTTTACATGACTAAGACATGATTGAATTCTATTTAAAATACAATCAAAACTAAGTTCAAATTACAACATAAGAAAAAAAAACAAAAACCCACAAAATGTCAAAGAAAATAGAAATTGAAAATCAATCGAGATTGGAAGGAAAACATATCTGCCCATGATTAATGAGTTGGATCCAAATAAAAGCACAAATTTTATACTTTTGTCAAACATTTATGCTATTCATAGTCGTTTTGAAGAAGCAAATGAGCAAATGCTCTCTTTAAAAGATGAGCAGATGGACAAAGGGTCTCCATGTAGTTTGATTGAAGTAAACGAAGTTCATGAATTTGTTGCTAGGAAGAGAAGAGAATATGATGAGAAGATAAGATACAGGGATGGACTTAGAGAGAAAGGAGGACTATGTGGGTTGGATCAGGTTAGTGATTATAAAGAGGAGGGAGGGGGTTGTGGGCGTTGGTTTAGGTTAGTGATTATTTATAGTCTATTTTATCTTTTTAGAGTTATGGTTGTACCTGTTTGGTTCATTTCAATTCAATTAGTTTTAGACATTTCAAACCGAACCAAATCAGAAATTATTTTGGGTTTTCTAATCGGTTAATTTAATTTTTTTCTCGGTTTGGTTTTTTTGACTAATGTTTTTTTATTTTCTCAGTTTAATCTGTTTTTTTTTGTTTTTTGCTCACCCCTAATCTTGTTTCTAAGACTTTTTATCATGACCAAAAACAGAATTAACTCAATTGAATCTAATAAGCTAGTTTTATTTAATTATATGCTAAAAAAAGGAATGATAGTAAATAAACAGAATTAATAATAAAAAAAGTGATAATAATATTTGCACAAAAAAAACATTTGCTAAAAATAAAAACTTTTGAGTCTCATTTCTTTTTATGTTGTTTTTTATTGATTTTCTCTCCCATCTCTCAAATTTATCAAGGATTGAAAAACAAATAAAATAAATTGTGTATATATATATATATATATATATATATTCCACAAGCCTGGGCTATGTAACCAATTAAAGAACTTTAAAAAGCATGGGAAAGCACTGTAGCTTCCCACGCCTTTTAATTATACTTAATATAATAATAATAATAATTATTATTATTATAATTATATTATTATATTATAATATATTTTTTTCTCTTCCGTAGCAGTTTTTTTTTCTGTTTTTTTTTTGTTTTTTTTTCTGGAGCTTTTGTTTTTTCTCACTTTTGTTTCTTCATTTTTTTTACATGTTTTTTTTTACCCAAAATTGACGTTTTTTTTTCTTTTTTTTTAAATTATCTTTATTAATTTTTTTAAATATTGAGCTGGTTGAAAATTTAACTATGTAGCTTTTTTCTTTAAAACATTGTAGATTGCTATAATATTCTCATACATTGTTTTTTTTTCTTTTTATGATTTATTTATTCTTTTTTTTTTCAAAATGATCTTTGTAGATTTTATTTTTTTTATATTAAGTTGGTTAAGAATTTAGCTTTGTAGTTTTTTTTTTTAAAAAAAAAAACAATATGCATTGCTACAGTGTTTCCCCTGCATGGTTTTTGTTTTGCTGCAGTGTTTTCCCACATAATTTTTTAAAAAATTATCTTTATCGAATTTATTTTTTCAATATTGAGCTGGCTGATAATATAGCTTTAGCTTTCCCAACATGTTTTTTTTATTTCTTTTATTTCTTTTTCTTTTTTTCCAAAATTGTCATTTTTTACATGTTTTTTTTTTGTTTTTTTTAGAATTATTTTTGTTGATTTTATTTTTTTTGCTATTGAGCTGGTTGAAATTTTAGTTTTTTTGGTTTTTTCTTTAAAACACTGTAGCTTTCCCCGCGTGTTTTTTTTCTCGCTTTTGTTTCTTTTTTTTTACATGTTTTTTTTTCTTTTTTTTTACCCAAAATTGAATTTTTTTTAAAAAAAAGTCTTTGGCAGTTTTTTTTTTATATTGAGCTAGTTGAGAACTTAGCTTTGTAGTTTTTTTCAAAAAAAAAAAAACAATATAGATTGCTATAGTGTTTCCCTTATATGGTTTTTGTTTGTCTGCAGTGTTTCCCCCACACGTTTTTTTTTTTAAAATTGTTGTTGTCGAATTTTTTTTTTTTTAATATTGAGTTGGTTGAGAATTTAGCTTCAGCTTTAGCTTTCCCCATGTTTTTTTTTTGTTTTTTTTAAATTTTTCCCAAAATTGTCTTTCTTCTTTATATTTTTTTTTCATAATTATTTTCGTTGATTTTATTTTTTTACTATTGAGCTGATTGATAATTTATTTTTTTAATTTTTTTCTTTAAAAAACTAGATTGCTGCAGTGTTTATCTACATGGTTTTTTTATTAAATAATTTTATTTTTTAAATTATCTTTGTCGATTTTAGTTTTTTTATGTTAAGCTGATTGAGAATTTAGCTTTGTAATTATTTAAAACACTGTAGATTACTACAGTGTTTTCCCACATAATTTTTGCCTTGCTACAATGTTTTCTCACATGTTTTTTTGTCGATGTTTTTTTCCAAATATATTTTTGTCAAATTTATTTTTTTCATACTGAATCGGCTAACAATTTAGCTTTTTTTCCTTAAAACATCGTTGATTGCTACAGTGTTTTTCCATATGCTTTTTTTTGTTATGTTTTTTTTTTAAATTATCTTTGTCGTTTTTATTGTTTTTGATATTGAGCTGGTTAAAAATTACAACTGTAGATTTTCTCATGAAACACTTTAGATTGTTATAGTGTTTCCATGGATGTTTTTTTTTTCCTTTTGTTTTTTTTATATTTTTCAAAATTATCTTTATTGATTTTTTTTAATATTGAGCTAGTTGAGAATTATAATTGTATATTTCCTCACAAAACACTATAGATTGCTACAGTGTTTTCTTAAATGATTTTAATATTTAGCTGGTTGAAAATTTAGCTTTAACTTTCCCCACATGTTTTTTTTTCCATTTTTTTATTATTTGTTTTTTGTTTTTTTTTCTTCCAAAATTGTCATCTTCTTTTTTTCATTTGTTTTTGTTTTTTTTATATATTTTTTTTTCGATTTGTTTTTTTAATATTGAGCTGGTTGAGAATATAGCTTTGTAGTTTTTTCCTTTAAAATATTGTGGATGATAACATTTTTTTTATATGATTTTTTTCACAAATCCACAATAATGCACAAGCATGCCACAAGCCCGCGGCATCGCGCGGGCATGTCACGTCTTTTACTAATATATTTACTTATTAATATATTATATTATTATAATTATTATATTATATTATAATTATATATATTATTATATTGTATTGTATTATATAACTATTTTTTTCCTTTTTAATTTTTTTTAATTTTTTTTGTTTGATTTAGTTTGTTAATGTTAATTTTTTTTTTAATTTAGTTATCAGATTTTCATGATACGGATCTCGGGTTTGATGGGTTAGCCTTATTTGACGAGTTAACCCAGATTTTTTTTAAATTATTTTTTTCATTTAGTTTAGTTTGTGTAAAGTTAATTTTCTTTCTATTTAATTATCATACTTTCAAGACACGTATCCTGGGCTTGACGGGTTAACTTGGTTTGATGGGTTAACCCAGTTAATTCTGGGTAAACCCGTCATTTGTTTTTCTATTTAGTTATCAAACTTTCATTATGTGAATCCCAGGTTTTACGGGATAACCTGGTTTAAAGGGTTAACCCAATTAATTTATTATTTTTTATTTTTCTTCATTAGTTTTTTCCTTTCTGTTGCTTTTTTTTCTTTGTTTTTTTTAATCAATCTATTTAATTATCACACTTTTATGACACGACCTTATATCTAGACCCACATCAAATATTCTTGGGTCCAGTGTTGCAGCCAGGCTCACTTAAGTTTAATTTTATTATTAATATTATAAATATTACTCTTAGGTTAGACGTTGCAACCCAACCTAAGTTTCTTGGGTATAACTTTACAAAAAAATTTAAAATTTAAAATTTTTAATTTGTTTTGATATTTTTTATACAAAAAAAATGATTCCACAGCATCGCACAGGTAAGTGTCTAGTTGATATATTAAAGGATAATTCCTTGCCGTGGTAGTTGCTACTTGTTACCTATGTCTAGTATCCGTACAGGAGGAATTTGCCTTTATAGGGTTGGTTTGTTAAAGGTTTAGGGTTCATTCATGATAACTTGATATTAGTTTGTAGTTGTCACGACTCACGAGGTGACATCATCCTTGGCACAACAGTCACTTGGACTGTTATGAGGTGGATCACGGTGGAGGCTCCGAGTGTTCTTTACAGCTGGCAAGTAACACATCATTGAGGACATGTTGCGAGGACCCACACATTCCATTATCTTTCTTGGGTCCACGTCAGGCCCCTTCCATTATCGTGTGTTTGGACGCGAAGCTCTATAGTGGGCTTGTTCCTTAATGGGCCTAGGCCTAACCCTGGACCATGGGTTCTGTCCCTTCAATAATATTCACAATACTTCCCGGAAACTTCTTGTTTTTTTTTTTTTTTAGCAATGTCCAAAACATTTTTCATGCTTTGTCATGTCAACTCTAAGTTCGTCTGAAAATAAAGATATAAATAGTTTATCAATTCAATTTATTTTTTTTATTGAATTAAGTTCATGCTGATCTTTTTCATGCTTTTTATTAAAGTGAATCTGCTCTTACAATCTAATTCTTTCATCTATATTTTCAAAATTAATCATATGAGAATTTTACTTTTGGAGTTGATTTTGATATACTATCTATACAATTTTGTTTTTTTATTTAAAAAATTGAAATTTACATAGCAAAATGGACATTTTAAACTGATGGAAGCATAACAAAGGCTTGGTACATAAATTTGATAAGTATCATAGGAAAACTAAGAGAAAACTAAGTTTTGAGATGAAGTATTAATAGACTATTGTGGGTTTGGTTTCATGTTTGAATTGAAATTTTAAAAATATTAATTATTTTTTTATGTTTTTAAATTATTTTGATATGTTAATGTTTTTAAAGAAAGTTATCGATTTCTTTACTAATATTTTTTGTCGTTTTCCATTCTAGTTTTCTTTCCCTTGTCTATTCTTTTTTTCAATGAAAATTGAAAAATATATTTGTTTATTGGGAAGAAATATAAATTTTTTTCACCAAGAATTATAAAACATATCAAAATCACAACTATTTTTTATAAAAAAAATCAAAACTATAATTTATAATAGTCACCTTAATATTTTTATACTCATGATAGTGTAATTGTAAAATATGGATTTTATTTCATTCATAAAAATTATCATAAAAAATATATTTTTAACTGAAATAATATATCTATAATAAAATTAAAACACTAACTATACATAAAAATGTAATTTATTATTTTACATTGCTAAAAAAATGCATGCATATGAAAGAAAAAAAAATTGTTCATGTTTTTTCTTTATTTGAAAATAGCAAAAAAATAATGAGAAAAAACCGTGAAAAATCCGTAAAATATATTTTTTAAACTTATTATAAATTTGAAAAACTAAAAAATGGATGAAAAAACCCGTTTAATTAAAAAGCATTAGTTTCTGACTTAGTTTTTTTTTTTTAATTGAGTATTACTCTGAACCCCCCTAAGATTTTAATACTTATGTGTCATCTATTTTATATATATTTTGCTTGAACATACTTTATATTAAAAAAATAAATAATCCGTGTGCATAAATAAAAAAAACGTTAATCATGAATAAAAGAAATTAAAGAGATAATTTGAACAACAAAAAGTGAATTTTTGATAAAGAATAAGAATATCATTTCAGCTAAGTTAGTGTGGATTGTTAATCTGATTTAGCAAAATAGTCACATATTTTTACAAAACAATATGTAAAAATATACATAGAAGCGAGCACTGCTTTGAAGAAGGAGGAGGAGGAGGAGGAGGTCATTCTCTCATTCTCTATTTTTTTGCATTGAACAAACTCACTGATTTGTAATAAATTAAGTAGTTTGATGCATGAGGTGAACTGGGTTTACTTAATATTTTTTCATAAAACAGAGGAAAGGTTACCATAATAATCTTCATTAATTAAATTAATTTTATCTCGTTGAATTTACCATAAGGGTCTTCATAAATCTTCAATGTGAGAACTCAGCTACAAGCTCTGGCAGAACAGGGGGGAATATCGTAAATTAACTGACAAGACGACACAGTTCGTAATCAACTACTGACCGACTCATTTAGACTTGGAGCGAATTTTGATCCCAACAAGCAAAGGTACCACCAAAAGAGGTAGTTAATGATTATGTAAAGTGTGAAAATTTTCAAAATTCTGTTTGCCTGATTACTTCGCTGCGGGGATTAATGGAGATGGAAGAGGATGCGGGAAAAGTGAGGGCGTTGATAGAGCAGGCCACCAATTCAACGGCGGCCCACGTCGACCCCCGCCTTCTCAAAGGCATCAAAACGGTTGTCCGATACTCTGACTCGGAGCTCCGACTCGCCGCCCAAATCCTAATGGAATTCATGAAACGCGACCACTCCCAGGTCCCCTTCTCGCATTATAATCCTATTTTATCATTATTCAATTATTCCAGTTTGTTTGGTTTTTTTTAAGGTGTGATTTAGGGTAAAATTTATGTATATATATGTGTTGTGATTTTGCAGGTTAGGTATTTGACGCTTCTAATAATTGATGAACTATTTATGCGATCAAAGCTATTTAGAGCTCTAGTTGTTGAGAATTTAGATAAGCTATTAAGTTTAAGCGTGGGATTTAGAAGAAACCATCCGCTTCCTGCTCCACCGGCAGTTGCGTCCGTTTTGCGTTTAAAAGCGATTGAATTCTTGGAGAAATGGAATTCTTCTTTTGGAATTCATTACAGACAGATTAGATTAGGTTTTGATTACCTTAAGAACACGCTCCGGTTTCAGTTTCCAAATGTTCAGGCCAATGCAGCACGAGTTCAGCAAGAGAGGAGGGAAAGGGAGATGAGGACGAAAGAGATCTTAGTTAACAAGTTTGAGGCTTTGAAGGAGAATTTATCCTCGTTGAAGGAGGAAATTCGGGAAACTGTTGATGAGATTGGGGAGTGTTTAGAGATTGTTAAGAATAAAGAGGAGAGTGTGGTGATTGGCGCTTTAGATGACGATGAGGATTTTGAAGAGTTTCATCCTTTGGAGTTGCGTCAGCTCCGGCTTGATTCGTTGAAAGAGGGGGAGAAGGTCTGCGAGAACAGTGAGAATAAAGTGGTTTTCGATGCATTGAGGGAGCTGTACAAGCTCTTAGTGACAAAGCATTTGGTTTCGGTCCAAGAAGGAATCTCTATTCTAATCAGGGTTGAAGTGGAAGATTTGAGATTAAGAGATTCTATGCTCAAGGAGTTCATTGACATCCGAAATCACCTTCAATCAATGAAGAAGAAATGTGTTGAATCAGGTTGCGTTCTTCCAGACATTACAAAGCATGACAAAGAAGAGGAAGAAGATTTTTGGGAGGAGGGTAAGGTCGAATCAACTGGCCTTGGGAGTTTTAGTGAACCCAATAAGCGATCTGAAAACTCTTCTGCACCATCAACTTCTGGAGAGGTGAAAAATGAACCTTCTGAATGCAGTACTGAGAAGTCGAAACTTGACGAGTCTCCGGGTTGTGAAGGTGGTGGAACTGATTCCAGCTCTCTTCGAAGTAGGCTCATGGCTGAAGCTCCGGTGATAGAGTGGGGCTCTTTTTTGGACACTTGGGGTTCAAACAGGGATGTTTTAGCCAACCACAGGGGCTTGGAGCTTGAAAGTCACTGGGTTAGGGTGGACCATGATGCAGTTATTCCAGCAAAGAAAATTGCAGAATTGAACCTTCAGGCAACTCTTTACAAAGAAGACCGAGTTGAAACCCAGCCATGTCGAGCCCCGTTACGGAAGGGTGGACTCTGTCAGAGAAGAGATTTGAGAGTTTGCCCCTTTCACGGACCCATCATTCCCCGTGACGATGAAGGAAATCCTATCAATCAGGACACTTCGACCAGTGACGTGACTCCTGATTTAGGGACTGATTTAGAAGACCAATTAACCAAAGAAGCTGTGAAGAATGTTTGGGACAGAGATAATGAGGAAGCAAGGAAAAGAAAAATGGACAAACATTCACAGCAACGAGCTAAGCTTGCAAAGATACGAGAACATAATCAAGCTGTTCTGAGGGATGCTGCAGTGGCTTCAAATTCTGGATCTTCAGTTATCGGGGACGATGTCGAGGCATCGAGGAGGGACAGTTTGCTGGCTAGAAACAAAATGGAAACTCTCGCGTCAATGTTCCACAAGAAAGTAACCACCAGAGATAGGTTGTCCCGGAGACTTTTGAATACCAGGGGAGGTGATGCAATGACAAGGCAGCTCACACTGGGAGAAGATGCTAATTATAGAGAAGCCTTTCCAAATCAGTGGTAGAATATGGATATTCCATTGTTGGAATGTCGCGAGTTCTTAAAGTACCGAGCATCTGAAGATGCTTATGCTCGTAATGGGCCCCAATAGTGCCATCCATGTTGACGGACAAGCAGTTTCAGACTTTCAGTTGCATGTTGAAGCATAAGAATTTTGCTGTACACATTGTGTGATTTTGGAGAAAGACGAGTACTTTTGTAAAAACTTTTGTAATTACAAGCTTTGATTGGAAGATTTTGTAATGATATGTTTTTTATTTCTTCCCACAAACATTGTTGTGTCATATTTTAATCACAGGACAACACTGAAGAATTGGAACATTGGAGATTATTATATAATATATTAAACTAGCTCGGTGTCCTGTTACTATTTATTTAAAAGGGTGTTTGGGAGTGTGGTAGCTGTTGCTTTTCAAATAGCTTTTCGTGCTGAAAAGCATGCCAATAATATTTTTTCATTTTTTAAAAATCATTTTTGATACCAGCACATCAAAACGATCTAGAAAGTACAAACCGAACTCAATTTTAGCAAAAATAAAAAATAAAATTTTTTGCAAAAAGTCGTTTCGACCGCAGTACCAAACAGCAAATATAAAATACTGTGAATTACAGCAGTGTAATGATAAAACTGTTATTATTACAAAGAGTTGTAAAAATTACGGAAAAAAATAGGGTTGTTTTTTTATTAGAATGTATTTGATAATGGTTTGAAAGAAAATAATCACTACAAATTTTAATGGGGAATGGTGGGGCTGAGAATACATGATGCTGGAGCTGCCATGTGTTGGATGATAGGACAAGACCCACACGTATTGTTGCATACCCAAGCGAGCGGGTTTGCAGGCCCGTCCGCTTAAGGTCTGTAGCCCGCTCGCTCGAGCCTGCAAAACCATTTGCTGGGTGCAGATTCAAACGCCTGTGGCTTTTCTGACTCGCGCTTAGGGTGTGCAGACCCCCTGAGGGGTTGTAGACCCTGTAGAGAAAAAAAGAAAAAAAATAATAACAATTATTATTATTGTTGTTGTTATTTTTTTAAAAATAATAGCCAAACAAGTTTAATATTATTATTGATATGATAAATATTATTATTATAATTAAATATTATTATTTGTGTTATAAATATAATGTTTTTTATTATAGTTAATACTAAAAATACCATTATTTTTATTGTAAATATTATTATTTTAAGAATATGAACCCTTGTAGTAGCCAGTGGGAAATATTATGATCTGTTTCTGCAGATTCCATGGGTCTCAGATTGCAGGAATTAGTTGTCCGTTCTGTCTTGCCATGCAATGTGACCCGTAGCTTGGTTAACCGGAGGATAGAGTGAACATGAACAGGTTCAACACTTGAAGCAACGAGCTCCACCTCAGAAATCAATCAAACGGCTCTTGAATTTGATATCAGACCCGTTTTCAGGCAACTGCTGACCAGTGCTTAAATGGTTTCTTGTGAAAAAGTGGAGAATCAATTTAGCTGGCTACATGCTTTACTGAGATAGACAAATTGGGATCTTTTTGCACTTGATGGTTCTTTCATCTTGGAGTAACGTTGAAACCAAGCCATCTTTTTATGCCCATTATCACTCTAAATCGTCTTTTTAACCTTGATGACAGAGGATAGATGACACTCTGTCCACTTTTCAGAGACCACATATATATAATAATACTCCATCTTCTTCTACTTTCTTGCTGCCAATGAACAATGATGGTGATGTCTTGAAGGATCTGTAATAATCATGAAATCTAATAATCTTGACTGATTTGTCAGCTGTTGCCCGCTTTAATCCATGCCTTCTGCGATATCAAGGTGGCAGTGTTTTTTCCTATTCCAATTCCTTTTCCTTTGCACCGATAAGGTTCTTATTTGCGTAGAAAATTTGAAACATACATTAGGGCTGCGTTTTTTTTTTTTTGGAAAGCTGAAAATTATTTTTTAATTTTTTTTGTGTTTATTTGTTATTATAAAAGTTGATTAATGAAAAATACTTTATAGTTAAGGAAAAATTTAGTTTAGTTTTCAGAAAAATGTTTATTTATTTATTTATTTTAGACGGAAAACACTTTTCGAAAGTTGTGAATAATTTAGAAATGTCATGTTATTTGCTGATTATATTAAATTTAATCATTAAACTTTTTATTGCTATATATATATATATTTTTTTTTTTTTGAATATTTTTTTTCAATTTCATCCATTAGAATTTAATTTTTATATTAATTTTGGTTCTTATTTTTATAATTATTATTTGCTTTTTTTTTATCATTTTTTAATTGAAAATTTTTTATCTATCAAATTTGATCTTTATTTTTTTGATTGTTACTATTTTATTTGAAATAATTTATGAAATGTTAATTATTATTATTTTAATTTCTTCATCTTTCATTTTTAATACGTGTTAACTTTTCAAAACTATAGCCTGGGTTAAAAAACCATGAAACTTAATTTCTAATTAATCAAATGTTAAAAAATAAAATTGAAAAAAAGAATTTCAATTATACAAAAAGATTAAAAACAAAAAATAACAATTAAAAAAATAAAGATTAAAATTGAAATACAAAATAAATTTTATTTTTGATTGAAAGAAGAAATTGAAAAGAAAAAATAATTTAACAAAAGAAAAAAATATAAAAAAAAAGAATGAGGATTAAAATTAAAATAAAAAATACAAACATATTTTTGATTGAATGGTGAAATTGAAAAGAAAAATAAATTTAACAAATGACCCAAAAAAGAAAAAAATAATCCGAAGAATGAAGACCAAATAAAAAAAAACTAAACGTATTATAAATTAAGATTGAAGAATGAAATTCAAAAAAAAAAAATCAAAGTTTTACATAAGAGCCAAAAACAAAATTACAAATCAAAATAATAATGACCAAAGTAAAAATTTTTATAAATCAAAGGATAATTCTGAAATTTTACATGATTAGCACAAGTTTTAAAAGGAGGAGGGAGAAAAGTATTACTAGAGATAAATTATGTCACCATTGACAACATGCATAGCTCGAAAGGCGAGTTTATGAAAATACCAAATCTTCCATTAACAAACATGATAATAACAAAAAAAAATATTATAAAAATAAAAAAAAAACCCTTGAGGCAAGTTTTAGGTTTTTTGCTTCCAATAACATTTTAGTTATTCCGTGATCTTTTATATATATATATATATATACATATATATATATATATATATATATATATATATATAATCAAATGTCAAATTGCCCCACTTTATAGTAACAAAAAAAAATATTATAAAAATACAAAAAATCCATGGGCATTATATTTAAAATTCTTACTTTGAAGAGTATTTTTATTTAATTTGATAATAACTAATGCCCAGTGCGAAAAGTTTTAATTCCTCAAATAATTAGTTTAATATTTTTTGGTTTGAATAACAAAACACCATTATATTGTTCCAACAAATAATATAAATAAATATGTGTCTACAATGTTTTTGCAAAGGTGACTAGGTTCTGTTAATATACGAATTAAATACCCACGATACAAGTGGTCAAATGCTATTGACAATTAGTCTTAATAATTTGAATTGGTCCTGGTCAATGTAAGTGTGAAAGCTCCAGGGGTTGAAACTATAAGTTGAATTGAATGGAAAGTGGCCCAACCCTAACATCTACGATGCTGGATGATTTTTAAGATAAGTTATTTTTTTAGTTATTAATATTTTTTAATTTAGCTAGAAAAACATGTTTTTGGGTGTGATTTTTTTTTTCTATTTAATTTTAAAAAATAAATATTTATTTTTATAAATCATGTTAAACATAATTAGTTTTCAATAATCATATCATATTTTGAGATTATGAACTTGATAGTGTATAGTTTTTTGCACTCATATACTAGGATGGTAAGAGTTTGAGAATAAAAAAATTATTTCTCTCGTGGTTTTAAATTTAAATCCTGTAGTTGTTAATATAATGATATGATCGTTAATTTTAAAATTTATAAAATTATTTGATATATATATATATACAAGTTGACCGAACATTAATATTAATAATAATAATATTCCCACCTGAAGACATCATAAGAGAGCATTGAGAATGGTTGAAATCAATATCCCATAAATATAAGCAAACATGTGTCTGCTGCTCATGAGCAAAGTTCTTTGCACAAATACAAGCCAGCTCGATACAGCTACTGATGTTGAATGGATGGACACACATATTAGAAATTTATTTATTTTATTAATATTTAAAATAAATTTTTAAAATTAAAAATTACTTTAAAAAATAATTATTACTTACTTCAAAACCATTCCAAAGCCATTGTGCCCCTAACATATTATATAAAAATTAAATTTTAAAAATAAAAAATAATTTAAAATATAACCTTTACCACGCTGCCATCTTGCCGTTAAACCTAATGAATCTAATCTAATCTTATAATCATAGTTTAGTTTAACCCCTTTTCATTATTCCACCTAATCTAATCTCCTCCTATGAAAAACCTTTTTTTACATTTCCTCTCGCTCTCTCTCTTGCCTGAAAGAAACCCTTCGATGTTGATCCAATGCCTCTCACAATTTCGACGGTGACTTTCACCGATAAAGAAACGTGCCCCTTTCTTACATAACACGAACAGATCTTGCTACCGCTTCGATTCAATCTGTTCCCCCCTTTCTAATCTGATCAATCAGCTTCGTAGGAAATAAGGAAAGACGGCATAGAAATACCCAGAAGAGAGTTGAAGCAGCTGCTATATATAATTATATTTGATTGGAAGGCTGTTGTTTTTGTGGTGTAGGAATGGAATTGGATAGCATTGAATGTGTGCCCTCCTTAGATTTAACAGATGAGGATGAGATCCACCACCACCACCATCTTCATCATTTTCCTTCTGTTTCAAAGCCACACACCACCACCACTACCAACAACAACAACAGCAACAGCAACAGTAATACCGTGGCTTCAGCTATACACACTACCAGTGTTCATGAGCTCCTTGAATGCCCTGTTTGTACCAATTCTATGTACCCTCCTATTCATCAGGTCTGGCCCCCTTTTCTTCTTTCCTTTTTCTTGCTTAACATGATTATGCATATGGTTTTGCCTTTTCCTTTTTCGGGTTTTTAATTGTTGAATTATTGATGCGGGTTTGGTGTGCTTTTTGGTATGTTGTTGCTGATAAAAATATAGCTAGGGCCGTTGAACTGTGGAAATTGCAGGCTTGATTTTGTTAGGATTTGTGTCTGTTGGTTTAATTGGTTGGATTGTGGAGATTCAGGTAGCTGCCATCTGTCACAGCTAGGTGAATTTAGGAATTTATGGGCTTGGAAGATTTTTGGTTTTTCGACTTTGGTAGAATTTAGGTGTTTTGCTGGTTTTGGTATGTGAACCTAGTCCGTAGGACTTCACAAATACATGTACCCTCTGCAGTGACTGCGGAGAGTCATTGGGGCCCAATCGTTTGGGTCCTGTGCTCGGCACTGTCCATACAAATGCAAGGGCTTGCTGTGGTGAGAATTAGATAGAGTGCTAGAGCATTTGCTGGGGCATTATGTTGATATTTGGGTGCTAGTAGTGGGAGATTTTGAAATGTAATTGCAATTTCACTTTGCAAAACCTGAACAACTAAATAAAAATGCTACATCACATGATTCTAAGAAACTATGACCATTCATATGTGTGTGGTGTCCTCGATTTTATTTGTATGTTGCAGCAGTTGCTAGAAATATGGAGGGAACTCTTTGTTTAAAAACATTAAATTTTGAATCTAAAGGGTTGTGTGGATTTT
Organism: Populus alba x Populus glandulosa; assembly: GCA_033617975.1. NCBI lineage: Eukaryota > Viridiplantae > Streptophyta > Magnoliopsida > Malpighiales > Salicaceae > Populus > Populus alba x Populus glandulosa. The sequence goes on along the minus strand of CM066144.1, from coordinate 15,438,703 downwards.
AGTTAGATATTGGGCCATTGATAACTGTCCAGTGACTTCTTTATAGTTGGATATGGGGGGTTGCCTGTAGACAGTAGACATATCTCACTGTGTCCATGCAATGGAGGGAAAATTGTGCTTATAAATGCTGTTGCTTTGTGCTAGAGCTCCTGATTTCTTATGCTTCCTAGATGATGTCGGCTGATGTTAACAAATTGTTGTTTCTGCAGTGCCACAATGGCCACACACTCTGTTCAACCTGTAAAACACGAGTACAAAATCGGTGCCCCACTTGTAGACAGGAGCTCGGTGACATTAGATGTCTAGCATTGGAAAAAGTAGCTGAATCACTTGAGCTGCCTTGCAAATACATGTCGCTTGGATGCCCAGAGATTTTTCCATACTACGGTAAACTGAAACACGAGACCCTGTGCAATTTTAGGCCATACAGCTGTCCATATGCTGGATCAGAGTGTGCTATTGTTGGGGATATCCCATTCCTTGTCACTCATCTAAGAGATGATCACAAGGTGGACATGCATTCCGGGTGTACTTTCAACCATCGCTATGTCAAGTCCAATCCTCGTGAAGTAGAAAATGCAACATGGATGTTAACTGTAAGAATGTTTCTATCTTATTTAATTGATCCGTAATCACTTGCAGATATTCCTGGATGCACATTTGCTTCCCTCTCACTCATTTTTTTGTTGGGTTGGGGGGTGGATGGGTGGAATAGGAATTCCAATACAGCACTGGAACATGACATGCTTCTTTTTTATCATGTTAAGGCATGGTAACCAAACTTGGATTATGGCAAAGTGCGGAAAGTGATATGGTCATTTCTTGCCAACAGTGAAGCACTTGTGCTATTTATACAAGGAACTTCTTCACTCCATAATCTTCTCATTAAAGAGATCACAAATTATGTCTATCCTGCTTTGTATGTGTGCAACAGATTGTAATATCTTTGATAACCTTGCAGTAAAATAAATACTTTAAGCCCAAGGGATTAGTTGAGTGGTAAGACATCATGGATTCTGGCCTCATGAAGTCTTTACCTGAGTTCGATCTCCACCACAAACTTTTCTCAGCCATTCCTAGTATTTGTCTGGTAATTCTCTGGTTTGTTTCAGGGTAAGAGATTGTCCATAGTGAGAAACTAGTCTGGTGGTCAAAGATTTCAGGCTACTTTGCTATCCAATTATTATATCAAGCAGTTTCCCTTTATTATGTGTGTTCTGAGCAATGTTTTTTTTACTGTTTTGAAAATATCAACTCTCATCCTTCCAAGTAAATATGAATTCTATGACGTGGATGAAATATGACAAATGTTAGTACAGACTAAATTGAAATGTGGATGATATATGAATTCAGCTGTTTCATCTCGAGCTTGTGTTTTGCCTGCATTCTATTGGTTGATGCCTTCACTAGTCCCAGTGCAGACAAGAAGGATGAGAGATAAATTGAGTTCAGGACCAATCAATATGTTTTATTTATGCTTCACAGAGTGGCATGACATAGCATTCCTTATATGCACAATGCATTTTCTTACTTTGGCAACCACTGAACTCGCTTTTCAATCACTTTGCTTTAGGTTTTCCACTGTTTTGGCCAGTATTTCTGCCTCCATTTCGAAGCTTTCCAACTCGGGATGGCTCCTGTTTACATGGCATTCCTCAGATTCATGGGTGATGAGGCAGAGGCCAGGAATTACAGCTACAGCCTGGAGGTTGGGGGAAATGGTCGGAAACTAATTTGGGAAGGCACACCACGGAGTATAAGAGATAGTCACAGGAAGGTTAGGGACAGCCATGATGGACTCATTATACAACGTAACATGGCACTTTTCTTCTCTGGAGGAGATAGGAAGGAGTTAAAGCTGCGAGTTACAGGACGGATATGGAAAGAACAGCAGAACCCCGAAGGTGGGGCATGCATTCCCAACCTTTGTAGTTAGGCTGATTTTCACTTTCTTGCTTTCTACTGTGTGCTCTATTTCCTGTAATACTGTTACTAAAAAACGGATCATTTTAAGAATCCTTATGTATAAAACTGGGGCCTTAGCTTTATAAATTGTTAATAAACTTCCTGAAGAAATTGTCCTGGCAATGTTGCCAATTCATAGTTTTAAAATCTGTTATATGATGGTCAAGTTTATATAATTGTTAATTTTAAATTGGTAGAATTTATTGAGATATATGTAAACTGATCTGGATATTTATATTAATTAAAAAAAAAATTAGCTTAAGATCAATGGATATTTATATTAATTAAAAAAAAAAATCTGGCTTGAGAGGTTGATCTTAAATTGTAACGAAAAATCCTAAAAAAGCTTAGGTTTACTTGATATCTCGATTATCCTGAAAAAATTGGTCAAAAACTTGGATGTAGCACATTGATTATTTTATTATACCAAGTAAATTTAAAAGATGTCACAATTACAATAATTGAAATTTTGGCTATACTAATGGTGCCCTCTATGCAATGATTCCGAGGAATACAATTTTCCAGGAAAAAAGGATTTCATCTTCTGAACATGCTTTTTTTTAAGAAAAACCAGCAGATTCGCAGAAGCATAATGCAAAAGCGATGCTGCTCGTAACCGGTAACCCCCAATGCTAGGTACAAACACAACATTTACAAGTTGACGAAAATCATCAATCCAAAAAAAAATTGAAAAGGAAAAGCACTTTGAAATGTGTCATGTACGATATTACATGTACAAATTCACGAATATATACCCATTATATCCACATAATTCAGCAATTTAACTAGGCGGATCCAGCAGTCTCATCAAGGCGGTGATCCATGATTTGTGATGCTGTTTCAAGGAAAGCAGCTTCACTTGATACAGGAAGTACGGAATCATCTGCTTCTTCGACGATCTCTTTAATAACAGATCCCTTCTTCAAGGTCTCCTCCCTACACATCATACTACCAATGGTGAAAGGGGTGATCAGACCCCTCTCCACTCCCTTCTTCAGGAGCGGAGAGCGCGCGCATATTCTTCTGGCGGGTCCCATCCATGAAACTTCAGAAATGCAATATAAAAAGGAAAAGATATCTATGAAAAAAAAAAAAAAAAGCTGTCTCCTGGGTATTTATAAGTGCAGTAAATTTAAGTAAAAATCTGGTGAATAAGAAAATAACTATTATAAGAATATTTATAATATTAAAATATCACAATTGCTACTTGAGCACTTAAAACTTAATATCTCAATGAAATTAATTTTTTTTTTGATTTTTTTTTTAATTTTTATAATTAATTTTAATATTTATGATTGTTGGAATAAAATTAAATAGTAACTATTGAGTTTAATTTAAAAATATAATTGTTTCATTAATAATCATATAGTTTTATTCACGGTCATAATATTAAAAAAATATAATGTTTCATTATAATATTTCAAGTCTAACAAATATGTAACCGCAAAGAGAAAACATATACAAAAAAACAAATGGGCTTTCTTTACTTTCTTTTCTATTTTTATTTTTTTAGAGGTTTAGATGATTTAGTTATATCATGAAAGTGTTGTTTATGTGTTAGACAAATAAACACTTTAAAGACAATGTTTTCACGTTTCTAAACTAACTTTTTATTTATTTATGTTTATAAACAATTTCTTCAACAATTTTAAGGAATTTATTTTATGAAGAGAAATCTGAATTCAAGCATTAGAATTGTTAAGGATGTCAAAATTTACTATTATGAATAACTAATTCGAGTGATAATAAGTCAACATGAAGATGTATACTCTCCTAGGCATCTAATAAACAAACTTGCATCTTTCATTCTACTATGGAATCGGAATTTACTATTATAGTTGTTGTAGGTAAAGAAGTAAAATGGCTAAGAAATATGATGCTAGATATTAAGTTGTGGCCACAACCAATGTCAATTATTTTTTATACTACAATAGTGAATCAACTATGTCTTGATCTTACAGTAATATTTACAATGGTAAGTCAAGACATATACACATTCGACATGGATATATTTGAGAGTTGATTACAAATGGGATAATCACCAATGTTTATGTGAAGTTTGTGAATAATTTAGTGGATCCGCTCACAAAAAAACTATCTAGAGTGGTAAAGAAAATAATTAGTGAAATGAGATTGAATCCCGTTATTAAAGATATCGGTAATAGGAACCCAACTTTGGATTAACAAGAAGTTTATCTTAAAGCTTAATGGGTAATAACAAGTTAATGTTTAGTATATGTTGGACACTAATAATTAATTTTAGACCCTATTATGATAGTATTCAGTGCGTTTCATTACGTAAAGAAGAACAAACGTAGACTCTTAATGGAATTTAAAGTTCGTGTTTGATATAATATGTTTTGTAATTCCACCTATATGAATATAAAAGTGGTGTCGCTTCGGATAAGAGTTAGAGTTTTCTCTTGCAAATATTCATAAAAATAAGATTTTAGCACATGGCCATAATAGTGTTAAACAATTGTAAACATCTTTAAGAGTTTGGATAGTATTGTGTATGTAATATCTTTGATTTTACAACAACAATTTTGATTTAATCTGTGGACACCAATAACTTTAGTAGGATTCAAGTTCTAACACTAATTGAAAGTTTAAATTGCAAAATATCTTTTTAAAAGTATAATTGTATCAAGTAAAAGACATTCATTATAAACTAGTGAGAGATTATCTGTGTAGTTTGTAAATAAATAAAGAATAAAAAAAATATTTATCTCGTATTGAAAAAAAAAAAAAACATTCCCTCTTAGAGTGTTTATAAGTGTGAGATTTTATTGTAAAGTAAATTAATTGAAAGTCATGCCGGATGAATTCTCCTAGTAAGCTTCCTAATACAATTATATGGACATTTATATATCAAAAGATGATACTTAGTAATTGATCACTTGAAACTTAATATGTCATGGAAATTAATTTGTTTTTTGAATTTATTTCTTGAATTTTCATAATTAATTTTAACATTTATGATTATTGAGATAAAACCAAATAATTATTCAGTTTAATTTAGAATATAATTATTTCATTAATAGTTATATAATTTCATTAACATATATAATATTTTATTATAATAAACATGTTATTACACAAAAAATTCACACACACAAAAAAACAAATGCTTTTTCTTTCTTTTATCTTTTTTTTTTAGAGATTTAAAGAATTTAATTATATCATAAATATATTGTTTTTATATAAAACAAAAAAATACCAAAACAATACTTAACCAACTATTTATTTGTTTTCATTTATAAAGAGTTTCTTCAACAAATAAATGGACATTGAGAGAAGTGTTATAATCAAAACGATGATTTTAATTGATAATTAATTTTGTGATTAAAGAATAAAAGCATCTCAAATAATCCATCCAGTACTCAAAGTCCTAGTGTCCTTCAGTTCCTGGAAAAAGAGTGAAGATACATTGAATTCAGCAGGCCATCTACGAATGAATCAGGGAAGTTAAACATGGGAGTTGCCGTGTCATTGACACTGAGCTAATAAAAATTGCCTGCAGAAACTGATTCTAGGTTACCACTAAGTAACCTTGGCAACATACACAGGCTACCAAGATGCCAAGCAAAGCTCCAGCAAGAACTTGTGATGGGTTATGTCCAAGAAGTTCCTTGAGCTTTCTTTGACTGATAGGATGCCCTTGAAACAGGTCCTCAACGATCATATTAAGAACCTATGTTAGGCAGGAAATGTACGTGTTAGTTCCATAACGATGAAAGACTGAATCATTCTTCACAAAAAGCTAGAGAGAGAGAGGAGGAGGGAGAGAGACTGACAATCAAATGTAGACAAGCTATACAAAGCTTGAGAAAAGAAAATGGTTGATTGTGTATCTCTAACAGAAGGACTGAAGTAGAAACTGTCATGCTAATCCACATATAAGACGTCCTATGCAATGAATGAGGAAGAACAGAAGGGTTTAAAAGGCAGAGAGTTATAGCACATTGTGCTTGGAACTTCAAAATGCGCATCCATTAGCCTCAAGAATGGATACAAAGCTTCCTTACCCCACAAAAGTCACAAGCTTCAAGTGCTGAATTAATTATCCACCAGAAATGCTGTTCAGTATGATACCAAAAAATTGTAAGATCTAGTGCAGAGAAAGATACTACTCAACGTAAAGCATGCAACCATGCATTCTTCCAATTTTGCATTAATGAGTCATCTTAGTGCCAGGCATATGACATCGATAGTTGGCTTCGCATTCATTACTACGAAAACTAGCTATCACTTTAATAAAATTTCTCTCATAGTCAACTCAGCTGTCTCAGATAGTATTACTTATTATTTTTCAAAGTGTTTTTCATATGAAAATTTATTAAAAAGCACGGCATGGCCGCAACAACAAACAAGTCTTAAATTCACAAGACTAATGGTATCATGATAGTTTCTGTTTTTTTGAACACGACAAAGAAACATTTGTTAGATTAGACAAATAGCTTATGCTTTGTATACAGAGCCTCGTACATAAATGCATTTCAAATCTTGTTTTTGTAGAAGCTATAATAATCTGTTTTTCATTCATAGAGACTTACTTTTTATTTATTTTGCATACAAAAATCCATCCCCGAGCATTTTTAACTAAACAAATACTTTTTAAAATTTATTTTCTTAAAATTGCAACTAAAAGTATTTTTCTTAAACCTATTTTTTTAAAATCACAATGTCAAAAGCTACAAAATTGACGGACACAAAATTAATACCTATAATCATGACATAAGCCGAGCCAGTGAGCATAAATAGCAGAATTACAAACATAATGCATAGAAATCAGATCAACACAGCTGATGTGACATTTATTGTAGTATCTCTTCTGCTTAAGCACAAACGACTTCCAATCCAACAACAGAGTAGCTTTTGATCTAGCAACAAGCACATACAATCTCAGGAAATTATCCAGCTAGTGGAGACAAAAATTAAGTCTGTGAACCTTACCTTTCAAAACTTATCTCAGACTAGCTTTAAATAAATTAATACTTGTCTCTAACTTAGATTAGTTCAGTTTTTAAGAGCTTCAGACCATCTGTTGAAAATCCTTCCCAAACACAGAGAATGTTAATTTACCAGCATTACAAGTCTGATCAAGCATCCAATTAAGAAACATAAGACTGATCATTCTACCCAACCTCATATTATACTACAATCCTTCCTGACATTTGTGCTGTACTCAGTTCAAGTGAAACACTCAGGAAAAGCATTTGGCGTGGCATCTGCTTGTCATGGCTTATGCCTAATTGACAGTACACATCCAAAGCAAATTGCCCCACTGCATCATGAAGTCTGGAAGAAGAGGAAGACCTCCCTCCAAATTCAATCCCATCTTTGAGAACGAAGTTTGAGTATAAGCCAGAATTGGATTCCGAAAAAACTTAATACCATCTCCAAAGAAAAAATAATGGCGATGATTAGGCAATGGATTGCACAGTATAGTGCATCCAGGCCTTTGAACACAGATGATCATCAATCTTTTTTCCTTTAAATCCCATAACCTACCCACTCATCCTATTTCCAATCCTAGCCATATCAAGAAGCTCCACTGGCAGGGGACCCGCTAGTCTTATTGGATTCTGAAATTTACTCATTTTTCCCATGCGAATCATGCCATTCCAAATACAAGTTGACCATGAGGGGAAGCAACACGGAAAATCAATCTCATTAAGCTTGTACAAAGCTTTAGGTCAAATCAACGATCCAATTTAGGAACACCACCAAAAAATAAAACATTAACTGTTCTGTCAAGAAGCACAACAGAGTTACCCGGCCAACGTTTGGGGAACAACCACCACAATTATGACAACCAAAGCAACGCAACATAGGAAGACTACGCATAAAAACGCGAAATTTCACCAACAAAAACAAGTACTTTGTCAACAAAGCAGCAGCAACAAAAGCAACGCAGCAGTAGAATATTATGCATAGAAATACTAAATTTCACCAGCAAAACAAAAACTCTCTGTTCAACAAAGCAAACATAATGAATAAACCAAACTAATTCACTCCTTACCTCAGCTTGCATCCCAGCATGACGCCTGACACCAATTGCATCATACATAACAATAAGACTAAACCCCAAACAAACAGGAAATAACGAATCAGCCACTCCATGACAAAACGCAACTGATGTTGTCAAAGCAGTACACAAAGCAGAGTGGGAAGAAGGCATCCCTCCAGAGGCAAACAACATTCTCAAATCCCATTTCCTCTCCACAAAAAAATTCAAAAACACTTTCATTGACTGTGCAATAAACCAAGCAAACAAACCCGATATAAAAGTTGGGTTTGCAGCTAATGTTGCCACAAAAGGACTGATCTTTACTTTCGCATGCGATGTTATACTCAATAAAGCCAATCCAAACGCTCCATTTAGGGTAAAATCCCCGTTGTGTTCACTCATCACCTTCTCCGAGTCATCACTGTATGCTTGTAGCTGTGAAGCCCATTTTTTTGTTTGTGAAGAAGCTAAGGCTTTGATGTGTTCCACTATCGGGACCAAAGCCCGCAAAGGGTTTGATAAGAAAGTTCTGTTATTTTTGTTTCTTGGTTTTGGGTTTTGATGATTTGAAGGGGTTTTATACGAAAAACAAATTGGAGAGTTTTTGAATTTGGTAAGATGAGTGGACTTGAAAAATGAAAAGTGGCCAGAACACCAAAGTTTGGTTCTTGGATTTGTGGGAGTGAAGTAGAGAGAGTAAAAGATGGGTTTGGTGAGTGTTAGAGAATCCATGTGAGTAAGTATTCTATCATTCTATTCTATGACTGAGTTGTTGAGTTCAGTCGGCATTTTAGGAGAGAAGGGTCCAGAGAGGGAATGTGAGGCTGAGTTGAGACTCGAGAGTTTTCCGCAAATAGTACGGCTGTGTGATTGGATAGTGACAAAAGGTCATCATCTAGTTTCGGGTAACCTCTAAATAGTCCCCAACTAACTAAACCCTTCAATTGCATCCTCTACCTTCAATTTAAACAATATGATTATATCACATGCAAAATATATTAAAACTTAATACCCACAAATATTTATTAATAAAACAACATATCTAATATATTAATAATAAAATTTCATCTAAAAAAAAGAATAATTGTTATATAAATAAAGTAATATAAAATTATTGATTGTGAAAAAATAATAAAATTTTGTCAAAAATTTTAAAAAATATATATTTTTTTAAAATGTAATCATAATTACATCCTTAACGGTCATGATATAAAATTCATTAATATTATTTAAAGGTCATTACAGTCACAGTGCTTGCAGATTATGCTATAACGTAAAAAAAAAATATTAAAATTACGTTTTGAAATTATAGTTATGTCATGTTTTTTTTAAGATTGTGATCCGCTGTTAACACAAAACTTGATAAATACAGACTTTTCAAGGTTTTGGTCAAACTAAAACTTGTTTTGGAGGCAATATTGATAAATTTGCGATCCTTTTTAGGATAATATTGCTTGAATATCTAATCGGGGGATGCACCTGGAATTTACATAATAGTTGGATGACCTATTTGAAGGTACTCCTCTAATTTATACAAATGGTGGAGAAAGAGCCCTTGGTTTATCTTATTATAACAAAGATGCCATTGCGTCGCTTGACTGACATCGAATATGCTGTGGCTTCATTGGTTTGTGCGTAAAGAAATGCGGACGCTTGACAAATGGACCACTCCAGTCGCCATTGGAGGGGAACAAATTTCAAGGTAGGAAGCTCCAGGACTGGAATGTCCATTGCTAATCAAACCGAGAGAAGAAACAAGAAGCATTACAGGTGTTAAAAAGAACCGGCTCATATGTAATATTTATATTATTTAACATGATCAAACCTATTAAAATTGAATAATATGAATAAAATTAAATATTATAAATGATAGTAAATTAAAAAAATATAAAAAAAATATATCATAGATTTACAAGTCAAAATTTTTAAAACTCGCTCAACATGATTTCTCTTGTTTATCATATACTCTTTTTATATTTACATTTAATAATTTATAAATTATTATTTTATTAAGAAATGTTTCGGTTCTAAAATTTTTGTTAGTCAACTTCTTATTAGATTTCTTTAACATAACAAAAAAAAACTTGTATCTTTGATGGAGGAAAAGGGTGGGGTAATTATAATTTGATAATAATATAATATATAGAAATTACACTTAACATTGAGGGTGTCATGACACCTAGAATCTATATTATAGGCGTATCTCTAAATATAGATCCTTGAAAATTAGCAATATAAGCTCAACTCGTGAATATCTATGATATCCACACAAAACTTGGTCCAACCCAATATGTTCAACCCATTTGGATCTAAAATAATTAAAAACGTCAAATTTATAATAAATAAAATATTAGAAATTAAGTTGAATACAATTATAGACTCAAACTCGATCCAATTATATTCATGAACATCCTTACAGTGTATTGTTATCTAGGTTCTAAATTGCAAATATTTTTAATGATTTAAAATACAAATATAATTTTTTTTATTAAAAGAACTGTTTTAAAAATAAAAAATTATTATGATCATGAAGAAATTAATATGTAAGTGAAATATAATCATATTCTATATAAAAAAAAGATGGATGAAAGTCTAATAAACTCCTTGATTGTAAATATATTTCATTGCACTTTATTACTTTGTTTTCTTTTAATTATCCTCAGTGATGATATAATTATTTAAAAAATAATAATTAGTGCATGCATTGTAAATGTCAACATTATAGTTATTTGAGGCCATGACTAAAAAGCTAGAAACATACTCTAGCTCAATCTCGATTTACTTTTGACTCAATCTCGATTTACTTTATTTTACCTAATCTTACCTCAAAATATATCTTTATAGTTCTCTAAGTTTCCAGGTTTTTTATATAAATATTAAATGTATATATAATTTTTTTTTAATGTATAATACCTTTTTTATGACAAGTATAGAATAGCAAAACATTATAGCTAATAACAATCACTAATAACTACTATCTAGGAAAACATTTTCCTTTTCCATGGGGTAAGTTAAAAGACTAAGCATATAAATAAATCCAATTACAAAAGTAAAGAGAGAAGGAAACTTTACCACATGAAAACTTGACCAACGCCATAATATCTTACAACCATCAACCAAACAACAGTTTTAGAAACCAGAATCAACATCTAATAGTTTCATAAACTAAATCAATCACCCAATAATTATGTAAAACACAAACAATTATTTGAAAACTTCTAGAATTATAAGCAACCACCCAACACGTCTTAGAACATTTATATCCTTATGAAGGGTTTTGCTAGCTCAAATCTAAAATTGATAATCCTAAAAAAAAATATTATTTTTTTAAGAAGAAAAAAATAAAAATAGATTTATTGATAATTAACTTCCATTAGCAAGTACCAAACAGTAGAGTTTGATTTTGATCTCAAACTCATTTTCTTCTTGGATTTCTTTGTGGATGCTGAGAAAATCACTTCTTCCACCCATGAATTAGAATAACCAGACCCATTTGTGCACAACATTATTGTATTTATAAATTATGCTGGCAATTTTGTTATTTTGATACTAGCTTTTTAGTTACTAAAATGAATTTAATCACAAAGTTGTAAATAAAAACATATTTTAATTGACTTTTTTTAGGATTTTAAGTGTTAGCATGCGTAAAGAAACAATGTAATTTCTAAAATTTTAAATTGAAAACGAAAAATAAACTAAAATGTAGGAGGTTTTTTGTAATTAATTTTTTTTTCAAGTTTCTAGCACATTAAATATAACTATATAACCACATATAAAAAAAGATGTAAAAAGTGTAATGATGAAAATAAATAATTTATTATATTATATATTTATATACAGTATATTTTATAAAATGTAACTATACATATAATATAGATATTTTAAATATAACATTATAAACATTATAAACATATAAGAATTGAATTGAATTCTATTAACATTTTTTACAATGCAATCAAATATAAAAAATATTTTTCAAAAGAACATTTTATAGCAAACAAGCAAGCAATAACTTATTGGAGCAGGAAATGGAATTATTGTGTTTACTTTCCCAAAATTGCATTGCCGTACGTAATTATTTCCCCATTCAAACAATAAAGGGTAATATGGTAATATAAACTAGAAAAAATGAACGCCATGAAGAAAGTTTCAACGGTCTCTCCGCTCTCTTCCTTCAGACATTCCCTTTTCCCGGTTCCTTCGCCAACCTCCTCCTTCTTCTTCCTCGTTATTCAACAACAAGAAAAGTAAAAAGAGAGGAAAAAATATTATATTAAATAGATCACGGAAACTAATATCTCTTTCGCGCACCGAACGACTCATCAGCTCACCGACTCGGAACTTCCTCGCCTGCCGATCAAAACCGACTCGTCAACTCAGCATTTCGCCTCGCAATGGAGACTTTGATTTCATTGGTGAACAAGATACAGAGAGCATGTACGGCACTCGGTGATCATGGTGAAGACAACGCCTTGCCTACTCTCTGGGAAGCCTTGCCTTCCATTGCCGTCGTTGGTGGTCAGGTACCATCTCTAATCCAATCTATTCTAACTACTAATCATAATTTCAGCTCTTCATTTCAATGAATCCACCCACGCTTTCTTGTTTATATTCTAAATCGGACCATTCATCTTCTTCTTTTTTTCATGCGGTCATATTGGCGGTTGTTTGATTTTTTTTAAATTTATTTCTTGAATCACGTTATTGTTTATTTCTCTGATTTGGTTTGATTGCATTGCGTTTTAGTTTGCTATTCAAGTAATATATCCATCAAAATAATTGTTTTTAAATCTACCGTGATAGTTTTCTTTATTTTTCTTTTTTTTTGGTTATTTTGAAACATTAGTTTTACACATTTTTTTTTTCATAATTGAATGCAAATCACACGAAACCTATAATTACTATCAATTTTAAGATATTTGGGTTTATTATTTTTTTTAAGTGTTCATTTATTTAATAAAGTGATGTTTTTTCATTTGATCAGCTTAAATGCGCGCTACTTCCACAAAATCTTTTCAACTATTTATTTGGAATTTCTACCCTTTTGAACTATTTGTTATTTAATCATCTAAACGTGTCAATCGTTCATAGAGTTCCGGGAAATCGTCCGTGCTGGAGAGCATTGTTGGAAAGGACTTCTTACCTCGTGGGGCAGGTATTTAAGCTGTTGATACCTTCCATGCTCGCAATATTTGCACGCGGAGATTATGTATTTGTTGGTGAATTTTTCTTTTCTATGGCCTTTAGTGATGCGAGTATTTTTCAGGGATTGTTACACGGCGTCCTCTTGTCCTGCAGCTTCATAAGATTGATGAAGGAAGAGAATACGCAGAGTTTATGCACCTCCCGAGAAAGAAATTTACTGATTTCGGTATGATCTATGGCCTTGTGTTTTTCCTCTTTTTGCTACTTTTTGATGACTGTTAGATAGAAGTTGCAATAAATGCCAAGTGATACATATGTTGATGACAACTAGTTTCTGTTTTATCATCGTTTGGTTAGTTTTGGCAATTGTTTGTATGCATATATGTTTTATTTTCTATCTCAGTTGCTAACCATATTTCTATTATGTATAGCTGCCGTGAGGAAAGAGATCGCCGATGAGACTGATCGAGAGACAGGTCGCAGCAAACAAATTTCTAGTGTTCCAATCCATCTAAGCATTTTTTCTCCTAATGGTGAGACTGCGATGCTCATTACACTATTTTTACTTAGATGCATGTGGTTTTAGCTTTAGTTCATTCTGAGTGAGTGATTATGAACCAACAATATATGGACTGTCATTTTTATTATTTGATGTGATGAGCAGAGAATCAGAGGGGCCACAATCAGCCAGTCATATTAATCTGGCGTGTTACAATGTGCTGATCATACTATCATTATTTGCTTGAGAATGGACTTATATTCAACTAAGTTTCAAAATTTCGTTTCATCTTTATGCTTTTCAAATAATCTGTCTCCAGTTTTCTGTCAGGTGTATGGCTTGAATTTTATTTAGAATGCTCTGGATTTCTCTTGTTAGTAATTGCCTTCTATTCGGCACTATCTTATACAAAACACTCTGAATGTCTCTTGTGATTTTTTGTACTTTCCAGTTGTGAATTTGACATTGGTTGATCTTCCTGGACTTACTAAAGTAGCTGTTGGTGAGTTATTGTGACAAGTCTTTTCTGTTAATATTCATACATATTTTACCTGTTTTCCACACAAGAGTGACTAATGGCCAATCTGTTAAATTGGGTCATCATAGAGGGTCAACCTGAAAGTATCGTGCATGACATCGAGAACATGGTCCGGTCATACATTGAGAAGGTAATTTTCCTCAAATGTTTCATACTATATGGTACCAAAAGTCAAACTTAATGGAAAATGATTCCAATTAGAGCTTCTGAGAGCATTTTGATTGTATTTATTATATCATAAATATGTTCATTGTGAATGTTCATAATGTTTAATGGTATAAATCATTTTCAACATGATCTACCACATGCATAAATTGTCCCTTTTAGTCCAATTTTTGTGAATTTTTTGGGGTGCAATATTAAATTAACTCTGATCTTTCAGCCAAACTGTATTATTCTGGCAATTTCTCCTGCAAATCAAGATCTCGCGACAAGCGATGCAATTAAGATCTCCCGTGAAGTTGACCCTAGAGGTAAGATTTCAGACAACTGTACATATTCACCTGGTGCAAAAATGAACTTAATGGATTCATTTGCCTTCATTGTTTGGATAGAGCAAGTCAGCTTTGCTACAACATTACTCAACACAAAAGAATAATCAGATCAATATTTGAAAATTAGTGCAAACTTGATATGTAGAAAAAAGGTAAAAGAGGAAAATTTCCATTTTCCAGCAGTGTGGAGGAACATGTATACCTCAAAACGTACAAGGGGACAAGTTATAAAGATGACTTAGATAGTAATTCAGTGGATCCAGGGTAGATTAATGAGTTTAACAACCTATTTTCATCTCTCTCTCTCTGTTCCTTTTTCTTTTTTGCCTTTTATCTTATGTGACCAACTTTCAATTTGAAACTCATTTGTCTTCATCTGGGAGAGCGGTGTGTTCATCGTGTTCACTTAACAAAATTGAGTGTATTCATCAGTCAAATGTTAAATTTTGAAATTTTACAATTTTCTATCACATTCATTTTTATTTAACATGATGATGATTACTGTAGACAAGATATTTTACCCTTTTATTTGATGATCGGATTTCAGGGGAGAGGACATTTGGAGTTTTAACAAAGATTGATCTCATGGACAAGGGTACTGATGCAGTTGATGTGAGTTTCATACTTTAAGTTCACAATCAAGTCTCATACTTTTATTAGACAGTAGAGTTTCAGTTTTCTGTTGGATTCATGTAGCCCTGCTCTTTCATATGGGCCTTTTCTTCACAAAAAATGCATTAACGTTTGATACAGTGGGAATATAGTGATACATGGGGTGTTTTTTTTTATTTAAATCATCTTTGGCATTTATCATTTGTATGTGGTATCAAATCAGTAAACATTCTCGTTTGTCATTCGTCATTGTGAAGCTAAAGCAATGTTTGTTATTGGATGTGGTAATGCTGATTTTAGTTAAGTTGATGGAGTATTGTTTGGAAGGGTGGTTAAAGATGTTCTAAAAGCTTAATGTTACTTCTTCCTGCCTTTGTTGTAATGTTATTACTAACATGGAAGTGTCGAAGTTTCATTGCAATGAATTTCTACTAATATTTTTGGCTTATCAGATCCTGGAAGGAAAATCATACAAGCTACAGTTTCCTTGGATTGGTGTTGTGAATCGCTCTCAAGCTGATATTAACAAAAGTGTGGACATGATTGCTGCTCGGCGCAGAGAGCGGGAGTATTTTCAAAATAGCCCTGAATACGGGCATCTTGCTAGCAGGATGGGTTCTGAACATTTAGGAAAGTTGCTTTCTAAGGTATGCTGAGATGTTAGTGGGAATTTAAATGTGTGCATAGATTCACAGATGCTCACAGATGTCTTCTGGTGCATGCACACAAACACTAATCCAAGATTGTATAGAAATTCTCATTTGCAGCAGTTAATTTGTATAGATGGAAATGTCCTATATTGTATAACCTTCACAAGGTTGCAAGTTTTTGTTGGAAAAAATGAAATCACCTGTATCTTCGTTTACTTGATTTCTTGTTTCCCTGTTGCCCTTTTATAAACCATTTATGTTGTTCTGTTAATTTCGTTCTGATACTGGATGTGGTAAAAAATTTCAGCATTTGGAACAAGTCATCAAGTCTCGAATCCCTGGCCTTCAGTCTCTTATTAGCAAAACCATAAATGAACTAGAGACAGAATTAAGTCGTCTTGGGAGGCCAGTTGCTACTGATGCTGGAGTAAGTGTTCCATTTTATCTTTGGTTCGATTATTCTTATAGTTCCTTTTTCATTCTTTTTTTATGACAGCCTTCTGACTGGAGTAGGGTGACCCAATCATTTAACAATGTTACTTTTGGTCTTCTTTTGCTTTCTGTGAAGTTTATTTACAATTACAGTATGCATTGTTCTTTCCTTGTCAAATATCATTGATTTGCCATTATTTATTTTCAATGCAGGGAAAGTTGTATATGATAATGGAAATATGTCGTTCTTTTGATCAAATTTTTAAAGAACATCTTGATGGCACGTATGTATTTGCATTTTTTGAATTAATTGGAATGCAATTCTGTTCACATGATGGTTTGCATTTCAACCATGGGATTGATGGGACTTGTTTTCTACAGACGTTCTGGTGGTGATAAAATCTACAACGTGTTTGATAACCAGTTACCTGCTTCTCTGAAAAGGTTGCAATTTGATAAACACCTTTCAATGGACAATGTACGAAAGCTGATAACTGAAGCTGATGGATATCAGCCACATTTAATAGCTCCTGAACAAGGTTATCGCCGTCTTATTGAATCTACTTTGGTGACTATCAGAGGTCCTGCAGAGGCAGCTGTTGATGCGGTATGCATTTGTATTCATTGTAATTGTGTGTCAGGAAACGTAATTGTTAGTGACCATAGGAAACGTTTTGTTTAAGGGGAGTGTAGCTATTAATACTGCTATGTGATTTGGTCAGAATTTCAATCCTTATTTTGGGCAACCTGAATTATGCACAAGTGGCATGTGTACTTGAGCTTGCACTGCCACTTCTTTCCTCAGTCCTTTTGGTTCCACCTTTAGATTCTAGATTGAAATTAAAATATGTTCTTATTGCTTTGATCTAGGAGACTTCTTTCTAGTTCTATTTTTCTCTGTCTTTTCCGAAGGCTAAAGTTTATCTATCTTTAGAATATAAATTATGTCAAACATGCTGTTAATAATCATACAGTTTTCTATAGCAATGGTATGGGATTTCGGTTTGTATCTGGCATGCATTGTTATTGATGTTTTCATCTCAAGACTGCTGTTTTCCATGCCAGAAGAAAAATAAGGAAAGGGAAAAGCAAACCCTCTGGATTTCATGTTTTGTTACTGCAGTTTCCATAAAATGCGGGTCAATTAATCCGATTTCTTATTTTTGCCATGATTTCAGGTTCATGTTATACTGAAGGATCTGGTTCATAAGTCTATCAGTGAGACAATGGTAAGTCTCTGTGATTCTTACTTTAATGAATCCATTGAAGTTCATTCATAAATTTTCATGCCACTCACACATTGATTTACTTAATTGGAGTAGTATGTGCTTTTTCAATGAAATGATGCATTTGCTTTTAAGATATTAGCAGATACATTTTGTCCTATATGCTCAAAATTATGTCAGATTTCTTGAACTTTGCTTTGGAAATGAAGAAATATCTCTTTCTTTGCTGCAAATATTAGTTTCACCCTGATCCTATAAAACCAATATTGTCTGTTTTTCTTCTGTCCTGCCTTTTAGTTTTAAGTGGTTGCTCTCTCTATTGCGTGTAGGAACTCAAGCAATATCCCACTTTGAGAGTGGAAGTTAGCGCTGCTGCTGTTGACTCACTGGATAGAATGAGGGAAGAAAGCAAGAAAGCAACTTTACAGCTAGTTGATATGGAGTCCAGTTACTTGACTGTTGAATTTTTCCGGAAGCTTCCTCAAGATGCTGAGAAGGGTGGAAATCCTACACTTTCGATATTTGACCGATATAATGATTCATATCTCAGGCGAATTGGTAAGTAGCTAGAGGTACCTATGCGGTCTTTCACAGAATTTGACCTGTTTAAAGTTTTGGAAAGACATGTTTTGTAGTTAAGACCTGCACGCGAGAGATTACCTCACACTAGATTACTTTAAATGATTTCTTCTTCTATTTCAGTGCCTTGAGGGCGTCATGTGTGAATCTTTGTTGTCAGGGCCCTCTCTGCTTGTTAAAGAAAGAAAAAGAAAAGAAACGACACAGTGGTTCATCTTTTTACTTGGAAATAAAACAAAATATCTTCACAGTTCTAGGTTGAAAAATCAGTACATGCCTCTTTTCATAATGATTATAATTAAAAATTTGTTCTCTATTTATTTTCTTTTCAAAACTCAGGGAGCAATGTCTTGGCCTATGTCAATATGGTTTGTGCAAGTTTGAGGAACTCCATTCCAAAGTCTGTTGTCTATTGTCAAGTACGCGAGGCCAAGCGCAGTTTGCTTGATTATTTCTTTGCGGAACTGGGTAAGAAGGAGGTAAGGATTCCAATCCCTTTCCTTTTCCTATTTCATCAATGTCAGAGAGATAGAAGATTGCTGAGCGGTGCTAATTACCCTTCTTTTATTCATTCAGACAAGACAGTTGTCTTCCTTGTTGGATGAGGATCCAGCGGTGATGCAGCGCCGTACCTTACTTGGAAAGAGGTTGGAGTTGTACAGAAGTGCCCAAGCAGACATAGATGCAGTTACATGGGGCAAGTAGAGGGTAATAACTTGTTACCTTTATTAAAACATGGGGTTTAATTGTTGGATTTCCGATTCTTTGATTCATGAATACTAATTCCTAGTACGTTGATTGGGAAGAGCAGATAGCTTAATGCCACGGCTTTCTTAGCAGTTACTCTTTTGAATGACCGATTTGAGCTTTTACTATATCCATTTTTCTTCTTCTTAGATTATAGCAATTTTTTTACTTCTTAGATGATAGTTTTTTCTTTTTTTTTCAATGGTGATGAGTTACAAAAACTTTTAAAGATTATGGTCTCTCCAAGGAAATTACGGGTTGGGAAATGAAGGTCAAGGTTAGGTAACTGGGATATTTGCAAAGCAAGTCTCCTGGGAGGTTTGGGGACCTTCATTGTCTAAGTTAGAAGGATAAAAAATTAAATCGAGAAAATAAAAAATAATAATCAAGAAAATTAAATTATTAAAAAAAATTTAATTAAACTGATTAGAATATTTTAAAAAATATTCGGTTCGGTTTGGTTTTATAAGTCTAAAATTGAAAAATCAAATCAAATCGAAAAAATAAACAAAACTAAAAAAAAACAAATCAAATCGAAACTAAACTTATTATAAAAGTCTAAATAAACCCTAAAAAATAATATAATTTTTATTTTTAATATAAAATAATCAAACCAAACAGAAATCTCTTAAATACAATTAAAAAGTGTTTGAAAAAAGAAAACTTCTTATCTTAAAACCTCAACACCATTTTAACATGTGGCCAAAGGGAACATTTTAGAAAAATCCAATTGTCAACGGTTAGATCACAATGAGCAACAGCTTTATGTATCTACTGGACAATGATAAACTTGGGAAATCTGCTAAATACATCACCGAGCAGGACAACGACAGCTCAATGTCCCTGCTCTAGCAACAATGGCACTTCTTTCATTACTATATAATCCCTTTTGTTTCAGTTAGTTTGTTAAAACTAAACCTGCTTTTTATCTTATAATGCAAAATTGAAGGTCGTCATCGTCTCTTTCAATCACCTGTGCCAAGGCAGCTTGCTTGCTAGCTTCATTGTCTCGTCGGTCATATAACACAGATAAACAGAATATAATCAGATACTTTTTTCAGCAGATTTGCTGTCCATATTTCATGTTGTCTAAAAATGCACTTTAGGTAACATTCATGAGGTCAGCAGATGACTAACCAAATTCGAGAAGAAGAAAAAATTCCCAGATGGAATCAGAGTTTTCTTATTCATACATTTATTTGCCCAAATATAGGTCATGGCCCAAGAAACTTATTTGCAGGTATGATTCATGACAGTTTGTGAACAGACACCATCAGTATTGTTTTCAGATTGCAAGTACAGATTAGTCTCCAAGAAAAAGGAAATAAATTTGAAATATATGGCAGGGATTAAAAAAACACTGATGTTCCTCCAAATACTTCCGAATGAATCCAATTCAATTACTTTTTAGAGGGCTAGAAAGCTATGTCCAGCTACGTTCTGGTTCCATCTTGGACCTAGCCAGGACCAGATTATTAAAACTATCTTACAAAGCTGTTGACTATTAGCAATTTCAGTAGTGTTGGCTGGATGCTAAGAAGATGATTAAACGGCTGGTTGATTGTTCGTTAAGTTGGAGCAACCGGCAGGTTTTCTGGGCCAAAACCCCAGTTACTGTACAAATGATGGGACATCCATGTTGAATGATTTCCTTGTTGTGAGGAAAGTCAAGGTTTGGCATGTTTTTTAGATTTTTGGAACCTGTGGATTGCCCTGTCTTCTATTGTCTTTGGCAATATAAAATTTGCAAAGAAAATGGACAGATTTTTCGCTCTTTTAAAAAAAAGGGAAATGAAAAGGATTAACAAAAAGAAGAGTTTAAGAACCATAGTTAATTTTATTTTTTTTTTGAATTTTCATTTCAAGAGTGAAGTTGAATTTCTCGTCTCTCTTTTTCGGCTGTTTGTGCTCAGAAATTAAGAGAGTAAAAGTAAATGCAGTAGTGTTACCATTACCATTTACCAACAATTTCTTTCTCGCCATTAACATGAAAAACAATTCATCTGCCAAAAGAATTTCAGAAGTCAAAAATATTTTGGTTTTCATGACAGTAATGCATTTTTCAGAGAACAGGAAAACATACACGGGCCCTTAAACAAAATGTCAAAGCTTGATTCAATGGATTAGCTTCCCTTGTTTACAATTCAATCAAATTAATATTTCAAAGTCAAAGCTATGGGAAACCAAAAGTGCGGAATGTATTTAGATGCTGTGATCCAAGATATCAAAATTTTCTAGCTACATTTTAAGCCAAAATTGTCTACTTGACGAAACATATGTTGAAGGTCCCAATGGCAGACTTCCTACTGTAAACCTGCACATCAAGCAGAACCAAAAAAAATGTGGCTCAATATAATAGACCGGAACCTTTCGACCACTTTAGCTACTAATCTCCCAGCTTGATGACACTTGGGCATCGGTGATTGTTACCATACCATAACTTCAAGTCATCGCTGACTTCACTTTTTTGTCACATAAAAGTAAAGCACTTTTGTACAAGAAATGGATTAATTTTTACCAAAGTCATGGAAGACGCATCCTTATTACGGATACCAAGAATGAACTCAGTGGTCAAGTTCTGTTCTATGTACCCACTACCAAAACATCTCTGGATAGTTTCTCAAAGGAATCAATTACGGTACAATTTAACAAGAGTCCATCACAAGACACCAACTAACTGAAAAGGACATTTTCTCTCCTTTAACCAGGGCTGTTTATCATGCTAAAATGGATCGCCTTCTGGAATTGACGAAAATAAGAGATAGAAAGGGTCACAGAAATACCTGAACAAAATGGAAGCATCTGTTCCTGTATCTCCACTATCCGTTGCACAGGCACAAACCAAGTCAAATGGAGAACTGCAAATTTATCAGAAAATAAAAATATAATATTCACAAATAAATCTTGCATACATTTACGCCAAATTTTATCATAGACTAGGAGATGGGTCAACCTGCGTATTGCACTCAGTTGTGATCTGGAAGTCCAGAAAGAGATTGTGGAGAACAACATTTACATACATGTACTTAAACAAGAAAATAGAAGATTCAAAGAAGCAATTCATGGCAAGAAAATGTACGTGGGTTCAGCAGAAAGTTATCTACTTTTGTTAATCAAGAAAAGAAGTGCTATTCGCTTTGATTATAGAGAACAAACCTGTAAATTTTCCAGAAGGTGCTATGACCATGAAAGCCAGAAAATACTCATGATACGTGTGTCCCTTGTGCATATAATCAAATAAAAATACTATCCTCCAGCTATCTCCAAACGATCAGAATCACTTGATTGGAGAGAACAGCAGAACCTAGGATCATGTAGCACTAGCTGTGCAGCCTTCACCATGAGCGAAGCTTGTAGATTTTGGAGATTCACTGCCTCTTACCACTCTGTTATATATAAATTTGAAAGACTGGGAGCCATATGGTCGACTAAGCAAACTTATTGGCATTCTCAGATTCTGCTTCCGGTTTCTCCTTCTTCTTAACAAAATGCTGAAGGTTTTCTCCCCATGGATCTGCTGGTCAACAATGCTAGTGATATTTTCTTCGGGGATTTTTTTCTGACTTGAATCGTTCCTATAAACTTCAACTTCAGATGGATTTGAGTGACCATTTTCCTTGATATTTTCCAAGCCAACTCCAGTCAATTCCTTCACGTTGTCCTTTCTGTCTGATGCTTGAAGGTTCATTTCTCCATTAGCTAATCCTACATTGTCAATGTCCACTGGCTGAGTTGGAGGTGGACTTGGGCTTCCAGAATTTTCAAATTGTACTTCAGGCTCCAATACAGGATCAGCAATTGGCTCAACAACAGGTGGTGGGACAGAGAACTCCACTGCATGACAGCCAGACCATACTGTGCTAGGAATAAACTCTGACACATTAGGGCGCACATTGCATTGCCAGGAGAAATAATTAGGGTGGAAGGCGCTGCTGGTAACAGGAAATGTACTGGTTGGCACTGCTTGACTGTAAGGAGGATACATATAGGACACTGGGTGTATCATGTTTGGGGTTGGAGGTGGTGATAGGTATGGATGGTGTGGAGAGGACATTGGATTGAGGGGGGTTATGACAGTTGCAGGTCCAGGGTGAAGAGTCATGTTTACAGGCCAGGGTGCAACAGCTGGAACACCACCAGGAGCAGAAGGAAGATGGATGTTGATGGCAACTGGTGGAGAGCATCCAATGGATGTTGATGGGTTGAATGGAGCTGCAGAAGCAGACAATTTCTTATTTGGCAATCCCCGAGAATCACCTGAA
This sequence comes from Populus alba x Populus glandulosa, assembly GCA_033617975.1. NCBI lineage: Eukaryota > Viridiplantae > Streptophyta > Magnoliopsida > Malpighiales > Salicaceae > Populus > Populus alba x Populus glandulosa. The sequence continues at coordinate 15,415,541 of CM066144.1, read as the reverse complement.
TTCAAAATCAATGGTTTGTCCTTCAAATCCTCTACTCCTGGCAAGGTGGAGTTGGGATCAACTAGCGGTTCCAATTCAATAGATGAATCCTTCTCGTGTGGTTCCTTTGGAAGAGAATCGTTTGAATTTTGCATCTGGTCAATCAACATTCCATTCTGTATAATTCCATGAACCTCAATATCACCAGATTCAGGTCCTTGCATACTCGGGGAGGAATTTTCTTCCAATACATGAGTTGAGTGGTGTTCCATTTTCAGAGCAACACCTGTTTCCTTCTTCAAATCATCTGTATGATCTGATTCAGAATTCTCACCATTCTCTCCGCTGCTATCTTCCACGCTCATTACTACTGGACCAGCAATTTCTTTAACTTCATTGGTCTCCTTGAGTTTTCCATCACCAATTTCCTGGTTATCTGAAGTATTGCTTTGGGGAAACCAGACCTGCAGCTTAGCAATGGTCCCTGGTGGGGCCAATGCTACTTCCTTGTATGAAGGGGATTTTCCGAGACTCACTATTGAATTCTTGAATTGACCGATGTCATTAGGGGGAGAAATTGGAGCAGATTCTGATGAAGTAAGAGCAGTGCTGTGAATTCTGGGATTCTCTGTTGTAGCAGTTTTATTAGATGAAGGAACAGACTTGACCCTGTAGGTTACAGCTTTAACTATTCTCCTCCCAAATCTGCTACCCTGAGGGAGATTGGTAGTTTGGTGGTCTCCATAACTTCCCTGAGATGGTGTCCGTCTCTTTAAAAGGTAATACCCACTATTCTGATTAGCATTCTTGACAGGAGTGTAATCCATGTCAGGATCCACAATCTTTTTGTGATAACTATAAACTTTGCCAACAATCCCACGCCGCTGCTTTAGTCGTCGCCCATACAAGCCAGCTGATCTTGGCCTTTGAACTGGTTGCCATCCATCATCTCCTAAAGCATGAGTTTCGGAAAAGGCTTCAGTCACGATGCTTGATTTTTTTTCTACAGTCTCTTCCACAATGGGTGTCTGCAATTCAACATGGACAGAGCTGGTCTCCTGGGAAGCATCATCTTCAGGTACATCTACCTCCACATCCAAAGCCTCTTTAGGAGTATTTTTTGGAGATTCATTAGAACTTGCGATACCAAAATTTGGTTGGGTTTTTTCCTTTACCTGAAAAGCAAAATTGCAAAAGCATGTTGTATTGAGGAAAAAATTAGAAGTTACTACATATAAAACAATTGTATTTTCTGATAATATATCTTGGTGAAATGGTTGATCTCAGCCCAGTGGAACTTCTTTTCATCTTTTTTCATTACTTCATTTACAACAAGACAAGTGAGAGATCTTCAATGTTAACAAATATTAAAGAACCAAAAGGTCGAAGGAAAATCATAATTATTCTAGATTTTGCCCTGTTTTCTTGTCCTTGTACTTCTATAACAAAGACAACTGGTTTCCTAAGCCTATGAAAGTACAGTTTCTAAGTATTCCAAATGCTCCAGTAGGGGTCCCCTCAGATGTTGACTTAACAAGTGAGAGTACTATCATTTATTCTTTTTCAGTCCAGTACAAGGTTGCACATATTTGGCTTGAAGTTTCAGACAAACCCCAAATGTGATGGTAACTTGAAAAAACATGAAACCAGATCTTGGAAACTCCCAAGTCCCAGAAGGAGAAGGAAAGTGGCAGGAAAAATCCCATTCTGAATTGCTATAGTCTAACAGGAAAAAAAAAAGTATCATGTAATGAACAGAAACTGGTAATTTTTCCCCAACATCATTGGCATGGATGATGAGTTAGAGTTGTTTAATCAAACACGAATATCCAGATACCTTAGTGATATAGCTCTTTCTCTTCCCAGCCACGTCTCTCCCCTTGGCATCACGACTTGGATTAATGTAGTCCAGCAAATCCGATACACTGCCAAATTTTAAAAACTGAAATTAGTTTCAAGATATGTGTCCGTTTGAACAAGAGTATGCATCATAAGCTAGATATGTGGATTGCATTCATGTGACAGCATGTTCATGGTGCATATAATCAAATAGAAAGCAAGAGTGGCATCCAGCCGGATCAAATTATTCTGCACACCCATTAGAAAAGTAGCCGATTACTAAAAATTAACAGGATGTTACGTACCTAGTCGCTAAGAATTGGTGCAGTATATGAAGAGAAGAAGAATAAAGAAAGTGCAGAGTTGATAACATCTGCAGCACGCAACCACTGAGGGTTATGAATTCTGTTAGTCTGTTAGCAATAGTTAGTTAGCAGAGTTGTTACAGCTGTTATAGTTAGTTAGAGTAATTAGTTAGTAGTTATTTCAGCTGCTATAAAACACAGATCAAGAGAATCATATGGGTACGAAAAATATAGAATACAGTCAATTCAGTCTCATCTCTTCTATCTCGAATTCTCTCTAACAATTCCTCTGTTCTTTCCCTCCTTTCTTCTTCACTTGTTAAGAAACCTTAACAATTGGTATCAGAGCTCTAAGATCCAATCAAGATGGTGGAAAATCACAAATTGAAAAATGTTGAAGAACATTGCAAGAGGTTGGATGAAAGAATGCAAGGCTTTCACCAAGAATTTCAAAAATCAATGGCTGATCAACAAAGCAAGTGGCAAGAACAATGGGTGGAGCAAAACAAGAGAACTGATCAGATCAGTTTGCAGATTGAAACATTATCAAATCAGTTCCAATCGTTTCTTGCTACTCAGATGGCAGGAAGAGAAGTTGGAGCCAACTCTAAAGGAATCTTGAATACTCCAACAATGGAAGAAAAAAATGGTACTCACAGCAATCAAGAAAGAGTATTACAAGGATCCAGGTACGCACAGGAAGGTCAAATTAATAATCAAGAAATTCAAAAGTTCAGAGCTGAAAGCAAGAGACAATGGCAGGAACAAAACAAAAAGCTTGATCAAATCGGATCAAAATTGGAGGTTTTAATGGCCCTGCTAGGAACATATTCAGAAAGGCAAGAAGTTGAAAGAGCTAGCACAATTTCTGATGGGAAAGAACAGAATAGTAAAGAGGCTGTAATTTACAACAACCACTCAATTCCATTTTTTGATCAAGAATCCAATATCACAGTTTCTTTCTCAACAAGCCTTGGAGGGTTAGTGATGTCTCTTAGATCACAAGAAAGGAACATAAGGGAGTCTGAGTTTTACAGGTATGAAGAAAGGCATTCTAAAGATTTGAAGAAGGAAAGAATTAGAGTTAGAGTTTCAGCTTCATTTTACAAATGCCGCTATTGTCATGGGAGAGATTACCATCTCTGGGAGTTTCTCCAGCATGCTTATGATCTTGGTAGAGGCTCAAAAAGAGGGACTCTAAAAGAGGAAGCTCAACACCTAGCTCTTGCAAGGTATATTCAGAGGCATCTTGATGTGAAGGATAGATCAGAGTTCTCCTTGAAAAGAGCAGCCGTTCGTTCCCTCTGCCAATTGCAATTCCTAGATTTCAGTATTGATACTTGAATTGTTCCAACAGTAGATTCTTGGGCCAAGAATCTTTTCATGGATGGGGTACTGTTACGTACCTAGTCGCTAAGAATTGGTGCAGTATATGAAGAGAAGAAGAATAAAGAAAATGCAGAGTTGATAACATCTGCAGCACGCAACCACTGAGGGTTATGAATTCTGTTAGTCTGTTAGCAATAGTTAGTTAGCAGAGTTGTTACAGCTGTTATAGTTAGTTAGAGTAATTAGTTAGTAGTTATTTCAGCTGCTATAAAACACAGATCAAGAGAATCATATGGGTACGAAAAATATAGAATACAGTCAATTCAGTCTCATCTCTTCTATCTCGAATTCTCTCTAACAATTCCTCTGTTCTTTACCTCCTTTCTTCTTCACTTGTTAAGAAACCTTAACACAGGATAGATATGATGATCTGTGCAAATACTTCTTGACCCTAAAAACAAAAAGGATCACCTTTGGGGAAGCTACTGAATGTGAGATGAAAGTCCTTGCTGAGTGATGTTTGTGCGTGTAGCAAAGATCATGAAGAAACCTCGAGCTTACATCTTTTCTCTCTTTGTATGTGTGTGTTACAGTTCACTTGTTACAATTTCATGGATGTATTTCCAACAAAATTAAAAGAGCATAAATTGCTTCTCATGCAAATCCCAAAAACACAAGTAACCACACCAATAGCAGAGCGTCCAAATGGTGTGATTAGTCAAAGAAGTAGAGGAAGGTTAAACTACATTAAATAATTAAATGGGGCAATAGGCCAGTGTTGGTCTAATTTACCTTAGGTGGCCTTTGCTAGCAATTGATGCATCAGGCTTCTTAGTACCATTTCGTGCAGCTTCTTGCTGTTCAAAAGCCTTAGATTCAAAATACTCAAGCCAAGCAGCAGCATCCTGCAGCATTCCATTAAGATTTTAAAATTACGAATGGATATTGGTCATGCACATATATACAAACATGCCCTTTTAGTAAGTTCAAAACTTGGTAACGAATCTCTATGTCAAAAAACAACAAAATAAAACAATCTATGTAGCCCTTAAAGTCATCAATTTAGAGTCATTCATCTCATGGCTCCATGTCATGTTGAAAGGAAACCCAAGGACCTATTTAATTGCAATCTTATCTTCATTTCAACCTTCAGATCGCCAAGCCAGAAGGGCAGGTCAGACTTCAGAGGATTACACACACATGTTGTCAGTAATGAATATAATACTTTCGAGATGTTCAAATTCATTTAGCGTGTCTAGTACTATCATACTAACAAGTGTTTGTTTCTAGCTCAAGGTAGCTGATAGTAACATGAATGCCTAGGAGGAGAGAAATGGTGGGGGGTGCAGATTAATTGATGAATTTAGCAAGACACCTGAGTACGCAAATCATCTGGACCCAGCTTTGCTCGGAGAATTTGCAAGGTTGTTTGTTCATGTTGAACACTCAAAGGATATGCTTCCATCAACGAGAGTGCAATTGCTATTGCATGGTAACTTGCAGCTGTCTGGCATTATTAACCACACAAAAAAATGCAGTAATTAGCTCATTTATAAGCACATAACAAGTGAAAAAATGGAGTTTCATTGGCCATATATTGTTACAATATATTCGCAAAGTGCTTATAGATGTGGTACTGACTACTGACCATCTGAATAGTTCAATGCTTATGAACATTCTTTTTCTTCTTTTTTTCCCCTTCTAAGGATTTATAAGATCATTTAGAACACTGCTTAGTTATAATGCTTGACAAGATGGTAATGTATATTCCACTTCATGTATAACTTCAAGTGAATTTATAATATGCTTACCCAACCATTTTACTTTTGGTCATCAACTAGAAAATAGTGAGCATATTATGAACAATAAAACATAAACAAACTTCAGAACAAAATAAAACCTGAATATGGTCTGGGCCAAGTAAACTTTGGTTGCATTTCAGAGCTTTATGAAGATATCTGAGCGCAACATGCACATTCCCCAGGCCTTCCTCCATCATAGCCACATTGATGTATGTTGCAGCAGTGTTCGGGTGTAATGAACCGCATGTGAGATGTAAAAGATACAAAGCACGCTTTACATACCTAATCAACAACAGTACTGGATTCTCACACTAGGGTAAAGGTAAAACACAAAACATGAGCAATTTATAACAAATGATGGTACATATGAACCTACCTACAGGTATCTCCCAGAACTCACAAAAGAAGTACAAAAACAAGCCTTAGGAAAAGCCAGGTAAGATTTTATCACTCAAAAGAAATCCAAAATGACAAAAGGAAGGGATCTTGGTTTAAGCAATATAAATAAGAACCTTGTCTGTCAAATAAAAAAAAAAAAAACCATGTCCCTTAAATATGATAATCAAAACGAGCACAAACAAGCAATTGATATCTAACATCTATGGTGCAGAATCACTATGAGAGCAATCATCATTCTGATTATAAACATAGATAATTGAATACAATCAGGCAGTCCAGGAGACAATCATTTGACATCAAGCCAGAATCAGATTAAAATGTAATGAATGCAAAACATAAAATTACATAGTATCATGCAAGACTAAAACTTCTAATGTAAAAAGAATAAAACATACTTAAGAGCCAGCTCTGTATGTTGAAGTCTGTAATAGAACACAGCAAGATCCCCATAGCTTTTCATTGTGTCTGGATGATCAAGTCCCAATTCTCTCTCATTAATATCCAACGCTTTTTGCTGATATATAGTTGCCTGTAAGGTGAACAGAATATTGAATCAGCACAAAACGTAAGTCCTTAAAATATCGGAATGCAAAGTTTCTGGTTCGACTCTGTAACTATACTATGTCATTCTGCTACTAATAAGCAATTTAGTAAGGTGACAATAATCTGGGTGTTATTGGAGAAAATTTCCAGCTACATCAGGGGGAAAAAAAAGAAAAGAATAAAAATATCGACAATAAATAGACCTGATTGAAGTCCCCAGTGTGATACAATACCACAGCAAGAAGGCTGTATGCTCCTGCGGTCATTCGATGGTAGGGACCACAAACAGCCACTAGCTTTGCAAGAGCCTGGAACACCACAGATACGAATCAGCTAAAATACTATAGTACCAATAGAAGAGGTTGATTAAACGGTTGGTGAAGCACCTTGTTGACATGGGAAAAACAGGTAAAAGATTATTAAAACAGAAGCCATGACAACTATGTCCTTTACAAAGAGTATCAGAAGTGCAATTTCAGAACCCACCAACCTTTGTCCCATAAGTGACTGCATCTTCAAGTTTTCCCTTGTCTAGAGCTGTTTTTGATGATTCCAGGAGTTGCCTTCCATCTGCAGAGGAGCATGCTGCTTGCTGAAAATAAAAAGGTACGAGTCAATATGAATTACAAGGAGAAAAGCATAACCACTTTAATCTCTAGTAATCACCTTATGCACAGGGACCAGACTGACAACATCTGATTTTCTGAATGGATGTGGAGAATCCATATCAAAATCCCTTGGAACCAACTCAATGCCCACCTGAGAAGATGGGAGAAGACAAAAGAGTGTCAGTTTATACATGTACCTGTTTTGATTTTCCCAAATCAAGTAAAAGATTAATGCGTATGCAAGAATATGCAATCAATTCCTTTAAAAGGTATTGTTTCATTTGGAGGAATGCCACAATAAAGGAGGAAATACACTCGTGTGCTTTAAAGCCAATGCTTTACAGGTTTACAATTGTGCCTCACCAAAAATAATCAAGTTTGGACATATTTACCAAATTGATCCAGTGAATTAATTGCAAATGATGCATCCTACAACTCGTTAGAATACCAAAAATGGGAAAGAAGCAAGGTTTTGTAGATTAAACAATTTTGAGTCCCTATATCCCACTTGTTATGCATTCTAGAGCACATGCAGAAATATACCTTGTGGCACAGCCCACGCAGGATTGCAAATTTCCTAACATCTTTGAAGTTTGAACTGCTAAGATCCCATTCATACCGCTTCTTCAAAAATACCTCCAGCCATCTCCATACAAGAGGATGGACATGCAAAGACTTGATTGAATCTCTACTTTCAGGAACCCCAAGCATCAAATTTAATGCAGCGGCTATTGATACAGCAATTTTCTCATGGTCCATAACAGCAGCAATCACAGCCTGAAGTATGTGCTTAAAAGCTCGTACTATCATCTCATGAATGCAGAGTGACTGCACATGTGACAGCTTTTCGGAAAGCTTTACCTGGTTTATAATATAAAAAGCAGAAATTGTCTAATATGAAAAATCAAATTAAAAGGTAGACATTGACAATTATAAGAAGAGTTGTTAACACATTAACTTGCTGGAATCGAAAACCATGGACAATTCTAAGTTAAAGAAAGTAGCCACATCAAAATATAGCAGCCATTTACGAAGTTAATTCAAAACTCTTATAAACTAAAAATACCCTAGATCAAAGACAACTTTTGTCTCGAAACGAGAGAGCATAAGGGGAGGCACATAACCTCCTCAGAGGAGCAGCATAAGCCTCCAAAGGGGTTGAGGCTTAAACCTCAAGAATATTGGTTTTATAATAAAATTGGCTAGAACTTTAACATTTAGTGCAATTTGAAATAAACAGTAAGTTTAAATGGTGCAGTAAATGCACACACTGAAGATAAAACAGGAGAATTTTTATTATATATGCAAAACAGGAAATTTTTTATACGTGGTAATCAACCCTATCAGTTATGCTACAACTGGCGAACTAAGAAAGCTGGCCCTGCCTTCAGTCAATCAAGCAACTGACTGTGCCCTTGAGAGCAGAAGCTGCAAATGACAATCTTAAATGCGTGCACCTTATCTTGTGAAGTTTGCTCAGTATCTTGTGAAGGTTAGGCCACACAATATTACCACTCAAAAATTAATGCCTCAAGGCTATCTATCACAGCTGTGTTTCAAGCACGCTTAAGTGTCTAGAAAAGGCCTTATAAAACTATAAGGATCACATGCAGTTAACATGAGCACCAGCTCAGACAACAACATACATATGCATGTTTATACATAAGAACAATGGCAGGATAACAGATCTCATTGTTCAGCATGAATATACAAGGATCTGATTGGAAAATCCTCATAAAAACTGGATGGTTAAAGCACAAACAAGGTTTTAAGAAAGTGTAAAACAGATGCATTCGTTAAAGTTAAACATAATTGTGTCCAAAGAGAAGGTAGATATGGAATTAAAATTTCCTTCGTGGACAAATAAATGTAACTAAACTGTGTATTGAAGATTAAAAAGTAAGGGTGCACGATAACAAAGAACTTACAACATGTCCCAGGGAGCGCATCTGAAGACCTCTAGTATGCATAAAATCAGTTAGAGTCCGGCCATCGACGGGTGAAAGCTCCAGTGAACCAAAATCTGCTACCTGTGTTCCATTATCAGTGCTCAATCTAGGAACTATAGTAAACTTCTAGAAATGCAGGTTTGGTTGAGATAATTTAATGAAAAAGGTTGAGTACCAGTTTAGGAAGAGCAACTTCTGTGTAATATCTATGAGACAAGTCGATTAGCTCTCGCAGAGACTGTCGATCACTTCATAGGTTAGTTAACTCCTTAATAGAGGGGAAAATAATACAAACAATAAGGCAATGAACAGTCAAGAAAATAGTACCTTGCGATGAAGTCCAGTATCTGATCCTTTTAGTCGAACAAAGGCTGCATCAGACAACAGCTGCTGCAGTGCAAGCTCATTATCTTTGGCATCAATTTCAAGGTGAGATTCCATGGAAGGCAATGTAGCATCTTCAACCGCCCCGCTTAAACCATCAAAGGCAGGTCTTGAGTTTTCCGACTGCATTTTTACGTGGCTTTCATCTGATTTTTTCTTGTTCTTAAGGGACTTAAGAGGTGTCCCAAGTCCCTCAACCTTCATTTCTGTTTCTGTGGAAGGTTTCTTATCTTTTTCAGTATTTTTCTGGTCTTGCAAATGTTGCATCCAGCAGGCTCCAAGTTCCCATCTCACCAAATGATCCTGCTCTGGTGCCTCTTGTTCAAGCCTAGCAACACTTTCTTCCAGCAATCTCTCTACAATTGCTTCGGAAGCACAGAGCTCTTCGCATTCCAAAGTTTGCAGATTTGGTGTCTGCTTTGTGTGCTCTGAAGGTATTGTTTTGTAAAGAAGTAGTCTCAAGCTGTAAGGAAGGCAAAGTTAGATCTCTGTATAATGAATGAAGCCAAACAACTAGAAGAGAACCAAATTATGGAGCATATACTATCAACATGAAGTCATAATATTAAAATCTGAAATATCAGCTTTTGGGTATAAATATCTTCCATTCTGGTATGATGTTGCAATCATTAAGATTGGTACAATAATACAACGGTAGCATGGAAATGCATGTCATAAAACCCTCGTTGATTTAAATGCTAGTAACAAAAAATAGATTTACAGGTGAGAACCGACATGCCAAATAGCTAGAGAATCAATCAAATCACCATTCAAAGACTCTATCTTTGAAAATTTTGGAGTTGAATATCGCAAGACATGATTGGTATTTTCCAAGATAGGAGAAATTAAGATTCTATGTCAGTCACCCACATTGAGATTCTTAAGGACAAAGCAGGGTTAAAATTTAACTTCAGCATAATTTATTTGAAATGGAAACAATATCACAGTATCGAATTGGATCGCCATTGCATTCTAAAATTGTTCAAGAAAAAGATCCACTTCTGAAATTGAAAAAATGTAATAAATCAAAGCGGACTAAATTTCTTATATTGGACTGATACATATCTTTGGACAAATCAAAATAGAAAACATCAAAACTATTGGCTCCCAACTAACGAATGATCCATCACAGTTTTCACTGCTTGTTCAAAGCTAGAAAACAGCAATCGTATATGATTCTTAGCACAACCACTGGCAGGTATACAACTCCACTGACAGATGATATCTAAGATCTCTATTGCATATATAACTATCAACTTCAATGGGACGAGGCTCATTTTAATACTAGTTCATCAATAGGAAAAGATGGTAAGGACCTGTTGATGTTAAGGGCATTTGCACCACCTTCAGGCTGTTCAAGTTCAATACTTTGGGATGGAGGACTGGCTTTCTTTTCATCCCTCACCTCAACTTTTACAATGGCGATGAAACCACAGTATCTTACATTAAGAAAACCAAGGGTGGCAATGTCCTGCAGTCAAAATGCAAAAGTATTCACCAGTTTACCAGTTAAACTAAAATTAAAATCCCAAACCCTTGGAAGAGCATCATTGATCAATCATGTTTTCTGGAACTTACATGAGCAGCCGTATTCTCGTCAGCAGTGATCCCTTTCAAAAGGTTCCTCTCTACTAAATTTTTCTTATCAGTTCCAGTTGCTTGAATCCCATCAATTTTAGTGTCTACCTTAGAGCTTGCATTGGAAGCATCTTTCATAACTGTGATGCTTAAATCCCCAATTCTCTCTGTATAAGGAATACCACTGTTTGCAACCGAACCCAATAAATCTGGCTTTAGTTTTACATGTTGCACAGCCTTAATGGCTCTGAAAATAGCAACATCGACAAATAGGCTGTGAAGAAGGAAGGCTTTCCTGTCTCGAATCTGCCTCTCCTCAGCTGTCTTGCAAGGCATGGATGCAACAAACAAAAACTCATCAGCCCAAGGTATTAAATCTTTTTTCCCATCTCTTCCTAGACCACCCCCATTTCCTCCCCATGTTTCATCCTCAACTGGAAGAGGAGGGAAAACTGACGGCAACTGTGCTGCAACAGGAGGGATAAGCCATGTGTTTGCTCTAAAACCATACGGAAGATTCCCAAACTATAAAAGGCCAGGAAGCAACAAAAAGGTTAAAAATTGGAAACAACAACTGCAACATCAGCAAGAAATCATTAAATCACAAGTGAACAGTTTATTTCCCTTGTTTTTTGTGAGAGAAGAATCGACACAAAGGTTAGATACCTTGTTACGCTCAGCAAATGCTTTCATGAGCTCATCGTAAGCCTGACACATAAGACATGACATCCATATCACTTCAACAAAGTCTAAACTGAAAGCAACGTAGTATCTCAAGAAAAGATAAATCTAAGTTCATTTACAGACTAAACTTCATACTCAGAAAAATATTGGAAAAGCATATGTCATGTGCACGGACACTAACTGTTTATCCAAACAATAAATTATCTTTTAAGAAAGTTCATGGATTCCAGCCGAAAAATGATACAGGTTGCACCAATTCGAATATTATCCAATACAAAAAAAAAAAAAAAAAAATCAGCCCACACAAATTGAACAAGGTGGTGAAACTAACATTATCAAAAGCTCGACTAAGCTGCCTTAGCAAATCAACAAGATTGTGACATAAAATCCTCTGCTTTCCAACGCTATAAAACCCTTTTCTGCAAGCTTCAACCTGAACCAGCTTCCCGTTGCATAGCTTCACCTGATCATTTCAACAACAATTAAGAAAAAAGCCTTGTCAAAAGATAAAAGCAAATTCATAAATAAAACAATCTTACATCAAGCGAGAAAAGATGATCATCCACGGAAATCTCATCAATCTCTCTTTTCGTTGCCTTCCTTATAACTGCAACAACACCAATCACATTTTCTGTCATTTCCAATTATACCCTCAATTATCTCAAAATGACGCTCTTTTATTTTTAATCAGCGAGAGAGAGTACATTGAAGAGGAGGGGTGAGATGCGAGAGAGAGAAGAACTCGTAAAAGCTCCCAAGCTTAGGGCACGAGTGGCTCATTTCTCCCTCTGCGTCCACTGGAACATCTTTCGGTGCTGATTTTGGTGACGATGATTTCTTAGTGGACATAGCGGCGGTGGATGGAGATTTGGTGGTGGTTTTCTTAGAAGTCTTATTATCCTGCGCAGCCTGCGCATTCTTTCCAGTATCGGACTTGAGCTTATCCTGCGCAGTCGCCGATGGACCGAAGCACGTTGTGCATGCCACGATGTCGAGGAGTCGTCTAACGTGCGCCACTGCAAGCTCCTCATCGTAGTCCTCTGTTACAAACGAGAAAAATGAATGGAGAATGAAGCACGTAAAACTAGACGCTGTCGCTTAAAGAATGAAACGGCGCCGTCTGTTGCTGGGGGGTTTTTGCTTCTTACCATCACTCAGAGTGAGCACGCAGGGCTTGAGAGCTGACACGTCGACCGTGTCTTTTAACCGCGATCCTCTGACCTGTCAATAAGACATGGAAAGGTAAATTACTTTAATGCCCCTTTCTTTTCTGGAGGTGGACACACAAAAAAGTTGAAAAATGGAAAACCCCACGTTTTGATCGTCTTTGACAATCAGTGCAAATCCTGTGTGTTAGATTTTCCGCTCACGTGACATCAATAGTGAAGCGCATTGATTAATCTTGTCATTCTTAATTGATCATGAGGACTTGACCGACACTAAAACACCCACACGACACCGTATATGTAGGGAAAAGAACAAGAGTCAATAATTTTCACTCTTTATATTCACCTCGTGTGATAATGAAAAGTTTGTGATATAGCACGTTCCAGTATTCACCGATAGAAGCCGACGAACATCTATGATCCTGTCCGTTGATATTCCCTGCTCAAGATTGATACGTGGCTTAGCAGTAAGAGGGCAGATGAATACATACCAAAAGAGTAACAAATGTCACTATATTTTCTCCTGAGCACATGCTGGGTAGGAAAAGGAAAACGAGCAAGAAGAGGACAGGTTTTCCTTGCAATCAAGTCATATCATGCATCTTTTTACTAATCACATATTCAAGCGAGTAATAGAGGAAATCAAGATATTAATTGTCAAACCCATTTTGTTGAAAAGAGTGACACCATTCTGAAAGTTTTGCTGGCGTATCTAAAACGTTTTCCACTGTTTCCACGATTTTCAAAAACCAGTGATTAATGTCTCCAGGCTAATACGTTTTTTGAAAAAAATTTATTTAATTTATTTAATATTTTGATACGTCAATATAAAAAAACATTAAAAAAACTCTGAAAAGTAAAATAATGACCAGAAAAGGGACAGTAAATTATTGCATCAATTAGATTCCAATTCAGTCAATGAGCTCATGGCGGACACACAGCCATGGCTGGAGCACTAAAGTATTCAAGCTACCTTCCAAAAAATCAAGCCTGCGGAACCTAACCAAGCAAAAGATGCCTGGCAAATTATAAGGAATGTAGAGACGGCTACGAGTAGAAGATGCTAGCAATGTAAGTGCAGCAAAAATGACAATTCCTTGGAAAGAATTTGCTAATATAATTAAGAGCCATGACTCCGGAGCACCAAACCTTCAAAACAACATGAGTCTCGTCAGGAAGGTTTATTGTGATATCAGCAACAGCAGGGAGAACTGCACAAGAAGTCAATTAGAACATCAGATACATTAGCTGGTGACTGATAGAATGGACTCAAGAGGATCTTCATGATCGATTTATTATATTAAATTAAACAATGTTCTGTTGGAAAATAAATCGATACCCTTCTCGTCCTTCTTCTTCCTCTCTCCTTTAGCCTTGCCACGACTGTTCCTAGGTGCCATTTTCAGCTCTTGCTTGTTTCAATGAGCACAAATATCCCAAGTGTACCTATATTTCAACAAATCTCAATGAATTAATGAGTCCGTTCCTTTTTACAGGAATAAAATAATTCTTCTCTGCATAACTGCGTGGACGAAAACAAGTCTTGTTAAGAAAGTCCAGATAAGAGGATAAGATCCCAGCACCCTCTTGCATCTAAAATGGATAAAGAAAGAAAGAATTCGATACCAACCATGGGAATCACTGTTTAAATTTGTAAACGAAAGAACGAACAAGAACAGCATAAGATTGAAACAGCAGGGCATTTCAGAACTGGGAAAGAAAGAAAAAACGCAGCTTTCTGGACAAGGACATGTATACATTAATGGCATGGACCAGCTCAAGAATTGTTATGTGTACACATATATGGAATTCAAGAAATAATTACCAAATAGCAGAACTCTTTTGAGTTCTGCAACTTCAAGAACTGAAGAAGACAGAGAAAGGGGTTTTTAATGCACTGTATTGATGTTTCGAACCAATAAGACTTGCAGCAGAGGAAAGCATATGTATTCGAGGAAAACAATTCTGAGTAAAGAAGGCTAAAGAGCTGCGAGCAACGAAAGGCTGCTTTCAGAGGTTGGATGCTGAGGAGGACTTAGCCATTGAAGAGGTTTTGAAATGAAGCTCTTAGAAAGAAATGGTGAGAAGAGGAAGAGATAGAGGGGAGAGATGGTATGATAAGGCAGGAAGGGCGGAGATTTAACAGATAGGTGATATGTATGGCAGCTTGTGCTAGCTAATCCAGCAATCATCATGTTTCAGGATATTTTTAAATTTATAATGGTATAAATTATAAATAAAATAAATATATGTTATTTCAATAAAAATGAAGGGAGTATTGTTTGAGAGAAGGAAAAGGAGTACAAGGTAAAAACTAAAAGGTACATCACTACCTGTATGTTGCTGGGTCCACGCGTACAAGAAAAGTTTGTATTTTTCTTGGACAGTCGGAGCTATGGCAGATATCCAACAAGGAGATATATCCACCGGCCGGCCCAAGGCCCAACCCGGTCTCATTTTTAAACCTTCATGACAAAAGCTAAAAGAGGAGCTCACTGTAACAAAGGCTAAAACAGCTCATTTACTGTTTCCACACTTACATTTCACTATAGTTTTCTACATTGAAATTATTGTTTTAATCCTGGAGTGCAAACTCATTTAGCTTCATCTTGGGGTAAGAAGGGTTTTTTTTTTTGTAGAATTCATTTTCCATTACAAAATTGATTGGGATTAATTGATATTTTTATATTTTTATTACATAGTGTGGTTACTAAATTACTCTTAAAAACAAAATAAATAAATAAATAAAACATTTAACATAGGTCAGGGGGCTTTTTTTACTTTTCAGGGTTTCATGCATGGTGCAATTACTTAAATGCCCCTTGGAATAAAACTGTTTGGGCTTTGGATTCAAGGGCACTTTCATCATTTTATTCTATTTTTTTATAATGCTCAAGTGGGTTCAAAAGTAATTGGATATTTGTATATATAAAACAATACTGGTCAAATAAAAATTTAGTGTACGAAGCTGAGGAAACTTCAAACACCACATTATGAGGCGATATTTGATGCGTCTCGTTGTCTCTATCACAATGGTCAAGCATATATCACCAGACAAGTGGCAGTTGAACGCTAACGACAATGTTTTCTCCCCCCCTTCTTTTTTTCTATTTCCCCTCCTAAAAAAAACGGTGGACATTGAAAAAATATAAAGAAATCTTGTTATTTATTTATTTAATCAAATTGGATTCTCGTCTTTTTTTATTTTAATATATTTGATCTTCAATCTTTGATTGAATTATTTTTTGTTTCAATTTTATCCATTGACTTTTGGCTTTTATATCAAATTTAGTCCTTATTTTTTTATTGTTATTTTTATTTTTTTTCTTATCATTTTCTTGAGTAGAATTATTTTTCAATTTCAACCCTCATTGTTTAATTTTATTTTATTTTTGTGCCAAATCTGATCCTCATTCTTTTTTATCCCTTTTTATTGAATTTTTTTTTTCAATTTTATCCTTAATTATTTTGGTTGGTTGAGAATTTGACATTATTATTTTTTTCAAGTCTGCAGTTTATATTGTAATTTGATCTCATGATTTGTGTCACGAGTTTTGAAGATTAGATCGGGTTGGCTTCCTTTGTTTTAGGTATTTTTAAATATATTTCTTTAGTTTCATTCATCAACATTAGGTTTGTTCAACATTGGTATTTGTTATTTTTTTTTCTTTTTTTATGGATCTATCTCAATGCATGTATTGGGTCATAGATTCAACAGATTCAACAAAGTTTACTCAAGCTTTTTTTATTGGTTTTTTTTTATTTTTTTTAATTTATCCCTTTAATATTAGGTTTGTTTGATATGTGAGCTACGCAATTTTATTAAATATACTTTCAACGGGGTTATCTTAGTTCCATTACTAGGTTATAGATTTGACATGTTGGTTCAAATAAACTCGGGTCAGTTTTGTTTTTTGTTTTTTGTTTTTTTAAATCGTGTTATTTTTTATTTCCTCACTCAACATGTTATTTGCTGGGATTTTAGATTCTTTTTTTTTTCTATGCAGTCATCTTGTTCTCATTTATTTTTTACATTGTTAACAAATAAGATCATTTAGAAGTATTGAGAATATTGTAATAGTACATTTTGATAATACTGACAAATATTTATTTTTTGCATTAAATCATTTTTTTAATCATTTTTTATTTGTTTTTTATTGATATCTTCTTATCTAATTATATTATTAAAATAATTAAGCTTATTAAACTCATTTAAGTAAATCACTATAAACTTAAAACTGAATTTAGCATGGATAGAGCAACAAATCCCAAGTTTCAAATTGGTTTTTTTTATCATATAGTCTCCTTAATACCTTAATACCTTAAGGATGTGTGCTAAGAATTAGTCATCACAAATATATTGGTTTTTTTTTGGTGTGTTTATTTTTAGTTGTACCCATCCATTTGCTACATCAAGTAAAGAAACACTTACTTCGTAAGTAATTGATTACATGGAACTCACTTTAAATGTCATATTAAATATGTTAGCAACATGTATTGTAATTTAATTTAATGGCATGGTATACCTTTACCACTGTTTGGGTATCTTTTTTATATTAGGAAGAATTTGACCTAGCTATAAGGACAACAACCATTTTGAATCTATGCTTAACGCCTTAGAATTTGATGTGGCACATGACAAAAATGTCATCAAATCTAATATCAATGAATATCAATCCTAATTAACTATAAATGTAAAATGCGTAGGGAATTCACTGTGCAAAATGCATTTTAAATCCCCTCACATAGCACTATAGATGGAGTGTTCATAGTGCATTTTCTTATCCCTTTTTTTAAAAAAAAAAATTAGCTCTTATTAGACCAAATTATATGTTAAGTTGTTGGGGGATGATGGGGTTGAAAGCTAGGAGATCAAAGTGAGAAACATGGAGGGAATGAGTGGCATTAAAAAATTTTAGGCAAAATATTTATTGTGGTTTTTATAATTCACAAATTATAAATATTAGGTCCCTTCAATTTTTAGAATTCAAGAACAGAATCAATTCTGGTTCCAAACTTTATTTTTTATATTTTTTAAATTTGTGGTTTGAGAGAGGTGAGAGAAAAATATTGGAATCCAGTGCTAGAAAGAGAAATTTTTAGTGCACTATTTTTTGCCACAAAAACAATCGATAATATGGTCAATTTGTTCCATTTAATGAAGGGATTTTACATTAAGTTTTTTTTCCCCTTGAAATTGCATAGAAAAACATATATGAGTTCGGTAAGATTTTTGTTTTGGGTTGATTCCAGGTTTAGATATGGTTTTTTGAGTTTTTTTAAGACCTGAATGGATTTCTCATAAGATGTTTTCTTGGTATTTTGAGTCAAAAATAAATTGAAAAATCAATTTTTGGATTGAAGAAACATTTGTCCTGATTTTCCAGCCACCATAGTGGCTAGAAACTTGGTAATATTAGACGACACGTCATTTAACTAATTTTTTTCAAAAACAAATTGGGCAAACAACTTAAAATTAAAAAAAAAAAACAAACAAACAAGAGCCCAAACATGTAAGCCTTCACTTGTAAGCTCGTGTGTGGGCCCTTACTAGATAAGTCAGACGTGTTGGCTTGGCTTGCCAAGCCCTGCAGTGCCTAACCTTTTTCTTTTTAATTTTTGTTTTATTATTATTAATTCATTTTTTACATGTATTTTTTTCAAAATAATTTTAAAATTTATATTTAAAGTAATACTCATTCTTTCTTTTATTTTGTTTATATAGCCTCTTTTAAATAGAAGCTGTATTTTTTAGTTATTTTATATGGATTTAATTTTTTGAAAGATTGTTTTAATTCATCTATAATTTTTTTATGTTTTATATAAATTGGATTTATTTTAAAAAATTAAAATATTTATTTTCAGATAATACATCTTATATGTGTAACCTTGCATGATAATTTTTTGCTTTTTATTTTATTTAATCAATTTCACGTGTTTTTGTTTTTATTATCATTTAATTAATAGAGATTTTATTTTTGTGGAAAAAATCATTAAACATAGTCATGTCAAAGATATAAGTTACGAGGCCAACTATTTTGGTCTATAACTGACTCTAAATTTTTTAATTTTTTTCTTTATTTATCATTGATAACTTTTTATTTATTTGTTAAAACATATAATTCTCAATTTATTTTATTAGATATATATATATATATATATATATAAGTTTTTTTATGTCCACTTTTGATTTTTTTATATAAAAAACACATAGAGAAATTCCTTTTAAAAAAAAATCTAGTCCATTAACTAGTTATTAATAAAGTTTGATATTTTTAATCAAATACCATTAAACGTTCACAATAAAAGTCATCAGAATGAGGGATCTTCCTAAAAGTTATATTGTAACACATATCCATTATTGCATCTTCCTAAAAGTTTTCGTATAGCTCTCAAAAACAATGCTACAAAAAATCAATTTTGCACTGGTGATTCTCATCGCACTCTGGAATTATTTTAACATTTTACACTTGAAAACACACAAAAAAGAAATACTCATAGCAATAAAAATAGAGTTTATAATTTGTTATTTTTTTAAAATTTGAAATACTCTTTTCATCCAATAGCATAGGTAGAATGAGGGATGAGAGAATTAATTGAATTACCTTGAATATCCATAAAATTGATCCGAATGGAATAATTTTTTGATTTTTTTTTATAATTTTGATTAGAAAATTAAAATAAAATGGTTTAATTTTAGTTTAAGAAACTAATAAAAAGGATATATAGAAACAGGAAAGAAACAGGAAAGAAAATGTTTACTAAAGGGATTGTTTTCATATAAAAAAAATGAAGTTTATTTTGCACTTTTAATTATATAAATATTTCAGTGTCATTTATAATTCCAAATCCAATTCCAACTGTAAACTAAACCAAAACTCATTTTCATTGTTCATTGTTGTTACTTTTTTTGTTTTAGTTATTAAACTTTATTTTCTTTTGTTATTTTATCATAGCAAGTTATGTTAACATCAATTTATACGATGAGATTTGTTTTTTTTTTTCCTCCCATACTCTTAACATCAGTTTTTTTAAGATTCTTCAAAGGTGTCTTAATATTTTTCAGCATTAAATTAAAAAATTAATATTACAAAATAGAATTATATTTTAAAATAAGATTAAAAGAATAAAAACCAAAATTATTCCATCGACTCACTTTGAAGAAAAAAACACACACAAAAAGAAAACAAAATATGAAACTCATGACTATAGTTTTCAGACTTAGCCCGGTCTAAGACCCGGGTTCCGGGTTTTGATTGGGTCACTGGATCGCTCGGGTTAATTTTTAAAAAAAAAATTAAAATGATGTTGTTTTAGTAAAAAGTAAAATTTAACAGGTTGAAATCGGGTTTTCAACCAAGTCGCCAGGTCACGCTGGTTTTTTCTTTTCTTATTTTTTCTTGAACCTGACCCGGTACCAGCTCCGGATCGATCCGCCGGATCGGACCGAGTTTCAAAACTATGCTCTTAACTCAAAAAAAATGATAAGAATGTCTTCACTTGTGATTTATCTCTCCTGCTTATATCTGTTTGTTTTCTTTACAATAGATGCAGAGAGTAACTAATAGATTGAGAAAATTTTATGGTATTTAAAAATTAATTAGTTTCATTTATTAATTATTCTCTATGCTCACCTTGAAAAATAAAATAAAATAAAAAAATATAAAAAAGAGAAGAAACTCGTAACCTAACAAAAATAATAAGAATATTTCTTACTAAAATTTCTTTCTCTTGATTGAATTTATTTTTTTAAAAATTAATTTAAAAAATAACTACTAAAATACCACTGGTTATTCATGTATTCAATAAAATTTCTCATAATTAATAAACAATATTCACTAATTAAAATTTTAGAAACTTGGAAACACAAACAATTCAAGAATTGCATGATACACGTATGTATAGCCGTGTTCCATGTGGATTGATAACCTGCCGCCATCCTTCCGTGAAAATGATGTTACCTAGATATGTACGTAGGTGGCCATGGCCTCTCATTTTCCTACTCTCCCTTGAACCGATCGCTATTTAGCTCAATCAATTTCAAGGAAAAATATTAATTGCAATTCTTCTCTTTACAGTAAAGTGACAGGCCAAAACCCTAAGAAACGGAAATAATTGAGATACAAGGGTTCTGTTTGTTGCCACGTGAAATATATAATAAACGTTTTTTATTCTTTTTATTATCAGACTTGTAATATTTGAAAAAAATAAATAAAATTACTATTTTTATTTTAGTTTATAATCGAGTATTGTATTTTTTCAACTAACTTAAAATAATAATTTCTCCACTCAGAAAAATAACATTAAAAAATAATTTACTCGGTCACTTAATTTTTTCTTTAAAAATATTTAATAATATAATATATACTTAGACCAATAGCATGTCAAAAAAAAAAATTAGCTTCAAAGTTAAAATCTAACATGGTCATAAATACAAGATAATAAATTAGTTTTACTCGATTCATAAAAAAAATACTATGTTCTCTAATTCATTCATTTTTCTTATTTTTATACATTGTTAAGTGATATAAAATAATTTATTTTTTCTTTTGGAAATTGATTTTTTCATATTGATTTAATGAAATGAAAAGGATCAAATTTTTAATACAATTACATTCTTAAAAAGTATTTTTTTAAGATAAAATATAATAGATGTGTGAGATAAAAAAAATCTAAAAATTAGTAAAATAAAAAAAATGAAATTATGAAATGCTTAAAGAGAAATTTGTGGATTTTTTTTTCTAACTTGGTTCTATCTCTATCTTAATCAATCCTCTTTGTCTCTTTCTTATTGGTGACTGAAAATTTAAATAAAAATAAACCTTGAGAACTAAATAAAAACCTATTTTTATCTTTTTATATTTCAAAATAGTAATCAAACATTATGAGTCTGTTTGCGATTGTGATAGCGATTGCAGTTCAAAATATTTTTCACTTAGAAATACATCAAAATGATTTTTTATTTTTTAAAAATTATTTTTGAAATCAGCATATCAAAACGATATAAAAATATATATATAAAAAATTAACACAAAATTTTTTTAAAGGAATGCGATTTCAACCTTATTCCTAAATACTCTTTATATAAAACACAGTAATTTCTATCCACCATTTTTAAAAAAAAACATTTACTGTATAATTCTGCAATCATAAAGGGTTTATAAGAATTTATCTCGACGGTTATTTATGGAGATTTATCTAGTTTATAATAAAGTGGAAGGGTAAATTAATTTAATTTTCATGTAGAAAAGTTACTAGATGACAACTATTATTTATAAAATTAAAAGAATAAAGAATAAAATATATTTTTTATTATTAATATGAGTGTTTGGATTAACTTGCTCGTACCTTGACTAATCCCATAAATTCTGAAGTAAATAATTATATAATTCTTCAATGATCCTGATATTTATGAAATTTAAATTGATAATTTTTAATAAATAAATTCAAAAAATGATCAAAGCTACACTTCTAATAATTAAAAATAGTTTATTTCTTGATTTACTTAATAGATTTCTGTCAAATCATTGAAAGATATTCCAGTCAGCAAATACATTCTGAACCATGGAAAACATCGACATTGATATATGTTAAGATTCACCCTTACATGCAGCTTATCTATACCTTTATAGGGTTGGTTCAGTTGATAAATAGATTTAACTAGGTGGTTTAAATATTGTTCGGCAAATATTAAATTATTTTGTTTAAAATTATTGTTTTTTGATATTTTTTGATATTTTTAGATATTTTAATTTGTTAATGTTAAAAATAATTTTTAAAAAATAAAAATAAAATATTTTAAAAAATAATTGATATGATAATAATGAATAGTTTCTTAATTAAATATTAAATTAAATGGGATACTCGAAGAAAAATGAGATTTGACGATGTTATCCATAAATCCCTCTTGAACACGTGACACTTATCTAGCCCTTTACAAGTTGTACGCTTGTCACAAGTCTAATAGTTAAGTGTCATGTCATGATCTATACCTATAAATATAAATAAGTCGTCCATCACTTTTTTTTGGAACCATTTATTTTCTAAAAAGTTTTATCTCTCTGACCTCACACATTCGCTCACTACATCGCCTATAAATATAAATAATTGCTGTGCTGCTCAGGTACCTCTAGAACATACCATTTTTAATAAATAGTGCGCAATCTTTCATCCTTTTTAAAATGTTTTTTTTATTTTATCTTATAAAATTATCTTTTTAACTTATATCATTTTAAAATTGGTATTAAAAATATTTTTTAAAAAATAAAAAAATATTATTTTAATACATTTCTAAACAAAATACATTTTAAAAAGTAATCATTATCACACTTAAAAACATTTAATTGAAATATTTTTTACACTTTTTTTTATTTGCTATTTCTCACACTTCTCTTTTTAAAATTAAAATTATTTAAAAATAATCATTATTACATTTGAAACATCTAATTAGAGTATTAATTTATTTTTAATTTTTTAAAAATAAAAAAAATATTATCTTAATATATTTCCTAACAAATTACACTTTAAAAAACAATTATTATAACACTGTGAAACATTTAATTAAAATAATTTTCACATCCTTTTTTATTACCTGCTATTCCTCACATGCCTTTTTTTGACATTAAAATTATTTAAAAACATTAAAAGGAAAATAAAATTAAAAACATAATTTTAATCAGTCTCCAAACACTGCTCAAACATTGGTAATATATAATACTTCTTCACCCTTTTATACCCTTAAGGACTTTGCACGTAGAACGTATAAAACTGCCCAAAAAAGAAGAAGCTAGTGGCATGTGCGATTATTGGTTCGTTCTCGAAATTATTTTAGTGGAATGTCTTGAACTAATCTCCAAAACATATCTTAAATTTCAATGAAGTTTTGGAACCCTCTACAAGGCAGCATCACATGTCATGTGTCATCTAAAACAATACTTTCTGTAATAATTAATGAAAACATACGAGGTGAGAAATCCTTAAAACATTGAATAACGCTGTCGACGCAATAAATAGCTGGGAGACCCAGTTGATATAAGACCATACCTCTCTATTGGTCTCCAGAGGTAGCTCCTTCCTTTCCCTCTCCTGAAATTAGCATTTGACCTTCGTGCTCCGGACGCCATCCACACGTCCTTCTTCTACTTTTCCCTCTCTTTTCTAACCCACTTTAGCTCCACGTCACTCCTAGGGTGAACACTAAAAAACTTTTATGACTGGAATGCTACGCTTCACTTTTCGTGACAAGTGATCGTTGACATGTAAAACGTGCGACTATTTGTGGTACAGGGAAATAAATCCTTGATACTTGATGATCGTTTGCTTGCTGTGGGTTATAATTTTTTTTTAATACAAAATTCTGTATGTAGTTTTTTTTTTTTTGTGTTTTTGTAGTTCAACAAAATTCTAATTTAAAATAAAAAAATCTATGTATATAAGTAATTAAATAAATTTAGAATTATGAGTGTTAATAAAAAAAAAAAACCACAAATAATAACTTTTTTTTTTGAAAAAATCAATAAACAGATATAAATCTCGTGAAATAAAATTCTGTATGTATTTTTTTTTTTGTGTTTTTGTAGTTCAACAAAATTCTAATTTAAAATAAAAAATTCTATATATATATAAGTAATTAAATAAATTCAGAATTATTAGTGTTAATAAAAGAAAAAAAAACAACAAACAATAACTTTTTTAAAAAAATCAATAAAAAAATATAAATTAAGATATTTAATTTCGTAAAATAAAATATTTACTGCGAACAAGTTCTAAAAATATAATTTGACATGTTGCATCTATTTTTTAAATCAAACTTAAAACATGTTTGGGAGTTTGATTGTTATTATTTTTCAAATTACTTTTCATTTTAAAATGTATTAAAATAATTATTTTTTAGATCAGCAAACAATCCAAAATATAAATATAAATTTTTTTTTTTAAAAAAAACATGAATTAACCTGTATTTTCAAACACTCTCTTGATAGCAAAGATTCCTACGGTTTAAAATTTTGAAATTAGAGAGTTTGTGGCCTATAAAAAATCTGTCGTGGAGGAAAAGAAAAGAGCCCATGCACCAACCCTCTACATTTGAGCTTTGTTTATTTTAATATTTTAAAAATGTTTTTTTTTATAAAATAAAATAAATTTTTTTATTTTTTTCATTTTTTTTGCAGATTGTTTAATATATTAATATTAAAAAAAGAAAAAATATATATTATTTCTATTTATTTTTAACAAACAAAGACAGTAAAATTACCGAACTCTCATTCTGCCTCGGGGCTTTCGAGAATTTATTGGCAAACGTTATGCCGCATCCCCAGCAGACCAATTCACGCATAAGCTGCAGAATCGCACGAGCAAATAGTCAGTGGCCACTTGCAGAGTACGAACTTACAGCTTCTGTCTTTACATTGAGCTTTATATAAAATTACATTTCAAACTTTAATTTTATAAGAACAAAAATAATATATTTTTTATTCATGAAAACCTTCTTTTTTAATCATCGTAGAAGAGGCTAGACACTGGGGCGGCATTAGATTTTGTTTTTCGTCAGTTTATGACTAAAACTGTACTTTAAAATCGCAACTTCTTTTAGGAATGGGTCACCCACACCATCAATTATGAAGCCACCATTCGAGTGTACTCCACGTGCCACTTATATTTATTAAATCGTACCGTGTCAGATTGGTCGAAACGAACCAATCAAGTCACTTCAATTTTTCTGTGCTTGAAGCCGACCGAAAGAGGAGTCCCAAAAGCTAAGTAATAATGCCAAGCAAGTAGAGTTCCCCAATTATCAGATATGGGAGTGGCATTTCATGATCCTGACTGAAAACGAACACACTAACTACAAACAATTCAATTTTGTATGTGGCAACGTAATAAATCATCACTATCAATTTTCTTCTGGCCAAGGAGGAAGGAAGTGTGATTCATCCTCTATCCCAAAAGGCCACATCAACTGAACGTGTAATAACTACTCAACTCCAACAAAACACCACAACAGGGGGGTGCAATCAGAGGAGACAGCTTTTCTTGTTCTTACACGCAAATATTGGAACTGATCGTATGAATAAGCAACCTGTATGTTTTCCGGTCAAGATAGGGAACCCGACCAACCCCAAGTTTCTAGTGCCTAAAACACAACGATGACTGTCATATCCTTTTCAGGAAGTTCAGCTTCCATTCCCCAAACTATCTAAAAACAAAAATCATTTCGCATAGTGATTTTGAAGCCACAAGGAGGTTTGGCAAGAAACCACACACTGAGAGCTTGAGTGCAAGGAAGAAGACTTTTAAAAGCTTCAATCAAAACTCACAAATGAAAGAAGACTCTCATGAGGTACAGTTTGGCATGAGGAGAAGACTGCTGTTACTGCACAGCATGATTCCAAGCAACTAAGCCAATTTTATTGCGTGCCAGCTCCTTTGAAATTACATCGCAATTATAAACAGCATATGATGATATTTCCCCCCTTTCTTTGTTGCTGCATGAATTTCAAGGCCAGGGTTATGATCTTCCTTGGAAAATATAAAGATTGATTAACGCAGAAGGAAATAGTATGGCATTAAATTTCAGGCTTCCTATAATTTTATCCATGTTCTACCATATATGTTCAGCTTAACTGTCCAATCCAATATATAGTACTAACAAATCGATTGTATCAAAAACTGGGTATCAAAACAAAAACAAAGCTGATTGGTTTGCAAGAAATTTGGGAAACTGTTGACAGGGAGAATTTGCCTAAAGATGGTCATGACAGGAAAAAAAAAAAAAGGAATCTCAAATTATTATAAGACCAAGCAGAAAATCGTGTTCATATCATCATAAACACTGCAATAATCTAAAGTGCCCGACTCTTCATCCTCAGAACTGGGTTGCTCAATACATAATAGATGTCAGTTGTATGCCATCATATCTATCCAACGACAGCACCAAAAAGATAAGCAGATGAATGCTTAGCAAAATATATCCCAGATTCATCATAAAAAAATCAGGTCCGAGTCTACGACCCACTTCAAGCAAGTTCCACCTTAGGTTAATACCATTCTAGTCTGATACAAGAATTTCCACTGCAGCTGATATACGTACATTTCCAAGTATTTGTATAAATAAATATTTGTTTTCATAACACCAATGCCAAAACAAACCAGAGACTCCAGCAACACAAAGGCATAATCTCAAGGAATATGTCCAAATGGAGAAAACTTCAACCAACCATATACTTTTCACTTATCCATCCTATGGGACATGATACTGAAAACAATATCCAGGTCCAACTTCTATCTGAAAATGCAATAGCAAAATGGCTATTAACAGTGATCTGCATAGATTACCGAGGGTCCCTGAACCTAATGAGTTTCAAATTGTTTATTCTAAACCAAACTATGTCACACAGGATAGTATTTTTGTCATCACATAAAACAATGAAGAATGCCACCAGAAAGAAGCAACCATACTCTAAGCACCCATTTCACAAGTATTCAAGCCACCCACACCACAAAATCTGTAGCCAAAAGCAAACCATTTTACAATTTCAAGCGACCTAGATTTGACATATCTCGGCACCCTCTCAACTTGTACTATATTTACTCATCATATGAGCATATTACCATTATGCTAAAATGCATTAAAAAAGAAAAAAATTCTGCAGTATAATTGCGGAAAACATCCTGAAACAGTACAAATCCATTTTTTATTCTCTTCTTTTGTGGTTGTTCAATGCAATGGGTGGTAATCTAACATATGCAAAACAATAGTGTGTTCTATTCGATTCCATCATGAAATGGAATATCTAAACAGATATTTCAGGACAGAGAAACAAATGATACCGATGCCTAACATATTATATACCACATTTAGAATACCAATAAAAAAAGAACTACAAAAAAACTGCAGATTGAACTACAAGACTAGGAGGTTTAGTGAGTACCCATGCCAGTAGTAGAATAAATCAACCACACAAGACGGCCAGCATAGTGAGCTTGAGGATGTTTTCTCTGTAGTTGTGGCACCATTGCACAAAGAACCGGTCAGCTATACACAACTTGAAAAGAAGCAAACCACTTAAAGAGAGCTTTTTCAACCTTGCTATTCTCGGCATAAAAAACAGATGACCAATAATCCCTGCCACCTGCAGGTAAAGTTGACAAGGTTATGTGATTAACTCCAATACTATCTCAGAGATACAAAATTCAGAGACTAAACGCTGAGAGGAAAGACATCTTACCTTGAACAGGAATGCAATTATACACAGAGGAACACAAGTCCCAGGGCCATTGCAAAGAACCTAAGACATTTTAGAAAAACACAGTCAATATAAATTAATTTACACTTTCTTAGGTAACAGTGATGGCTAGGAGAGAAATATAAAATTCATAATAGAAATTATGCCACTTGAGGTCTAATTCTAATCATTAGCCATAATGCATGAGACATAGCTAATAAAGTTGTCCCAACAGAGGTCAGGTATGACTGACCGACTTCCCTGCTTCTTCTGTAGATTTGCATGAATTGCAGAGACCCCCTTGCCCCCTGCCTGCAATAAAAACCACTACAAAATTGTACAATCTAAAATAAACCAGACAAGATTTAAAGCGCAAAGGAGAATACCATGATCTTACTCTCAAAGAGAATCAGAACCACAAACTAGCTATAGAAAAAAATAACAAATCATATCCTCTACAGGAGTTAAGCAGGAAGCTGGAGTTAAGAATTAAAAACAACTACTGATGTGAAAAATCAACTTATTCATGGAAACAAGGATTAGATTTAAAAGAAAAACAATATTTTCTCAATCTAATAGGTATCCTTGCAACACAACTCATGAGAGACTCAGATAGTTCAATATTTCAAATTTGGCTCACGAACAATAAAAGTCCACACCACTAATGGATCCAAAATAATTCATCATTGCCTATCATAATTTTTATGCAAGAATTACTGTAGACTTTCAAGAACTGCACACATACCCCCTTTCACCCAGTCTGCAATAATAGCCATTTCAAAATTGAGCAACCCAGAATAAATCAGCCAAAAATTAAAGGAAAAGAAAATGTGCAATCAACTTTGTCTCAGGTGAGAATCAGAAATCCTCCAGGGAATCAAAAAAGAAATCCTGGGAAAAAAGAAAAAATGACAGACAATATCCATTATAGTTGGAAGCTATCAAACCAGTTCAACTTCACCCATTGCATCCTCTCTAAACAAACTTGACTTGAACTTCAATATATTCCATTGCACATTTATATGCCTAGGTATATGTGCTTCTTGAATCTGTAATCAAGCTCACCATTGCTTAAGTATAAGAAGTTGATAGATCAGAGGCAATGCTGCAAGGAGAATTACATACAAGAAGTATTGCAAAAATTCAACTTATTCATGAAACCAGGAATTATTTCAAAGAAAAGCTGTTTGCATTTTTTTCCCATCCTCAATCTAGCGAGTAGGCTGACAGCTCTCATAAGTGAGGTAATCCTTGGATAGCTACTCCAATTTTTCAACTTTGGTTAATGAATAAGAGTTCACGCCACTCAAGGATCCAAAATGATTCATCATTTAGCTAGCATAGCTTTCAAGTGTGGACTAATTATTTCTATCACCTTTGCAATTACATTGTTTTATCAAAATTCAAACTAAAACTATTCACAAACACTCACAGCCAACAATTCAGTCAGCCATAAATTAGAAAATGCAAACCAGCAACTAGATCATTATATCAAACAATTGAACCCTACAAAAGCAAACACAGTACGAAGTTAAACCACAAATGGCCTACCCTGTCAACCATATTGTCCTCTGAAACCCAAGCTTTTTGCAAACTCATGTTATCCGTGGCTGCCGCAACATAGATTCTAGGCAAAAACATATCCTTTTGCAGCACAGTCAATACATTGATCATCTCTGCTGCGTGCCCCCCTACAATAACATGATAGCATAATCATATACACATAAAAAATTCAATCGACTTTGCTGGGCTCACTTGAACCCAAAAAATCAAAGTATTCATTGGCTCAAGGGATTTGTGGCACAAGGGCTTGCCAGATTGATACACGACATAGCAAACACAAACAATTGTGATCAAACCAATGCTGATGATGATGATAGTACAAATGCAGAAGCAACAGTAATGTTTCTTATCCATTGCCAAAAAATTACACATGGATTGGGGAACCAAAATTGGGATGTAAAAACTCCCACACAACTCTGTTGTTGGTTCAAATACTTCAGCAAAACCATTTTTAAACAATTACATCTGAAAAATAACAGAATACACCAGGAGCTCAAAGAAACTACCCACAAGAAAAGCAATCCCTGAAGAAACATCCAGCAAACACAACCTCATGAGAAAGCAGATAAAAAAACAATGGAATCAAACAGCAGCCATTAGGTAATGGAAACGAAAGGTCAGATTCTATTATCTGGAGTTATAGGTTCATGATTTTATAATCAAGCTCCAAGCACAAGCAGCCATTGTGTGACTGTAACAACTGAATCACAGTCAATACGACCATCATGATTGCCATCGAGGTTGTTGCAAGCATTCTATTGAAAATTTTCAATTGTTTAGAATTTCAATAGAAGTATTGTAAAAATGTCCTATTTTATGCGTGCACTAAGTTAATTGCTTTTTTGATAAACATAATGCCAACAATGGCCTGTGACACCGTGACTCTGGCACAAGTTCAAAACAATGCACCAGAACCCCCCACCAAGTAGAGCCTCAGTTTCCAAATAAATCATCGTATTGGCCTTCCTCTCAGACAACGTGGTGAATTTGCATTTGCTAATATGCAAGGAAGAATGTAAAACAGAACTTTGAATGGGTTCAAAATCACCAAAAATCAATATAAAAAAATGAAAATGATTATTGAAAAAAAGAAAAAAATGATCTTAAAGGGCTAAAACAGCAAAATGAACCAAGTATATAACCCAGACAAAGAATTTAGCAAACATAGCTAGCATGAACACTAATGTGGTATTCAAAGAAGCTGTCATGTAGCATGGGTCACTAATGGATAGACACCATCCTCCGAAAAAAATGCAGCCCATTTTCCCCACCTCGCATTCAACCACATTCACCCACATCCATCAAAATTCACCATTTTTCCATACTTTTAATTATATCCAAGTGAATTGCTCAACAATGCACCACAAAAAAAGGGCCATTTTTCGCCAATCTCTTGTGCCTACAAAACATTTCTCTCTCTAAGCATTCTTTTCTACCCCTGCATGTTGATTTCTCCTGAAGCTAGCACAATGCAGTTTCCACAACATTCAGTTATTTTTTAAATTGCACACGCATCATGACTGAAAGCATGAGTGGAACACCTGAAACCACTCAACAACCACCACCAAAAAGAACACCCGTCCATTTGGATTATTTTTTTTAATAAATCGAGCGCTCATACATGCAAAACATAAAAGAATTAACAGGAAAAAAAACAATTTAAAAGAGATAATTAGCAGAGAGAGATAATGTATGGATCAGCATCAAGGTTTTGATCAATGCAGGAAGCGCGGTGGCAGCCAACGGATAGGCAAAGTAAGGGGATGCAAAAATTAAAATGTCGGGAGAAGTCTAGGTTAGCATTCAATGCTAGAATGCAGCCCACGCCTTTTCTTTCAACCCATCGCAGCACTCATGCTTTGAGAGCAGTAAATTTGTTGTAGGAGAGGTTGCGCTGTCGCGATGCAATATCTCAGAGCAAGGACAGAGGCCCTCTCCTTTTTTCTCTCCCCCAGACTTTGGCATCCATTACTACCACCGTTGTCTCACTCTGCTCAGACCTTTTACTTTATATTGCCATCATTTCCATCTCGATTCACACATTATTTCAAATAATTTAAAACTATTGAAATTAAATTCTGATTGATACATGACCAAGAAAATGGGTTTTAGCTTCAAAGACATAAAAAAGAGATACCGAAACCGATCCGTTTTGTGGAGTTTCTAAGGGCGTATTTCTGGTGGTCGATTACTGAAGAACCTTCACAGGGCAGGCGGGGTGGCTGCGACAAGTTAATAACCACGATCTCTGAATCCACCGTCCATGTACCTCTCCGTCTGCTCGATGAGTTCGGGTCACTCCTCCGTGGGGATGCAACAAAAGCGGTTCAGAAGAAAACGAGTATTCTGAAGCGTGTCGGTATATGAGTGGAAGGGGATGATTCGTGCAAAATGCGGGAAGAGATTGGAGGAGTGGAAGGCGGGGGAATGGGGATGAGGATGGGAGGTTGGAAAAGCTTGCGGAGGAGTTCGTTTATTATGAAGGCGGCGTTGAAAGGAGTTTCCTTTTTTGAGGAAATGCGGGTCGGGTCTTGTTCGATTTTATATCATTAACATATATATAGAGAAATAGCGTTTCCGTGGGAGAGAAGCTATTTTCCATGTATATCCTGTTTTTGTTTTTGTGTATTTTGATGGGAGAAAAGTTTTTTTACATGTAGATCTAATTTGTTTTTGTGTTTTAAAAATATATATTTTAAAAAATTATTTTTTTATTTTTTATTTGTTTTAAATTAATAATTATTTAATATTTTCAAATTATTTAAATGCATTAATATTAAAAATAAATTTTTTTAAAAAAAATAATATATTTTTAAATAAAAAAAATAACTTCAACTAGTCATCCTTTTAGCAATAAAAGAGAGAAAAATAGCTAGAGTGAAAGTTATTTCATTTTAGCTTTTCAATTACCTTGAGATGCTCGACTTTTTGATGTAATATTTTTCCATATACACACTTAAGTAAAAAAATTCTTTTATAAAAGTTAATTGTATTTTAATATATTTAATGTATATATAACTATTTATTAATCGTGACTAACCACCACAAATCCAATTAACTTATTTTTTTGCATAAAAATATATTAACCAAAATTTTAACTTTTTTGATCAATATATATGAATAGCCCTCCAACGTGTAGATGCTATCATGCTATTTTGGCTCTGTAGTATACTTCTTCTTTTTTAGCTATAAAAATAAAGGATAAAGCCAGATTTTTGTTTTTTCCTCTTTTTCCTTTGAAATGCCCTAAGCTTGCGTGACCTCATATTTTCTCTCTAAGTATTCATTATCTGTATATTGTTTATTATTCAATATGTAATAAAAAAAAGTAATATATATTTGAGGTGTATATGTGTGTGCGTGACCTTTATTGTGTAGTCATTTAATACGTAATTTTGACATTTAATATGTATGTGCAATGTCAACATTAAAATATGTTTGCATTGTATTAAGTTA
Source organism: Populus alba x Populus glandulosa (assembly GCA_033617975.1). Taxonomy (NCBI): domain Eukaryota; kingdom Viridiplantae; phylum Streptophyta; class Magnoliopsida; order Malpighiales; family Salicaceae; genus Populus; species Populus alba x Populus glandulosa. The sequence continues at coordinate 15,382,733 of CM066144.1, read as the reverse complement.
AAAAAACATGAATGTTCTACGTATTAAAAAACATGAATGTCAACATTAAAATATGTTTGCATTGAAATCCAATACCACATCTTATCGCCTAAGTTAACATATGCAAACTAAAGCAGTACAAGAAAAACAACAAACATTAAAAAAAAAACATAATTTAATCGATGAGGGATCCTGTAAAATTATATTTTATTATTAAATATTTATTTTAAGTTGTTTCCTCGAGTACAAACCAGTTAACCATATTCATATCAATACATGAATTAGATAAGAGAAACTAAGATTTTTTAAAGTATTTTCTAAACTAAATAGAAAAAATAAAAACACGGTAGAAAAAAGTATTTTTTTAAAACCATACATAAATAAAAATAATTAAGAAAATAAAAACTATACATGAAAGTATTGTAAAAATCCTTTGGTATTAGCCTTGTTGGGTTGAAAAATAACTCGTGCTCGGGTTTATGATATTATCCCCTCAATCCCATGAATGTCTTATCAAAACTCTTCAAATTTTTTTTTTGTTCGCTTCAAGTATATAACAGTTTTGGATATCAATTTTAACCCCTCCATTATAATTTTTGCACGATAAACATCAATTGACTAATAATTTATTTTTTAATGGCTTTTAGAGTAATTAATTGTAAACCTTAAACTTCATTCATCAACACGGGTTGTATCAATAAAACCACTAAAAAAATCTATATTAGTGATAACAATAAACTTGTAATCAAAATAATCAACATAGCTTTAATTAACCAGAAAAACAGATTTGTTGAACACATTTCACATACTTTTTGCACTAAACTTCTAAATTGTCAACAACAACACTATTGACGACATTATCATTGTTATTATTAATGTTATTTATGCTATTGTTATCAATATAATTATCATCGAACTAAGTATCATAAATCGATAGACAATATAAATCAACATCTATCTTATCATACTTTATGATACTTATCTATTATTATTAATTTTAACATTCGATATAAACTGAAATAAAAAAACATTTAATTATTTTTCAAACATATAAGTTCAGCAGTAAAAAAAATATACTTTTTATATTTTATTTTGTTTTGTTCACAATCAATCAAAACATGATATAAATACAATTACTATATTTTATATAGCTTTACCAAACACAATTATATATATATTTCTCATGTTTTGTCTTGTTTTATTTGTCTCAATTATCCTCATCTCTTCTACCAAAATACAACAACCAAGAGTTACTTGGGTTTTCTTAAATTAATTTTTTATTTATTCACAAATTGTTTTAACCATTGCAATGTTCCATGAAAAAAAAAACTGAAAAATAATTTCTGATAAATTTTAACATTAAAAATGATGAAATCCATTTTTAATTTGATTTTAAAGATGAGAATTAACAATGGTATAAAACAAAATTTAAAGAGAGACAGAGGGGATGTTAATCACATCACTAGAAGAAGTTTAATTGATTTTTGACAATTCGATCCAAGGCAGGTTTTCATCCCGAGTTTCTTCACACATCCATCGGCCATGCAATAAATATGGATTGAAATTTGATTCGCACTCTCTAAGAAGACCATAGGCTATGTTTGAGTTAGGGTTCATCGTGTAACTAAAAGAGGTTTAATTGGTTTAATTAATAACTCGATCCAAGTTAGGTTTTAATCTTCATCGAACAAGCAAGAACTATATACTAAAATTTAATTTCTAATCTGTAATAAAATTAAAGGTTAAATTTTAAAAAGGTCTGATCATGTCATTGGAAAAAGGTTTAATTAATAACATGGTCCAATTAGATTTTGATTTTAAATTTGGTTAAATAGGTTTTTTTTTAAACACCAAGTAACATGTATATTTGCATTTTAAATTTTGATTTTGTAAAAATTAAAATAACATATTTTTTATTTATGAATATTTATTTTGAAAAAACCTATTTCATAACAATTTTAATTAAAAATATATATATTTTTTAAATCTATTTATTTAAAAAGCATAACATTTTTTTTTTTTAACCTTAAAAGCAAAGCTATTGAAATAGCGAACCCACACTTATTACACAAGTACACAGCAGCAGCAGCATATCATTTCCGCCTTCTCAAATTTTCCATTTCGCGCTCGCCTCAACAAAATCTGCGCGGTCTCCCTCCTTTCTTTTCGCTCGGAACTCCAATATTTGAAGCCAAAATAGTAAAATACGTTACCACCTGGTCCCACCGTCACCAAGTCCATTTTTTTTTAGAATCAAATAAAACAACACGTATAATAACAATAATGAAGGTAAAAGTTTAAATACAATAACCCCCTATAATAATAATAATAACAATAATAATAATTATATACAGTTCTAATTCCTTTCCCATCGGTAATCCGACTAGACACGCGACAGCGTGTCCTCTACAGTCTACACAGCTTCAGTTTCTCTCCGCCACCTCCACCGGCCCTTCATTCCATTCTTTTTTTAGCGAGAAATTCAGTTGTTATTGTCTCACACACAAAATTTAAGTACTCAGAGTCGCAAATTTTGTTTCGAATCCTCTCTTTGCTTTGCTTCTTCTTCTTCTTTTTTTTTTAAACTTTTGCTCTTTCCAACAAAACAGGAGATAAAACGTTTGAATTTTTAGGTTCCTATCCCTTCATTATCTCAGTTAGGGTTATTCTAGGGTTTAGAGCTTCATTCAAGCCGGTAAAATAGAATTGAGCGATCATTCATTCAAGACTGAAGCGTAAATAGTTTAATTTGGATACATTCGATTCGAATTTTTCTGTGTCGGATGTGAAATTAGGGTTTCGAGTTGAATTATCAGACGATGATAACAAAAAAAATTATGAAAGGCGAAATGCGGCGAGGCAATACGAGAGAGGGGGCTTGTAACGAATTCGACGAGGAGGAGAATTTTGAATACGAATTGATTCCAAAGAAGCGAAAGTTGAATGGATACAATTCAAATTCAATGGGTGTATATAGTGAATTTGATGATTTTAGGAGGGGTTCATATACTTATCGCAGCGAAGAATCTTACTGGGCTAACGAGGTTCAGTCTAATTCGAAGAAGAGATTGAAGAATCAGAGTTCGGTGAGCTCTCGAAAGTTGATATCGAGATCTTCTCGAGGGCGAGTGCAAATGCTTCCTTCGAGGTTTAATGATTCGGTTGTGGATATTTGGAAAGGTGAGGAATGTAGAATTGATGATACTGATATGGGAATAGAGGATGGTGAATTTCAAGATAGAAAGGATTTTTGTAGTGAGAAATATAGATATAACAGTAAATTCGATTTCGCAAGCTCTGATTCCTACCCTTTCTACGCCGCGGAAGGAAATAGAGAGGCGGGTCAGTTAGGGTGTAACGAGTTTCAGTATAGAAATTGTAATACTGCAGAGTTTTCGAGTTCGGGTAATCTATTGATAGAAGACGGGGAGTTTGTGCCAAAATATAGGTATACAGGCTTGGATAAAATGAGAAGAGAAAGAGCTCATAAAAAGGACGTTTATAAACCAGAGGATTTTGCTTTGGGTGATATAGTTTGGGCCAAATGCGGGAAGAGATACCCATGGTGGCCAGCTATTGTGATTGATCCCATTTTGCAAGCTCCTGATGCTGTGCTCAGTTGCTGTGTTCCTGGTGCTATTTGCATTATGTTTTATGGTTACTCCAAAAATGGAACGCAAAGGGTATATTTCTCTTGCCTCTACTCATGTTTCTCTCACAGGAGTTTTATTTCTTAGTTTGGGCGTGGATTGAAGTTACTGATTAATGGATATGTGCAGGACTATGCATGGGTGAAACAGGGGATGGTATTCCCCTTTGCAGAATTCATGGAAAGGTGTGTAGATGATCATATTGAATTAGTGTTATTATAAATTGTTAGGATACTTTTTTTTGAATTCTGTTTTTTTTTTCAGATTTCAGGTGCAGTCTCAAATGTTCAAGTGCAAGCTGAGTGACTTTCAGGTGGCACTAGAAGAGGCAATTTTAGCAGAAAGTGGTTTCCAAGGCATGGACAGCAGTTGTGCGGAAATAGCATATCCTGACGCTTATCCCACTCGATTCCAAGAAGCCAGTTGTTCAATTCAGGATCAGGACTTCTACAATCAACAACAGGCAAGTTTAAGTAGTCTCTTTTTTCTGACCTTTCTCCTGATTCTAGTTGATGAGACTTTATGCATCACTGGGAAATTATGTAATATAATTTTATAGCCTCTACTTAGTCTGCCATGGTCGAGCTCTCTGATACAGTAGTACATTTGTTAGGCTATTCTTAGTTTGTTCTAGCTTCTTGTTTTATTCTCTGTTTGTGATGGGATTTATAATTTCTGAATGCTAATGAACATTGGGAGATTAAATCCATTGTTTAGAGAATTTTCTGTTATGTTTTATCCTTGCTTCAATAACCAAATAATTCTGGGTATAATCCTCAACAGGAATCACTCCAGAATGGACAAATATTTGGATATAAATTATTGTTAAAAATGTGGCTAAAAGTCGAGACTGAAAAAATACTGGTGAAAATGGAGAGGACTGGGCCAGTGTTTAATTGCCGAGAAAACTATCAAGCTGGAATTGTTTCAACAAATAACTGAACTCTGTCAAATTGCAGTGCACAAGGACCAATTTCGTCATTTAATTTTCTCTTCTAAAATACTGATACCATAGACATTGGAAATGTCTTGATAGATAGTTTTGTGCTTCCTTTGTCTTCTACCTTTCATATGCTGTAAGATTTACAACCTCCAAAGTGTTGAGGAAATCTCTCCCCTCTTCTTAAAACCAAAATAATACAATATAATGAAAGTCTGAAGCTTCTCTCTCTCTCTCTCTCTCTCTCTCTTTTAAATTGGTGGCCTGTTTGTTGGCAGCAGGCACATTCAATTTTTCCTTTGAGCTGTCTATTAGCTATCAGCATTGAAGAAAAATCATATTGTTTTTTCTGTTGGCATATCTGTACGCTAAAAAGCTGTTACTGGTATATATGGTGGTACTTTGTTCTCTCTATATTTTTTTTTCTCCTGGAAATTCTCTCACAGCATTTGGGTTTTGACTTTGTTTTTGTAAGCTGACCTTTTGAGTTTAAGGTCCTCATAGTATCTTGGTTGTTCAGTTATCAGAATCTCATCTTGTGAATTAATTGTTCAGGATGCATGTTATAAAGACATGAAAATCTGTGATGGCTGCATTCTAATCTTGCCATGCAAAATTGTGAAGAAAAGGAAGAGATCAACATTTCAAACTGAACTTCTATGTAAACATTGTGCTAAGGTACATGAGAAATACCTTCTCTTTGTTATCTTTTGTTTGCATAAGTATCCTTTTCAAAGTGATAATTACAACTTGTAATTTACAAGCATGTTTCTTACAGTTAAGAAAATCAAAGCAGTATTGTGGCATATGCAAGAAGACCTGGCATCATTCAGATGGAGGGAATTGGGTAAGATTATCAGTAGTAATTTGAATTAAGTTTGTACTGTTCTCTTGGTAAAACAATCAAATAAATTTTTGGGCATTAAAACTTTTATGTATTAGGTATGCTGTGATGGCTGTAATGTATGGGTGCACGCTGAGTGTGACAACATTTCCAGAAAACTTTTCAAGGTGTGTCTACATTGTATAGTCTAAATCTAATACATTCTTGTATCTCTTATGTTAGCTTGTGTTCATTCAAAAGTGGAGGCTAACTGGTTTGCTATTGTTTGAAGGACATGGAGGATATTGATTATTATTGTCCTGACTGCAAAGTAAAGTTTAAATTTGTGCAACCAGATTTAGAGAGAAGGAAGCCTCCAGTAAAGTAGGTTGCTCACTTTGTTTTTCCTAATTCATGTGATTTTTAAATTTGACATTACAGATTTATTATGGATTTTGTCCCTGGGAAATTTTAATTCTAATGATGTTATTTAAACCAGGTCAATAGAAAACTGTGGACAGGCTGAACCACTTGACAAGGTGACAGTTATCTGCAATGGAATGGAAGGAACATATATTCCAAAACTTCATTTGTAAGCCCTGTAAACTTAACAAAAACTATGGGTTAAGATAAACAAGTTATCATGTACTCCTTCTCTCTCTCTTTCATTTTTGGGTTGCTATATATGTTAAGGACTGGTGCAAATTATTACTGTAACAATTAGTTTGAAGTGCAAATCCAGATATGATTAAATTAATCTGATTTAGTTGTGTTTATAGGGCAGTGCTAGTTTATTTTGATTAAAACAAATATTTGGTGGATTCTCTGTTTTTTTTTAATATGTATAATCTTGATCTAGTATAATGATAATGATGTCATTGATTTTTTCCCCTTTCCCTATGTTTCTAGAATTGAGTGCCACTGCAGTTCATGTGGGTCACGGAAACAAGCACCGAGTGAATGGGAAAAGCACACTGGGTGTAGATCTAAAAAATGGAAGCACAGCGTGAAAATCAAAGACACAATGTTACCACTGGCTCAATGGGTTTGTACTGGAACCTGTCATTTTTCTTAATTGGCCTCCTAAGGTTTGACCTATTTGATTTTGTTTCCATGTAAACAAGTTGCTGATTGTAACATCGCGGTACAGTAGTTGGCATTCAAATATTGTAGATGGTAGGGTGCTAGATTCTGGTCACGTTTTCACCAATGCTGTTGCTGATTCAATTTTTACCTTATCTAATGCGGTGCTATGTCTTGACAGCATTTAAAGAACTTGCTTAAAGAAAAAAGAGCCTATAAAGAACCAAGAACGAAAAAAAGAAGAGGAATAATAAGGAATTGATTATGTCCTTCATTATACAGCCCAAATTGTTGACAAAGTAGGAATTTTAATTTGTTTATTAAGAACAATGTCAAAGGCTAACCTTGAGAACCTATCAGTGTTTTTTGATGATTATGCTGCGATATTCTGAAATGCCTTGCCTACTATATAAATGCTCTTAAAACAGTTATCTTATAAATGATATACATTGACAATATTGTAATTTAGCCCTATAGTTGGTATGAAATTCTTCACTCCCTTAGGAGTTGGGATCCATTTCAAGGCCCGGGTTTTTTTAGCTGACTAGGACAATCCAGCGTTCCATGCTTGTTCTGCGAATATGATCTTGATTGTTGTAGAACTTTCTTTTCTTTTCCTTTTTCTCCTATGTTGTGGTGCATGAATCTTACATGTCCTTGCTGTTCAATTTTCTTTGAACAATATCTGTGTTGCAGATTGCTGAATATAATGCATGTGTAGACCCTCTAAAGTTAGATGAGCAGAAGCTACTTGCTTTTGTGCAAGGTACTAACATTAACTACCCTTTTTCTTTTGCTTTAGTGGGAAGAGCTGGTTGCTTTAAAAAATTGGGTTAATTGTGAACAACATTAATTTTTATTTCCATTTCAACAGAGAAGCATGAACCTATTTATGCAAAATGGACATCGGAAAGATGTGCTGTTTGTAGATGGGTTGAAGATTGGGATGATAACAAAATTATAATCTGTAACAGGTAAAGACCCTCTGTCATCATTTCTTTGTGTCTGTTTAGTATTATTTGGTCGGTCAATGAAATTTAAGTTTGAAACTGAATTATGTACTCAATTACAACTGCCTGAGACCTATTTTCCTTTTTAAAAATTTATTTTCAGGTGTCAAATAGCTGTCCACCAAGAATGCTATGGGGCAATTAACGTACAGGATTTTGCTTCGTGGGTGTGCAGAGCATGTGAAACACCTGTTGTTGAAAAGGAGTGCTGCCTTTGCCCTGTAAAAGGCATGTTCTCAAGCATTGTGTCTTGATAGATCTTAGTAATTTTTCCATGGTTTGCCAAAGTATTTGAATGACTGAAGTGTCTGATTTGCTTATATTCTTTCCTTTCCTTGAGAAGGAAAGAAATATCACTGTGCTGCAGAAAAAAATTCACTGTCTGACTTCTGTACTGTGAAATTTGTTGGATTGATTCCAGTACATAATGGATGATGAATTTGATGATCATTGATGTTCTTAATTAATTTTTTTGCACTGCTGACCAAACTACTAAAGCCATCTGTCAAAATGATTTTTTTTTGGTGAACTTTTCTGCTTTCATGTTGTAAAGTTCATTGTAACCTAATGTTGGTTTGTTTTCTTATATTTGAAACCTGCTTCTTTAGGGGGTGCTCTGAAGCCAAGTGATATCGAAAAACTGTGGGTTCATGTCATATGTGCTTGGTTTCAACCTGAAGTTGGTTTCTTGAACCATGAGAAAATGGAACCTGCCACTGGAATACTTAGAATTCCATCGACATCATTTATAAAGGTACGTTATAATCTGAACAATTAGTTAGAAATACCCTAGTTTTTTGAATCCAACTTTTCTCACATGTTTAAGAATGGGAATAGTATCTACTTTCACACATCCGGAATTTAAAAGGATTATAATTTTGGTAAAGGGGAATATTTCCTTCAGAGGCTTTTGTTTCCTAAAACCATTTTTATGAAAATCCTTTTCCAAACTTTACCATTTTGTTTAGCTTTAGGAAAGTTGGTCAATGAAAAGTGGTTCCTATCAAAGGAAAAACTTAAGCCCCTTTCAAGGGCAAGTTTTTTACTTCTCTCAACTTTAGAAATTTTTTTCCGGATCTTTAACAAAAAAAAGTATGGTGAAATGACTAAATTACTTTTAATCAAAATTTGATTGATTGGGGTGCTTTTTTTGTATTTTTGTATTGGTTTTTAGTAATGATCAAGTTGATTGAGGTGCAATTTGGTATTTTGATTAATATAAAATATAATTTAAAAATAAAAAGTGGTTGGTACGTGCATTGGACGCGCCAACTTGTTAGATGCGCCACCTTAATATGCATGTGAGACCACATATAGTTTCTGAAGGTGACCTTCCTTGATGAAGTTAGAATCGTCTCAGTGGCCTCTCTATAGGTAGCAATGTGGCACATTGATTTATGATTTGGCACTGGCCACATTCTCTCTCTTTGCCCCCTTTGTTTCTCTCCCTTTTGATTTCATTGCTTGACCCTTTAAATTTTCAAAGCAATTCTTCAGTTTGTTTTTCCTTCAAATTTGATCATGTTATTTGATTACTATTTATTTTATTTGAAATAATTTATAAAATAATTGTTTTTTCAATTTCATCCTCAATCTTTTTTGACTAGTGAGATTTGGTTTTCATTTTTTTGATTGTTATTTTTTTATTTGAATTAATTTATAAAATTGGATTTTTTTCAATTTCAACCTCCAACTTTTTCATCTATTAGATTTGGTTCTTATTTTTTTTTAATAAACTTAAACAAAATTAAAATATTAATAAGTGATTTTCCAACTCATTTTTCATGGCATAGCCTAATACTAGAAAATATTTACCAACTCATTTTCCATGACATTATTAAACATCAGAAAATAATTCACTTTTCATGAATCCATTTTAAAAGAAAAACTACTTTTCAACAAACAAACAAACGAGGCCTTAGTCATTAAGGACCAAGGTTTTTGTACAATATGGTGACTAAATTGTTTCTCAAGTTGTTTCTCTCCAAATTGATGCACACTTGCTATGTTGTTATATGAATGAGAGTTCTTTTGGTCTAAATTTTTTTTATTCGCTTGCCAGAGGTGTGTTATCTGTAAGCAGACCTATGGTTCGTGCACCCAGTGTTGCAAGTGTGCCACCTATTTCCATGCAACGTGTGCCTCAAGAGCAGGTTATTTCATGGAGGTAGTTTTTTTCTGAACTGTTTTTAATACTCATGAATAATATATATTTTTTCCTGCTTTAGTGTCTGGATTTCATATTTTGTACTGTGCTATACCTTTCTGGGTGCTTGCATGTGTCAATATTGTTCTTTATGTTCCTTATGTAGCTTTTCATTTGGAAATTATAAAAGAATAGAATACCAACTGTTTCTGTTAATGTTGCACTGTGAACTTTCAGTTGAACTGCACAGAGAAGAGTGGTATGCAAGTCACAGAAAAGTTAATATATTGTGCTGTTCACAGGTTAGAGCTTTTTCCGTCGATCATCTGTATCTTCAATATCATATTGTTTTTTCTCCGAGTTGGAAGAGGGAATCCTGTCCATCTTGTGTGAACCCATCTAATTTGGATATTGCGTCATCTTACCTTGGTTCTGTTGCAGGAAGCCAAACCCAGATTCTGTTGTAGTCGTGCGTACTCCTTCAGGGATTTTCTCTGGAAGAAGTTTTCTTCAGAATCAGCATGGGTGCTCGAGGGGTTCAAGGTTGGTTTCATCCAAGAAAGTGGAACTTCCAGATCCCTCAACCAGAGAGAGTAATGAATTTGAAACTGTCTCCGCTGCAAAGTGCCGTGCTTTTAAAAGAACAAACTATAAGGTGATTTATCTAGGAACCTTTACTGCTTTTATTCAAAAGAACAAACTATAAGGTGATTTATCTAGGAACCTTTACTGCTTTTATTTGGCTTTGCTTTCCACTTTTCTTCTGGATTTTTCATCACTCATATTTGTGCAATCCATACACTTCTTGCAAACATCATTTGTTTTCCATCAAGACAAGTTTATTGGTCCCTTTTATCTCATTGATATTTTTTCCTGTTTTGGCAGGTGTCTGAAGGAGAGCCAATATTCCACCGATTGATGGGACCAAGACATGATTCTTTACATTCAATTATAAGCCTGAGCACCTATAAAGTAATACACTTGTCTTTGTTGGAAGATTTTATTTCTTTTTACGAGTTTGACAGTACGACAAGTAAAAAAGTTTGATTTTGGAATTTCATGATCTACCCTTTCTGTCCTCTTGGTTGGTTAACTTGCCAGTATTTGCTGTCTGCTAGCAGGAAACTGGAGATTCTACAGTTTTCTCTTCATTCAAAGAACGCCTTTGCCATTTACAGGTCCCACCATCCTTTGCATGAGATAGTTGTTTTATACCTGATATAATTGTCAAATTCAATTGACATGTATTTATGTCTTCAGAAAACTGAAAATCATCGGGTGTGTTTTGGTAAATCTGGTATACATGGATGGGGCCTCTTTGCACGCAGAAATATTCAAGAAGGAGAAATGGTACTTCATTTGAGTGTTTGGCCTGTCGGTTGTGTTTTGTTAAAGCATCCATTGTTTTGTTTGGCTAGACTTTCAGTCACAGCTTTTGTAATACCTCTCTTGTATTTAACTTCCCTGGAAGTATTGCGTTCTCAAGACTAGGCGTGTCTTTTTTGTTTAATAACATTCCCTTTTCCAGGTCATCGAGTATCGTGGAGAGAAGGTGAGGCGGAGTGTTGCTGATCTGAGAGAGGCACGGTACCGTTTGGAAGGCAAGGATTGTTATGTGAGTTTCTTGACTTGCCTGCTCATATTTCTTGGCACAGTTTTTGTTATATGACTTAGAAATTGTACTTGCCCACTTGCCATGAATTTCTTCTGGTATCTTGAAGAACTTTAATCTTAGACCCTGCCAAACAAGTGGTAGGCAGATGACCCAGTGGTTGATGATGAGGATGTAGTCTGAATTGACATGTCCCATATCTTCCAGGTCTATCACAAGGGATATGAAAGCCAAGACTTGCTATCTGGTATTGAAGGAGCTATGGGCAAATTGAACCTCCCTGTACTATTTTGAAATATCGGAACAAATTATGGACAAACAATATAAATAACATAGTTCTGATGTGATTAGCCCTGGCAGAAGATGCCACAGTTTCCTTTTCCATTCCTTCTACTTCTCTTTGGCCCATTAAACAGCTGGACATATTGTAATTTGGAATGAACCATCCCTTTATGACACATGCATGAGCATATTTGTCTTGTAAAGTGGTAGAATTTACCTCACTGAACGTGTTTTTAATTATAATGACTTGATTTCACTGTTATTTTTTAGGATATCTGGCATGTGTTTTAGGCAAGTGCATTCCTGATTGTTTACTTATTTCTATTGTTGGCGTTTCTTATGGTTCAATCAAATATTTCTCGCAGCTTTTCAAGATCAGCGAGGAAGTTGTAATTGATGCAACAAATAAGGGGAATATAGCACGGTTAATCAATCATTCGGTTAGTGCAGAGCTTAAATTTCACCCGAAACTGGATCTAAAGATACCCACTTACTTTTTTTTCCTTTAATATTTGTGATGGTTCCATGTTTCTGTTTGATCAGATGTTTGTAAGACCATGTACACATAACAGTACATAGTGAAATACTTACACAGCGACCTGGTACCTTGGATCACAATCCTGCTTGTTGCCAAGGACCTGGGGACTTGGGATCATTTGTCCTTTAATTCCCATGCTGTCTGCAGTACCATCTAACTCAAAAGGAAAATGGATCTTATTTGTGTGATTTAATGACCATCGTGACACTTGCCAAATTAAACTGGTCTTTGGTTTACTTTGTTCTTAAGACCTAGTATGTGTTATATTTGATTGTACAACCTCAGCCTCACTCCGAGTTAGGAAGTTCAACTAGGTTTACCTAGGTCAGGTTGTGCAACTCATGGCGCATTCTCATGGTCAAACATTTTCTATTTTGTAACGTTATTTAATATACGATTAGTGATAAAATAATTGAGTTACTTGTTTTCGTTACCTAGATACCTAGATATGAAGCGTTGAATTGCTCTTATTGCAGTGTATGCCCAATTGCTATGCGAGGATAATGAGTGTTGGTGACGTGGAGAATCGGATTGTTCTCATTGCCAAGACCGATGTTTCTGCCGGCGACGAGCTAACGTATGATTTCAATAATCTCTCTCTCTCTCTCTCTCACACACACACACACACACACATTCTCTTTAAGTGAATTACCATGGTTTTGATTCAAGTTACTGGTCCTGATATTTAATTTGGGAAGGACATGTGTGCCATTTGTTGTGTGGACAGGTACGATTACTTGTTTGATCCAGATGAGCATGATGACTTGAAAGTTCCTTGCCTCTGTAAAGCTCCCAATTGCAGGAAGTTCATGAATTAAAGCTCGAGATTGACTTTCTGATGTATCTGTGTGAAAGCATCAGACTCATCTATTAATCTGCAATGAACCTGTAATTTAATTCATTTACTTACTCTGACAACGATCCAATTTTTTGTAGCTATAAAATGTAAATTCACTAGCTGTTTGGTTGGCACCTTGATTTTTTTTTTAAAAAAAAAACAACAGCTGCTAATCCTTGTAATCCAGATTGCAACATTAACCAGTCCGCATCATCTGGTTTCAACTTTCGGTTCTGCCCTCTTACGGTCGCAGGGGTTGGATTTGAATCTGATTCTGATTCATTCTAGTGTAAGAATGGATGAGTATTGTGCTAGTTTTTGTCCATCAGAAATTTCTTCTGTATATTTTCCATATGAAAGGAGCCAAATGATGGAACAAAATGAAAGCAAGCCTAAAGCCTAATGGCTATTAGCTGGAAATGAGGCATGTTTCAGTGAAAATAGTGGCTGTAAATCAATTTTGTTTTTGCATTTTAAAAGTAATTTTTTTAAAAATAAATTATCTACTTATTTATTTTTATTTTAAATTAGTTTTTTGTTTTTGTGTTTTAAATTATTTATTTTGATGTGCTGATACTAAAAATAAATTTTTTATAAATAAAAAAATATCATTTCAATACATATCTAAATATAATTGTTATTACAATATTAAACTATAATATTAAACAAATTTTTTAGTAAAAAAGTGTTTGAGAATGTTGTAGTGCTTGTTTTTTAAAGTGTTTTTTTATTTAGAAATGTATTAAAATAATATATTTTTTTATTTTTAATATCGACACATCAAAATAATATGAAAATATAAAAATAAATATTAATTTAAATTTAAAAGAGAATACTTTTTTTAAATTTTTTATAAAAATACTTTTTAAAAAATAAATAAATAGATATTAAATCTGATAATAGCAGAATAGGGATATAATGAGAACCCCAATAGCTCATCGCAACTACATCAGGCGTCTTCAAAGTGATTTCCAAAGCATTGATATATTTTTTTTGATTTTATTAGATGATTTTGACATGAGTTTATCAAAATCATTGAAAAACTTGAAAAAAATATTAATTTATTTTTTTATTCAAACAAAATATATTTTAAAAAAGCCAGATGAGCAAACACACGGCATCTATAGAAATAGTATGCAAGTTTACTGGAAATCGCTGATGAAGGCTTAAGGATTTTGTCAATGGTTCTTAAGAGCATAACCATTATCATAAAGAGTCAGCTTGCATTCATGGATTATTTATATTACGACTATCCATAATCATTTAAAGACTAATTATAAAAAAATATATAAATAAAGGGAAATAAAGGTCTAACACGCAACTCAAGAGTCGGAATATTTCAAATTGAATTGAAGTACGAAAATTACAGTTTCTATCATTTTCTCATGGATGCTGCTAAACAGATCGGAGTTGAGTTTGAGTTTGTGTTTAGGTTTCGAAGTTCAAGATGATCAGATTTAAGTTTCTGTGAGTAAGAAAATCAGGCAATTAATTATTTTGTTTTACACTTCAACGGAGAAAGGTATGAAGTGGATCTATGGACAGAAATAACTAAGTTTTTGGATGGGAAGTCTCTGGCGAAACTTGCGGCGACTTGCCGATGGTTTCACACCGTCATCATGCATGGCAGTGTATATATGGAAGTTTTCTTGCTTGCGTGATCTTCAAGTCCCATCCCCATGTCAATTAGCACTCTTGTCCGAGAGGCTCAGCTTGCCACTGAAGATAATTAACAAAGATATGATGTAGAGAAGGCCCCGGAATCCTGTGGAGCTTGTGTGCTGAGTAACATCAGAGAAGGAATCTGGATAGCGGGTAACTCTAATTTGGTTTTTTCACCCTAGAAATTTTAGTTCTGAACACATTTTGTCAGCAAATCTTACAAATTCTCGATCACAAAGCCAAAAAAATTGCCATTGTCTTCAGATCTGAAGCTTAGTTCGATGCCCTGCTTGTGAACTCTATACATGTGAGGGCGAGCTCAAACTAGTCTACTGGCTAACTATAGGAGCTCTATGCAGGTCAAAAGATGAGCTAGATTGTTTAGTTTAACAAAAGAATGGCATCCTAAAAAAAAAATTATTTCAAGTGAAACCTAGAGTTTATGCATGTTGAAACTATAAGTATGTACATCATTTTTGATCAAAAAAAAGTAAACGGATTTTATTTTTAATTTGTGTGTGTATTAAACATGTTCGAACAAATTTTCCAACACTCCAAACTGCAAGTTTACTTTAAAAATCATTCAATAAATGTAGGATGTTATTTGATATAGGTGTTGATCTATTCTACTTAGAGTATATTTATTTTTGCATTCAAAATATACTTTTGATATTTTTTGAAATTATTTTTTGCTTTAAATTAATTTTTTATTAATTTATAATTTTGGATCATCTTGTTGTGTTAATAATAAAAATGAATTTTAAAAATTTTAATTATTTTAATGCATTTTCAAGCAAAAATATACTTTAAAAAGCAACCAGTATTACAATCCCAAATACTAACTTAAGCTACAAGCCTGTTGTATACAACCATTGGCAAAATGACTGGATTTTGGACTAAAAACTGCCATGCAGATAACTGTCTGTTGCATTCATTTACCTTATTGTAATGAAAGAGGTACTCAATACTCGAAGAAAAATTGCTTTTCTGTACAGGAACAATGCAGACATTAGAAGCAAGGCAAATAGAGCTCTGTTTCTGTGCGAGGGATTCCGGAATGGGAGCTGGAACTATGAGCTGACTGGATCCTATACAATCAACAAGCCTGTAGGTGCAGCTTCTGGTGGCATTTTTGATCTCGAACACATCAAGGACCGTGCAATGGCTGGTGAACTTCAACTTTGATAAAATGCAGTTTTTCTTAGAACTTTCCCCAGTTTTTCCTTCGGTCAAGAGTTTGCTGTCCATTTGGGTGCTGCTTTTAGTCAAATCACATTTTTACGTTTCAATGAACCAAATTTTTAGAAGGGTTTAATCGGTGCTTGCGTGCTATCTTGATGTTTAAAATACAGGATTGTCCATGCCACTTGTTCTGACTTCTTATTTTGAGCAATATCAGCCTAAAGGCGTACTGTTCTTGATATGTTGTCTATGGAAATGGCAGGCGTGTTTAGTTTCAAGTCACGGGCAGGACAAACCACTGAACCAGTGACTTGCAGCCAAAGGCTATCAACACTTTCCATCCAGTTGCAATCCTCACCAATTTACAAGAGAATCAAGGTAAGGCCTCCCAAGCTCCATATAATCAGAACTTCCATAATCTTGCCCTTCTGCATGTTGCTATCCATGACAATAATCGCAATCACTTCAATTGTATCCCTGCGTCTGTCCTTTCTGATTTTACAGATTTCCTAGCAAACTGAACTGCTGACTTCTTGCTATTTCCTTCTGCCTACCAATCTCTTATTTCCTGGGGAAGCAGGGCTTCTTACAACGTACTGCACGATGAGAGTAGGATCAGATGAGTTCGAATCTCACCATCCCTATTTATTTGATAAAATTAAGTACAAGGTAATGTGAACCTGTACAAGTTTCAAGCTCAAAGAGCTTTCACTTGAGGGGATGTGTTAGAAATTAATATAAAATCATATTTTGGGGCCTCACCTAACCGTTTAAGTTTTTGGATTGAATTGATCCTTTGACAGAGAGCAGGATCAGATGAAGAAGTAGTTTCCATTAGAATCTCTCAGCAGCTTGTGTAGTATCCTGCCCCAACACGCAAATCTTCTAGCCCAAGCTTTGCGTTCTTCTCCCACAGAAATTGCAATGCGTTTTCAGTACTGTTATTCAAATTCAAAGCTGACCAAGAGAAACCAAATTAGGGCAGGTAATGGCTCGTTAGATTTTCATTTACACCTGGCTGCTGCTTCAGCGGGACAACCAACTAGATAATATCTTGATAGTTAATATCTTGTTATACTGTGAAGTTCCGCCATGACCAAAAGTTAATAAAAGTTTAAAATATATACATATATTTGGGTGAAACGATCAGGGCTACTAGCTAGATTCAATTATAATTTATACACATATATTTCAAGTCTATATATAAAACTCTCACTATCATTTTCTGACCAGCGGATGTGTATAAATTAATTAGCGGATGGGGTTGTAAGCCTGACCTGTTTTTCTGAGCATGTCAGCAAGGGATATCTTAATGTTTTTCCAGAACGGTTTCAACTCCTATGAAACAATGCGTGTGGTGCACGTAGCCACTTATGCTCATGGTTTTATCTGGAACCTAAAGGCTCCTCCTCTGTTATTTAACTCTGACCATATATAGTTGACTTTCAGGCTAAAGCAATAGTATTCTCTTGAAAATTGCTGCCACGCAAGTGGCAACGAATGCCTGAGCTCCTTCGTATAAAGGTTGACATCATAAATGTTTGTTCTAGTGTGGTTTTAAATGAAGAAAAATCCCAGTGTTATAAGAAGGCCTATTTGTTCCTGAACCGGTCCTTTCAACGCTATGTGCATCTTCGAAGTTCTCCTTCTCATCAAGCTCCTTCATTTTATCAACGCAGCAGCAGATTGCTCAATCTCCGCGTGCAGCATCGGTGATGTCCCTGTTCGATTCCCTTTCCGAATAGAAGGTCGGGAACCTCGAAACTGCGGCTACCCTGGTTTCGATCTCAGCTGCAACAGTCAGAGTTCGACAGTTCTAGAACTTCCTCACTCCGGGGACTTTCTCGTGCGTGACATCAATTATCTCACACAACAAATACAGCTTTACGACTCGGATAATTGCCTTGCTAAACGCCTCCTACAACTCAATCTCTCGGGCTCTCCTTTCCTTGGTTTTTTCCATCAGAACTACACCTTTCTAAGCTGCCCAACTCAGCTCGTGAAGTCTCGCTTCACCACCATCAATTGCCTCAGTAATTCAACAATATCAGTTTTAGCTACCTCTTCCAGGAACCTTGTGAATGCAATGTCCTCATCATGTGATGTTATTAGCACGCTGGAAATCCCAGTTTCATGGCCAGTTCAGTACAATGAAGGGTTCACATCTGATCTCAGTGAGGATCTTCTATTAACATGGTTTTCTCCTGATTGTAGCAAGTGTGAAACACAAGGCAGCATGTGTGGTTTCCATGGAAATGCTAGTCAAGAAATTGGTTGCTTCCATGATTCTAAAAAAGGTAACATTTCTTATCTTTATTTCTATTTGTTAAGCAACAACTTCATAGCCATCTTTACTTGCAACTTAGAAAAAGAAAAGGCGGAAATACCACTTAGAAACTGCTTGACTGGGTCAAAACTATGGTAGTTGAGGAACAAAAGACGTTGGAAATTCCTCAACTTGGTGTTGGTCAGTACAGTAATGCATGACATCGGAATCGTGCATTAGAATTTAGAGGTGTAGAGGAATTGACTTCACTAGATAATTAAATATCAAGCTACCGTCATGAGCTAAGCTATAAAAAAAAACATTAATTAGGAAGAATGTAAAGTGGGATATGACACTGGATAATCATTCCCAGTAATATCATGGATGGTTCACCCCCACCATGGTATCGACGTATGTTCAGTCAAACAGGCCATCATAAAGTGCCGACCTTCCATTCAGTTGCCCCTTCTGCTTTTTTTTAATTGGTAGAAGGTGCAAAAATGGGAGACTGGTTCAATAGACATGATTGTTCAGTCAATTCTAACCAGTCAAAAGGGTAGAGTGGCGTATGCCAGGAAAGTTGATTTACTGGAAAATTAATACGAAATTTTGGGATCATCCCAAAAATTTCTTGTTTCTTATATTTTAAAAAATTGTAATAAAAGCAAAGTAGGCTGAAGAAATGCAATGAATCTTATGCAACACTAACAAACAGAATGAGCCTAATCAACTTAAAAATAAACAATAGATGATGTGAGAACATCAAATATTGACAGCTTCTAATTTCAGGCAAGTCTGCCAATAATCTCAGAGTTTTTGGGATCTTTGTCCTGTTGATTGGAATACCAGTTCTTGTATGTGCAAGTGGGATCGCTATTTCTTTATACCTTATCCCCTGGCATCCTCGAGCCAATGAGGCAAATGCCACGCAGAGAAACTCCACCATAGCAGCAGTATCAACGCAACCTACCATCTTGGTGCTAGGTCTTGACGAGTCCACCATCGAATCATTTGACAAGCTGGTCCTCGGGGAAAGTAAGCGGTTGCCTGGTCCCAATGGTAGCACCTGTGCTATATGCTTATCAGAATATAACAGCAAAGAAACAGTAAGAATCATACCAGAATGCAAGCACTGCTTCCATGCAGACTGCGTCGATGAATGGCTACGGATGAACAGTACTTGTCCAGTTTGCCGGAAATCACCATCCCTTGCTCATGTTAGATCATCAAACATTTGACATTAAGAGATTTGATCTCTCTGTCTCTCTCCCCTTGCTAGATTGCGGCTGTTTTGTCCATACGACCCCCCACCACCAACACACAGGCACACCCAATGTTTCGTTTTTCAACACTGTTTCTTATTTGTTCTGGAGGAGCAAAATGTTTGCTAGTTGATAAATGACTAGGTTGATTGCTTTAACAAAAGACAAGAAGATTCAAGGCAAAAAATGTCTCAGCATTATTTCGTTTATTTTTAGCCAAGATTGCTGGTTGCTGCCCAAGATGCAAGTAGATTTGGTTCTGATTAACAAAACCACGTTCTTGGTGCCCAATCGCACCCCTTATTTCTTTTGCTTAGCTTTTTCTGAAATTTCACTACAAGTATCCTACAAGAGCGAATAAACTATATGATGTCAACGGCAAAATGTTGTTATTTCTTATCCATCATCATTACATCTCGATTCATTGAAGATCAGTCCTCCATGGATCATTCTGCACAGGCTCTCCGTCTCTCCTTCCATTGGAGTTCTCAAAGAAAACCAACACCCATTGTTAACGAGATAGGATGATTTGAGGGGCAAAAACACATAAAACCCTGCAACCCATTATATCTCTGATAATCCCTGAAATCTAACATGATCAGGAATGCATTACATAAGAACCCTGCGGACACGTAAATTAAAATAAGAAAAAAAAATCTTCCGGATCCGTCTTTGATTTAGCATCATCAAACCTGCAACCCGTGGTTGATCAATTCGAAATCTAATTTCAAAATTGAGAATCTAACTTGAGTTGAGCACCACGCAGGTCAAACTCTGCAAGCAGTTTGGCACAAGACTCATTAACAGTGATCAAAGCTTCATTTAACATTTGATTGCTTTTGGCCTGTGAAGAACGAAGAGAGTTAAGGAATATGTTTATAGAGACGTGGGTGATCATGGATTTGACTGTTGATTAGTGAGATTATGAACGCCAGAGCTAGCTGCGTTTAATAACAATTGGTTAAGAAAAGTTATCACATAACAGCTCGTCTATCTCAATTTGACATGATATAGGAAGGTTGGGTATAGAGGAAATGGGATGCCACAAGTCAACCAACCACCGTACATTGAACAAAGGCCCGGAGAAACGTTGCTAGAATTCGTCCCCCGGCGTACCAGGAACCAGCAGCCGCATGCAGGTATAGCATAGATAAAATTAGTGTTTTTAAACCCTCAAATTACATCCTAAAATTTAAAGAAAATTTTCTAGTATTTATTAAAAATCTGAATAATGTTTTATTTTTTAAAAAATTAAACATCTCTATTGATAATAATTTTAAAATTCTTTATAGAAAATAATTTTTAATTAAAACCTACTGGTACCTAATTAATAATTAAATTCATCTAATATTAGAATTTCTAAATAGTAAGCAATAAAATCCTAATCTAAAATAGAAAAATAATGCAAATATAACAAGATAAATAAAAACAATCTCACATAATAATTTTCAAATCTTATTTTAAAACCATCTTGATTTCCAATCATCATGAAATTTAACACAATACGAAATAAGGCCTTTGGAATCTTTTATCAAGATTTTAACTCGATTCAATAATTAAATTAAAAATTATGTTTGATTTATCAAACTGCATTTTAGACTTTTTAAACTTTTCAAAATCTAAAAATCTTAAACATTAATAAAATAATGCAATAAACATCATTATGCAAGAATATAGAAGGAATTTTTCTATATCAATCCCTTCTACTTCTAAAAAACTTGCCCTCAAGTTATTTGTTAGAAATTAAACTTAACCACCAAAGAACAAGATACTTTGAATATAACATTGTAGCCAACATATATAAGTAGCATGTCTTTGACATGTAAACTTTAAATTTTAATTTATGATGTGTGTATGCTAAAGAAAAATTTATATTTAAATTTATACCTTTTGTTCCTATAAAGTCGACTTATATTTCCTTCACACATTTCTTTTCTTCAAACTTGACCCCCTCATCATCTATGACTTCCAATATCTAAAAAGACATATAATATAATATTTCATAATATCTTTAGAAGAATTATTGTGAATTAACATGTTCTCCATGTACTTATTTGTAAGATCTTCATAATCATTACAAGATATTAATTTATAAGCTTTTTTATTATTATTTCTTCTTCATCATTAGTAGATGAATCATTGACAAGTAGAGTAGATGAATTAGAATGTCTAAGTTAGTGTTTTGTGATTAATTAATATAAATATACATGAAAAAGAAATAATGGTTGATGAATGATCGAAGAAATTGTTGAATGTTATATATTAAACTATGAAAAACTTATAAGTGAAATGTAATGATTATTTGAATTTGATTTGAATAATTATAAGGGTAAATATGTTATTTAAAATAGAAGGGATAATCAGATAAGGATTTCATTAGAAAAACTTGAATGAATTCCTTGTTTTGGCTAAGATCATAATCGGCCATGAAGAGGGGTTAAGGGTTAGTGAAGAAATTGTTTGAGTTTGTAAAATAGATTATTTAGATAATGTGATTTGGTGAAGAGAATAAAAATAATAAAATAAAGGAAAGAGTGATTAAAGTGTTCGAAAGTAAATATCAAATTGATATGCTTTCAAATTGGGAATGTTGAAATTATAAATATTGGAGAATATGCATTTAATTTTATAGGTATTCGAAAGTGAATACCATATTGATTGACTTCTAAATTGAAAATGCTAAAATAAGAAATACTCGAGAATTGATATCAAATTTTATTGGTAATAAAAAGAAAAAATAATAATACCAGGTGGATTGAGTTTCTACTAAATTTAGGAATGTTAATATATGAAACATGTATGTGTGAATGTGCAATATTATTATTGCTTAAAGTAAAAACTTGTTAATAAATCTAGTCTAGTACTAATGAACATGAAAATATTTAAATTTTCAGGTCCCACTTAGCTTCATCATGATTGATGTTTAGATACACATTAATTCTCTTTTATATACATTTTGCTATAAATATTTTGTGTAGTAATGATGTATGAAGAGGATTATGTGATTAATCTAGGTTAATATTTTGTAAACAATGCTTAAATGAATATGATATGTAATTAAAACTAGATGTTAAATTGTCTATAATTAGTTAATTATTTGTTCAAATCCTTATTTATTAGGATTCAAGGAATATACTTATGTAATGTTATTTATTTTTCTATACCATTAACTCTTAGGTGTGTCAAGTTTGTTTAGTGTCATTACTAGATTGTTTCATTCTTTTATTAATATGCATTATGACATCAAAGGATTAATATATGTTGACTTGAGTAGATTTGGAATTATAAAACATTAGATGAAAGTTTAATATGAAGAAATTAATGGATTTATTGTGGATTATGGATGTTGAAAGGTCCAAGATAATTGGACCCTTGAATATCGTGCATTTGAATTGATGATGATATGAAATTCAATGATTATTAATAATTGGGATGTTCTAAATATAAAAGAAACTGCTGAAATTTTGATTGAAATATAAAAATGCTGAAGAATTTATTTTTTTTGAGTTCTTTATCCTCTTAATCGTGAGATTTTGTTTAACAACTTGGAATTTAAATAGAAATGTTACAAATTTGATCAACGGGTCAAGAACTAAGTAATCATATCAAATTGAATTTGTATGCTAATAGCATGACATCGGCACCAAGTCAAGCTTTGTTAAAAGAACATATTTAGTGTGAGAAAAGTACTCTACACTTGTCTTTGTTTATTGTAGATTATAATAGGAAATTAATATTTTTGTCATTCATTAAAAAAACTAAAGAACTAGTCTCGAAGGGTACAAAAGTTTTTTCATGAGGTTCATTTGTCATTCTAAAATTACTTAAAGGTATCTTGGTTTTTTTTTTATAATTTTTTAAACAGTTAAATTACTTTGTTACTCTTATAAGAAAAAAAAACTTTGGCTTCAGGGTTTTTTCGACAATTCCTTTGCTATGCACATTGTGATTACTTTATTACCTTTGAAGTGAAAAATTCTTAGGCTTGACTTTAAGGGCATAATAGTTATTTCACATTGGTGTTTTGGCAATAATCATGTTGTTCCATAGGCAATTCAAGAATTTAATTAAAACAAAATTAAAAAAACAAAAAAAAAGTTGATGGCATGTTCATGTGAGTCACTCTGTTGTCTTCTAATAGCACATGTGGTGGCTTATGGAAGTCTAAAATGATTTTTCTTGGTGTTTTCTAATTCCTCACGCGGTTAAAACCTTCATGGACAATGCGGTTTACTATATAACCTCCAGTTTAACAACAATTGACTTTCTTCTCTTTCCCCCCTCTTTTCTCTCTCTTCTTCAGATTTCATGCCTAGCCTTGCAACATCTCATATCATCCTTCTAATTTGTCTGCTCCTTAGGATTTGGTTGATGTTTTTTTCATTGCAATTTTTTTTATTTCAATTAATTTGTAGAATTAAATTTATTTTTTAATTTTATCCTTTATTTTTTTTATTTCAAAATTGACCCTCATTCTTTTGATTTCTATTTATTTTATTTAGGTTGATTTTTAAAATTGATTTTTTTTATGATTTTATCATCCTTTATTATATTTACATATCAGGTTTTATCCTAATTTTTTTATTACTATTTGTTTTTACTTGACAAGTTTTTTAAATTGATATATATATATATATATATATATATATATATATATATATTTTAAAATTTCATTCTTTAACGTTAAATTGAGCTTTTTAATTGACTTAAAGTCTAGGATTTAAGAGGTTGCGAAGTTGAAAGCTTAATCCATGTTTAGAAAATTCGCCCCAAGTTTATTTATTTACTTATTTTAAAACTCATATTTTTTAGTTTCATCATTAATCATTTGATTTGATTAGGGTTCTGTAATTTATTTGTATATTTTTATTTATATAGGATTAATCATTATAGTTCTTTGTTAGATTTATCTTTTTTTTGAAGTTTTTTTTGAATTAAATTAAATTAATTTTTCAATATTTTTGCTTAAGAAAATATTATCTAGTATGTCACCATCTCTATTTTTTCTTTTATATTTGTTTTATAGGTTAAACAAAAATATCTGACCAGTTACATAACACAGGACAAAAACTCATTAGGTTTTTTTTTTAAACTCTATTTTTTTAATTTCATTCTTCAAAATTTAATTTATTTAAATTGAGATCCATAAAATTCTTTTGGTTTTCTATAGAATTTTTACTAATGTTAAAAATAACTAGGTCATCTCGAATCTTTATTTTTTTCATTCTTTGCTAATTTCTTTAATCATTAATCCAACTTAATTAATCCAATCAAGCCAAAAACACAAGTCTATTTTATTTTCTCAACATAACTCGAGCTACTAATCTTTGTTTGCTAGAGTTTTTTTAGGTTTTTTCTTTATTTGAATATATTCTTTTTCATTTAAGATCTTGAATATTTAATTAATTAAAATTACACTTTCTAATTTGTTTTGATATAAATTCCACGAAATAATCTTATCTTATATGAACCGGATCACAAAATTAAATATAGGTAGCCCAGTCCATCGACATCTTCATATTTTTTAACTCATAACTAAACAAAGATGACCAAAAACGGCGGTGATCAAATGTCCTCTCAAAAGGGCCCCTGAAGTCCAGGATAGTAATGCTGCAAAACTGCAAAACCATTCTAACTCTGCAAGGATTAAAACTCGACTCCAGCATTCAATAGCGCATATGAGTACGCTACATGGCAATTTCAGCATGCATTTGAATATGAACGCTAAGAATAACCAAGAACACATGTTCTTCAACAAGGAAGCTCCAACCATTTAAGTTGTGGCAAACAAGTAATAATATAACAAGTACAAAAGCACGAATTTCAAAACTATACATTGGAAAGGAATGAAAACCTCAAAACACTACCATGTCAGATGAATCAATACAAGTAGGCTCATTTCTTAGCAAGTAGTTTTTTGGGAAGCTTCTCCAAAGGGGTCGATTTCAAGAGGAAAAGCCGTGCAGCGCGTTCCTGCAAAGTACCTCCACATTTAAGCCCACAGACCTGCAGCTCAGTCTTCAGCCTTTCCATTCCAAGTACCTTTAGAAGGAAACGACAAAAGAGTGTCAAGTAGTTGCAGAAACTGAGCTTCATTAACTAAGCAAGCATTATACCATTGATAGCAATGAAAATGCAGACATGCTATTTTATAACATAAATTCATGTTTGCATTATTAACAATTGAGCCATCAGCTCTGAGTGATTGGAAAAACATGTTCTCCTATATTTATTTAGGCTTATTTCCGATAGCTTCTGGAAGAGATAGAAATACACCTCAAGTTACAGTTCTAGAACCACCTCTCTAATCAGAGCAGCAACAAGTCTTATTGCTCCAATTTCTGTTAATTGTTTGATTAGGAAAACCATCCAGGTCCATAAATTCAAATTTGGAACACCTACCCTATCCCAGCAGTCGCAAGATCCATGCAGAGACATAGACATTCTACTACAGCAGAGTGAAAAGTTGAAAGTTGATTAAGCAGCTGACCTTCTGACCAACCTTTTACTACTTTGCTTACTTTGTTAGAAATACAATAGTGAAGAAATGAAGAAAAATGATGGAAGGATCCATGCATATCGACTTCTTTTGTCTACTCAACTATACTCAATAAAGCATAATTTCCCAGTGGTACTAACTCTATGGATCCTTGTTTTCCATCCAAAAATGTGTAAGATCACATCATTATGTATTGCTAACCACATAATTTTTGTTTTTGATAGGTCAAGACTTTGATGTAAAGAAGTGGGAATTGACAACATAGCAATTAGTCAAACAAGTTAAGTAAATGTGCTGATAAACACACCTCCAGCTCTGATGCTAAATTGAATTCATCAAAATTTAGTGGTTTCTCCATATCTCCATTGCCTTCATTTGACTCAGGTTTTGATTGAGAGAAACCATTGGCTTCAGGAATAACCGGTTTGCTTTCAATAATTCCTCCATTTCCAGAACTTGAAGCATCTGGACATTGAGAATCAGGTCCAACATTCTCCTTCTTTTCAGCCTCAAGTGCTTCAGTTTCAGAAATCTCTTCTGTCTTCAAGCAAGCTACATTGGCATTCTGTGCTGCTGTTTCCTCAAGAATCTGTGCTTCAACCAATTCATCCTCTTTGTTCAAGGCAACTTCTCCACAGGGATTAGATTTCAAGCTTTGCTCTGAAGAAGCCTCCTTTTCTTCCTCAGAGCTGCATGAGGCACCACCAGAACATTCTCCATCTCGATTTCCAGTAACTGAGTCTGAACTTCCCTCAACTTCTTTATTTGAATCTGAATGACTCCCATTATTTAAAACAACAGATTTCTCATTTTCCTCATCACTGCTATCTTCGTCCATTCCTTCACTGTCACTTTCATCCACTTTTCTCTTGCCCATCCTAACAAAAATTCAATCAACAAAAATTCAATGAATGCATTACACGGAAGATAGGAAAGAGACAAAAATACAACACCACTACGAAGAATCAAGTAAAATGGTCCAAGAAAACATGTTTCAAGCATAAAATTTTCATTCCCATGCACCAAAACAACACTAATCACAGACACCTACACAATTTCGATAACATAGAAACACGAGGTTACTAAATCAGAATCCTATATAGCACATAAAAATTCAACTTTGCACACCCTAAACCTTAATCTTCATTTTCATACACCCCGAAAAGATTCTAAAACGACAACACTTGCCCTATAAACCTTTCCAATTTTCAAAACTTAAACTATTTCTTATCCAGCAAAAAAATAAAGAAAAAAGCAAAAGCATTTAAATCAAAAAAGTTAAGAACACTCACCAAATCTTTATTTTCTTGGCTTCTGCGCCTTCCACAACCCCCTTCCCCTTCCCCTTTCTCTTCCTAAACCCATTCCCATTCCCAAGAACCTCCCTCACAGCCTCCTCAACTACTGCAGCACATTTCGCCGAGTCCTCCCTATACTTTGCCACATACTTCTCCGCCTCACCATCTCCAACCCCTTTCTTCCCTTTCTTAGCCTTCTTCTTAATAAACTCCTCCGCCATCTTCTCCAACCTCCTATCATCTTCCTCCGCCTTCCACTCCTCCAACCTCTTCTCCGCATTCACATGCCTTAACCTCCTGCCACTCATATCCCGACACGCGTCAAAATTATTCGTCTTCTTTTGACCCGCTTTTGTAGCGGCCCCACGGAGAAGTGACCCGAAACCGCCTTTGCCACCGAGCAGACGGAGGAGGAGATAGACGGTGGATTCGGGGGTAGTGATGATTGCATCGTCGTTTAATTGGAACCCTCTGCACATCAAGCGTTGATAGTGAATAGGGATTTGAGTGACTTGGAAGATTTGTTGCTTGATTGCTTGGGCGGTACATGAGCTTGGGGTTTTGAAATTCAAGACTTTTGTTTTTCCGTCTAGAACTTTGGCGAAGATCTGGAAAGGCATAGGATCCTTATGATCTTCCATTGCTGCTGGTTTTGGTTTTGGTTTTGGAGAAGGGAAACTGATTGAGAAGACTTTGGTCAAAGAGGGGAATGGAGGCATGGATGCCCTTAAATAGAAAGGAAAGCCCTCATTGCTTTTGGGTTGTGATGGGCTTGTGAATTTTGGGTTGTCACTTGGGCTTATAGCTGACCATATTAAAATCCAAATTTCATTGTATTTTCATCCTTGTCTATTTTGACTATTGTATCCCTTAAAAAGATGGGTGGGTTGGGTTGGCCTGTTGGGAGATTGTGACTTGAGTCAGACTTATGGGTTTGGAATTCTTACACGGGCACCTCCAAAGTCTTCTAGGCTCAAGGCTCAAGGCTCAAGGCTCAGGCCAGCCCGTCGAGCTACGGCTAGTCTAGTAGCCTACCCTTCTAAAAACATTTTCCCATGAAATAAATAAACAAAAAACCTCGAAACTGCTATGGTATTGTTTAGTTTAGCTAGCAAAAGCAAAACAGAAAAAGGAAAAGAAAGTAACCAAATTACCAATGAAGGAGGAGGATCCTATGAGCGATAGGAATCAAACCTTTCAAGCGGATCCAAATCTTCCTCGATGGGTTTGCCAGAACTGCCGCAACTCTCTTTGCATCGTCGGCGTCGATTCCTTCGCCGACAAGTTCTTGAACGACTCTTCTTCTCGTTCCGGTTAGCCTTTTCTTTTTTCTTTTTTAAAATTTCAAATCTCTGTTAGTAGAATTATCTGTTGCGAATGATGGAATTTGAATTGGTTTTGTGGTTTTCACTGGGAAAGATGGGTGGGTTTTTGGTTGTGTGGAGGAGATTAAATTGTTTGAATTAATCATTCTCATATCTTAATCTTATCCTCAAACTGTGAGATTTAGTCAGTGGCTTATGGCGATTATTGAATTTTAGTCTGTCAACTGAAAGTTAACCGCTATCATCAGTCACCTTACTGATTGGGGGTTTAACAACCCGACCGGTCCAATAGCTTTCGATGTTTTGAGTTTGTGAAATCTAGGCGGATTTATTTAGCTAGAATATGCTTCATTGTAAGGGGCTATTTGATTTTTTTCTTTTTTTGATTGCCTGGAATGGGATAAATGCAGGAATGCAGGGCTGTTCTGTACATGGGGCCAACAGCATTTTAGGCTTAACACGTATGGACAATTCTTTTGTTGTGTTGCCAAAGCAAAAGCCCCAGGCACCAGGAGTCCCTCCACGTCCTCGTAGCGGAGCTGTTCAGCCTGATACTGGCCAGTCTGGCAAGGCAATGGAAGAATCCTTTGTGGTCGTGTACAAGTCCGAGCCATCATCTGATGGAGGTGGGTCGCATTTGCCATCACTAGAAGGAGGGCCTAATGGTCAGTTGCATCCCAATAATGCTGGATTCAACTCTACCATTACCGTTCTCAAACGAGCATTTGAGATTGCCACAACCCAGACACAGGTATAAAAATCTCAAGGTCTTTAGATTGGTTTTCACTAGTCTTAGGGATCATGGTCTGTTCGGCTGATGTCGAGGGTTGTTATTGGTGCATTGGGATCATGATCTTTGTTTTTCATTTTGTGCTTCCAGGTTGAGCAACCTTTATGCCTTGAATGCATGAGGGTGTTATCCGATAAGCTCAATAAGGAGGTTGAAGATGTAAACAGGGACATTGAAGCTTATGAAGCCTGCCTTCAGCGCTTGGAGGGGGAAGCTCGTGATGTTCTTAGTGAGGCTGATTTTCTTAAAGAGAAACTAAAGGTGCCTACTTATTAACCAGCTCCTTTGCATTCATCTATAAACATACCAGGAAGGTTTGTGAAACCTCATTCATGGATCAAGGCATCTTTAGATGGTAAAAATTAAAATATATTCTGATTTTTATCAAGTCCTTTGCTTTATACTGAATTGTTGGTATACCTGCTGGGCTACTACAGAATCGTATTGCATTGATATGAGGAATTAAAATGTTTTATTATTCCTTTAATTTCAACCTTTTCTTTTGCTTTAGCTGGGTTGTGGCTGCAGGCTATCCTGCATGC
This sequence comes from Populus alba x Populus glandulosa, assembly GCA_033617975.1. Classification (NCBI taxonomy): domain Eukaryota; kingdom Viridiplantae; phylum Streptophyta; class Magnoliopsida; order Malpighiales; family Salicaceae; genus Populus; species Populus alba x Populus glandulosa. The sequence goes on along the minus strand of CM066144.1, from coordinate 15,353,006 downwards.
AGTTGAATGTACGTTTGAGTTCCAGTTTAATCTGCTATTATGGAGATGATGGGTATAATCGCAAGAATTTATGTGATGAGTATCAGGAGTCCTGGTCTATTAGTGATATCAAATTCTTTCCGTTCTCTAAGTAATGAAGCAGAAGTTTAAGAAATTTAAATGGATAAACAAAGTCGCTAACTGTTGGGTTGGTTTTCTGTTAAACTAAATAATAATTTGTATGTAAAGTTATGGACAGATCACAGAAATAGTGCTGGTTCAATTTACTCGAACATGCTAACAATCTTATTTGGAAAGGAAAAGGAAAGAAAGAAAGAATTTGTCATGGGTAATAGCCTTTTGAATATTTTATTTTCTATCTGATATCAAAATATTCATTTGATTATTTCTGGACACTCTTTAAGATTGAGGAAGAAGAAAGAAAACTTGAAGCAGCAATTCAAGAAACAGAGAAACAATATGCAGAAGTAAATGCTGAGCTGAAGGAACTAGAAATTAAATCTGACCGCTTTAAAGACTTGGAGGATCGGTAAGTTTCTTCCCTGTTTTTGGCTTTCAATTTCTACATATGTGTGTGCATGCTTGACTAGATTGTTCCTTTCTGAACTGACCATCTTAGAGATTGACATTTCAATGTAATATTTGTTTTATTGGAATGCACATCATACATTAGAAACTCCAGCTCATGAGTTGTTAGCTGATCATGTTTACAAATTCAATTTGTAACAGGTATTGGCAGGAGTTCAATAATTTTCAGTTTCAGTTAATTTCTCATCAGGTGTGTTGCTGATTATCCACTTTTTGCAGTTTCTCTGTTCCACTAGCACTGCATTTCATCAGATATAGATGATTTTCTGCGTAACTTTTTTGGTTTGATTTGGCTGTCATTCTAAAATGGTTTTAGAGCGTCCTATGGCGTGTTGAATGTCATCTATTGATCAAATATCTTTGTTTCCATTACACTCTTATTGTTTATCCATCTTATATGTCCATAAGAGCTGGATAGAGAGGTTGTTTGTACAATGAAATGTTTAATTGATCATTAGAAACCTTCTATCCTAACATGCAAATCAATATGGTGTCTTTACACGAATTCTCTAGATGGATATATTGTGATATTTAAAGCAGTCTGATACATAGAGCAGCAGCAGCAGCAACAAGACATCTTTCTTTGGTAAATTGTTTACCTTCAAGCTCAACATGGTAAATGAATTTACGCATCTTTATGTTAACTTTCTAGGTGGAAGCTACATGGATATTACCCTTCTGGTTACTAATTTGTAAACATTTTTGTGAATCCATCACTGATCCTGAAGATGTATACTTATTCAATTGCTGTGTTTTTTACGGCCTTTTCTTCACACATGACAAAAAACTTGGTCAACAGGAAGAGAGAGATGCAATTCTGGCAAAAATTGAAGTTTCACAAGCACATTTGGAATTGTTGAAGAAAACTAATGTACTGAATGATGCCTTCCCCATCCATCATGATGGAGAGTTTGGTACAATAAACAACTTTCGACTTGGAAGGCTTCCTAAAATTGCGGTAAAGAAATAAGCATATACTTCTCCTTTTCTTTTTGTCTGCTTTTAAGGATTCTGTGCTGGGGGTTTGATCATTAGGCTTCCCTCCTTTTATCCCCTTGGCTATTTGTAATTGGCCCTAATGGAAAGGTGGGTTGATTTTAGGTTCAACTTTCCATCAAGATGGTACTAAATCGAGCTCTAGCCAGAAAAACCATAATCCCAACTATTACTATGCTGAAGATTATTTGTAAAGCATTCAACAGGGAAATCTTGTCAGACAGTGTGGCACATGGTCTATCGCCTATGTGCTTTTACAGATGCAGATTTAAATTTGTACTCTTAAGTCATGTACTCAATGTTTTTGGGGAAATTCATACACGTCATAATGAACTAATATTCTGTCATTCATACAAATCGGGAAATGGTGATAGTCATGGATCTAGAGAGAGATCTGGGATTGGAGAAGGAGTGCCTTTTTTTTTTTTTGGGGGGGGGTGGTGGTGGTCATGCCCGTGTTCAGAATTCCTGGTCAAGGGTCATGTTGAGTAAAAGAATAACCTAAGTGCAAATGTCCTCTTTCTCTGACAATTACAGGAATTCCTTCATCAAGCTGATTTAAACTGCTATTAGGGACTAGAGACTTCTTTTCTGTGTAATAGTTTGCTTGGATACTTCTGTATTTCTGATCGTGAAGATGTCTTGATTGGTTCTGCAGGTCTTATAACTTTATGCTGCCATTAAACATGGAGTGATGTTTTCTTATATAGTACCATTTCTTCTAGTCTTGCCATTGTTCTTTACCATTTGTTGATGAGGTTGTATGAACATGCAGGTTGAATGGGATGAGATAAATGCTGCCTGGGGCCAAGCCTGCCTTCTCCTTCACACAATGTGCCAATACTTCAAGCCAAAGTTTCAGTATCCTTTGTTTCATAATACATATTTGCTTCCCATCAGCCATCTGTGAAGAAAAACAATATTAAAATTCCTTGATATATTCAATCTGAAATGAGCATGGAGATGCTGAAAAACTAGCCTTTATTGTTAAAAGAGATTATGTCCTCGAGTACCTACATGATGCTTCTTGATAAGTCAATACATGAACCAATATATGATATGCCATATGTTTGAGAAGCATAAACCATGGTGAATTTTTTAGCTCTTTGTTCTGTGAAATGACATGACATATAGAAGAACTTTTTTCTTGCCTTTTGAGAGGTGGTGGTATTTTTACAGGAACCAGTATATAATGACGCGTCTTGATAAGTTAATACAGGAACCGATATATGATATTTCATATGTTTGGGAAGCATAAACCATGGTGGATTTTTTAGCTCTTTGTTCTGTGAAATGACTTGACATGTATAACTTTTTTCTTGCCTTTGAGAGGTGATGGTATTATTAACCATATTTTCTAGCATTGTTTTTAGGCGTGCATATCCCAGGTTGTGCACTTAACTCTGTAAGTAGTGGTTTCAACCTGATTTTTAGGACCCTGAATGCACTAAGCGTAGATACTGGCAACAAATACTGATCTTTTATTCAAGTAATAATAACTTTTAGTCCGTGTTATTTTTACATGTCTAAATTGATTGTTAGCTGCTGTTGCTACCACTGCAAGTTTTCTTTTTAAAGGAATTTATATACTCAACAGAAACAAAAAATATCTTTGATATGAAAGATACAAGTATTCATTAGATGTGGAGTTACATATTTGGCAATTTAGTTATGTCAAAAACCTGCTCTGGGTATTTACAAGTTTATAACATGTGCTATAGCAGAAAATTGATTGTCTGATTTCTCAAGGTATTGCAAGTATGACCTGGTGCAGTAAATCTATCTTTTAATGAGATTATATTATAGAATATGTTGTAACTTTACTTGCGTTTGGCATTCAATTTTTCCTTCTTTGATGGACACCTAATGTTAAAGTCCTTGTGTTTCCTTCCATAAGTTTTCTGTTTGAGAAAACCATCTGGCTTTGAGCTTTTAAAGCATATTTTTAAAATTGAAGTTCATAGTTTCAAAATCATGTAAAGTGATAGCCATGTCCTTAATTTTTACTTTCTAGATATAGAATAAAAATACTTCCTATGGGGAGTTACCCACGGATTATGGACAGCAGCAACAATATCTACGAGCTGTAAGTATTAATTACTCCTTCATATATTATTGTGTTCCTAATATGATTGAATTTATTATGGAGAATGTGATTTGAGAACGAAAGCTTTATCCTGTTATGGGAAATGTAATTCGAGTATGAAACCTTTATCCTATGAATAGATGAGGCAGCATGCATGGAAAAGGGATGTGGTGGATTTAATTTTGGTTCCAATTGTCTGAGTGGCGTGATTTGATCATTAGGACTAGTTGTCAGATTGGATCTGCAAATTATGAATATGGTTTACACTTGAATTTTTCACTGCCTTTTGGATTCTTTTGGCTGACATGAGCTTTTCTTAGGTTTGGTCCAGTGAACTTGTTTTGGAGTACTCGCTATGATAAAGCAATGACTTTGTTCCTAACATGCCTCAAGGACTTTGCGGGGTTTGCATATTCAAAGGATCAAGAAAACAACATTCCACCTGAGAAACGCTTCAAACTTCCATATAAGTAAGTTTTGTCGCCTTCATGAAATATGACAAAATAATGGATTGCCAAGTTTTCTAATTCTGTGGATTAATTTTTTCAAGTTCATCTGTTGCTTTACAAAACATGGCTGGTTTCAAGGAGCAAATGTTGAAATTTCAATATAGTGTCAGCTGTTGTATTTGGTGAACCTTTTTACATTTTTGTTTAATTAGATTACATGTGTGTGTGTGAAAGAAAAAAGATGCATGTAGAAGGATTTCACCATTGATGGTGCTATTGAATTTTTGCATGGACATGAAGGTATGAAAAACTTATTCCTCGGATCAATGTATTGGTGGTTTAGAAATTCTTTTTTGCCTTGCTGCTTGCAACTCATAATCATACAAATAAATCTTGCAGGATTGAGAATGACAAAGTGGAAAACCACTCTATTACACAGAGCTTCAATAAGCAGGAGAATTGGACCAAAGCACTCAAGTACACGCTCTGCAATTTGAAATGGGCTCTCTATTGGTTTATTGGAAATACAAACTTCCAGCCCCTTACTGCAATGGTGTCTCCCCGAGTTGAAGTTCCAGCTGTAAATTCTTTCTACACAAAACGTGGTAATGATTCCAAGGCTGAATCTAGACGTCCGTGAAACATGCTGCAGAATCGCAAATCATGCAACATAATATATCAACGTGTAAATAGAAATAGGTATTCTGCTGTGCAAATCCCATTTTCATTTCTAGTATTGTATATGATACCTGTTTCAAATATTCGTGATGGAAAATAGATCTTGCTCTTTTTTCTTCACCATTTCCTTTTCTGTAGACAATTCAATTTCCTTGCTTTGAACATATCACTCGTATTTGCAGACTCTGAGAGCCCTAGATTTCATTTAGTATTTATCTATTTGCTATAGAGTAAAACTAAAAAAAATGAATAAAAATAACCCCAATTTTTTTTCTTTTTCTTAGTATTTAAAAAATCTCTTCCAACAAAAATAAGGAAAAATGTTTTCTAGGCATAAGTTAGGGTTTTGAGGTTTCTATTTGAGAGTTTTTAACCATTTTGTTTTTTAATGGTATGTCTATTTGAGATTTTTTTCACCAATGTTGGTGTTTGGTGTGCTGATGGTTTAAAATTTCTTGATTTGTTTTTATTTTCTCTAGCAGGTTTTCTTTACGTAGCAAATAGTGAATTCAATTAGGAAATGAATAAAAATAACCCCAAGTTTTTTTCTTTTTCTTAGTATTTAAACAATCTCTTCCAACAAAAATAAGGAAAAATGTTTTCTAGGCTTAAGTTAGGGTTTTGAGGTTTCTATTTGAGAGTTTTTCACCATTTTGTTTTTTAATGGTATGTCTATTTGAGATTTTTTTCACCAATGTTGGTGTTTGGTGTGCTGATGGTTTAAAATTTCTTGATTTGTTTTTATTTTCTCTAGCAGGTTTTCTTTACGTAGCAAATAGTGAATTCAATTAGGAAATGATTTGAGAAAGTATATTATTACTTTTCGATGTTTTACTGTTGAATATAAAATGAGTTGAAGATCATTTTCTGGTGTTTGATCGTGCTTTAAAAAATAAACTTGAAAATAATATTTTGAGTGATTAAATTGAGATAGTAGAGTTTTCGAGTTATCAACTTGGTTTTAAGCCTCATATATTCACAGAAAAATAAATTAAGAGAATGAATTAGTTTACTAATTGACATTTCTAACTGATAGTGGTTGAGGCATATATATATATATATATATATAGCAGCACATTTGCTGCTTGCAAGACAAATTCCAATCACAGGTGCACAGTGCTCATTTAAATATTGCTTACAACATATTTTCATCTTTCGGTTTAAACAAAAAAAAAAAAACAAAAAAACTTGGAGTCCCAGAAATTTAAAAGCTTCAAAAAAGAAGTAATAGGAGTGCGCAGAAAGCTTACAAACACTACTAGAAAGATGATACATGCTGCGCTATTGGGTTATTTTTTCACTATAAAAAAATGATATTCATTAAATATTAATGCTTTAAAAGGACCAGGAAAAAAACGTAATGTTTTTTTAAAAAATGTATTTGTTGTTAGAATAATGATCCGAAAAACAAACAAAACAAAATAATATTAAATAACATCTCATGCTTACACTCACATAATTAATATAATTTAATTACAAAATAAAATTCATTTTAAGAAAGTTAAATTCAACAAACATAAAAAAAAAATATATGAGTTAACTCTTGTTACTTTTAAAATAACAAAAGGATACCGTAGAAAATAAATAACAAAATAATAAAATATTAGAGGATGAAACAGGGAAAAAAAATTTAAAAAAAAAATCAAGCAAACTTGGATAAATCTTATAAACCTGAGTTAATCTTTTGAACCCGCAACCCGTTAAATTCTAAACTTGAACTTAATTTAAAAACTCAAAACCTGATCAATTAAATATAGAAGGATGAAATCAATAATTTTCATTTAATTAAAAAAACAAAATTCCTTTTAAAAAAACTAAATTTTACAAAAACTGAGAAAGAAACCCGAGGCACCCTATGTTATTTTCAAAACGACAGACAAATCCCATTGAAAGTGAATAAAAAGAATGTTGGATGATAAAATTAAAAAAAATAAAATAAACTTAAAAAGAGAAAAACAAGTAAGCTCGAATGAACCTTGTAAATTTAAGTTAAACTCTCAAATTCACAATCTGTTAAATTCTAGATATAGGCTCAACTTAGAAGCTCTATACCTAAAGAATTAAATATTAAATGATAAAATCAATTAATTTAATTTAATTTTAAAACAAACAAAAAACTAAATTTAGCAAAGATAAATAAAAAGGCCTGTTATTTTCAAAATGATTGAAAAATCTCATAAAAAACGAATTAAAAAAAGTGTTGTAGGATAAAAAAAAACAAAAAGAGAGAAAAAAAACTAAGCAAGTATAGGTGAACCTCTTAAATCCTGGTTAATCTCTCAAAATCACAATCTATCAAATTTTAAACTTTAGGTTCAACCAATAAGCTAAACACCAAACCAATTAAATATTAGGGAGGGAGAAATCAATTAATTTGATTAAATAAAAAACAAAATTCCTTTGAAAAAAAGTTGAACTTAACAAAGACAAAAAAAAAAATTAAGGGGACTCGTGTTATTTTTAAAATGAATAAAAAGTCATATAAAAAGTGCATAACAAAATAATAAAATATTGAAAGATAAAACCACAAAAAAAACTTTAAAAAACCAGGCAAACTAGGGTTAATCTTTTAAACCCACAATCCTTTAAATACTAGACCTGAGCTCAACTAAAAAATTAAACACCTGGTCAATTAAATATTGAAGGATAAAATAGTAAAAAAAATCAATCTAAAAAATCTCAAGGTAAGAAAAAAAAATGATTAGATTTGATAAGAAAAAAATACTCAAGAAGGATAAAACTATAAAAAAAATCACCTCAAATAAAACAAATAGGTATCAAAATAATGGAACCAAGTCTAATAGATAAAAAAAATCAATGGGGGATAAAATTGAAAACTTTTAAGGATAAAAAAAAATTATAATCAAGAGAATAGTGATTAAATCTTAAGGATAATAAATCTTGGGGGTTGATTTGATTTTTTGAAAGGCTAGCATGAAAATCGAGGAGAAGAAAAGAAAAGGAAAGGTCACACACGCTAAACTTGTAACAATTATTCCAAATACACCACAATACATGGAGGGGACGCTAAGACGCTTCAGTCGCTGTCTTGAAAGTAAGATTTTGATCACCAGACAACACCATATATTTTGTTTAAATTCTACGGGCATTGTTCACATGCCTCTAGTTTTGTTTTTAAATTTCTTTATTTATTAAATTACCCTAATGCCCCTAATAACACTTAATAACTAACAAATAACCAAATGTAAAAGATAAAAGAACCCTAAATCAAAGACAAAGGTTTTTAAATTCCAATGGTAATAAAGTAAATTGATTGTGTTAAAACTAAGTCGAAGACCGAAAGGCCCCTTGACTCAAGTTTAATATTTTTTACTTTCAAGAATAATTGAGTAATTATAACATTTAGTGAAAATATAAAAAAATTAATTAACCTCGTTTGTTATTGTAATGATCAACAAGTTTTATGGAAAAGATCTTTTTATCCTTAAAATCAAGTTAAATGAGTTTGCTATAAAAAAAAAAAGTATAATAATTTTATTGTGCAAATTTATAATGAAATACGAGTGTGTATAGAGTAAAATACCGAGCCCTCATAGTTTATTTTTTTTTTTAATGTAATTGTAATATATTATTGTTGAGGCTTACACAAACATGAAACAACCTTGCAAATTTGTGACTAGCTTACAAATGGAAAAGAGGCCTAAAAATTGTTGGCAGGCCCGGAAGGTGGAAACTAGAGCAATGAATGCTTCGATGTCTTCTAACATATTTGAGTATAAGAAATGGAGGATTTTCTTTCATCGGGAAGAAAAAATAAAATCAAAGCGTTTTAATAAAACATAAAAAATTAATTAACATGTTATGTTATAATAGGGTTTTGACCATGTCAACCAATCGAATCAATTATATTTTTTATTTTTTTTATTTTTTTATAAACCCGACCAACCTCGGGTTAGTAACCAGGTCAAGCTAGATTTTAAAATTATAATTTTAACCATAATTTTATTATTAATATAATTAGTTTTATTATCATTCTATAATAACCAATAAAACAAAATCACTACCATCACAATCAACCATTATTTTATTATCAATATAATTATTATTTTACCATCATCATTTTCCACAATCCTTTAATATCATTATCATAATAATGACCATCGCAAAATTATTGTTATCATCTTTTTCATTATTGTTATTATTATATTATTATTAAAATAATTATCATCACTATCATAATTATTGAACCAGATCAAGAGTACGACCCAGATAAGTGCCTCGAGTCACTCTTTCGTCTTCATACAAAATATTCAGTTTAAACTCCTCGGTAAATGAATTTAGCCGATACACGAATTTCCTTCACAAAATAAGGATACAGAGAGTGCATTGGATTTGTTTTTTCCCCTGCGACCAATGGAAAATGTGCCCTTTTAGCCTTGTTTTGAGAATATAATACTATTTATTTTTTAAAATATTTTTTATTTAAAAATATATTAAAATAATATTTTTTTTAAAAAAATTATTTTTAATATAAAACATCAAAATAATTTTAAAATATTTCAAAAAATTACTTTAAAATAAAATAAAATAAAAAATTTTAAAAACTATTTTTAAAACGGAAAACAACCAAACATATAACTTACTATTTGTTTTTGCCTTTTCAACCATGCTTTTACTCTCGGTAGAAATTTTTGCACAAATAAGAAGTGTATATAGTCTAATTCACAGTTTACCTAAAAGAAATGGATCTTCTTATTACTGTTTCTGGTAGCTTCATTCTATACAGCATTTCGGCCAACAATGATGTATTTGGCAGCACTCATGCTCTACAAAAAGAAGACTAAAAATCATCACTATATATATATATATCCCTGCGTACGTTTTTCAAGCCTGTCAGGGCAAGTACAAAAATGATTACAGTTAAAATCACAGAAAACTAAATGCTCAAACCATAATTATATACAAAACTAGGATAGTCTCGCTTGAAATGTTCTGTTACTTGTGATGTTGAGCGGAAAAGTCCGGCTCTGTTGGTTTCTGAGGCAGAAATGACAATCTCTGCGGCAATCTAGCTGCGTTTGTGCCATTCTGCCGCAGATTTCTTAATGCGTTGGCAGCAAACTGTGATGCATAAATGGCAATATTAAGGCTTGGCGAAGTACTGGCCGCGTTTGCCAAAGCATCTTTCAGTTTTTCTTCTGCTTCACGGAAGCTTTTAGCCTGCTTCCTCCTACAGTGACGGTGCCAAGCTGCCTGTATGAAGCATGCTGCCCACGTCCTCCACTGCACTGAGAACAACCTGAAAACAAAATGTCACCAATAAATAAGAGTTGTGACTTCAGTACAATGGTCAGTTGCAAACTTGCAATAGTCACTAGAGCTTATATAGGGAAAGTAGCAATCCATCGTTCCAGTTGCAGAATTCTGAGAGAATCTGCTTATATCAGGCCCTGAATAATAGCAGGAGAAATATTCCATTACTAGCCTCTCTCTATTTCTACAGGAGAAGAAAAGGAAGGAGAAACGATCCCTGAAAACTTGCCTGAATGTGTGCTGGATATCCTTGTGATGTAATCGGCGAAACTGGGAAGCTACAGTCTTCAAGTCTTCAGCTTCCAAAGCAAAGGCCTCAACCTCTGACAGAGCTTGTACTGTTCTAGTTGAGATAGGGAGGTTGGAGGATTGGGGGTCTAGGGCCCATGTAAGAAGCCCTTCTCCACAGAAGTCACCAGCCTTGAGAGACACAGCATTGAAAAAACCAGTTCTTCCACCATTAGTGGTCACACTTAAGAGATTACCTCGCATGATAAATAGCATCTCGTCAACTGGGTCCCCTTCTCGAACAATGTAGCTATCCTTGGTGTAAAGAGTTGCCTTGAGACGATCGCATACTGCATCCAATATTTGCTCATCCATTTTTTCAAATATTGGCACCTGAAGAGTTGTTAAACATTCTAGATTTTGTTATTTCTCAAAGAAAATAGGGTAACTGAAAATATTTTAGCACATGTTGAGCCAATCCAATAATGCTAGAAGTTAGAACACAGACAAAGACTCGGAAAAGAACTCACTTTCTTGATCAGATCCAAGCAAAGATGGCGGTTTATGTCCCTCCTGAGATCTTTAGGAAGATTACGAATTAGCCCCCGCTCTTCCACTCCTCTGGTTTCTTGCCATCTGTACTGTTCATGCCTCCTAATTCGTTCCTTCAGGTTATCAGGGAGCATTCGGTGGGACATCCACTGCTCTGCATCCCTCCTTTTCACTCTCATTTCCTCTATTCTAACAGTTGTGGATTCGAGATATTTCTGCGACAACCAGGATGTACAATTGTTTAGTGCTTTGAATCATAAGAAAGGGCCTCAAAAGAGACAGTTCGCAAGGTCGAGATAATTTATGAGTAGGGAAAGGAAAGAAAAGTAAGGGTAAACATCGTGCTTTTTTCAAGGGAATGGTACTCAGTAGGCTTAAATTGTCAGTAGAATCACGAAAGGACAGCCCTGTGATATTGATATAGCAGAATCACAATATTCCATTATATGGACCATTTTTTAACCTTCATTTCCTACTGCAAGGCCATGTTAAGGAATTACCTGCATGTTACCGATAAGCAGTGCAAACAAAACCAATCCAGCGATGGATATGAAGATGGCAAAGAGAATCTCTCCAATGAAGGTGCTTGTTTTAAGGTTTTGTCCAAGAGAGCTGTAAAACAAAATTTAAAAAGAAAATATGTAAGCTGGATGAAGTGACTAGAGTAAGGATGTAAATAATGTCATTTGTTTATCATATATTTCCTTCTCCTTCTTTTTATTAAAGATTCAAAGACTAAGTTTCCATTCAATTCAAATAAAGACAGGGCCTGCTGCATGCTGTCCAATTCTAACCCTGATGGCAGGTGCTTGAAATAGCTGGTTTTAATAGGGTTCCTTTATCTATCATTCAGAACTAGAAGGTTCAATTCCACAGATTGCCTACTGGTATTCAACATTTCAATATGGCCAATTTTCTGCTGCCTCGCTTTCTTAAATTGGTAAAATTCTGAAGTGACAATTCAGCTTTTAAGAATGAATCAATGGAGAATGTAATTTCATATGATAGAAATGAGAGCATGGTAACTGGTTAAGGACTGAACTAGACAACCATATATCCCCAAACCTGAGATTGCGCAAACCCCACCAAAAGCAGTAAAAGAATTTCCGCCGAAAATAAGTTGATTCCACCACTCCAGAATCAAGAGCATCAGTAAATATACCAAAGTTGAAGACCGATGAGTTTTGAATTTGATCAGGTTGGATAAAAGGGCATGATTCAGTCAGGAATGTGTTGTTTTCTCGACGATGATTTCCACAATACCAGTACGTAGAATCACACACTGCTCGGTCCTTGCACACTTCACGCCAGCATGCATCTTCTCGTTCGATTGAGAACAAGTACCAAAAGGCTCCAATTATCTGGCATATCACGTTTTTATTTATCAAAAATCCACTTTAATACACCGTAAAAATGTTAAAGATTGTAAAGTATCAAATCCAACTTACATGACTGGCTAGCATGTAGAGAAAGAGGTTGAAAACAGCTCCCACCCATGCTGTTTCAGTAAGTATGCCAGAAGTTCTAGTGATTTCTTTGAACAATGGATAGATTCGAACAAATCTTGGTATGTATTGGGAGAAAATTACAATCTCAAGCAAGTTCTTAGCAGCCAATGAAACCGGGCCATCAACTGATGGAAGGATGATTATAACCACTACCTGAGCAGAACAAGCATGATATGTCAAATTTCTAGGGCTTACACCAGTTGGTTCTTAATGCAAGTTAACAAAACAGGGAAAGAATACCTGAGGAAGTGGAAGGATTGCTAGAATATCAAAGATAAAGTGAGAGGTAAGGTATTTTTTGGCGATAACTTTAGGATCCTCAACCAACTCGCCCCTCCCAAATACACGAGAAGAAGGGGCTATGAACCCAGTGCGGAATTGAAAGGCTATTCGAAGTATGTATACGACATCAATGAATGTACGAAGAACACAGGCAGCAGCTTCCATCTTATGGTCCAGATCAAGGCATTTGTCTTTGTCAGTGCCATTAACCCATGGGATGTAAAAGAATAAGGGGTCTATAGCCACTGCAAGCACGCAAACAAGCATAAATATTTTGTTCCAATTCTGGAGAAATGAACCTTGCGGATCAAGAATCTTCTTCTTAGGTCCTTGTTCTTTCACTGAGCGAGCACCCCTAGGATAGAATCTCAATGGTTTCTTTAGGCTTCTAATCCTCTCCGAACCCATCTCCCACCCTCTTCGGATATTATCCCAAACTGCATTGAAAGTTGGTTTGACTTTTCTTGCATAAAATCCATCTTCAATGGAGTATCCCTGCTCTGAACTGAAGGATTTCTCTGATCTCCAATCCTGAAACCTGCATAAGAAAGTAAAAGTTGGAACTTGAAAGCACAAAAAGGACAAGTCACATCAACCAAGCAAACCATCAAGGAGATGAGAAATTCAACCCAGTAAGCACCAATCTCTTATCGAGACAATCCAATTTATTGAACTAAACATGGGGTTCAAGAAAAGGTTAAGAGTCGTGCAATTTACAGACTGGCACACTTGACAGTGATTTCAACCACCCAACATGCTCAAAAGAATAAACACAAATCCACCCTTTCAAGTCATTTGATAAAACATTTACAAAATACTATGATCAACAAAATCCAATTTACTTTTGGTTTGTTCTGCTTAAATTCATACAACACTGCGTTTTGTGTCTATGATTAAAAAAAAAAACAAGGTGACAAACCTGACAAATTTATCTCCTTTGAGATTCATAACTTTGACCAACTATAATTGACTCACTCTGGCTTCCAAAACCAATCCTGAAAAACATAAAGCAAAAAACAAAAGCATAAATAAACTCAGTTCGGCTGCTAAAGAAAACAAGAGGGTGAATGATCATATGCAAATCATGTTTTCCAAAAAAAGAAGAAGAAGAAGAACTGACCAAAGCAAAGGCGGTTTATTTCATTTGGGCTTGTGCAAGTTTTTTTTCCCGTTTCTTGATCAATATATATATTCGAATTAAACGAAAAGACAAAGGATGTGTGTAAGACTGTTAGGAAAAGACACCACCAGGCTACTTCCTTTGTTTTATGGAGCACGTGTATATATTGAGTTTCTCTGTTCTTTATGAAGAAAAGAGAGTTCTTAGACAAATTTCGTGCTAAGAGGAGAAGAAAGTTCGTCGAGACTCACTCCAATGGCTGGCAGTCACGGTTTGCGCTTTCAGAGAAACGAGACGAGACAGATAAAAGAGAGGGAAAAAATGAATGAAAGCAAATATTAAAAAATGGTAACGCCGGGGCAAAGTCGTAAGTCAATCCCAAGGGGAGGCTCCAGGAAATTGTTTTAGAAAAGGAAATTGATGATTTTTCTTTTCAAAGCCTGCGGGCCCATTATTATAAAAATGGACGATAGTTGGGTTTTTTTTCTTCCTCCTCACACTTCATTTTTTTTAAAAAAAAATAATAAGATTATTTTGTAAAATCAAAATCCAGTGATTTGTTTTATAGGTAATATTTAGGATTGTTTTAACAATTATTTTTTAAAATATTTTTTATTTAAAAATACATCACAATAACATATATTTTTATTTTTTAAAATTTATTTTTGATATCAAGAAATCAAAACAATCCAAAATCATAAAAAAAAAATTTAAAAACACTTTTTAAATATAAAAGCAATCTCACTAATCTATCCATGTAAATTGCAATGTTCATGAAGGAAGTTTTAAGTAATAAAGCATGGACCGTGGAGGGATTAAAGTAGGCTTTTTTTTAATGGTCATTTTTTTCAAATAAATGTTCTTTTGTAAACTATATATATATATATATATATATATAACAGTTTATGGTGTGTGTTTTTAATAAAAAAATTAAAGAACTAATGCACTGACACAAATATCTTGCGGATTAAAAGAAGGTAGGTTATCTTAACCTCTTGTACCATCCGAGGAGGTCAACCTGGAAATCATATCGTAGGAAAGTAAAAGCTTCTCAAAGTGGGCAAGTAATATTTGTGGAGCTCACTGGTCCCTAATGGGACAGACATGTGGCGGGTAGACCTTTTCTCGAAGTACATATTTTACAAGGGCAGGCGGGTTGACTCTGCATGGGATTTGTTTTGTCGATCTTCTCTGCTGTAATCGTCATCTGCTTTGAACTTTGAAGCCGACTCCTTTTTTTTTTATTATTCGCCACTTGCAAATTCCTTATTCATTGTATCGGGTTATATAATGTAGTGATGGTGATCTGCTGACGGGAGAAGGGCATGACCATTCTCTCGAGGAAAAAAATAAATGTTCGGAAGATCCATGCCAGCTCATTCCAAATTGATGCCTGTGCTTGTGGTGCTCTTTGAATTTACTCTGTACTTTATTAGCAGCTTGAATGGAAGGGGTGAAAGGTCCTCCGTTGCCTTCATTGTTTGAGAAGTGTGAAAGGCTGATTTCGTTGTTTGAAAAAAATATTAACACAAACAAACGTGATTATCATTTTTCTATATAAAAAAGATGGGCTCGGGGTCGGGGGGGTTCAGGCTCCATTCAACATTACCGCGTTCGGGCCAAACCTAACTATTCTGAAATAAGATTACTCGGTAATTAGCAACTTGAATGGAAGTTCATCGTACCAGAGAGGTGGGGGAATGACGCTCGATCACTGAGCTGCAACCCCACTCGCCGAGGATCACGTCAATTTTCCCCCCACCAGGAAGTAGCCAGCCACCTGCTTAGAATTTATTAATGCTCCCTATAGAAAGCCCTCCAACGCCCCAAACCTATTTTAGGTTGAAGATTACCAACCCTGGAAAAGGACGAGCCGCCATCCTTGTAAGAAAGGAGATGCAAAACACGCCTATTTTCCTTGCTGGGACTCCGTACTCAATCTTGAGTTACTAGTCCAAAGATTAAAACAGAAACGTTTTAAAAAAAAAAATCTTCATTTTTTTTATTTCAAATTAATTTTTTTATAATACACTAATGTTAAAAATAAATTTAAAAATAATCAAGTTGACTGAAGGGGATAATACCGGCCTTGTCCTCTAATAAATGAGAGTAAGGTTGTGTTTGATTAAACTATATTTTTAAAAATTATTTTTTTTTTGTTTTAAAATTTGGCATTGCAGTTAAATTATACTTTAAAAATTAATTTTATTTTTTGTTTTAAAATGGTTTTCATACATTAATGTTAAAAATATATATAATATTTAAATATATTTTCAAATGAAAAAAAACATTATAAAAAATGATCTTTTCCGTAGTACCAACAAGACTTTTTCCAAGTGCTTTACGAAAGCACTCGAAACATCATATGCCTTTTACATGGTGTAATCCCAATAAAGTTCTTACATCCAAAAAAAGAGATTCACAAGATAGATCAATCCAAGGTTAAGGTGATTATAACACCAATTAGTTTAAATAAATGTTACAAATTATACTCTCAAGCTTTCCGTTTAAGAGTTCAATTTAAACAACAAAAAGGGAGAAGGGTGTAAGAAGTTGCAATTTGCCTTCTTTATTTCTGAGCTGAGAATTACAACTACTATCGACATTACTCTCCCCTATTAGCATACTAATAACATCAAGACTACATTACTGGAACACTTCTAATTTGTTCAAACTTTGTTGATAATGACAAACTAAATCCTAAAAAATAGATGACAGACACTTAATTTTATTCATCTAATTTCTCTCTATTCCGATAATTTCAAAGAGAACAAGGATGGGCCTAACCTCACACTAGGACCTCTCTTCATCTGACTGGGATGGTGGCCCTGGGACAGAGTCGACAAAAAACTCCTCCACTGTTGCAGGATAAATCTATCAGCATCGCTTGTCAAAAACAGAGGTAAACAGACTTTCAAATGAGGGAACTCAATAGAATGATTTTACAGGATCTTGAAGTGATTTCCGGTAAGAACTGCATTGCCCAAATAATTGAAACTATCTCTTCTTTTTTTTCCTGAGAATTGCTAATAATCAAGCTGAATGATGCAAAAGCATCCATACAGCCGATACTAACTACTCTTGGATTGAGGCTTTGTGGTGGTTGTTGAGAATTGATAATGACATATCATGAGCGCACCAGTCGTGACAAAATTACAGCCAGTCTTAAGCAACACAATCTGATTCCACGGTAGAGAAAAGTTATCTTTCTAAATGTGTAAGGTGGAGTTTCCTAACAATCTATCCAATCTTCTATTTATTCCGCTTGCACATAGAGACATCTAGAAAAGATTAATGATTAAGGTGGAGTTTCCTAACAATCTATCCAATCTTCTATTTATTTCGCTTGCACATAGAGACATCTAGAAAAGATTAATGATTTTCTATGCGACCACCATCGAACTGTTAAAGAAGAGAATCAACGAAAATATAATAATTTAAAAGATGCAATGCCCTTTACCTATGTCCTCATTCTCTGGAGAATCAAGCAAAATTTCTGAATCAGATGGCAGAAAGGGGGAACCGGGATAGTTTCCTAGAGCTCCTAAATCTGCAAACAGTTCCAAGGTAACACATTTAATCAAAAGACCTGATGAAAAGAATAAGCAAAGTACTGGAGTTTGCTTGATGTTAAGATATCTTCAAAATTTGCTATGATATATAGCATCAGGGTAAAATATCTCCATGGACATAAAATATAAAGGTGCTGAACTTATCCTAACAAATTTATGCAGTCTACAAATATTAGTCCCAAGCAAATCAGAACATTAAAATGTTTCTTCAAAGCAGAGAGGAAATGGGAGAGATTGCAGTTGCAGAACTCGTTCTTTTACTTGCCTCACAATATTTCTAGCAAAGTATGCATCTTAAAGCATCCTACAAAAACCAGTAACATGGCAAAACATGAACAATTAGGCATCAGAGAATTTCAGAATGATCATATCTTTCTAGAGGAGCCTTTTCTAACAATATAAACTTCCAATGCTCCATGATAGTTCACTTACACTTTCATCTTTCCAAATAACAACATAAATTTCCAATGCATTTAACCATATGCAAGGAGGCTGGTTTGATTTTTGTTGTTGTATAAACCAAACGCATGCGATAAGTTACAAAGGAAATAATTGCACTAGCTGTATTCCATGTACCAGCTTTTGTGTTTTATCAATCAAGCAAGTATATGGAAACTAATTTTTCTTACTTCAATATACCAACTTTTTTTTCATTGTGCCAATCAAGTACTTCAATTAAATCCTCATTAATACATTCATTATTTGATGATGTGATGGTTTGACCTTGACCAATCAACATCATAAAGGAGTTTTTAAGAGGCAAAATTCCCTCTTAAATAAAATAGTAATAATAATTGAATTTTTAATCATTGATAGACTAAAGTTCTCAATATGTTACCGTTTAAAAATAAAAATCACAGCCATTCACTCATTTGATTATACTAATAATGTTTCGAGACTTCTAAAAAAATGAATTTTACCAATTAATACCATGGGTTTCTCTGAGGGAAAGTTCCTTCAATACATTTTTGTTTAAAAAACAAAAACATTTCTAATAAGGTTTACAACCTTTTACTCATTTGATTATAAAACAAATATTTCAAGACGTGTAAATTATCTTTTAGAAATGAAAATTATTATTAGCACCAAAAAAAATTTAATGAGGATTTTTAAGTATTGTTGTTGTATTAATATTTTTATTGAAAATATATTTTGCGAACTTTCCTCTTTCATTGAGTAAAAGGTTTTGATGTTTATTAGAAAGTAATTTTTTTTTATTGATTTTTATATTGTATAGGAGGAAAACTTCCCTAAAACAAATCCCATTTCCATGATGTTAGCTGGTAAACTTCAAACAACCACATCATCAGCTAACAGAGATACTAACAAGCATTTGATGGAAGCACTAAATTAGCAAGATCCAAAAGGTTAGTGTATTGAATTGAGAAAAAATAAATTTCATGTAGTTTATTGAAGGAAAAAAAAACCCCAAAAATAATGGCAATGTCATTATCCCATTGCAAAAAAGATTTAAAACTTACCTCCCAAGTTTGACAAATCTGCTGTTAGATCAGAAAGGCTGAAATTCCATTGAATCTGATCCAATGATCTGGAATTCCCAGCCCCGCCATCAGGTCCAAGCTGCAATCCTACTGAGCTTGCCACATCAGATGTAAATGTTGTGTCTAATGCTGTGTCTACCCCCATTCCTGTCATGTCAGATGAAGTAAATGGAAAATGGCCACTAGACGCCACTGATGTAGGGCTCACAGGCATCTCAGACAGGGACGAAATGGTACTGCTTGGCGGCACTACATGAGTTGTGTCAGTTGCACTGTTTTCCATCACCATACTACAAGGACAAGGCAGCAGCAATTAGCGGGTCTTTTTTCTTTTTCTTTTTGTGAAGAAAAAACTAATAACCAATACCAAAGCAGGGAGAACATAATTAACTGGATTTAGAATTTTCCAACATCACTGGTGTACATACCATTACATAAATTACTACCACTTTCAGAAGACCAAAAGATGATCTAGTGTTCGATACCAACGTGCATTCACTCAGATGAACTGTTTTCATAGTCCATGCAATGTAGCATAATCATATGTGTTGGACACATTACCATAATTATAAGTGTTCAACATGATAGAAAAAAGCAACTATCTCATTCGGCAGTTAGAAGTGACTGTTAATTCAAAGCACATACATTTGCATGCACATGGTAAGGCATATAAACCATGTGCACATGTCTAGGTAGGTAGCATTGAAAATGAAAAAGAGCCTTGACAAAGATAATTGTTGTTCATTAAGTAGACAATTTAACAATAATAAAGTGAGGATAGAAAAGTTCTCACTCATTTCCAGAATTCATCCGAATGGGATGAAAATTTCCTGGTGCAGGGACTCCATTAACCACATGACAGCTTGATACTCCACAGCCCATTGAATCAAGATGAGGTTGACCAGGAGTAGCCATAGGGGGTTGTTGCAGGACAGGGTATCCCATGGGTAGATTGTTAGCTGCACTGCAAAACAGAGATGTTGAATAATAGATATAATATTATAGTAAAAAAAAAAAAAAAGCCTTATTCTGTCATCAAACGTTTTGGCACCATTGAACTTGCATTGCAGAAAATGACAAAAGAACCACATTTTCGATATCTAGGATAACTTGCAAACAAAATAATGGTAAACATAGTTCAGTTTGAAGCCTCAAGAGAAAACAATAACAGAAAAGTCAAATGAGACACTAACACTTTACTAATATCCCGCTAAAAAAGAAAATTACTAGCCTGATGATATTAACAACAATTGGTGCATAAAAACATCCTACAGGTGAGGGGTATTTTTCAAGGAAGTTAATAAAATAAAAGAAGTACTAAATATCAATGGTGTATGGTTTCTTTACAATGGAGATGAAACTAACTTAATAATCAATATAAAAGTTGGAATTAAAGAATAGAGTTTTTGAAGTTTCATTATTTCTCTTTCTCAAAAATAAAGAAATGCTTAGTGTTTTCCACAATCATTCCATTAGAGAATTAGAACTTACCAGGCATGGGGTGAATCCCGTTTTGTATGGGAGCCAAAGGAACTTTCGGAGCTACTGGATACTTCATTAGATGATATTGATGCTCAAGTAAATAATTAAACAAGAGGATCTGTTTCTTCAATTTCAGCCTAATGTAATAGGCCCTGAAGAAATCAGCATTTTCTTCTTCCAGCTTCTGCCATACTGCCAAATCAAGAAATTGTGAAGGAAATATTAGGCTAGATTTCTAGTTTGAATGCTGAACAAGAAAATCAGGTTACTGTAATATTAATCTGTTCAAAGGAAAATATCTATAATAACATGTTTCATAATTACTCTACTCATATTCAATTGAAAATAAATGATACAATCCATGCGGGAAGAAGACTTTGAATAAGCAACAACTTGCTGACAGCAAAGACAGACTGGAAAAATTAAAATTTAAGAAAACCCTACCTAGCGTTGTAAACCCAGGGTCTATTCTTGCGCGAGTCAAGAGGGTTTTAACAACCTCATCTCTATTCATATACAGTTGTAGGCACCGTTCTATTAAATTTTGGACCTGCAATGCCCATAATAGATATGATCAACAGCAGGACATATTAGTTAAGCTTCTCTTACGAACAGATCCTATATAAGAAAAAAGTAATGAAAATAATAATAATTACTAATAAAAAAAACCTTAAACAGGATTGTGCTGTCTTACAAGTTCAATATCTTGGCGTGAAACCTTTCTGCTATCATTGCTTGAGGCAGATTTTGAACCAGAGTCTGCTACAGGCGGCTCTATATTGTGATTATTCTGCTGCTCACTTTGGGAATCCTGCGAAACTTGGGTGGAGGACTGTTCTTGTGCACTCTGAAATCAAAAGGAAAATTCTTGTCAAATTTTTTACAAACAAATTATTTATGTAATAGTTTTTTAAGTGCCAAAAATTACATGAGGAATGAAGGGCCACGAACAGTCCTTCAATGTGTAACTTCTAAACTGAGTCCCTGAACTTGGATTCAGGAGCTACTAAGAGGGTGTTTGGGACATCGCTCCAACCGGAGTTTTCAAAAGTTTTGATTTTTTTTTTTTTTTTGCTTCAAGTTTATTTATTTTTTATGCTTTTGGATCGTTTCAATGTGCTAATGTTAAAAATAAATTTTAAAAAATAAAAAAATATATATAATTTTGATGCATTTTCAAGCGAAAAGCACTTTAAAAAGCAACCACTATCACTGTCTTAAACACCCATTGCTTGCCAACTATCCTCCTTTCGTTTTCCAAACAACAAGGCTTATCATCAAGTCAAATAAATTCAAATCTAGCATATGGTTAAGTGTAGTGGTATCTATAAAACCATCTTATAATCTGGGTGGTGATGAGTAAAAAGCAGAGGTGGAAATACACCACATCATCACCAATTGACATGGCCAAGTTAGAATATATCAGTAAAGAGGCTTGCAGTATGATGAATCGAAATCATGATCAATGCATCACTATTCAGTAGCTGCAGCCAAAGATGGTAGCAAAAAATGAAAATAAAAGGCATATGGATGTGTGGAGAAGACAAGTTTGGGTCTCAACTGCACAAACAACACAAAGATGATAGAAGAAATGAGCATTTGAAATGGTTGAGTGTGTGTGTGTGTGCTTGTTGGGCAAAAGGGTGCAACAGAAAGGGGCAGGGGTGTGATTTTTAGAGCATATAGTAACCTTAGAAGTTTCAGTTTTTCACTATCCTAGAAGAATGACTACAAAATAACGTGACTTAAGAGAAAACATTTGTCAGGAAACAGAACAAACAAGAAAAGGGAGAGGAGGTGGGGATTTCTTGCATGCGCACACATACACGAACCAAGACACATACATGTTTTGCAACAAACCTGTAAGGTCTTCATTCCAGCTAAATGCAAGTTGACAGCATCTCTTTGACTAGCTCACTGCTGCTAAGGTCATAGAATTTACTAAGGTGAAAATAAGAGCCTCTACTTCTGTCGGGGTCATATATTTAGGCAATTCGGACCTGGGAATTAGAAAAATATATAAGAAACCACAAGCTAAAATGTGATCTTGATTGGAAATATCAATCAACAAAGTTTTAACAGTGCAAACTGAAATAATACTTAAAATGCTTGCTTTCAGATTTTAAGTTTCCTCTCACAATCAGGACAAATAATATAATCTTGATGTTCCTTGATTCAACAATAGTTGTCATATTGTTGAATATTTGTCATACTCAACTATATTTGGCAAGTGGAGAGATCACCACGTTAAGAGATTTCCCAAGCTCAAGCTTAAGTTCACAATCTTTCAAATATTAACAAATATATTAATCCATAAGCTAGTAGCTCCATTCTTTGACCTGTGAACCGTATTTCATAACTAATCATTCTCATTACACAAAAACTCGGAACCCAAAACAACAATAGCACTGCATTGCACCAAAAATCTACACCGACTATCTTTTCCTTATAAGAATCAGGATTGAGGCTTTTCTAACTACTAGCATAATGGGCAAGTATGGATTTTGTTAGCTGCTTTAGGAGACATGCTACCAATAAATTATTGAAGTTAGAGGCTTTCTACAAACCCTAAACTCTAATATCCCGTTCCAACTTCAAATGCTAACCCATTCTTCTACTGTTACTTGCATTTTTCTTCTTCCTACTCCACATTAGCATGTCATATGCTACCACAGCATTAATCGAGCAGGAAATTTTGAAAACATCGTAGCCAACTTTTGGAGATTGGGTAAAACAATAATTCCTTTTAGACACTCCAGAATTTATACTCCGTGTCAACCACTATTTACGAGCAGACACCAAAAACAAAGAAAATCAATCAGATCCCAGTCCATTAATTAGTTTAGCATCAAAAAAATTCTATAATAAACTGTTAAAATTGCCTTAAACATTAAAACATAATTAGGTGAAAGCACTTGAATACTTGGCAGAAATACTCCCTCGTGTAACCCAATCTAACATAGAATAAAATAACAAAAATGAAGATAAAATGTAATATATGAAAACAAATAGAATTAATTTTGTTCAGTTCAAAGTTGTAAGCTATAAACAGTAAGATCTAAAAAATAAATTACCTTACACCAATATTCTGAATCTTCAAAACTCCAAAAACAGAGAAACAATTATTTCGACGAATTTGTAGAGCTCAAAATTCGACGAACGGAGCTCTATTTTTTAAAATTACTTATAAGGGCTACAGTAATTGACAAGTCGACAACCTCTACGTTAAAAGCTAGATTGTAACTGTCAGCTTGAAAAAAAATCTAAAATTAAAGGTCGCCATTGCAGCTACAAGGCATTGACTAAGGTCTTGACGGAGATTTTTAAATGTACAGAAGCCAGAAATTAAGAAGGTCGGCTGATTGGAGAGATATTCGTTGGTTAGAAGCACGGATTCTGTGGCATTACAGAGAGGGTTGAATGATTGAGGAGACGCTCTGCAGAGAAGCGAAGAGAGAGGGGGGGGGATCTCGCCAAATTGTTTCCTTTTATTTTGTTTTTTCCCTTTTATACTTTTGAAAGTAAGTGGTGAAATGAGAAATAAATTAGTCGGTATTTCTTTATCATTTTCTCACGACGCTACTCCGCGTATTATTTTTAATTTTTAATGTTAATTTTTAAAGTAGTTTTTATTTAAAAATATATTAAAATAATATTTTTTATTTTAACAAAAATTATTTTAATGTAAATACATTAAAATAATTTTAAAATGAATATTAATTTAAAGTAAACAAAATAAAAATATTTTAGTATTTTTAAAATATAAAAACAACCCAGCTTAGAGACAGGACGAAATTATGGAATAATGCTATGAAGTTTTTGTTAACCACGCCTCACGAATCTCGTAAAGGTTTTTCATTTTCTTTGACAGTAACACAGTATCACTTTTTTTATCGGATTAATTGCAGTCCATTCATAACTCGGTTTAAAACCTAGGTTATGTGGTGAATAATTAATTAGAATTAATTTAAAATAATATTATTTTAAATTTTATATATATATATATATATATTATTAAAAAAATAAAGTCAAATTCAATTCTAACTTGATTGTTAAGTTCTAGCTTCTGATCAAGTTAAATTAGATCAAGTCATAATTAATTTTTTTCAAAACTAACATCAGGTCGTGAATTAATCCACCAATTCATTTAGTATCTTATTAATAAACAGATTATATGCTAAGTTAAATTAAATTCATAAACAAATTTGAATTTAATTGATAATTTATTACAAATCTTATATTTATAATAAAATGTGAAATCATAAAATTAAATTAAATTAAATTATTTGGAATGCATGTGAAAATGAATTCAGCAATATTGATTATTTTATCCTTAATTTATAAAAAACATTTTTATTATAAAAAATATTTCCTTTTGTTACAAAGACCCTTGTATTTCTTTAAAATGACATAAAATATAGATATTTTAAAAAATATATAAATAGATATATATATATATATATATATTATTAAATATTTGATAAAAAATAAAAATATATATTTTAAAAAATGATCAAGATCTTGTCATTTGAGTGTTGAGAAAATAAATTATAGAAATATTCCATTAAAAAATCAAACATTTCACTCAAATCAAATTTAAATAAAATAAATATCAAAACAACACAAATTGCATTATCAAATAAACAAGTTAATGACCATCATGTTATTGATAATTTTAATAGTACAAAAATATATCACAATTCTCAGTTCTATAAATTCAGAGAAATTGTCATACAAATGATGCATTAAGAATTTTTAACTTTAAAATAAGTTTCTGACAATTTCATAGATAAGTTCATGGAAATTACATGAATATTTGATTAGTAAGCAATCCAAAATATGATTCCAGGTGGCTGATAAACTTTACATTTTGCTGCTCCACCTAAAAAATATGAACTAGTAGCTATTATACCATTTATGATTCCATATACTAACTATAATTTTAAACATTATTTTTTAATCTTTATTTTTTTTAATTTATACTCATTCAGGCACATAGTTTTTAAACCCGGACCGGCCAGGGACCGGGCATGGGACCGGTCCGGGTGGAGGCCAAAACCCGCTTGGAAATTGGCCCGGCCAGACCCGGTCGACCCCGCAGGTCGACCCGGGACCCGGTTGACCCGGCCTCAAACCCGTTGACTTTTATTTTTATTTTTATTTTTACTAAAACGACGTCGTTTTGATTTTTTAAATAAAAAAATAAAAAATAAATTTTGACTCGGCAGACCTGGTGACCCGGTCAAAACCCGGAACCCGGGCCTTGGACCGGGCCGACCACCGGGCCGGGTCTTAAAACTATGTTCAGGCATCAATTAACTATCATTCATTACAAAAAAAAAAAAAAAAACTAATAATCCATACACGTGAGTATTTGGAAACACGTACCCATGTTTTTTTAAAAAAATATTTTTTTTATGTTTTGAATTGTTTTAATACATTGATTTTAAAAATAATTTTTAAAAAATAAAAAATATTATTTTAATATATTTCAGCATGAAATATATTTTAAAAAAATAAATATAATTAAAAAAATTAAAAGATTTGGGCAAAAACCAGAAAAGAAAGGAAAGAAATGACTAATAACATATTTTATGAGGGACAAAAATATCTTTATAAGGATTGATGCGATGCTAGGAGGAAAGAGGGATATTGTGATGTCGGGGATTTTTTTGTATGAAATAAAGAGGCATATAAGATACACAGTGAAAATAAGGTTTGTGTTAGCACATGAGTATTTTTTTAATATTGTTTTTAATGTTAATTTCAATAGAGATTAATGTAACAAATTAGTTGATCTCCCTCATGATTTACTTTTGCATTTTTTTTACTAGTCGAATTATATTTAAAACTCAAATCAATATTTTTGAAAGGGTTTCAAACATAAAATTCATTCAATTCTCTAAATTGAATTCAGAATTCAGTTCAACGGATCCAAATGAGCTAAATAACTATGATTAATTATACATGCACATGATATGATTATTTGAATTTCTTTGCTGGTTTTATGAAATCAACAGAGAAAATGTATCATTGATACTACCGTAGGTAATCAAATAAAAATATATTTTTTAAAATTATAATATTCAAGAAAAAAAACAAAATGAAACAAAAACTGAAAATTTATTTTACCCTTTATACAAAATACTAAAAAAAGAAAATGGTGTTTCACTATAGATATTATGGATAATGCTTTTATAGTCCTTCCTAACTCTTGTATTGCAATCTATTTTTTAAATTATAAACTATGATTCCTTAATCTTTTACAAATTTAATTTTAGAGTAAAACTTTATTTTTTTTATTATTTTAATAAAAAATTATTATTTTAATATATTTTCAAATAAAAAATACTTTTAAAAAACACCTTGCATCATATTACATACCAAATGTACATTAAATTGACAATTTTAATCATAGCATGCTTACTTTTGAAAATCTCTATATCTATTTTGATATAATCTCCATCCATTAAATAAATAAAAAAGCTTCAATTCAACTTCAAATCTCCTAGCTACTCCATATAATGAAATGTTTTATATATTTTATTTTATGTTAAAGAAATAACTTAATTCAATAGTTTAAATTGTTAGGTGAGATTTCAGGATATAATTTATATTATTCTCTAACACATTCCTCAAGTAAAAGTTCTTTGAGCTTAAAACTTATACAAGGTCATATTACTTTATGCTTAATTTTATCAAATAAATGAGGATATATTCGAAATCGAGACTACCTGGTCATTAAGGCTCTGATACCATGTCAAAAACCAACTCAACCTAATAACTTAAATTATTAAATAAAATTCTAGAATATAATTTATATTATTTTCTAATATTTCAATCTAAGATTTAAAATGATATAGAAATTTATTCATCGAGTGCCACTGAATATCTCGTACATGTAAACCGGACGCAGCAAAATGATATTCACAGCCATTATCCGACACGTCTTGCTTGTGTTCACTTTCTCTTATTTTGGATAGCAGAATTTCGAAATTTAACGTGTTTTTTTTTTAAATATTTTTATTTGTTTTTATGTTTTAAAATAAATAATTTTTTTTATTTTTTCATTTTAAATTAATATTTTTTTGATATTTTCAAATTATTATCAAAAATAAATTTTTATAAATAAAAAAATTATTATTTTAATATATTTTCAATCGGAAAAAACTAATATTTCACTTTTTATCACTGTTTAAATTTTTTTAAAAAAACATTAAATGATTAGCAACGCCTTTGCTTCGAGAGGAAAGCATAGTATAATTTGCCATTTGAACTTACAGACAAAAAGTCCACTAACACCGGTTGCGGTCCGTACTTCTTAGGGTTCATCGGAAAATGACAAGAAAGTTGCCTGTAACGCAGAGCCAAGTTGTTGATTGTTGTTTTACTCCGTGGCTAGCATAACTATATATTATCACTATCATAATTCACGTAGTGGGGTCCAAGACTACTGGTCTGTGGTCCGACTCTGGAAATCTTATTGCCTGCCGGGCCGATCGTTTTGATTTTGATGGAGATCTACTAGATATTATGCTTCTTTGAATGGCCAGGAGGACCACCACTGCCCACAATTGTGGTGTGCCAACTCTTTTTATTATTATTATTATTATTGGATCCGGCAATAGCTTTTTTCAGAACTATCGATCCCTGTTCTTGGTTGGTTTTGAAAAAGAAAAGAAGCAAAGATCCACCTGAAAATATATGGTGGTTAATTAACACTGTACGTGGATCTTGCAAAGGTTCCCAGAATTTTTATTTTTTTTACACGACACTGAAAATATATAATGTAAAATGAGAAGAAATTCTTTTTAGCTTATTACATATTGATAATCTCGTTTAGAAATTAAATAATAGTATAATATAATTAAAATAAAAATAAAATAAATAACAAAAAAGTTCAAACACCTTAAAATATATAAAAAGCTAAAAATAACAGGATAACTAGCTATCTGATTTATAAAAATACCTGAACCAATAGAATGGTTATCCATATAAAACCAATATAATCAATTATCTTATACTTTTTATAAACTTATAAATTTGGTTTGATTTTACTAATTTTGAAAGAGTTAAATTTAATTTTACTAGTTTTTAAATTTTTATTTTTATTTTACATATTAAATATAGTTAATTCATAAAACTATACGATAATTATTGGTGCTACTGCTAGCTTTTTTACAATCAAGTTCCGCAGAAAATATTTCCCAATATATATGTGTGTGTAAGCACACATTAAATATTCTTAATGAAATAATTATACAATAAAATATTTTTTACTAACAATATCACTACATATCTAACCAAGAGATTAAAAAATTAATTATAGATTAAAAAAGAACGTGATATTTCTATTAAAAAAATAGATATGGTTTTATTTTGGTTCTAATTCAGTAATTCTCTAATCTTGTAAGAACATGTAACAAGGTTGGATTTTTCTTTCTCTTAACAACAAACAAGGTTGAGATGGTCAGTAGTGTTACATTATTTTTTTAGCAATAAAACACACTTCGATTGCGTGCACTCTTGCGTCCAAGATCAAATTCATTAACAAACCTAAAAAAATTTTGTTTTTATATTTTAAAAGTATTTTAAGAAAAATTAATTTTTTTTTATTTTAAATTAATATTTTTTAAATATTTTCAAATAATTTTGATGTACTGATATTAAAAATAATTTTTAAAAATAAAAAATATTATTTTAATATATTTTTAAATAAAAAATATTTTAAAAAATAATTATAACTATACTTTTCAACAAACTATTAAACTGCCGTGACCGTGAAGTGATAGCATATTTATTTTTCGTAATTAGCGAATCGTATATCAATAAAAAATGGATAAATTATGACATATGCTGAATTTATATAGTGAATTCAAACTCTTAATTGGTCGGAAGCAACGAATTCCGCATTATGATCGACTACCACCTATCATCTAGCCTGGTCCATGTCGATCAAGTAAATGTAATAATGGAGATGAAGAAAATTAAAAACAACATATCCCTATTTTTTTAAATCTAATCTAACTATTTGCAAATATAGATTTTGAAAAAAATTGATTTTCTTTATTTTAAATTAATATTTTTGGTGTTTTTAGATTATTTTATATACTAATATTAAAAATTATATTTAAAAATAAAAATACTATTTAATTATATATTTTTTTAAAAAATCAATTTTAAAAATAATTATTATTACATTTTTAAATATCCTTTTAAATATCTCAATGTATAAAAAACACAAGAAATAGAAAATTACTAGCGGTCATTGTGGCCTTACCTTTATTTATAAATGATGAATTTCACGAGACCTTCGACACTGGCTCGTGACCACTCATGAGCCGAGCATGCACTGGCAGCCGCAGGTGATCAAATTTAAGGCTTTAAACCAACTATTTTCTTAATTTATATCTAGAGGGGACGCGAGAGGGCAGTAATTGTTATTTTTTAAGATAAAACCGCGGAGTAAATGTAATACGGAAATTTGTGTGCGTACTAGTTATTTTTTAAAATATATTAAAATAATAATTTTTTATTTAAAAAATAATAATTTTAATATCAATATATCACAATAATATAAAAAAATAAAAAAATAAAATGTTTTTTTATTTTTAAAACAAACTGTTTAAGCATCCATTTTGTTTGGTTGCAGACACCTACCGATGAGAAGAGCGAGCTAATCACATAAATCCTGACATTAATCTCGACCTGTCACGTTCGGCAGTCAGACTACACGTGTCCGAGAGTTTGTGACAGAGCGTGGCTTTCGCGTGGCTGTAACGGCAATGAGATTTGGGGGCAATATTGAGAAAAGCTATCGGGGTTTGAAAATCGCCGCGAGTGGTTGCTATCTTTGACCTTTGGCGCTATCTTGACTCGTGAGATCTCTCCATCAGAAGTTTTTCGGTCCACTTGGGAATTTGATGGTGGCATTCACCGAACAATAGCATACTTTGAATCCTCTAATTCCTCTCTTTCTAACTCACTCTCTTCTAAGCTCTTTGATTGTCTTCGAAGTCACATGCCCTCGGCTCTTAACAAAATTTTAAAACATGTGGATTTTTATTGAACATTTATGTATTGTGTATTAAGAAATAATATTATTAATTATAATATTAAACTTACATTATTGAAGTTTAAGTGAGTGTGGCTACAACACCGGATATAAAAGCCTTGAATGCGGGTTTGGTTGCAAGATCGTGTTATAAAAATATGATAATTAAATAGATTAATTAAAGTAAAAAAAAGAAAAAAAAACCAACAGGAAGAAAAAAACTAATGAAGAAAAAGAAAAAAATCTGAATTAACTAGGTTAACCCTTCAAGTCAGGTTAACCCGTCAAATCTGGAATTTACGTCATGAAAGTTTGATAACTAAATAGAAAAAAAAAATTGACTAGTTAACCCAAAATTAACTGGGTTAACCTGTCAAGCTAGGGATACGTGTCATGAAAGTCTAATAATTAAATAGAAAAAAAATTTAACATTAACAAACTAAAATAATAAAAAATATAATTAAAAAGAAAAAAGCAAAAATAAAATTCCGGGTTCACTCGTTAACCAGGTTAACCCGTCAAACCCGGGATCCGTGTTATGAAAGTCTGATAACTAAATAAAAAAAATTAACATTAACAAACTAAATTAAAAAAAATCATTAAAAAAAACACAAAGAAAAAAAAAACCTTAAAAGCATAAAAAAGAAAAGAAGAAGAAGAAGAAGAAGAAGAAGAAGACTGCACAGTGAAACACTAAGCAGTTTTAGTATATTTCCAATTTAAGTTTTATTAATCTGAGATAATAATTTTTTTTTATTTAAATACCAAATAAAATGATATGATGGGTTAAAAAAAACATAATATTTTATTTTTTATTTTGTTTAAGAGTATTTTTTAAAATATTTTAATTATTTAATTCACGATAAAACACGAGACGCATGACTAGTTTATACTAAGAATCCTCGGATTGATAACCATCTAGGTGGTGGCCCAGCGGTAAAAGCTTGGGACTAAGAGGTTTGCTCCTTCTGTGGTCTCAGGTTCAATCCCTAGGTTGCTCATATGATGGTCACTGGAGGCTTACATGGTCGTTAATTTCAGGGCCTGTAGGATTAGTCGAGGTGCACGCAAGATGACCCGAATACCAGCGTTAATAAAAAAAAGAGAATCCTCGGATTGACATTCGAAGCATGACATGTCGAAGTTCAGTAATCAATACGCTCAATTAAAGAGGTTCAAAAAGAAGAAAAAAAAGCGTTAATATATTCCTTTCAGAATTTATGTTGATGGTGAATCTTTGCAAACCGATATCAATAGTTGCACTTTACATTGCTGTATAAGCCATATGTTTTGTTTTGAATTCAATCCAGTTGAAATTCGTGGACCACACCGTCCATTATAGATGGTTGAGAGGGAGAGGTTGCCACGTAAGCCGAGGTCTTTAGCCTTAAAATTATGACCCCCACGGAAAAAAATGACTTAATATTTAAAGGTGAAACCATTAAAAAATAAAAACAGCTTTAAAACAATAATATAAAAAAACCTTCTTAAATTTGGTGAACTTGCAAACTTTATAAGTATGAGTATAAGATTAAGATAATTTTATATAAAAAAAATAGAAAAAAAGTTCAAGAGATGAATTTAAACAAATCAATCTTAAAAAATGACTAAAAAAAAATTAACTTGTGTTAATTTTTAAAATTAGTGATCCTGGTCATAAAACTGAGACTAACCTTGTAGAAGACAAATTATAAATAATAACAAAGCAAAACTCTAAAAAAAAAAAAAATATTAATTGAAGAAGATAGTGTTTAATAGCTGAAGAACCTTGCATGCATCACTCGAAGGATGCGGGAGCTGTTAACTTGTTGACGCGTGTCACACAATCGCCATTATTTTTTAATAATATTTAATATATGATCATTACAATAATATTCCTGAACAACTTTTAAATTAATAATAAAATCAATGTAAAATGATAAAAAAAAATGTTTGTGAGAGATATATTGATTTTGTTTATAAGAATATAAAAATAATTTAACTATTTGAAAAAAATAAAAAAGATAAAAAGCCTAATATTATATTTTTTTATTCAAGAGTTAAATTAATAATTTTATTTTATAATAAAAAATGAAATAATTGATATAACCCGTATAATTTATGCAAGATAATCATGTGATTATGAAAAAACTATTTTGTCCACCTTACCTAACTCAAAGATTCAATGATCCAAAAAGGTAATTTTATCATCGTCACAATGATTAATGTTACGAGTTTTAGTGTGCAACAACGTCTTGAGAATTTTTTTTTTAATTAATTCAATGGTAGATATAACCAAGAAAAAGGATGTGCATGAGGGGAAAATGAGTGAAAATAAATTTAAAGATGAGCCACCACCGAGGAGAGGGATATTAAAAGATGAGTAAGACCTCGTTCTTGAATTCTCCGGCTAGCTATCCTAGAGTAACTACTTTTGGAACAAAATTTCATCTAAAAGAAACAGAGACGGGTTAAGATGTGGTGGCTTCCGCCACTCATCCACGTTGCCGAGGATACGTCGTCAGCCCACTTCACTTGTTTTCGAATTGGAGAAGACAAAGATCAAGGAGAGGAGGACAAGGAAGGCCTTAGCCTCTGCAATTCTATTTTGCTGTGAAACCTCACCTTCTTCACGAGTCACGAGATCGGAGTAGCAGCATCACTCTTTTGTGAAACCCTACTTCTTCACGAGATCGGAGTCGTTTTTTTTTTAAAAAAATTAAATTTGTTTATATTGTTTTAATGTATTACACAATACACTGGTATTAAAATGATTTTTTAAAAAATAAAAGAATATTATAAGAAACACTTTAAAAGACTCCCGGAGCACCAGAAAGCACAATCCAACAACATCATTTTCGTGCTGAAAGCAATTACGTAGACACGACGAGGATAACGACGATACCAAGACAACGACGGTGAATATAACGATGAAAGAAAACTTAGCTAGCAAGGGCCAACAATCCCATCACCCTTCACTGTTTATGCCTACCACCTAATTAGTCCCCCGATACCTACCAGCTCTCCGCCACACAAATCCCGCGGCCAGTTCATCAGTCGCCCAAGGTTTTCTTCATCTTTGATTTCGCACGGTAGTTGCATGAATAAGATATTCCGTACCGGCGACGCAATTAGGCGATTTTCATTAGAAATATATAAAATAGCTAGCGTGATTAGATATAGAATACCATCAAGTCATCAACAATCTCAAAATTGACTCCAACTGACATGTTAATTCAAGTCATCATCTCCGAAAAACATCACATATACAAAATATATTCGCGAGGGTTTGTTCAAATGCTAATGAGAAGATTCATTGCTAATTTCTTGATGTTGTTATATCTATGTTTTATAAAATCTTCATTGAGAAATTTAAGAGGGTGTTTGAAAGTGTGATAACGATTGCTTTTTAAAATATTTTTTATTTTAAAATACATTAAAATAATATATTTTTTTATTTTTTTAAAATTATTTTTGATATTAGTATATCAAAATAATACAAAAATATAAAAAACATATTAATTTAAAATAAAAATAAAAAATTTTCAAAAACATTTTTTAACCACGGTGCTAAACACTATCTTAGCACTACCTACTACATAGATGCAATGAAATTTCTTCGTATATGTATTTAATTATGTAATTTTTAGACTGAACTTCTTTTTTTTCAGTGGAACGTTCAAGAGTAATGCTTTACGTGTGGTTTTTAGTCCGACTGTTTTGCTCATTAATATTAATAGTTATGGATCACAATATGTAAGTTATGTTTCGTAAAACTAATTCAGGGTATAAAAATTTAGTTCGGTGTGTGTAAATTTACCCGGGATATCCTATATATATATATATAAACTCTCTTTTAAATTGGAACACAAATTGAAATGTGTCTCAAATGTTTTCAGGAGTTTGTCATAGTTGTATTCTCTCTATTTTTCTGATAAGGTTGTGCTCTCCTTTTGTTTTAATGCAAAGGGATTAGATATAGAATTATAACGTTTTTTTTTATATATTGAATACTGTTTACGTATTTACACTCAGTTTCTGTAAAATAAATAAAAAACAAAGCAACGCACAAACACCGTCCTTTTCTTGACCCGTAGAAAACTCGGGACAATACCTCGGTCATTTTAATTGTTGAACATAAAAAAAATATTATATTCAAATCATGTATAATTTATATATTTATATAACAAGACACATAAAAAAATAAAATAAAATAAAATAAATTATAGAAAATATACTTAATCATCTCATTTTATTAAACGAATGAAATAATCTTAGAGTTGTTAAATTCCTTAATCTTTTTATTATATTAATTAGAAAATAATCAATAATATTTACTTTTATTATTATTTTAACATGCTTCTTTAAACTCGTTATAATTTTTTTTCATGAGTTTGACATTAAATATTTTTATTATCATTCCAACCTTACCCCCTTATCTTTAACACTTGTATTTTTTTAAACATGACTATTTTTAGTCATTTTTCTTTTCTTATGATTATGATTGCAACCACCTTTTTTGGACTAAATATTTATTTTTAAGATTTGGCATTTCAATATGCTATTTTCTATCTTGGCCTACTTTTCATTAGGCTGATGTTTTCTTCTTATGACTTATTGGTCATTTTTTATATCTTTTAGAAAAATCCCTCTCTTCCTTTATTTTTGACGATCTCTTTTATACCATCTTATTTCTTGGATAAGAACTTATCAGTTTGCTCAAAGTCTCTCTTGTTTTGTTTGTATATTTTTCTCTTGATGCAGAATCTCAAATCTCTTATTGAGTTATTGAGTTTTGTTATCTTGCACCAATATTTTTTTTTTATTCCCAGGATGTTATTTGGTCATCCATATAATATTGAGATTTCTACTTGTCGAGAGTTGATTTGACATTAAAAAAGTATAGTAAATATTTGATACTCAATAATAAAAAAGATTGAAAACAAAATATTTTAAAGTGATAAGACGGATGATATAAAATTACCAATTAAAAAAACAAAAATTATTATTTAAAATAATATATAATCGATTTGCTTTGATACCAAAAAAAAATTTCATTATAGAAAATGATGTTGCTATTCAATAATTTGATATATTTATTACGTTCAACTCATGTATAGTTTATATATCAATATAACGAGAAAAAAAAATAGAATAAAAAAATTATAAAAAATGTATTTGGTCATCTACTTTAACCAGAAGATTAAAATAATTTTTTAATTACTTAAAGTTGTTCAATTCATTGATTCTTGATATCTTTCTTTTATTAACTAGAAAATAATCGATAATATTTATACCAAAAGTTCCCCCAAGTGTAAGCAAAGGCCAAGAACCGTGCGCCGCGCACACCACAAGCTGGTGACGAACCGTCAATTTTCAGGTCGTGTGCGTGTCACGCGCCCTTGCCAAGCTCTTTACAGGAACCATTTGTTGACTAGAACAACAGGCCATGAAAATAAAAACAACCGAGGAGGAACAAATATCAGCACTGTCAGGCCCCACGCCCGCAACGAGTTATGGCTATTTCACGAGAGCATGTCCTTAGCAGTCAAGGCATCCAGACACGTCTCTTGTCCGAGGCAAAACTGCATCTCTAATCATGTGTGTCCGTGGCTTACTCCTTAGTAGGCAACATCTTGAAGACCTTATCCTGTCGAACCCATCTCTGCAATGGCCCAAGATACAGGGGCCAGTGCTTGATTAAACTTGTTCGGAGAATTATTGAGAGGACCACTTCATATCACCTTCATCCCTCGACTCTCTCCTGTAAAAAACTTGTCTGCATTTACAGGGATGGTTGCTCGAGAGCCACCAGGCACTTGTGTCCAACAAGGGACAGCATTTGAAGTTATCCTCGCTACTTGTTGTTTCAATCATCTGGGTCGACGTGACCTGAACATTTGTGAAAAGGAGAAGTTAATGTATATCAAATGGTCAAATATTCAAGCAACCAGTAGACTCGAGAAACCGTTTCCACCGTGTTCCCAAAAAATTTAAATTTGTTTTTTAAAATTTAATATGATTTATATATTTTGGATGTTTTGATGTATTGATGTTAAAAATAATTTTAAAAAAAATAAAAAATATCATTGACATATATTTCGGTACAAAAAATTATTTGAAAAGCAACCACTACTACATTGTTAAACATACATGAGGTGTAAAGTGTTTAGAAACACAATTTGCACTATACTCTTAATAATTTTAATTTAATATATTTTTAAATAAAAAATATTTTAAACTGTTATCATTTATTATTGTTATAAACAGTTATGTCCTTAGATGGACCATCTGGCCATCGAGTAAATAATCTCAACCTCACGTAAACGAGCCAGTTCAGTTAGGTCACTAACGAGGTCAGGCCATATGATTTCCAATGACTGGACCTTTTTTATATGTGATGCGGCTTGGTCCAGCCTATGTCTCCCTGGACCTCATGAGCTCATGCACCTGAACCACAAGAGACCATATCCGCCCAAAGAAGAAGATGTTCTGGATCCCAACTTTAAACTTTAAGCCCGACCGGAGTGAAATACCCTGCTAAGTCCACGCGCTATTTAAAATTGTGTTCTCAGACATATAATATTTAGATTTTTTTTAATTTTTTAATTATTTTAATATATTAATATTAACAATATAATATTTTTTTAATATATTTTCAAATAAAAAATACTTTTAAAAAACTACTACTCATTTCTAAACACTTTAGTTAATGAATTAAGCAGAAGGCCGTGCCTAGTTAAGTTTAAAGAGTATGGGGTAGTAGGAGAAACTTAACCCTTCAGATTTCATACATAAAAATGAGGTTTTTTTTTTTCAATCGCTAATAGAGGTAATTGTTCAATAAAATGTAGATTTTCCAGATAGAGGTAATTGTTCACTTTGCAAAAGTTCAGCTATTGCCCTTTTTTTTTTTTTTTTTTAATTTCAGGTGAAGCTTAATCACCTGGACTCTGAGGTTATTATAGTATAATAACACCATAAGGATTTTGTAGAGACTGCCGTTCTATAAGCTACTCGAGCATCTCTGGATTGTTCAAAATGCTGATCCCTCTGTCATCTATAAACCATGCCCTTTTCTTTTCAATCTTCAAACATCATGAGACAAAGACCCCAAGTTTAGAAACACTACACTGAAAATTAAGATGCTTCCAAGATATATGGTAACGCTAATATACTTTTGCATTATTAATGCAGAATATAAATTATTGGGATAATTTTTTTCTTTCATTTACAAACTGATGTAATTAAATGAGAAAATTGAAGTGATTATTTTTACTATTTTCCTGGATAACCTTTCTTTGTGTAATAACTTGCAAATTTATTATTTATTATCGGAGAAAAATTTCATTTAGTAAATGCATGATATTCAAATAACTATGTATTTTTAGGTTATTATAAAAATAAAAAATGTCATCTGTTAGATTTTTGATGGGAACAGCCAAGAAGTCAAGAAAAAATATTCAAGCATGCTCATCAATATATAATTTTTGATATTAATATACTTAAACCATTAAAAAAAAATTATATTTTTTCTAACAAAAAATAATTTAAAAAACATGTTAAACTGCATTACAAAGTATATTTTTAATGCCTCTTTGATATTGTGGTGTGTGTTTTTTAAAAGTGTTTTTCGCTTGAAATTTTTATTTTTATTTTTGATATTAACACATAAAAATCATTAAAAAATATTTTTAAAAAATCAATTTAATATTTTTTTAAGATAAATTCACTTTTAAAAAGTATTAAAAAATAAAAGTTACCTCCCTTCATTTAAGAGCTTGTTTGTTAATGAGATAATGGTTTGTTTTTTTTTTTTTAAATAAAATATATTTTAAAAAATAATTTTTGCCTAAATTCTGAACCCTGCCTAAGTTATTTAGAACACCGCATCGACTCATTAATTATTTTAATAAACAACAGTAACTAAGTTAAGTTAACACGATAAAATATCCCACGGACTTATCTTTTTACAAAAACAAAAACAAAAACAAAAACAAAAACGGTGCGTTTAGAGTACACTGGTATTTTCCTTCCACTTGACCTAAAACCCTAACTCCACAACGGCGCCTCTCTTTGAAAACCATAAAAACCTTAAACCCTAGTCCATTCACATACAAAAAAACTGTACTCTATTTATCCGGCACCCAAAACCGGAAACTGGCAAACCCAGGTACTCCTAATGCCCATTAAATTCCTTCCACCTCTCCGTTTCCTCAACCCGTCTCTTCCCGTAACCCGTTTCCCTCTCACGAATGTCGGACTCTCCCTAAATACCCCTCGGCCCATCCCCATTTTCTCTCGGGTCTTCCCTTTTAAACTCAAGTACCTAGGGTTTGCTTCTCAATTCTCCACCCGTGCATTTCGACCTGGACCAACCCGGTCAAGACCCGAATTCAGCCGCCTTACTGGTGGTGGAGTGGAGAGAGGAGAGTCTAGGCCTTCTAAGAGTTTAATTGAAGACGAGGCCGAACTCAGTGACTGGGTTAGTGACTTGCGGACTAACTCGATTCGTGGCCAAGTCACTAGCGAAGACGAGCCAGATTCTGATATGGGTCGTCGTTCCAGAAGTAAGAGTGGTCGCGCTAGAGAGACAGATAGCGGTGGCAATAAAGGTGGCGGTGCAGGGGGTTTTTCGATGAAGAGGAGAAGGGAGAGTAACTCGAATGAGTTTAGTGAGCCAACTCGAAGGAGAACTGAGTCCAGGTTTGGTTCGCCGACAACGAATCGAGGAACTGTGGGTTTACCAAAAGAGAGAAGAGGACGGAGAGAGAGGGATTTAGGGGTTAAGAGAGATGGTAAGGGATTAAGAGGCAAAAGGGGTTTTATTGATGATGACGTGGTGGATAATGGCGAGGATGAGAGAAAGGGGTTAATGCAGAATCTTGGGGGTTTAATTACCGAGGAAGAAAGCGATGGTGATGATGATGGAGGTAATGATAATGGGTTTTTTGAGAAGAAGGCACTGTCCTCTATTGGTTTGGAGAATGATTTTGAGGTGAAAGATAGGCCAAGTTTGTCTGCGAATTCTGATTCTTTTATGAGTGAGACTAGGTATGATAAATTGATTTTTATAGTCATAAATTTGATGTGGCAAAGAAAAATGTGTTGAATTTATCATATCTGCTCTGTTGGAGTTTTTCCTTTTCCTTTTCTTTTTTCAATGTTTATAGGATTTTGTAGATCTCTAGTAAAATCTAACATATGTAAAATGGTTGCAGATTTGATCAATGTTCAATTTCTCCATTGTCATTAAAAGGAATCAACCATGCTGGATATGAGAAAATGACAGTGGTCCAGGCGGCAACACTTCCTATTATACTCAAAGGTTTATCTATTTATTTTTAAAAAATGTTCCAGTCTTGTTTGCTCATGGCTCATGCTAATTGATTTTTTGAGAAACAGATGTCACAGTTTTGGATGTTGAAATGCTAAGTTTTGTCCTTGTGGTTACTGCGATACCATCAGGAGATTGTAGTTATAGTTTAATTTCAAAATAATTCTTTCCTCGTTGTTAGTTTGGATTATGAGGAATGTCCTCAAACTGTGAGGACTTTTTTCTGTTTCGTACAAGCTTCATATTCTCCATTCACTAGTTTCAATGTGCATCCATTTGTTTGAAGAAGTGCTGCCAAAGAGTTAAGTGCCCTAACATTGTCAATCCTGAATTTGCCACCATTATGACTAATTTTCATTTTCTTATGTATCCTCATTTGTGGTGCTGCACTGCAGCTGACCTGCTTTAATGTCAACACCCTTTTCCATAAGATGATAACTCTTGCATATCTTGTTTCCAGGTAAGGATGTTCTGGCCAAGGCTAAGACGGGCACGGGAAAAACTGTAGCTTTTTTGGTAAGGTACTTTATTTGAATAAGCATCAGCATGTTAACCAAATGAGGACTGTCCACACCCATTTTTAACTTGAGGACTTCTTGTTCCTTCATTTTTTTTAACAACTTCACATGCATTGGTAAGTGTACGAGTGGGGATAAACTTTTTGTATAGCCTATTTTTCAGGGTTTATATCTATGTTTTGCTGTAGAGATATTTTGTTTTCTACAATAGTGGATATAAGCATTTTGGTTATCTTATGAGTTTGGGATCATGAAAACCTCTTAGTTACTGAAACTTTTTTGAATTCTTTTTACCAGCTTCCTTCGATTGAAGTTGTTGTAAAATCTCCTCCTCATGATCGTGATCAAAAACGTCCCCCAATTCTTGTACTTGTCGTATGCCCAACAAGGGAGCTTGCAACTCAGGCCGCCACAGAAGCGAAGGCCCTGTTGAAGTATCACCCTGCTATTGGTGTTCAAGTTGTGATAGGAGGGGTGAGAATTGCTTTAGAGCAAAAAAGTATGCAAGCAAACCTTTGCCAGGTGAGTTTATCATTGTCTAAAGGGTAGTATCATTCATTTAACTTACTGCCTTGTTATGTTACAGCCCTCTCCGTGCATTTATCTCGGCCAAAAATGGAAATATCCTAATTTTCCTCACTGTTTGATATGCTGTGAAGGGCTGGTTTCACAGTGATTTGAATCTAAATTCATCTGGTTAATCTCTTAATATCACTTGGAATATCCAACTGACCAGTTAGATACCGAGTCGTCATCCTGGATGTGTACTGAATAAATTTTTAAATTCCGGCACAATTTCTCAAGAAAATGAATTCCATCGAACCATGGTTGCATATCGTTATACTATTCACTCATTTAAAATTCTCAGATCCTTGTTGCTACACCTGGAAGGCTCAAAGATCATATTGAGAATACTGCAGGATTTGCAACGAGGCTGATGGGTGTTAAAGTCCTTGTACTTGATGAAGCTGATCGTTTGCTAGATATGGGATTTCGGAAAGATATTGAGAAAATAATTGCAGCTATTCCAAAACAAAGACAAACACTCTTGTTTTCTGCCACGGTTCCTGAAGAGGTTTTCTTTTTATCTTTGTCATGTGTTAACTTGTCTTGTCATTTTATTGAATATTCTGAAGTTGTTGCTCTGTATGAAGGTTCGCCAAATCTGTCACTCTGCTTTGAAAAGAGACCATGAGTTCATCAATACAGTTCAAGAGGGAGCTGAGGACACACATTCCAAGGTAGGCTTCTTCATGGCATTTGCCATCCAATACTGATAATATATGAGCATTTTCTTAAATTGCTGGATAATTTCAGGTCAGACAGATGCATTTGGTTGCTCCATTAGACAAACAATTTCCTTTTTTGTATGCCATTTTGAAAGATCATATGGCAGATGACCCCGATTATAAGGTACACATCACAGTCAAGCCTTTTTCTGTGTTTACTTTATTTAGAGCCTGTTTTCTTACTGAGATTTACTTGATATACCACTGTCATGCAGTATATGTAATCGCCCATGGTTTGTGCAGGTTATTGTTTTTTGTACTACTGCTAGAGTAACTGGACTTGTTGCCAGACTTCTTGGTGAACTGAAGTTGAATATCAGAGAGATCCATTCTAGAAAGGCTCAGACTTATAGGACCAGGGTTTCTGATGAGTTCCGCAAGTCAAAGGGCCTCATACTTGTGACTTCTGATGTATCTGCACGTGGAGTTGATTATCCAGATGTTACCCTTGTCATACAGGTATATATCTATGTTATGTTTCTACTTTCACCGAGGTGAGTGATTGGACTTTAGTATTTGTTCAAGAACCAAAGGGAAAAAAAGGAATTTTTATGCCCATGGCATAACATTAAGAGTTTGAGCAAATTGACCCTTGCATACCGGTCATTTAAAGCTTTTCTAACTACTACCCCAATTTTTGCAGAGAAATGGTGTCCCTCTCCCATTTTTACACTCATGAAGTTTTAAGCTTCTTCTAGATCTTCCATATTCAATCTTCCCCTTCGTGTTTGCAAACTTTTTCTGCTCCAATGGATAATAATTACATTTATTGCAAATGTAGGTTGGGTTACCGGCTAGTAGAGAACAGTATATACATCGACTTGGTAGAACTGGGCGTAAAGGTAAAGAAGGGGAAGGTGTTTTATTACTGGCACCTTGGGAGGAATTCTTTTTATCTTCTGTCAAGGATCTGCCAATAACAAAAGCTCCAGTGCCTTCAATAGACCCAGACACAAAGAAAAAGGTAGTCTACTTTGTTCTTTCTACTGTTGTTCTCAAGAACAATTCTATCATCAATTAGAAAGCACAGATTCAGAATTTCTCAAACCAACCTTTTTCTGTGACACTGACAAGTAAACATTCCTGAACAGATGGAACGGGCACTGTCCCAGGTGGACATGAATTCCAAAGAATCAGCATACCAGGCCTGGCTAGGTTATTACAATTCACAAAAGAAAGTTGGCAATGACAAGCACAGGCTTGTGGAGCTTGCTAATGAGTTTAGCCGAAGCATGGGACTTGATACTCCTCCTGCCATTCCCAAACTCGTCCTTGGCAAGATGGGTCTCAGGAATATTCCTGGCTTGCGCTCGAAGTAGATCAGCTCCCTACCAGTGAACTGGATGATTTTGCATGAGATCAGGATCGTTTGCCTGGAAATATCTCTGTAGGAAAACGTCATTCGTTAAATTAAACCTCTCTTCTTTTTGCAATCGCTATCATGCTATATAGAGCATGAGAGTGTCATCCTAACTGAGTATGCTAATGCTTACATTGCATGAGTGAGGTGGTATAATTGCTCCTGCTGGTTAATATGCGATGAACAAGTGATCATTTTTATTTTAAAAAAGTACGTTTCCTTTATATTGATGTTTCTGTAACTTTAATATCTACTTCCCTTGCCGGCAAGATATTTTTTTGACAAGACAAGCGATATTTCATTTAACCAAAAAAGATTACGTCTCAATTTTGGAGTTGCAAGGCCTGCCCGATGAATTCACCTGGATTTTCGTCGACCTCGGGTGTGTTTAGTTGATCTCAGACTTGGCACAGGCTAGCTCATGATTTTTATTTTTTTAACGAGTGAGAGTGGCATCATACTTAAAAAGTCAAAAGTGTGAAATTATACAGAAGTGTTGAAATCTTATTAGAAGGGCCTCTACGCAAAAGTGGAAAATTGAATGACTGCACCTCGCACCCCGACTCTTCCAGCCAAGATTTTTGCCTTCAAGACCTTGCCTATCTAGCTGTGCTTACCTAGGTGCAGAACATTCATTCAAATCATTAACCATAACCCGCCAGCGTTTCCATTACCCTGTCAAATCGTGTTAGGTCTCGTTCATCTAAGAAATAGAAGGGTGAACTTGCATTTTACAAGTCAATTCTCATATGATTTTTGGCTTAATACAAGCCCTTGATAAAGTCATTATAACCTTATATTGGATGAGCTTTTCAAGGCTGCCTTTTGGGATGAAGATTATGAGCTTGACTGTCTTTGAGCTTGATATTCCTTGCAAAACAAGTTTTTTTTCATCAAAATAGAGGTTCCTCTGATATTTAAGTTAGTAACTTGTAAGAAAAAAGAAAAATATATCCAAAAGAGTAAGAGTTAAGGAGATTGAATATTGTGATGAATTTGTATTCTGTTGTTGAATGAACTTGTTGAATGAATTTCTTTACCTGTTGATCTAAGCTTATCCCATGGAGAATAAAGTAATGTAAAATAATTATTTTTCCATCCAAGTATCTAAAAAGATGAGTTATTGTGTTTTATTATGATACTGGTGGGAAAAGTTGCCGCTCGAGCATGATTAACATTAAAGGTGAGCGAAGGCAAACACTTTATGAGGAGACAAGTTAGTAAGAAATAGTCATTGGTGAGAAACAGAAAGGTAGGAGCCACACTAACAATTTATGTGTAAGTATATGAAAATGCATCGCCGCATCAACGTTCTTGTATGTAGTAACTTTGAATTGGAGTGTGTGCTAATCACTTGGTTTCCTAGAATTTACATGGGATTTGGTCCCAAGTTGGTTGGGGCAAGGACTAGGTTGTGGTTAAGAGATTGACAATGATTGAGAGGGAGTTTGATTGGGTTGGAGAGCACTTCTTTGGTTAGAGAGGCTTGAGTGCAAAATAATTGGATAAATTAAATAGTATGGATTCCCTTTCATTCCTTTATTTTCTCTTTCCTTTTTTTAACTCAATTATGGAGACTATACTAGAGAATTATATGAAGACTAGGGATTGAAGTGAAATGACTAAAAAGAAAGGAAAAAGAATCTTGGTTAACACATATAATACATGCACTAGCATGTGAGCCATACCCATTGGGAAATATGCATGGCTTACCATTGGCTTCAATAACAAGCTTTCTTGATGTAATGGAATTCTTCTTGTTGAGATTTTTTCAATGATACAATACATGTATTTATCAAAGTTTTAGTGTGTCACCAATATCTCTTTCTTGCTTTCTTTTTTTTCTCCCATCACTTGAAATCTATACCATTATTTCTTTTTTTTTTCTCTCTCGCTTGTCAA
Source organism: Populus alba x Populus glandulosa (assembly GCA_033617975.1). Lineage (NCBI taxonomy): Eukaryota > Viridiplantae > Streptophyta > Magnoliopsida > Malpighiales > Salicaceae > Populus > Populus alba x Populus glandulosa. The sequence goes on along the minus strand of CM066144.1, from coordinate 15,308,250 downwards.
CTTTTCCTTGCTATATTTAGTCATTGTTATTTTTATTTTGATTTAGCTTGGTCTCTAGTTTATTGTCTTACCTCCTACTATTTAGGCTGACAAAAAAGGGTTGTCTTTTTTTTTTTTGCATCACCATTTTCCCTCTAGTATTTAAATTTGCGTGTAATTTCAAAGAATCATAAATTTATCTTCATCAAGTTGTGCAACATGACTAGTGTCCACTATGGTTAATTTTTCGGTTAAATAAAATCTTCACAAGTAGAGAATGCTTTTGTGATGTAGCAAAGCATTATATATGAAGATATTACATGAAGACATGTAGTTTTTATTGGAGACATAGAAATTCCATAAAAGACATGGAGATATAGAGAATCCACTTAAAGACATGGAGATTTCATTGAGATATAAGGATTTCATTTAATGCATAAAGATTTCTCTTGGAGATATTATCATGGAGAGATGAGAAAACTTTGTTTGAAGACGTTTCATTAGATACATTGAGATATGAAGATTTTATTGGGGAGATATGAAAAGTTCTTGTTAGAGGCCTTGAGATTTTGTTTGCAGACATGGAGAATTTGTTGGATACATTAAGACTTCATTTAAAGATATTTTGTTAAAGACATAAAGATTTTATTATAGGCATAAAAAACTGTTGTTGAAAACTTGAAGATTTTATTTGGAGAGAGAGATTTTCACTTCAAAATCTAAAGATGAATTAAACCATGGAAAAAAATGTATGGAGATTACTTGGAGAGATAATATTAATTTGTTCATTGAAAAGTAATGAAAATTTTGTTTGGAGATATTTTATTAGAAATATAAAGATATAAGGATTTCATTACGAAGATATAGATAATTGTTGTTGGAAACTGTAAATTTTATTTAAAGAAATGGATAATTTGTTGGAGATTTTCTGAAGATATGTAAACTTCATTTGAAGATATAGAAATTTCATTATAAAATACATGGAGAATTCTCGTTGGAGACCTAATGATTTTATTTGGAGAAATGAAGATTTTTGACTCAGTTGTCATACTAGCAATTCATACGTAGTATTAAAAAGTACATTATTATACTGATTTTCTTGGAGGCAGTAACCTTGCCCTATGGAGGTTAAAAACTTACAAGAAAAACCAAACATTTAAAGGTATAAAATCAACATTTTGGTATGCCTAGTGACAGGGCAACGTTTTGTTTTTTGTTTTTTTTTGACTTGAGGGTTTAAGTTAGAGGTGCAGGTTGACTATGATTGGGTGAGTGAAAATAAAAACCAATTTTTTTTTATAAAGTTTCATGAATAAAATGCAGCTTTTGTATATAAAAGATAATTTTCTATGTATAGCAGTCCTAAGATAATACATTTAATTGCTTTTCAATTGAAAATATATTAAAATAATATTTTTTATTTTTAATAGCAACATATCAACACCATCAAAATACATCTTAAAAAATATTAATTTATAAATCATTAAAGCTATCAATGCAAGTCAATTAGGTTTGATTTAGACATAATAAACGATTTTCTTGCGACGTGCGGCTGACCTTTTCAAACTGAGGATTTTAATGCAATGTTTTTTTTTTTTACATGGAGGACTAATGTGTTAAGCCAAGGCAAAATTAGGATTAAGTTCTAAAATTTTTGAAGGTTGCAGACTGATCCATCAGTTGTTTATACATTGCACTGTTGTTATCCCAAAATAGAAAATTATGCTGAAGATCGCATAGCTAACGAAAATTGTTGTTTTTTTTTTTCAAAAAAGATAAAAATAAAGAGCAAAGCCAAGTAGAAGGATGGGCAGATATTCCTATAAAAGAAAGGATGTGGAAGTCTCAAAGTAATGCCTCAACTATCCCCCTATTCTCAGTAGTCTCCCAGTCATTTTTGTCCTCAATTAAGTCGCAAAATATTTACAACATCGTGAATTTTTTATTATTAAAAATCCTTCATAAAATCACTGGAAACTTAACAGTATTTGACCATAAAAAGAACAGAAGCTTTCCTGAACAATCACCATTGGAAACCTGAGAGCATCGTGCATTTTCACCCCATCTTTGGGGGTAGTATTACTACACCGTACTTTTTGAAACGAGTATAGTTTAGCTGTTACACCGAACTCATGAATCAAAATCCCTAATACATCGTGGAAGAAGATCCCGAGAAACGTTTTTTAGAACATGATAAAGTTCTAGATTCTAAATCTGCGAGCTTCTACATCAGTGGAGTTACATGGTGTTGAACCCTAAAATATATTTTAAAAAAGAACTAATCACAGAGCCTGCATCCCATTACCTGCCAATCTGTTAATTCGTGTAAGCAGGACAGGTTAGATAATGACTTCTAGTGTACAAACAAGCACAAGCCATCAAGAAGTGCGACCTTGAGAAAATGATGACATGGATCAAACTGAGATACCATTGACAATAAGGCGAGAATGGAAAAACCTTGTAGTTGAAGGTTTTCCCTTCATCGTTTCTCCCACCATCGTTTTCTCCCTGGTTTGGAAACGCACAAGGGGGAATTGTCATCCTTTGATTGATAATACCTGATTCCTCTGGGCCATAGATTTTGCAACGAAAGTCAAATCCCCCTGTTAACACAATAAATCAAATCCTAAAATTAGCTTGTTACGTCACATATAATAATTTATGAGATGGACTAGACCACTAACCACATTGCATTAGTAACTCCAGTACTAGTATAATACACCGCAACCTTACACCAACTTCCCTTTAACACACAGCAATTCTGAAATCTTGCACTTCTATAACTGACTTCAAGAAATAAACAGTGTAACTACCTCTGGACATGGGGTGAAGAAGGCTGATCTGGTGATGGCTGATGAGCAGAGCTGCTATGAAACCTTTGGTCCTCAAATCCCCCACTTGATCGACTCACCTCATTTAAATGCAAGGTCTCATTTGCACCTGAGAAACCTACTGGCCCAACGAACCCAAGCTCAAGATGCTCTGCAGAACCATAGCCAGTATTATGATCATAAGGATACAGCATGACAACAGAAGGAATGGTAGGTCCATTTGATGACACTCCAGGATTCAAGGATGGTAATGGATACATGCCATATGCCACATTGCTGGAACCACTCTGAGTTGTGTTTGAGCGGATTGGACCATTCTGAGACTGGCACGAAGGGTACATATCATGTCTATGTGAGCCCCGTGCCCTCTCAGCTTGACTCTCACCAGCCAACCAGTCTGGCCTTGTATTACACTTCTCAGCATGGCTGCGATTGTTGCCGCGCCCAGCAGCTCGTGCTCTAGAATTATTGTTCCAGCTCACTTCCCTATCACCATGGTGGTCACTTCTATTGTAGTTGTGATTTCCCTTTCTCATATTTGTAGCATGCCGGTCTCGGACAGCAACCTTCTGCAGTAAGAACTTAACTGTAAAAAATTATAGATTTGAAGTGTACAAAATGCTGCATAATTCAAAACTATTTGAATACGACAACAAAATCAAATTATTTTAACCAAAAAAATGCCAACTTTCCAAACCAGGTTAGAATCAAACAATCACAGCACATATTTTCCACATCCAGGTAAAGTAAAAGTGAATGGTTTTCCAATAATATGCAACCAGAACCAAATTACTCTGACCACCAAATAAAAAGCACATGGCAAAGAAAACTATAAGCTCATCAAATGAGCTGTCATTACTGGGGAAAAGATTGTCTAAATGGAGAACTAGAAGGGTCTACAGTTCAAGAAAACATGGCAAGAGAAGTGCAAAGCATCCATGCAAACATAAGTACATAAAAAATATTACAACTGAATGGCGGTTGCAACTCTCTGCCTCTCTCCAATGACAACTGCACTGTTGATACAAAAAACATGCACAAAAAGGAGGGGGGGGGGGAAGCATGGAAAGAACAAAAGATAAAGCTGCTCAAGTAATCTTACTGGATTCGGCAAGTAGGTCCCAGTTCCACCTCGATATCTAGGCATTTCATCAACATAATGCTGATAGACACCAGCAGGTCTATTAGATGCAGACTGTAGCGGAGCAACTGGAACAATACTAAGCTGTGTAAAATTATTCGTGTTAGTTGAAACTGGTCTCCCAGAACCATCCCATGGAAAACAGCCCTGTAAATACACAGGCGGCACCATAACAGGTGATGGATAAATCATAGGTGCAGGATTTTGTGTGTTTTGGCATAAACGCCCAAACTGCAAGTTCTGCCAGTGGCTATGAAAATCACTATTAAGAATGTCAGGTTTGTGTTCCAATGGCTCAACTGAAGCAGCCATTCTCATAGAGCTGGAGGTACTTAAAACCTCAGATAGATCAATTCCTTCAGATGAATCAAAATTTTGACCCGAATCACTGTTATCAAGGCCCTCTTCACTGTCGAATTGGCTAGTTGATGCACCAGAAGTTCCTGTCTCAGTTGGGAAGTTGTGCAGTGGAAGCATTGTAACAAATGGAACTGGTGGCCCTGCAGGATAAAATGTATAGTGAACAGTCCCTGACCCTGAATTATCAGCAGATCTTTGCTGTGAACCATGACCTAAGAGCACTGGAGCAATGGGTATCAATGTATCAGATTCACTTGGCTGTGCTCTTTCATATCCAGGTACTTGATGCCTTGAAACATGCAAAGCAGCAGAAGATTCAGTTTGGGATCCTATGCTTCTTTCAGGTTCAGGGCCCATTGTTGATGGCTCATTCCATTCTTTATTGTCATCATCTGTCAGATTGGAAGAATGTTCAGAGGCACTCTTACCTCTTCCATAAACAGAAGACTGCACTGCAGAAGAAACCGTTTTCCTACCTCTTTTTTCCTTCACAGGCTTTGACATCTTTGCTGATGATCCTTCCCATGAACTCTCAGATGAGGTTTTACTTCTCAAGGGACTAATATTCACCGTAGTAAAGGACCTTGAACATGCACTTCTATCATCAAAGTATTCTTCAGTGCCTCTGTTTTCTTGATATGTTAAAGCACCTATAGATTCTTCCCTAGCTGGCCCTCGGGTTTCTCTGGTGAGCTTCTGGTGAGCTCTCAAAGAGTTGCCAGGGCCACCTCTTCGAGATGATGAAACAAATTTATAACTAGATGAACTAGGCTGCGGATCATCTAATTGACGCATCTCAAAGCTTCCATTTTCTATATCAAACCCACTAATGGAGCCCCTCTCCTGCTCATGCCAGAAATCATGATCAGGCTCCCTGACATTCATTTCCATGGGACCAATATTCTCATTACCAGGTTGAATTGAATCTTCTTGGTTTGAAGTCAATTCAATGCCAGGAAGATAATGGGCTAATGGTGATGGAATCAAACCTTGAGGAAATTGCATATTTGAACCCCAAGGAGTCTCCAAGAAGGGAATGTTTGCGGGTACCATTCCACCCATATTTCTCTGACCATATCCCATTGAAGCTAGAACAGAAGGTGGAGTTGGAAGAGAAATGTGACCAGGTGCCATATTCAGTGGAACATGAACCTGTCCATTGAAACCCAGACCAGTAGAAGAAGCCATCACATTCACAAGATCTTGCTCTTCCTGATGCATCCCCTGTGACCCTAGGACAGAAACAAATTCTTCACTGGCGACATCCAAGCATGAATCTTTGTGGTAACTATTTGAATCAGCAGCAGGATTGCAGCTTTGACTGGAAATGGCGTGCCTAACAGGTGAAGGATCATCACTTGAAGAGCTAATACCATGGTTTTTCAAATTATCAGATCCCAGGTTTTTCCTCCTGCCATGATTTAGCCTGGCATATGAAGACTGGCCTTTCCCACTTTCTTGGACTTTGTTACGCCTTCCTTGAGAAGAAATTTCGCCATATGTCTCAGAAAGTTCAGGACTAGAGCGTGTCCTAGCAAAAGGATACCTTCCCTGAAAGTCAGTGACCAAGTTGTCGGGCTTTTCATTTCTCTGACTTCTATCAGCATGCATGCTCTGATTGGAAGTAGATTCCCTTCTACACTGATCAGAGGTGCTCCTTGTGCTGTTAGTGTTAGCATTAGTCTTTTGGCTTTGAGTACGAGAAAGTGTCGAAACTTCACTACCTTTGGATGTGCTATCCATGGAATAATTATCATGCTGGGAGGGAACAGTACATGAGCCATGAGCCACATCAACTTGAGCTTCATGACCGGAAGGTTTGCTGCTTGAATTGTTCCTTAGACTCTCAGGCCCATGCAAGTGATCATGATTTGACAATCTCAACAACCACAAATCATTCCTTGGCGCATCAGGACGATGGCCACTACCATGTCTCTCCCAGGTGTTCAGGAAAAACTGATTTACTTCAAAACACAGGTCTTCTTTGGGGCAATCAAGTAACCTAGCTAGCCTTTTAGCTCCAAATGCAAACGCACTGCGTATCCTAAAGAAGTTACCTGGAAAATGTAGGTTGTATTACACAATAAAAGTTACTAAATGCTAACAGATCAGTAAGAAGTTTAAAACATTCATGAACTGATCTATATGTTTTCATTCCAATCAAATTCTGTTGCGTCCAAGGACATAAACGCCCATATGCACACGTGAAGTTTAGAGAAGCACACTTATGTTATCATTTCCCTTTGTTCTGTACACTCTTAACCTCAATTACAATTTGCAACCATTCCCACCATCCAGACCACTTAACCTTCATTAAATTTTCCACCAATATGTATACATGTGTATATAGGTAAGGCAAATAATGGAAAACCATTAACACATCAATATTAATAGCATATTTAGGCAATTGACAACACAAAGAACCCTTTTCAAGTCCTAGAACGAAAAATCTAAGTATATCAACTTGAATGCCCAATTTCCCTGTTATAAGCCTTAACCCTACTACCAATAAAATAACAAGAACTAGGATATATTTGAAAACCAGAGAGAGAGAGAGGCAGAAAAAGAAACATAGTTACAGATGTTTTTCTTTTTCCTTTTTTGCAAGGAATAAACAAAAAGATAAATACAGAAATACATCAACATACATCTTTTGCCCCTTCTTTATTTCTGGTACCTTTCTTTATCAATACCTTTTCTATCCATTTTTGCTTGAAATCATCACTAAAAACCATGGTGTACAAAATACCTTTAGGAGAAAATTGCAAAACAACTGCACAAACCTCTCTTACAGTTCTTGCATGCTACTGTCAGCAGAAACATGTATAAAGAAGAAATAGCGCCAAAGGTAATGCTAGCTTGTACCATATAAAAAATGACACAATCAATAAAGAAAAAAAACTGCAGTTGGATAATGCTTCAATGAATATTAAAAGCCAGCAAAGAAAAGACAAGACATTAAGTCCTGATTCTCTGTGCTATCTACAGTAACTTGTCAAAGGGAAGAAGAAGAAAGGAGTGCATTTGTCATGCAGATGCACAATAAAACATATCTACAACTCAAAATGAAAAGAGAGAAATATTCAAAAGACAGTTAACTTGGTAGCAGACAACATGGCAGGGTTCTATTTGTGTACCTTTACTGACACTACGTCCCAGGTTGTTGTTTACACGCAAGGGATCAATAACATTGAAGTGTTTGGACAAAAAAGGTTGCCCTTGATTATCTTGTCCAGCAGGTAAAACAGCATACACAGCACTACAAGCCTCAAGAAATAATTTGCTAAGTAGTAACTCTCCACCATCCTTTCGAGGAGGTTCCGCTGTGTAACATTTCACTAAAATAGTTGGTGCCAGTAGATTGACAAATATTTACAAAAAAAGAAAGGGTCACTTATTGAGAAGATGGAAAGGAGTCTCCAATCAATCAAGCATACCTGTTACATCTGGAAGTGAACTAATTGGTACAGGACCCCAGAGACTAACACATAAATTATCCCAATCAAACTTACTGAAGAACTTGAGAAAACGATAAAGGACCTAGACAGGTAGATAGAGAAAGAATCAGATAAATGAAGAGGGGAATGCAGCAAGACAGTGAGACCAAGCACCAAAATCCACCTCAAGAGGACCCGCGAAGGAGTTGTTGAAAACATGAAATATATATAGAACCAAGGTTTCCAAAGCATAGGTGGAGATCAATCCATGGTGAGCACCAAGTATTCGGCTCTCATAGTAACACCAGGCCTTTATCAATATAATGCTACGCTTGAATAGATGGTTTTGATTTATCAAATTATCAACCTACAGAGGCAAGAATACTATCAGGGACAAAAATATAAAAGAGTATCCTGGTTTCTAGTTACCAAGAGAAAAATGCTACTTCTCCATCTGAAATTATAATACATGTTTTACTTTTCAGTTGTTTAAGGAAGGCTGATCACATGGTTGTACAGTACTTTATGCCATCACCTTTTTCATTTTGTTAGCCTCTTTTTTTGGTTTACTTTTGTTTTTTTTTTCAAATTTGAGGTTGCTTAATGATTAGGGCATGACAGCAAAACATCAAAATAATTTGTGAGTTCCGAATAATGCACTAATAATTTGGAATGGCAGAAGTGTTCCAACAGGGATCATTATATTTGGACAAAGGAAGTAAGAAAGATTTTCCAGATAGAGCACTAACCTCCTCAAGGAAACAAAGGGTGCACAGTCCACCAAGTTGGTTAAATGAAATATCTACCACAATGTTTTCCACAAGACACTTTATTAGCTTCACCTGTATATGTGTATTCAAACAAAAAGAAAGTTACATCTATCATCAAGAATTGCTTCATAGAGTAGAGGGCATTGAGAAATCTTTAATTGAGATTTTTTGGTACGCCTTCTAGACACAGATCTCAGCGGGAGAATCATTTTCTTAAACAAACAAATACGAAAATGATCAAAACAAATTACATAGAAATTAGATTGCGAAATATAATTTCACCTCAAAATAATGTTGAAAATGTGTTGAAAAGCTCACTAGTGTTCACCATTGCACCATAATTAGAGGTAATACAGAGTGCATATGTCTAGCAAACAACCCACTTGTTTCAAACATACCACAGACCCTTGAAATATTCACTGAAGATTAAAGTCCACTGTTGTAGAAGAAAATGCATGGATGGAATATCACTGCTGCTATAACAACTCTGAAGTCAACATTACTAACTAGATATATTCAAGCCAAACACAAACAATCGCATCCTAGTTGTAGAAGCAAGCTTAAAATAAAATGAAGAAACAGAGATAACAAAAGAAATAAACAGAATGTAAGGGAATTGAAAGGATTAATAAGGGACTTACCTCTGCCTGAATGTACTGAACCTCCTTCACTCGGAATTCAGCATTTTCATTCCTCTTCTCATTCTCCAGCATATCACGAACCTGATGAGCCCATGTATCTTTTAAATTAGGATTCTTACTGAAGGCTGTTAAGTCAATATCCCCGTCAGGTAAATAAGTCTTAAGCGGTACAGACCCAAAAGTGAATACCTGTAGATCATAGCAATCATGGGTAAATAATTATATTAAAAACTTGAGGATGCATACCTTTTGCAGCAATGAAACAATTGATATTATGAATCCAAATCACTCTCACTATAAAAATACTCTCAAGTCCTGCCAGCAAGCCAGTCTGCATTGTTCACAGTTGTTGATGTCTTTGAACTCGACCTTAGGTCTATAATCTATTCTAATTAAGACAAACATATTCTTTTTGTTTGGACACTTACACAGAAAACACAGTATTTTACTGCCATCAGCTTATTATCCACTAAATGCTCTTGTTTGCATACATTGCCAATCAAGACATACCATCTCATATTTCACGAAATTTTTTTTGATCAACGCCTTAACTTACAAATTCCTACGCACAAAATCACATTCCCAGATTCCATATCAGCAATCCAGGCATAACGATGAGACATTATTCCATGTCTCTCTCTACTGGACCAACACAATCCACAACAATGGTTATACAATCTAAATCCAGAAACACATCAAGACATACACCATGAGCGTAAGCAACAAAAAGATTTCATACGTTAAGGCATATAGGCAATGCACCTGGCAAGGAAAGCACTTTGCAATAAGCCGCTGCACATAATCTGCAACGGCATTGCGAAGCTCTTCGGAGGGCTGGTTGGGCTGAATGCAGGCAATAAGCTCTGCAGTTCTCTCTTCGGCCTTTGACCATCGCTCTGAATCAAGCACTCTGATCACAGAGGGCGCTTCATTGGGCAATAGGCCATTTGGCGATAGCTCACTTGGTGGCTGTGCCCACCCTTCATGCTCTCCCATGCAATCCTAAAATAAAAGCAAGTGTTTTCCTCTTCCAGAAAATAACAAATTTTAAACACTTGAAACCATAAACAACCACAAAAAAACAGGTACAGTATTCAGAAATAGGTTTTCAGGACAACCTGTTTCCAAAAATGGAAAAAAAAAGAGCAGGTGCTGAAATTTCCACCAATATTGGGTAAAAAAAACACAAATCAATTTCAGTTAAGTTGGGCACTTGCGTGACATTGGATGATTGAAAGGATTCTCCTGAATAAAACAGAATAATAAATTAAACTAAATAAAATGAAACGCTGGAAATTACGAGCCCAAATACAAAAAAAAATAAAAATAGAGAAAATCAGAATCCTGATAGAAAAAACTTATAATGATTGAAGTGTCGGCAAATCAAATAAAGAAATATTGCAGGATTAAAAAGGACCACATAGCAAATGCAATAAGCAATATTAGGTGCGTTGAATTTATCTCTGAATAAAGGATGGAGGCGTGGATCAATTTCAATACAGTGATTAGTTTTTTTCCTTTCCTATTATTCTCGGGGTTGCAGAGAGAGAGAGAAAGGGAGCGGGGGTGTTTGCTTGGAGGAAATGGAAATTGCGGGGGCTAGAGAAAATTACATTTGAGGGAGTTTGGGCCTCTGAGAGGGTCTTTTTTCTTTATTATTATTATTTTGATTAGATTTCTTAAAACTAGTTTTTTAAATATTGAAAGAGTTGAGGATAGAGTTTCTGGGAAGGAGAGAGAAAAAAGGGCAAAAAACAGTATCCAAATTAATAAATTATAAGATTATTAATCATAAATAAATCATCGTGATTTTATATTAGAGGCCCGAATATGATGATGTTTGCCCACTCCAATGACTTGTGCATTTAAGTAGCTCGAGGACAAAAGAAATGGAGAAGGTAAAGACAAAACAGAAAAGAAGATACGAATAAAATTATATTTTGCATTAATATATAAGATAAATTGATTGTCTGGAAATGATGAATTAAATATAAAAAAATTTAATTTTACATTTAATATGAATTATTTTCAAATTTATATAAATTACTTTAGTTTATATTAAATGTTGAGATTAATAATATTAATAATATTATAATAACTCTAGTTATAAAACTTTGTAAGCTTACCTGGACCCTATACTAGTTTAAGAAAAAAAAAAGGAAGGATTGTCTCGACCTAACCTGACAAAAAATACAAGTCATCCCGGGATAAAATATGTGTCAAAAGCTCATTGACTTTTTTTTGAAAAAAATTGGGTTAGTTGAGTTGATGCTCTCAACCCAATACATGAATCTTGCTTCAGGTTAACTTTGAAATCGTGCTTTAAAACTTTGATAATAACAATTTTTATTATTACATTGACTCGGGTCAACCCGGGTTGATCCCCTGATCAAGTTTTAAAACTATGATAATAATCATTTTTATTTTACATTGACCCTCCTAGGACTTTACTCGAAGTCGAGTTTTAAAACTATGATAATAACAACTTTTGTTCTTATATTGACCTTGGCCTTACCTTGACTCAACCCTCGAATCAAATATTAAAACTATAATAATAATAATTTTTATTCCTATGATAACTTGTATCAACCCGACCCGTGACCCAAGCTTTGCCTCGAATTGATTTTCGAGTTGGGTTTTAAAACTATAATAATTACCATTTTTTTTTAGTTTAACGTGGGTGTCCGGGCCAGCTTACGCGCACTTCGACTAATTCCACGGGCCCTGAAGTTAACGACCATGTAAGCCTCTAGTGGCCATCATATGAGCAACCCAGGACTCGAACCTAGGACCACAGAGGGAGCAAACCTCTTGATCCCAAGATCTTATCACTAGACCACCACCTAGATGGTTTACATGTCTTAGTTGAACAATTTTGGAATTGAGCATTTTTTATATTGATATTTTAGAAATAAAAAATAACAAATATGGTCTTTGGAGACATATCTCCTTTGTACCTTATATTTTGAGAAGACAAAGATTTACTCTAAAATTATTTTAGAGACAAATTTATTTTTATATCTCTATCTCTTTAACTAAATATATTTTTGTCTTTACTGTTTTTTGATATCTTATTATTTTTTATTATTCAAATTACATGTGAGATTAATATTCAAGTGTAGGTTGTTTCATGTTGTTTACAACTTCCAAAATATGCTAATAATTTACTAATTATTTAATAGCACATTTAAAAAATATTTTGTTATTATAGTAGAAATTAAAAATAATAAAAATAAAATGCATACACTTAAAAAAATAAATGAAACTTTAAATAATGCATGCTAATTAAAACTACTATTATACCATTTAGTTAATATCTCTATCTGATGCATCTCATAATATTCAACAAAGTATCAAGGCATGCATATCGTATCTATCAACATTATTCTCTCATCTTCATGTTATTATTTCATTCTTTTTACATAATAATAATAATCTCTTATTTTATTTATGTTTTGCATTTACTTTCTTTTACTTGAAAGCAAATATTTTTCAAAAAAAAAAAATTATCCTTCTTACATTTCATTTATATTTTATATTCTTTATAGTACTTTAAGATCGATCCAACATGAAAACTTATGTATTTCTTATCTATTTTAGCTTGTTTTTTTGTCTTTTTTCTACCTATCGGTCTCTCCATACTGCCATTATCATTAAGTACAATATCATCTTCTTATAAGTTGATTGAACTTTGAGTAAGAGGAGGATAAGTTGTAGGAGTTGCATTTTTAATGTTTTTGAACTTCTTCTTTAAATTTACAATTATCCATTTATGTTGGCTCTTCAATTTCTTCCAACAATGTTGAAATAAGAACGGTGAATTTTAAATTTTTTGATATGCAATCTTTACTTCATTGACCTAATATTAAAACACATTGGAATCTATTACTTAAAAAAAAAATTAAATAATTTAAATATATGAGTTTTATATAAACAATATGTCTATAGGTGAAACCACTTTGATTTTTATTTTCAATTCGAGTATAGTATAAATAAATAATTCACCACTAGTTAATCGATTGATGATCAAAAAGATGCATTAGAGAACTTGATGTACTTTTGAATATAAAGTTTTTGTTTTCGTTGTAGCTTTTGTGAATTCTTTTCCATTACACCTAACTTTTTTATTCATTTCTACATATTGGATCCATCCTAGTGTTGATCCATGTCTCTATAAGAACAATATTTTATTCGTCCTTAAAGTTGCTCGATCGCTTTGTCATTTAGCCGCAAGTGGATTTAGGGATTGGAGTATTGATAGGCTAGAATATAATTTTCTTGTGAAAATTAGGCATTCGGGCTGACCCTTCGTAAGACTAGTGAATTAGCCACCATCTTCTTGAGATTCCTTTGAAAAACTTTGAGCAACTGTGATCGAGAAAGAAATTGAAGCTAAGCAAATATACATGAAAGTGTAAATTTTTAATAGAAAAAATCCAATTTATAGAAGAATTTGGGTTGGGTGCAAATTATACCGTTTATATTAAACGGTAAAATTGCAATGGACAATTTTTTTAAAATGCAACAACTTTGCAATTTATTATTGGACGTTGAGAACAAATCTAAGTAAATAAAAAATTTCAGACTGAACTATTTAGTAGGTGATTTAGTAATAAAAATTTAGAATCAAAAAATTTATTTTTCTATAATCTCAGGTTCGAGTCCTGTGATTGTCAATATTGATGTCCACTAGAGGTTTATCTGGTCGTTAACTTCAAGATCAATAAGGATTAGTCGAAATGCGCATAAGCTGACTCAAACACCCCACGTGAATCAACAAAAAAAATCTCTTACTAAACTTTATATATATAATTTAACTGTTCAGGCTTTGAGTTTATTTTTCAAAAATCACAAATTCAAGTCTTATAAATTTTAGAGTCATTAAAGATGCTAAAATTAACCTCCATTATTTTTCTTAAAAAATTACCAAAGTAAAAAAAAAAATAGCCTTAATGAAAAGCAAATAAAACAATAGAATCTTTATTTTGTCACACTAAAAATAAAATTTTTAAAATTATAGAGTAGCACATACATAAATGGATAAAACCCAACAAAGATTGTCACTTTCCAAGTTTGTTTGAGCACATAGAGTAGTCAGAAAACTAGAAAAACTATATCACAAGGAGCGTTTAACTAGATAACTCCTACCGAAAAGAATAATTGAGATTATATATAGTTGTACTTGCGACAACAAATAATTTTAGACAGTTATATATCAGTTTGATATACTTAAATAAAGATTTATTTCAGATAAATTATGTAAATAATTTAATAGATATATTTATGAACCGATAAAATAGATTTTAGTTTTTAAAAAAATATGTTTATACCAGAGTAGAATAATAACTTAAAAAGAGTTATAACTTTTGTTTCAATTATTGGATTGCATTTAAATTTCTACATAAATTTTTAAATGTTAATTTTTTTTAAATATTTATGAAATCACTACTTCATCGTTGCATATTTAGATTTTAAAAAGTTTACTTTGAGATCTTGTTTTTGATAATTTTTATATTTTATGCTTTTTTATATAATTTTAGATTTTTACTTTGTTTTAAGATATAATTTTTATCCTTTTTAAAATTTTACAAGTCTCTACGAAAACTATTCATTCAATAAATTAACACCTGCAAACTTAAAATTCTCATTTATAATCATTTGTACTTTTAAAATTCATATTCATTTTTTTTATTTGTTACTATCTTTGACTTCTAACTAAAAGAGAACATTTTAGAAGTGAATTTCAAAAAAGAAACGACAAAACATGTTGACTACTTATCTACTTGGTTTGTGTAGGAAACAAAGCAAATTAAAACACCATCCAGGCAGTTGGCTCACCACGATCTTCTCTCTTTATATAACCATATCTATATCCAAAAGCTACCGGTCGGGAAATTTTCTAATATCTTGACCATAAATTCTTCCGAGAACTAGAGGCATATAAATATGATAGACCTAAATGCAAATCTCATAAAAAGAAAAAAAGAAAACCAATGTTAGAAAACTAGAAAGATTCATAATTTAGAAATAAAAAAGACTCAATTCTAGTGAGAATTGTTTTTCGTAAATCTGATAGACCTTTCTTGGGCAACAGTGTCCCAAATCCTAGTGAGAATTGTTTTTCGTAAATCTTCACCAAAGATTGGATTTTCCAACACCAGAACCATCTGATAAAGAGATGATCAAGACTCAATTCCAGTGGATTCTCTAGCTCCGGATCAAGATACAAACCAACCTTTTTCTTTTCATGCGACGACCTCACCTTCTTTTCCCTCCATACCTTTTTTTCTCATCACAAAATTGAGGAGTGCTACAATGCTAGCATAGTAGCATATATATATAACAAGAACTATTCGCAAAGCGAGGGTAGAGAGTTTTTACAGAGCATGGACGCTATGGGAAAAACCTACACTTTCTAGCTATGATAGCAAAGGAGAGTCGTAATACAGAGAAGGGTGTGAATGCTCTTAGCTAATGTGAGTAGGTAAATGTTCGAATACCTTACCAAACGTCATCTGATCACACGGATCATATGACATCAATCACGGATTATAATTACAAGGCAAAGATTGAAAGCGGCAGCACGGCAGGACAACGCCCATGCCCGCCCTCTAGGCGTTCCTACGTTACCCCCAGAAAAGCCGAAACGGATTTCGAAAAAGTTCCTCAATCAGAGAAATCCCCGGACGAATCTAGAACTTTCTAGAATTTGACGACGGTGTTCTTTCTGCTTCTGGGTAAGTTATTGGTGGTTACTTTATTATCGCTCTCGGTTCTTTCGGCCTTGCTTTTAAGGGTTTGGTTGCAAGAGAGCTTGTAATCAAGGTTCTTAGTTAGTCAATCGGTGCTTTACAGGCGGCTTTGTGAAGTTATTTGCCTCAGATTTGGATCGAATTGCAGTGTAGAATGTGCTTGGTGAATGCTCTCTTGTTGATTTCCTAAGGTTTCGTCATTTATTTTCAGATTCTCAAAGCACAGTGAATTGTAGCTATTGGATGTATTGGACTGGTGAAAGCTGTGATCTTTAGTCTTTTATATGGCAGATTAAAACTGAACCCGAACCTCAACAGAGCGAAGCAGGTATGCATTTTCTTTTGTCAAAGCTCATCTCTTTGTTTGCTTTTTTCTACTTTACCTGCTATCGGTTGCGTTAATGTTTACATTTATGCATATGCAAATGGCATTTGCAGTGTGCAATTTTTTCATGAAGTCTATTTTTCAGTAGTTCCTCAAAACTCTATGTATCTGTCAGAGCTATCTTTTTAGAAAACATTCCGATTCATTAGAGAGTATGCTTGTAATTAATAAAATAGGGGCTTCTTTTAAGTGTATTGGTCAAGAGTTTCAAACTTTTGTAGTTTTAAATTGCTAGTCAGGAGTTACATTGCACTTTATACTTTGTAGTAGTGATACTGAGGACATTAGAGTTGTTCTATTTACAAAATTTAGATCTTGGATTACATCGAGTGCACTAAAATTTGTTCAGTGACTTTTTTTTAACAAATTTAATTTCCTTCGATTGTGATTATTGAGCTGTTGGTCATTAGTTTTGTAACCCTTGATGCAGCAGTGCAGCTTAGAATATAAATCTGAAATAAATAATAGCTGTGAGCGTAGCCTGGTAAGTCAATATTGTGAAGAACCAAAACAAGAACGAATGCATAGAATATTGCCGTATCTTTGCTACAAGAAATATTGGATTTCACCAAGGCGTTATTCAATGAGGACGAATGATAAATACAGATACAAGAGTTTATTGGCTTTACATATTGACTACATTTACAAACAGATGAAAGGAGAAACAGAAAATTCTCTCGTCAGTGTCTTGTGCATATCTAACCAGGGGAGAACCCTGCAAAAGAGCTTCAGACACCAGTCATGACTTTCTTGGTCCCTAGCACACTCTTTTCCAGAGTGTTTTCATGGTTCCATGAATGTGGAGACGGTGAGGCCAGCAATGGCCACAATTGATTCCTCTGCTCTTGTACTCTACGAACCATCTTTAAGTTTTGCCTTATAACCTTGTTCACTGCGTTTAGGTAGTTGCTTGAGTGATGGTCTCTTAAAATTGTACCTTCTGAGCCGTAAGCTTTAGGATCACTAAGAGTTTCCAGTGGGTGGGGACAATTCAGGAATGCCTTTATGGCACTTGCAGAGAACCCATATTGGGTTTTGTTGAAAGCATACAGTGCACTGCCTGGAGGCAGTAAAGGGTGTGGAGGAGATGACTTCTCATCAGGTTGGAGTATGAATAATTTCCCAAGTGGAGAGTACAAAAATTTCTGCATAAAAACATCAGAGAAAGTGAATGAGAAATATGACGAACTTCCTTTGTATTTTTGACTTTTTTATGGATCTAAACTTGAGATTGGTTTTGAGTTTTATAGAACAAATGTAGGCATCTATGAACTTTAAAAGGAAATTAGGTACATGATACATTTGGAATGAGCCTTTGGATGGAGGTCGAATTTGAGGGATGTCATGAAGTAGATAGTCAAAACTCTTTAGTTAGACAATGCAAGTCTGAGCAAATAATGTATGGATGGTTTGAGAATTGAAAGTTGGAATTGATCAAATATATACTTACATTCTTAATTAGACAAGGGTGTGACTGGAAGGAGCCACTTAATCGCTTGAGGACTAGTGCCACATGGTTGGGGTAGTTGCAGGAGAAAGCTCTTGGGACAATATCTCTATGCATCACTACACAATGTACATGGTTGTCATCCAACCCCAAATGATTTAGGACTTTTTGGCCTCCACAGAATACAAATGGCGAGCCAAAAGTGACCACTGGCCTAAGAGTGGAGGGCTTGACAAACTTTCTGGTTAGTAGCATCAAGTGAACTAAAAGAGAGAGGCTACCCCCTAGAGAATGGCCAGTAAATTGAAGCTTAGCACGCTTTCCATACTTTTTCAAGTGTTCCATAATTTCTGGCATGAACTGGTCATAAATTCCCTTTGCCGCTTCATAAATTCCTCTGTGGACAAGCACATCTGTACCCTGTCAAACACAGTATTTAATCAATGGTACAGGTCTTTCTACTGTTAGAATATGGTCTATCTTTTCCTCAAAAGGACTCTTTTCGAGTTGCGAGAGTTTGCAGTCAATACTTACCTCAAACTTAGCTGGTTCAAATAGGAGGTTTGCCTGCCAAGATGCAAGGGAGTCAGATCCCTGCAATTTTGAAACATGAAAACAGGTTCAAGGCCTATCAGTTTCGAGTCTTCCTTTCAGAAATAGAGTATCATGTTTAATGTGAAAACTGTGACGTGATTTCTTTTTATTTGTTTCTAGAGCCTAGGAATATGTTACATAACATACAGAATGAAATGAATGATGAAGGAATTATTTACCTGGATCACAAAGCAGCGTGTGTACGTGCTTATGTCATCACAAACAAACCATTCACAAGGTGCCGAGTGAAGTGACTGAAGGTCCCTTGCTGCCTCCTGTTTTTCCTTCTCCCCAGCTGCAACCACTGCTGTCATAGTTGAAGCTGCAACGTAAGCAGCCACCTCTGATTTTTTATATACTCGTTGAGATCTCTCACCATCTTCAACTGGTCGGTCTCTGTCCTCAACTGGTTGGTTTCCAGTGCTGCTTGAATCAGTACACTCACCTTCCTGCTGAGGTTGAGCGCCATGAGAAAGAAGGCCTCGTGCATGTGATTGGACATAAGATGCCGCTGAGGCAGCAATCCCATAAGCAACAGATGACCGTATTGGGTGCTTCTGCTCAGGTTCCTCTGTGTTCTGCGGGTTGGATTTGGCAACTACAGAAGCAGCTGCCGGGACGTGAGTAGAGTCCTGATCGAGCTTCTCTTTCATGGCAGCAGCCTCCGCCTTCTTCTCTAAAGAAGATGTTACAAAGTGTAGGCCGTGATATCTCCTCAAATCCATGACCTGCGTATCAATGGATGAATTGCTTGTGTTATAAGCATTTGTATTTATACTCGCTCTAGGCTGGCATTACATGTCTGGGGATGATGAACGAGATAGATTAGTGATTTCTATGCTTTGAATCACATAATGAATGGGCGATAATTTTCTTGACCTTAAGTTTTAATTTTCATTGTTATTTTTTGAAATCCAAAACCAAATTTCTTAACCAATAGCTCGATAGTACCATAGAGTTAACGAAAGCAGTGGAGTTTAGACGTTCTGAACATATCCAGACCTTAGAAGGATGGCCTACATAATTGTATTGAAGAACACAGTGTGTGTACCTTAATCTCTGGTATAACGTAAGCCATGTTGCACAAGAAAGCCAGCTTTGAGAATAGCTTGATATCAGACCATGCAACGGGAGCCAAAAACCTTGAAAACGTTTCCCGATCATATTTTGTTTCTCCGCCTTCCTCTTCTGAGTTGTAGTCTACCGTGCAACCACCCTCACAATTGCTATCACCATTTTTGTTGGCATCAGATGACTCTTTTCCATATATATCCGCTTTCCGTTGTCTATTCCTCCGATGAATTCCGATCTCGTAAATCCGCTCCACCCAATTTGCTCTCTTTACCTCTCCCAGTTCATCGTTAGCACTTCCCTCGTCTGAATTGACCCCTATATTCCCACCCATCTCTGACGATATTTCAATTCCATCCTTCGCAATATTCATGTCCTTGCTTGTCTCCGGGTCAAACAGAAATGACCGAAGTGATGTTGGGATAATGGAGCTAGCAATTTGAAATGGGAAAATCCCAACTGATCGGCTGCTCTTTAGCTTTGGTTGTGTTGATGCAGCGCGTACACGGTTACTGGAATAACAGAGGTGGTTATCTGAATAGGATCTCTGCATAGTGGCTCGGTTGCGGAAGTCCTTGCCAGAGTTTGAACGGAAAAGACCATCGTGTTCTTTGAACACATCCTTTTGTGCTGTAGTCGCTGGGGAGGAGGGAATTGTCATTGAATTGCATGCCATGACTTGAATGTAACAGTCGATGCCTTTCTAACTCTTTAAAGTAAAAATTTAAGTTGTGAAGGGTCTCTTCTTGCTACTCGAGACATCCCGGAAACCCACCTTTGTTAGTAAAATCTCCCTCCTTCCCTCTCTTCTTCCCTGTCTCCGCCTCTCTGGCTATCTTAAGGTTTGGCGGATTTCCTGAAAAAAATTAAAGAGGTGGCGATGGACTTTACAAATAGGTTAGGTAGAACAAATGCACATTGTTTAACAACGAGAACATTAAGACGCCACAAATTCTTGGAGTGCTAAAATTAACTATTCAATTACCTAAATAAATTAACTATTCAATTGCCTAAATATTGGTTATTTTGAACCAATTTTTTATTATAATTAAATTCAATATATATATAAAATGGTAAACTCATATAGCTAAATGTAAAAAAGTTTTTATTTAAACTCGGTTAAGATCTTAATTAATATAACCTCTTCCAACTTGTATCCGGACAAAATATTAAATGCATACAAAAATTCCAGAATTTAGAAGAATAACAACATGCAATTCTAAATTTCGGATTTTCTGATTTTATATAACCTGGAAAATGATCTTGAAGTCACATGGTATTTTAGGCTCTAAAGATTGTTAAGAATAAAGTAAAAGAAAAACTTATAAAATAAGGATTTGCCAAGACAAAATAAAAATAGAAATCGATGAGGTATTCGTTTATGTATCAAGTGTTTTTCCTGCCTAAAAACCGTCTTACGTGAGGAATAAGGTAGCAGGACATCAAGAAATCGAAAAGCTGTAACAAAAAGTTTGTCTTGTACCTGCAATCAAGCTTAATGTTGTTGATCCCTCGAAGGGTGCCTTGACTCGGTCTGTGTTTCAATTTCGGCGTCTCCCATGCTTGGAAATGTCCGTCCTCTGCTACCTACCACAGTCTACATTAATCTACAGAGTTAAATGCTATTAATAATTATATCTAACAAAATGCGTTCTTGAGAGTATCTTCAGCACAAAAAAATGGTCAATCAATCGAGTGAAAATGCTAGGACATCACAGTTTCTAAGATGTTAGACAAGGAAGCTTGGATCCTCGACAAGTATAAGTTCAAAATATATACATCCCGATCTCTTGAAATCTCTCTCCTCGGAAGTACCGAGGTAGGATTGTGTTTAATGATGCTTTCGAGTGGATTCCACTTATGGATCCTTTGTCCGAGGATTATTGAACCTTTCGGAAAATAACTTCGGGAAGACTTTTTCAATAAAATTACCATTATATATAAATTTTAAGAATATCCCATTGGAAGGAAGAAATAAAGGAATCAATACTTCCATTCCGATAAATTTTATGATACTAAAACTTTAACTAATGATATCCTATATTAATTACTTGATGAGATTCTTATTATTTTTAGTGGAATTTTATTTTTTTTCTCCTCATTTGTGTTGTTTTTTTCTTCAAAATAAACCTTGTTAAATAACTAATAAAATGTATTTAGTTATAACTTAAATACCGACAAATTTTCCTTTCCAATACAAGCCATAAAACATTGAGAAAGAAGGGGGGCTTTTTCGTGGCAGTGTTCCTTCAAACAAAGGCTCTTGCATGGGCGCCAGGAGGATTCATGGCAACTTTTTTTTCTTTGTTATATAATCACATAATTCACAGCAATTAGATTACCAAAATCCCTGAAAAAAACATGTTAAAATATTTTTATATCTTTGAAACTTCATTTAATATATAAAAAAACCTATATATCTACCTCTTTTTTAATACCCTGAACTCATTTGGATTTTTTGGTTTAATTAAAAAAAATTTGGAGCTTTTATAGATATAAAAATATTTCAATGAAATTTATCCAAAAACCTTTCTACAAGTTGTACATTACATTAATCATATATTTTTAATATTAATAAATTTAACTTATATGAACAAATTATATTTTATTGCTCAGCACACGCATATGTATAAATATATACGGTTACAGTAAATTTTTCTTCTAACTAGGCTATAGTTGTTGCTGGAAGAAAAAAAAGGTGTTTGCTTAATTAATTAGTGTTGAAACCGTAGTTGCGATCTAAAGGAAAAGAAATTATTTTACAATATTGTATATATGTGTAATTAAGTATAAAAACATAGTACATACAATATATTCATTATAAATATAAAATATTTCTATCTAAAACGCTTTTTTTTTCATTTCTACAAAACTCTAATTTTTTTTTCATATTGAAAATCCAAATGGATTAATAATTTCAAGTATTTACTCACGCTAGCTATGTTATAGGTTAGAACTTGGGTATATTTTTTTAATAAAAAAAATATCTAGACATTATTAATATATTTTCTAGTAAAGATTTTTTTTTGTTTTAAATTATGTGGGGTTAATTGAAAGTGACTCGGTTGACTTAACATGTTAAAAAGCAATATGAACATAGTTTAACAGAAACAATTTCAAGATATATATATATATATATAGACAATAACATACTAGATCAACTTGAATTAACTTATATCAAGAGTCGTGTTATAATATTGAATAATAGGATTAAAAAAAATCAATTAAAAAACTCATAACAAAATTAAAATAAATTATAAAATTGAATCCTTATAAAATTCAATATTAAACAAAAAGCTAAACTAATTTTTTATATATATAGCTTTTTGTTAGTATATAGGATGTGAAAATTTTTAAAAATTAAAATAGTTATTTATTGTCACCTCGATTATGTTTCTCCTTAATTATTTCAGTTCTTGGGTCCTTTCGAATATCTCATGAGATAAAAACAAATAGCTAAAATAATCTAATTAATTAAAAACTCTGATGACAATATTATGATATCACTAGTACTCTGACTATAAATGGTTGGCACTTTCTTTGCTCAAACTAGAGAAGATGCTCATAGGAAAAGAGTTTGAGACACGCATGTAATTAAACAAACAAATTTTATGTAAGATTGTAGGTGGAATCGGTCAAAGAATCTCTTGAAATAGAATATTTGATGGTGTTCGATACCATGATGTGTTTGTTTTTATATTTTTAATTTTTTTAAAAAAAATTAATTTTTTTTATTTTAAATTAATATTTTTTAATATTTTCAGATTATTTTAATATACAAATATCAAAAATAATTTTTTTAAAAAAATGTTTTTTAAAATAAAAAATAATTAATATAATACTTTCATGTAACTTTAAACATACGAGTACTCAACAATGCCCCTTCTATTTTTCTGTATTACCTTGATGACTTGCCTCCATTACGATTTATCAGTAAATTATGTCTCATTCATTAAAAAATAAATGAGTGCTTACATTTTCCCGTTAATTATCTAAATTCTATCATTTAATTAATATAATTATTTGACACATCTTAAATAAAATAAATGAAACTCATTCATGTATCCTTTGTCCGAGGATTGAAACCTTTCGGAAATTAACTTCGGGAAAACTTTTTCAATAAAATTACCATTATATAAATTCTAAGATTATCCCACTGGAAGGGGGATCGAAATAGAAGAATCAATACTTCCATTCCGATGAATTTATGGAGATAAAACTGTAACCAGTGATATTCTATATTAATTACTTGATGAGATTGTTATTAAAACTGTAACTAAACTAATTTTTTTTATATAGTTTTTTGTTAATATATATATAAGATGTGAAAAAATTAAAAAATTGGAGGGTTCCTTAGATTAAAAAAAAATGGTTGGGTTTTCTGGACAAAATAATTTTAATTTCGGTTATAATCTCTAATTATTTTTCATTCTTCAAAATAATACTAATAATAAAATAGTTATTTTTGCCACCTTGATTATGTTTCTCCTTAATTATTTCAGTTCTCGGGTCCTTTCGAATATCTCATGAGATAAAAAACAAACAGCTAATTAAAATAATCTAATTAATTCAAAACTCGGATGACAATATTATGATATCACCACTTCTCTGACTAGAAATGGTTGGCACTTTCTTTGCTCATACTAGAGAGGATGCTCCTAGGAAAAGAGTTCGAGACACGCATGTAATTAAACAAACAAATTTTACAAAAAACTTATCAGAAAATAAGATAGTTTACATCTTAATATAATTTATTTTAATTTTTTAAAAGTGTCTGTTTTAATTTAAAATACTTTTGTTTATTCAAAACAATATTATTTTAGAGGGTAATTTTCCACATTAAAAAGATAAAACAAAGTGCTTGATTGAAATAATAATAAAAAAATTCATGTACATGATTGACACATAGAATGAAAATTAAAATATCAAAAGATACAGAAGAGAAGAAATTAACTAATGAATCTTTTGGAAAATACACATCACCTTAAGTTATCTTCTTGCTACGCACCGATGCGACCATGCATGGTTCCTACCAAAATGGGAGACGCCATATATCTCGAGAGAAGGATCGAAGCGGTGAAAATGGCGATCCAAATTTACAGAGGGGGCGAGAGAGAGAGTGAAAATGTGAGGGAGGCTACGTGCTTGCGTTGCAACAAGAAATGCACTAACCCAATTTACAGAGAAGGTGGCACAAAAACATTGAATTTGGACAAGACAAGAGATGCCCTGAAACACAGGGAAGCCTCTATTTGTTCACTTCTTTTCGGAATATCTATACGAAAAATGTTTGTTTTAATCGTTCTCTACTCTCTCTCGAAATGGGATTCTGTTTTTGCTACAGATCGATGGGAATGTTCGTGCACATATATAGATGTAAGATTGGAGGTGGAATCGGTCAGAGAATCCCTTGAACACGTGTTCATGTTTCGGTATTAAAAATCTATTTATTTTTTTGTACAGTTATCAAAAATAATTTTTAAAAAATAAAAATAAAAATTATTTTAAAATATTTTTATACAAAATATACTCTCAAGTAACTTTTAAAACACTCTCAAACATCCTTATTCTTCTATTTTTCTGTATTGCCTTGCACAGTCCTGTCAGTGTGCGATGATGACTTGCCTCCGTTACGATTTATCAGTAAATTATGTCTCATAAGTGAGTGCTTACATTTTCCGGTTAATCATCTAAATACTCTCATTTAATTAATAATTATTTGACACATCTTAAATAAAATAAATGAAACTCATTCTTGATATTTGAATATATATGCTCTTCAATTTAATTATGTGAAGAAAGAAATAAGTAATTATCAGTATGGTATTTAGAATACTCTAACAATTAAAAGAAAATGAGATTTAAAGTTAATCTCCGATCAAAATAAATAAAAAAAGTCATTATACTAAACTCGAAGAATAGCAATAAAATATTAACATTTATTCTTTCAACACAGAATGCAATCGATACAAAATGCGAAGCATTGTATATTTCACATTTTTGGCGTGGTAGCCATGGGGGAGGGGTCTTTTTCAGAAGAGAAGCTGGCGGAGAAAATTCCAAGACGAGGGGCATTGTTGTCATAACAAAATGAGGCTGTTGAGTGCTGAGTTGACAGAGAAACTGCCCTTAGAGCCAAATGTAGGGTTGCATGAGGCACCCAGCGCCGGCAACCTCCACATTGCATCACCGGCCTGGTGGAATGGAAGACACGTGCACCTGCTAGCTGCTGCTTCTGTCCAATCCCCTTCGTCTGGCTTTAAACAGAAAGGCTCATCTTTCCTGTCATTTTGCCAAGATTCTTCCCCTCATGTTAACGGAAACCACAACGCGTGGCAAAAGTTCGCCAGCGCTCCGCCAGGGAACGTCCCACGCGTGACCACTCTTTCTAGCATCTCTTGCTTGGTGCTATGAACAGAAGATGTTGGGAATCTTGTGTCAGTATTGAAGGAATATTATTTTTGATATTTTAAAAGTGTTTTTAATTGTTTTTATTTTAAATTAATATTTTTTAATGTTGTTGTATCATTTTAATGCGTTAATATTAAAAATAATTTTTTAAAAATAAAAAAAAATATTATTTTGATACATTTCTAAATAAAAAATATTTTAATAAAAAACCGTAACAACACTCCTAAACAGACCATAAAATTACAATTAATGGTACTATGATAGTGTTTATAATTAGTAAATTTTATTGATTGTTTAAATGGTTAATGTAATTAATATAATTAATGGGCTGGTTTTATAATTAAAATAATTTAGTATATAATAATAATAATAATAATGTGTTTAGGATGGTAATATATAATCTTTTCATTAATAAAACTTAAGCGACTAAAATAGTGATTTAAAGGTTTGAGTAATTTTTGCCGCATTAAGAAATTCTAATGAATTGTATATTTTGAGAAAGAAATGTATTATATACAAAATTATTCTTATGCAGAGAAGATGTTTTCTAGATTGCTCTATTATGTGCCACAATTTCAGGGTTTTTTTAAATCCTTATTCTTTCTATATTTATTTTTAGTTATTATTTTTATTATTGATTTTAGTTGCTAATTTAATATTGAAAAAGAAAACAAAAATCTTGGTTTCATTTATTTGCCTAATTCTTTCAAATATCTTTAACTTTACTAACAATATTAGATAAAAAAAAAGAGGTTATTTTCCTTACTTTTCCAAAATTTATTTGCTTGATTGTTGCTATGGACATCATAAATTCATCATTTACCAAACCTAGAAATTGTTTTGGTCAAAACTTTATTTGTTGGCAACAACAAATGAAATATAATCAAGGAATAAAAATTGAAGTATGGGAGTACTTTATCTTGATCCAAACTTTGACGTTATAAGCTCCACATTAAGTTTAATTCATGTTTCAAGCATATCAAGGAGATTTTAATCTATTATGGAATTTGTCTTTCTTGATGTGTGCTTGGGTTCATATGGCATAAACCTCAATTATATATATAGCTAAAAAGTGTTTAGAAATATATTAGTATTTACGGTTCAAAGTATTTTTTATTTAAAAAATATGTTAAAATAAAATTATTTTTATTTTAAAAAATTATTTCTGACATCTAAAAACATTAAAAAATAAATTTAAATAAAAATAAATAAATTTAAACAACATTATCTTAACTATGTTTCCAAGCTCTGCTCAAATGGTATCACTGCGTCTTCTTTAATTTCCAAGTTACAGAGGCCTAAGTTATAATTTCCTTTATTGCTAAACATGGACCCTGCTTCTCAGAAGCTTTAATGGGCTCATTGTCTTGGAATACTAACATGATTTTTATAAATTAAGTATAATGCTTTCTTCTAATACTGCTTTGCATTTTCCATCTTCATCTGTTGCTAATGTTGAATGTTGTGATTTACAGCATGGTAGACTTAGACATGTTAACTTTAATACTATTGAAAGAATGGTGCATTTAAATTTAATTTCTACATCACATATTAATAAAAAAAATATATATAATTTATGTACAAGCTAAATAGACTAGAGGTGGTAGTATTCTTCTAATGAAATGAATTATTTTTTAGAATTGCATGGTACATCAAATAACAACCTCCTTATGCACCGAAGTCTAATGGGACAGCGGAGAGAAAAAAAAAATAACTTTAATGGATATAGTTAATGTAATGTTATTTATTTATGGTTTATCTAATAATTTATGGGGGTGAAGATTTGAATTCTGCTTATTATATTCTCAATAGAGTTCCTTATAAAAAATTGGATAAAACACCATATGAAATTTGAAAGAATAGAAAACCTTGTTCAAAATATTTTATAATGGAGGTGTTTAGCTAACTACAATCACTAAGAAAGGAAAAATAGGTCCTAAAACTATATATTATGCATTTGTTAGATATTTTCTTAATAGTATTACTTATATATTTTTAGTTTTAAATTATAAAAAATTTTAAATTGCAAATAATACAATTATTGAGTCACTAGAAGTAATCTTCTTTGAAAATATTTTTCCAATGAATATTGTATGATCTTCAATTTCCTTTCGATTTTATTATTTTGTAATGAATCAAACTTTAACCGTTGACCGAAACATTATTCAAAATTTGTCTTTTAGCATTTTCAATTCAATGTTTTCATAAATAATAATAATAATAATAACAATAACTTGATCTAATTTACAAAGAAATCATCTTAGTGTTTTTAAGATCAAAAGGTATTTTTTATTTATTTATTTTCAGATCTTTAAAAATTTATAAAATCGAAAAAAAATAAAATATAAGTCGGAGTGCTCTCAAATTTTGTCAGACAAATCCGGATGCGCTGGAATTTCAACAGTTAGTTAAAAAAAACACAAAATTAGCAAGGAGCTGGGAGCTTGTGTGCACTTGCCTTTGCGGCCTTTGTTGGGGTTATTGTTTATAGGAGAAGATTATACACTATACAGGCATGTGAAGTTTATAAGCCCGTGTCTGTGTAGGCAGCAGGGCCAGGGTCCGGGCCCTGTAAAATATTTTAATTTTTATTTATTTAGTATTTAAATATAAAAGAATATGATATTTTTATTTTAAATAAATAAAATTTTTAATAATATATGTTGTTATTATTAATTTTAGCTTTTCTTATCAAATATTTTACCGGTTCCGCCCCTATGTCTATGAGAATCAAGTCTTGGCGGGAGGCCCAATTATATGTTTTTTTTTTGTTACACCATTTTTCTGGGTAGCTACTAGCAAATAGCAACTATCACATGCAAAGGGATTTGGGAGAACAGAAGAGGAAAATGATGAAAATTTAAAGGAAAAGGATAAAAAAGATAGCCCTTCTATTATCTATTCCATGGCCTGTTTGGTAATATTAGGATTGATATTAGAAAATTACAATCTTTCGAGCTAAGGCGGAATGTAGCTGAATCTTTAGGGGCTAAAAAATAGTCCATGTTTTACTGTGTTTCTGTTTTGCATTGGAATCTAACTGTGTTTTTTAGAATTTTTTAATTTATTTAGTTTTAAATAATTTTTTTTATATTTTTGGATTGTTTTAATGTACGAGAGTTAAATTTTTTTAAAAAATAATAATTTTAAAAAATATTATTTTAATATATATTAAAAAAAAACATTTTAAAAACTAATATCTGACACACTCTGGACAGCCCTAAGCTTCTTTCCCCTCTTTCTATTTTCCCTCTCCTTAGTGTAGTAATGCTCATATCATTACATTGCAGCTTTTAAAGGGTCAAGATAATAATTTTGGAAAAAGAAAACCCAATTCTTTTATCTTTCTAGCTCAGATGATAATTATGTCCTCTAAAGGTTGTTTGGTATTATGTTGTAATATGTGTTTGAGTATGTTTTAAGAATATATTTAATATAAAAAATATCAAATTAATATTTTAGGATTGTGTTTGATATAAAAAAAATATTTTAATTTCTTTTTAAGCACAAAGCAGCTTTAAAGAGGACAAGGGAAACCATTTCTTTTTCTTTCTGCCATTTCTTTTTAGAGGGCCCAAGGCCCAAAAAAACATTAAAAGAGCTGATCTTTGACATAAGGAATGAAAAAAATTAATTTCATCCTTGCCAAAGTATGAGATTCCCTCAACGAAAAATTGTGAAGTCAACTATCTTCTAGCATAATTTTGTAGCGAGCTCTTTGTTTTTATATTTTAATTTTTTTAAAAAAAATTAATTTATTTTATTTAAATTAATATATTTTTAGATTATTTTGATCCATGATGTCAAAAATAATTTTTTTAAAAAATATTAAAAAAAAAAAACTATAAATATAATTTTAAATATGAATTTTAATTCCTTAGCTCACCCATTTCCGTGCATTATGCCTTCTCTGTTGTCTTTAACCCTTTTGAGAACTTGGCTTTTTAAAAGCACGGTCATATCCATGCATGATCCCTTTCACAATACTCGACCAGCTACGATATTAGCCTCCATTTTATTTGTTTTTATGATCATGAGATTTTTATTAAGGAAATGTGTACGTAATGATAGTTAATTTTTTAAAAACATTTTTATTTAAAAATATTTAAAAATAATATTGTTATTTTAAAAAAAAAATAATATTAAAATAATCTAAATATATATATATAAATAATTTTTAAAACTTTTTAGAAATACTGTTGATGCAATAAATGAGCCTTATGTTTCTGGACACAGAAGATTAGCTTTTACAACTGATCATCACCAGCTCAAACGGGTTCTGTTCATCTCTTTTTTTAGAAGAAGGCAATGTCCTTTTTAATTATCCCATGAACTGAAATTAATTAGCTGTTTCCTTTTCTAGCTTTCCAAGCATGCCACAGACAAGGTTCTACAATCCACCCATGGATGAACATGATTAGGAGCTTATCCCTAGCAAGCCTGGCGAGCGAGTTTTGGGTAGGCAAGACCAAAGCCATCCAAGAAAATCCCATCCGTGTGCCGTATTTCAATTTGCTTAGGAGCTTATTGTCTGGATAAATATTCCCTGAAAGCTATCTTCATGTGCTGTGTGTGGATGATAGAGGTTAGATTCTCGCCGTAGAATTAATGATAAAAGTGGGGAGGTGTTGTTTTCATTTCACAGTTGCTTTTCCCACCATCTCTTCCTCTCTGCCAGCAGCGTTTCTTTTCTCCATTCTCGCTAGCTGATGTCAATAATTTTGCCGCCGGCAGCACTGGTGCTTGCGTTTCACCTTTCTGGGGGTTGACTTCTAGTATTGCACTCGATACTTTGATTAATTTCAAATTTATCTTGTGTCCTCCTCTCTTGGTTTGTTTATTTTCATCTATGTTTTGTTTAAAAAATTTGATGTCCAGATTTATTGGACAAAAATGTATAAAAAAAGGAAGATTATTCACAGTGCCAGAACTGATTGTGAGTTGTTGAAGAGAATAGAGTCTACCCCTTCCTTTTGTATTATTGTTTCTTCGAATTTGAGAAGTATGGACTACATCTTAGTTTATTATTTATTTTTATTTCGTAAAATTCTTTTATGTGTGCTTTGGACTTCCATATAATGGTATTGAAATCCTTTCTATTAGAAAATAGAAAATCCTTCTAATCTTCTTTTACTGGCTGGATTCAGTTCTAGATTAGAAGTAATTCAATTTTTTTTTCTGCCTAGGGTTATAATTTTTTTTTTCAAAAAAATATTGGATATGCAAGCTGCTTCAATGTCTTTTTATACATAATAAAAAAAACAAAGTGTAAATCGAAAAGCCAATGTAAGCATTTAATTAAATAAGTTGATAATCATTTATATAAATAAACAAAAAAAATCATTAACAATAACCTAAAGAAAAATTGAAAAAAATAAAAGATGAATGTAAAAAAAATTGAGACATTTATCCAAATATGTTTACTGAACTTTTTATTTAACTCAATAAAAGATAAACTCACATTCTAAAAACACTCATGATTTAAAAAATAAACACAAATAAAACTGATTGAATAAACTCACAAACTAAAAAATATATTATGCAAGGCCTAACGCATTACCAATATTATTTAAAAATGAAAGTTTTTTTATTTTGAGAAATAAAGTTTATTTGTATAACCCCCAAAAAAATTACATATGAATTAAAATAATATCTTGAAAAACAAAACACAAACAAAAAAAATTCTAAAAAAACTTAATCCAAAAATGACATGTAAAACTCGTAACTTAGGTCATGGGACCATAATAAATCTATAGAAAAGAAATTGAAGATGATCACAAAATCAATATTTAAAAAACATTAATGCAAAATGATAGAATTGCACAAACCCAAATCCTCGACAAAACAAATGTCGAAAGATGAAACAAAAAAAAATCAATTACACAAAAGGATCTAAGAAAATTAAGGATGAAAGAAAACATTAATTAGAGGGAAAATAAAAATTTTCAGTTGGAGGGTTGAATTGAATTAAAAAAAAGCTTTATCAAAAGAATAAGGGTTAAATTGGAAAAAAAAAAAAACTTTGATTGAACGATGAAATTAAAAGAAAAAAAAACTTCAACAAAAGGGTCAAGGAAAAAAGTTAAAATTTTATAAAATAAGAAACAAAATGAAAAAAAAAACATTTGAGAAATTGTAATTGAAAGACTAGATTGAACAAAAAAAACTTCTATGAAAGGAATAGGAAGAAAATAAGAAATTAAAAGAATGAGGAGTAAAATTAAAAAAAAATGATAAATTGTAATTGAAGGACTAAATTGAAAAACAAAAAAATTATTTATAAGGAATAAAAATAAAATAATAAGTTAAAAGAATGAAGACTGAAACTATAAAAGGCATAAGAACGAAATCAGAAATTAAAATAATGAAGACTGAAACTAAAAATAAAACATATGAGTAAGTGTAATTCAAGGACTAAATTGCAAAACAAAAAAACTTCTATAAAAGAAATAAAAACGAAATAAGAAATGAAAAGAATGAGGACTGGAATTGACAAACAAAAATAAAAAAGAATGATTATATACTTTGGTTGTCAGAAAAGAGAAAAGAAAGGAAAAAAATAAAAATAATTGTTGGTGACAATTCAATCACAATCCTTCACCACACGCCACTCCTTGTGAAAGAGGACATAGTTGTGTATACATGGAGATGACAAAAGGCCAGATTTGACTATCAAGTGGCGTCGTATGCGCTGCTTGAATGGTGTGAATGTCACCCATGCACTAGTGCGTGTTCAACACGCGCCTATAGTTTTCTGATTTAAATATTCAAAAGTTAATGTGAAAAATACCAAAACACCCCCTGGCCCTATTAATTACACAAAATAATAGTGTGAAAGTACAAATAAACCCCCAAATAAAAAGCTTTTTTTTTTGTCTCATCCAAAGTTAAATTCGTATTTGCATTGGATATAAATAATAAAAAACTGAAAAAACCCTTGTCAAGCATGCCATTAAAATTTTTGATTTTAAGGGCAAATAAATATTTTGTCTATTAAAAAGTTTGTAAAAAATCAAGAAAATTCTTGGTTAACAGTTAAATTTTGTTGACTTTAGAGATAAATGAATATTTTTATTGTGTAACAAAAAAAATAAAAAAACATACATACCTTCAAGCAAATATTTATAAATAAAATAGTGAAGAGTAAAATGGTAATTGCATTGTAACCAATGTTGAAAGTATTATTATTCTACCTTCAAGCAAAACTTCATTTATAAAAGGATGAAAGGTAAATTTTACTGTAATTCAAAACACATTTCACAATGAACTAAATTATAGTGAAAATCACACTAGATTTAGTTTTTCAGTTAATAATTGTCTAATATAAGTTATAATTTTTTTTATGAAATTAATGTTTATATTATAATTATTCAAGTGATCTTTGACACTCTTTGTACTAGGTGTTTAATGTTATAAAACTTTACAAAAACAAACAACGTTTTATAAAATTCAATTAAAAAAAATATAAAAACTGTTTCACAAAAATTATATTTTAATGGACCCCATATTATAAAACATAATTTAATATGTTATCAAATATGTTACTGTGTCTTTTGCAACGCAAGTGCAAAAGTTCAAGATAAACAAACACACCCATAGACTGTGAAGAAAAGGATCTATTTTACAAGATTTCATGGACTGTGAAGCAAACTAATTTCTTCACCTATCACTTTTGGCTTGTTTGTTTCTGTGTTTTAAAAGCGCTTTTGAAAAAATTTAAATTTTTTTTATTTTTTTATTAACTTCAAATTAATATGTTTTTAGTGTTTTCAAATCATTTTGATGTGCTGATGTCAAAAATAATTTTTAAAAAATAAAAAAAAATCATTGACATGCATTTTGGCACGAAAAACTATTTAAAAAACAATCGCAACCACACTGCCAAACAAGCTCTTTCAAAGCTCAGTAATCTGGATTTAAAACATCTTAAAATCTGCTCCACGCTTTGTCAGTACTCTTTCCAAATCTGGATTGTTCACTGCAGTTGCAGATATCTAGGTAAAAGTACTTGTGCTTTTCAAGAATTGTTGTCGATGAATCACTGGCTGCCAAGTCCCTTGGCAAGGGGGAATGGAGCAACGAGAATACATCTGTACGATGGAAAAGTTCACTTTCATGGTCCCCAATTCGATGGCAGGGTTTGGGCACTACTCTACATCTCTGAATCGTCCACTAAATAGTTTGGCTACTGGATTTTTGCTAGTGGGGAAGACGAGTCCTGCTTTTTCATGATTTTGTCCTTGTAAATCTCAGCATTAACCTGTCGTCTTGCTCCATGTATCCCCATGGAATAGTTGCTGTCTTCCCCAGGAGTAGCAGCCTGGCCGTAATTAACACGACGGAGATAGATGATTGGACCCTTAACGGATCTGGACCTTTCAGCCTCTTTTCGGAGCAAATTGATTGGCTAGGATCGTCGCCGAGTTGCAATTGCTGGTGGCCAAATTGTTCAGCTTCCAATGAACAACACAGCTGAAGGAGTCGCCGCCTGGGTAATATCTGATGCAGCACGGTGGAATGTAATGCATTTATGAGAGAAACGATTTGATTGTTCTCCACGATTTACTATACTGCGTTGTCTATTTCGTCCCCCCAGAAGAAATCATTAGAAATTATTATTTGGGTGATGAAAATTCCAGCACTCCTTGATGTTTTTGTGTCTCTGATATTAAAAGAAAAATGACTGGCATAGAGAATTCACTGTGTTCCTCAACACCTATCATCATTATTCATCGCAATAATGAAATTTTTCTGAGAAATTATAGTTTACATCTTAATCAATTCAATATTTAAAACATGGTAAAAAACAAATCTACCCTTATTTGTTTTAGGTTAGATTAATCAAACAGCAAATTAATCATCTAAATCCATGATCAATCATACAATTTCTTCTCCCCTCTCAAGGAACACAAGATCTCACCAAGATCAAAACCTAATCTGCCTGCCAAAGCAAACCAGCAAAGAAAAGCAACACGATATTTAACAACCTCTTTTGTGGTTGATTATTTGACGGCCCCTTTTTGTGGTTAAGTTATGAAATCATGCAGGTGAAATCTGGAGTCATGATGAGAGGAGAAATTGATGGTGAGATCAAAGAGATTGATGGCGTGCATGGGTAAAATTGCGTGGGTGATCTGATTTTACTAGTTTTACTTGTGAACACATCAATGGGTTTAATAAATATATTGCAAAATGATGGGAATTGGCTTGATATTAGCTCTGTTGATAGGGTGGACCTTTTTAAACTCGCTATTAAACAGAATTTCCCAGATAATCCTTCCATTTTTTAGCTCGCAAGAACAAAAGAATTCTACATACCCTTTTCTTCTTCTATATATATTTTTTTAAATAAACTAATCATGAATTCTGCACCATTTATAATAAACTTGAGCCCAATTCTTTAAAACATGGGGATATTAGAGGGTGAATAGTTTCATCAAGTTCGCTCTTGTTTGGAAATGTGTCCAAACATTTTAGATTATAATTTTTTTTTAAATTATCTTTGTAAATCATAAGAATATACATTTTCTCATAAAATATTGTGAATTTCTACAGTGTTTTTCTATATGATTTTTTTGTTATGATTTTTTCCAAAATTATTTTACACTATAGCTTTCTTCATAAAATATTATGGATTATTATAGTATTTCTTCTTATGGTTTTTTTTTTCTAAAATTATTTTTTTTAATTTTTTTTTAATACTAAGCTGGTAGAGAATTTAACTTTGTAATTTTATTTTTTTCTATTAACAGAAAAGCTAAATCATGTGGAGAAAGTATTATATCTTTACTCACAAAACACTATGGATTGTTACAAATCATTATATTCCGTCTCTATTTTTTTTTTATTACCAACACAATTTTTTTCTCATCATACTTTTATGTTTTATTACTTATCTAGCACTGATTCGCAGTTATAACACTATCAATTCATAGCTCGCAGCAGCGCGCAGGTATGCATCTCTTTTTTGTTATTTTAAGTTTTAAATCATTAAATTAAATATAATGATAATTTTATAAATAATTTAATTTTTTTTGTTATTTTTTTACATGCATGAATGGGGTATAAAGGATTATCAACTTATAAATTTTAGGATATAAAAAATTACTAAACTAAATGAGGGTCGGAGTAATTTTTATTTTTATTTTTATAATAGTATCATTCCTTCCCTTGATTTATTTTCATCATGATTTCCTGTAACATTCATGGCTTGACTTGCATAATCTGTAAAACTTACATATAATTTCCTTATAGAATATCAAATTTGCTATTCTTAAACCATCACGAGATCTGAATCCCACCACCATTATCTATTTAGTTTTTTTTTTCAATAATTAAAAGTATATGAATTACTTTTAGTATCAATCAAAATTATATATATTATTTAGATTAAATATATTATTCGTACAAATTTAAAAACACATTCTAGATTAATGCATTCAAAAAATAAATTATTCTAGGATTAATAATAAAAAAAAACTAATAAGGCTGATCTTTCATTGTAAATCAAGATATACTAGGTTTTAAACGAAAAATATTTTAAACTAAAATTATTATTATAATCCAAACATGTTCCGAAACTTTTTAAAAGTTGAAACATATTTTTATTTAGTTATATTTCTTCATCGGTAACTATAGTAGAACATGTTAGAAAATTTGTTTGTTGTCTCCTCATTTATGCAATTTGTTATTATTTTTTTAAGAAAATTTTCTTTGTCATTCCCATATGCTTCCTTCTATAATACATTCGGTGTTGATAAAAGTTTATGGTTTTTTTTTTGTTTGGTATTGCAGTTTAACTTTGTTTTTAAAAGTTTATTTTTAATATTTTTAGATTTTCTTGATATATTAATATTAAAAATAATTTTTTTAAAAAAAATATTAATTTTTTTTTTGGATAAGAGCATTAAAAATCCTTAAAACATTACAATCTTGCCGTCAGAATAACTGATCATATATTCATATGGTTGGACGATGTTCACCGGATCCCACCCGCATAGATAGGCATCGATAGTTTTTAGCTATAAAAAACCCAGGGCATTCTAGTCCAGTAATTGAATTGAAATCAGCAAATACATGAAACCCATACGAAGAATTACAGTTCCTCCTTCTCTCTCTCTCTTTTTTTTTTATTTTTTTTATTAATATGAATATTTGATTAGTTTATATATATCTGAATTAATTTTATAATCTTAAAATTTATTATTATATAAATTTTTAATGATTTTAAAATTTAAATTAATAATTTTTAAAAATACAAATTTAAATCTAATTAATTAAATTACACTTAAGAATTACGGTAGCTTTACAACTTTCATGGGTGGATGTGATATTTTCTTCACCTTTTATCCAGTCCTTGAACAACGGTAAAGATTTGGCTTCTTGCCAAGGAAGGGAGAATGGTAGTGGGGTTGTTGAATGTCCCCGTTACTGCGGAAAGTATATTTGTTGTTGTGTTTTAAAATATTTTTTAAAAAATTGATTTTTTATTATTATTTTTGTTTTAAATTAATATTTTTTCAGATATTTTGATTTACTATATAAAAATAATTTTTAAAAAATAAAAAATATTATTTTAATATATTTTTAAATAAAAAAACCACTACAGGACTCCCAAATAATATTTAGTGCAACTTGCTGACAAGTGACATTGTGACAATATGCAAACCAACATGATCCCAAAGAAAGCAGGTAGGCTTGCATGCGTAGTTCCACACTTTTATGTTATTTTATATTAGCAAGTGGTTGTGGCTTCCAGAACAATTATTCAATGCTGTTATTTTTATTTTTATTTTCACATAAAAGTGGAGAAAGAAGACTGTTTTCCATGAGAAGCTATAATATTATGGAAAACTCTATTTGTAAAAAAATAATGATTTTTTAAATATTTTTGAATCGTGTAAATATTAAAAATAAATTTTAAAAATTGAATAAAAAATATTATTTTAGTATATTTCTAAATAAAAAAACTTTTTGAAAAATAATCGCTACTATAATATTAAATATTATTTTTTTCCAACGCTATTTTTAGGCAAATTTCATATATATTAGTCCTTCAAAGCATATATACTTTCTTGATTGGATGATTCAATTACCAATCATATTAATTAATAAAAAACTTCATAATTTTTCTAACTGACCTGGTTTTCCAAGTTTTTAGTAAAAATAAATAAATTCAATTGTTGATTTCAATTTAAAACGGGAGAGGTGAAATTAATACACATTCGAACAAAATTTATATTTTAATTACAACATGTTGAATGGATAGAAAATATATTTTTATATTTATACTTTAATCTAAAAATAATAAGTTTTTAAAGGTGAAATAACCTATTTTTCGTGTGTTTCATTTTTAAAAAATAATCGATTTCGTATTTTTTTGTTATTTTAATCTGTTAATATAATTTTTTTTTAAAAAAACTTTTAATAAACAACAACAACACAGCACCAATCGGACAAGTCTTCAATGGTCAAAACCGTCATTGTAATTCCCAACATCTCTCCCACTCCACTTGACTTTAAAGTAAACCCAATAGGCCTAGTGGTGGTCACATTACACGCTAAATACCTAACCACCTAAAAA
Organism: Populus alba x Populus glandulosa; assembly: GCA_033617975.1. NCBI lineage: Eukaryota > Viridiplantae > Streptophyta > Magnoliopsida > Malpighiales > Salicaceae > Populus > Populus alba x Populus glandulosa. The sequence continues at coordinate 15,269,848 of CM066144.1, read as the reverse complement.
AAATCATTATCAATATTCAATGAACAAAACAACAATGGAATGTAACCGCACACGATCTCTCTCTCTCTCTGTTTTTTAATTTTTGTAAAAAGATATTACTATTATATAGGAATCTTGTCTAGTGGAGTAAGATGGGCCCATAGCTTAGGCTGGGCTTTTTAGTGAAAACTATATAAAATAGAAGATTGTCGGTGGATTGATGGACTTTCTTGGCATCCTGCTAAAGCTAAAATAAAACAAACAGCCAAACCGATCGAGCGAGTGAAAGGCTATCCTTCCTTCAAATCCAAATACGAACCCTCTTCTCTTCTCCTCCTTCTAATCTTATCTTTAAAAGGATCATATTTCCTTTTCAGACAAAGAGAGAGAGATAGACGACACAAACTATATTGATAATCATCTGATAAAAAGAATGAACGGTGGTGATGCGTACAGTGCAGCAGAGGTTCAATACATACGGAGACACCATCAACACGAGCCTGCGGAGAACCAGTGCACGTCTGCTCTTGTTAAGCACATCAAAGCTCCTGCTCACCTTGTGAGTTTATTTTTGATACTCTGTTTTGGTCGTTGATTGGTTGATTTTGTGCTCGTTGATTTGTTTGACTTCTTTTTTAAGGTGTTTGACTTCCTTGTTCTGTGTCAAATCTGGTAATTTTTACTCGATTTCGGCTGGTTTTGCTTCATTTCTGCCTTTTCTCGTAATGGGGTTCTCTCTGCTATTTGTTTTCTCGTTCATTTTTAATAAACCAATATAAAGAATGGGGCTTTATTTTTATTTCTTTTCGATATCTTGTTGTGTGTACTCTGCATATATAAACGGATTCTTATCGATAGAAAATCTGGTTTGATTTTGTTTGATGAATATATATATTTTTGTTTATTTGGATCAGGTTTGGTCACTGGTGAGGCGATTTGATCAGCCACAGAGTTATAAGCCATTTGTGAGCAGGTGCGTTATGAATGGAGAGCTTGGGATTGGAAGTGTTAGGGAGGTGAATGTTAAATCTGGACTTCCTGCAACTACTAGTACCGAGAGGCTTGAACTTCTTGATGATGAAGAGCACATCCTTGGGGTCAAGATTGTTGGTGGTGATCATAGGCTCAAGGTATAAATAAATTTATCTTTCTTCTTGACTTTCTATTATAAGCTGTTGGGGTTTGGGTCGTGTTGTTTCTTGCAGTGTTATAGATTTTAGTACCTTCAACTGTATTTTTGTGCTTTTACGCGTGCTTATAATAAATAGATACGCGGTTATCACAAGTTTATGGCGTGTTAAATGCTGTGTTTTGAATGGATCGAAACGTGTGATAAGCTGCTGAAAAGTGGATAGATTTCAATAAAATCATCTCTACATCTCTGTGTGTATTGCTGTTTTTTCCATTTGTGATGAAGAGATTTGCTGTTTTGATTCTTAAGAGCATTTCTCCAAGGGGGATTTGCTGTGTATTCCTTTTTTATGAAAATTGGAATTTTGTTTCCAAGTGTTGGTCGTGGAACGTAGCACCTAGTTCCAAGAAACGTGGATAGCACGAGATACTATCTTCTGTTGGTGTGGTAAGTTTGCTGCAATTGTATTGTATCTTTCCCCCCCCACCATTTCTGCTCTTTCAATCACATTAGATTTGTGTGGCCAAAGGGGCCTCTTTTGGTGGGTTAGGTATGTTCTAGTGTTTTCTCCTTCAACATTTTGCTTGGTAGGTAACTTTATTTTAGGGCCATGATATCACAAGTCACTTAGAGAGTTCACATATAGTGGTTGTGTATCACAGTAGCACGTGGGAGCTAAAGTTTTTTGCCTCCTTTTTATCCCTTTACTGTTCAGTGTCCAAATTATATATGTGAATCGGTCTCTCTCAATATGTTTGGAGGAAGAGAAATTGGAATCTTGTTTTGTTGAACGATGCTGAAAACGAAATAGAGAATGTTTATGGGGATTGTAGCCTTTTCAATTCTGAGGAAATAAAGTTTGCTCCAAATGGACAAGCCACTTTTCCTTGGTGAAATGGAATGAACCTTTATTTAAAATCCATATATATTCAAAGTGCACATATGCACATAATGAAAAGACATTTGGAATCTGCCTCTAACTATGATATTTTGCAGTTGGATACTTGATTGAATTATCAGTCTTTGGGCTTCTTGTGTCCAGAGTAACCAAAACATTCCTTTCAGTACTCAGATAAAGATGCCTTTCACTAAAAGCATCCTGGATTCCTCCTCCTCCTGATTCCCCCCTGGTTTGTTTTGCAGAACTACTCATCCATCATGACTGTCCACCCTGAGATTATTGATGGGAGGCCTGGGACTTTAGTCATCGAATCATTTATCGTAGATGTGCCTGACGGGAACACCAAGGATGAGACATGCTACTTTGTCAAGGCCCTGATAAGGTGCAATCTCAAATCTCTGGCAGATGTTTCTGAGAGGATGGCCGTGCAGGACCTGGTTGAACCCATCAATCAATTCTGAGTAGTAAGGTCCTAGAGATGCATATGAAGGATGATGAGCTGGAGTATGCCATTTGACTTGTCTAGTTTCCCGAAGCATCATATAGATTGGTAGGAGTACTTTTTAGGATGAGAAGTTTTCAATGCAATGGGTGTGCATTTCAACCTCATCGAGATTCGAGGCCCTACCTGTCTGCTGTTCCCATTGCATTAATCCTCAACATTAATGCGGGAGTTTCCCCAGTTTAGTCCCTAGGTTCTTAGTCAAGTTTCCTTAAACATCCAGTGAATGGGAAAGAATCAGCTGTTTTTCCGAGTTGTTTTTACTTTATGCATGGTGGTATATAAATACACTACTGTTCGTGTCTGTAAATATTCTTGCAAGACACAGTCGGTTCCTTTTGGATAGGGTTTCATGTTGTAGTTGAAGCTTGCAGGTGTAGGATGTTATAACAGGGAAGAACTTGTAGTAGTTGTTAGCTGCTGTCTCTTCTGCGTACATATTTATTTTGCATCCAGTGCACTATTTATTTTACATATTCTCCCCTATAGTTCAATGGATACCCATCTGCTCATGGTAAAACTTCATATGGGTTTGATTTGTTTTTGTCTTCAACGGAAGCCCTTTTGAAAGAAGCCATTCAGGAACAGATGGATGGAACGTTTTCTACTTCAGGAACAGGAATAAAGAAGTTGATTACTCTTAATCTTTATTATAATCAGATTAATAATACTATTAATAAGAAATGATAACAATATATATGGAAAAATGAAAAAAATATTCCGGAAAAATATTTCGTCCAACCTTTAAAGCAGCATGTCGAAGCATATGGTTTTAAGCTCATTTTCTATTGTTTCTTTCCATCTTATTCCTACTAGGGACTAGTTTACACCTATAATTAAAATAAAAACCTAGCGTTTCGTTGTTTAAAAATCTCGAAATCTTGTCTCAAGTACCACTATTTGTCAAGATTATAGAGTAAGTTTCTTGGTTTGGACATAACATTTAGTCCATGTCGTTATTCCTGGCTTTAAGAGAAATCTGTTCGAAGAAATAATTTCTTAGATGCATTACCGTATCCTCAAGGATTAGACCTGATTTTTACATATCAATGGAATCTTTATACTCAGAATTCCAACTCAAGTAGTCATTTATTTGGTACAGGACCATGAATTGTTGCTAGCTATAACTATTTTTGGGAGGTTCCACTCACAAACACAAAGTTTATGGTTTCCAATCCAGTGCTTACGATTCAGTAACGACTTGGAGTTATCAATTGAGTTTCAGTTAACAGACAGGGGTTGATCAGGGTTTTGAACGTAGTTTACTATTTTTCTTCATCCAGTGTGTGAATTTTCATTTTCTTTTTAGTTACGTGATATTGCAGACATGTCCTCTGACTCAATATTTTTTCTGCACATGACATAAGACCCAGTTGAAACAAAATCCTCATTTTATTTCAAGTTTCAGCAGTGTAAAAATCTCATTAAAGATTTGTAATATAGAAATGCTGCACAAATGGGTTGAATTTCAGCGTTGAAAGATAAAGTTATAATAATGTAACGAAGCTTGTCATTGTTACTGATGTTCAAAATACAACGCTTTTTTTAACGAGTAAATATTGCAAAATCAAGCTAAGGTTGGTTTTATATTGCTGCTTTTAATTAATGATGACCCATGTACAAGCAGCACATGGAGGTGAACTTTCTGCTTCATAATTGATACCATGCACTCTCATCAGAGGTTGAATTTGTTTCTCCAGTCTCTTTTTCAGTGTTCTGAAGAACTAATGGATCAAAGATTCAAAAAATAACCAGGGGGTTTTAAGCTTTTCCTGTTCTTGACACTTTGTTTCGTCTTGCTATGTTTGTTGGTATGCACAACCTGGGAGTTCTTCTTGCTGGAATGTCACTGACTTGATTTATAAAGGCTGGGAGTGTTCAAGCTGTGCATGTACATTCTGTGCTACTCCTTTGCGAATCCTAGAAAATAGTGTTTTCTTGTAGTTGTTAAAGATCATGATATTCTGGCTACTGTCTTCATCTATCACAATTTTTTCATGAGTGTTAGAGTAGGCTTGTTGTTGGATCTGCCAGCCTTCCGGACTCGTTGCTTGCTGATGCACAAGGGATAAGGGACTGTTTCGGCTAGAAAAATTCAGGTGGTGATCCCTTCCTTTCCATTTTCTCTTTAATTTCTGTGGTTAGGACTTCATGCTTGAGCCAGCCTAGTGTACTTTTATTGGATAACATGGTCAGCATTCTAATTTATCTTGAAAAAGTCACTCTAGAACTTTAGAGTGAGTGACTTCATCATATTCGAAGCCTGTTCTACTTACATTACAAATATGTAATATGGCAAAGGTGATGTATACCTGTATTTGCAAGATGGTGAAGTGTAACAGAACAGATACACAAAAACAGATTTGACCTGTGGTTTGCTTATCTGTGGAAGTGGTTCTTCTGACGGATTGTTGCCTGAATCTTCCAGTCCTATGTGAAGGCATTCCGATGTTCCTTCTTTGAGGGACTTGATCACTTATCGTTTTGCTTTTCTGTAAGAGAGTTTTTTTTTACTGTTGCCTCTTTTCTTGCTAGTCCTCTTTGATGTTTCCCCTGCATTTCTTCTGTAAAGAACTTGATCATGCATCTCTGATACACTTTCCATACTTCATTGATGTTATAGAGCCTTACTAGTTGATTTTACACTTTTCAGTCATATTCAAGTGACCAATTGTCAGATATGAGATGATCTAGGAGTTTTCAGTTATCTTATGATTGTTGAACTTCCAAATTTCTTTTTACAGAACTTCAATGGAACTTGGCTCTTTTGGGTTTAGTGGTCTAGAGTTGAATGATCTGAATAGCAAGTTTTTGTTACGTACCTGGATGCCAGAATTGGGTGCATTATAGGAAAAGAAGAAGAATGCAGGAAGTGCAGGATTAATAACGTCTACAGCACGCAACCTACTGATGGTTGTTGAAATTCTGTTAGTTAGTTAGCATTAAGCCAGTTAACAGAGTTTGTTACAACAGTTAGAGCTAGTTAGAGTAATCAGTTAGTAGTTATTACAATGACTATAAAAGCAGATGGCAGGAATCACATTAGACACGAAATATATAGAATACAGAAAATTCAGTCTCAACTCTTCTCTCTCGAATTCTCTCAAACAAATCCTTTGTTCTTTACCTCCTTTCTTTTTCATTTGTTAAGCAACCTTAACAATTGGTATCAAAGCCTTAAGATCCAACACCATGGTTAAAAATATGGAAGAACACTGCAAGAAACTAGAGGAACGAATGCAGATCATTCAACAAGAATTCCAGGAGCAGCGGAAGGAACAAAGTAAGAAGAATGAGCAGATTAGTGTTCAAATTGAAACACTATCAAGTCAGTTCCAATCGTTTCTTACTACTCAGATGGCAGGAAGAGAAGTTGGAGCCCAATCTAAAGGAATCTTGAATACTCCAACAAGGGAAGAAAAGAATGATACTCACAGCAATCAAGAAAGAGTATTACAAGGATCCAGGTACGTACAGGAAGGTCAAATTAATAATCAAGAAATTCAAAAGTTTAGAGCTGAAAGCAAAAGACAATGGCAGGAACAAAACAAAAAACTTGATAAAATTGGATCAAAATTGGAGGTTTTAATGGCCCTGCTAAGAACATACTTAGAAAGCCAAGAAGTTGAAAGAGCTAGCACAATTTCTGATGGGAAAGAACAAAATAGTAAAGAGGCTGTAATTTACAACAACCACTCAATTCCAATTTCTGATCAAGAATCCAATATCACAGTTTCTTTCTCAAAAAGCCTTGGAGGGTTAGTGATGTCTCTTAGATCACAAGAAAGGAACGTAAGGGAGTCCGAGTTTTACAGGTATGAAGAAAGGCATTATAAAGATTTGAAGAAGGAAAGAATTAGAGGTAGAGTTTCAAGTTCATTTTACAAATGCCGCTATTGTCATAGGAGAGACTACCATCTCTGGGAGTTTCTCCAGCATGCTTATGATCTTGGTAGAGGCTCAAAAAGAGGGACTCTAAAAGAGGAAGCTCAACACCTAGCTCTTGCAAGGTATATTCAGAGGCATCTTGATGTGAAGGATAGATCAAGGTCCTCCTTAAAAAGAGCAGCTGTTCATTCCCTCTGCCTAAATGCCAAAACTGAATGTCATGCTGTACATGATCATGATAAAGAGCACCTTAGAGAGGACTCCTGACTCATGAGCCTAAAAGTAGAGCTAATGACAACTTCCATTGCCTTGATTCTTGAGGACAAGAATCTTGTAAGGAGGGAGTATTGTTACGAACCTTGGCTTTAGAAGGAAGTGGTTGCAGGCTTAGTTCAGTGGTCAAATTCGTCTCCTGAAGATGCAACGTGGGAGGAATTGACTGAGATACAGTTGCAATTCCCAAACTTCAGTATTGATCCTTGAATTGTTAAAGCTGTAGATTCTTGGGCCAAGAATCTTTTCAAGGATGGGGTACTGTTACGTACCTGGATGCCAGAATTGGGTGCATTATAGGAAAAGAAGAAGAATGCAGGAAGTGCAGGATTAATAACGTCTACAACACGCAACCTACTGATGGTTGTTGAAATTCTGTTAGTTAGTTAGCATTAAGTCAGTTAACAGAGTTTGTTACAACAGTTAGAGCTAGTTAGAGTAATCAGTTATTACAATGACTATAAAAGCAGATGGCAGGAATCACATTAGACACGAAATATATAGAATAGAGAAAATTCAGTCTCAACTCTTCTCTCTCGAATTCTCTCAAACAAATCCTCTGTTCTTTACCTCCTTTCTTCTTCATTTGTTAAGCAACCTTAACAGTTTTCTGGGGATGGGGGTGGGTGGCTGTTTCCCATTACTCGGATTTCAACTTTTTCTATGCTTTTTTCTAATCTTTAACACGAAGCCTTCCTTTTAATGTTTTTATCTTATTTCTGCTGGATGCTTTCATCAGATGTCTCATGAATGTGGAATATACTAGGTGGCCCTTCAACTTCTTCTTCTTTGTCATGATCGAGAACCTGCAAGTTTTACTCCTTAAAAAGTATATTTTGATCCTTGTTGGTGTGCTTTTCCTGGGTTCTTTTGTGTTTTTATGGAATATATAGACTAAAACGAACCAGCGAGTTTTTGTTTTAAAATCTATGTCTGTGTTTGTGTTTACTCTCAGAGATGTCAAGGTCATTATATTTTGTCGTTTGGCTTGCTCTTCCATCTATGCAGTTAATGGCAGTATAAGCTTGTCCCTGGACTGAATTCATACCTTACTTTATGCCAGGTTGGCTTGTCTATCTTCTGGTTTCATTTCTGTTTTGTGGTTGCAAGTGCTGGGAGACCCAAAAACCTGCATATGTAATTGGTAGGTCCTCGGAGCTTCTTTAGTTCACAGAATTCCTAGACAAGGGATGAGTGTATTCGATAATCTTCTAACTGGAGCATGTGTCAACTTGAATTTTCTGTTTCTAGAAAGATATGAAAATCTTCTATTTCAGTTTCTCACCTTTCCCTGTACACCTAACAGAAGTACTGCGGATGTTTGAGGAGTCTGTACCACCTTTCTTTAGTCTCTTCGTTCCCTCTGTCGCCTCATAGGTTCATGGATCTGAACGACATAGTTCAAACAAGTCAAGTTAAAACCAGTGGTTAATTTAGTAATTATTCTTTTTATCTCCTTTCTAGTGGTTTCTATTTGTGCATGTCAAGGTCTTACCCTTGTATGGATGGAAAAAGGGCAGAATTGCTGTGAAGGCAATCTGATCTGATCTTCCCCTTGTTTTAAGATACAAACTTACATTCTTCTTCCTGGACTGGTTACTTGTCTATAGCAAGCTGTGAGCATTTCCGTATGTCTTGGATGGATAGCTTAATGATTTCCTGCATTGGAAGAGCTAAGACTTTCGTGGCGGTTCGTCAACTTCTATTTGACCGATTCTGTTTCCATTTGGACGTGTCAACTTGGTAGGCCTTTCTATTATTATGATGTCCCGCCTTGTAGCAGAGTTTTCCTTGGACCAGGTCACCGCACTTGGTTGGAAGCAAGTTATTTCATATTGTTAGCGATGGCAATACAGCTGCTTCATGGTTGCAGTACGGTTTGGTACTAGGTTTGGCTTTTATTTTTTTGTTTCGTTTCTGAGAGTGTTTTCCTATCCTGTGCAATTAATCCTTTTAACATGACCTGCTAGATGATGCTTGCAAGTTCTATTGTTTGTTTCATGTGTTCTGTCCAGGACTCTGGTGGAAGGAGATGCTTCGGCTGTTACGTTTTTGCTAGAGCAATGTTTTAAAGTTTGTTTTTGGTTCAGGGACAGGAATTTAGAACAAATTCCATTTCCTGGTTCTATTCGATATGCTTGTCCTTTAAATTCAGTTTTCTTGAATTTTTGTATCATGCGACAGGAAATTATAAGACTTCATGTTGTTTGCCCTTTTTGGGAGACCACAAAGCTGGATTTGTACCTCCTTTTCAACTTCCCCTGTAATTATGGGTCTGTTTGATTGTGTGCATCTTGGTCTTTTCGACAAATAAAGGAGGAGAGTATGCTTTTACAGATGATTCTGTGTCTAACAATGCTGCCAGGCAAAGAATATATTTAGAACTGTTACCATGGCCATGAATGGCAGAGGCAAAATTTGGAGGTGATGAAGTCGTAACTCCCCATTTAATTTAGTTATAATGGCAAAATTGCCAATTACCAAAAGGAGATGGTTCAAGTGGAAATTAAGCAGGCAGGAATAGCTTGTAAAGTATGCTTCTCCTCTCTGTTCTCCCATTTGGACTGCAATTGGATAGAGGAAGCGTTATGATTTCCATGTTAAAATGAAGATGCATTTGCTCTCTTACAACTGTCGGAAACGAACGAGCATACCTGTTCTATATACGCAGTCGTTTATTGTTTTGTTTCATCCGGGGTAAGCTCGAAATTGGCATACAATGGGGTCAGAGAGAGAGAGATGGGGCCCTGAAAACCGCCCTCTTCTTGCCTTTTTAACCATTTCCAGGTTGTGGGTCGGATTCAGATCTTCTTTATTTTTGTGTAGACAGACAGGCTAGCAGTTGCTTCGTCAGGATTTGTACTGTTTTACAAGTACCAAACTGATTCCCTTGAGAATCACATCCAAGACAACAGAAAAACAAATCTGGAACTGCTGACATCTTCACTAAAGTTCTTGTTACGACCCGAATCCCGAATCCATGACCGGCACATAGGCAAGGTTCCCCTCCAAGGTTTCAAACCTATGCGAACCTAAACTTACATACAATCCTTTAAACAACTCAATCAGAGTTTAACGCAGAATTAACAACAAACAACTTCATAATATAATTCGATTGTCTTAATACAAGAGTTAATAATTTCATAGTTTTGGAGCACTAACTTGACACAAAA